>OX637332.1:4968043-6449574 GCA_951799405.1 Agapetus fuscipes
GAATATGGTGGACAAGAATGTCTCCAGCTCGTGAGACACCAATTTACTTATTTTTTTTTAGTTATGTCTTTATTGATTGAAATTGTGTACATTACCTTTCAAGTAGGTTGAAATGGATGTAGTGGATTTAGCTCTAGTGTATTGCCACTTTAAAGGTAAAACTGAATACGCGCTGATTCATTGATTTGAGAAATTCTCATAATAAGGAAAGTAATTGTAAGGAAGTGCTCATTAAAAACTTCTAAACTACAGGATTTATACACTTCTTTCGTGTTTTCTCTAATAGAAAAAAATGTTCCTTGACTTGGTATGCGACTGACCACCCATGCTGTAAAAACTGGTTCACTTTGCCAATGTCACCCCTATTTCAGGGAAGTACGGCAAGAGTTGCAGGGTGTAGGTCCATTTGAGATTTGAGTTTGTATGTTGTTGGTTCTTCTTTTTTTTATTGAGGATGTGCGGCATGTGAGGGCATGCGGCATGTGCAAGCGCGAACTTGTATGTGTCTTTTTATTGTATAATCAAGCCAAAAAAAATGTCTAATTCTTCAAAGCTAAAATAATTGTATCTAATCTAATCTAATCTAATCTAAGCTGCAAAGATATATATCATTTAAGATTTATACTAAATGCATTCCCACAAGCAGATATGTATAATTTCGCGCTAACACATGCCGCATGTGGACCTACAATATAAAAACCCAATCTCAAATGCACATAAGCCTTGCAACTCTTGCCGTCCTTCCCTGAAACAGGGGTGACATTGGCAAAGTGAACCAATTTTTATATTATGGGTGGTCAGCCGCATAACAACCTATAAGTCAAGGAATAGAA
Source organism: Agapetus fuscipes (assembly GCA_951799405.1). Lineage (NCBI taxonomy): Eukaryota > Metazoa > Arthropoda > Insecta > Trichoptera > Glossosomatidae > Agapetus > Agapetus fuscipes. The sequence goes on from OX637332.1 coordinate 4,968,877, forward strand.
GACTTATTCATTCCAAATAATGATTTATTCAAATTTTGTAAGTATTCCAATGAAATAATTCCAAATTTGGCATAAAAATCTTTATATTATATATAAGGTCGGGGAATAAGTCTTTTCACATATAGTATGTATATACTTGTAATAAAATATCTTTGGCTGTACTATTTGTATCTGGCTGGTTTTCATCACATTAAAACGGGGTCATTTAAAAAAAAAAATCAAATTGGGAAAATTTTGTTTCCCGATACTTTTCACTTGTTTTTCTTTCTGTCAAAATGAGTGAATCGAATGAAGAAATTAGAGATATTTTAAAAATTTATTACAAAAAAGGGAAAAATGCAACGCAAGCCGCAATTTTTTTTCGTGACGTTTATGGACCTAATGCAGTGTCAGTAAGAGTAGCACAAAGTTGGTTAAAGCGTTTTCAATCCGGGAATTTTGATGTCAAAGGTGCACCTCGCTCTGGTCGCCTAAACCAATTTTCATATAAAATTCGAAGAAACTTTTTCCCCGACCTATTGTATACTACATTAAAATGATTTTTATACACTTGTATTTTTGAGAGATTATAAAAATTAAAAAAACAACACTGAGTTGTGTTTTCACAAATTGAGTGTTTATTACACCTCGAGTACTTTCGACATTTTCAAGAGGACACTATTACAAAATCGACAAGACTAAAACCAAAGAGAAATAAAAATAAAGAGTTACGACAAAGAGGTACAATTAGGTAATAACAAAGGTGAAGCAGCAGGAATTTGAACATTGATCAAACTATAAGAATTAGACTTGTATTTTTGTTTCAGTGAGTCGTTTGAGTGGCAGAAGATGATCCGCTACTACTGGCTGGCCGGCTCGGATGTGTGCGAGGTGCGCATGTCGGTGTTCTCTCGCGCCTATGGTCTGGAGTACTTGGGCGCGGGCGGGGTGCTGGTCATCACGCCCCTCACGGACCGCTGCTACCTCTGCCTCACGGGGGCGCTCAGCCTGGACCTGGGCGGCGCCCCCGCGGGCCCCGCGGGCACGGGCAAGACAGAGACCACCAAAGACTTGGCCAAAGCGTTGGCCGTGCAGTGCGTCGTGTTCAACTGCTCAGAAGGTGAGCACATCTCATTTTCGTCTGCCCTGGTTGTGTGCTTGGTATATATCAACGGTTAAAAGGCAGTAGGGCATAAGCGACGTAAACTAAATTGTTCAGGAGAGCAGTTTAAAGTTTGAGATTGCAGAAAAATGGCTTAACTTTTTTATTTTTTATCATATTGTTAAAATCAAAACAGCTGTAATAATAAAAAAAATAAAGGCATTTATTGGCATTCCTATTAATGCGGTTTTACGATGTTTTTATGTCACAAGCGCCTTTAGGACAAAAAAGGCCAAAATCTTGTCGGTTACACCAAAACCATACTTTGAAAACGCAGTTGTTTGCTTGAGCATAAACATCACAAAAATTATCGTAGAGCTATGGGAGTTAGCGCATTAGAAAGAGCAGAAAATTTCAAGTAAGATAGCATTCATAACTCATTTTTGACCAAAATGTCGCTTATGCCTATAATCTATAATCTATAATCTAAGCTGCAAGGATATGTAAGCATTTAAGGCTCATATGAAATGCATGCCTACAGACAGGCACATGTAGGTTCGCGCCTACACATTCTGCATGTGTGCATACAAATAAAGAAAACCTCACATGGACATAAACCTTGCAACTCCTGCCGCCGTTCCCTGAACCGGGGTGGCATTGGCAAAAGTGAACTGATTTTTACAGCACGGGTGGTCAGCCTCGTACCAACCTATCAGTCAAGGAGCCTACTGCCTTTATATTTTAAATAATTTAGGGAGAGGAATGCGATTCACAAAAACGGTTTCATCTGGCCAAAAACGGGAATTAAAATTATCAATGAATAACTAAGGAATTATTCATTAATAATTACCCCCTGTAATGACATCTGTTTAATCAGGGTCAAATTTATCATCAAGGAATTTGATGGAAATCAAACCAGAGTTATTTTATTGTAACATTGCTTATGAATACCACAGTCTGTGGACTCAACGGCTGTTGGTATATCTTACCGTACCTATTTGAATATAAGACGAAATAAAACATGGTGGTGCCTGAACAGCTCATCATTGTTCCATATAAAATGTATTAGCTGTTGATATGCCGCCATATTTTATTCCTTAATATCTTCAAATAGATATGACAAGATCTATCGACTGTCATCGAGACTTCCACCCCAAATGCTGTTATTTTTAAAAATAATTTACTTGTTTTCTTTTCATCATTTAAATTTTCATTACTTCAATACTGTTTTCAGGGTTGGACTACAAGATGATGGGCAGATTCTTCTCTGGTTTGGTTCAGTGTGGGGCGTGGTGCTGCTTTGACGAGTTCAACAGAATCAACGTGGAAGTATTGTCTGTCATAGCTCAACAGCTCATCTCCATTAGAAATGCCAAAATCCTCAAATTATCAAGGTGAAATCAACTTATAATGATCCTCAAATTATCAAGGTGAAATCAACTTACAATGATTCTCAAATTATCAAGGTGAAATCAACTTATAATGTTTCAATCATCGATATGTAGAACTAGATGGGCTAAGATATCAATCCTTTGAGAATTAGAAACACGCTACCCCACTCATCATACAAAAATCCAAATTCAGTCTATCGGTAACCTTCCAACTGTCAACAGGTGTGTTACCTAATTGGAAAAAAAATCCATATAAATGCCAAACTGGGTATTTTCTCAACGTGCCAACAAAAGAGAGTAAATGTGTTATAGAACATGGAATAATATTTCACTTTAATCACTGTATGTTGTTGTTGTTGTTTTTTTTTAAATAGACGTTGCATCATGTCGATTGGTACTAAATCACATTCATAGCCTCTCCATTGAATATACCTCCTTGGTTTCAACCCTTAAGTTCTCTTTGTACAAATGCCATCCCTCAGAAGCAGGGTTCTAAATCTAAATCTAAGCTGCAAAGATATATATCATTTAAGATTCATATTAAATGCATTCCCACAAGCAGACATGCATAATTTCGCGCTTACACATGCCGCATGTGGACCTACAATATAAAAAACCCAATCTCAAATGAACATAAGCCCTGCAACTCTTGCCGACCTTCCCTGAAGCAGGGGTGACATTGGCAAAGTGAACCATTTTTTACAGTATGGGTGGTCAGCCGCATACCAACCTATCAGTCAAGGAATATTGATATATATATATATATATATTATATAGAGCAGGGGTCGGCAACCTTTTGTTGTAAAAGGGCCAAATATTTTACGTGGGATTTAGTGTGGGCCGCACTTGGGCAGTGGTGGATCTAATGGTCAGCATTTCAGCAAATGCTGACTAGCAACTCCCATCCCCCCCCCCCCCCCCACCCCTGCCACGGCCCCTGGGACCCTCTTGTGAGTCATGCATCGTAAACATTAATCAATTGACGTACGAACTACAAATGAAAATTACCCTTAAATAATTCACTATTAATTCTACCCCCCAAATAAATCTCATATTGTAGAATCCCCGCCAATGCAATTTGGGAATCCCACGATTCGTTCAGGTGCGCATTCAATACGCTCATTTATACAATTTTTAATTTCATGATAAATGCTTTTTTTTTTGTCATTTACTGAAAATCGATTTGTAGTTTTCCGGCACGTGCGTTGCGGGCCGCACCAAGACGCCTCAAGGGCCGCATGCGGCCCGCGGGCCGCAGGTTGCCGACCCATGATATAGAGGGTTGATATCAGATAAGCAATCAATACCTTGGTGAATAATATAAATGCCATCACACTCATTTATACTCGTAATAAGCATGAAGGGACCAACCAATTTTGCTCGGGATGAAGTTACAAATGAACGGACAAAATAGAAATGCAAGCTGAAAGAGAATGTGAAAGTAAAGGTACAAAATAATGTGATGAGATGGTTGGGACATGTAGAAAGAATGGATGATGAAAAACTGGTACTATGTGTATACAGAAGAAATGTAGAATCCAAAAGAGGAAAGGGAAGATTGAGGAAAGCATGGCTTGATCATTTACTTGAAATTGTGAAAGGATTGGATATACAGAGTGAATGTAAAAAAAGGAAATTTTATAAAAAAGGTGATCTATAATAATAATCTATAATCTGATGGTTATGAATAAATAAAAGATAGCCAATAGAAGGAAGAAGCAGAGGCTGCTATGCATAGATTTTGGCTATTCCTAGCTGAAATTCATTTTGCCAATGTCACCCCTGCTTTAGGGAAGGAAGAGTTACAGGATGTATGCCCTTTGAGATTTGGTTTTTATGTTGTAGGTTCCCATGCGGCATGTGCAAGCGTGAACTTGTACGTGTCTGCTTGTGAGAATGCATGTAATGTGAATCCCCAAAGTTACATATCTTTGCAACTTAGATTAGATTAGATTAGAATGGCTACAGAGTTACAGTAACACTCACGGATGTGATGACAAATGCTTTCAGGTTTTTCTTTGAAGGTCGTGAGATTAAGTTGGTCCCCACATGTGCTGCGTTCATCACCATGAACCCAGGATATGCAGGTCGCACAGAGCTACCCGACAACTTGAAAGCTGTGTTCAGACCCATTTCCATGATGGTGCCAGACTACGGTAAGAATTTGAAGGAATAGTTTCACACTATCTGTTACTAGCTTTACTGGCTCCTTTTCATGCATAGAGCGAATTTAATATAAATAATCATAAACATATTAGGATGATTTATTTGGTGAGCACTGTTTTTGTGTGCGAATCACACCTCAAGAGCCCTCTGCGAGCTTGGTCATCACTATAGAATGTGTCAATTGTCAAGCAAGACCCAGCTGCTGAAAGACTGGATGCGCCTTTGGTGACCAGTCTTTGGTAAAGGTTTATGAATTTTTCAACCCATGGAAGAGCATATTTGAACATATAAATGGTAAATTTTTTGCACTCCGCCGGTATCTGAATCTACAACCTTCCATTTACGAGTCTGAAGACTACGACCATAAAGTATGTTAATATGCAGCCTTTTTACTAATATACATTTAAAAATGGAAACAAGAAAGGGCTATCGACTGGCTCATTAAAAAATCTGAGTGCAATTATTAGGAGATGTTTTCTTGTAGGTCTCATAGCTGAAGTTATTCTCTATTCGGAGGGCTTTGAGTCTTCAAAAGGACTGGCAAAGAAGATGGTTCAGATGTACAAATTGTGCAGTGAGCAACTATCCCAGCAAGACCACTATGATTTTGGAATGAGAGCAGTTAAAAGTGTTTTGGTGAGTGGAACTCTTTAAAAATAATCGATCCTTCATTATCATAGCCTTGGTAGCTGGGGGCGTTGTTGTAGGAAAGGGTGGATAAAAAAAACTCATCTTACCATACGAATTAAGACACAAGTGAACAGAATGATGGATGGGTCAAAATAAAATGTAATCTGGAAGAAAATGTGAGAAAAAAGGTACAAAATAATATAATTAGATTATTTGGAAATTTGCAAAGAACGGATGATGAACGCTTGACAAAGAATATCTACAGATATGATTGAACTAAGAGAAGTATGTCAAGATAGGAGTAAGTGGAGGAGATTCCCATCCCTAGTGGAACATTGACAGTGTTACAAAGGTGTGAAAGTGAAATTATGTTATTTACTTTTCCAGGTGATGGCCGGATCTTTGAAGCGAGCCAGTCCCCTGCAGGAGGAGCAGGTCACCCTCATGTGCGCCCTCAGAGACAGCAACCTGCCCAAGTTCCTGGCTGATGATGCCATACTCTTCAGCGGTATCTTGGGAGACCTCTTCCCAGGGGTGGAGATGCCAATAAAGTCTTATGTTGTTCTTGAAGAAGCTATGAGTGAGTCGTGTTCTTCTGTATTCCTTGATTTTCTTCATTGATGGTTTGGAATAAGGCTGACCACCCTTACTGTGAAAATGCATTCTGGCAATTTCTTCTCAAGTTCTCAAGTCTTCTCTTTTGTGTTGTAGGTTTTATTTTTATGTACATTTGACATTTGAATAATCACCAATTTACTCATGCTTGCTTGTGTTTATGCGTAGATAGTCTACAATCTAAGTTGCAAAGATATTAACATTAAGGATTCATATTAAATGTATGCTCGCAAGCAGACACATCCAAGTTCACTACTCACATCAAAGCAACTTTCTATGATGTGAGCAATAAGCAGTAAGAAATCCTAACAAGCACTTCTAAGCTCATCCTTACACATTCTGGATGCATGCTTACAAAATAAAACTTGAACTGAAGAGTTGCTTTCCGGGATCTGTTGTCAAATAAGGGTATTGGAGATGGAGCTTCCGGGCGTCTTGGTTCATGTCTGTGATGGGCTTCTTTAGCTTGAAGACGATGTTGAACTGTTATAACATCGAGAATTTCGGAGGTTAACGCCCGGAAGCTCCAGCTCCACCCCACGGCAACAGATCCTGGAATACAACTCTCCAGTTCTGCTGGCGTTGAAAGCCTAAAACTCCTGTTAAACCTTGAGTCAGACCGGCGTTTTTCAGCAGAATTGTCAGTTTTACAAAGCAATATTTATGCTTACAGAGGAAGTATTGGCTCGTGAATCCCTTCAAGAAGAGAAGAGTCAGATAGTGAAGGGCATTCAGCTGTATGAAACCATGATTGTGCGCTGGGGTGTGATGCTGGTGGGACCAACTGGAGGAGGCAAGTCCACTGTGCTGAAGGTGAGAAGTATACTAATTGAATGCCAAAAGGGTCTGATTTTGTTGATCGCTTTTATACATAAGAAGATTCTGGTCTTGTGGCATCAGATTACGACATTGAGAATTTTAATCAATGTATTCAGTAGGGACTCTAACTAAAAACATGCCCCCTGTGCTTGTTTGGCTTATCTACCACTTGATTAAAAGATGATCTTTTAATGAAATTGCCTTAAGAATCACATTATACACAATCTGCACTAAAAAAAATGGATTTTAAATATTTTTAAATTAATTTTCAGTTTTCATAAGACACATTGGTGCAATACACATACAAAAAATTATCATGTGAAATTACCTCTGATGGACATAGGACAAACAAGCACTAAGGCGACGTTTTGATATTCTAAGAGAACTTACATTATTCTAGACGTTTCGTTAGCAACGTAGCTAACATCTTCAGGAGACACCGTCTCTGTATGACGACTGAGTATGAACTGATTTTTTCTATAACACTTGTCACAAATCACGGCATCACTAAAGAAACGTCGATAATAATGTAAGTTCTCTTATAACGGTTCACCTAATATCCGATTAATAAATTTTAACTGTGTAGTTATTATTGTAAATATGTCAAACGACCGTAATTCCAACCTAAACCTTACGTCTGCTAATTATATTAAAATACGTTTCACATAATACCTGTTAATCATTATTAATCAATTTTTTGTTTGTATAATATTTCTTACCTTACTTAACAGATTCTGGGACAAACATTGACAGATTTAAGTAAAGAGAATCTGAATGTGCCAATGTATCAACCTGTCCACACATATGTCTTGAATCCAAAATCCATACCACTGGGAGAATTGTATGGAGAAATCAATAGTCTGACACTGGAATGGAAGGATGGACTTTTGGCCAATTGTATGAGAACGGCAGTGAGGGTGAGCCAGAACTTTTTCTTAAAAAGGTAACAAGCTATATGTAGAGCTTGAACCAAGGAATCAATCAAGTGGAATAAGGGAATAAGAGACAGATCTTTATGTTACTATAGCTTCAAAAGTATCTTGGATCAGGGACAGATCTTTATGTTACTATATTTTAAAAAGTAACCTGGATCAGGGACAGATGGTAGACTGTTTCTGTATCAGCTGCTATTCCGTTCTATTTGTGCGCTCTTTTTGTCAGTCGTTCAGATCAGGGATATTATGGATATCTGTAACCATGACTGAAAGTATCAGATATCCAAAATACAAAAAAAAAAACTGAATCCAAATTTAAAGTTTTGGATACTTCTCGATGGATGGCGGAAATTTAAAATGAAACATGCCATGATAAGTTTTTGTTTTTGTATGGTCGAGCCAATACACTAGCGATCCAAATACAGATTTATGTTTTTTTTTTGTAGATAAATCAATTGCACGTGTTCAACCAGTGAATATCTTTAGTAATAAGTTTATCAACACAGAATTAGAAACCCACATAAAGTTAGTTTTCCATAGAATTTATTTCTTGATTTTCAATCCATTTCACTACTGAAACTTTTGTGCAGCCTCTTAGTTTTTTTTTTCCACTCGGCCAACACTTTTTATGGGATGAAAAATAAAAGAAACTTTTTTGTTAGATTACTTTAAGTAGATTTAATTTATACATGACTGCTTTCGCAAACTGTTTGCATCCTTAGGTACCCTTTGATCCGTGATTTGACAGGGCCCTTGAGGTGTGACACACAAAAACGGCACTTAATTATGTGTACCTTATAAATAAATTATCCATTCAGAATCTGTCTTTGAGGGTGTCAGTGTGAGGGTATTTTTGTAGGATACTTTTTATGATCTTGAAGTGTTTTTTTATTAATGAGACTTGGATTTGTTGGCTCTAAGTTTGAAGGAGAAGATCATCAGTGGATTGTTTGCGATGGCCCCGTGGACGCCGTGTGGATAGAGAATTTGAACACTGTGCTGGACGACAACAAGATGCTCTGCCTCGCAAACTCTGAGAGAATCAAGCTGTCTCCGTTTGTTCACATGCTGTTTGAGGTAAGCTAGTATTTTTTCTTTATGTGCCCTGTTGGTTCCTCTGATTTTGGCGAACATGCCCCTATTCTGGGCCGTTTGAAGAGCTCCTCCTCAGTTTGGATGCCGGTCCACTCCCTTATATTTTCCAGCCTGGACATCTGTCTCCTAGCAGGCCCCCTTCGCTCTTCAACCTTTCTCTTCAATATAAGTTGAAGAAGGTGGTATTTTAAGTTTAGTTACCATAATGGATTATTATTATTGTAACTGTTCTTTGTACATTTTTTTAACAAGGATGACAATTTATAATTTTTTTTTTTTTTTCAAGATATCAAGATTAACTCAATTAAATGTTATTTGAGAAATAATTGAGCAATCCACGGTCTCACTGGTCTGTACTTTTTAAAATAAAAATCTAAGACCCAACTCAGGCCAGCCGCACAGAGTCAGGATGAGATGGGAGTCACAGGGCTTACATCTTGTCTCTGGTTGGTTGAGGATCCTTTCGTCATGACAAAGTTCCCAATTCCTCATTGCATGCCTAGAGGTGTCTTGGCTCTTAAATCTTCGAACCAAATGTGGTATGATCCCGAGATAGTGTAGTTAAAAAATTACAATTAATAAAAAATTAATGTACTTATATATATATAAAATAATATAGAGCATAACAAAATATAGACAGACCCTCAGATCGGCTAGTGATGGTAAAGTGGTTGAAATAAGGCGGGACTTACGTGTGAAAATAAATAGGCTGCACTTGCCACATTCAACCCCTTTGGGCACAGCGCAGTAAGAAGTTTCATATTTATTGTAATATAAACTGTCCATCTGTGATACTCATATATAAGTTTCATATTAGATTTCATCTGGGAGTAAGAAAAAGAGTGGATGGCCCAGACTGAGATTGAGGGTTGAAGTAGGGAAGTATGTGGCTCAGCTTTTACAAATTGTGAACTTGTGTAGGACAAGTGTAGTTGGAGGCAGAGATTGAAGGAGTTCAAGCTCTAGCACCATTGAAGAAGAATTAGGGGCGTTGCCCCTGGCTGCTACGCAGCCCAACCCCTTAACATTTGGTGAATGTGTATATTGCGCATAGTTTCCTCGCGTTAAAATTCGGAAAACTTGTAAAATAAAAACATACAGCCTTTGTTAAAGAAAATTGACCACCCATAGTTTAAAAAATGGTTCACTTTGCAGATTTCAGCTGTGTTTCAGGGAAGATTGGCAAGAGTTGCAGGGCTTATATTAATTTGAGATTGGGTTTTTATGTTGTAAGTCAACATGCATTATGTGTAAGCGCGAACTTATAAATGTCTGCTTGTGGGAATGCATTTAATATGAATCTCGATTGGTATGTATCTTTGCAACTTAGATTATAGAACTTAACAAAATAATTTCCTTGACTTACAGGTTAGTATGTGGCTGACCACCCATACTGTAAGAATGGTTTACCATGAAAATTTTATCTCTGTTTGAGGAAAAGTCGGCAAGAGTTGCAGGGCTTACTTATGTTCATTTGAGATTAGTTTTTTATTTTGTAAGTCCACATGGGGCATTTGTAAGCGCAAACTTATACCTGTCTGCTTGTGGGAATGCATTTAATATGAATCTCAAATGGTATGTATCTTTACAACTTAGATTATAGAACTTAACAAAATAATTTCCTTGACTTATAGGTTAGTATGTGGCTGACCACCCATACTGTAGGAATGGTTTACCATGAAAATTTTATCTCTGTTTGAGGAAAAGTCGGTAAGAGTTGCAGGGCTTATGTTCATTTGAGATTAGGTTGTAAGTCCACATGGAGCATTTGTAAGTGCGAACCTGTCTGCTTGTGGGAATGCATTTAATATGAATCTCAAATGGTATGTATCTTTGCAACTTAGATTATAGAACTTAACAAAATAATTTCCTTGACTTATAGGTTAGTATGTGGCTGACCACCCATACTGTAAGCAATGGTTCACCATGCAAATTTTATCTCTGTTTGAGGAAAAGTCGGCAAGAGTTGCAGGGCTTATGTTCATTTGAGATTAGTTTTTTTATTTTGCAAGTCCACATTGGGCATTTGAAGCGTGAACTTGTACCTGTCTGCGTGTGGGAATGCATTTAATATGAATCTTAAATGGTATGTATCTTTGCAACTTAGATTATGTAAAGAAATACACAAAATAATTTTCTTGACTTATAGGTTGGTATGAGGCTGACCACCCATACTTTAAAAAATGGTTTACTTTGCAAATTCACCTTTGTTTCAGGGAAGGTTGGCAAGAGTTGCAGGGCTTATGTTCATTTGGAATGAGCTGTTATGTTGTAAGTACACATGCAGCATATGTAAGCGGGAACTTATACATATCTGCTTGTGCTGTAAGAATGGTTTACCATGAAAATTTTATCTCTGTTTGAGGAAAAGTCGGCAAGAGTTGCAGGGCTTACTTATGTTCATTTGAGATTAGTTTTTTATTTTGTAAGTCCACATGGGGCATTTGTAAGCGCAAACTTATACCTGTCTGCTTGTGGGAATGCATTTAATATGAATCTCAAATGGTATGTATCTTTACAACTTAGATTATAGAACTTAACAAAATAATTTCCTTGACTTATAGGTTAGTATGTGGCTGACCACCCATACTGTAAGAATGGTTTACCATGAAAATTTTATCTCTGTTTGAGGAAAAGTCGGTAAGAGTTGCAGGGCTTATGTTCATTTGAGATTAGGTTGTAAGTCCACATGGAGCATTTGTAAGTGCGAACCTGTCTGCTTGTGGGAATGCATTTAATATGAATCTCAAATGGTATGTATCTTTGCAATTTAGATTATAGAACTTAACAAAATAATTTCCTTGACTTATAGGTTAGTATGTGGCTGACCACCCATACTGTAAGCAATGGTTCACCATGCAAATTTTATCTCTGTTTGAGGAAAAGTCGGCAAGAGTTGCAGGGCTTATGTTCATTTGAGATTAGTTTTTTTATTTTGCAAGTCCACATTGGGCATTTGAAGCGTGAACTTGTACCTGTCTGCGTGTGGGAATGCATTTAATATGAATCTTAAATGGTATGTATCTTTGCAACTTAGATTATGTAAAGAAATACACAAAATAATTTTCTTGACTTATAGGTTGGTATGAGGCTGACCACCCATACTTTAAAAAATGGTTTACTTTGCAAATTCACCTTTGTTTCAGGGAAGGTTGGCAAGAGTTGCAGGGCTTATGTTCATTTGGAATGAGCTGTTATGTTGTAAGTACACATGCAGCATATGTAAGCGGGAACTTATACATATCTGCTTGTGCTGTAAGAATGGTTTACCATGAAAATTTTATCTGTTTGAGGAAAAGTTGGCAAGAGTTGCAGGGCTTATGTTCATTTGAGATTAGTTTTTTATTTTGTAAGTCCACATGGGGCATTTGTAAGCGCGAACTTATACCTGTCTGCTTGTGGGAATGCATTTAATATGAATCTCAAATGGTATGTATCTTTACAACTTAGATTATAGAACTTAACAAAATAATTTCCTTGACTTACAGGTTAGTATGTGGCTGACCACCCATACTGTAAGAATGGTTTACCATGAAAATTTTATCTCTGTTTGAGGAAAAGTAAGGTAAGAGTTTGTTTCAGGGAAGGTTGGCAAGAGTTGCAGGGCTTATGTTCATTTGGAATGGGCTGTTATGTTGTAAGTACACATGCAGCATATGTAAGCGGGAACTTATACATATCTGCTTGTGGGAATGCATTTAATATAAATCTTAAATGATATATATCTTTGCAGCTTAGATTAGATTAGATTAGAACTTATACATGTCTGCTCGTAAGAATGCATGTAATATGAATCTCAAATGTTATATATGTTTGCAACTTAGATTACAGATTGAAATCCATTTTTATTTGGCTTTTTTTTTATTTTTAATTTGCATGAAATAAAAGAAAATGTAAAAAAAACTTTTACGTTTTGCCGCTAGATGTCAATATTGTTCCATACATTTTTAGTATGAACAAACAGATTAATTCCTAAAAGTTTTCATACATTTGTAAACACACACGCGTAAGCTCGCCGCATTGCAGCATATATACAAAAATTAATTTGCTATAGAGCATGAATGTGTTTCATCTGCTGTGATGGCATTGATTTTGAAAATCGAAACTCGACGACGAATGACGACTACGAAGGGTAATATAATCTATATCTATAAAGAAGGATGTGTGTATGTATGTATGTATGTATGTATGTATGTATGTATGTATGTATGTATGTATGTATGTATGTATGTATGTATGTCCCCTATAGACTCATAAACCGCTCATCCGATTTTGACGAAATTTTCAGGAAACATGTAACATATTCTTAGAACGAATCCTGTGAAGTTTGATGGTGATCAAATAAACAGTGGTTCTCAATTCTCGATATTTCAGCAACGAGGTCGGTAAATTTTGAAACCACCCAATAGAAGAAGACCATTATATTCAACTACAATACATAATCTTAGTTGCAAATATACATTTACATTAAAGATTCATATAAAATGCATGCTCACAAGTAGACACATGTAAGTTCACGCTTACAAATGCTGCATGTGTACCCACTCATAATTTAAAATCCAAATCTAAAATGAACAACCCAGTAACTTTTACTTTACGCCTAAAAATGGGAAAAAAAAAAAAAAGTTGGGAAATTTCCCCAAAAGTGGGGAATTTTTTTTTTCCCCAAAAGTCGGGAAAAACCTAACCTAACCTAACCAAACCTAAAAATGGGAAAAAAAAAAAAAAGTTGGGAAATTTCCCCCTGCGCATTGTTCCCACTTATCCCCCTGCGCATGGTTCCCACTTTCAAATCTGGGAAAAAAAAAAAAAAGTTGGGAAAATTTTACTTAACTTTACCCACTTTACTTAACTTGAAATGGATGTTATTCAGCTCCTGAGTGGCTTGACACTCATTTCTTATGAAGGCTGAGTAAGCCTTGCCGGTATTTTATTTTGGGTTTAAAATAAACAGTGAAACGGGAAATAATTTCTGACAACTTCGGTGGGATTCTAACTCGAGATCTCGGCATGGAATGCAATCTATAAAGAAGGATGTGTGTATGTATGTATGTATGTATGTATGTATGTATGTATGTATGTATGTATGTATGTATGTATGTATGTATGTATGTATGTATGTATGTATGTATGTATGTATGTATGTATGTATGTATGTATGTATGTATGTATGTATGTATGTATGTATGTATGTATGTATGTATGTATGTATGTTCCCTATACTCATAAACCGCTCATCCGATTTTGACGAAATTTTCAGGAAACATGTAACATATTTTTAGAATGAATCGTGTGAAGTTTGATGGTGATCAAATAAACAATGGTTCTCAATTCTCAATATTTCAGCAACGAGGTCGGTAAATTTTGAAACCACCCAATAGAAGAAGACCATTATATTCAACTACAATACATAATCTTAGTTGCAAATATACATTTACATTAAAGATTCATATAAAATGCATGCTCACAAGTAGACACATGTAAGTTCACGCTTACAAATGCTGCATGTGTACCTACTCATAATTTAAAATCCAAATCTAAAATGAACAACCCAGTAACTTTTACTTTACGCCAACTTGAAATGGATGTTATTCAGCTCCTGAGTGGCTTGACACTCATTTCTTATGAAGGCTGAGTAAGCCTTGCCGGTATTTTATTTTGGGTTAGAAATAAACACTGAAACGAGAAATAATTTCTGACAACTTCAGTGGGATTCTAACTCGAGATCTCGGCATGGAATGCAGTTACTCTACCAACTAAGCTATAGACCGGACTTTTTACAAATATGGTGGATCGATATCGGTTTGGTTAGGGGTAAGCAACCTGCGGCTCACCAGCCACATGCGGCTCTTTGGGTGTGAAGTTACGGCTCTTTAGCTTCATACGCAAATATAAAAAAAACACAGAATTATACTTCTGATCGAAAAAAACTAAATCGTTCTGAATCGATTAACGATCTCTCCGCTACTTGTACTCGCTTTTCACCCCCCACCCTCCCCCCAACTACAATATAAAAACCCAATCTTCAATGAACATAAGCCCTGCAACTCTTGCCGACCTTCCCTGAAACAGGGGTGACATTGGCAAAGTGAACCATTTTTTACAGTATGGGTGGTCAGCCTCATACCAACCTATAAGTCAAGGAAAAACTTTGAAATTTGTAAATTGTAATTTTTGGCTCTTCCGACTCAAAAGGTTGCCGACCCCTGGCCTAGAATTAAAAAATGTTATTCAAGTATTCCAAGTTGAATTTTAGAAATGTAAGAAAGCTTTTATATCCCGCACTTATAAAAAATACGATAAACAAAAGTTCGTAGGTCACAACTAGAAGACCATATTGAAATATATTATTATTATGAAAACCTTTTATTGAAACATACTTTTAATTAAAATATACATAATATAGTTGTTTTTTCAAAAAACGCATTTCTGTAAAATTATATACTCACCACAAATTTAAAGATCGTTTTTTTCTCGGCGGTTAAACGTCTTTCTTCTATGTGACAATGGTCCAAAGCAACCAAGATAAACAAAATGTTTGCCTTTTACCTAACCCGGCCGTGCGACTTACAATTTTGTTGTCAATAGAAAATGTTCCGTGTGCACTACCTAAAACTTTCACTTATTGAAATAATGGATAGAGCACATTTTAAATGTGGGGAAAAAATGTGAATTCACTTGGCCGGGATAAAGACAGGACAGGGAGTCAAAAATTCAACATAAATTAAACACTTTCATGGAGATAGTTGAAAAAACACTTAAGTGCATCATATTGTATGAAGCATTTTCCCCAACTGCATACGTTTCACAGTGCGGTTACATTGAAAAATATTCCTGATTGTTTGGAATACATTTATTTCTTCACTTTGCTCAAAGAGTATAGTGAATTTTATAGATTAGTTCTTTAATTGTATGATTATAAAATTTAATGTATTGTTTATATTCTTTTCTTTATATTCTTTTCTCGTTCCTTGACTTATAGGTTGTTATGCGGCTGACCACCCATAATATAAAAATTGGTTCACTTTGCCAATGTCACCCCTGTTTCAGGGAAGGACGGCAAGAGTTGCAAGGCTTATGTTCATTTGAGATTGGGTTTTTATATTGTAGGTCCACATGCGGCATGTGTTAGCGCGAAATTATACATATCTGCTTGTGGGAATGCATTTAGTATAAATCTTAAATGATATATATCTTTGCAGCTTAGATTAGATTAGATTAGATTAGTATAGGTCAATATGCATCTGACCAACTATAAATAGAAAATGGTTCACTCTGCCAATGTCACCCCTGTTTCAGGGAAGGTCAGCAAAGAGTTGCAGGGTGTATGTTCATTTGAGATTTGGGTTTTTATGTTGTAGGTTCACACGCAGAATGTGCAAGTGTGAACTTATACGTGTCTGCTTGTGGGCATGCACTTAATGTGAATTCCAAATGTAACAATTATATCCATGCAACTTAGAATAGATTAGATGAGTGACGTTACATAGCCGATTTTTTTATCTTAAATATAAATGGAGCACCGCAATCGATTTTCCCTATGCTTGGCTCTGCTGCTTAACAGTTGTACCTAGACCTTTTTTTTTAGAAAACGTGAAGATTAACCTAGAGATAAATTGTGTGAAGCTTGATTCCGATTAGCACACTTTTTTTTTTGATCCTGTTGTTTCCTCTTTTATCTGTAGAAAAAAATTGATACCACATGCCCAAATGGCGTAGTGAAACACGCCGGGTACTGCTAGTAAAGGATATTTGTTCAATGTTTTCATTGTTGCAGGTAGGTGACTTGGCGCAGGCTTCCCCGGCCACTGTTTCCCGCTGTGGCATGGTCTACATGGATCCCGCCCAGCTTGGATGGCGACCAGTCGTAAAGTCCTGGCTGTCAACACTGCCACAGACCGGCAACCTGTTCTCCAAGGAAATGAAAAACTTCATGTTCAGCCTGTTTGAGCTCATCGATTCGGGAATGGAGTTTATAAAGAAACACTGCAAGATTGGAGTCATGCAAGTATGGCATGTTTTATCCTTGTATATTTGAATAAGTATTAATACTACTTTAAACATGGTGGTTTATTTGATGAGCGCTGTTTTTGCGTGAATCACGCCTTGAGTCGCAAGGCCCATTTGCCGTAAAGCTGGATGGTAAAGGGGTACATTTTTTCTATCCTGTCAATTGATTCTTGGTGACATATTTTAGATAATATGGCAATGCTTGCCCCCTTAATTTTAATTATTCAAATATATAACTTGCTGTAGTTTGATTGTATAAACATTACAAACCACGTTTGGATGTTCAAATGGATTATCTTCTTTTATTTGGATATCCTTCTTTGGACATCTGAGATGAGATTACTTCGAATTATAGCAGGTAAGACTCTCAGCAACAGTGCCAGAAATTATGAAATAAGAGAAACCTGCCAGACAGACGACAGGAAGAGGCGGCAGTACTAAAGGGACCATGTGGATAGGATGGACAGTTGGAAAATCCCCCATGTGGCTGCCCACAGTATACCTGTAGGACATCTCCTCCAAAGAAGACCACTAAAGAAATGGAGAGATAGCTGGTCCTTTAATCCCCAAGAGGACAATTCTCGTTTGACCACACACCATTGATCTAATACAATCTAATCTAATCAAAGTTGCAAAGTTATGTAACTTTGGGGATTCATGTTATATGCATTCTCACAAGTAAACAAGTACAAGTTCGCGCTTGCACATGCCGCATCTGAACCTATGACATAAAAACCCAAACGGCAAATGAACATACACCCTGCAACTCTTGCCCACCTTCCCTGAAACAGGGGTGACATTGGCAAATTGAACCATTTTCTACAGCATGGGTGGTCAGCCACATATCAACCTATAAGTCAAGGAACATATTATACTTACAACAAGTTACATTTTTAAATCACAAATAATAACATGTATACACATCAAAACAAATACAAAATACAAAATTGTAATTAAATAAACCCCAGTCCTAGCTGCCAACATGAAGAACAACAAAGAAAAAGAGTTTTAATAACATAATGTTGTTGACATGATGTTGATCCACGGCATTTTGCACAACAAAATTGATAACCCTGATATCTTGTGTATGTTATCCCTCAACATTCCAACTCGCAGAACCAGGCACACGGTAGACCAACTCTTTCATCTCCCTGTGTGTCGCACTAACTATGCTCAGAGAAAAACTTATAACAAGTGTTTCAGTAGCATTGATATTTTTCATTTAGAGACGGCGCACTTTCGCAAAGCGGTGGGTGCTTCACTCAGGGAGAACTGATTTCCTTTATTTTTAAAATTACATCATATTTTGTTTTGAGAGCAGTATTTTTTTCTTGTAATTAGTCACTTGTAATTAACATCTTGTAATTCTTTCCAACTTCCTAAGCTTGATATCCGTGGCAACATATAATTGGCCATGTTTTTTGTAATTGCTATTATTTATTTCTTATGTAACGCTGTTTGTTGTCCTACTAAAATAAAATTAAAAAAAAAAAAAATATTTAATTTCAGGTAGACATAAGCAAGGCCACCATGCTGTGCCACTTGCTGCAGTCTCTGTTGGAGTCTCGAGGCGATAAGATCTCTCAGAAGACCAGGCTGCTGTACATTTCTCAGTGCTTCTTCTTCAGCTACATCTGGTCGGTGGGAGGAAACCTCACTGACGAGTCCCGGCTAGCGTTCCAAGGACACGTAAACGAGCAATTCAAGAAAGCTGTGGAGCCTTTTGATCCGCCGTAAGTATTTCTTCATTTCCAGCCTCGAATCTTTTCTCACCTGGCTGTCTACAGATTACTAAAATAAGAGTCGGTGACATTTATTCTGACATAAATATCATTTTAAACCGTCACTTGTATGAAAAAGGTTATGACTCTGGATGAAATGAAAGAAGTATGCAAGGACCATTAAAAATATGGGGTGATCTGTAATGTAGGCAGCTAAGGCAAAGACTCAATTTTCATTTTTATAGATGTTTTATAATTTTTTTAGTTTATGTTTTATTTTTTATAATTGGATGTAATTAATTGTTTGTATTCCTTGACTTATAGATTGGTATGAGGATGACCACCCATACTGTAAAAAGATGTTTCACTTTGCCAATGTCACCCCTGTTTCAGGGAAGGTCGGCAAGAGTTGCAGGGCTTATGTTCATTTTTTTTTTTTTATTGTAGCAAAATAATGCTAATTTAAGCAATTACATATCAAGTCAAAACAAAAACAGTTATGTCAGAGGCGCTTTTGAGATTGGGTTTTTTTATATTGTAGGTCCACATGCGGCATGTGTAAGCGCGAAATTATGCATGTCTGCTTGTGGGAATACATTTAATATGAATCTCAAATGATACATATCTTTGCAGCTTAGATTTAGATTTAGATTTAGATTATTTCACCAGAACGTCATTCCAATGCACTAATACAATCATGGACTACTCCTAAATGGTTCTATAGTACGTGTATAGGTGTGCGTAGCCACTTTGATTTCATAGTCCGTCATACGATGTATGTATTTCAAGTTCGCAACAATATGTAGGGAAAACTTGTAGAGTGGACATTGAATAATCTTCTTGCATGAATATCTAAAGAGTTTGCCTTACATTTCTTTGTAAGCTTTAGGTTTAGACCATGTAATCATGATTTCTTGATGATGGAACAGTTTTGAAGTTGTGCATTTCTTTTGCAGGTATATTCCTGATAATTTGTGGCAAGTGTACGTGGACTGCAAGACTGGAGAGCTTCGGTCTTGGGAGACTTTGGTGCCAGACTATTCCTACACAGAGGGTGTGCCATTCTTTGAAATTCTGGTGCCGACAATTGATACGGTTCGATATGGATACATCATGCAGACCTTGATCAAAGCAAACAGACCAGTCATGTTTGTGGGCAACACTGGTGAGAACATGGTTAATTATTATCTAAGTTGCAAAGATGTATCTGTGAAGAAATCCGAGGAATGCCCAAGTGGGGAGTGGGGAGACCCCAACTGAGGTGGCTAGACGACATCAAGGGAACTGCAGGCAGAGGATGGCTGAACACAATAGCAGATAGACAAACATGGAGAAGGAGGCCTACGTCCAGGAGTGGACTGAGAAAGGATGGATTGTTTCTAATAGTCTGTTTGATAGCTCAGTTTTGGTAGAGTGCTTGCATTCCATGCCGTGAGCTCGGGTTCGAATTCCACTGAGGGAGTCAGAAATGATTTCCAATTTCATATTTCCAGTTAAATATTACTGGCAAGGTTTATTCACCCTTCACAAGAAATGAGAACTAGCCTCCTCAGAAGCCGGGAAACCCCCACTTCAACTGAAAGGGTTGGCGTAAGCCCAGCCCCTTACCTGTTAAAATAAATAGGTTCCACTCGCCACATGCGAAACCATTTGGAAATAATGCGGCAAGAAGTTACACTAGATGTGTAGCTTAGTTGCGCTTTGCATTATATTGTAAAGCTTTTCTGTATTCTTTTAAGGTGTCGGTAAGTCTGTCATAATCCAGACAGTCCTGAGGAGCCTCGGCTCCAGCGACTCCTTCGTCCCCTTCACCATGAACTTCTCGGCGCAGACCAACAGCCTCAGCACCCAGCTGATCCTGGAGTCAAGGATGGAGAAGCAGAAGTTCACCCTACTGGCCGGGCCGCAAGGGAAGACGTTGCTGGCCTTCGTGGACGATGTCAATATGCCTAAGCTGGACACATATGGATCACAGCCAACCATCGAACTGTTGAGGTGCTGAAATTTCTTGCACATTTTTATTTTTACTTTTAGTAAGTAATTTAGTATGAATACTAGGCTTGTTCTTTGAAAAAAAAG
Organism: Agapetus fuscipes; assembly: GCA_951799405.1. NCBI lineage: Eukaryota > Metazoa > Arthropoda > Insecta > Trichoptera > Glossosomatidae > Agapetus > Agapetus fuscipes. The sequence continues at coordinate 4,989,419 of OX637332.1, forward strand.
AGTGACGCGCCATGTTATAAAATCTTTTTGGATCACTTTTGCCACTACCACCCAGTTCAGGGAAAGGCGGCAAGAGTTGCAAGATTTGTGTTCATTTTTAATTTTAATTTTAATTTATTTCACAAGTATGTGCAGGACTGACAGTGAGACACCGAAACGTCACAATACATAAAACATTGTAAACATAAGAGAACAATACGAAGATGCTCAGATACATTATTCTACACATCCATACGTCGTTCTAGTATACAAACAGACTCAGATAGTAAGCGATTCATACCAGTTGTAAATATATCCAGGTGTGGGGCTGAGGAGGCCAGAGTATTTAGCAGCGACAGCGCACGCATTACCCAAGACTGACGGAGAACATTGGTTCGGCAGGCGGGGATCGTGAAAAGATCATGACTTCTTGCTCTATTATAATTGCTGGGGGCGTAAAGCTGTAGAGTCCGTCCCAGCAGTGGCAAGCAATCAATTCTTCCACGAAGCGCGTTAATTATAATTTTGGGTAGGGCCATATCTCGTCTCAACTCTAATGAATAGAATCCGACATGACCCCGAAGAAACTTTGTGGGGTATAGAAAGGGGTAGTACCGAAAGTTGCTTCATGTGAGGCTTGGGTTATTTTGTAAGTACACATGCAGCATTGGAAGCCCAAATTTACACATGCCTGCTTGTTGGCGTGCATTAAATATGAGTCTTAAATGTCAATATACCTTTGAAACTTAGATTATAGATTTAATCTAGTAAGAACCAAAAACATAAATGCGCCATTTTACCGGGTGTGTGAAACTTATAACAAGTGTTTCAGTAGCATTGATATTTTTCTATATTTTGAATTGTTTGTAACACTGTGAAAATTCATATTCAATATTATTTTATTTATTTAATTGAAGATTTAAATAAATAAAATAATATTGATATTTTTCATTTAGAGACAGTGCACTTTCGCAAAGCAGTGGGTGCTTCACTCAGGGAGAACTGATTTTCTTTATTTTTAAAATTACATCATATTCTGTTTTGAGAGCAGTATTTTTTTCTTGTAATTAGTCACTTGTAATTCTTTCCAACTTCCTAAATTTGATATCCCTGGCAACATATAATTGGCCATGTTTTTTTGTAATTGCTATTATTATATTTCTTATGTACCTAATGCTGTTTGTTGTCCTATTAAAATAAAAATAAAAAAAATAAAAATAACACTACAGTATAATTTCATGACTTGAAATAAAATTAATAATTATAATATTAGGATGATTTAGTTTGTTAGCGCTGTTTTTGTGTGGACACCTCAAGAGTCCTCTGTGAGTTTGGTCATCGCTATAGAAAGCGCCAATACTCAAGCAAGACTTGGTAAAGGTACCTATATGAATTTTTCAACCCAGCTAAGCGCATATTATTTGAAAATATAAATGATGCTGGAGTGATGTTTTTCGAGATCTGTTGCCGTGGTCTATGGGAGCTGGAGCTTCCGGATGTTTCACCCATGTCTACGATGGGCTTCTTGTATAAAAGATAAATGGTATTTTTTTGTGCTCTGCCGGGATTCAAACCCACAACCTTCAGTTTACGAGTCCAAAGCGTTACCACTAGTTTGCGGACCGGCCATAAAATATGTATTGTTACGAACTAAGGATTTGAAGTACTCACGCGCGCCTGAACATGTGCGCTAGTGTGTAGAACAATCTGGCTAGTATGATGATGGTAGTGGTAAGGTACAAAGAACAGTGGTCTGGTATGAGCAAGAGATCAAATGATTTGGAATATGCAAGAATGATCCCTTTTGTACCTATATATAGGACCTGCAATGGTGCGGAGGGGGATTGGTCTCTTCAAGCATTTTGCCGTGAAGACAAATAAGCAGGGATTATCAATTGTTGTAAATTGTGAAACAAACAAAAAACAGTCGGTGTTATGGCCAAGGGGGCCAAGTGGGCTGATCTTTCTAGCGTGTTTGGAATAGAGCAATGTTGGTTCGATCCTCGCCTGAGTCATTTGACCATAACTTTGACCCTGGTTCTACAGATGTTGTTGGGTAATTATTAATAATTGATAATTCATTAAAATAAACAATAATGAATTATTAATTGATTATATTAATACCTGTTTCTGGCCAGGCAGAATACGTTGGTGAATTGCATTCCTCTTCACAAATCTATTTAAAAAAAAAAAACACAAAAATAAACCGTGTAAAATAAATTCTGTAAATATTTTTCAGTAAAATCGTAACAATATATTTGTTTGTGTGTTATTTAGGCAGCTGCTGGACACAGGGGGTCTGTACGACCGTGCGCACTTGTTCTGGAAGCGCTACGCTGGCTTGGTGCTGGTGTTTGCATGCGCGCCCGCTGGAGGAGGACGAAGCGAGCTGAGCGCGCGCTTCACCAGGCATCTCTGCACGCTGGTGGTCACGGCCCCTTCCAGCCAGACCCTCAACAGGATCTTTAAGGTACGTGTTGTATGCAATCTTGTCTTTCAAAAAAAAGTATAAACTCTCAAATTTTGAAAATTCCATGAGATGGTTGGACATCTTGAAAGAATGGATGATGAATGACTAATGAAAAAAGTGTACAGAGGAAACGTCAGAGGAAAGCGTGGAAGGCGAAGACCGAGGAAGGAATGGATAGACCAAAAATAAGAGAAGAGTATGTACGAAGAAAGTGATATGGAAGGACAGAAAAAGTGGAGACGAATCTGCAGAGGTACCGGCTATCCTTAGTGGAACAGCGCAGGATACAGTAACAGTAACAGCTATGATTATAGATTATTTATAGATATAATTCCATGTAACATGTTAACTTATAGGTCGGTGTTCTTGAGGTTGACCACCCGTACTTAAAAAATGGTTCACATTGCTAATATCACCCCTGTTTCAGAAAAGTTCAGCAAGGGTTGCAGTGCTGTTATGTTAAAATGGAAAGGTACCTTCAGGATGTACCTACAGGATACTCACTCCGGCTAGCTTCTTCGGCATCACTCTCAATGCGTGGGGTTCTTTCTTTGTGTTGCTTACTTTGTATTTTGGGAAGGGCTGTATATTGATAAGACAAGAGCTAATGTTAACAAAAGAGATTTAATCAGTTAAAGCAAATCCATAAAAAGGAAAAGGGGTGGAGAAGGAAATAGCCAGACCTGTATTAACACTCAAACACAATCACAGTTCTGGCGGCTCACTTTCACGAAGCACTGATCTGTAGGCTGGAGTCCTAGGCAAGCTTACATAAGGCTCGGGGCTTCGCCCCCGAGAGCGGCAGTCCATTATGAACCGTTATTAGAGAACTTACATTATTCTCGACGTTTCGTTAGCGACGTAGTTAACGCCTGAGGATGAATTCATGTATCATGAGTTCATTCTCAGTCATCGTGCAGAGAGGGTGTCTCTTGAAGACGTTAGCTATGTCGCTAACCAAATGTCGAGAATAATGTAAGTTCTCTTATAACGGTTCATCTAATATCCGAGTAATAAATTTTAACTGTGTAGTTATTATTATTGTAAATATGCCAAACGACCATAATTCCAACATAAACCTAACAGTGTCTATTCTCATATTTCCAGTCAATCCTGTGTGGCTATCTCCAGAATTTCACTTCTGAAGTCTCAGTCCTGGGCAGCAGCATCATCAAGGCTTCTGTGGACATCTACCAGAAGGTCATCGCCAGCTTCCTGCCCACTCCAGCCAAGTCCCACTATGTGTTCAACCTGAGAGACTTGTCCAAGTGCGTGCAGGGTATGCTGCAAGCTGATGTGTCCACAGTACGTGAACCAACTCAAATGCTGAGGTGCGGAGTGTTTGTCTTTTTCCATTTTCGATGATATTAGGCAGGCGCATCTAATCTAATCTAATCTAAAGTTGCAAAATATATGTAACATTAGAGATTCACATTATATGCATTTTCACAGACAGACATGTACTCTTGCCCACCTTCCCTGAAACAGGGGTGACATTGGCAAAGTGAACCGTTTTCTTTCAGCATGGGTGGTCAGCCGCATACCAACCCATACGCCAAGGAACATACACAACAAATTACATTTTTAGTATCAATAAATTATAACGTGTATGGACATTCCTTGACTTATAGGTTGGTATGAGGCTGACCACCCATACTGTAAAAAATGGTTCACTTTGCCAATGTCACCCCTGTTTCAGGGAAGGTCGGCAAAAGTTGTGGGGCTTATGTTCATTTGAGGTTTGGATTTTATTTGTAAGTACACATTCAGCATTTGTAAGCGCGAACTACACTTGTTGGTTTGTGGGCATACATCTGAGAGCTTTAAATGAATATATCTTTGCAACTTAGATTAAAGATTTATATTATAGATTATAGACGCATAGAGTATAAGCAAATATATTTCAGAACAAATATTTTCACCCATTCCTTTAAAATAAATCAATTGAAATTGACTGAAGGGCACTGACGATGGCTCCAATCAAACTTAAATTTTAAATTTGAATATCCATAATCTATATGAATATCAAGCTTAAATATTTTTTAACCATATATTTCCTACTTATCAGGCGATGTGCCTGTGTGGGATGCATACCCCTGGTATTAGGCCACTTGACACAGTTTGTTTGCAAAACCCATTGTGTTAACTAGTAATTTCCTAAGTGGTCGATATCGATTATACATTGACGTGACATAAAAATAGTCTACGAAAAATTATACAAACCCGTGACCACCCATCTATCAAATTGCGTGTCTACACCAATTTGATAATATATAGATACTCAGAGGTATAAAAAGGGCAATGAGGAAAAGCGAACTATTTTAAAATTATTTTTCAGATTATTTTACCACGAGTGTGTAAGAGTACTCCATGATCGCCTAGTCAGCTTCGAGGAGCGGCAGTCCTTCTTCTGCTACATGCGCGATGTCTGCTTGGAAAACTTTGGAGAGCCAGTCGTCCAGCTGGATGATGGGGAAGAACACAAACTGCCGGTGCTGATGTTTGGGGACTTCCTCAATTACGGAGTGGCCAAGGAGAACAGGATATACCAGGAAATTATAGACTCCAAGAACTTGTGTGAAATTTTAAGCGTAAGTTATAACAAAAGTATTTAATAGGTATGTAGGGAAAATAAAGAATATGGGGAAATTTTAAATATTGGTAAAAAAACAAAAGAAAATCGATAGAGGACAGAGGTAGAGATTAGTTCAGTTAGCTCGCAGCCACAGGCTTGTGAATTTTGTTATGCTGTGTATGTAAAGAAACTAAGTTAAAACTTAGTTAAATATTTTATTGATTGTAGAGGCATTAACTTTGTAATCGTTCATCATTAATGATAAAAGAAAAACAGTTTTGTTTTCGATTACGTGAGTATATTTTTATATACCACAACCGGTTTTGCAAACATCCGTTCGCATCATCAGGTGGTTAAATATCTTAAATTTGTTAGATAAAGTAGGTAGCTGTTTAAATGTTAATATTATCGATAGGATATAGTTGTACTTTATAGTACAATACACAGATGGCAATAGCGATAATTATTGCTTTGTGTGAATATTGTGTTTTATCGTATATTGTGGTGGTGAAACAAATAAAGTTAAACATTTAATGTGGTTGCTGTATTACATATTGTGTCGTTCATCTGGCAGTGGAGAGTTTTGTTTATAAATTAAATTGAATACTCCTTCCTTCTAATCTGCGATGAAGAAATCTCTGGAGCTCGGCTTTCAGTTTCAAAGCAGATTTTAAACAGACACCTCGTTGAAGACATGGACATCATCATCACGAATTGGTGCCCAACTTGGGGCTGATTGAACTCAGTTCTTAACCCTCCGTCAACTGCAATGAGTCTGACAGCCATAGCACGGATGTTTCTATCCTCTCCTTCACTCCTTTGACAGGTCAGAGCTTGCCATTTCTAGTACTCTGCTGTCTTTCCATGATGCTTAACATCTTGATGCTCCATGGACCCTCACGCTTTCTGGAGTACCTACATATATCACCATTTGATGTCACTGCACATAGCACCAATCTTGTCACACTTTATTTTTATTTTTTGTACTTAACTTAATTTTTTGTTCCTCAACTTATAGGTTGGTATGCGGCTGACCACCCATGCTATAGAAAATGGTTCACTTTGCCAATGTCACCCCTGTTTCAGGGCTGGACGGCTAGAGTTGCAGGGTGTATGTACATTTGAGATTTGGGTTTTCATGTTGCAGGTTCACATGCGGTCTGTGCAAGCCCAAACTTGTACGTGTCTGCTTGTGAGAACGCATATAATGTGAATCCCCAAAGTTACATATTTTTGCAACTTAGATTAAGTTAGACAAAAGTATTAGTTTTTGACAGGAATGAAGTATGTGAGGAACTTACAATTAATTTGAATGGAATAAAAGTTGAAGTAGTGAATGAGTTTGACTATTTAGGAAGTAAGTTTGAGGCGAATGGTAAGATGACGAAAGAATTAGAGAAGCGTGCCAGCAAAGGAAGATGCGTGATAGGAGCGTTTGGTAGAATAGCGAAGAATAAAAGGATACCAAAGAAAATGAAAATGGCGGTACACAATTGTATTTTGTTGCCGACCCTGATGTATGGAAGCGAGTCATGGACGTTGAATGAAAGAGAAGTAAATAAGGTATGCACCGTAGAAATGGCCCATCTGAGAAGTATGACAGGAAAAACACTGAAAGATAGAGTGAGAAACGAATGGGTTCTAAATGAATGCGGAGTAAAAGAAAGCGTGAAAGTGAAAGTTCAAAGAAGTGTGATGCGATGGTTTGGACATATTGAAAGGATGAATGAAGACCGACTGACAAAAAGAGTGTATAAAGGGAATGTAACAGGTAAGCGTGGAAGGGGAAGACCTAGGAAACAATGGATTGATCAGATAAATGAGATTGCGAATGAATGGAATCTACAGAGTGGAAACAAGAGAAGAGCATGCATGAAAAGAGTGATGAAATTAGATGAGATGAAAGAAGTATGCAAGGACAGAGTCAAGTGGAGGCACTTGTGTGGAGGTACTGGCCACCCCTAGAGGAAAGGCGGCAGGATACAAGACAAGACAAGACAAGATTAGATTAGATTAGATTGTACTCAAAATTGTATATTTTTTCATTGAAAAAGTGTCAATGTTTCAGTTTTACCTGGATGAATACAATGCGTCTAGTTTGTCTCCGCTGCACCTGGTGCTGTTTGGTGACGCCGTGGAGCATGTGGTGCGCTTGTCTCGGGCGCTGCGTGCTGAGCGTGGCCACGCCCTGCTGGTGGGGCCCGGGGGCTCGGGTAGGAGCAGTCTGGCGAGGCTGGCCACACACATCAATGACTACAGGTCACCTCCTTCTCTGTTAGCCGTCGTCTCTCTCATTAACCTCTTCAGGGACTTCACTGGCTGCAAGTTTCAGGCTAGATTTATAATAGAGTGTGCTCTATAATCTATAGTCTAAGTTGCAAAGACGTATTAACATTCAAAGCTCAAATTAAATGCATGCCCACAAACAAACATGTGTAAATTTGTGTTACAAATGCTGAATGTGTACTTACAAATTAAAATTCAAAACTCGAATGAACATAAACCCTGCAACTTTTGCCAACCTTCCCTGAAACAGGGGTGACATAGGAAAAGTGAACCATTTTTTGCAGTATGGATGGTCAGCCTCATACCAATCTATAAATTGTCTATATAGCATTATATGACAGAGCACCAGAGTTCATCAAGCTCACCACTCTTACCATCAAAAATATTGACTCCGCCTTTAGGAGAAACTAGGGCCAAAGCACAGATCAAAGAGGGAGGAAAAATATTAACCGGACAAGGTGCCTTCTTAATTGGTGGTCCTCAAGCCTGAAAGCATCTACCCCATCATGTAAGACAAATAGTTGAAAAATGACATTTTTGGTAGGCACTTAGGATGCATAAATTTCTGACATTACATTGTTCGGTACCCTTCTCATTTTGAGTGAGTGGGTAAGAAAAATAATGAAGTCGGATTTAAAAAAATCTGAAACGGGACTGCTGTCCTCAGGAACCTATAACAAAATATGTTATTGCCTTATTGCAGATGTTTCACTATTGAGTTGACGCGGCTCTATGACTTGTCTTCATTCCACGATGATCTCAGGAGTCTGTTCGTGCAAGCCGGAGTCAAGAACGAGGATGTGGTCTTCCTTGTCACAGACAATACAATACGGCACGAGGAGTTCTTGGAAGATATCAATAATATGCTGAACTCTGGTGAGGAAATGGACTCTGGGCATTCAAAATATCCTTATCCTCCTATAATATATTATCAAAGTTTCAAGGATATGTATATTAACATTTTAGATTTATGATAGACTTTTTTTGTATAGATTTCTTTGTAAGGTTTTGTTCTTTTTTATATTTAAATGTTATTTATTACTCGTATTCCTTGACTTATAGGTTGGTATGAGGCTGACCACCCATACTGTAAAAAATGGTTCACTTTGCCAATGTCACCCCTGTTTCAGGGAAGGTCGGCAAAAGTTTTGGGGCTTATGTTCATTTAAGGTTTGGATTTTATTTGTAAGTACACATTCAGCATTTGTAAGCGCGAACTACACTTGTTGGTTTGTGGGCATACATCTGAGAGCTTTAAATGAATATATCCTTGCAACTTATATTATGGATTAGATTATAGATAAACGTATGCCCACAAGCAGACACGTGTAAGTTCACACTTACAAATGCTACATGTGAACTTACAACTTCAAATCCAAACCTCGAATGAATGAAACGCTGAAAATTTTGCTGACCTTCTCTGAAACAGAGATGATATTAGCAAAGTAAACCATTTTTTGTTGTATGGGTGGTCAGCATCATACCAATCTATGTATCAGTCAAGGAATATATATCAGCAAAGAATTTTGCTGGTATTGTCGAATGGAAAAGGCGTTAGCACGCATTATTGAAAGAAACGCAAGTTTGAACCCCGCCTGCATCATGTTCTATACAATAACTTTTACCCTGATTCAGTAGATGTCATTACATTATAAATAGTAATTAATGTAAGTATTAAATAATCAATAATTAATTGATAATGTTAATACCTGTTTCTGGCCAGGCAAAATAGGTTCCTGAATTGCATTCCTGTTCACAATAAATGTGTTTTAAAAAAAAAAGACAAAAAATAGGAGAGACAGGCTTGTTGAAATCATCAAAAGTTTTTTTGGAAAATGACAATGTGTGTTCAGGTGATGTCCCAAATCTCTTTGAAGCCGACGATCGTGAGAAGGTGCTGCTGGACTGTCGCGAGGCGGCCATTGCCAGCGGAGTCAGCGGTGGGGACAAGGACGCCGTGTTCTCCTTCTTCATCAGCAGAGTGCGGGCCAAGCTGCATCTGGCTCTGTGCATGAGCCCCGTGGGAGACGTCTTCAGGTACTGCTTCTGTTTTCCGAGTATAAAATATTACTTCAATTTGTCTCAATTGTGTAAATCAAAAATATGTATGAATTAATTAAAATACTTTTTTAACTTTGTTACAATTCACTTGAGTTTTATTTTTTAAAAAACACAACCAGTTTCGGGAGAAGCAGTACCTCCCATCTTCAGGTGTAAATATCAACTAACATAAAATACAAAATTACCAAATTAAGCAAGGATTTAATTTGTAGTACTGGTGGGGGTAAGTGGGGGGCGGGGTTTAATTGGAAACAAAGAAAGTAATGGCGAAGTGTTAGGAAAGAGGATATTATTTAAGAGGTTATTTTCAGAATTAATATTTTTTTGGATTTCTAGATTTTCAAAATTGTTCATAATTTTACCTTTGTAGGGGATGGGATGAAGGAGTTTTAATGTGTGAGTGTGAAAGGAATGGTTTGATTCAATGATGTGGTTGGCGAACTCAGAGTGACTGTTGCTCGTTAGGCAACGGCGGTGTTCTTGTATTCTAATTTTTAGATTTCTTGCGGTTTGTCCAATATATTTGAGTTTTAAATTTAAAAAATTTGAGTTTTAAAAAGAAAGCGTTACTAGACAAAAAACTTAACATATTACTGTCGAAAAAACAAGCTAATTTAAAACCTAATAAAATAACACCTACAATTACAAAACATCAGTTTAACGAACGAGTAGTTAACCTATCACAGCATACATTTACTACAGAAGAAACCAAGCTACTCAACCACGGACTTAAATATAACATATGTGACAACAGTGAAAAACCTATTATGCAATTGGCAGTAGACATTGACGCGGCAGTAACAAAAGAATCTATAGCAGTGAAATACAAGTGCGCTGACGAAATCAAGAAATCAAGAATGGGAGGGAAAACATCTACCAATAGGGAAATGAGAACAGCTCACAACATTCGCCAAGCCCTGAAAGAGAAGAAACTCACACTCACAAGATCCGACAAGGGAAACAGCACTGTCATCTTAAATACATTGGATTATATTAACAAAGTGGAAGATTTTTTAAAGGACAACATTTTCGTAGTGTTACACAAAAATCCTACTTCAAATTTCCAAGAAAAAGTGAAACAAGTGATTAAAAACTGCCCCACCATTAACGTAAATGGTGGTAATTCCCTGACACTAATGAATCCACAAGCCCCCAGGTTATATGGACTTCCCAAATTACACAAACAAAATACCCCGATAAGACCTGTAGTGTCATACGTTAGTGCCCCCAACTACAAAATTTGTAAACATCTTAATTTTCTAATAAACTCTTCAAAAATTTATAACCCGACTCACACAATAAAAAACAGTTTAGAACTTATTACTTAGTGAGTGTTCTACTGTATGCGGATGATGCTGTTCTTGTATCGGACTCAGCAGTAGAATTGCAAACGATGCTCTCTAGATTGAACGAAGCTCTGCTAAGTAATTATTTGAAATTGAATGCAAGTAAGACGAAAGTTTTGATTTTTGAAAGAAATGAAGAAAATACGAACTACGAATTTAGAATAAACGGAATGAATGTTGATGTGGTAAATGAGTTTGTATACTTGGGAAGTAAGTTTGAGAAAGATGGAAGAATGACAGGTGAACTTGAAAGAAGAGTAATGAAGGGCAGGTGTGTACTGGGTGCCACAGCTTGTATCGCCAAAAATCAAAACATTTCTAAAAATGCTCGATTGGCGGTACGCAGTGGCATACTTTTACCCACCTTGATGTATGGAAGCGAGGCCTGGACGGTGAATGAAAGTGAAATTAGTAAAGTCCATACTGTTGAAATGGACTTTCTAAGAAGTATGATTGGGAAAAAACGGAGTGACAGGGTGAGGAATGATTTTGTAAGAAAAGAATGTGGTGCAAAAGAAAGTGTGAAAGTGAAGATTAAAAGAAGTTTGTTAAGATGGTTTGGGCATATGGAGAGAATGAATGAGGAAAGACTGACGAAGAAAGTATATGTTGGTAGAATAGATGGATGTCGTGGTAGAGGAAGACCGAGAAAGGTATGGATGGACCAAATATCCGAAATTGCGAATGAATGGAATATCCAGAGTCATAATAAAAGAAGAGCTTGTATGAAGAAGGTTATGACTCTGGAGGAAATGAAAGAAGTATGCAAGGATAGAAAGAAATGGCGGTTGATCTGTGATGTTGGCGGCTAGGGTTTGTTAAAGTGAATTTGGTTTTATGATTTAGTTTTTTATGTCCATGTATATATTGTTATTTTTATTCTCTGATTTTAAAAAATGTAATTTGTCATGTATGTTCCTTGACTTATAGGTTGTTATGCGGCTGACCACCCATAATATAAAAATTGGTTCACTTTGCCATTGTCACCCCTGTTTCAGGGAAGGACGGCAAGAGTTGCAAGGCTTATGTTCATTTGAGATTGGGTTTTTATATTGTAGGTCCACATGCGGCATGTGTTAATAATAATAATAATAATTGGACAATTTGTATACAGCGCCGTTTAGTGGCACTAGCCACCCCAAGGGCGCTTTTATGTGTTGAAGCTTCTGTTAAACAAATGTGTCTTAAGCAACTTCCTGAAACTGCCAACACTGGTCTCTGTTCTCAACTCCAGAGGTAGACTATTCCAGCAGGATGGACCAGCCGAACTAAAAGCCCTGTCTCCGAAACCAGTTCTGTTCCGTCGAAGAGGCAGTTGAAGCCTGTTTACGGCGTCACTCTGTGCAGAACGAAGAGTGCATCGTTTTCCACCTATCTGGTCGACTCTGCACAATTCACACAAGTACGATGGGGCAACTCCTCTGAGGGCATTAAAAACAGAAACACATATTTTGTACTCAATCCTCTCTGGGACTCGCAGCCAATGAAGGCGCCGCAACAGAGGAGAGACATGGTCAGTTTTTCGTCCTCCTAAAAGTAATTTGGCTGCAGCATTAAAGACGGACTGCAGTCTAGACTGCTGAAACCTTGGAAGACCCCAGAACAGACCATTGCAATAATCCAGTCTCGACACAACAAAGGACGCAATGAGAATCTTAGCAGCTTCGGATGTCAAACAGTTTCTGACCCATCTCAACTGCCTCAGGTGAAAAAAACAGGAGCTCACAGTCGAGCTTATTTGCGTACTCATGGAGAGAGTGTTGTCAAGATGGACCCCAAGAAACTTAATTGAGCTAGATGGATATACATCCAGGCCCATTACTTTAATTGGTGAAGAGCCAAGCAAGTGTTTCCTACCAGGAGACGACATCCAGATGAATTCTGTCTTGTCTGGATTCATTCTAAGGCGACACCTTGCCATCCACTCAGCCACCACTTCAATGCACCGGACGGTTAGCGCGAAATTATACATATCTGCTTGTGGGAATGCATTTAGTATAAATCTTAAATGATATATATCTTTGCAGCTTAGATTAGATTAGATTAGAACTTATCAACTCCGTAAAAAATCTATTTGTACCCAATAACTCAAAACTTGTTTCCTTCGATGTTGTTAATCTATTTACAAATGTACCTATACCAGATGCAAAAAATATTTTTAATGACTTATTATACGAATCGGATTTAAGTGATGCTATTGTTGATGAAATGATGAGAATGTTCAATGTATGTACAACACAAAACTATTTCCAATTTAATGATAAATTTTACGAACAAAGAGAAGGTTTACCCATGGGTTCACCCATCTCTCCATTATTAGCTGATATGTTCTTAAGTAAACTGGAAACTGATTTATTAAATTCAAACCATCCCCTTGTACAAAAAATATTTAAATGGTATCGTTACGTAGATGATATATTTTGTATTTTTAATGGTACTGATAGGCAACTAGAATCTCTCCTTTCCCACATTAACACTCTACATCACAATATTAAATTCACACTGGAAAAAAACGTTAATAATAACTTAAACTTTTTAGACATCTCCATTAAAATCACAAATAATAAACTAGATTTCAACATATATCGTAAACCTACCCACACAGACACTGTAATACCGTTTCATTCCTCCCACCCCACCGCACATAAATTAGCTAGTTTTCACAGTATGCTAAATAGACTCGTAAAAATCCCACTTAATAATAATGATTACTCTCAAGAATTGTCAACCATTAAACAAATAGCTTGTAATAATGGATATGAACACAAATTGATAGATAAACTGCTAAATAATAAAAAATATCAAATTCTTGTTAAAAAGTATCTTTACTCTGCACTTGATAATAATACCACAGATAAAACGTATTGGAAAAAAATTCTCTACACAGGTCCATTATCTATCAAAATTTCTAAATTACTGCCCAGTTACATTAAACCCGCGTTCTACACAAACAATAATTTAAAAAACATCCTCTTTAACTCAAAAGATAAAATTGACTGGATGATGAAAAGTGGCATATATGAGATTTCCTGTGGTGATTGCGAACTCAAATATATTGGACAAACCGCAAGAAATCTAAAAATTAGAATACAAGAACACCGCCGTTGCCTAACGAGCAACAGTCACTCTGAGTTCGCCAACCACATCATTGAATCAAACCATTCCTTTCACACTCACACATTAAAACTCCTTCATCCCATCCCCTACAAAGGTAAAATTATGAACAATTTTGAAAATCTAGAAATCCAAAAAAATATTAATTCTGAAAATAACCTCTTAAATAATATCCTCTTTCCTAACACTTCGCCATTACTTTCTTTGTTTCCAATTAAACCCCGCCCCCCACTTTCCCCCACCAGTACTACAAATTAAATCCTTGCTTAATTTGGTAATTTTGTATTTTATGTTAGTTGATATTTACACCTGAAGATGGGAGGTACTGCTTCTCCCGAAACTGGTTGTGTTTTTTAAAAAATAAAACTCAAGTGAATTGTAACAAAGTTAAAAAAGTATTTTAATTAATTAAAATGTGCTTTCACAAAGTTACTGCCCAAAATCTAAATAATATGTATGAAAGCTAATTCACTCACTAGGGGTGGCATGTGGAACCTTTTTTTTTGATAGGTAAAGGGCCAGCCTTACGCCAACTGCTTCAGTTTAAGGGGAGAGGTTTTCTAGCCTCTGAGGAGGCTTGTTCTCATTTCTTGTGAAGGCTGAATAAACGTTGCTGGTATTTTATTTTGGGCTTGAAGTAAGAACTGAAGCGAGAAATTGTTTCTGATACTCTCAGTGAGATCGAACCTGAGCTCTTGGCATAAAATGCAAGTATTCTACCAACTGCTCTATTGACCGAGTGCTTTTGTATATTCTGTGCCGTTATCTTTGTACTATTTTGTTGTTTAAGCGAGCTAGAATAGGATTTTTACAAGTGTACACATTTTCAATTCACGCCATTGAGAATCTGTAACGTTCCATTGTTTTTATTTCCACAAACTGTGTAAGCAGGCAAACAATAAAACTTTTTTTTTATCTCTCGTCTTCGCACTTGCTTACTTGCAATGCATCTGGGCATTTTCCATGCGATATCGAAAACCTGAAATCAACCCCCTGAGCTGCACTCACTGGACTCAGTGGCAACTGGATTTATTCATGCTATCTTATCTAACATCTGTCATTTGTGCGTTGCTAATCAAGCTATCATAATAAGAAATATTAAAAAATTGTAATTTTTTTATTCTTGTTATTATTATTTTTTTTTTTTTTTATTAACGGACATGATAGTCCAATTACATAATTTTATGACAAGGTAATTACAAAGAATGACAAAGAAAACAATATAATTCAAGGATTAATATTACATAATAGCACAGTCAAATAAATACCTATACTTTCCTCAGCAAAACAAAGCTCTACAGAATTCAGACAGGCTCATGCCGCATAAATCTAGATGAGAGGAAGAATTTAAAAGACGACACATTCTGTTAATAGGAGAATAGTATCCTAAATTTGAAGTGTGAAAGTTGAGAGAGAGCAATTCATTTATTCTAAATCTTCGCGTTGGAACATTTAATTTGATACATTGTAAAAGATAAGATGAGTCGAAAATACTATTAATGATTTTATAAATACATATGAGTTGAGCATGTTGTCGGCGTGTTACTAAAGATGAAATGCCTAGGGTGATCTCTATGTCTTTATAGTCATACTCGTCTCTACTTAGACCCATTTTCCAAGCAACTCGTCTTAGAAAGCGATGCTGTACTGATTCAAGGCGGTCAATGTGGGTAGCATAGAATGGAGACCAGATAACACTGGCATACTCAAGGTGTGGGCGAATCAATTATCAAAATTAAAAGTAGAAACATTTGGGTAACAATTGAAAGATGGTTAATAAGGTTCAGAACTGATTGGAATGAACCTAGAAGAGAATTGTTCTTTCAATGACGCCATTTTATTTTTACTTTATTTATTTATTTAATAAGTATGTACAGGACTGACAGTGAGACACCAAAACGTCACAATACATATAACATTGTAAACATAAGAGAACAATACGAAGATGCTCAGATACATTATTCTACGCATCCATACGTTTGTCTAGTATACAAGCAGATTCAGATAGTAAGCGATCCACACCAGTTGTAAATATATCCAGGTGTGGGGCGGAGGAGGCCAGAGTATTGAGCAGCGACAGTGCACGCACTACCCAAGGCTGACATGTGTAATGTATTCCAGACGTCGCTGTCGGATGTTTCCCTCCCTGGTGAACTGCTGCACCATAGACTGGTTTGTGAAGTGGCCATCAGATGCTCTCTTGACCGTGGCCACCACTATCTTGTCTCCCGTAGGAAGTCCTAATACCGTGCAAGCATTGGCAAGAGTGTGCGTGCACGTGCACGAGGTAAGACCTTATACTTTTAGCGGGCTTTCCCGATTGATGATGCAGTTGCATCAGTAGATGATGTTCTTAGAAGAAGAAAAAGATCATGTGAAATACTGTTTAATAATCTAAGTTGAAAGATAAATGTATACAAGGCGGGAAAGGCAGAATTTTAAATCTTACTGAGAGTACAAGATTTAAATTTCTGACAAAATCTACAAGCCTTGCCCACTCCACAGATAACGTATAAATACTGCGTGCTCTCAACACAGCGATCAGTTCAAGTACGAGCCTTGAAGAAGTCAGTGACAAGTTCACTGATGAAACGTAGCAGCCTTCTAAGAAAAAAACAGCCTTCTGAGAAAAAATACTGGACCATGGTCTACAAGCCCGGAAGAATGGATGCTGCATCCTCATCATTATCAATAGATAGATAGATTTATTTACACACATTATTGTACATTACAGGTTAAATATAATACATACATACAAAAAAAAAATTGAAAAGACGATAGAAGTATACATCTTGAATTTTATGGAACAACAGAGCCATTTTGAACACAATACATAGGTTTTTGAGGTCGAAAAAGCATTTCTTTAGGAGTACCTACGTTGTATTATAGTCTGTCTGGGTTTTCTCCCCCAGAGTGTTGAAGTGATGACTGAGCGGCTGTTCACAGAGGCGCATCGCTACTTCTACACGACACCCAGCAGCTACCTGGACCTGCTGAAGCTCTACAGCAATATGCTGGACAAGAAGAGAAGGGAGATCCTGCAAAATAGAATAAGGGTTTCAAGTGGTTTACAGGTACTAGTAACAAACAAACTTGATGCTGGAGAGTTGTTTTCCGGGATCTGTTGCCGTGGTCTGTGGGAGTTGGAGCTACCGGATATTTCACCCATGTCTGCGATGGGCTTCTTCAGTAAGAAATTGAAGTGAAGAAGATGATGTTGATTACAGTTTCATCTTTCATTAGTGTTTTCATAAACAACATCTTCTTAACTTTACTTTCACGCTAAGGAAGCCCATCGCAGATATTGCCAAAACGAGAAGCTCCAGTTTCTACAGACCACAGCAACAGATCCTGGAATCACCATCAGCGAGAATCGGCTGGGCCAGCCAAACTCCTAATCAAACTTGATACAAATATTATGATAATCTATTTGGTGAGCTCTTTTTTTGTGCGAATCACACTTCAAACACCCTTTATGAGCTTGTTTGTCATTATAAAAAGCGCCAATCCACGATCGGCGATAGAAGGATCAAGTTGGCAAGAAACTTCAGTGACCGGTCTTTTGTGAATTATGAATTTTTCAACCCCTCGAAAAGCATATTTGAGAAACTTTATTCCAAAAATAAAGTTATAATGTAACCTCTGAATTTGGCTGTAAAAACTATGGTCAAAAATTCAGTGTGAATAAAAACTTTTTTTACCTAAAATAACACTGTTTTTGGACCCACATAAGATAACTTTTTATATGCCTTTGGGCCAAAGAATATTCTTATATCAAGGCTATTTCATTTGCATAACATATTATTATGAATGTCGTTTTGTGTTTGTTTTATTTTAAGAAATTATATGAAACATATGAGAATGTTGGTGTTATGGAGAAAATGGTGAAAGAAATGGAACCCATGCTCCTGGCCAAGTCTGAAGAGACACAGAGAATGTTTTCTCAGATGAAGGTGGATCAAGAGGCAGCTGACCTCGTCAAGCAAGATATGCAAGTTGAGGAAGCCAAGGCAAAGGTAAGCAGAGCAAGGATTTCATATTCAGAGAGACAAAGTTATTAGACTAATATAAGTTAAAGTTAATTCTTAAAAAAGTTAAAATATAAATAAAGTTAGTTCTACAAAGCAGTCATCTGATCGATAGCTTAGTTGGTAGAGTGCTTACAAAAAATTATGTTCAAAGCCAAATGACAAGCTGGAAAATACTTCAATGAATCATGTATTACTTTTTACTAAGTTAAAGATTGTGAGGGTTTTTCTTTATTTATTTATAAGATCTTCAATGAGGTGTTTGGCCGTGCTCTGAAGAATTATGGCTTTGCTTGAGTGCATAGCGCCAGGAACCATATCACTTACAAAAGAGGATAATGAACCAAAACTTTATAAACACTTTTATTTATCCACAATCACAATGTATATATTATTATATTTACTACAGCAATATTGATTACATATAACCAAAATTCACATGCTTGTGGCTCTCCCGCCAGGGAAGCTTTTTTTTGTCTTTCTGCATTCTTTTGTTTTCCTTTTTTTATTCAAATTCAAATCTAATGTTCCATTCCACCAAACAAACAAATTCATCTCGTTACAAGATACTTTTATGTGTATTTTGATTTCTTTTTTTTTGATTTCTTAATTCAATGAATCGGCTCAGCACAAATTACATAAGGCAACAAAGTTGTGGCGTTACATTTTGTTATTACTTGCAAAGGACCTAGTAATTCTCTAGACAAGTGACGTTTGTTTGAAAATCTGAATCCAACTTTGCATCGAGTCTATTATCCAATAACATCTCTTAACATAAGGCAAAGCTATCATGGTGCATGATAAACTGGGAGAGAACGAGCATGACACACAGACATTGTTTTAATGTTACAGGAGCAAGCAGCCGTGACCCAAGCCTTGGCTGATGATGCAGCCCGCGACCTTGAACTGGTGATGCCGGCCATGGCGGCTGCTGAAGATGCCCTCAAGAGTCTCAACAAGAAGGACATCAATGAGCTGAGGGTGTTCCCCAAGCCACCACCCTTGGTGAAGTTTGTGATGGAGCCAGTGTGCTTGTTGCTGGGAACCAAGTAATAAATGATTTAAAATAACCTCAAGAACGCAATTAAGATCCTCGATTATCTGAGAATCTGAGGACAGCATTTATCTCATATTATCAACAATTCAGATGTTTTTTAAATGTGTTTCTATTCCTTTTTATGCCCATAGAGCCCTTATTGAAGGGAGGCAAAGCGATGAGTTTAAATATAAAACATTCATTCTGATGTCATTAAAATAGTTGTTCAAGACTGATTGATAGCTCAGTTGGTAAAATATCTGATTCTTCGCTAGAGAGTTTAGGGTGCTAGAATTGATTTCCCATTTCAGTGCTTATTTCAAACCCAAAATAAAAATACCTGTAATGTTTATTCAGCTTTCACAATAAATAAAAATGAGCTTCATCTATAATCTATAATCTAAGTTGCAAGGATATATTCATTTAAAGCTCTCAGATGTATGCCCACAAACCAACAAGTGTAGTTCGCGCTTACAAATGCTGAATGTGTACTTACAAATAAAATCCAAACCTCAAATGAACATAAGCCCCACAACTTTTGCCGACCTTCCCTGAAACAGCCTTTTTTATTATGTGTTTACAGTATGGGTGGTCAGCCTCATACCAACCTATAAGTCAAGGAATATGAATAATAAATTACATTTAAATATAAAAAAGAACAAAACCTTACAAAGAAATCTATACAAAAAAAGTCAAAAATTTCCTATGCAAAAAATGTAGCAAATGAATACACCAACATTAGAAATCAACATTGCAGATTAGCCGCCACTTCTTCCTGTCCTTGCATACTTCTTTCATTTCATCCAGAGTCATAACCTTTTTCATACAAGTCCTCCTTTTATTATGACTCTGGATATAGGTTGGTATGAGGCTGACCACCCATACTGTAAAAAATGGTTCACTTTGCCAATGTCACCCCTGTTTCAGGGAAGGTCGGCAAAAGTTGTGGGGCTTATGTTCATTTGAGGTTTGGATTTTATTTGTAAGTACACATTCAGCATTTGTAAGCGCGAACTACACTTGTTGGTTTGTGGGCATACATCTGAGAGCTTTACATGAATATATCCTTGCAACTTAGATTATAGATATAGATATCCCATTCATTCGCTATTTCATCATATTCATATTCATATTCTATTTCATCAAGGGCTGAAATTCCTTCTTTAAGTAAAGAGTTGACGTAAGGCCGGCTCCTTTACCCATGAAAATAAACAGGTTCCTCACGCCTCATGCTACCCTTTTGGGGTTAATGCGGTTAAAAGTTGCGCACTACGTGTAGCTTAGTTAGGGTATGGTAAGTCATTGTACTTTTTTATAAATTGCATCTTTGTTGATTTTAGGCCAGATTGGGACTCGGCTAAAAAAGCTATGGCCGACTCAAATTTTCTGAAGAAACTGAGCGAATATGACAAAGATCATGTTCCCCAGAGTATGCTGAAGAAACTCAAGGCCTACATCGATCATCCAGACTTTTCACCCGAAAAAGTGGCCAAAGTGTCCAAGGTGTGTCGATCCATGTGCCTGTGGGTGAAAGCCATGGACACGTATGCCAAGGTCTTCAAGGAAGTGGAGCCCAAGGTCATAAAGTAAGAAGAACAATTGTGTAACTATTTTTAATACTTTTAATGTATTTTGTAAAAGAGAGACTAGTAGTGTATTGGGAACAGCAATTTATTGTTCTTTGATAGACCGGTCCGAAGTCCAGTGTTAACACTTCGGACTCGTGAATGGAAGGTTGTGGGTTGGAATCCCGGCTGAGCACAAAAAATATACCATTTATATTTTCAAATTTGCTCTTCGCTGGGTTGAAAAATTCATGGAACCTTTACCAAAGACCGGTCATCAAAAGGTCCATCCAGCCTAAAACAACTGGGTCTTGCTTGAGAATTGGCGCTTTGTAGCGACGACGACCAAGCTCGCTAAAAGGTCGATAGCCCAATTGGTAGAATGCTTGCATTCCATGCCGAGAGTAAGGGTTCAATCTCAAGGTTTACACAGCCTTCACGAGAAATGAGAATCAGCCCCCCTGGGAGCTGGGAAACCCCCACTTCAACTGAAAGTGGTTGGTGTGGGGCCGGCCCCCTTACCCGTAAAAATAAATAGGTCCTTTCTCCATTTGATTTTATGTTGTTTTTGCTGTAACCAGGCAACTCGAAGCCGAGAAGCAAATGGCATCTGTGATGAAGGTGTTGCGCGACAAGCAGAGCAAGCTCGAGGAGGTGGAGTTCCAGCTGTTGTCCATGCGGGTGGCTCTGGAGAAGGTGCAGTCGGAGCGGGCGCGGCTGCAGAGAAGTGTGGAGCGCTCAGCGGCTAGGCTGGGCAGGGCGCAGGAGCTGACTGATGCCCTTGGCGGAGAGAGAGACAACTGGGAGCAGACTATCAAAGTGAGTGATTAGGAATGAAAGTACAGTTTGACGGTCCGTAGTCCAGTGGTTGACACTTCTGACTCGTAAATGGAAGGTTGTGGGTTGGAATCCTGGCGGAGCACAAAAAATATATCATTTCTATTTTCAAAAATGTTCTTCACTGGGTGAAAAATACATATCGACGGTTGAAAGGCGTTTCAGTGTTTATTTCAAAACCAAAATAAATACCGGCAAGGCTTACTCAGCCTTTATAAGAAATAAGAACCGGCTCCTTTGGGAGCTGGGAAACCGCCACTTCAACTGAAGTGGTTGTTGTGAGGCCGGCCCCCATACCTGTTTAAATAAAAATGTCCCGAATGAGTGAAGATGAACTAATTTACTAAATTGTCACTGTTTTAGTCCCTGGATTTGGAAGTGTTGAGCACACCCGGTGATGTTTTGCTGGCAGCGGCCTTTGTGGCATACTGTGGTGCTTTCCCCAGTCACCAACGCACTGAACTCCTCAAGAGCTGGGCAGACAAGTGCAAAGAGCAAGGCATCTCTACCTCCAACAACTTCAGGTCTGCAACTCTTCATTTTTTATGATGATATGGATGAAATGAAAGAAGTATGCAAGGATCGAAAGAAATGGCGGTTGATCTGTAATGCTGGCGGTTAAAGTTGAGGCTTTTAAATTTAAAAAATATGTTTTGTAGTTTTTTAATTTTTTACTGTTTAATTGTTTAGAATTTATTTGTTTTATATACATATTTGATTGTCTTAATTGCTTGTAGGTACTCCTTGACTGATAGGTTGGTATGCGGCTGACCACCCATACTGTAAAAAATGGTTCACTTTGCCAATGTCACCCCTGCTTCAGGGAAGGTCGGCAAGAGTTTTTTTTTTTTTTTTTTTTTTTTTTTTTTATTGTAGCAAAATAATGCTAATTTAAACAATTTGATATCAAGTCAAAACAAAAAACAGTTATGTCAGAGGCGCTGTGCAAGTAGGAACCTTACAGCTTTCTCCTTAAATTTGATTACGTCACTAGTTTGTTTGATTTCTGCTGGTACTTTATTATATTCATCAAATCCTCTGTGCAGAACTCCTCTGTCATATTTCACTGTTCTTACTTTTAACTTTCTTAAATCATTTTTCCCTCTAGTATCATAGCTATGTACATCCTTATTTCTAATTATGAATTTATCCAAATAAACAGGCAATAACTTATTTTCTAATCTATATATAAACATAAATGCATTCAACTTAAGATACTCCTCCACATTCAACCACTCTAAGCTAACCAACATATCTGAAATTTTAGTATCATACTTCTGATTTAGAATCATTCTCATCGCTTTATTTTGTAATTTTTGGAGTTGCAGGGCTTATGTTCATTTGAGATTGGGTTTTTTATATTGTAGGTCCACATGCGGCATGTGTAAGCGCGAAATTAAGCATGTCTGCTTGTGGGAATGCATTTAATATGAATCTCAAATGATACATATCGCACGCTTAATAATAAAGAGAAATAACTCGAAAATTGGGAAAATCGAGATTTTGTAATAAAACGCAAGAACAATGCGAGAAGAATAGGTAGAATGCGACAGCCGTTCAATTTGGACGAATATGACCGAGATAAAACATCGGCCGCCTTTTTCATCCCATACAAGTTGTACTGGGTGTCTGAACTTTAAAGGTGATTTCCCAACATTCTTGTTTTTTGAGTTATTGCTCTTTATTATTAAACGTGCGATATCTTTGCAGCTTAGATTTAGATTTAGATATAGGTTGGTATGAGGCTGACCACCCGTGCTGTAAAAAATGGTTCACTTTGCCAATGTCACCCCTGTTTCAGGGAAGGTCGGCAAAAGTTGTGGGGCTTATGTTCATTTGTGGTTTGGATTTTATTTGTAAGTACGCATTCAGCATTTGTAAGCGCAAACTACACGTGTTGGTTTGTGGGCTGTAATGTATAATTATAATATGATTATTTAGAGTAGGTAAATATCATATAAGGTAATGTATTATTGTAATAGAATATTATTAGAGTTATGGTTATATAATATTAGTAGGTAGAGATTATTATTGCTTCACTAGGCAGTCTGGTTTTGTCTCTCGCCTTGTAAACACTGTTATGGAATAATACATCTATTTGAAACCAAGACTCATCTGTTCGTCTAATTGATATCCCCCATCCACAATAGACATCCCAAAAACATCACATGGGCATACATCTGAGAGCTTTAAATGAATATATCCTTGCAACTTAGATTATAGATAATAATGATGTATGACTTCTTTTCTGTTACTGTTACTGTATCCTACCGCCATTCCACTAGTGGTGACCGGTACCTCCACAGATGCGTCTCCACTTTTTTCTGTCCTTGCATGTCTCTTTCATCTCTTCAACATTCATCATTTTCTTCACACATACTCATCTCTTATTCTCACTCTGCAGGTTCGATTCTTTCGCAATCTCACATATCTGTGGCGACATTTAATAAAGAATGACAAAATATTTATTTGCCTTTTCCCTAGCGATTGCCTGTGTGAAATTTTCTGGTTGGTTTTCAATTTGAATGCAGGTTGATTGGTGTGCTGTCCGATGCCTTTGAGTTGCGCTCCTGGCAGAAGTTTGGTCTTCCCAGTGACTCGGTGTCTGTAGAGAATGGTATTGTGGTGACGAGAGCCGGGAGATGGCCGCTCATGATTGATCCTCAACAACAGGTCTGCATCACGCAGTATAACTTCATATTCCATTTTAGTTGTCAGTCTATCAATTCTTTGTCTATGCAAGTCTATCTTGTCCTTGCACACTTCTTTCAACTCCTCTACATTTATCACTCTCTTCATGCATGCTCTTCTCTTTTTCTCACTCTGTATGTTCCAGTCATTTGTAATCTCACTTATTTGATCAATCTACTCTTTCCTTGGTCTTCCCCTTCCATGCTTACCTTTGACATTTCCTGTGTAGGTACACACTTTTTGTCAGTTGTTCATCGTCCATTCGTTCTAGATGCCTGAACCATCTCATTGCACTTTCTTTCTCATATTCTTGTTTATATTGCACTCATTCCAGATCCAATCAGAGTGACATTAAATATTATTTGTTTTGGAAATATCACATTTCTGACATAGCACATTTGGATCATAGCACATTTCTGATCATAGTACATTTCTCTGATGATAGCACTTTTCTGATTATAGCACTTTCTGATCATAGTTTGGTGATTTACAGGCAAACTCTTGGATACGCAACATGGAGCAAGAATCTGAGCTTCGCACGGTGAAGCTGACTGATCAGAATTATATGCAAGTTGTGGAGAGCTGCATTCGTCTGGGTAGACCGGTACTGTTGGAAGACGTTGGTGAAGAACTAGACCCAACATTGGCTCCCATCCTGCAAAAGGCCACAACTGTTCAGGTATTACAACATTTAAATGGAAGTCTCAAATAAAATGGTGATCCAATGGATTCTGGTAGTCTCAATTGCATACTTCTTCCTCCTTATTTTGTGCGGAACATCCTTCAAAAGAAGTTTATCTGTCATATTTATTGCAAGGGCTGTAACCAAGCCTGGATTAAGATCACTGGGGGCCCTGGTTGAAAATAATTCATCTTGTACTTTTGTGGCCCCAAAAAAATTCAAAGTGAATATCTTTTTCAACTTATTTCTAAAAGGTCTTTGTGGGCCCTCATGTTCGCGAATACATAAAAAACCTGGGACCTCGAGCAAATTTATGTTGAAAAACTCTTGTAATTATATATTTATAAACATCTCGGAGGCCCCTAGGTTGCGAGGGCCCTGGTTTGGTTGCACCGCTCGAACCACCCTTAATTCGCGTCTGGCCGAATGGCAGAGAAGATAAAACTCTGGTCTAAGCAATGTTAATGTTGAAAAGTCTAAAAGTCCAGAATGCTCCTAGACAACCATTATATAAGATGATTGTCTGGGAGCATTCATATTTAGATTTGAAATCTAAAGGAGCACAACCTTGTGTTTCAGGGTGGACGTTTGATTATCCATCTGGGAGACACGGACATCGAGTACGACAAGAACTTTCGACTCTACATAACCACAAAGCTTGCAAATCCACATTACATGCCGGAAATATGCATACAGATCACTTTGATCAATTTCTCAGTCACTTTTCCAGGACTGGAGGACCAACTACTCGGGTAAGATATTTTATATTCCTCATTTTTTTATTTCATTTAATTATTCATCATTTAATTATTCTTCCAATGAGGCTACAGTCCATATCTCTCCCTGGTCTCCTATAACATTCACCACCAGTTCCTCCTGTCCTCAGTGGCCGACTTCCAACTTGTCACCTGGAGAAGCTGCATTGAGAAGCAAGAGTTTTAAGTAATACATTGGATTCTTGTTTGAATTTTCTTCGTGTAAATGCTTGCATTGTGTATGTGTCTTAAGGCTTAGAGTGATTTGTATAAACACATCTATCTATAATCTATAATATAATCTATAATAAAACGAAGGGCTTATAATCTCTGCTAGTTATCATTCAAAGCAACATATTTTATTCTTTATTTGACAACTGCATGTTTCAATTGATTATATTTGGTTTTCCCAATTTCAAACAAAACCGATTATAAAAACAAAAATTGTGTTGTTTTATAACATGCAAACTCTCTCACCCTGACGTTAATACTAATAATATGGGTAGGTACTTTTTTAACTACTCACATTCATAAGGAGCAATGGTTACTATGAGCAAAACTGGTTAGTCCCTTTGTGCTCGTTACAACCGAGTTTGTATTTCTTGACAATGTGCGAACAAATATTTTTTTTAGTTTACAATTTTTTTTGAAGGAATTCAAAGAAAACACTGTTTATTTTCACTCAAATATATTTAAAAAGATAAAAATCTTTAAATAAATTACAAACGCATTTGTAATTTATTTAAAGATTTTTATCTTTTTAAATATATTTGAGTGAAAATAAACAGTGTTTTCTTTGAATTCCTTCAAAAAAATTGTAAACTAAACATTATGAATTTTCACAGTGTTAATACACAAACAATACAAAATATAAATATTTTTTTGATTTGTTTGGTATTTTCTAACACTGTTTGGAATTCTTTGCAACATTTGTAGCGAGGTGGTAAAACTAGAGAGACCAGAGCTGGAGCTGCAAAGGAATGAGCTGATCAGCAACATCAATGATGACAGGATGCAAATAAAAGCTATTGAGGAGAAAATCCTCAGGCTGCTGCATGCGGCTGGCGATGATATCCTTGATGATGAAGAGCTTATAGAGACTCTGAAAGAAAGCAAGGTGAGTATTTGTCCTCATACTGTAACTAGGGAAAACTGCACTAACCACTAACAGGCAAAAGGTAAAGATGTTAGAACTTTTTCCTGCATTGTTAACATTACTACAATGTATTTTTTGCGTGGAAAACGTGCGCAAGCATTGCTATTATTATGGTCGGTGAATTTTTAAATTTTAACAGATAAATGGCATTATTATAAACAAAACGGCATGTGTAACTATTGGATGTGGTAACAAAATATAGAGAAAGCAAGAAAACATAGAGTTTCACATGATTTTTCAATATTCTGTAGGGTTTGACAGCTCTATGGTTAACATATCTAGTTGACAAGTAAGCCTCATAGTAGGTTACATTGCTGTAAGTTAGTTTCGTTTTCAAAAATATTATAACTTAATGCCGCACTAGCAGTCTCACTGGCTGAGGATACCTGAGAGGGTCCGGTACAAGATCAGCTTGCTGGTCTTCAAGACCCTGCACGGAACCGCACCGCAGTATCTCAGGGACCTCATAGCTCCAGCGGCTGCAAACTATAGGACGGCAACACTACGGTCAGCCGCATCGTGCAGCAGGCGACTAAGAGAAAAGAAGACCGCTTTTGGAGAGCCTTCAAAGTGGCTGCTCCAACTGCATGGAACGGCCTTCCAGATGACCTGCATGAGATAGATTTGGGAAATATTTTGAGGAAAACCCTTAAAACTCACCTCTTCACACGTTCGGATGAACAAGCGCCTTTGGGATGATCTAGTATCATGAAAAGGTGCTATTAAAATTCCACTTTTTTTTTATATAGTACCTGCTCATATTTTTATTCTTTACAACAATAAGAAAGTTTACTTCTCTTAGTTTATTTCTGTAAGAGGAAATATTCCGATTGTATTTATAATTTGCAGGAGATATCTGAGGTCATAGAGGCCCGCTTGCTGGATTCTGAGGCCACCGAGGCAAACATCACGCTCGCCAGGAACGTGTACCGGCCTGTGGCGGAGAGAGGAGCTGTGCTCTACTTCACCATAGCATCCCTGGCCAATGTGGACCCCATGTACCAGTACTCCCTCAACTATTTCTTCAAGGTGACTGCCGTATTGTACATATATGTTTACACATATAGCATGTTGTTGGCATTTCTTGGACCGGTCCGTAGTCCAGTGGCAACACTTCTGACTCGTAAATGGAAGGTTGTGGATTCGAATCCCGGCGGAGCACAACAAATTTACCATTTATATTTCCAAATGTGCTCTTCATTGGGTTGAAAAATTCATAAACCTTTACCAAAGACCGGTCGCTGAAAGGTCCATCCAACCTCACAACAACTGGGTCTTGCTTGAGAATTGGCGCTTTCTAGAGCGACGACCAAGCTCACAGAGGGCTCTTGAGGTGTGATACACACAAAAACAGAGCTTACCAAATAAATCATCCTAATATTATTATTATTTATCATAGTTAACTTTAAAAAAAAATACACTTTTCGGATATCAGACGAACTGTTATGGGAGAAGTTCTATTACTCTCGACGTTTCACTGGCATACTCTAAAAATGTCTCCCTTTGTTCATTACCCCTGTTCTAGGGAGGCCAACGAAAGTTGCAGGGTGTGTGTTAATTTTAGATTTGGGTCTTAATTTTGTAAGTGCACAAGCGGCATGTGTTAGCACATGGTCCCCTTAGTGCTTGTTTGTCTTTATCCATCAGAGGTAATTTCACATGTGCAATGTTTGTGTGTGTACTGGACTAATGCGTCATATCATGAAAACTGAAAAATGATTTAAAAAATATGTAAAACTACCCTCACATTATTGTGTTTTATGTTTTTCTTAGCTCAGATTATGTGGAATGTGATTCTTTAAGACAATTTCATTGAAAGATCATCTTTGAATCAAATGGTAGATAAGCCAAACATGCATTAAAAATTAGCCTTCTAAATCGAATCTAAATCTAAACTGCAAAGATATGTATTATTTGAGATTCATATTAAATGCATTCCCACAAGCAGACATGCATAATTTCGCGCTTACACATGCCGAATGTGGACCTACAATATAAAAAAACCCAATCTCAAATGAACATAAGCCCTGCAACTCTTGCCGACCTTCCCTGAAGCAGGGGTGACATTGGCAAAGTGAATGCCAATATATCTTTGCAACTTAAATTATAAACTATATGTAGATCATAGATCGTGAGTTCTCATAGCTTTGTTTGTAAATACTAGTTTATGACTGGTAAGTATGTTTATAAATTCAGTATCTTTGTGTTTGAAATTTCAGGTTTTTAACAATGTCATAAAGGGCTGCGAGAAGAATGAAAATATTAAACTCCAGTTGAAGATAATGCTCGACAAGATAACATTTGCTGTGTACAGCAATATATCGCGCGGTCTGTTTGAGAAGCACAAACTCTTGTACAGCTTTCTACTGAATGTGGCCGTACTGAGGCAGGCTGGGGACATTGCAGAAGACAGCTGGAAGTTCTTCACCAAAGGACCCATCGGAATGAAATTGGTGAGGCTTTATACCATTCTTGATGATACATTTGTGAACAGGAATATAATTTTGAAATGTTTGCATGTACAGTAGGGCCTGGCTTATCCAGACCCCCACTTATTGTTTTTTTTTAAATTAGTTTTTGAAGAGGAATGAGGTATGCAATTCACCAACCTATTTTGCCTGGCCAGAAACACATTATCAATTAATAATTCATTATTTCATATTTTTAATAACTACGCAATGACATCTGTTGAATTAGGGTCGAAGTTATTGTTGATAGAGCATGAAGCCGGCGGGGTTCGAACCAGCGTTAGTGCCAATAACACATATTAGAGCCTTATTCCCTCGACAATCCCAGCGACAATGATCGCAGTAATCCGGATAAACGAGCAAGATGAATTTAATATTTAGAAATGAAGCAAATTTCGTTTTCTGATTACAAATGTATCTTTCAATAATTCAAGTAACTAAATACATAAATATGTAATCTTTTATTTATTTAAGCTTTATAACTATAGGGACCTGTCCGTAGTTTAGTGGTAACGCTTTGGACTCATAAAAGGAAGGTAGTGGGTTCGAAACCTGGTGGACCACAAAAAAATAAATATCATGTAGCTTAGTTACATTGCTCCTTAAAATTTTACAAACTGCACAGCAAACACCTTGATCCTCCAAAAGTCCTAGGCCATACTGTACTTCAGATCAAATCTGTTTCCAAACTCGTATTTTCTATCATGGAGAGGCTGCAATTTCTTGTTAATATATGTATTTGTTTTTATTTTTTATAGGATGCTACTCCCAAGCCGGATGTTCCTACTTTGACGGACAACACATGGCTTTGTGCCAACTACTTGGACAAACATTTCAACAATTTCAAAACTTTTAGTGACGATTGTTTGAAGAAAATAGTATTGACCATCGGCAGATCTGTTCAGGTTGCAAATTATTTCCTTGATATTGAAATGAAAAGTTAAAGTGCTTACTCTCTATTTGAAGCTTGAAGATCTTTTTCCTTCTACCTCAGCCTTTTTCAGTCCACTCCGGGACGTAGGCTTCCTCCAATATTCTCCATGTTTGTCTACCAGCTGCTGTTAAGCCATCCTCTGCCTGCAATTCCCTTGATATCATTCAGCAACCTCAGTTGGGGTCTCTCCACTTCCCTCGTGGACATCCTGGGCCGCCACTGGACGATCCTTTTCAACCTTGTTGTCATGGTACTGCCTTGCGACATGACCAGCCCAGTGCCACTTTAAGCAGGCCATTCGCTGTATGACATCAGTGACACCAGTGCGTCTACGGATCTCCTGGTTTGGAACCCTGTCTGAGACTGATTCCCATCATCCTCCTTTCAATAGCTCTTTGGCACACCCTCAGTCTGTTGACGCTATACTGAGTGGGCCTTTTTGTTTCGAAGCCATAGGTGGATACTGGAAGCAAGCAGTAAAAAATTGTGATTATGGTACATGATTGTGAGTAAAATTTCCATTATGAGTAACAAAGTGAATTATTTATTTCCCAGGTGATTCAAGTTGTGCCAGATTGCAAGAGACCCTCGGCCATTGATTGGGACAACCGGCTGAATAGCTTTGAGAAGTTGTGCGCTTTGAAGGCACTGAAGAGTGAAGTCCTGGTGGATGCCATCCGACATTTTGTGACTGACAACTTGGGCAGAGAGTTTACTGAGAGCTATCCCATGTCACTGGAAAAAATGTAAGCGTAGACCCATGCAGAATGTCACTTTTTCTGTTTCTATAAGTTTTGTGTGTAAGGTAGATCCTAATATATTCTAGAATAAATACTTTGTCCTTTTCCTAATAATGTATAATTCAGTTTATACTCTTACCTAAGTGGCAAATATATGTAACGTTGGGGATTCATACAAGCAGACACGTATAAGTTCGTGCTTACCAGTGGCGAAGGGTGCCATACAAGCCGGTTCCCATTGGCTTCCCTTTTAAAATGATGTAACATAAAAAATACATTTAAAACCAAAGAAAAAATATGTATTTTTTCCCTATTGAAACCATGCAGTCTCCTTTATTATCATTTTTGCCTCATTTTAAACGGGAAACTGATGGGAATCGGCTTGTATGGCACCCTTCGCCACTGGTGCTTACACATGTCACATGTGAACCTAAAACATAGAAACCCAAATCTCAAATGAACATACACCCTGAAACTCTTTCCGACCTTCACTGAAACATGGTCGGCATTGGAAAAGTGAACCATTTTCTACAGCATGGGTGGTCAGCCGCATTCCAAATTATTAGTTAAGGAACATACAGCATAATTAACATTTTTACAATCAACAAATAATATAAACACCAAAACAAATACAAAATTCTAATTTAAAAAAACTCCCCTATTTTTGAATTTGCCAGCTATGAGGACCTCTCCAACACCACTCCCTTGGTGTTCATTTTGAGTCCTGGCTCAGATCCTCTGGAGATGTACCAGAAGTTTGCTGAAGAGAAGGGCATGCAAGGTCGTGCCGAGTCCATCTCTCTTGGTCAAGGTCAGGGACCAATAGCGGCAAAGCTGATACAGGAAGCGGCATTGCATGGGGGCTGGGTATTCCTACAGGTAACTTTATTTCATTTTAGTCTAGCATACCTATTTTGATTCTTTTAAATCCACTTCACATTGTACTGTACCCATTTAAAGCAAGGTGGGTCAAGGTGTTTCCTTGACTTATAGGTTGGTATGAGGCTGACCACCCATACTGTAAAAAATTGTTCACTTTACCAATGTCACCCCTGTTTCAGGGAATGTCGGCAAGAGTTGCAGGGCTTTTGTAAGCGCGAACTACACGTGTTTGTTTGTGGGCATACATCTAAGAGCTTTGAATGAATATAGGTATCCTTGCAACTTAGATTATAAATTATTGATTATAGAATTACTTGTTTAAAATGAATGCATAGCAATTTATAGAGTTGTACATGGGTTGGGTATTTTATACTGTAGGTCCACATGCGGCATGTGTGAGTGCGAAATTATGTGTGTCTGCTTGTAGGAATGCATTTAATATGAATCTCAAATGATACAAATCTTTACAGCTTAGATTTAGATTTAGACATGAACACAAAAGATACTCTACTTGATAAATATTGATCAGTGCCGTGCGACCATACTTTCATGTTTTACTTTTTACAGAACTGTCACCTGGCCGTGTCGTGGCTCCCCAGGCTGGAGGAGCTGGTGCAGCATCTCTCTGTGTGTTCTCCTCCCCCTCACGCCTCTCTGCGGCTGTTCCTCAGCTCAGCCCCGACCCCCCACTTCCCGTCTGCCGTCCTCCAGGCCTGTGTCAAGGTCACTAACCAACCACCCAAGGGACTGAGAGCCAATGTGATGGCATCCTGTCAGCGGCTGCAAGCTGACTGGTACGAGGAGCATGGTGAGTCATACTATATCCTCTAATCTAATCTAATCTAAGTTGCAAAGATATGTAACATTGGGGATTCACATTATATGCATTCTCACAAGCAGACACATACAAGTTTGCACTTAAACATGCTGCATGTGGACTTACAATATAAAAACCCAAATCTCAAATGAGTATACACCCTGCAACTCTTGCCAACCTTCCCTGAAACAGGGTGATCCTCAATATGTTTTTTAGGTAAAGTCTTATTTTTCTGTTTCAATTCTAGGATAGGTTTTCAGCAATGTTCATCTATCAATTCGTTTTGCCATTTCTCCCAATCCAAGGCTCTTTCCTTATGAGCTCCTTGTAGGATAACATATCTGCCAATATATCCTAGGAACTCTCTGTGTGATCATCCTTGGGTGTTTGCCCCTTGATCATCCCCTCAATTATGGTAGGCAGGTGATCTTGCAAAGTATTCTCTATGAATTGGTAGAGGTTTTAATTAAGAAAACTATGACTAGACAAAATTAATCTTGACCTTGATCAAGCTCTGTCTGTTCAATGTCTTTCTACTCATGTCCTATACTCATTTTGTCCAATTTTCTAGGTTCTGATGGTCTATTTACTGAATCCATCCCAGTCAATGTTGTGTAGGAGATCGTAATTAAGGATATAAATTTACACTTATGTATGAATTTCCAAGGTTCACAAATTCATTCTGGCTATAAAGCTGGTGCTCAGCAGAGAAGCCGATAGTTTGGATCTTGAGTTAGATTATGTTTTATTGGTTATATTATTTAATAATTCATAAAATAAATCAGATGTGTGACAGAAGAATGACAGGTGAACTTGAAAGAAGAGTAATGAAGGGCAGGTGTGTACTGGGTGCCACAGCTTGTATCGCCAAAAATCAAAACATTTCTAAAAATGCTCGATTGGCGGTACGCAGTGGCATACTTTTACCCACCTTGATGTATGGAAGCGAGGCCTGGACGGTGAATGAAAGTGAAATTAGTAAAGTCCATACTGTTGAAATGGACTTTCTAAGAAGTATGATTGGGAAAAAACGGAGTGACAGGGTGAGGAATGATTTTGTAAGAAAAGAATGTGGTGCAAAAGAAAGTGTGAAAGTGAAGATTAAAAGAAGTTTGTTAAGATGGTTTGGGCATATGGAGAGAATGAATGAGGAAAGACTGACGAAGAAAGTATATGTTGGTAGAATAGATGGATGTCGTGGTAGAGGAAGACCGAGAAAGGTATGGATGGACCAAATATCCGAAATTGCGAATGAATGGAATATCCAGAGTCATAACAAAAGAAGAGCTTGTATGAAGAAGGTTATGACTCTGGAGGAAATGAAAGAAGTATGTAAGGATAGAAAGAAATGGCGGTTGATCTGTGATGTTGGCGGCTAGGGTTTGTTAAAGTGAATTTGGTTTTATGATTTAGTTTTTTATGTCCATGTATATATTGTTATTTTTATTCTTTGATTTTAAAAAATGTAATTTGTCATGTATGTTCCTTGACTTATAGGTTGTTATGCGGCTGACCACCCATAATATAAAAATTGGTTCACTTTGCCAATGTCACCCCTGTTTCAGGGAAGGACGGCAAGAGTTGCAAGGCTTATGTTCATTCGAGATTGGGTTTTTATATTGTAGGTCCACATGCGGCATGTGTTAGCGCGAAATTATACATATCTGCTTGTGGGAATGCATTTAGTATAAATCTTAAATGATATATATCTTTGCAGCTTAGATTAGATTAGATTAGATTAGATGTGTGTTTTAATTCATTAAGTGCTTATAAGTTTCTGGCCGGGATAAACATAAGTGTGGACATTTACTCCACAAAACCCAGTGGCAGAAGAGATGTTGGGAGGCCAAAACTGAGATGGAGTGACATTGAATTTCTCTTAAATTAATGAAGCTAAAATAAGAACATAGTTTTTATTCCCAAGTATAATATCTCGAGCGCTTTTGGAGTGTCAACATGCCATTTTCATGAGAACATCTGACAAAGACATACTATTTTAAAACCACAGGGGGGGGGGAGCTATGATGTGGTGAAGGAAGGGGTAATTAAAAGAAAAGAAGGTGCAGGGGCTTGGCCATTTATAATATTGTATTTTTTTTATTTCTACAAATTCTATTATATTTAGGGCATTTAGTTGTCTGTACCTGTATTCCGAGTGCAGGACCTTAATGAATTTATTTAAGAAGTAATCATCTGATGTTTCAGCGCTGGGCATGGATTGGCGGCGCGCCGTGTTTGGCTTGTGCATGTTCCACGGTGTGGTGCAGGAGAGGAAGAAGTTTGGTCCGCTGGGCTGGACCATCCTGTACGAGTTCAACGACAGCGACCGCGAGTGCGCCTTCCTCAACCTCAGCATGTTCTGCAGCAAGCGGGGCATCGTGTGGGACGCCCTCACTTACATCATAGGTAATGTGTCCTCCATAGGTAATGTGTCCTCCATAGGTAATGTGTCCTCCATAGGTAATGTGTCCTCCATAGGTAATGTGTCCTCCATCCTCCATAACAGTAAAACTTTTTTGATGGAAATGGGAAAAAGGAATGTTGGGACTAACATCATTCAAAGATTTTCTTTTTTTTTCAAGGAATCCTGTGTGGGAGGCTCCCTAATTCTTGAAAGTCTTAGGGGTCTATGTCAGCCTGGAAGGGTGCCGCAGAGGTGTTGCTTTAATTTTTTCTTCTGTCTTGGGGCGAGTTAAAATGGTCCTCGTCTTTTCTGCTAGTCTTGAGATGGGAACTGTGTGTGTTGGTAGTAGTGGATGATTTATTGTGGTACAAGTGGGTAGATATGTTTTGGTTGCAAACATAGAGTACATTTTCGACCAGCATGTTTCCTTCATCAACCACCTATATGCTGAAGAAGCCCATCACAGACATGGGCGAAACGTCTGTAAGCTTCAACTCCTACAGACCACGGCAACAGATCCCAGAAAGCAACTCTCCAGTATGCTGTGG
Source organism: Agapetus fuscipes (assembly GCA_951799405.1). Lineage (NCBI taxonomy): Eukaryota > Metazoa > Arthropoda > Insecta > Trichoptera > Glossosomatidae > Agapetus > Agapetus fuscipes. Next base: position 5,024,793 of record OX637332.1, read on the forward strand.
GGACTGTTTCTGTAATTTTATATGTGTTAAGATACTGGGGTTTTTGTAGTTCTATGAAAACTATTTCATATTTTTATTTAGTTTGTACAAAAATCAACTTATTTAATCAATAATTGTAAAATAACTACACAATTTTAGTTCACATTGTTAGTTTAATTTTGATTTTTTTGTTACAAATATCATTGCTCCTGAGGATGCCTTGTAAGGCGAAAATGTTTGAGCAAGAAAAAACTTTAAATAAAAAATTTGAACTAAAACTGTGAAGTTATATTACAATAATTGATTTAATAAGTTAATTTTTGTACCAACTAAGTACCTACAATGGAATTTCACTGTGTGAAACACCCATCCCTAACAAATATAACATTTCATAATTTTGAAGTCATGTTGTTTTGTTGGCATTTTCTTAGGTGAAATAACATACGGAGGTCGTGTGACTGATTCTTGGGATCAGCGCTGCTTGCGCTCAGTCCTCCACGCCTTCCTGTCACCCGAGGCCTTCCAGCAGAAGAGGGGGTCTAGTGTCTCCAGGGCTTACAGCTGTCCACCTCACAACACACTCAAGGAGCTGCAATATTATGCGGCAGGGCTGCCCGAAACTGAGGATCCAGAAATCTTTGGAATGCACCAAAATGCCAATATTGCTTTTCAGGTATTGCCTCTTTGGTCATATTTTAGAAAGGCCTATGGCCAAGGAGCTTAATACACTTATCTTGACTAGCGTCTTTGAAATAAAATAATGCTGGTTTGATTCTCGTCAGGCTCCTTGACCATATATTTAATCCTAGTTCAACAGATGCCATCTGTTAATCATTAATTAATAATTAATTAATTCATATGTCCGGTCGATAGCTCAGTTGGTAGAGTGCTTGCATTCTACTCCGTGAGCTCGGGTTCGAATCCCACCGAGGAGGGTGTCAGAAATGATTTCCAATTTCGGTGTGTATTTCAAACCCCATAATATAAATACCGGCGAGGTTTACTCAGCCTTTACAAGAAATGAGTACCAGCCCCCTCGGGAGCTGGGAAATTCCCACTTCAACTGAAGTGGTTGGCGTAAGGCCGGCCCCCTTACCTGTAAAAATAAATAGGTTCAACTCGCCACATGCGACCCCTTCGAGGATAACGCGGCAAGAAGTTACACTATATGTGTAGCTTAGTTGCGTTTGCGTTGCGTTAACATAAAATATAATTGATAATGTTTACACCTGTTACTAGCCAAGAAAATATTGGTAAGTTGATTGCATTTCTCTTCACAAACTTATTTACAAAAGTTTCTGGATTATGTCTGATTTAATGTAGGTACTTTTCTTAGAGTAGTCACATATAAAAGGAATGCTCATAAATGAACCTTGAAACTGCAACCTTCATTATTGTTTTCAAATGTCTCAGAGCCTGTGGCTTCTTTTTTTGAAAGTCTTATGGTTTTTGTATGTAAAAATAAACTACAGATGTTTTTTGAAATGGTTCTTCTCAGTCTTGACTGTGGTTCATTGTTTTTTTTGTACTTAGAAGGTTCAATGAAGTTTCTCACAGAATAGTAATGAAACATACCTATAAGTAAGAAAAAGAAAAATAAAGAGGAAAAAATACAAAAGCAGCGGACCGTGGTCAAGAAACGGAAGAAAATAAATTCTTTTTAACATAAGCGCATGTTCTTAGATTGTGTTTACATCTTAAACTTGATATGTTTCCCTATGATTTGCAGAAAGAAGAAACAAATCAGTTTATCTCGGGCATCCTCCAGAGCTCTGCCCAGTCTGAGGAGGGTGGCTCCCAGACATATGACGACATTGTGTGGCAGCTCACACTCGATATGAAGTCTCAGCTCTGCACTGAGATAGATATGGATCTCATGAATCCATCTCTCCTGAAGGTAGGTGTATACATTTTCAAATTTATTTGATGGTCATCCTCTTGAAGGATGTATGATCTGGTCAGATTTTTCAGTCAGTAGAATGCTAGCATTCTATGCCAAAGGGTCAGAGTTTGATCCCCACCAACACAAAACGCAAATAAGCTACACATATGGTGTAACTTCTTGCCGCGTTATCCCCGGAGGGGTTTTGCATGTGGCTAGTGGAACCTATTTATTTTTACAGGTGATGGGGCTGGCCATACACCAACCACGCCATTTGAAGTGGGGGTTTCCCAGCTGGGGCTGTTGCTCATTTCTTGTGAAGGCTGAGTAAACCTTGGCACACCAAGGGTGTCAGAAATGATTTCCCTTTTTGAAGTTTATTTATAACCCAATATAAAAATACTGGCAACATTTATGAGAACAGCTCCCTTGGGAGCTGGGAAGCCCTAACTTTAAGTGAAGTGGTTGCCGTTATGTCTGCCATCTTACTTGTAAAAGTAAATAGGTTCCAAATACCACATGCTACCCTTTTGGGGACAAAGCGGAAAGAAGCTTCACTATATGTGGAGCTTAGTTAATCATTTGTTATAGTTAGTAAAACATCATTCAAGTTTGTGTTGCTTTACTGTTTGAGAATAACACCGTTGTTGAATGATGCTCAAAAATGTAGTTTCTGATTGTTACAGTTGACAAAATCTGTTTTTAGAGAGATTCAAGAGAAAGAGTGCACTCCTTGTCTACGGTGCTGATGCAAGAGGTCGCTAGATTCAATAAACTGTTGAAATTCATTCATAAGTCCCTGAGCGAACTGCAGAAAGCAATACAAGTAAGCACATTCAATTGCTTGTTTTATACTGTTCTGTAAGATCTTAAATTTCATTTTAATGTAACAACTAATACTAACCAGCTGTTAAAAAATGCTAAAACATTACAATGTCATTCCTGGTTTCAGCTGTCATACCATTGAGGTGTCATACCCTAAAATTCAAATTGAAAATAAAAAATGCGTTCTATTTTGTGAACACATGAAAAGATTTAAAAATAATGCCTATGAATATGAAATTTGAATTAGGAATAAAAACTTGAACAACCTGAAAAAGAAAAAATAGATATTTAAAAATGTCAAAATTTGAATGAGAACAATATCAATCGCCATTTCCTCTCAGTGTCTCAAAACAAAAGCAACGCCACACACACCACAGCACTGCGCAGCTAACGGCCCTGCAACCGGACATGGACAACTGCCACATCACCAACACCTCTGCGGCACTATAACAAGTGTCATAGACCCTTAGAGTCTCTCGAATCTAGGGAGTCTCCCGCATAGGCTTTCTTAAAAAATAAAAATAATAAAGTGAAAATATTTTCAACCTATTTATGCTCTCATTTCCTTTATTGCTCCAGTTTTTATTATACAGAATACTAAGTTGGCGTGTAAAAACTTACTGATGTAAGTTTCATCGCAATCTGTTCAGTAGTTTACGAGTCATACATACATCCGTTTGATTTTATACATTACTAGCTTAGCCGGCAAACGTTGTTCTGCCACGTACATAATTTTAAGTGAATATTTTAGTTTTTAAAGAAAAATAGCATATGTAGGTATTGTGAGTGTGTTAGAATGAGATGTCTAAACAAAGAGAAAAAAGGAGTGCTGTAGATGATAACCGAATAAATATTTTTTTGTTACATGAAGATGGAGGTGTTCTGAAAACGCTATTAACGATTAAAAAATAACAATCAAAGTGGTATAAGACAAAGTTTGAACTTTTTATTTTTACAAAGATTGAAAAAATTGCCAATCATGAAATTCTTAATTTAATGTATTTCATTAAAGCACCTGGCATATTCATTGCTTGATCTCTTAACACAAAAAAATATGTACGGGCAGATGATCGGAAGAACGATACGTTTACTCTTTGTTTTACTCTTGAAAAGTTGAATTCGAAACTGACAGAAGAAATCTGTGTACGCTCTTCTTAATCATATGGCTGTATGAAATATACTTGTTGTCCGATTCTGATACAAATCAAAAAGCATACAAAATTTCATGAGGATCCGTAAAGCCGTTTCGGAGGAGTTTGACCACAAACATTTAGAGGCGAGAATTTTATATATAAGATGTAGATTATGTAATCAATAATCTATAATCCAAGCTGCAAAGATATGTTTACATTTAAGGCTCATATTAAATGCATGCCCACAGACAGGCACATGTAGGTTCGCGCCTACACATTCTGCATGCGTGCATACAAATAAACAAAACCTCACATGAACATAAACCTTGCAATTCCTGCCGCCTTTCCCTGAAACCCCGGGTGGCATTGGCAAAAGTGAACCAATTTTTTCAGCACGGGGGTCAGCCTCATACCAACCTATCAGTCAAGGAGCACAAAAAATTATAACTGATTAAAAAAAAATACTTTAAGAAACACCTTCGAGAACGCCAATTTAAAATAAAATTAAACTTAATATTATGTGGCTGAAATAAACCAGTTGTAAAATAATAAATCTTTATTTAGATTAAAAATAATCAAGATAGAATCAAGTAACCCATCTATCATTTTCTCACATCTACGAACTGTACTTACCTACATTATAGTTGTGGAAGTAATATCACTTGATAATATAATCCATATTCGATACGAACACAGACTTCGGATCACTTTGTTCGCTTTTCAATCTATTATTATCTAAGTTGCAAAGATATGTTGACTTTCAAGGCTTATATTCAATGCACGCCCACAAGTAGACACTAGCAAGTCCACGCTCACACATGCTGCATGTGCACCTACTTACAAAAAAAAACAAGAATTTTGTCTTGAAAAGCAATTCATTCCATGACGAATACATCAAAGCCTTTCTGTATAGAATCAACAAGTCATTAGATTGATTATCTGTTGGTATTGAACTTCCATTAATAATTAATCAGCCTCAGGAGTTAGACTTTGGTATTCATGCAGGCAAGAACCTCAGTATTTGTGGCTCGATTCATTCAGGAAACCTTCAACATCCGACGGCAGACCCAAAACGAATGCAAGGTGTTTAATGTGTCCTTTTATGTGTAAGGATCAGCAGACATCTAATGCTTTTTTCTATTCTTTTCAGGGCTTTGCCATCATGTCTGACGAATTGGAGGAAATTTTCCAATCTTTCACTAACAATGTCGTGCCAAGGTCATGGTCAGCCAAGTCCTACAACTCCGTGAAACCACTGGCCAGCTGGACAAAGGACCTGATTAAAAGAATCAATTTCATTAAAGTAAGAAACCACCATTCATTCCAAATGCCAGCTGTACAAACCTATCTAAATTATTACACTTAACAGCTTTGTAAAATATAAGCATTTAATTTTCTGATGTAACTTGTCATTTTTTTTTGTGATTAAGTACCTACCATAATCTAATTCTAGTAGTTTTGGTTCCTTGACTTATAGGTTGGTATGAGGCTGACCACCCATACTGTAAAAATGGTTCACTTTGCCAATGTCACCCCTGTTCCAGGAAAGGTCGGCACAAGTTGCAGGGTTTATGTTCATTTGAGGCTTGGATTTTAATATTTGTAAGTACACATTCAGCATTTGTAAGTGCGAACTTACACGTGTTTGTTTGTAGGCATGCATTTGATATGAGCTTTGAATGTTAATATATCCTTGCAACTTAGATTATAGAAGTACTATAATTTAACTCCAGTAGTTTTGGTCCATAGCTCAGTTGGTAGTAAGTACCCTTGCGTTCAAAACCAAAGGGATAGGGTTTGGTTTTCACCAAGGGTGTCACACATGATTTTTGGTTTTGTTTTTCTTTAATCCAAAGCATTGACAAGGAATGATAACCTAATCTTCAGGAGCAGGGAAACCCATATTTCAAGCTAAATGATTAGCGAAGGCTTACCGGAAGGAGTCCGGTCGATAGCTCAGTTGGTAGAGTGCTTGCATTCCATGCCGTGAGCTCGGGTTTGAATCCCATCGAGGGTGTCAGAAATGATTTCCCGTTTCGGTGTTTATTTCAAACACCGAAATAAAATACCGGCAAGGTTTACTCAGCCTTCACAAGAAATGAGTACCAGCCCTCCCGGGAGCTGGGAAACCCCCACTTCAACAGAAGTGGTTGGCGTAAGGCCGACCCCCTTACCTCTAAAAATAAAAAGGTTCAACTCGCCACATGCGACCCCTTCGGGGATAACGCGGCAAGAAGTTACACTATATGTGTAGCTTAGTTGCGTTTTTTTACCTGTGAAAATAAATAGGTCCCACGATTATCATATCAGGTATAACAGGTCAAATAAAACCTATTCAGGGATAACTATATGTGCAGCTTAGTAGCATCCACTTTCTTGAAATCATATTCTTAGTCTAGTTAATCTTTTTACACAAACTTGTGCATTGTAATTCTATGTTTGAAGGATTGGATGTGCAATGGTCCACCGCCCAGCAGTTGGATATCTGGCTTGTTCTTCCCCCAAGGTCTTATAACGGGAGCTTTGCAGGCGTATGCCAGGAGGCATCAGGTCTCTATCAACGACCTGCTACTAGACTTTCATTCTATTGGAGTTTATATTGAACAAGATGACCTCAACCAATACAATGAGGGAACCAAAAAGGTATTACACATTGATGTTATCTCTACATTCCTGCCTGTCTCTTAGAAATGGAGAAAATACAGATAGAAATGGAGAAGATTGAAGAAGGCCTATGCCCAAGAGTGGACTGAAAAAGGCAGATGTTATCTCTATCTTCCATGGCACTGTATCACAAATCTATCTTGCCTTCCATATGCTGCATCTACAACTCCTTCTGTCCCCTGTAGCTAGCTGTCTTCCGATTTGCACAGTTCGCACGTTTAATAATAAAGAGAAATAACTCGAAAATTGGGAAAATCGAGATTTTGTAATAAAACGCAAGAACAATGCTAGAAGAATAGGTAGAATGCGACAGCCGTTCAATTTGGACGAATATGACCGAGATAAAACATCGGCCGCCTTTTTCATCCCATACAAGTTGTACTGGATGTCTGAACTTCAAACGTGATTTCCCAACATTCATGTTTTTTGAGTTATTGCTCTTTATTATTAAACGTGCGAGTTGATTGTTTAGAGTTAGACATTGCCTTGAAATATCATGGAGGAAGTATTAAATGGAGGGGTCGTACATGTGATTTAGTACAAATCAACATGATTCACCGTCTTTGACACCATACACTGTTTATAATGCTGTCTCGCTCACGACATATGAAATGCTTTTCTCATTTTCTATGTAAGCAACGTATCTCTACTCCGTCTTTAATCTATTTACAAATCACCAAGGAAATACATGAAATCACTATGGTAACGGATTTGTTAGTAGTGTTGTTGCAAGTATGAAGATATCTGATAAATTCCGAATTCAAAAATGTTCCCACCTCATTGTGTACGGGATGATTTCCACAAGTATCTATTACCGCGAGCATAGAAGTTACATTCTTGAAGAAGCAAGTGCCTATATATTTGAACATCACTAGTTCTAGAAATGGCTGTCACTTTCGCGAACAAAATATTTAGACAAACGAAAAATAAATTTTATCAACGTAATCATATAGAATAGTGATTAAAGTGAAATATTATTCCATGTTCTATAACACATTTACTCTCATTTGTTGGCACGTTTAGAAAATACACAGTTTGGCATTTATATGTATTTTTTTTCCAATTAGGTAACACACCTGTTCACAGTTGGAAGGTTACCGATAGACTGAATTTGAATTTTTGTGTGATGAGTGGGGTAGCGTATTTCTAATTCTCAAAGGATTGATTTCTTAGCCCATCCTGTTCTATATATCCATGTGAAATATTATCTATCTTATAGCTACGAGTATGCTAGCCTTTGCAAGTTTTCCCCAACGAAAAGCTGTTTGACAAACCTCATCTCATCCTTTCACTGCAGCCTAGACCTCTCCCCATGTGTCTCTCTCCATTTTTCAATTTCAGCTTAGATCATTAAATTGCTGCCTTGGATTCTACCACCATTTTACTAGGGGTGGCTTATATTTCCACAGATATATTTGCTCTGTTTTTGCAATTTCTTTCATTTCACATCTTTGAATTATTGCAGTCTATTCTTCCAGTCATTTGCAATTCATGTGTTTTGGGCAGTTTTTAAAATTATTTGGCTCAAACTGAGTTTCTTTTTCAAGATATTAAATATCTCATGAAATAAAGGAAACTTTATTTTATAGCATTTTATCAATATCAGTATGAGTATCTATAATAATCTATCTATAATCTAAGTTGCAAGGATATATTCATTCAAAGCTCTCAGATGTATGCCCACAAACAAACACGTGTAGTTCGCGCTTACAAATGCTGATTGTGTATTTACAAATAAATATCCAAACCTCAAATGAACATAAGCCCTGCAACTCTTGCCGACATTCCCTGAAACAGGGATGACATTGGCAAAGTGAACCATTTTTTACAATATGGGTGGTCAGCCTCATACCAACCTATAAGTCAAGGAAACTAATTGGACTAATCATCAAAATTCAATTCATGTACTTACAATCTTGAATCACAAGCAACAACAATTATTTCTTCCAATTTACTTTGTGCTTCTTCATCGAAGAAGAGACATGTCTTTTGATGACGTCAGTTATGACTTGGCATAACATCTATTTATTGGCATAGTATCTATTTCTAAAATGTTTTTGGAATAGCTTAATTATTATCAGTTAACAATACATTATAGATGCATCACTAGAAAGAGTATTATTTTTCCTGGATACTCCTTCATTTATTAAAGAATAAAAACTTACAGTCAGCGATTTTTCACACAAGTTTTTTTAATACTTTTGTAGGACAACACAGATCCTTACAAAGGCCTAACAGTCCCTGTGGATGGTATAAACATTCATGGCTTGTTCATTGATGCTGGCTGCTGGGACCTGTCTTCTAATAAACTAGTGGATGCTCGTCCTGGTAAGTAAATCCCATATTATGTTTCATGAAACTTACAATGTTCATCATTAGAGAAGTTACTAACCCCAAGCTGTCACCCCAATGTGCCATATATAGATAAAAAGGCTAGATATATGTACTTTTATCCCTTTAAGCAATATTATTGCATATGTTTACTTTTTGATTTCTTTGCCACTTTGGTTCACTTTTGCCAATGCCACCCCGGTTCAGGGAACGGCGGCAGGAGTTGCAAGGTTTATGTCCATGTGAGGTTTTCTTTATTTGTATGCACACATGCAGAATGTGTAGGCGCGAACCTACATGTGCCTATCTGTAGGCATGCATTTCATATGAGTCTTAAATGTTAACATATCCTTGCAGCTTAGATTATAGATTTAGCTTAGACACATATCGTCGTTGTTCTGGCGATAGGTCGTATGTCAAAGTATACCAACTTTTCAGGAGACAAAAAAAACATTACAACTTTTTCCGGGTTTGTTTAGTAAAAAACTTTCTTCACAGGATTACTTCGTTTTATGAAGACAAACAATAGTAAATCATTCAATTACGGGAAACTATGTCATAAACTGAGTTAGGTTGACATACGACTTATTTGATACATGGAAATGGTTCTCGAATGTTGACATACAATAATTTGCCAGATAAAGTGAATGAAACTCATTTAATTGGATACTGAAATGTAATTTTTATTTCTTTAAGGAAAATTTACTGGAAACAATGTGAGAAAACAAAATCAGGAAAAATAATAAACTAACCTCTAAATCACAAATTCAAGATCTGATCAGTTATGTAACAATTTTTCATAAAATGACCAGCAATCACGTATATTGTGTTTTTTTAATTCTAGTAGGTGGAAATATTTTGAACCTTTAATTGAACAGGGCCCTTTATAAAGCGGGGACCATTTCTCATTTCCTTTAGGCTTCATCATTTGTCTATGAAGTAGCTGTACCCAAATGTCCGAGAATTTGAGTTTATACTGTATAATTCCATCTGGAGTGTACTTTAGGCAAACGATATCCGTGACTGTTGGATCTCCCCTATATGCTCGCATAGAACCGGGGTTCAAACTTTAAGAAGTCATAGTAAGACAGTGAAAATGCTTTGTATGGTTCCGGGTTCTGTCGTGCTGATCTTATAACATGCAAGTACTCACTCGGGAAATAAATTTCCTTCATGCTTTCCAACTTGCGCTCTATTGAGCTTTGGATCGAGTCTGCCTCCATTTAAGTATGGCCTACGTCAAGATATTTCTGTTTAATAATTACAGAATGTTTGGTTGCCAATACAAGGAGTGCGTTAGATAGCTTAATGTTGCGATTTTGGTAAGCAAATCCAACGCTCCATATAATAATGTTTGTTGGACTGTGCTTAGAAATTTCCTGCTCCAAGAATTTCGTTACTATCGAAGCAAAGACGTCACTCTCGAGGCCTCCCTCTCCCTCGTGCCATAAATAACAATTTACATCTTTGTTGTTTAGATTATAGTACGTCAAATTATGAACTTTGAGCTTAGTTTTGTAATAAGGAGCTGCAGCATTCAAATGTGGAGCTAACAGAACGGCTTATTCCTTAACGGTCCACTGTGTAAACCAACATTTTGTTATTTCTTTGACATTCAGTTTTATCTTTTTCTTTCCGTGCTTCTTCCTTCTTATGTATATGAGAGAGGTATGCTTGTTCCATCACTGAACCTATTTTGTATTGTGAACAGGTGTTGCACTGATCTTTTTTAGGGGTCCATATATCTAGATTTAGACGTCTGAAAATTCTAAAAAATGTCGACCATGAAGCTTCTTTTTTATTGTCGTCTTTGCATTTCGATACAAAGACAGAGTAGACTTGCCTGTAGCTGTTCTAAATTGGCTCCAGATGGAGGCTCTAAAACAGTTATTTGAAGATGATGCCCTGCAGTAGTGTGACTCAACTTTCGGCAACGAAACAAGAAAATCTTCAGCACCCTTTTTACACATAATATTATTATTGTGTTGTACAGGATTCACCACATTAGACCCTTCAACAGGATTCTCTATTTTCCATCTCAAGGTCCATCCAACTCAATATTCTCAAGGTCCATCCAACCTTACAACAACTGGGTCTTGCTTGAGAATTGGCGCTTTCTACAGCGACGACCAAGCTCGCAGAGGGCTCTTGAGGTGTGATACACACAAAAACAGCGCTCACCAAATAAATCATCCTAGTATTATTATTATTTATATTATTAACATTGACATACGCCAAATTGCAGAACCAAATTTCAACGGTGCTGACATACGATATATTAGATTGGGCGCATTTTAAATTTTACTGTATGGTTTATGGTATGGGAGGTATTGCAGTTATATAAAATGATTTTTTCCCTATCAAATGGCATCATAAAAAGAAAATCGAAAATTTTTGACATACGACCTATTGCCAGAACAACGACGATATTACAAGTATGAGTAAAATATGTAATAAATATAGATTAATACCTCTTGTCTTGTTCTGACACAGTGACCTGTTTAGCCTGTCACCCTGAAACTTTAAATGACCGGTCCATAGCTTAGTGGTTGGTCGGCAGTCTAGTTCGGTCCATAGTATAGACCTGCACGTAGAAGGTCGTGGGTTTGATATTCGCTGAGTTGAAAAATTCATCTACCTTTACCAAAGACCAGTCACCAAAGATCCATCCAGCTTTGCAGCAACTGGGTCTTACTTGAGAATTATCAAGCTCACAGAGGGCTTTTGGGGTGTGATTCTAAAAAAAACTGCCTACAAATCATCCCCTACGCTACGCTAAAAAAATGCCAAAAAACGCATTTGAAATTTCTCTATGTTTTGTCGAAGTCATATCCAACATCATTATAAAGCATGATTTTTATACAACAAGGAAGTAATAACTGAATTGTTGAATTGAAATAAATGTTCAAGATACTAGGTTGTAGGTATATAAGCTCACTTTTAAACCCACATAACAAAAGCGTTCTGACCACCCCTAGCGGTGGCGACAGAGCCGCATTTACATTTAATATTGCAAGGTTCGTCGGAAGGATGTTGCTTCTGTAAAAAGGTAATATTTTTTCACTATTTGTTTTATAAACTATCTTGTACTCCACCCAGGTGAACTGATGTCCCCCCTGCCTGTCTTCCACCTCCAGCCCACCCTTTCCCTTCCGTCTCCAGACCCTCGATATGTGGCGCCTCTGTACAAGACTGCCCTAAGAGCTGGAGTCCTTTCTACTACCGGGCACAGCACCAACTTTGTCATTCCCTTCCTATTGCCATCCAATCAAACTCAACAGTACTGGATACTCAGAGGAACTGCTCTACTCACGCAGACTTCCGATTGAAAGTATCCAGCTTAGTAGGAGTTTTAGGCTTAGACAGCCGGCTGATGATGCAGGAGAGCTGCTTTCTGGGATCTGTTGCCGTTGTCTGTGGGAGCTGGAGCTTCCGGATGATTCGCCCATAACTGTGATGGATCACAGTTTCATCAACATCATCCTCTTCACGTCACTTTCACGCTGAAGAAGCCCATCACCAACATGGGCGAAACGTCCGGAGCTCTAGCACCCAAAAAAGCAACTCTCCAGTAAATTTAATTTTATTCTTCCTATAAAAGAGCTTTTGCAGATATGTATGCGTCATATACCTAGGAATCAATGACAGAAAATCTAGGATTTTTAAATGAAATCAATTCTAGAATATACCTACGTATAATGTCATGGAAACTCAGAAAATTATGTTTTTGAAAAAATCCTAGTTTGCCATTTTTGATTCTATGACTTATACTATAATTTGTGTAGAAGGGGTCGATGCGTAGGTCTAATCAGGTTTCTTTAATATATTTTTAAAATTAACCTATAGTTGATATTTTGAGAAAAATTTTCGTAGTATAAAATGTTGCGTAAATTTCCCATAATCCCATTAATAGAAAATGTATGGAAGATACAATGGCACCCCTAGTGAGTGACCTAGTTTTCATATATTCTACTTGTTTGTGGGATGGTTGAAAATTTACATAATATTTTGTACTAGGGGTGCATGATATATTCTTAGTTTATTTATTAATTGAATTAAGAGAATTACCTGTTATGTTGGGTTTTGTTATTGCAAATTTAATGTGAAATAAAATTGCCATTATCCATTTGTTGTCTCTCTTATTTTATGCGGTTACTTAACTATTCCTTGACTTATAGGTTGGTATGAGGCTGACCACCCATACTGTAAAAAATGGTTCACTTTGCTAATGACACCCCTGTTTCAGGGAAGGTCGGCAATAATTGCAGGGCTTATGTTCATTTGAGATTGGGTTTTTATATTGTAGGTCCACATGCGGCATGTGTGAGTGCGAAATTATGCGTGTCTGCTTGTGGGAATGCATTTAATATGAATCTCAAATGATGCATATCTTTGCAACTTAGATTTAGATTTTTAGATTCCCACATGTGCAAAATAAGCACACCTCATGATTTCACAGAACTCTCCAATAGGAAGGTATCACATATTTTTTTCATTGTATAAAATGGTAGAATACATTTTTAAAAATGCATCTGCGTTTTCAAAAAAAAAATATCTTGCTTAGTTTTTAAACTAAAGCTCTTTAAAATTAGCGTATTCTCGATTTCCAGAAAAAAGGTAATTTTGTTTATTTAGGCAGATATAACGGCGATGCATTTTCAGAGTGTAGGTATCGGCGGGCCCAGTGGCGAGTCTTGACGTCATTTTGACGTCAAGATTTGCAAAGTCGAACGCGCTGCGTTTTGGCGGGACTAAAATTCTCCGCATTTTATTTTTGAAAATTATCAATGATATTTTTATTTTTACTACACAAAAAATATATGGTTGTGATCCTTGAAATGTACTCTACAGAACCATATTATTTTCAACCGTTTTCCCCACCACTGCAACTACCCTATTCAAGAAACTTAATGTAGTCTTTAAAAAATAAAATGTTTTTTAATAAAATTTATTCATTTAATTAATAAAGAATAAAAAGTATAAAGCATTGCGTAAGTAGAAAAATAATTGAAAACTAGATCACTCACTTGGGTTGCTGTTGTATTTTCTATGCATTTATATATTTACGCCATGGTGGGGAATGAGGTCCGCATAGACAATATTGTGTCGTCACCCACCCGGGTAGCTACGGAAAGGCATAATTTTGTTTCGCTAAGGACTGCAGTCCCATACTAGATTGACATTTGCTTGCCGAGGAAAAATAATCAAAATTCAAAAAAGTTTCAACCTCATTTGCGCAATGCTTAATACAAGGAATACTGATTTGAAAACAGAAAACTGTCCCATTGTTGGATGATTCTGCGATGTGCTGGAAATTAATGTATTAAATTAAAGTAATCATTTGTTTTATATATTTTTATTGAAACGCAAGCAGTTTTTTTTTTTTTTTAATAGATTTGTGGAAAGGACTGCAATTCACCAACCTATTTTGCCTGGCCAGGGCTGGAAGTCTCATCACCACGGTAATTCTTACCTACCAAATATCGGTAATATTTGTATGACGACCTGTCAATCCAAGATGGCTGCTAGTGAACAGCTGATTATTCTTGATACAAATATTACCGATATTTGGTAGGTAAGAATTACCGTGGTGATGAGACTTCCAGCCCAGTTGTCTTCATGCGAAAGCAGAAGCTTGTGTGCATGCAATTTCATCTGTTGAACCAGGATCGAAGTTATGGTTAAGTGGGCCAGACGCAAATTCGAACCAACGCTATTCTGTTCCAAATACGTTAGTCGAACATGCACCTCTACTCCCTCGGCCATAACACCGACAAATATGATTGCTGCCTTGGTCTATAGGAGCTGGAATTTCCGGACATCTCATCGCTGAACCAGCCCAACAAAGACATGGGTGAAACAACACCGAAAAATATGATTGCTGCCTTGGTCTATAGGAGCTGGAATTTCTGAACATCTCATAGCTGAACCAGCCCAACAAAGACATGGGTGAAACGTCCAGAAGCTCCAGCTCCTATGATGAACAGATCCTGAAAAAACTACTCTTAAAGCCAAAAAGCTACAATGAGCAGGTTTATTTCTAGATTGGTCATTACTTTTTGAACATGGCATCCAAATTTTAAAAGATTATGCAAAATTTATAAATAAAGCAGATATTTCTAATGCTGAGTATTACATATAATATGAGTCGTATTAATGTAAACGCCGTCAACTCCTTACGCGATGATTTTGAGAAAAATAAACTTGTGTTTTGAACGCAATTTGGAACCAGTTGGAGATGACAGCGTTTGCGCGAAATCATACTTTTTCAATTAAAATAACGAAGGATAAAGTGAGGTTTTCATCACATTGCACACAGCAAATGATGTGTTACACTACGCAGAATCAAATTCAATAAATATCTCAAAAATCATAAAATTTGGAGATGATGGCGTTTGCAGTTATACGACTCATATATGAGCTGTAGAATCGCTTGCAATTTTTAAGATAATTTGAAATTTAAATCAATATTTGTGACATATCATGAGGGGAATAAGGCAAGTATTATCCCCGTTTCACACGGGAATCATTCTGCCTGGATTGTCTATGGTCTGTCTATGGATTACCAGACAGACCGTTTGAACGCTTTCATACATCCCCATACACGAGTAGATTTTTGACCCAGTAATCCATAGACAAACCATAAACAATCCAGATAGAATGCAATCTCGTGTGAAAAGGCTGATAAGATGAAACAAAATATAAGACAAAAGAGACAAAAACCCAAAAACAATCCCAACACAATACACAAACTTTCTGTGCTCAAATGAAAAAATAATTTGTTTTTCTTACATTGTGAGACCATGTAAAGTATAACCAATTAAAATTTATTTATCAAATACCAAAATAATTTTAGCAAGATGTCCTTAATAACTAATAGCAAAATAATTGTGTACCTTTTCTCGAGAAACCTGGTCGCGTGACGACACAATTTTGTCTATGTCAATTCATGTGCGGACCTCATTTAAACTTTTATACTTAACTTGTGTTTGTAGGTTTAAGAAAATATGTAATTGCATAACATGTCTATATAATCTATAATCTAAGTTGCAAGGATATATTCATTTAAAGCTCTCAGATGCATGCCCACAAACCAACACGTGTAGTTCGCGCTTACAAATGCTGAATGCGTACTTACAAATAAAATCCAAACCTCAAATGAACATACGCCCCACAACTTTTGCCGACCTTCCCTGAAACAGGGGTGACATTGGCAAAGTGAACCATTTTTTACAGTATGGGTTGTCAGCCTCATACCTACCTATAAGTCTACATGCTAAATAAAATGTATGTGGTCAATGGACTTATGTTTTATTTGATATGCAGAGATTTTTATACCTGCACTAAGCAATGCAAATAATAGACAAATACTTCGCTTAGCAACCCGGCTCTTTTTTATATTTTCCAAGCACTTCTCTCCAAAGCAACATATGTCATCTTCTTTGAAGGACCCACTAAGATATCACTGACCAAATTTGGACCCAAAACAACAGAGCTGTAATTTTGATAGCACCCCTAGCAAAAGTATTTACTTTCAATCAGTGCTAGATCCACAGCTGACCCATGTTTTTTTTGTATTGAAAATTCACACTAGGTGGCGGTTGAGCCATAAATTTGTTGTGTGCAAATATCATCGAATGAATCTATTTTTTTTCTTTGTGATAATCGCTTATTGAGAGCTTAACTGCCTCTAGGTGTGCTATTAAAATTGTGTCTCAGGTGAATAAATGGACTTTCAGGCAAGCAATAAAGACTTGAAGAGAGATTTTCCTTTTTTGATTTACAAATTTTAGCCTTTTTCTGTCTTTCCCTGCACTTAGATAGTATCTATCAGTATCATTCATACTTACGAAGGATTTTCACCATACTTGTATATCACATAATATGTGTGATAACATAAATTCATTATCCCTTTCAAAATTGTCGGATAACCAAATTTTCCTTCATAATGATGAATGAGGCTGCTAGTACTTAATTATAACTTATACATAGAGGCAAACACATAGATCAAGATAAAATATATTAGACGCTATCTTCTCATAGTGATGCATGAGCCACGGAATGTAATAGGTATACAATGAAAATAATAAATATAATTTTTGTGTTACGGTTCTTATAGACAGTTGCCTGGAACCTGATTAAAACAAGAACTCTCTCACACAATGAAGCACGAGCGATTTAGCACCCCAAATAGCTCTGATCTTTCATCTATTTCTTTTACTTTCATTGATTATAGATGTGCAAAAGCATTTCGCAAACACTTCATGTACTTAAATATATATTGAATAATAGCTGATTTTAGTGTAAGCCCAAAATGTTCTTTAATGATAGCTATTTTCGACTACATATAAAGACTTAATTCTCACTTATTTGATTTCTTTAATCCAAATTTTAATTCAGAGAAAATTGTGTAAGATGTATGGCAGCTACTGATTTTACCAAGTAATTTAATTTTTTTTTCAGATTAAAATTAAAAGCCTTTTTAGTCTACAAATATATACTTAAACATTAACATTGGAAGATCCTTCACACAATGGACCGATCAATTGAAGACAGTAGCAGGCATCTTGTTGGTTGGAAGCACTGCAGGCAGATTAAGAAGAGATACGTACATAATGGATCTCCAGATCTAGGGTTCCATAATTCAAAAAGTGACAAATTGGGAAATAAATTTTGCAGTTTCTTGCAGCCATACTATTTAGACAAAATAGGGTACCATATACCAATATAGGTACGTACCTCTTATTTTATTGTTAAAACCTCTTTGAGTTATGGCAGTTTATCAACGTGCAGCATGTGTGGAATATTTTTAAGTGTATTTATGACTTGTAGCACCATCGATCTGGGGATACATTATGTGTAGTATAATCTGTATATGTCGGTTTTTCTGTAAACAAAAGTTAAAAACATATTGAACAAATTAATCATCGAGTACTTGGTTTTAGTTTGACACTATTATCAGACATAACACTTAAAAATAGGGTCACGAAAAATCAGTCAAAGTTGACTCATCCATTGACAAATCGGTTATGGGCAATTCGGCCACACGGCAGTTTGTCCACACAACTTTTCGGTCAAGGACATTTTGGTCACATACAATAAAGGTCCACAGACAGCTCCATCACAGAAAATTTGCTTTAAAAAAACCTTTGTTATTACTGTATTTTTAACTATTAGTAGTTTTCTGTGATGAATCTTTCTGTAGACCATACCAAAATGCTGACCAAATGCAGACCGACCAAAACGCCATTGTTGTGTGACCGAATAGTCCATGACCAATGTGTTTGTGGACGAGCTATGTGTGGCCGAGTTGTATGTGACCAAAGTGCAATTGGACCAAAAAGAAGGGTGGATGAACTGTCGTGTGACCGATTTGTCGTGGAAACAAAACAAATATAGTAGATATCCCATTGTAGACTAATATAGAACTGAAGTAGAGAAGTGTATTGTGGTGTTTTCCGGTCTTGGTTAGTCATCGGGAAGCTTAGACTCTGCACCGCTCATCAAAGCTGGCTGTGATATGATCAAATACAACACATCCCAGCCACTTTGTGAGAGACAAAGAATCAAGTTTATATATGTCTTCATCTCATTGTGCAGCGAACAACACTTTTCTGACATTCCCATAAAAGGTGAACTAGTCTGTCACATAGTTCATTTGGTAGAACGCTTTCATCAAAAAGCCAAAGAGCTAGGGTTCGATCCCAACAAAGGGAATCTTTTATTTTCTTTTCTCTTTTCGGTGTTTATTTCAAACTCAGAAATCATAGAAACGGCAAGTTTTAATCAGCCTTCACAAGAAATGAGAGCCTGCTCTTGCTAAAGCAGAGAAACCAATCATTTGCCACAAGCACCCTTGGAGTGACTACGCCATGAAACGGCACTCTAAAGAAATCATCGACTCATCATCAGAATTCATTTGTTTTGAATGCACAAATCAAACATTATATTGTTTTGTATCTTTGTTCAGGAAGTCATTCTTTTGCTTTTCTAGCTCTTCTTGTCACTCATATTTTCAATAATATTCAAAATACAAGTACACTAGCATCGCAGAGGTTTTCCTTCACGAAGATAGTTTTTTAGAGAAGAATATGGTGTGCATCGACAGAATCATTATTTTGAGAATAGCAGTATTCTTATGCTTTAGTCGTAATATTTTTTCTAAAATTCAGACAAAGAGTTAAATAATCAGCAATTTTGCGAAATTTATATGATGTCAACTAGCCCGGTTAAAGACAGAACAGAGCATCATAATTTCAATACAATATTATGTGAAGGTACTTTGAAAAGACACTTAAGTGCACCGTACTGCGTTTAGCATGACCGCTAACTGTATGGGCTCACAGTGCTGTAAACTAGAAAAAATCCCTGATGTTGGGAATCCATTTGTTTTTAAGGTGACGTCAATTAAATGTTCGGAGTCTACTCGGACAGTCAGGGTTTGAAGATTGATTGGAATTCTAATGTACTTTGTATCCTGAGGAACATTAAACGATCTGTAATGGTTTTTTTTCTTCTCTTCTTGTCCCGTGATGAGCCCATCTTGTGACTAAGCGGGCTGTCAACCCAGCTCGTCAAACATGGCTGTGATATGACGGCAAGATAACATTTCACAACCAGTTTAACGATAGGGTAATCAGCGAGCTAAAACAAAAATCAACATCAAATATTAGCAAACAAAATCAATTCAAGACTACATACAAAGTTAGCTGTAAAAATAAATGAAAATTCAAGATTCATATTCAATGCATGCCCACAAGCAGACATGTGTATGTTTTCATTTACACATGCTGCACGTGTACTTACAAAACAAAAATCCAAATCTAAAATGAACATAAACCCGGCAACTCGTCTTATTCCCTGGAACAAGGGTGACATTGGCAAAGTGAACCAGTTTCTACAGTATGAGTGGTCAGCTTCATACAACTGATGTGGAAGATTTCTCAAGAAAGAAAATACTCAGAAAAGATTTCAAAAGCTATATTTAGTTTTCATGGGTCCAGTACGCATACAAACATTGCTCATGTGAAATTACCTCTCATGGACATAAGAGAAACAAGCACTAAGGGGACGAGGTGTAGACATGTTCAGTACAACACAGCGTGATGCAAGACCAGGGTGTTTTAGTGCCTTGACGCATGCTAAGAACACTTCATGTTATATGAACCCTTAAAAGAACCCAAGCATTTACCCCTTACTTGTTCACCATTAACTTTCTACAGCATTAAAGTTACAGGCATGAGGGAGGACTTGAGTTCAAAGGTAGCTGGAGTTGATTTAATTTAAGATTGTAGTAGCATTTTATTACAGTTAACAAAGTTTTCATAGAACCTACCCTAAGGGGAACAAGGAAAGTTATAGCTTCCATCAACGTTAGACTGGTAGAGTTGACACACATGATAAAGACAAACAAAAAAATGAGTCTTTAATTGTCCAAAAACATTACATAAAATGCAAAACGACTTTAGAGTTAGCAAAAAACAAAATAATGCAAGGATATTAGTGAGCTCTGCATTGAAAAACGAATGAAAATAGATATTTATAATCTATAATCTAAATTGCAAGGATATATTCATTCAAAGCTCTCAGATGTATGCCCACAAACAAACGCGTGTAGTTCGCGCTTACAAATGCTGATTGTGTACTTACAAATAAAATCCAATCCTCAAATGAACATTAGCACTGCAACTCTTGCCGACATTCCCTGAAACAGGGGTGACATTGGCAAAGTGAACCATTTTTTAGAGTATGGGTGGTCAGCCTCATACCAAACTATAAGTCAAGGAATACGAGTAATAAATAACATCTAAGTATAATAAAAAAATATATATCTATATTTTAAAACAATATTTAATTTCTAAATAACAAAAATCTCAAGGGACCTAGATGTCTAAAAGATATCAGGGCAACCATCCCTACTAAATGCGCATTTTCGTTTGATTTTGGGGTTTTTTTTTTTTTTTTGCAGTTTGTAGCTTTATGGTTATAATTTTTTTAAGCACCACATTTCACAGTTTTTTTACTCACTGATCATAAATTAATTATATTTGAAACAATACTATTATTATGAAATCGCACATAAACAAAGACGCATCTTGTTAAACAATCACACATAATAGTTGCGCTTGGCCGAGCTCACCAAAGTGGCTGTGATATGAATCCCAAACAACATTTCACACCCACTTGGGTGAATCGGACGAGAGCTCATCCAGGGTCCAGCACACGACAGATGAGCCATCCTCCTTCCTCCGCGCCTTCTCCTTGGGACAGGTGATGGTTTATTCATTGCAGCCATGCTCATCAAAGCTGGCTGTGATAGGTCATATTTTATCTATGACAACACAGATTTGACGCCAAAACCACAAGAAGATGTCACACGCAGCTCCAGATTTGTTTTTGTACATCACTTTATTTTATGGTACAAATTTATATTATTATCTTCTTCTGCCCGATTTATAAACACTTTTATTATTATTTCATCTATCAATTCACATTTTAAACTAGGTCTTTAGGTGATGCAGTCTTGAATCATGATTGAATTATTAGGAAAAAGGTTAAAGGCAAGTACGAGTATTAAGAAGTTTTCAAAGTGTGATTTAAGCCCTATTGATAATTTCTTCTAACATTATTATTGTGTTTTCTTGACTTATAGGTTAGTATGATGCTGACCACTCATACTGTAAAAAAAGGTTCACTCTGCCAATCTCAACCCTGTTTCAGGGAAGTTTGGTAAGAGTTACAGGACTTATGCTCATTTGAGACTGGGTTTTTATGTTGAAAGTCCAAATACGACATCTGTAAGCTTATGAACTTATAAGAGTCTGTTTATGGGAATGCATGTTATATGAGTCTTAAATGTAATATATCTTTGCAACTCAAATTATAGATTACAAAGTTTAAGCTGATAATAACATTGAATGTTTTTTTTATTGGCAGGTCACGTTGCAAGGCAGGACCATGACAGGTGGTCGAAAAGGATTGTCCAGTGGTGGCCCAGGATGTCCAAGCGAGGAGCGGGGATACCCCTACCGAGGTGACTGGACGACATCAAGGAACTGCAGGCAGAGGATGGCTGAACACAGCGGCCGATAGACAGAGGTGGAGAGGATTGTAGGAAGTCTGTGTGCAGACATGGACTGAAAAAGGCTGAGAGAGGAGGAGAAGAATTTGGGGCTTTGAAGAATTCAGGTTTAATATGCAAGGTGGTCAGGTAAGAAGGAAAAGATGAATACTAAAAAGATCACCTTTTTTTTTTATGAATGTTTAAAATGATTTTTAGATTAGTAATGTACAATTAAAACATTAAGTTTTTCTTCACAAGTTGATTTATTTCGTCTTGATAATGATGTGATAACATCAAAATCGCTTGAGGAAATAAATCAACTCGCGAGAAAAACTTTGTGTTTGATTTTTACATTATTAATTTAAAATGAATCTTCACAATGTCACAATACGCAAACATTTCAACTTTTAAAATTATTTTTAGATTAGATTTGCACTCATACGCAACTAAGCTACACATGCTTGGAGTAACTCTTGAAGATTGTAGCAAGAGCCACATGAAAGACAAGGTAGTGAGAATTCCATATATTCAAATCACTACCCATGTCTTTCACCAAGCTACGAGCTGATCAAGGTGGTCATCTCTGAAGAAACTCTTCACTTCACTGTATTTCATTTGAATCGCCATCTTCATTCTGCCGCTTTCTTCTAAATTTGATGTCTAAAGTCTTGTGTCTTCAACGTCCCTTTGTTTTAACCAGTTTTTATGAAATGAGTTGGCATTATTTAATCTAATTAAATGAAAAATGAGAATTTATTTTTATAAATGTTTTGTAAATGCCGGATTCAGATGCTTGATATTGTTCTTCAGAGCTTAGACTGTGGTCAATAGCTTCATTCTTCTTGCTTCTTTTTTCTTACATTTTATCACCACTGCGTGCAACTTCTTCGAAGCTCTGCTCCCTTCTGGGGCTAGTTACAAAGTTGGTGTCTATTGTAATTAAAAGAATCAAGAAGAATAAAACTATGCACCACAGTCTAAGCTTGGAACAGCAATACCAAGCATTAATTTTATGTTTTTTTGGTTTTTATGGTTTGGTCGTTTACACAGTAAAAGTCCATTGTGTATTTGAATGATAATCACTTTTAAATTAACTATTTAAAATTTATCTTCATATTTGGTTGATAAGATACCAACATAGTTAAAAATAATGTGTCTTTTTGAAGAGATTTTGGTACATCTGTTATGAATAGTCGTGTTATACAAAATTTGGCCTTTACTTCAAGCAAAAACCATACACCTTTGCCTCATTCCTGATAAATATCATCATAACTTACTTACATCAAGATACGATGATGCAATTCTAAATTCATCTCTTTGCTCTGTTAAAATGTGACAAGATAAGGAAATTAAAGAAATGTATTGATGAAAAGTGCCATTATACATCTGCCTTTATCTACTTGAAGGTGAAGGAAGTCTTTGTTGTTGGTTTTTAAAAAGTATCAAAATGTAAGTAATTGAAGTACCTATATTCTGAACATTCTGATGTTATACTTGATCTGACAAGTCGCAAATACATGTATTACTTATATAATTAGTTCTTTGTCTAATATGTTAATATGAGAGTGACCCCCCATGCTGTAAAAACGTGCTTCACTTTTGCCAAAGACACCCCGGTTTCAGGGAAATCTAGAGTTGCAAAGTTTATGTTAACGTGAGGTTTAGTTTATTTTTGCAGCATGTGCAATCACAAACTTATATTTGCCTTCTTGTGGGCATGCATTAAACATGAACCTATATATCTTTGCAACTTACATTATAGACACTCATTGTAAGAGATATGTTTTACAGTGGAATTTGAATTTCAAAAAATAAATTAAGAAACAGAAATCATATTTTTTTTCTTCTTGTTAATTGTTTCTATGAGTATAATAAAATAGTCTTCTTACCATTTATCCAGTGAGGCGACTATGACTTAGTTCTTACCGCAATTTTGAAGTTGTCAGATTTTTGAAATCAAGGTCCGTAGTTACTTTTTTTTTATCCTTGGATTCTGCCTTTTATTCCACACATTATTTAATTTGTGAGTTCTTTACATTGCCATCTTATTATTGCTGTTCTTGCTTGCCTGCCAAAATGCATGTTTGCCAAAACCATCGGTCTTCACAGTCCACCTTCAATGAAATTAATTGTTTCCATGCCTTGAGACCAGAAACTGCAGAAGTTCCATCGCAAACATTTTAGAAACGTCCAGCGTTGATGGAATTAATCATTCACTACTATTCCGCAAGTATAAAACTTCGACCGGTCCGTAGTCCATTGGTAACACTTCGGACTCGTAACTGGAAGGTCATGGGCTCGAATCCCGGCGGAGCACAAAAAATATACCATTTATATTTTCAAATTTACTCTTCGCTGGGTTGAAAAATTCATAATCTTTACCAAAGACCGGTCATCAAAAGGTCCATCCAGCCTTGCAGCAACTGGGTCTTGCGTGAGAATTGGCGCTTTCTACAGCGACGACCAAGCTCGCAGAGGGCTCTTGAGGTGTGATACACACAAAAACAGCGCTCAACAAATAAATCAGCCTAGTTTAATTACATTTTTATACCAAAATTGTTTGGTAACTAATATGCTCACAAGAAGCACTGTTTTAATTTTATTACATTTTAGGTGAACAGCGATTGTTTGCATTTTATTTATACTTTGGATACTGAATGCAGTCAGATCTCTTTTTACTCTTTTCAAGAAGGATTTGATGTAGAACTTTGCAAGGCTATGGCATTACCTTTTTCATGCTTTTTCACACTTCTCTGTCAGTACTTTTTTTCCAAGAAGATTTAACATTAATCAGCTTACTGATATATTTATTCAATCTTTACTTGTTTTCTTTGACAATGCTCCAGTGCATCTGAAATTGTGGTCTCTAATTCCTTGACACCAGCCTGGGTCTTTTAATTTATCAAGTTATTTTCAAAAGGGATGTTTGTGTAAGTTTTGTTCAACAATCGGTGCACCAGCGTATGCCTTATTATATCATTGTGAAAGGTTGGATAAAAAGCTATAACTCGCTTGTACTTATTTGCACAATAAATCTTATGCACTTTTTGGCATTACAAGTTTCAGAAGCAACCCCACTCTCCCTCCTTGTCAATGATTTCCATTTGATTGTCATTTCGTTTCTTTCGCCCCTCTTCCCTTCACCCATCAATGATTTTAAACCCCCATGATTGGTGTAAGCCATTCACTGCACATGCAAAAGCCATTTTGATCTGGAGTTTCTTGCTTGTGGTTCTAAAATCCTGGCTGTACACTTCAATGCTGTATCTCATAAGGCTTCCTGCAACTATATCATGGATTTGTTTCAGCACCATCCTTTCAGACAAGTTCATCTCCCGACTATTATAATGTTCTCATAGGAAATTCAGCCAGGTATTCTGTTGATTCAGAAAGTTATTCCTCTGAAAATGGTATTTAGTTGACTCGGAAAGGAAATCTGTTGAATCAGAAAGGCATTTTTTAACTCTGAAAGGTATTCTGTTGGCTCAGAAAGGTATTCTGTTTGTTGACGCAGAAAGGTATTCTGTTGACTCAGAAAGGTATTCTGTTTGTTGACGCAGAAAGGTATTCTGTTGACTCAGAAAGGTATTCTGTTTGTTGACGCAGAAAGGTATTCTGTTGACTCAGAAAGGTTTTCTTTAACTCAAAAAGGTATTTCGTTAACTCAGAAAGGTATTCTGTTGACTCAGAGGTATTCAGTTGACTAAGGAAGGTATTTTGTTGACTCGGAAAGGTACTCATCGCTTTTTTCTTGCTTTGTTTTTGTTTTGATTCTTGCTGTTCATTGTCCGCTCCTCATCCTTATCCCAAGGACACCTTGAAAGATGGAAATAAGTTATGGTTAGATAGATAGTAAAGTTTTAAGTTTCATTCGCTGGCAAAAGGTTAATGCAATATTTTCAAAAAAATTTTTTTTTTAAAAGTATACAAATGTTTGCTTATTACTGCTAAAAAGTGCAGATTTTGTTTCCCTTTAAACATGGTTAAAAATGGTAATAAATTACAATAATAGTCAGACATATTAAGCAAAAAATATTAACAATAATAGGTACACTTATAGAGACAATGCGATAAGGAGCTGCAGTATATATGCAGCATAGTTGCATTTGCATTGCGATGTTAGAAAAATCAACAAATGTGCTTTGCAAATATCTATTTCATGCTATGACAGCTATATTTTTGTATGAATTATTTCGCAAAGAGGAGTGCAATTCACCAACGTATTTTTGCATGTCAAGACAACAGGTTTACATTAACAATAAATTATTAATAAATAATAACTTTTGATTCAGGGTCAAAGCTATCCTCAAGAGTCCCTGAGAGGGTTTGAGAAGGCAGGCACATGCATTTGTTGGAGGCAAATAAATATTTTTTCCATTTACGTAAAAAAAAAACTATTTTGTTGCATAACTTCGCTTTAAATGCGGTACACGTCCCTGCCTATAAGTCAAGGAACACAAAAAAATATGTATTTCACTGGCACCAAAACAAAAGCACTGACAGCAAACATTGACCTTTATCATTTGACATTGGTTAAAGTAGATAAGAGCCATTCCTATTTGACGTCAATTTTTATTTCTTGTTAAACTGATAACAATGTAAATAAAGCTTTATCAGGAAACAACAATGATTTGTAGTAAAAACATACTCAATCAATGTTTTAATTCAACAAATACTTTACTCAATGAAACCATATGATAATACTTTAAACAGTAGTATCAATCAAATAATTATGTTTGTATTATTTTAATTAAGTTAGCAAGTGAATTGAGTCCTATACAAAGTCGGATATTTACTATTTTTTCCGGAAAATGAGTTAAATGTATGAAAACTTAGAGAATAACATTTTTTGTGTTTCACAAGTATATTGTTACATTGATTTTTGTATTGATTGTATAAGAATCAATATTTATGTATAGAAATATACATTTATATGGTAAATAGAGTACATAACTGAAAAGCAAGTAAAAATTGAATTAACAAACATATCTTATGTTAGACTTCAGGCATCTTTTGAAACTAAATTTGAAATAAAAAAAAACTTAGTTATGCCTATAAATTTTACCATAGCGATACTGTATCAGAAACTTGGTCGCCATTTGTTAGGAGAGGCCAGAGCCTCTGCAGAATCACCTTCATTTCTTCCTATATATTCTAGCATATCTCTTTCAATTCATTCATGTATATCTGTTTAAAATTTACTTTTTTCTATTCACTCATTCTTTCACAATTTCACCAATCTGATAAAGCTATACTTAGGTCCGCTATTCTCAACGTTAGCATAGCGACTTCATACTGAATGAAAATGACCCACTTATGGCAATCGTGTGGGTACTTTTTGTAATCAGTTTAAGTCAAATAAGCCAACGTTCAAAATACCGGGTCTTAATAATTCATACCATAGCAATGCAAGCTTAAAATACAGGAATCCTAGCAACTTTAAAACTATATATATAGTTGAAAGAATAGCAAATCGCAAAGACGCAGATTTTAAAGTAGTGTTGAAACTAATTACCCATATCTGTATTCTAAAATCTAAGTAATATTCAAAATTAAAGGTTGATTAAATACAAACTGAGGCAAAGGGGAAGATATATAGGAGAAGCTTACAAAAAATAATTATCAAATTTTTAAACTAAAGTCAACAAAATATATTACTTGTACAGCTCATATCATGTCTACTTCTTCACCATTTTTGGTACAAACTATGCCTGGTTTTCAGAGTGTTTTTCTTTTCTATAATCTATAATCTAAGCTGCAAGGATATGTAAGCATTTAAGGCTCATATGAAATGCATGCCTACAGACAGGCACATGTAGGTTCGCGCCTACGCATTCTGCATGTGTGCATACAAATAAAGAAAACCTCACATGGACATAAACCTTGCAACTCCTGCCGCCGTTCCCTGAACCGGGGTGGCATTGGCAAAAGTGAACCGATTTTTACAGCACGGGTGGTCAGCTTCGTACCAACCTATCAGTCAAGGAGATTTTAAGTTTACAAAATACAACTCCCAGTGTTTAAACCAGTTTTTCACAAGTAAAATATTTTTTTATGGAACTGATGGTATTTCAGTTATTTGCCTTGGTATATAGAACCAAACAGCAAACTGCTTTTCAAATTGAATATTTGGTTATTTAAATCAATCATTAATTTAATGTTCACTTTCCATGCACATCCACAAGCAGGTAGATTCGCGCTTAAATATGTTGTGTATATACTTACATACCCTGAGTACGAGTTGCAAAACTTGAGTAAAGTAAAGTTTACGGAAAATATTAAAGAGTGGTTTTCCCCAAAATCTGCCGTTTTTGTTTGTTTGAACTTGATTTTATTCATCACTGTAACTCTTGCTAAGACCATAAAGTGTAAGAAACAAGAACGGCAGATTTTGGGGGAAATCACTCTTTAATACTTTCCGTAGTAATACACACAAAGAGAGTGGATGTAGCAATTAATGAGACAGTCAGAATAATATCTGGCTGCCTAAAACCGACCCCCATAAAAGAAATCTATCCAATAGTGGGAATTGCTCCTCCTAAAATCAGAAGAAGTGTAGCGGCAGAGATTGATCGTAATAAACAACACACCGACCCTCGACATCCTATGTTCGGGTGTCAGGTGCGACCTCAATGCAGACTCAAGTCGAGAAGAAGTTTCCTGGAGACGACGTCCCCGGTGGTTGGCTTCCCTGGTGCCCGAAGGCTGTCTCTATGGAGAGATAATACCGAGCCCACGTTGCTCCCTCAGGCGGAGGAAATATCAGTGGGTCACAAGCTACCATTCACAACATGGAGGGCACTCAATAGACTCAGAACAGGTGTCTCCCGTTGCTACAGTAACCTCAAAAAATGGGGTTACAGAGATGAAGAAACCTGCGAGTGTGGCTCCGTGCAAAACTACAAACATCTTTTTTCTTGTCCCCTGATTGGAGCAGCGTGCACGCTTGAGGACGTGGTGATGGCGAGCGGAAGTGGAGTTCGTGTGGCCGAGTACTGGGGGCTGCACATATGATGGTGTTCCGGACACGGAAAGTAAGTAAGTAATACTTTCCGTAAACTTTACTTTACTCAAGTTTCGCAACTCGTACTAAGGGTACTGTGAACACGAAATAAACAAAAAATTGCAACCATGATACAGAATAGAACAAAACTTTGAAGTACATACAGTTAGGTATAAAATCATATAAATTTTATATAGTTAAATGAAGCACCCCATTTTTATTTCCTTGATTTATAGGATGGTATGAGGCTAACCACCTTTTAAATGTGAAAATTGCTTCACTTTCCCAATGTAACAGGGGTTTTTCAGATGTATGGCAAAGGTTGCAGAATTTATGTTTATTTGAGATTTTGTTGATTTTTATTTTGTACTTACACCTCTCTGCTTGCAGCATGCATTTAACATGAATCTTAAATATTAATTAGTTTTTGCAGCTTAGATAATGGTTTATAGATTAAAGATTAATGTAAATAAAATAGGTGAAACAGCATTTTGCAACTATATATAAATTTCTATGTTAAGGTTATATTTCAAATATATTACTTGGCAAGTACCTCTTATCTGCAATTTGGAGCATCTGTATGTATGTCTTTGTGTAGATGGAAAATATTGATAAATGCCCTCTTAAAGATTGTAGATTCATGGTCACCTGTAAAAATACAAACACAAATATATAAATACTCATAAGATTTTGTAGGGTTTGTGTATTCACACAGTGAAAATTCATTTATTAAATACTCATAAGTTTACTAATGATGGAAGCAATCCGAAACACATTTTTGAAATAAATATCAATACACAACGCAAACCAACTAAGCTATACATATACTGTAGCTTCTTGTCGCTTTATCTAAGGAGGGTTTCACATTTATATTCCGTGATCTGTGGTTTGACATGTGGCGAGTTGAACCTATTTATATTTACAGGTAAGAGGGCCGGCCTAACGTCAACCAAATTAGTTGAAGTGAGGGTTTCGGTACTCAATTATTGTGAAGGCTGAGTAAACCTTGCCGGTATTTTATTTCGGGTTTTGAAATTAACACCGAAACAGGAAATCAATTCTGACATCCTCGGTGGGATTCTAACCCGAGCTCTCGGCATGGAATTTAGTTGTATAAAACAATTTTTTCTTTAAATCTAGAAAGCGAAACGTCGCAGATAAAACAAGCTGCGAATAGACCACGGTCTAACCCGAAAGAAACAAAAACAATTTATTTCCTAATATTTTATTATCTCAAAAAAATATAGTTATGTTTTATGGGTTTAATTTAATAAATATTACAGTAAATTTATTTCACACAATTTATATTGAGACACCGTTCATATTTCGTTCGAACAGAGTTAACTTTTGAACTGTACTGCTCGCCAGCTCCGATAAAAGTCTGCACTACAGACAGCTTCAGCCCTTTATATAGTATGACATAGTATGACTTTATATAGTATGACTTTATATAGTATGACATAATATGACTTTATATAGCATGTTGGTATGCGGCTGACCACCCATACTGTAAAAAATGGTTCACTTTGCCAATGTCACCCCTGTTTCAGGGAAGGACGGCTAGAGTTGCAGGGCTTATGTTCATTTGAGATTGGGTTATTATATTGTAGGTCCACATGCGGCATGTGTTAGCGCGAAATTATACATGTCTGCTTGTGGGAATGCATTTAATATAAATCTTAAATGATATAAATCTTTGCAGCTTAGATTAGATTAGATTAGGCACAAGGAGGGTTCCCGCGAACCATCGGGAACAGGAACATTCGTTGTTTTTGCCAGAATATTCTTGGAAGATTCGAGCGAATGCTCACACCATCGAACAAAATATACAATTATAATCATTTATACACATACATCTAGAGACACAGGTAAAAACACACAATCACACATTCGTACGCAGAAATAAGTACGCACTAAAAAAAATGAAAGATCTTTTTTTAAAAAGGAAACCGATTAATTTCTTGGGTCATTGGACGAAGATGGCTCTTTCATTTCACTCAAGCAGCACGCGGTCAAGTTGAATTATTTATATATTTATAATCCGTCAGAGTAGGTACATACAAGCCGGAAGTACTCGCGCTCTTATGGAAACATTCGCACCGCGGAAGTGACGAAAACTTTTCTTAATTTAGCGAATAACCATTCAAACAACGAACGCTGCAAAAATATTCATACATAAACAACGCTTACGAGCTGTAACCCTTTCTTTCAAAAAATGAATGTTGCTTCCGAAACCTTGACTTATAGGTTGGTATGCGGCTGACCACACATGCTGTAAAAATGGATCACTTTGCCAATGTCACCCCTGTTTCAGGGAAGGACGGCAAGAGTTGCAGGGGTGTATGTCCACTTGAGATTTGGTTTTTATGTTGTAGGTTCACATGCGGCATGTCCAAGCGCGAACTTGTACGTGTCTGCTTGTGAGAATGCATATAATGTGAATCTACAATAGAACATATCTTTGCAACTTAGATTAGATTAGAAGGTTGCAAAACTAAAAAAAAATATTGTAAAGAGTTTTGCATTTTTACAAGTAAGGAGGCCGGCCTTACTCCAATCACTTCAGCTGAAGTAGGGGTTTCCCACAGGAAAATGCAATAGGAGTTCAATGTTTATGTTTATGTTTACGTTAGTTTTCTTTTTGTATGTACACATGCAGCATATGTAAGCGTAAACTTACACGTGCGTGCTTGTGGGCATGCATAAAATATGAGCCTCAAATGCCAATGTATCTTTGCAACTTAGATTATAGATCAGCACGACTGAACACACGTGTGTTTTTGTGCTAAATATTTATTATAATTTTCTTAAATGTTTACTTGAAAAAATTAACTGAAAAGGCTTCTTGCTTCAGAAATAAGAATACAATCAAGTCAGACGGTTATTATGATACAATTAATTAAAAAGTTAAACACTTTCGTGAACATCTAAGGCTTCATTTAGGCCATTTTGTTACAATGTGTTTTGACGACATTCTAAAAAAAAATTTTAAGGAAAGTAAATTATATGAACCGAATTTATTTATAACACAAGCCAACTTTTCAACAGATTTTTTTTATGAAGAACTTGTAAGTGAAAACGATCTTATTGTTTAGTTTGAAATTTTTACCGCTATATCTTTAAAAAGTGCAAGTGTAAGTTCGCGCTTACAAATGCTGCATGTGTACTTACAAATTAAAATCCAAACCTTAA
Organism: Agapetus fuscipes; assembly: GCA_951799405.1. Taxonomy (NCBI): domain Eukaryota; kingdom Metazoa; phylum Arthropoda; class Insecta; order Trichoptera; family Glossosomatidae; genus Agapetus; species Agapetus fuscipes. The sequence continues at coordinate 5,056,865 of OX637332.1, forward strand.
ATGAACATACCTACTTACAAATTAAAATCCAAACCTCAAATGAACATACCTACACCCTCCAACTTTTGCCGACTTTCCCTGAATTAGAAATGACATTGTCAAAGTAAACCATTTTTTAACAGTATTGGTGGTCAGCCTCATACCAACCTATAAGTCAACGGATATAAAAACCATATAACATATTTTAAGTATGTTAAAACTACAAAACCTTAAAAAATCTGTACAAAAAAGTAAATAGGTAATATATTTTTAAGGGTATCTCTGTTAACACAGTAAAAGTCCATTGATTTTGGAAAAACAAAGTTTTTAAAAAACTAAGTGAATTAAAACTTTGTTAATAACTAGGGATGGGCCAAAGTTCGCTTCACATTCGGTTCAACCGAATTTCGGCAGCTCAGCGGCGGCGGTTCAAAAGCCAAACATTCGGTTTAAGAAAAAGTAAAATAAAATACCTACTTGCACCATTTTGACTATTATAATTGGATGTCATAGTATCTTTTATAACCGTAAAATAGTAATAAGGCCTTTATATACTCACTCATGGTCATTTATTTTAGTAGGAACAAGTGAACATTAATTTACAATTTGATAAAAATTAAATCTTCTTCTACTCCGTTACATAAATATCAGATTGAAAAAAAATGCAATTAACTTAGTATTCTTCGAACAAATAACAGTAACTAGAAACTATAATACGTAACTTTTTTACTGAGCCGAAGTTCGGCCTAACTTCGGCCGAATTTTGTATTTCAATCGAATGTTCGGTCGAAATTCGTATTCGGTACAAACCACATTCGGCCCATCGCTATTAATAACATCAAAATTTGAAAGAATTAGACAGATACATCTGCCGAAAAGGTGGTTCTTGTATTATTATAATGGACGCGATGTAGGGAGTATTAGTTTACGTCGATTAAAAAAAATACACACTTGCACCAACACAGGAAATACTTGGGTAGCTCCGTAAGGGATACTAGAGGGCTGTGTAACTGTGACGAACGCTATTGGATATTCGAAAATATGTATTTGGAACGACGACTGACATAAAAATTTCATTTCGAATAGTTTGTAGAGAAAAATAATGCAGAGAGTGAGAACACCATAGTTGCTTTAGTAAAATTTATATTAAGTGATTTTATTCCTTGAATAATAATAATAAACTGCATTTACGGAAGTGGCTTTTCATCACAGCAGCGCCTGAAGTCGGGACACAGCTTCCTTAGTTCCGTGCAGCCCTTGTCTTTGGATCCAGTGGCGGAGAGATTACAAATGTGGAAGGAGGAATGCCCGGAGAGCTTTGTGAAGCCTTCAGAGAGCCTACCTCCAGGAAAGAACCTCGAGTGGCCCGTATGGAGATCCATGAACAGATTGAGGACCAATGTTGGAAGAGCCCGGGCCAACATGCTGACCTGGGGATTTCTGGGACGGGAGGACTCTACACTATGTGAGTGTGGAGCTCAGCAAACAATGGAGCACCTGCGGTGTTGTCCCTCCTGTCCGACAAGCTGCTCCATGGATGATCTCTTTGCGGGAAACCAAAGAGCTGTAAACATTGCTCGTTACTGGGCCAATACGGTGTGAAGCTGACACGAAGAAGAAGAAGATTAATAAGAGGTGATATTTTTATTTAGTGCCGTTTGGTGGTACTAGCCACCCCAAGGGCGCTTTTATATCTAATCTAAGTGAAAATTTCTTCACGGGGACGAATGCATTAAAAGTAAGCAAGTGCAGACAGGAGAATTGCTAACGTGCGTACACAGTTTGTAGAAATGAAGAGCGATGGAGTGACGTGAAAATTCTATTCTCGCTCGCTTAAAGAGCCAGGGGTGCTATGTAAATAAGTGATGAGCTCATGTGAAATAAGCGCTACTTCCATTAATAATAATTAGCGGAACTATATTTCGTCAGCGTTTTCTACCCCTGCAACACTAAAAGTATGCAACTTTACGACGCAGCCAAAGCTTTTTATCAAAAATGTTTGGAAACTAAAACGCTACGTAGATGCCGTTTAGACGTAATCTATATAAAACGCTATGGTTTAGTTTATACTTGGGTTACTGATTGTACAATAAAAATGTTAACGGGGGTAGGCGTGGGCTAACTAACGGCAGATGTTCCGAAGCGGTTCGGCACCGCGGCCGAAGTTTGCCGATCTCTGTCTTCGGATAACGCCATTTTAAAATTAGATATTTTTCACCCCAAAGTAGAACGGATGCGCGGGTAGGTATATTTTGACATCATTTTAGGGATTCGCGACTTATGATATTCTTATTTCAAAATTTAAAAGTTCACATATAAGGCACATATCGTCACCCCAGTGCTTGTTTGGCTTATCTACCATTTGATTTAAAGATGACCTTTAAATAGAAATTCTTCACAACCTGAGGTAAGAAAAATATAAACTTGTTCTTAATATTTTCAAAATCTTTGCCAATGTCACCCCTGCTTCAGGGAAGGTCGGCAAGAGTTGCAGGGCTTATGTTCATTTGAGATTGGGGTTTTTATATTGTAGGTCCACATGCAGCATGTGTAAGCGCGAAATTATGCATGTCTGCTTGTGGGAATGCATTTAATATGAATCTCAAATGATACATATCTTTGCAGCTTAGATTTAGATTTAGATTTGTCAGTTTTTATAAGACACATTGGTCCAGTACACATACAAAGATTGCTCATGTGAAATTACTTGGGGGTTAACTTCTGTCTGAAATAAGACAAACAAGCACTGAAGGGGGCGATATAAGTTCGCGTTAACACATGCTGCGTGTGTACTTATAAAATAAACCAAAACTCACATGAACATAAAGCTTTAAACTCCTGCCGCTTTGCATTGAAATATGTAACGTGTCTATTGGGAAAGTGCAAGGATTTATCCTTGCATAGAAGAACGGATTAGACGAACCATTTTGAAGAGGAATATCGGATTTCTCAACGTTTCGTCGAAGTCGCATTCGGCTTCATCAGGGGACGTGTCTCTTCTTCGACAAAGAAGCATAAATTAATTGTTGTTGCTCATGATCGAAGGTTGTAGGTATATAAGGCTTTTAATGTGGTAGTTACCCTTTCTTTCCACATCAGAAGCATTATTGTGCTAAATTCCTTACACTTTGGATATCCATACAAGTCGGAGATTGCTAGCGCTTGCGCAAGAACTCCATAGATAAAAAATCACAGTACATCTTATTTTTGGATACGAATCGCCAGCTCGTCGCCTTAAGGTCGTAAGGAATTTAGCAGAATAGCGCTTCAGGGCAGGTTAAAACAAAAGTTTTAATTTTACAAATTTCAAAAGAATTTATAAAATGTGTGAGGTTTTCCTGCCTCCGCACACCTCAGACCGGTTTAACAAACCACAATCGTTAGCGATATTATATTCGCCAATTCATCTCTTAAAAAAGGCGGCAAAATTTTATTAACTCCAATGACGTTTATTGAACTTCATTCTTGGGTTGGCAATTGTTCGGACAGAGTGCTCGGCGTTCGCGCACCGCGCTCGCGAGAGTGCATTGCCCTGCATTCAAAGCAATATTATAATAACTGGATATGTACGTACGGCGGTACCTCAATATACGGACACAAGCGTTCAAATTACAAACGATTCAGTAAACGAGGAATAAAGTTAGTAGTAATATGAACTGATATTGGTCAAAGAGGAATTTATAATCTAAGATCTAAATTGTAATATAAAAAAATAGAGAGCTTACACTCATTGCACATTCACAAATAGGCAAATGTAAGTTAACCGGTCGATAGCTCAGTTGGTAGAGTGCTTGCATTCCATGCCGTGAGCTCGGGTTCGAATCCCACCGAGCGCGAGGGTGTAAGAATTGATTTCCCGATTCGGTGTTTATTTCAAACCCCAAAATAATAATACCGGCAAGGTTTACTCAGCCTTCACAAGAAATGAGTACCAGCTCTCTCGGGAGCTGGGAAACCCCCACTTCAACTGAAGTGGTTGGCGTAAGGCCGGCCCCCTTACCTGTAAAAATAAATAGTTTCAACTCGCCACATGCGACTCCTTCGGGGATAACGCGGCAAGAAGTTACACTATATGTGTAGCTTAGTTGCGTTTGCGTTTGCGTTTGCGTTTGCGTAAGTTCAAACTTATAGATTCCTGATATTTTGCCACAAAATAATGTTGCCTTCACAAAAAATGAGGCTTGACTCCTTCAAAAACAAAAAGGGAGAAATACCTTGAAATAAAATGAATAGTACTAATGGAGCATCTATGATATCTGCTGATGAATCACCAAAGGTCACCTCATGTATCTACAATCTTCGATCACGAGCAACGACATTTTTTTCTGACTATTTGTAGGTGCTTCTTAGTCGAAGAAGAGATGCGTCTCCTGGTGACGTATACGTTTTCTACGGAATGTTGAGAAATCAATTCTTCTCTTTGACACGGTTCGTAAATTCCGTTACTAATTCTAAACAAGGATGACCCCTTTAACTGTGAAAATAAACAAATTCCATACACCAACGCTAACCTTTCGGGGATACAGCGATAAGCACTCATTTATGATTTTCTGATACATACATAAACTCGGTAGCGTAAAAATAAAAATGTATGGAATATACAACAGCACCCTTAGTGAGTGATTTAGTTTTCTTACATTTTTTAATTTACGCGATCTAGGATTGACTTATAGGATAGTATATTCCTTGACTTATAGGTTGGTATGAGGCTGACCACCCATACTGTAAAAAATGGTTTACTTTGCCAATGTCACCCCTGTGTCAGGGAAGGTCGGCAAAAGTTGTAGGGCTTATGTTCATTTGAGGTTTGGATTTTATTTGTAAGTACACATTCAGCATTTGTAAGCGCGAACTACACGTGTTTGTTTGTGGGCATGCATTTGAGAACTTTAAATATTAATATATCCTTGCAACTTAGATTATAGATTATTATAGGGTAGTTTATGCAATGTTTTAAAAAAAAATGAGTTTGTGTACAAAATTACAAAAATCGCTATTTAATAATTTTTTTAACATTATGGGAACGAACGAGTTTTTTGATTCGCAAACCAAATTATAAATGACAGTAACAATAATTTCTTATAATGAGGTCAAAGTGAATGCATTCATTTATGTTCAGGATGGGTTTGTTGGGAATATGGCATACATATAATTATTATATGGGGAGACTTCATTGTACTGGGGTAGCTAAATAGGGGTCTAGATAATATGGGACTTCTCTTATCCAATAAATTAATTTATTTTCCATCCCACTTTCAAATGAGACTTTAATTGGACGGCGTGAAGCTGACCTCCCGTACTGTAAAAATGGTTCACTTTGCCAATGTCACCCCTGTTTCAGGGAAGGTTGGCAAGAGTTGCAGGTCTTATGTTCATCTAAGATTGGGTTTTTTTATATTGTAGGTCCACATGCGACATGTGTGAGCGTGAAATTATGCGTGTCTGCTTGTGGGAATGCATTTAATATGAATTTCAAATGATACACATCTTTGCAAATTAGATTTAGATTTAGTTGCCAATTAAAATTTTAATATTAAGGCGACAAGAGTTGTCTTTAGAGATTTCTAACGATATAGATTAGTCGTAACCCCACTTCAAATGAAATGGTTGGCGCAAGGTTGGTCCCCTTACCTGTAAAAATAAATAAGTTCCACTCACATGTGAAACCTTTCGGGGATAACGCGACAAGAAGTTACACTATATGTGAAGCTTAGTTGAGTTTTGTATGGGATTCAAAGATGGCTATTTAGGATATTTTAGAAAATTAAAGAAATAAGTTTTCTCATCATTTCTGTATGTTCTCATCAAAAAAAACTCATCACAAAAAAATGCTAGATTGTCGCTTTTGGTTTTATATATTTTTTATAGAGTTCCACAAACATTACACTGAACGTAGGTGTGGGAGGGTCAGTTGAGGCAGATTTAATGCACGCCCACAAGATGACACATTTAAGTTTGCGCTAACACATGCTGCATGTGTACGTACAAAAGAAAACAAACCTCACATGAACATAAGCTTTGCAACTCATGCCGCCTTTCCTTCCCTGAAACCGGAGTGGTATTGGTAAAAGTGAAGGAAGCTTTAACGGCATGGGGGTCAGCCTCATTACAGTATTAAGCGTGATAATTTACACCTCTGTAACTTGATATTACTGAGCCAATAAGGCTTTGCAATAATTGCGCGTTTAGCAGATGGTGATGTCAGAAGTTGGTGGGCATGCCAGGAAGAAAAACAAACATGCCTGCGCGTGAACATCAGTGATCAGTCAGTCAAATGTTCTCCATACAAACAAAACACTAATTTTATCGCTTGCCATTGACCGATACGGTCACTAACTAATATACGAGTCGGTATTTCTTTCAATTCATTCATCACCTTACTTTACATTCCATATAATCTGCATATTATAAGCTAAGTTGCAAAAATACAGATAAATATTTAAGATTCACATTTAATGCATGCCAATAAGCAGAGCCGTTTGCGCTTACACATCCTGCATGTTTACTTGCAAAATAAATAAATAAACGATTCTCATATAAATGTACCTACACCATGCAAGTTCTGCCGACTTTCCCTGAAACAGGGGTGACATTGTCAAAGTGAAACATTTTTTAAATATGGGTGGTCAGCCTATGAGTCAAAGAATTTCCTTTCCTCAATTTTATCTCATCAAGCTGTAAAAAGAAAGGTTCACTTTGGCAATGTCACCCCTGTTTCAGGGAAGGACGGCAAGAGTTGCAGGGCTTATGTTCATCTGAGATTGGGTTTTATATTGTAGGTCCACATGCGGCATCTGTGAGCGCGTAATTATGCGTGTCTGCTTGTGGGAATTCATTTAATATGAATCTCAAATGATACATATCATTGCAACTTAGATTTAGAAGCTGTACTTTTCTCGGTCTTCCCCTTCACATTTCCTCCGAGCACACACCATCATCATTTCGCTCCCCCAGTTCTTGTTTACCGTATACGCCAATCTTGTCAAATATGACTTTTTCATGCAGTTGTCTTAAGAATCAAATTCTACACAATATGAGCTAAGAAAAACCGTAAAACTCGATAATGTGAAGGTTCTTTTAAATATTTTTTAAATAAATTTCTTGTTTTCATAGGACACATTGGTCCAGTACACATGCAAACATTGCTCATGTAAAATTTTCTCAATGGCGTATACGGTAAACAAGAACTAAGGCAGCGATTTGGCGCCTGCTATTATTCTTTTCCGTTGCACACATCCTTGCTTGTACGTAATGCTCCGAGCACACCCAGTCCCGGCGAACATTGACATTGAACGTGACTCTGCCGGCTTGTGTGCGCGGCTGAGTTGCGTGGAGAGCATGATAATATCACTACCATACTATCCGGCTAAGCGAGTAAATGCTTATTGTCGGTAGGGTTGTTGGCTGACACGGATATCGTCACAAATCCGGAACGGATAACCATTATTTTTAATCAATCGAAAAAAACAAATTTCTGAAAAGTTGAGGGTCCGTGGTTCAGTGGTAACACTTCGGACTCTGAATGGAAGATTGTGGGTTAGAATCCCGGCGGAGCACAAAAAATATACCATTTATATTTTCAAAATATGCTCTTCGCTGGGTTGAAAAATTCATAAACTTTTACCAATGACCGGTCACCAAAGGTCCATCCAGCCTTACAGCAACTGGGTCTTGCTTGAGAATTCGCGCTTTGTAGCGACGACGACCAAGCTCGTAAAAAGGTCGATAGCTCAATTGGTTGAATGCTTGCATTCTATACTGAGAGCAAGGGTTCGATCTCAAGGTTTACTTAGCCTTCAAAAGAATTGAGAACCAGCTCCCCCGGGAGCTGGGAAAACCCCACTTCAACTGAAAGCGGTTGGTGTGTGGCCGGCCCCCTTACCCGTAAAAATAAATAGGTCCCGAATCGCCACATGCGACCCCTTCGGGACTGCAACAAAAACGAATTCTACAATCTATAAATTGACATTTAAGGCTCATACTTAAGGCATATCCTCAAGCAGGCACATGTAAGTTCGCACAAACACATGCTGCATGTGGACGTACAAAATAAAACAAACCTTACATGAGTATAAACTTTGCAACTCCTGTAGCCTTTCCTTGAAACCGAGGTGGTATTGGTAAAAGTGAACTAAGTTTTTACAGCATGGATGTCAGCCCATACCAATCTATTAGTCAAGTAACAGAAAAATCCTTATCTCAAAAAATATGACCAACCGAGTTCGTTCCTCGACTTTTAGGTTCGTATGAAAGGGGTAACATTTACCAATGCTACCCCTGTTTCGGGTTAGGTTGGCAAAGGAAGAAATGTAATTTGATTTTAACTGACGAGTTTAATATAAAAACAAAAATGTAAAGAGGCATTCCGGAGATTGGTTTGAAGAAAATTCGGATGGAATTAGGAAACTCCGGATGTAAACAAAATAATTGCTGCGTATTTGAAGTAGGTTTCAGTAATTATATCTATACTCTTAGTTGCAAAGATATGTTTACATTTAAGATTTATATTAATTGCATGCCCACAAACAGACACGTGTAATATATCAATCTATAATCTAAGCTGCAAAGATATGTTAACATTAACGGCTCATATTAAGTGCATGCCCACAAACAGACGTGTAAGTTCGCGCTTACAATTACAAATGTACTTCTTCTGTACTTACAAATTAAAATCCAAACCTCAAACGGCAAGGTTTACTCAGCCTTTACAATAAATGAATACCAGCCTCCTCGGGAGCTGGGAAACCCCCACTTCAACTGAAGTGGTTGGCGTAAGGCCGGCCCCCTTTACCTGTAAAAATAAATAGTTTCCACTCGCCACATGCGAAACCCTTCGGGGATCTATAATAATAATCTATAATCTAAGTTGCAAGGATATATTCATTCAAAGCTCTCAGATGTATGCCCACAAACAAACACGTGTAGTTCGCGCTTACAAATGCTGATTGTGTACTTACAAATAAAATCCAAACCTCAAATGAACATAAGCCCTGCAACTCTTGCCGACATTCCCTGAAACAGGGGTGACATTGGCAAAGTGAACCATTTTTTACAGTATGGGTGGTCAGCCTCATACCAACCTATAAGTCAAGGAAAGGGGATAACGCGGCAATAATTTACATTATATATGTAGCTTAGTTGCGTTGCGTTTAAATTAACATAAACCCTGCATCCTTTGCTGACCTTCCCTGGAACAGGGGTGACATTCTTTTCGAAGATGTTTTGGTTTTCAGTGAAAAAAAATTTAAAACACCGAAATGTTGTACAATTTTATTGTGCGATTAATTCAGCTCGAATCAATAATACAGCCGGTGCTTTTAACGGTTTTAAAATGTTTGAGGCCCTGTTTTGTACGTACACACATGGCGTGAGGAATCTGGCGAGCACGAGCGCGAGCGCGAGCACGAGCACGCCGAGCGCGAACACGGAATGGGTGATTGACTCTCGTGTGAGTGGATACGAGTCGAGAAAAACAACAACGCCCTTATTCACAGTCCACTAGCGCTTAGTACCGTATTAAAGCCGGCACTAACTTTTCAAACATTTTGTAAACGCAATCAACTCTGTTATATAGATAGATAGATAGATAGATAGATTTATTTTCACACATTATAGTATATGACAGGTTAAGCCTAATACATACAATAATTAAAAACATTAATAAGTAACCGAAATCAGCTTAGGAGAAACGGAAGCCTCTGTCTAAGCTGATTTTCACTCAGGTGGAAGATATCAACCGAAGAGGAGATCTCATTGAGCATAGCCATTGCCCTCCCCACTTAAATTTTCTTTCATTATATAATTGCACAAAACAAATGCAAAAGAAGGATCTAAACTAATATAATCTAATCTAAGTTGTAAATACATATTAACATTCAAAGTTCATATTAAATGCATGCCCACAGACACACACGTGTGAGTTCTCGCTTACTAATGCTACACGTGTACAATTAAAAAAATTAAACCACAAATGAACATACACCCAGCAAATTTTGCCGTCCTTCCTTGCTACAGGGGTGAAATTGGCAAAGTGAACCATTGTTTACAGCATGAGTTAGTCAGTTTCTAATCTAATCTAAGTTGCAAAGATATGTAACATTGGAGATTCACATTACATGCATTTTTACAACCAGACACGAACAATTTCGCGCTTGCACATGCCTCATGTGAACCCACAACATAAAAACCAAATCTTAAATGGACATACACCCTGCAACTCTTGCCGTCCTTCCCTGTAACAGGGGTGACATTAAAGTGAACCATTGTTTACAGCATGGGTTAGTCAGCTTCTTACCAACCTATAAGTCGAGGGATACCTACAAGTCAACGAAATGTATGAAAAAAGTGATGGATATGAATGAATTGAAAGAGGTATGCAATAGGAAATTAAGGTTAATCTGCAGAGGCTCTGGCCACCCCTAGCGTAATTGCGACAGAGTTACAGTTACAGTATTTACCTTTCTTATTGTCCGTAGATAAGCTGATCCTTTATCCAACACAGGCTTCTTATACAGCCTTTTTTTACTATCTTGTTTGACGGATTTCCACACTCTTTCACCTGTTCTAGGTCTTTCGGGATTCGTCAACCATTTCATTTTGAAACATGAAAAAATATTTGGTCTTCCTCACATTTCTGACCTAGGCTGTCCATATATTACGTCACTCGCATTAAGGGGGGGGGGAGTCTGGTCTGCGGATGATGGCAAATGATGTACGAGTACCAAAAATGACGTCGTTCTTGTAAACACCAATTTCTACAAAACATACAAAATATTATGTAAGTAATATAACATTATTAATTATTAAGCTCATCTATTATTACAGCAAGAGGGGGAGGGGGGGTCATTAGATAATGACTATAGGATGATTGTAAGGGGGGGGGGGGAGGTCGAAAATCGGCCAAAATCGATGACGTAATATATGGACGACCCCCTAGGCAAACTGAGTCCATTTACTCATTATGCCATTTTTATATCGTCGTGGGTTCATTCGTTAAAGTGTAGTAAAAATATTAAGTTGAAAAATCTAGAATCTAAGTTGGAAAGATATACTACATTTGAGATTCATATTAAATGCATTCCCACAAGCAGACATGTATAAGTTCGCGCTTAAAAATGCCGCATGTGGACTTACAATAAAAAAATACCCAATCTCAAATTAACATAAACCCTGCAAAATTTTCCGACCTTTCTTGAAAGCAGAGTGTCATTGGCAAAGTGAACCATTTTTTACAGTATGGGTGGTCAGCCTCATACTAACCCATAAGTCAAGTTCATATGTTAAATTGAGACTTAACTTGACGCAAGCAACTCATTCAACTCTCATTACTAATTCGCGTTTATAAAAAGATGAACTTATTTATTTTGTATATTTTTAAGTGTAAATCTATTTACACAGTGAAAGTCCATTTGTATTATTTAAAAATTCAATTGGATAAAAACAGAGTTTTCATTCACTTATTTATTTCTTGTTTTGCTCGAAAATTTTGGCCTAATGAGGCATCTTCAGGAGCAGAGTTATTTTGGTACGCAAAATTATTTTGGTGCGTATTTGCCTGTACGCAATGCACTCGGCTGCATCTTAAATACACTCAGAGTATAGGGATAGGGATGAGCACTGAGTATGTATAAGCATTGTTTTTGTTATTGTAGCCTTGCACTTTATTTTTATTATTTATCACGATCGCGAATAATAAACCGGCAGTACGTTGCCCCGCTGCGCTGCAGAGTATTTGGTTGTTTTTTTCGTCTGACTCCTCCCCGTGGGATATGAATGGAGCTAAACCTAAGACAGAACGTGCTGCAAACGTTATAATATCACTATCTGCATACGATATTATTAATTCACTACTATCATTCATTGAAACGGTCATAAAAGCAATAGCGATCGTTAAACTCGTACTCATGTCCTTTTAATCAATTAAATCAATGTTAAATAGCCGGATCTTTATACGGACCATTCGTGGAATGTTAAAAATACTTTTTACCATGTGTCATAATATCCATAGATTGTTCCAGATTCGCAGAAGGTAGCCACATTATGTACTCACATCTTTGTTATTTTAAATTAATTCTTTGAATAAGTCAAATAATGCATTGTCAGTGTGACCTAGTATTATTGTATTTTCTAAAGTAATGCATCGAACATTCTAGATTTATATAATTATTAATTGACTAAATATTTTAAATAATGATGCCTACAAGATTTTGAACTTTGAATGACAAGAAGTGCTGATGAAATATTTTAAGAACTATTGTAAAATGTGGAACAATGCATGGAAATTTCTAGATTTATATAATTATTGTAGTCGCCCAAAAAGGAAAAAAGTATATGCGACTTTGTAGTATAAAAGGAGGAATCAATGACTCAATAAATTAGTATCATCTGACCATTGATCATCAGAGTTTCATTCCCTTGAATCAGAGCTGGTGCTCCGGCACACAACTGGGCGAGTCTCGAGTAAGCCTAAGTTGGTGTCGTCAAATTCATGGAAAATCTCATTGTTCTCGACGTTTCGTTGGGTTCGTATCCAACAACCTGAGCCTCCACATATGTCTTTGTTTTTAAGTTTTAGTATTAGTTCAACTGAAGATGATAGAGATACCGAAAACGTTATTTAAATAAATGTACTCAAGTGGTAAAAAACAAAGTTTAAATTTTAAATTTATAAAATATTTTTATTTATTTTAAAATAAACCTTTAACATTATTTCGTTGGCTTCTTATCAATCAGATGATAATAATAATAATAAAAGGCCGATTTATTTGGTGAGCGCTGTTTTCGTGTGAATCACACCTCAAGAGCCCTCTACAACCCATGTCGTCGCTGTAGAAAGCGCCAATTCTCAAGCAAGACCCAGTTGATGTAAGGCTGGATGGACCCCTTTAGTGACCGGTCTTTGGCAAAGGTTGTATGATTTTTTCAACCCAGCGAAGAGCATATTTTAAAATATAAATGGTATAGTTTTTCGTGCTCTCTCGGGATTGGAACCCACTACATTCCAATCACGAGTCCGAAGTGTTAACCGCTAGACTTAAAAGGCTGTTGACAATTATGGGAAATCCTAGAGAAATGGGAAATCAGCGACTTTTTGCATCCAAATTGGACGATTTTCCGTTAATTTTACTTTGTATCGTATAAAACGGTGGGGTAAAGTCATCGATGTAAATAAAATACATTAGGTCGATGGGTAGTCATTTTTTGTAAAAAGAGGGCAAGAGTTCACAATAAGCTTGGATTAAACTTTTCTGTTATAAGTACACCTGTAGCATGTGTAAACGCGAACTTCAAAAACAAGTACACAATTGTGTTTTTCATAATCTTGAAAACGAACGTAATTTTTTTTTAAATATTCAAAGTAAAAAATGTGCTATAAATAAGTTATTTGTTATGCTCAATTAAATTTTATACGAAATTTAGATGCATCGTTTCAGTACTTATGTAGGTATAAGAAAATATAACAGTTAAGTTGCTGTTCGTATTTTTCATTGAACTGTAAAAGAATATAAGAAAAATAAAACATAAAATACAAATATATGTATTTTTATATTCGAACTAATCCAATAAACAATAAAATACATTCGAATAATACTTTAATAGGTTTGTCTACTCTATAATCTAAGTTGCAAAGATATATTAACATTTAAAATTCATGTTAAAGGCATGCCCGCATGTGTAAGCTCCTGTGTACTCAAAAATTAAAATCCAAACCTCGAATGAACATAAACTCTTTCAGACCTTTTCTGAAACATGGGTGATGTTGGAAAAATTAACCATTTTTTACAGTATAGTTGGTCAGTCTCATATCAACATATAAGTCAAGGAATTGTGTATTAACACTGTGAATTTGTTTATTTTTGAAATATTTTTAAATGTTTTTAATGATTCAGTACATAATTTTTGTTATACATTGTATTTTTTGCTTTGGGGTAGGTAGTTATAGGCGGCGCTTGAAACATTTACAAAAAGCTAACATGAATTTTGATGATCATTATCCTTTACGAGGGCTCGCGAGGATGCGGAGGGGAGGTCAGTCAACTCTTTAACAGTCTGGACGAATTAGAAGGTCTTTTCTCTCTGTTGAAAACAAGTCGACGACCTCCATGGCAATAATATCAACTTTTGCCGTCGGAATACGCCAGAAACCGGAAAGGATGACCTCCCCACGTCGCCGACATTCCGACTCATCTTTTTTTGTGTTGTTTTTCTTTTTCTCACCGCATTTTCTTTATGATGCCCCTTTCGTGTGAAAATTGTGTAAATTGAGGAATACGCGCCGTTGGATTTTTTAATTTTTTTTATAGCTTGTTGATAGGACAACATTTTCATACTTGGATATTGATTTAGTTTTTTATGTCCATGTATATATTGTTATTTTTATGCTTTGATTTAAAAAAAATGTAATTTGTCATGTATGTTCCTTGACTTATAGGTTGTTATGCGGCTGACCACCCATAATATAAAAATTGGTTCACTTTGCCAATGTCACCCCTGTTTCAGGGAAGGACGGCAAGAGTTGCAAGGCTTATGTTCATTTAAGATTGGGTTTTTATATTGTAGGTCCACATGCGGCATGTGTTAGCGCGAAATTATACATATCTGCTTGTGGGAATGCATTTAGTATAAATCTTAAATGATATATATCTTTGCAGCTTAGATTAGATTAGATTAGATGCCCCTTTCGTCTGAAAATTGTAAATTGAGGTATTCGCGCCGTTGGAAAATGATTTTTTTATAGCTTGTTGATAGGACAACATTTTCATACTTGGATATTGTACAATTTTATTTTGAATGCACTTCTTGCATCATAAGAAAATTACTTGAAAATTTTGTCATTTCAAAAATATAATTACTTTTCAAAACGTTACTTATTTTTCTGTTGAATTTAGGCTAACTTATTTATGGCAAGAATATTTTATTTATTAAATACTAGCTGCCCCGACAGAGGTTGTCCTGACAAAGTAGCAATCATTTTCGCAGTGATTTTTCGTGTGAAGTATAAAATTATTAAATTAGTAATAATTATACTTATAATTAATTAATTTTAATTAAATTAATTATTATTTAAATATTAATTATAAGTATAATTATTAATAATTTAATAATTTTATATTATATAAAATGGTCTAAAATCTATAAAAATAATGTATAATTATTTAATATCTAAGTAGTTGAAGGAAAGCGGTGAAAGTTAAAAGGAAACGTGGATGAAAAAATGTGTGAAAAAGGTGATGGATATGAATGAATTGAAAGAGGTAAATTAATAAGAATAATGTTAGGATGATTTATTTGGTGAGCGCTGTTTTTGTGTGAATCACAACCTCAAGAGTCCTCTGCCAGCTTGACCGTCGCCGCAGAAAGCGCCAATCCTCAAGCGAAGCCCAGTTGCTGTAAGGCTGGATGGAACGGTCTTTGGTAAAAGTATATGAAATTTTCACCATATTTATAGCATATTTGAAAATATTATTGGTGTATTTTTGGTGCTCTACCGGGATTCGAACCCACAACCTACCATTTACGAGTCAGAAATGTTAACCACTAGATTACAGACCGGTCAAATGTAGGCAGCTCTGGACACCCCTAGCGGAATGGCGACAGAGTTACAGTTACCCTTAAGGTGGCGATATAATAATGGTTATCGAGGTGAGCGTGCTCGCTGTTCGGACTCCGTGCTCGCCCGAACCGCTTGGACTACTGCGTCGTAAGCGATGCAAAACCGGACAAACCACATTCCGGCAAAACCGCACCGGTGCACCGTGCACCAGAGTACTAGGAACGCCTGTGATCATTGCGTTATCATATAGAGGAGTAGAAAGTAGCTTACGCCATTGATGCATACCGTGCAGCACAGAACTGGCAAAATGGCAGTTTGGAGATAAACGAATGCTGCAGATCCTGTGTGTAAGTACTGCGTTTTTCCTTAAATAAAACACATAGTTCTAACAAAAACAAACATGGAATTTTTTTTTTGTATATTAAGCCCAGGAGATGTCATTTTTGCAAAAAAGTGAACATGTCAAAAGTGTCAATTACTGCATTGGGGCCGTCCACAAATTATGTCATCGATTTTGACCGATTTCCCCCCCCCCCCCCCCTTACAATCATTATCTAATGATCCCCCCCCCCCCCTCTGGCTGTCATAATGGATGAACTTAACAATTAATAATGTTATATTACTTACATAATATTTTGTATATTTTGTAGAAATTGGTATTTACAAGAACGACGTCACTTCTGGTACTCGTACATCATTTGCCATCATCCTCAGACCAGACTCTCCCCCCACCTAATTGCGAATGACGTAATATATGGACAGCCCCATTTGCAATTAGCAGGGCAGACTGTTGTCCTCAGTCCTGTCAAAAACAACAGTTTAAACAATACTTTATAACAGTCCTTCGGACTGCTATAAAGTAAAAACATGTTCTTACATGAAGACTATACAGGGGAAGAACAAGGAATGTCAGTTGAAGAACATTATGAGTGAATGAAAATTCTAAATTTGAAATCATGGTTATGGCTTATCACAAAGAAACGGAAACACCGCACAGACAAGTATTTCTACCCAAAACGTGGCCATAAATCAAAATTTTCAACTTTCACTCCTAGCGGCAACATTGTGTCCCAAAGCAGGATAGATAACGTGACCACCCTTAAATGAACTCGTTACCCGAATTGGTCACCCCAGTCCGTGGCAGCACCAGTCGGAACCTAGAACTCGCAGATGACGTTCATTTTTTTTCGCGACATTTCACAAACAACTGTTCTTTTGCTGTGTGTTTTCGTATGTTAAAAGTGAATACTGTGACAAAAATGAATATGGATATCGTAGATCAGGGTATGTACAGTATTTTGAATGTTAATTTATTTGTGTTTCAATCTTTGTTCAATCATATCGAGTAGTTTAACTATTTACTTAAAATATTTTATCTTTTTCGTCTTTTTGAACAAACATTAGTCTTTTTGAATATATGCAACAGCCCGCAACAGTATCAGACCTACTTGGCATTATACTTTAATATATCTTCTATTACTCCAGCTATCAAAAACATTCACAAGTTTTCACATCGCAGAAAAAAATACTTATGAACCCACCCTTTAGTGGTGATTCTAAATAACACATTTTTGTATTGTTGCAGACATTGCTCATTCTGTCGTGTCTATGAGCAGAAAACAGCTACATGAGTTGGTTAGAAGAAGTTCTCAACGATTGCTTGACAGAAAAATCGAAGATTTAACTGAAAAAATCGTGGATTTAACAAAGTGTCCTCCTAAAAAAATGGATGACCTTCAAAAAATTATAAAGGTGTTCAAAGTTGTGTATCAACGAAAATGGCTTGCGTGTAATAGTACCGAAGCTCGTTTCCTAGAAAATAACAACGAATGGCTTAGCGAAGAAATTGCACTACCTGCTGGACCGATTCCCGGAAGTTCGAAAGGCCGCCCGAGTAAAGAATTCTGGGAATCCAGTGATCGAACAAAGCGTCGCAAAACAATGGATCTTCGAAATAATGTGCCCGTTGAAGAACTAACATACGCTGCACAAATGAGTCAAAGGTCAGCGGGTAACAAGGATGTCGCTAAGGTGATACAAGAAGTGACCAAATCTCCAACGAGGGCTATGAAATTCCGTAAAGTAGCTATGATTCGTAGTAAAACCAAAACTACCAGGAAACATACTCCAGAGGTAGCTTTGAGCATATACGTCGAAGCTAGTATGACTGTTAGTCAATACGAGGTCATTCATCAGGCCAACAAAGAGGTATATCCATGCTATACCTATGTACAAAGGGCTAAAGATGATTGTTACCCACCAAAAAACGTCAGTGAGACAGTTGCATAAGGGAAACTTCAAGATTTAGTGGATCACACATCATCACAACTCTGTAAATATTTGGAACCAGTTATCCAACAGTGTTTTCAGTACACAGACACAGTTTTAACCCTTATATATAAGTGGGGGTGTGATGGATCAACTCAAACACAATACAAACAAAAATTCGAAGAAGACGCCAATAGTGATGCCAACATATTTATGAGTTCTCTTGTGCCCCTTCGTCTGATGTGTGCAGATAAAATTATATGGCAAAATATTCAACCATCATCACCAAGGTATTGCAGACCAATACGGATCCGTTATGTCAAGGAAGACAGAGATATAACCAATGAAGAAATCAACTACATTGAAAACCAGGCCCGAAATCTTCAAGTAACTAATGTAACTAATACATTAAGAGTAAACCATGTACTTCTTCCAACAATGGTCGATGGAAAAGTGTGCAACGCAGCCACTAATACTGCTTCCAAATTGCGTTGCTACATATGCGGTAAAACTTCGAAGAATTTTAACGATTTGTCATCTACAAACCTGGAAAATCCTGCGACATTGAAAAAATCTTTTTAGTTAAAATAAGTTATTCATAGGATGTGCTACTTATTGATTGTTAGTTTTATTTAATATGTGTTTTGTATTCCCTTTATGTACCTAACATAAGATCATATTTAGATATACCTGTGTGGATTAAAATAAAAAATAAAAATAATAAATATTTGCCAAAGACTTACTTTTTTATTTTTCGTAAAATTAAGTAGGTAGGTACGTGGTAGGTACCTAATTTGCAGTGCTACATCATTCAAATCACGTTTTTAGTCATTTGGTACCCTGTTGACATAAAAAAAGTGACAAAATATTTTTGGCCACGTTTTAGGTAGAAATACTTGTCTGTGCACCGCCATAAACTGTGATAGTGACTGTTGTTGCATTACAAATTTTGCAGAGCCTTAGATACACACAGATGCATACTGTAAAAAATGGTTCACTTTGCCAATGTCACCTCTGTTTCAGGGAATGTCGGCAAGAGTTGCAGGGCTTATGTTCATTTGAGGTTTGGATTTTATTTGTAAGTACACAATCAGCATTTGTAAGCGCGAACTACACGTGTTTGTTTGTGGGCATACATCTGAGAGCTTTGAATGAATATATCCTTGCAACTTAGGTTATAGATTATAGATATATAGCTACTAGATTTTACTTTTTTCTTACGAATTTATTTTCTTATTTTTGCTGACATTCCTTGTTTTTCCCCTGTAGGTAGGTACTCTTCACATGTGTGATCCTGTATTTGAGTGCTTTTTCCATTGTGTTTTTCGACACCCAATAATTACTGACGCAATAATGTCTTAAAATAATGCCTTCAAAGTTTAAAAATTGTCAAAATTTCCTATCAAAAGATTTATAATGCGTGCGCACAATGTTCTTGCAGGAATGAATATCAACTCTGCCAACATTCTGAAAACATCCAAGTTTTTTTGTACACAACTAAATGACACAGTGAAGATCTTTGTTCTCTTTCTAACTAAGGACCATTTTCGTAAGCAAGTTGAAACAGATGCATAATATCTATTTTCGTTAAAATTTGTCGGTGTTATGGCCGAGGGGGCCAAGTGGGCCAATCGTTCTAGCGTGTTTGGAATGGAATAACGTTGGTTTGATCCCCGCTTGGGTCATTTGAACATTTGACCATTTGACCCTGGTTCAACAGATGTTATTGAGTAATTATTAATTAATATAATTCATTAAAATAAACAATAATGAATTTTTATTTGATGATATTCTACACTATGTGAGTGTGGAGATCAGCAAACTATGGAGCACCTGCGGTGTTGTCCCTCCTGTCCGACAAGCTGCTCCATGGATGATCTCTTTGCGGGAAACCAAAGAGCTGCAGACATTGCTCGTTACTGGGCCAATACGGCGTGAAGCTGACACGAAGAAGAAGAATCGATGATATTAATACCTGTTTCTGGCCAGGCAGAATAGTTGGTGAATTGCATTCCTCTTCTAAAATCTATTTTTATAAAAAAATATAAATATATAATAATAATTTTTAGTCCACATATATCACAAGTCATGGAATAATGATTAGGCGGACCTGCATTCTCGGCGCTTTGCAGTGTGTGCGTCCGAAACGGAACGATAGCGATATAATATCATGTGTATCGATGTCAACCATCGGCAGTCGGAAATATTCATAGATTTACGGTTCTGGACAGCGTTAGCAGCGGTTCATCAATGAGGCCAAGTAGTTTATAATGTCTCCATGATCACCCCGGACATACGTGGCTGGAGAGCAAAGGTGATGGGACAGGCAAGAGTGGAGGAGAACCCTGGATTCAGCCAAGGCTGATTATTCCGGTCAATAGCTCAGTTGGTAGAGTGCTTGCATTCCATGCCGTGGGCTCGGGTTCGAATCCCACCGAGTGTGTCAGAAATGATTTTCCGTTGCGGTGTTTATTTCAACCCCGTCCAATTCAAAATCGTCCATTCGAAAGCATCTTATTAAAAAATGATACGCAAAACCGAAGTAATATTTAAAACAACAATAAGTGGAACATCTTACTTAGTCATTATTTAAAAATTAAATTGGATAAAAACAGAGTTTTAATTCACTTATTTCTATCTTTTTTTGTTTGCTCAAACATTTTCGCCTAATGAGGCATCTTCAGGAGCAGAATGGTTACAAATATTTATAGATATAAATGAATCTTTTTTAGTAATTAACTTTTACGTGTGAGGTCTGTCTCGTCCAAGTCACGCCTCAAGGCGCCTCTCTCCTGCGTCCATATTAATTGATCGTTTTCTTGGCACCAACATTCGAATCAAACAACCATGATTGACACCTCAGTTCTAATCGCAAAACAAACTACAATACATACAGACGAGTGGTATCTTAAACAGGCTTGAAACTGAACAAGAGGCACACTCTTAAATAATCTCATTGATTTTCAGCACGATATTTTGCAAAAAAAAAACAACTCAGTTATTCAAGGAAGAGTGAGTTCGTTGACTTGTAGGTTAGCTTGAGGCTGACCACCCTTTCTGTAAAAATATGTCACCCCTGTTTCAGGGAAGGTCGGCAAAAGTTGCAGGATGTATGCTCATTTGAGATTGGGTTTTTATGTTGTAAGTCCACATGCGGCATGTGTAAGCGCGAACTTATACATGTCTGCTTGTGGAAATGCATTTAATATGAACCTTAAATGTAATATATTATCTTTGCAACTCAGATTATAGATTATTATAGTGTACACAAACTAAAACTTAAAAATTCTTACGTATTTGACTTAATGTCGCTCATGTGCGAGAATTGAAAGAAATGTAAAAATGTAAGATGCACAAAACAAGCAGAGAACCTCCAGATAAAAGGAATCAACAAAAAAATCGACGTGATGACAATACATTCAATTGGTCTTGTTCAAGTCAAATTCTTTATAAGATATTTTTTAAAGAGCATACCTTTTTTGTTGTTGAATTTTTTGGATGTTTTAGAAAGCTTACTAACACAATAGCAGGTGGGTGAGATTCTAGGAATTATACGGTCTATTCATGCAATTCGTGAAGGACTTAAGGAGAAGATAAAGTTTGATAATAGAGACAGGGTGACAACGACAAAAAAGATACTGTTAGCTATCCAACTTATAAAAAAAAACTGAGCCTCTTCAACGGAATAAGATTTGGAATTTTATCTTGAATTTGCCAAAGAAATAAGTAATTAACTGAATATTAATTAGAACTTTCTATAATAACAAATTATTAACAGAAGTATAATAATTTCTATCGTTACAAAACAGTTACTGAAGGGTAGAAGTTTATGTAATTACAAATCTGAATCTAACAACAAAACTGAAGGGTAAAAAATAATGCAATCACAAATCAGTAACTGAAGGGTACGAAATTCTACAAATCATTAACTGAAGAGTAGACATTTCTACAAATTATTAACAGAAGGGTAGAAAATTCTGTAATTAAAAATCAGTAACTGAAGGGTAGAAAATTCTTTAGTAACAAATGATAAACGGGAAGGAATTGAATAAAAGTAGATCTAAAAGATGCATCCATATCTTTTGGTTAGTATGTATATATTTTTTTATCTAGTTTGTGAATTGTTCGTTAGCAGAATGTAATTCAAAGAATTTCAGATTCTTGCAGTTACATTGTCTTGACTATTCGATAAGGAAATAAATCTACCTTATCTACCCCACTCTGAATGCAAAATTCCATCAAGAAAATGGACTGTTACGTTGAATAACTCTCAAGAAATTCAGTTTTCATACTTGAGGTAAAAAACGCATTCATTTGAAAATGCAGAACATTCTAGAAAGACGAAATATGTACAAATGGTGCATTTTTTACCGAGTAAAAACTGAATTTCAGTATCTGATAGTGGCTGACCAGTGACCACCTATGCTGTAGAAAATTGTTCACTTTGCCAATGTCACCCCTGTTTTAGGAAAGGTCGGCAGGAATTGCAGGGTGTATGTTCATTTGAGATTCGAGTTTTATATTGTAGGTCCACATGCGGCATGTTTAAGCGTTTTTTTCAAATGCATGTCCACAAACAAACACGTTTAGTTCGCGCTTACAAATGCTGAATGTGTACTTACAAATAAAATCCAAACCTCAAATGAACATAAACCCGACAACTTTTGCCGAACTTCCCTGACACAGGGGTGACATTGGCAAAGTAAACCATTTTCTACAGTATGAGTGGTCAGCCTCATACCAACCTATAAGTCAAGGATTAGAGTGTTTTCTCTTGTAGAAAATAGGAAAATACGTGCATTAAAAAAAATTTGGCTGATTTATTTGGTGAGCGTTGTTTTTGTGTGTATCACACCTCAAGAGCCCTCTGCGAGCTTGATCATCGCTGTAGAAAGCGCCTATTCTCAAGCAAGACCTAGTTGCTGTAAGGCTGGATGGACATTTTGATGCCCGGCTTGATAAAGGCTTAAGAATTTTTCAACCCAGTGAAGAGCAAATTTGAAAACATAAATGCTATGTTTTTTGTGCTCCGTCGGGATTCGAGCCCACAACCTTCCATTCAGAGTCCGCAGAAACATTCCTTAGAACATTTGACTGACCGAACAACTGTTCACGCGCGGGTATGCTGATTTTACTTCCTGGCATACCCACCAACTTCCGAGTCCGAAGTGCTACCACTGGACTACGGACCGGTCATGCGTGTATCTGAAAAACCCTTGCTAGCTTCATATTATGTCACTTATTCAGTTTTGCCTTTAACGTGTCTATATGTTTTATATTTTTTCTAATTAAATAGTTTATTTCTCAGGTAGCGTCTAGCTTACACGTACCTTTGTCAGATACTGCTAGTGATGGGGTAAGGTGGGATTAGTATGTAGCTGAGATAAGGTGCGTAGCTGATACTAAAATATTAAAGTGACTGTCTCGCGACCGGCCCATCCCACGATGCGTCTTCAGCGAAACACTAATACCTTGTTTACACCAATACAAGTTTTTTAGGACAGCTGGTCAGTGGATGGTTGAATAAAGTTTTTTTTTCTTAAGACTTATAAAAGAACATAGCAAAAATTAATATGTTTTCGTGTTAAATAAAGGTTACACTTTAAATAAATGACATTGAAATAATCAGAAAAAAATTAGCGATTTTTTGGTCTTACTAACATTCTTCTATCTGCTATAGTTTAGGAGATAATTTGGTTAAAAGTGATATAACTGGCAGGATTTTGGCAAAAAAATGTGGAAATAGATATAAGTCAAGTTGTACCGCTTTAAGTAATTGCTCTACACATTGTTTTTTACAAATTTATCGTGAATATTGATACATCTAGACCCCTAAAGTCCTTAGAATCTAGGGAGGCTCCCGCACAGGATTTCTTAAAAAAAAAAAAAAAAACATCTAGAGTTATATCACTTTACACCATTTTTTGACTGGAATTTTAGCAAAGTGATACGATTCAGGTAAATTATGAAAATCTCACTATTATAAGTATAACAATTGAACATTGGGGTACTACTTTTATAACTAGTTTGAGAAACATTCTGTTAGGAACATTATCTTACGAGTTATTAGATTTTAAATTGTGTATCACTTTACACAAAGACAACTTATAGGTTATAAGTGCAATATAATTTAACTCGACTTGTAACACTTATCACGTAATAAATGATACAAGTACAGGCAAAAAAGGTACAACTGACAGAGTTTAATAAATTACTTTAAAACTATTATGTTTAATGCATTGTGAAAGTAAATGTTTTTATCTACAAAATAAGGTACTTGTATGTAACCTAGCCCACTTAGTTCATGAATTAGAAATTTTTAAATCTTGTTTTTGCTCTCCTGTAAAATGATGATTTTTGAGTTGTATCACTTTTCACAGGAGGCACAGAATTATATTTAATGGCTAAGAAATTTGTTGCGTTTGCCGGCCGTAAGTAAGTACTCGCTCCCCAAGTTCTTGTTTGCCGTATAAACCAATTCTCTCAAATATGACTTTTTAACGCAGTTGTCTTAAGAATCAAATTATACACAATCTGAGCTAAGAAAAAACGTAAAACACGATAATGCGACAGTTGTTTTAAATATTTTTTAAATCAATTTCCTGTTTTCATAAGACACATTGGTCCAGTACACATGAAAACATTGCTCATGTAAAATTAGCTTAATGGTCTATACGGCAAACAAGAACTAAGGCAGCGTGCTGTCACCGTGGGAACGACGTTTGCCCGCCGCGCCCTCCGGAATGCCGTCTAAGCGCGACAGAGCGGGTATTTTTAAAATGTAACGACACATCGCGGGTAAGTTTTTGTTTGTTTCTCGACGTTTGTTTGTTTGTGTAGTTTGCTATGACACATCCAATTCACATTCGACTCGGAAAAGCGCCGGCTCAGCCGCGGTCTGTATTTATACACACGATCTGCGTGGAATATAAACAAAATGTAATAAACAAAAATATACTACGCGGAGCTTGTCATACTGTCTCCCCCCAGTGCTTGTTTGGTGTATCTATCATTTGACACAAAATTGACCTTTAATAATATACAGTGCTATTTTTAGACATTTTGATCGTCCGTTGAGCCTTCGCTTTGACAAACTAATGATGCCTGGGCTGGAAGTCTCATCACCACGGTAATTCTTACCTATCCTTATATAATCCAAGCATAATAGTAAACTATTTAAATTATTTCGTAGATTCCGTCAATTTAGTTGGATTCCAACCTCCAAAAGATTTGACGAATAAAAGTACTTTGTATGGATGAGAGACTAGCACTTCTGGCGGTCAAATTCGGCAGTTATCCGGTTGAATGACGAGATTTATTTTCGTGTCCTCTTCTTTGTAGTACCAACCTCATTATATCTGCAATCTATAATCTAAGTTGCAAGGATATATTACATTTAAAGCTCTCAAATGCATGCCCACAAACAAACACGTGTAGTTCGCGCTATAAAATTATTAAAAACAAATATAGTTCCTTGACTGATTGTAAGGAATGTGGCTGACTGGTCTTAGTCTCTATCTATTCTGGATTGTGTGCTGGGTGCAGTGCAGATTTTATGCAGTTGCAAAAGCTTAACAAATACGCGAAATGGGGGGGGGGGATTCCTGCTGGGGGGGGGGGAGCTGCTGGAGGGTCATCGACCCTGGGAAGGTCACCAAACATGGTTATTGGCAGTATAGACCTTCCAAGGGTGTGGGAACGCACTCGGAAATTGAAAGTAATGAAGGTGCAAAATGTTATTATTACTGGGGTCAAGATGGATTTTTTTTATAAATGTAAATACATTCAAATTTAATTTGCTACAAAACAAACAATTCTGTGGGCGAAAGGAACAACGGAAAGAGTGAAAAAAATTGAGTTTTTAGTTAAGTATGCAGAGTTATTCTTTAGATACGTAGATATGTATATCTATCTGGCAAGGGGAAATGATTTCAGTCAAAAAATAAAATAAAATTTGGATATACGAGTATGTACTTTGAAAAATTACATGGATAATTATTTTTGGCAAATTCTTAAATTTTGTTTGGACTCTCCTTACTTGCATTTTTAGACTCATCCAGTTGTTCTTTTCTCACACATGATTAATCTAGTAATATAGTAAACTTATTGACTTATAATTTGGTATGAGGATCTATAGGCACTGTTAAAATTGATTCGCTTTTGCCAATGATGACTCTGTTTCATGGAATTTTTTTGCAAGAGGGTTTACGTTCGTTATTAATTTGGGTTTTTATTGTGTAAGGACGGATGCAGTATGTGTATGTTCGAACTTAGATATGTCTGCTTTTGGGCATGCATTTAATATGAGCCTTTGATGTCAATTTAACTTTGCATCTCAGATTATAGATAGATAGAAAGAAAATGACAGATTTAAAAAAAAAAAGTAAAAAATATTATATGATATAATAAAGTACCTAATGGTTAAGACAAGAAATAGGTAAAATGAAAGAAAGGTTTTTAGTTTAAAAACGCAAACGCAACTAAGCTACACATATGGTGTAACTTCTTGCCGCGTTATCCCCGAAGGGATCGCATGTGGCGAGTGGAACCTACTTATTTTTACAGGTAAGGGGGCCGGCCTTACGCCAACAACTTCAGTTGAAGTGGGGGTTTTGCCAGCTTCCGAGAGGGCTGGTACTCATTTCTTGTGAAGGCTGAGTAAACCTTGCCGGTATTTTACTTTGGGGTTTCAAATAAACACCGCAACGGAAAATCATTTCTGACACCCTCGGTGGGATTCGAACCCGAGCTCACGGCATGGAATGCAAGCACTCTACCAACTGAGCTAATGCATTAAATAAATTTTTGAAAGAGTTTTTGAAAGACTGTTGTGATTTTAAATGAATTGAAATAAGTTGATAAACATGAGCATTCAGTTAGAACTTTTTCAAAACATCAAAATTACAATGAATTGTATAACAAATGTCAACGTTTATAAATACAGTGTTATTGTGAAAACAATTTTGAGTAAATAATGCAAGGGTTAATTCACAAAGCAACAAAAAACAAAGTTTTTCTTCGTTGAGTTGTTACGTGACATTTCTTTGAAAACTTTTTTTTAAGGAAATAAAATATCCTGTAAAATGAGCTTTTTGACGGGTAGAAATGGCGTATATAAACATAATTTTTAAATTGGCTACTCCTATTATATTAGAAGCTTTTCAAAAGACTCTGAAGATCGAGAATAGATTGTTTACAGATACATCCTTCACATTTTTATTCGCCGCATTGACGAGAGTCAGTGTAGCTCCATTGTTTTTCTTATCTACAAACGTTATACGCACGCAAATACTTATCTTTAACGAACGATTCTCGTTTAGTTATCTGTTTCCCTCGCACTTGCTTACTTGCAATGCATCCGTCCCGATGCGTCGCGAAATAAAAATAAAAAAAACCTATTTGATTATCGCCTTGTAAAATAGAGTTACAGTATTGTGTATGTCCGTTAACTTTTAGGTTAGTATGCGACTGACCACCCATGCTGTAGAAAATAGTTCCCTTGGCCAATGTCACCCCTGTTTCAGGAAAGATCGGCAAGAGTTTCAGGGTGAATGTTCATTTGAGATTTGGGTTTTTATGTTGTAGATTCACATGCGGCATGTTCTAGCGCGAACTTATACGTGTCTGCTTGTGAGAATGCATAGGTATAATGTGAATCTCCAATGCCACATATGTTTGCAACTTTGATTAGAGTAAATTAGATACACGGTTACTATGGGTGACACTGATTGTGAAATCCACGAATTGAAGAAGAAGAAAAACAGTTCTCTCGTGAGCTATCTGTACTCCGAGTAAATAGAATATAGATTCTCCTCGATTACGTAAATCCAAAAAATATATAACAACTAAATCACTGCCTAGGAGTACTGTCGCATCTTCTATACTGTTTACGCGTTCGATGGGAGCTTGTATAATGTTTTATACTCAGGGTTCTCTACTCAGTACTGTCACCGTTTTGCATAATTTATTTTGCACCTTAAAAGTACACTGAAAATGTTTTAGAAGCGAATATAGACGAGAGTCCTTGAATTATAAATCTGCAAGCGACTTCTTTTTACGAATAAATGGCTCACAACGAGCATATTACTAAATAATGTACCTATGAAAAGGATGCTATACAAGCAGGCAGCTTTGAAAAAAAGATTTTAAAAGTCGTTTTAAATTTTGAATATATAATCACTTACAAATTAACTATACTACTTTTTTGTGCATATGGATTTTCAAATCTAGGGAATAAATTGCCTAATTTTTCTTGAACCCTTATCACTTTGTTCTATGAGTAATTTAATATACATATTGTGAAAACTTGGCTCACTTTTGCTAATGCACCCGTTTACAGTAGAGGGAGGCAGTAGTTGCAAGGTTTATGTGCATGTGAGGTTTGTTTTTTTTTTTTGTTTTCTTGCTAGCCGAAGGCCTAAAAGTAATGTCTTGTTTTTGTAAGTACGCACCATACACCACAACACTACGCATCTAAGACCCCTGCAACTAAGGATCAGGACATCAACTGCCACGTTACCAACACCTTTGCGGCACTACAACAAGTGTCATGGACCCCTAAGGTCTCTGAAATTTAGGGAGTCTCCCGCAGAGGATCCCTTAAAAAAAAGTGTCTACCTTTGGATGTGCATTGAGTATAAGCCTTAAATGCTAATTTTGCAACTTCAATTACAGATAGATACACTTTCTTCGATGTAAATTAAAAAAAAAAGTGTACATTTTCACAAGTAATAATTACTCTCAGTTACGAAACACAAGTAAGCTGTACGTACAGTGCAACATCTTGCCGCGTAATCACCGAAGGGGTTGCATGTGGCAAGTGTAACCTATTTATTTTCAAAGCAAGTAAAGGGGTCAATCTTACCTTCTGATGAAACATACTCGTAGTATAACATGCCGGTACATAATTTTGTGTTTGAAATCAATGGTTTGAAATAAACACCGATACGGGAAAGCATTTCTGACGCCCTTGGTGGGTATCGAACTCAAGCCCTCTGCGTTATAACAACTGAGCATCGACCGGCAACTGCACTAGGTCATACGTGCAGTGTATGAAGAAAAAAATAGTGGGGTCATTGTCGTCAAAAAAATAATGAGAGTCCTAAGAATGAATGAAGTAAAGATATTTCCATTTTAGACCCTTCCTTTAAACTTGAATGCATTTTTATACGCTTCTTGCATACTTTTGGCTAAACGGAATGCTCGTCCGTGGACTCTCATCCAACGGGGAAAATCTATAAGATGTGCAAAAAGAAAGAGATAACGCCGGAGCCTCTCGCGGAATTCCGCAATGAAAGAGCGGGACGATAGATGCCTCGTGAACGGTTCATTCGAACGCACAACTTTCTGCACGTAGTACGTTATCGAGATAGGAGCGGACTCAGGGTTATAAAACAAGGCTTCGAAAAATACATCTTTAAAAAATAATTAATCGAACAGTTGGTATTTTCCAAATTCTGTCATCATAGATTGTAATTTGTTCTTTTAGGCAACGAATTTTAAAAATGTATTCCTTGACTTATAGGTTGGTATGAGGCTGACCACCCATACTGTAAAAAATGGTTCACTTTACCAATGTCACCCCTGTTTCAGGGAAGGTCGGCAAGAGTTTATGGGCAGGGCTTATGCTCATTTGAGATTGTTTTTTTTTATGTTGTAGGTCCTGCGGCATGTGTGAGCGTGAAATTATGCATGTCTGCTTGTGGGAATGTATTTAATATGAATCTCAAATGATACATATCTTTGCAGCTTAGATTTAGATTTAGATCTATCTATAGGTACCTATAATCTAAGGTGCAAAGACATATAACATTTAAGACTCATAATAAATGCATGCCAACAAGCAGACACGTGTACGCTCGCGCTTATACAATACATGTCGCATGTGAACTAACAACATAAAGCCCCAAATCTCAAATGAACATAAGCCCTGCAACTCTTGCTCACCTGCCATGAAACAGATGATATTTGCAACGAGAACCATTTTTTACAGTGTGGGTTGTCAGCCACATTCCAACCTAAAAAATCATAGAATATTCCAAACATTATCAGTTTTTTTTTCAAGGTTCAGTTGGAGAGATGATTTTGGTTTCGTCGCACTGTCAGCTTACCATGCACCGCGCGCTCATTTTGGGGAACGTGCCTTCCCCTCCTAGTGTGAGGAAATCAAAAACTATTCGTGTCTTTCAAGGAGCACTAAATACGCATCTTAAGAATCTTTCTTTTAATCTAATTGCGTTTTTAATAGTTTCATTGTATTGTGAGTTAATCACATTTATATTGTGAGTTAATCACATTTGTATTGTGAGTTAATCACATTTATATTGTTAGTTAATCACTTATAGGTTGGTATGAGTCTGACCACCAATACTGTAAAAAAAATGGTTCACTTTGCCACTGTCACCCCTATTTCAGAGAAGGTCGGCAAGAGTTGCAGGGCTTATGTTGATTTGAGATTTGGGGGTTTAAGTTGTATGTCCACACGCGGCATGTGAAAGCGCCAAATTATACTCTGATCTTTGCTTTTTCCACGAATAGAGTTACACTACCTGATTAACTTCATCGGGATGTTGTTCACCGAGTGAAGCAACTCCGCATGAGTTGTATGTACGGGGTGGGAGAGTGCCTTGTCTAATAATAATAATAATATGCGTTTATTCCAGCTTAGTCATGTGGAGGGTGCAATACATGACCAGCCATAAAAAAATAATACATCAAAAGAAAAAGTACATAGAAAATTACAAAAATGTAGAAACATGAAAATATGTGATGAAATATATGAGAAAAAAGAGCAAACAAAATATATAGTTAAACAGTGAAAGAAAAGAGAAATACATGTTCATTGTACATTAGAATATCAGGAACATATTAAACAGGGAAAAAAGGGAAAAAAGTCTAATAATAATGGTATGAGGATAATTTATTTGGTGAGCGCTGATTTTGTGTGAATCACACCTCAAGATCCCTCTGAAAATAAGCTTGTCTACTTATTGGAATGCATTTAATATAAATCATAAATGTAATATATCTTTGCAACTTAGATTATAGAATGCCTTGCGTCCTAGGTTCGTCCCTGCTTGGTTGTGTTGCGCATATTTGAGCGTGGCGGGGGGAGTGGGGGGAGCTGGAGAGGGGGGCGGTGTGAGTGGGGGTGTGTGAGGGGCGCGCCGACCACGCGCAGGTGAGTGACCCGCCCGAGCCGCGTACGCCAGGCCGGGGGCGCCCCCATTCAGGCCAAACGCACTCGACAATTACAACCGCCCAGCATGCACGCCGGGTGAGTGCAAGCGCTGGACGGGACACGGCAAATCGGTCAAAGACAACTCGTCCACGGACAAATCGGTCACACGACAGTTCTCCCACGCGACATTTCAGTGACATACAATATACATATATCTTAAATCTAAATCTAAGTTGCAAAGATATGTATCATTTGATATACATATTACATGCATTCCCACAAGCAGACATGTATAATTTCGCGCTCACACATGCCGCATCTGGACCTACAATATAAAAATCCAATCTCAAATGAATATAAGCCCTGCAACTTTTGCCGACCTTCCCTGAAACAGGGGAGACATTGGCAAAGTGAACCATTTTTTAGAGTATGGGTGGTCAGCCTCATACCAACCTATAAGCCAAGGAATACTAAATAAGATAATATATAAGATTAATATTAAATGCATGCCTACAAACGAGACACGTGTAAGTTGCTGTGTAAAACTAAAGAAAAATGAAAAAAGTCGCGATTAGTACTATGAGCGCAGATCTGCGTTCCGGCACTGGAGGAGTTAAAAATGCTGCATCTATAATCTATCCACAATCTAAGCTGCAAAGATATGTAAACATTTAAGGCTCATATTAAATGCATGCCCACAGATAGCCACATGTAGGTTCGTGCCTTTCCCTGAAACCGCGGTTGCATTGGCAAAAGTGAACCAATTTTTACAGCATGGGGGTCAGCCTCATACCAACCTATCAGTCGAGGAGCATGCTAGTGACAAATTAAAATACAAACTTCAAATGAACACATAAACCCAGCAACTTTTGCCGACCTTCCCTGAAATAGGGCTGACATTGGCAAAGTGAACCATTTTTTATAGTATTGGTGGTCAGCCTCATCTATAATAAATCTATAATCTAAGTTGCAAGCATATATTCATTTAAAGCTCTCAGATGTATGCCCACAAACAAACACGTGTAGTTCGCGCTTACAAATGCTGAATGTGTACTTACAAATAAAATCCAAACTCAAATGAACATAAGCCCTGCAACTCCTGCCGACATTCCCTGAAACAGGGGTGACATTGGCAAAGTGAACCATTTTTTACAGTATGGGTGGTCAGCCTCATACCAACCTATAAGTCAAGGAATACGAGTAATAAATGACATTTAAGTTTACAAAAAAAAAACAACAAAACCTTAAAAATAAATCTATACAAAAAAAGTCAAAAATTTCTTATGCAAAAAATGTAGCAAACTAATAAACCAACATTACAAATCAGCATTGCAGATTAGCCGCCACTTCTTCCTGTCCTTGCATTCTTCTTTCATTTCATCCAGAGTCATAACCTTTTTCATACAAGCTCTCCTTTTATTATGAACAAACTATCAAGGAAAACAAATATAAAGGGATAAAAATAAATAAATATCTTTGCAGTTAAGATGATAGATATAGATTATTATATTCATTTTTTTTATAAAGCTTTTTTTTTAAATGAGAAGAATTTCATGTAAAATGTGGAACCCATCCAAAATGCCTTCAAAAAACGTGCAACAGGAGGGCGAACCGTTTCACTTGAAGCTGGGGTTTCTCAGCTCCTAAGGGACTGGTTCTCATTTCATATGAAGGCTGAGGACACCTCGCCGGTATTGTTTTTATTAGATTTGAAACACCGAAACGGTAAACTATTTCTTACATCCACGATGGGGATTGAACCCAAGGTTTTGGCATGGAATCCAAGCACTCTATCATATGCGCCAACAATACTACGTTCTGAGAGTGATGAAAAAAATGAAAGAAAGCGGTTGCTTTTAGAGTCGCGGGCACACCTCTAACCTGCAGGGTAATCTTGATAATGTTGCACAGTCATTAAATTGCAGGGAGAGGGGCTTAGGAGTGATTCCGAAAATTAACAAAATCAACGTATTTATACTCATAATGATTTTTTAAAAGTTTAGTTTTGTAAGTGCGTCTTAGCAAGTACCTCAAGATGAAGCGAGTTTTTATTAAAAAAAAACACGGTTTGTGTGTGACAGGACTCAAATGTATAAGTGAAAACTTACACGTCCCACAAGCAAACACGTGAATTTCAATTGTACGAGTAAATGCGTCTTTTAAACTTCGTTAATAGATTTATATACAAACTTTCATTTAAAAAGATGCTGACATTTTTATGGAGGCAAAATGGACGTAAAATATTTGATTCGTTCGCAGAAAAAAAGCGTATAATTCTTCCACGTAACAAAAACGAAGGGTTGGTGTAAACAGTATCCTTTTTTATTGACATGGTTTCAACGCCACCCCTTTTGATTGGAAACAGCGATTGGCAAAATGTCAATGGGGTAGATGAGAAATTTGCATCGCCCAAAATTGTCGTGCCCATAATCTAAGTTGCAAATATTAATTAACATTTAAAATTCATATTAAATGCACTCCCACATGAACGTGTAAGTTCACGCATACAAATTGTCCCCTTAGTGCTTGCTTGTCCTATCTCCAACAGAGGTAATTTCACATGAGCAATGTTTGTATGTGTACTGAACCTGTGTGTCTTACGAATGCTGGAAATTGATTTCGAAAATAGCAAAATCAGCCCTTACATTATCGCGTTTTACATTTTTGTCTGAATGTGATTCTCAAGATGATTACATTAAAAGGTCATCTATGAATCAAATGGTAGATAAACCAAACAAGCACTGAAAAGACGTAATGCTGAAAAGGGGACCCTCTTGTCTTGTGGAAGTAAATAATCTTCAAAAGTGGATGAACGTTCTTGGTCAACGGCATAGGATGTGAAAATAAACGGCTATCTACCACATAAAGAAAGGCCCAGATGGCATTCTATGAACCAGAAAAATGAATCAATTTTGATATGTGTTGATCCTTTTACGAGGAGCTCAAAACAATTGCCTTGGATAGGAAAGAATGGAGAAAAAGATGGATAAACGTTGCTGCAAAAAAATATTTTACAGACAAAAGAAGATGTTCATTTTAGTTCAATCGGTCCGCGCTTATCCAATCTTTCTATAAGTTACTTTTCTAGATAACTCTAACTCTGTCACCATTTCGCTAGGGGTGGCAATAGTTCCAGATTTGCCTCTATTTTTTCCTATCCCACTAAACTGACTAAATTTGAGACGTTCAAGAGCAAAATAGTCGGTGTTATGGCCGAGGGGGCCTAGTGGGCTGATCTTTCAAGCGTGCTTGGAATAGAGTAACGTTGGTTCGATCCCCGCCTGGATCATTTGACTATAACTTTAACCCTGGTTTAACAGATGTTATTGGGTAATTATTAATAAAAAACATCATTAAAACATCATTAAACAAATTTTCGAAATAGCGAGTGAATGGGATATCTAGAGTCATAATAAAAGGAGAGCTTGTATGAAAAAGGTTATGACTCTGGATGAAATGAAAGAAGTATGCAAGGACAGGAAGAAGTGGCGGCTAATCTGCAATGCTGATTTGTAATGTTGGTTTATTAGTTTGCTACATTTTTTGCATAAGAAATTTTTGACTTTTTTTGTATAGATTTATTTTTAAGATTTTGTTGTTGTTGTTGTTTTTTTTTTTTTTTTTTTTTTTTTTTATACTTAAATGTTAACTCAGATGTATGCCCACAAACAAACACGAACTACACGTGTTTGTTTGTGGGCATACATCTGAGAGCTTTGAATGAATATATCCTTGCAACTTAGATTAAAGATTAAAATAAACAATAAACAATTATTAATTGATGATGTTAATACCTGTTTCTGGCCAGGGAGAATAGGTTGGGGAATTGCATTCCTCTTCATAAAGCTATTTAAAACAACAGCAAAAAACTTGAATAATTTTCCAAACTCACTGAATTCTAGAATTAAAAATAATCAGGTATAGGTACTTAATTCTCTTCAATGTAATTTTTTTTCATTTAAGAATACATTTCTTCATATGTAAGTTAGATTTATGAAATGAAAAAAAGTCAAATGAATATCCATCTCACACCCTTATTTAAAAAAACCTCTAACTTCAATAAGCTTGTTATCGAATTAAATGTTTTCCCCTTATTCATTAAAAGGTTTCAGTTTTTAAGCTGGTTTAATGTCAGCTTTTCCATACAAAAACTTAGGCTTAATCTTTAGTTTTGGTTTTACTAATCTAAAAGTTTAAGTTCCTTGACTTATAGGTTGGTATGAGGCTGACCACCTATACTGTAAAAAATGGTTCACTTCCCTTAAAATGAAGGTTGTGTAAATTTTATTAGGTTTAAAATAAACACTGCAACTGTAAATCATTTCTGACACACTCGGTGGGAATCGAACCTGAGCGCTCGGCATGGAATGCAAACACTCTACCATCTGAGCTATCTTTAGAATATTAGTGATGGGAAATAGTGGAGTTTTAACAAGCCACGCCAATGCTACGTTTTGTAGAACATGCGAAGATAAAACATTTCATAGTGACAGCATAATATCAGATAATACAAGGCCGGATATCCACATGCAGCTATAGGTACACATTTGTAAGCATGTAACTACATAGGATTGTTTCACACTGTGAGTGGATATGACAGCTGCATTCGTCATAATATAATTTTAGTTCATATTCCTAGAACAGCTTGTTTCTTACGATCTTAAAAAAATGTAACATTAGCTATTAGAGAGCTCCCTTTAAAAATACCAGTAATACATATTTAATAATGATTAAATCCCTTCACTTATAGGTTGATATCCAGAGTCATAATAAAAGAAGAGCTTGTATGAAGAAGGTCATGACTCTGGAGGAAATGAAAGAAGTATGTAAGGATAGAAAGAAATGGCGGTTGATCTGTAATGTTGGCGGCTAGGGTTTATTAAAGTGAAATTGGTTTTTGTTTTCGTTTTTTTGATGTCCATGTATATATTATTATTCATTGATTTAAAAAATGTAATTTGTCATGTATGTTCCTTGACTTATAGGTTGGTATGCGGCTGACCACCCATACTGTAAAAATGGTTCACTTTGGCAATGTCACCCCTGTTTCAGGGAAGGACGGCCAGAGTTGCAAGGCTTATGTTCATTTGAGATTGAGTTTTTATATTGTAGGTCCACATGCGGCATGTGTTAGCGCGAAATTATACATACATGTCTGCTTGTGGGAATGCATTTAATATAAATCTTAATTGATATATATCTTTGCAGCTTAGATTAGATTAGATCGCACATTAGTGGCACCAAAAGAAGAAGGTTTTGGGTTGAATGAATAGCACACGTAAAAATACGAGCGTCGTAATTTTTACAATATGCCGCGGTGTAGCCAATTGCCGAACGACGCAAGTAGCCCCCATATTAGCATTTTAAATCGGCTCGGACGAAACTGAATTATTTTAAACTCACGCCAGTTATAATTGCTGATGGCACGGTAGGAAACTGTTTAACGAATCGGTGAGAAAATAAGTGAATCAAAAGTACAGTTAAAAGTGTTAAAACATCACATGCGGAATGTTTAAATCTTCATGTGTTTTTTTTCTTCATTTCCAAGCAATGATTTCATTTTGATTTTGATTGTCTTTGTTCCTTGATTTCTTGGAAATTTTCTTGGTTGGGTATGAAACTGACAAAACATACTGTAAAAAAGGTTTCACTTTACCTATGTCGGAAAACCAAAGAGCTGTAGACATTGCTCGTTACTGGGCCAATACGGTGTGAAGCTGACACGAAGAAGACCTAGATGTCACACATGTTTCAGGGAATGTCTGAAATATATACAGGGTTTATGTAAATTTTAAATTTATTTTTGTTTTTTATTTTGCAAATCTAAATGCATCATGCGTAAGCGCGAACTGACACGTGTCAGCTTTTGAGCATGCATGTAATATGATTACTTAATGTTAATTTTGTCTTTGCAATCTAATGTAATCTAAGTTGCAAAGATATGTAACATTTGGGATTCACATCACATGAATTCTCACAAGCAGACACGTACAAGTTCGCGCTTGCGTATGCCGCATGTGAACCTGCAACATAAAAACCAAGTCTCAAATGGACATACACCCTGCAACTGCTGCCGACCTTTTCTGAAACAGGGATGACATTGGCAAAGTGAACCATTTTCTACAGCATGGGTGGTCAGCCGCATACCAACCTATAAGTCGAGGAACTTAAATGAAATTATTGTAAAACTTTTCCTATTGGAATGTCATTTGTACAATTTGCAATTGAAAATTTTGAAGCGGCCATAGCTTCCGGGTTGCATTCATTGATTTTTCAGTTATTGCAACCCGTTATTGCACATTGATTATCTGTTGGGTGCAGTGTGTTACTCACGACCATATTATTGTACTAGCAGCTACACCCTGCGATAAAATGATTGGCTGGTATGTAACAGGGAAGGTTCCCTGTTCAGAAGGGATGACTTGATGAAAATAAATTGTGTTTGCTCACCTCAGGGGAACGTTTTCTGCCACCAATCGTTACAGGATTCGACCACGGCGTTGCATGAAATGTAAACTACGTATTAAGTGATGAATTACTACCGTGATACTATTATGTGCGACGTAGGGGGCAGGGGGAGAGGGATTAGAGGAAGGGGGAAGAGTGAGACGGACGAGAGGGAGACTAGCAGCTCTTCATATCGATCGTCGGGAACGAACCGCGATGGGGGGAAGGGCGGGGGCTGAGCGGGGTCGACGGCCGCTCCCGTGCGAGACACGTGTCGCTCCAACATCCACCGAGAGGCGGCACTCCACCAGAAAACCAAAGGCATCCAGAAACAGCATATCCACAACAAAAAAAAAAAAACAGAAACAATTGCACCGAGAATCAAAGACAAAAAAAACTAATTATAAATAGACGCATCGGAATTTTTTTTTGATGGTCAAAGTCAGGGTGAATGTGTAGAAAATACTGATAAACAATTTAGATTGATTGAGAATTAAATCACAAATTTGGATTGAGTTTTGTTGTTTGATGTGGGATCGGTGTGGTGGAGGTTTCGTTTTTTTGTTCACTGAGCTTTTTTTTGCGGATATTTTGGGATTGTTGGATGCGGGGAACCGGCGCTGACGGGCGAACACGGCGGCAGACGGCGCGGTAGTGACTGGTGGCACGCAGCGCGCGGTGCACCTCCCACACGGACGCAGACACGCACACACTTTAAGAATATGGCGTAGTTGGTGTAATAGTGTGTCGGGGACGCGCGCTCGCCGGCTGGCAACACTCTCCCGGGCGGAGGACAAGGGTTGCGCTCACGTCCCGGGCCCCACAGGCCGCGCCGCACACGACAGGGTTTCTTTAATCTAAGTTGCAAAGATATATTAGTAACATTCAAAGCTCATATCAAATGCACGCCCACAAACAGACACGTGGAAGTTCGCGCTTACAAATGCTAAATGTGTACTTACAAATTAAAATCCAAACCTCAAATGAAGATAAGCACGGCAACTCTTGCCGACGTTACCTGAAACAGATTGGCAAAGTGAACAATTTTTACAGTATGGGTGTTCGGGTTCATACCAATCTATAAGTCAAGGAACACACATATCATCGTGTTACTTCTTGCCGCGTTATTCCTGGAGGGTTTCGATGTGGCGAGTGGAACATATTTATTTTTACAGTTAAGGTTACAGGGGCCGGCTTTACGCCAACCACTTCCGTTGAAGTGGGTATTTCCTAGCTCACGGCTGGTGCTCATTTCTTGTGAAGGCTGAGTAATCATACTTGACGTTATTTTATTTTGGGGTTTGAAATAAACACCGAAACGGGAAAACATTTCTTACACCCTCAGTGGGATTCAAACCAAAGCTCTCGGCATGAAATGCAAGCTCCCTACCATTGAGCTATCGACCGGACTTCATATGCGTATTGCTATCTTGATTAGGTTAGGGCATAATTCATATTAGTACAGTCGGATAATTTCTAATAGTCCATGTTAACTGGGAAAAAAATTGGAAAGACCAGGGTGTGAGCAACAGCACCAAGATAAATCTTGTCAGGAGTCTGGTCCACTCTACTTTTCTCTATGCTGCTGAGACACGGACCATTAAAACAGCAGAAAGGAGAAAAAATTATGTTTTTGAAATGTGGTGCTGGAGGTGCATGCTCCGAACCCTATGGACAACTAGAGGTATCAGAAAATCCATTTGTCAGGAGTTACGTTTGTATGGCTTGAATATGTACGTCGTATTCTTCAGTTCTGTGGACACGTAGTATGCGGCAATGAGGATAGCCTGGAACGACTGGTTATGATCAGTGGCTTGGAGAGGAAAAGAAGAATAGGAAGATCCCCCACACGATTGATCGATCAAGTTAAGACAGCATCAGGCATATCGGGGGTTGGAGTGTTGAGCGCAGCGCAGTCTAGAGAGAACTGAAGAAGAGTGGTTTCTTCCACACGGGTCACACAACCCTCAGCAATGAGGAACAAGATTGTATGAGGCTGACCAACCACACTGTAAAAAATAGTTCACTGTGCCAATGTCACCCCTGTGTCAGGCAAAAGCCGTCAAAATTTCCAAGGTTTATGTTCATTCGAAATTTGGAAATTTATTTGTATGGAAGTGAAGCCTGGACGGTGAGTGAAAGGGAAATTAGTAAAGTCCATACAGTAGAAATGGACTATCTAAGAAGTATGATTGGGAAAAAACGAAGTGACAGGGTGAGGAATGATTTTGTTAGAGAAGAATGTGGTGTAAGGGAAAGTGTGAAAGTGAAGATTAAAAGAAGTATGTTAAGATGGTTCGGGCATTTGGAGAGAATGAGTGATGAAAGATTGACGAAGAAAGTATATGTTGCTAGAATAGATGGATGTCGTGGTAGAGGAAGACCGAGAAAAGTATGGAAGGATCAAATCTCTGAAATTGCGAATGAATGGGATATCCAGAGTCATAATAAAAGGAGGACTTGTATGAAAAAGGTTATGACTCTGGATGAAATGAAAGAAGTATGCAAGGACAGGAAGAAGTGGCGGCTAATCTGCAATGTTGATTTCTAATGTTGGTGTATTCATTTGCTACATTTTTTTGCATAGGAAATTTTTGACTTTTTTTGTATAGATTTCTTTATAAGGTTTTGTTCTTTTTTATATTTAAATGTAATTTATTATTCATATTCCTTGACTTATAGGTTGGTATGAGGCTGACCACCCATACTGTAAAAAATGGTTCACTTTGCCAATGTCACCCCTGTTTCAGGGAAGGTCGGCAAAAGTTGTGGGGCTTATGTTCATTTGAGGTTTGGATTTTATTTGTAAGTACACATTCAGCATTTGTAAGCGCGAACTACACTTGTTGGTTTGTGGGCATACATCTGAGAGCTTGAAATGAATATATCCTTGCAACTTAGATTATAGATTATTATAGATTTGTGAGTACAAATACTGAATTTGTAAGCGCAAACTTACACGTCTCTGCTTGTGGGCATGCAGGCCCGGATTAAGGGCGGTTCGAGCGGTACAACCGAACCAGGGCCCTCACACTCAGGAGGCCCCGCAGGGCCAACAAAACTCTTATATTTTTATCAGTGCCCAGGTCTTTCCGGGCATTTGTGAACAAAGGGGTCCCCGATGACAGACTTAATAGAAATTAGTTTACAAGCAGAACTTTACATGTAGAACTAGATGGCGAAAGCATTGAAAGATGCACTAGTTACAGGTACCT
Organism: Agapetus fuscipes; assembly: GCA_951799405.1. Classification (NCBI taxonomy): domain Eukaryota; kingdom Metazoa; phylum Arthropoda; class Insecta; order Trichoptera; family Glossosomatidae; genus Agapetus; species Agapetus fuscipes. Next base: position 5,097,507 of record OX637332.1, read on the forward strand.
GGGATGTGTGGTCAACGAAAAGTGGGACATGTGTCAAGAAGTCAGAAGCAGACTAGAGCAAGCCCGAAATGTCTTCGCTAAAATGAGCAAATTACTGTTGTGCCGAAATTTAAGCCTTGAACTCCGGAAGCGCATAGTGAGGTGCTACGTTTTCCCAATCGCTCTGTATGGTATGGAGGGATGGACTCTCACGCAGGCACTGGAGAGACGTATTGAAGCATTCGAGATGTGTTTATACCGAAAAATGCTTCGGATCTCTTGGCGTGATCGAGTCACCAATGAAGAAGTCCTTCAACGAATGCGCACTACAAAGGAGCTCCTGCCTACCATTAAGCAGAGAAAGCTAATGTACTTCGGTCACATTATGAGAAATGAGAAGTACCGTCTCCTTCATCTTATCATTCAGGGTAAGATTGAGGGGAGAAGATCTCAGGGACGCCGAAGGACATCGTGGCTGAAGAACCTGCGACAGTGGTTCGGCAGAAGCACCAAGTCCCTATTTCGAGCCGCAGCATCAAAACTCAAAATAGCTATGATGATCGCCGATCTTCGTTAGAAGTGGCACAAGAAGAAGAAGAAGAAGTTTACAAGCATTACAACAAAATATCTTTGGGGTGTAAGTCTTATGAGGCGTACGCTACCAAGGGCCCCCCAAAAGCTAAAAAAATATTGTATAGAAAAAACTTCAACGTACCTACTTTTTTTCGGAAAATATATGCATCTTTGAGGTTATGGAAAAGTAGGAGGGAAGGGGTGGGGGGCATATAGGGGGCCCGAGCTTTACCCCGCACCAGGGCCTCCAGAGGGGTTAATCCGGGCCTGTGGGCATGCATTTAATATGAATCTTAAATGTTAATATATCTTTGCAAGTTAGATTATAGATTCATTGATGGCTTACTATGCATTGAAGCTGATTTTTGTCTAATCAGAAAATGCGTATTTCGCAGCATTTTGTAACACAGACAATCATTCGTAGGGAATACATTGTCAAATCAACATCTTCCACACACCCTGACAAAAAATGCGATGACCAAGCTCGCAGAGGGCTCCTGAGGTGTCGTTCACACAACAGCGCTCACTAAATAAATCCCCCTAATCTTATGATTATTATATTTTATCACTTTAGCAGCTTTTGCGCGGTTATTTTGTTTTTCGAATATTTTTAGAACTAACTTCTTGGAATATGTAGGTTGTTGTTTTGCCAACGTCATTTTAAGTAGCAAAAGTAAATTCCAAGAAAAGGGATATTATAAACAGCAATGTTTGAAATCAAAATAAGACTTATTTTGTTTCCAGCTAATTTGCTATTTCAAATTGAGAAAATTGACGTGAATGAAAACATTTCGACAGAGGAAATATATATTCTTTTAATGTTTCTCACATTTCCAGAGAGCCAAAAGTTTCAACTTTCATTCAGTATTTCTGGAATCAGAAACGTATTCCAATTTTTCATCAACTTTTTTGTTTCAAGATTGTTGTCCATGCACAACTGAGTGAGAACCTACAGGCAAAAAAAAACTGGGGTGTGAGTAACAGCACCAAGATAAAGCCTGTCAGGAGTCTGGTCTACTCTATTTTTTCTCTATGCTGCTGAGACATGAATCATAAAAACAGCAGAAAGGAGAAAAAAATATTCTTTCGAAATGTGGTGTTTGAGGCGTATGCTGCAAATCCCTTGGACGGCTAGACATACCAACGAGTCTATTTGTCAGGAGCTACGTTTGGATGGCTTGACTTTGGCCAATATATTATGTACATATATGGCCAATATATGTCCGTGGCAATGAGGATAGCCTGGAACGACTGGTTATGATCAGTCACATGGAGGGAGGACAGGAAGAGGAAGATCCCCCACACGATGGACCGATCAAGTAAATACAGCAGCAGGCATCTCGGTGGTTGGAGCGCGGCGGGCAGCGCAGTCTAGAGAGAACTGGAGAAGAGTAGTTGCTTCCGCAAGGGTCACAACCTATGGTCACAACGCTCAGTAATGAGGAACAAGAACAAAAAGAGAAGAGATGGACAAAATAAAATGGCTAGGGAAAAGTGAGACTATAATCTATAATCTAAGTTGCAAGGATATATTCATTTAAAGCTCTCAGATGTATGCCCACAAACAAACACGTGTAGTTCGCGCTTACAAATGCTGATTGTGTATTTACAAATAAAATCCAAACCTCAAATGAACATAAGCCCTGCAACTCTTGCCGACATTCCCTGAAACAGGGGGGACATTAGCAAAGTGAACCATTTTTTACAATACGAGTCAAGGAGACTATTTAAATAATAAAGAAAGTATTGTTTTTTACAAGAACGTCAAAGGTATATGAGAAAATGGAATGCCGAAAAAAGGATGAATTGATGAAATAAGCGATATTGTAAATAACTGGAACTTGCAGAGTGGCAAATCGAGAAGAGAGCGCATGAGGAGAGTGATGAATGTCGAGGAGATGAAAAAAATGTGCGAAGGACAAAATAAAGTAGACAATCATATTATGTGGAGGTACTGGCCACTCCTAGCGGAATGGATACAAGGTTGCTAAGGACCCCAGTTACATAGATTTAAAAAGTTAGCTCACTGAGAATTGGAGAACAAAAATTCTGATTTTTCGAGTTCATTAAACAGTAAATTATAAAGACGCCCCGTAGCCTTATACAATTTGTTTTTTATTTTTAATTTTAATTTTTTAGTTTCACAATATTAGAAGTTTGCTATTGAAATCGGAAATATGCGGAATTTAATTTAAAAAAACTTGTTTTTAATTTGTTTTCATGTCCATTTAGAATATTACACTTTTTCAAAAGATCGACTTTTCTCAAAGCAAATACTTTCCAAAGTAGGTTTTTACTAAAAGCAAATTTTCTAAAAAGACACCCGCCTGAAAACGACGACTTTCTGAAAAAAACCCTCTTAAAAGAAGTACTATCTAAAATCGAGTCCTTTTTCTTTCTGAAAAAGAACCTTGTTTTAAAATATAAAATAAAAATAAAATAAAGATGCTCCATATCCATAATCTTAAATTTCAAATATCAAAGAAATAATTTTATAAAATGGATTTTATTAATAAAATTCAAACATTACAAAAAAAAAACGTGTTTTTTTTAAGATCGCGAGGGTTTCCTTAGTCTAGTATTCTGAGGATTAACAAATTAAGGCGTTGATATCACCTAATTTTTTTTTCGATCCTCCCTTTATGTTTTTTTTGTAAGAATTATAAAAAAAAACTTACTTCTTTTTCTGAAGTACGATGAAGATCTTGCAGACAGCATATAAAGCAGCAAGAGATGTGGGGAAGCTCCTGCTTCTTCATTTCTTCTTACTTCTTGATTGTTAGCTATCTTTTCCACGACCTGGTTTCAGCTATGTATAAAAAGAGGTATGCTTGCTAAACACACGGAATTATTTATTATTGTTATGGAAAATTTTATAAATATTTTTCCACAACACTTTTCAAAGCCGATATTCAATCCATTTATTGAAAAAAGATTGACTATCATGAATTTTAGATTATGTTTTTTTAAGAAAAATTAAAAATGTCCATAATCTAAAATGCATGTTTTTTTCATTGAATTTTAATTCACAAATGATTAGGTATGTAGGTAGATGTGGGGGAGGGGATGGTGATTTTAGGGGTGGAGCTAATATTGATGGTAGAGGGGATGGGATGCAAGAGCAGAAGGACATACTTTTAACATAACCAATTTAGAGTCAATATATAGCTTTCAAAAAGGGGAAAAATTTAAAAGTATTGGAGATAGATGAATATATAAGAATCCTTAGTAAATTTTATAGAAATAAAGCATAGATGAATCATTATTTCTATAAAATTAAAATAATAGTCTCAAATATGAATTTTCACAGTGTTAATACACAAACCATCCAAAGGATAAATATAAGAATGATGATAATATCGACGGTTAAAGGGCAATAGGGCAAAAGCGACAAAAACTAAATTGTTCAAAAGAGCAGTTAAAAGTTTGACATTGTAGAAAATCAGCTTAATTTTTTTTTATCATATCGTTAAAATCAAAACAGCTGTAAAATTAAAAAAATAAAAGCATTTATTGGTATTCCTATTAATGTGGTTTTACAATGTTGTACGATTTTTTTTATGTCACAAGCGCCTTTAGGACAAAAAAGGCCAAATTCTTGTTGGCTACACCAAAACCATACTTCAAAATCGAAGTTGTTTGCTTGGGCATAAATAACAACAAATCATCATCGTATAGCTATGGGAGTTAGCTCATTAGAAAGAACGGAATATTTCAAGAAGGATAGCATTCATAACTTATTTGTGAACAAAACGTCGCTTATGCCCTACTTCTTTTTAACCGTCGATATGTATAATATTCAGCTCCTCACCATTACATCTTCTCTACTCAGTATATAGATTTATATTTATTTCGCATTGCAAATCTATTGCAGATTTTTTTAAAGACTGCCAAGTACAATTTTGGAAATTGTAATTTTTTATTTGTATTTGTACATACTCGTATAGATACAAAAAAACAACACAAAGACCTATTAGCTTAAATCAGAAAAAATATCAGCAATCTTAGATTACCGTGGGTGAGAATGGTGGGAACTGTTGATCAAACTATCAAATACAATATTTTTAACCCTTAATTTTTTGGGCTTACAATTGTAACTAAGCTACACATGTGGTGTAATTTTTTTATTTCCACAAAGGGATCGCATGTGGCGAGAAGAACCGTTTTATTTACACAGGTAAGGGAGGTGTCCTTTGTCAATTTATCTACTTGACGTTGTTATGGGTGAAACGAGCTCACTGAAACGGGAAATCATTTCTAAAATCCTTGGTGGCGATCGAACCCTAGCTCTATTGATTTGAACGCAAGCATTCTACTAACTGAGCTGACGACCGGAATTATTGCATAAGCACATAAGGGTTTATCTTTAGATTTATATTTTTGATTTACAAAAAAGGAATCAATACAATTAGACCCAACGTATTAAAAATACTAGATTGGTCTCTTAAAAATTTGTTCAGGCCAACAAAAATATAGATTCTAATCTAATCTAATGTAAGCTATTAGGATAAATATCATTTAATATTTATATTAAATGCATTCCCACAACAGACATGTATAATTTTGCGCTAACGCATGCCGCATGTGGACCTACATTATAAAAACCCATCTCAAATGAACATAAGCCTGCAACTCTTGCCGTCCTTCTCTGAGACAGGGATGACATTGGCAAAGTGAACCATTTTTTTTTCACAGTATGGGTAGTCAGCGCATACCAACCTATAAGTCAAGGAACATACATGACAAATTACATTTTTAAAATCACTAAATTATAATATGTATGGACATCAAAAACTAATAGAAAACAATTTTTAATGAAAAAAAAACCCTAGCCGCCAACATCACAGATTAACCGCCATTTCTTTCTGTCCTTACACACTTCTTTCATTTCCTCCAGAATCATAACCTTCTTCATACAGGCTCTCCTTTTATTATGAATCTGGATATTATGACTCTGGATATTATGACTCCATTCGTTCGCAATTTCGGATATTTGATTCGGAGATTAATCGGCATTTTAAGAAAAAATAAACAAATAAGTTCTGAACTAGGTTTTCATTACTTTTTGAACTTAGATTAGTAAGCCATTGTATTTTTTTTTATTAATCTCTTCAATATTTTATTTGTATTAAATTTAATTTTAAGTAATAATGATTTATTCTGGGTACAGCTTAATTTGAATAGTTTTAAATAAAATAAATAGTAAGCGATGAAATACTCGTAGACCAAAGAAAAAAAAACTGTACAAACATAAATAGGAAACATACAAAATAATATATTACACATTTCAGTTACACCCTGCTTGCAAGAAAAACGTATAGGTATAGATACTACTGATTTCAATAAAAAAATATATGTTTATAATAAATAACAATAAAATCCATTTATTTTGATTGGTATTTACAAGGATACTTTTTTATTCATTAGTCATTATTCACATCGGGATATATATTTTCAATAAAAATCTTTTAAAACCATTATAAACGGATTTTACTGATACATAAATGCAATACAATTTTAAAAAAGGAAATAATTAAAAATTAAACCTAAATAAACTAATTTATTAAAAGAAGTGGGTTCTTCAGTAGGATGTTAAAAAATATTGGCTCAAAAATCGCAAACATTATTAAAACACTATTTTCTAAGCAAAATTTTCAGCGATGTTTTGTTATGAATATAGGTAAAATCAACGAAACGCATTTTTGTCACAAATTTCTGGAGCAAATTGGTTGTTTATAAAATGGTGGGATCTCTACAAAAATGGGAGATAGTGTTTGTGAAAAGCTCACCTCTAAGCTGCCATATTTTTCACATGGAGAATTATTGATGTCATTTTTCTTGGTGGATAACACATTTTGATGCAAGCAAAAACATTAAAATTGATTTTTTAGTAACGGGACCGAGGGTTACGATGTCTTTTCCGCCCTTCATTGCTATATATACACAAAATATTCTGTGCACCCATCTAGTATTTATAATTATTTCTCTCTTGCCAGTGGAAAAAATTTAGTTCCCTTACGAGAACAAGAAAATATATATAATTATATATGAATAAACATATTAAAAAATAATTTAAACAAGTTAACAAGCCATTACATATTTAAGTTTTTGTTTATCAGTTTTTAAAATATGTATAGAAGAGTAATATAAAAATAATAAGAGAATACGAAAAAGTTATGTCAGTCATTGCCATCTGTGAAAGTTTTTTAAAAGCTTATTGCAGGTTTGAATCTTCGCTACATTTTGAAGTTGGTAACAGAATAAACTAACATAGATGTCAGACTGTTTCGTTGCAAGAATTGTTATTCAATACGAGGGTGTTATGTGAGTTAGAATCATCGGTATGTCAATAATTCCATAGTTAGAATAGAAAAGAAAAATGAAAGCCGCAAATACATAAAAAAAGTTGAGCGTTGAAAAGTTTGCCTTTCTTCTTCTTTCAGCGCCACTTCTAACAAAGATTGGTGATCATCATGGGCCATGACTTGGTGTACCTATTTTATACCGTTCCTTGACTTTTACGCTGGCATGAGGCTGACCACCCATACCGTAAAAAATGATTCAATCTGCCAATGTCACCCGTTTTTCAGGGAACGTCGGCTAGAGTTATTCAGGGCTTATTTTCATTTGACATTGGGTTTTTATGTTGCAAGTCCACATGCAGCATGTGCAAGCGCGAAATTATACATGCCTGCTTATGGGAATGCATTTAATATGAATCTCAACTGTTATAAATCTTTGCAACTTAGATTATATATTTATATAGCCTACCTTAACGATACAAGTGCTTCTGGGATGCACGCCTCTGCTTCTTATGTTAGAGAAAAAAACTAGAAAATAGATGGTGACAGGATAGATTGGCACAGTGACAAAACGACACATCACATGACAGAACGACATATGACAGAACATCACAATGACAGTATGTAGGTACCTACTTACATCACATTAAAAAACAACACAGAAAATACATCACTATGACAATGTTTTTTATTATGTCGTTTGTGGTATGTTCTGTTTTAGGTATGTGATGTTTTGTGATCACTTGATTTGTTATTTTTTGTCATTATGATGTTATACTTTTCTGTGATGCTTTACCATGGCGCGTTTTGTCATGTGACGTTCTAACATGTGTTGGTCTGGCATGCGTCGTTCTGTCATGTGTCGTTTTGTCACTGTGTCGTTCTGCCATGTGTCTTAATGTCATGTGTCGTTTTGTCACTGTGTCTTTCTGCCATGTGTCGTTATGTCATGTGTCGTTTAGTCACTGTGTCGTTTTATCATGTGTCGTTTTGTCACTGTGTCGTTATGTCATGTGTCGTTATGTCATGTGTCGTTATGTCATGTGACGTTTTGTCACTGTGTCGTTATGTCATGTGTCGTTATGTCATGTGTCGTTTTGTCACTGTGTCGTTATGTCATGTGTCGTTATGTCATGTGACGTTTTGTCACTGTGTCGTTATGTCATGTGTCGTTATGTCATGTGTCGTTTTGTCATGTGTCGTTATATCATGTGTCGTTTTGTCACTGTGTCGTTATGTCATGTGTCGTTATGTCATGTGTCGTTTTGTCACTGTGTCGTTATGTCATGTGTCGTTTTGTCACTGTTTCGTTCTGCCATGTGTCGTTTTGTCACTGTGTCGTTTTCTATCATGGAACTCGAACTGATGCACTCCAACGCCTTTGGTGTTGCTATGTGTAAAGTGACCTTTGTGAGTCCACGGAATGCCCACTTTAGTGTCAAATTTTCTACAAGGAATTTCCATAAAAAGCGTTGCATGTTTTTCCAGTTCAGGGAGTTTGAATACCTTCTCATGTGTATAAGATAACCCTCTGGTTTTGCGACGACGCGACGTCTAAAATAACGAATGATCAAAGTCCGCAAAAACACACACACACACTTGCATACTTGAAAATGATCATTTTGAGATAATCTATAATCTAAGTTGCAAGGATATATTCATTTAAAGCTCTCAGATGCATGCCCACAAACAAACACGTGTAGTTCGCGCTTACAAATGCTGAATGTGTACTTACAAATAAAATCCAAACCTCAAATGAACGTAAGCCCTACAACTTTTGCCGACCTTCCCTGACACAGGGGTGACATAGGCAAAGTGAACCATTTTTTACAGTATGGGTGGTCAGCCTCATACCAACCTATAAGTCAAGGAATACAAATAATAAATAACATTTAAAAGGATAAAAAAAAAACAATACTTTCCTATACAAAAAAAAATGTAACAAATTAATGAGCCAACATTACAAATCAACATTGCTGATTAGCCGCCACTTCTTCCTGTCCTTGCATACTTCTTTCATTTCATCCAGAGTCATAATCCTTTTGAAAAGGATTAATATCCAGAGTTATAATATAAGGAATGCTTGTATGAAAAGGACCTTTTCATACAAGCCCTCCTTTTATTATAACTCTGGATATTCATTCGCTAATTCATAAATTTGATCCATCCATACTTTTCTCGGTCTTCCTCTACCACGACATCCATCTATTCTTGCAACATATACTTCCTTCGTCAGTCTTTCATCACTCATTATCTCCATATGCGCGAACCATCTTAGCATACTTCTTTTAATCTTCACTTTCACACTTTCCCTTACACTCCATTCTTCTCTTACAAAATCATCCCTCACCCTGTCACTTCTTTTTTTCCCAATCATACTTCTTAGATAGTCCATTTTAACAGTATGGACCACAGATCACTGAATGTATGGACTTTACTCATTTCCTAATCTGATGATTGAGTTTTATGTAAGTTTGCGCTGCTAAGTAATTGAATGTTTTTATTTTTGAATTTGGAACATCTTTCTCAGTGAGCAAACGTCACTCTTGAATGAGACTGCCGTCCTTTACAACCGATGGTTACTAAGGACCAATGGTTCGGCAGTCACATTCAAAACATAAGAATAACAAAATATGTGGATGCCTTTTCCCTAGCAACCCGGCCGCGTGACGGCATAATATTGTCTACGTCAATTCATGTGCGGACCTCATTATATCAAGAAGGGGCTTGTGGAAAGAGGATATGTATACATTTTAGTATGTATGTTCATTTATTTCTATAATCTAATATCTATAGATAATCGAAGTTTGCAAGGACATATTGACATTAAAAAACATATGAAATACAGCCCACAAACATACACGTGCAAGTTCGCGCTTACAAATGTTGCATGTGTACTTACAAATTAAAATCTTTACCTCAAATGAACATAAGCCGTGCAACTTTTGCAGACCTTCCCTGAAACAGAAACATTTTGCAAAGTGAACCATCTGTTACAGTATGGGTGTTCAGCTTCAAACCAACTTATAAGTCAAGGATAAAACGATTTTATTAAAAAAAAAACTCTTTTCATTCAGCGCATGCGCCTGTTATGAAAGTCTAAATTTTACTTCTTGATGCTTTGCACAGATTTTCAAGAAATGACAAAGTTTGAAGCCTTCTGCATTCACTCCTTCGATTATAATACATCCTATCATATACCCTTTGAATGAATAACTCAATGGAGTAGAAAGTATTTTGACGAAAAAAACGCTATACCTGTTTTAGCCTACTTCACGCAAATCTTCCTTAGAAAAAATAACACGTTCACTGTGTGATTTCAGTGTAGGTACACAAAAAACTTGGGTTAACCTAAGAAATCGTCCTAGAAAATTGGCAGTTTTAAAGTCTATGTCTGCGCAAATGCTGTGCGCACGCGTTTTTATTTTTTTGTCGGTGAATTTATACATTGTTAAAAGAAAAATGGAATAACTACACTGACCAACAACGTTTTTGTAACTGGATTTCTGATGACTGATTTAGATTAAACTTTTTGATTATAATCAAACTCTAAAGACAACAGGGTCCTATCACGTCAGGTTTTTGAGTAAGGCCGCCGCGCCGGTATAACTCGCCTTGAAAATGCCTTCTACTCATGAAGGCGAAACGTCGGCTTATAAAAAAGCTGCATATAGACCATGGTCTAACCCGAAAAAACACAAAAACAATTCATTAATCATATCACTGTTTGTATGGAATCTAGTATAGCAAAAAATGTACGTGCGGGTAGTACCTCTACAGATTATGTGCAATTATGAAATATGAATCAATTTGAGGCCTCGTAGTGTTCTGCCAAACCTAGTTTATTTATTACTTACAATTTGAAAAAAAAACTTAATAAAGGGACATCAAGAAATCCCTTAAAAACCAAAAATTCTTCTTACCTATTGTTCGCGCCAAAGCGACATCTGTTGGTCATTCCTTAAATCAATACCTATCCTTGTTCACAACGTTACCACAATGCCCAAAAATCTGTATTACCTACCTATATTGCCACTTGTTCGCCTACCTTCGACTGGGAAGGTTGTATATTAAAACTTGTTCGCAGACCTTTGACTAGAAAGGTCGTCGCGTGGAACTGATATAAGCTCCTTCGTGTGGAAAGGTGATAACACCCTATTCGTCGTGCGTGCAACGGGATCGCTGCATTTAGAGAAGCAGCCGGACATCGGGGACAAGACTGCAGTCGAACGAGGCCTGAACCACGGAAGCAGCAAGGTTAGTGGCAATTCCTTCGGTCCTTTCCTTGTTGTCCCGACCAACAGAATCCGGGCTCTCGGGGCAGATATTGCGTCCCAATTGTCTTCGAGGCACCTCGATCATTGTCGGATTGAGGAGCTCTCGAAGCACATACACCGAATGAGGAGAAATACGCGAAATTCGCTTTGCGCGTATCCATTGGTCCTATCGTACCGGATTTGTGTTATTTTGCTGTTAATTGGACAGTAAAATATTTTGGTTTCTTCATTTGGTGTACTTATTTTGAATAGTTCGTTTTGGAGATATTGGAATATAAACAGAATCGTATTTTTATATTCATAATATTAGCTTTGGGTAGATGAGATAAAATTTGTAACAATAATTTGGTGTACCTACAGATTTAAATTTGAAAGTTGGTATTGGTCATTTGTTTAAATTAAATTCCCTTTATATACCTAACTGTTTATGTGAATTTTTGAAATCATCAATCGGTAGGTACCTAATTGCTAATGAGGTAATAAAAATAATAGTTGTTTTGATTTGCGAATTTATTTTGACGTTTGTTTACATAATATTCAAGGTCAAGGGAATAGTGTCATTCATAACTGAGTTTTTGTTTACACTTATTGTTTTTTATTCTTCTTTTTCTTCTTTTGATATTTTAGATACTTAATATATTCTTTCAAATATGGCTAAAAAGGAAGATCAAGAATTTGTTGTTCAGCTTTTACAAAGCAAACTGACGGCTATTTACGGGAGAATTCAGAGTATATTCGATCAAAGTAGGAATTTAAATAATGATCCTGTAAAAATTGATGACTTTTTGGCTAACAGTTTTACAATCGATATTCTACGTGCCGATTTCATAAACACTATTGATGAACGAAATAAACTGCTGTCGGTTTCTGCGGAGAGTGTTCCCAATTATAATTCTCTAATGTCAGTTGAAGAGTTATATACAAAAATAAAGTTCCGGGTTAATCAATTACAAACGATTAGTCCAGCTGTCGAAAAATCGGGGACTGCTAAGAAGAGATTCAATTTGCCGAAACTGGAGTTATGTAGTTTTAATGGGGAAATAGAATCGTGGCCATTATTTTATGAATCATTTCGAACTGTAGTTCATGAAAATGAGGATCTCTCTGATAGTGAGAGAATTCAATATTTGATTGGGAAACTTTCTGGAAAAGCTCTAAACCTTTGTCATGGGATTGTACCATCGGCAGAAAACTATGTGGTATTGTGGAAAGCGCTTATTGATAAATACAATGATAAAAGGATGTTGGCTACTTCGTATCTAGAAAAACTGTTCAAACTACCTAGCGTAGATCGTGTTGAACAGTCACCCTCAAGTTTAGAAACTTTTATAGATGCTTTCTCGTCAAACGTCGCGGCATTGAAGCAGTTACAAATTGAAAACTTGGAGGATTTTTTGCTTATTTATATTGGAAGCAAGAAGATTGGCTTCGAGACAGTGAAATCTTTTGAGTCAGAATGGAGCCAAAATTTAGGCGGTCGTATGCCTAAATGTATGGATTTCATAGAGTTCGTTAGAAAGCAAGCACAGATACTGCAGCGTTCTCGTCAAACATTGGGTTTGACAGATCACACGCAGCCTCGTAAAGGTTCATTGTCGTCATCTTCTGTTTCACGTTCGTATAAAGCCAACAATGTGAAATCATTTGTGAGTATTCGAGAATCGATAAAATGTTTTTTGTGTGGTCTTAAAGATCATGGACGATTGTCAGAGTGTCCAAAGTTTAAGAAAATGAATGTTTATTGTAGATTTAACGTCGTAAAAGCAAATAAATTATGCATAAAATGCTTAGAGTCAGGACATATGATGCGCGGGTGCAGCAAAGATATTGAATGCACTGTGTGTGCACGCCATCATAATACTCTATTGCATTTTAAGGGCGCTAGCACGCCGGTAAGGGCGACTGGTGCTAACGTCGAAGGAATTGCGTTGAAGTCGCCAACCAGCAATCCTGTATCGGTGGCATTGTGCTCTGTTGGAGAGCGCAAGATCGGGTTGGACTCGGATCCATTTTCATCGGTACTTTTGGGTACGGCAAAGTGTACTGCTAAGAATGAAAATGGCCGTGTCAAAATTATTCGTGCAATAATTGATAGCGCTTCACAGCGTGATTTCATCACTGTGGAGTGCGCTAAGTCGTTGGCTTTGCCTATTTTAGCCACTAAAAATAAATTTGTTTCTGGAGTGGGAAATAGTCAAAGCAAAATAAAGGGCGTCACATCTTTGACGATTCGATCAAGGATTGACGAAACATTTGAGCTTGAAATCGAACCGTTGGTTGTAGACACCATAACAAATAAGTTGCCAACTGCGAAAATTGATAGATCACAATTGACCTATTTCGAGGGGATCGTACTTGCGGATGAGGAATATGACATACCAGCTAAGGTGGATGTCATTTTGGGAGCTGACATTTTTGCAAGAATCCTACGTGCTAAAACGGTATCGAGATCTGCCGGGGAGCCAGTAGCAGTAGAAACTGCACTGGGCTTTATAATAGTAGGAAAGGCTCCAGCCATAGAAAAGGTAGCAAACGAGGTGGAAGCCTTTCACTCAATAGACACGCTTCCCTCCGATTTAACCGAGTTCTTTAAATTAGAAGAGGTCCCCCAGATGACAAAGATCTTCACTCCTTCCGAACAGGTCTGTGAAAAATTATATTCTCAGACGACAGTAAGAAATGCATCAGGTGGCTACACAGTAGCATTACCGTTTAAGGATAAATCGTCGAGATTAGGAGAGTCTAAAACTGTGGCAATTCGAAGATTTGAGTCTTTAGAACGAAAGCTGAATAATAATCCCACTGTAAAAATTGAATATGATCGAGTATTCCAAGAATATTTGGATAAAAAATATATTAGGCTTGTTGAAAAGGATTGGGAAACTGAAGATTTGGGTCAAGGATACGTGATACCTCATCATGGCGTTGTACGCGCAGATAAGACAACTACCAAGTTGAGGGTAGTTTTGGACGCAAGTGCGCCTACCTCATCGGGAGTAGCATTAAATAACATTTTGCACACTGGCCCAAATTTGCAAAATGATTTAATGAAAATAGTTTTGAGATTTAGACTATTTCCTATAGCGTTAAATGCAGATATTCGGCAAATGTATTTGCAAATAAAAATTAGAAAGGAAGATCAAAGGTTCCAGAGATTGTTTTATAGATTCGATCCAAAAGGACCTTTGCAGTTGTTCGAAATGACAAGGGTGCCATTTGGACTATGTTGCAGTCCGTATTTGGCCATTCGTACGGTGCGGCAGCTGGCAATAGATGAGCGGGATCGATTTCCGGATGCAGCAGCCGTGGCGGAATCCGACATATACATGGATGACATAGCTACGAGTTGTAGTACTGTAGCCGAAGGGGTGAAGCTGTCAACTCAGCTTATAAACTTTTTTAATGCTGGAGGATTTGAATTGACCAAATTCTGTAGTAATGCTCCCGAAGCATTAAAACTTGTACCGCCAGAGCGTAAAGTCACTAACGTCGTGAAATTTGATCCAGAAGACGATCTGAAGGTTTTAGGACTTCGGTGGGAGCCGCGAGATGATGTCTTCACATTTAGGGTAAATAGACATCCAAGAAGCTGTACAAAGCGCGGAATATTGTCTACAGTAGCTCGCATGTGGGATGTGCTAGGTATTGTAGCACCGGTCACGCTAATGGCCAAGTTAATTATCAAGTACCTATGGACAGAAGGGATCGGATGGGATGAGACTCCGCCGTTCAGTGTCATTGAGCATTGGGAGCGTTTAGAGAGGGAATTGGTTCTTCTGGAACGTCTTCGATTGCCTCGACATATTGGAGTGGTAGTGGAGGGTTGCATCGTATCCCTATTAGGATTTGCAGACGCTTCGGAAAAAGCCTATGGGGGAGTGGTATACATGCATGTACACTTTCCTTCGACTCGAGATTCAATTGTTCGGTTAATTTGTGCAAAATCGAGAGTAGCGCCCTCTAAAACAGTAATTTCGCTACCGAGAATGGAGTTGTGCGCGAACTTAGTTTTAGCAAAGCTGATGAGATACGTGATTGACGTATATGCCCAGAGCTGCACAATCAGTCGGATTTTGGCGTTCACTGATAGTACTGTAGCTTTGGCTTGGATCAAATCGGATCCAACAAGGTGGCAGTGTTTTGTTGGTAACAGAGTGGCAAAAATTCAGCAGTTGATCGAAGCTGATAAGTTTTACCACATTTCTGGTAAGGATAATCCTGCTGACTGCCTGTCTAGGGGGTTAACTCCCGCTCAGCTCATGGAACATCCTTTGTGGTTTGCGGGACCCGGGTTTGCAAAACTTCCATCGGAAGAATGGCCAGTTCATCCGTTTGACCTCAAGTTGGTCGACGATGCGCCCGAGAAAAGGAGACCAGTGCTAGCCTTATTGGAAATAGAGGAAACTGAAGAAGTACATATGTTATGCGAAATGGCAGAGCGTGTTTCCTCGTGGAGTAAGCTATTAAGGATAACAGTTTACATACTAAGATTTCTGAAGAAGCTACCTAAACCCTTTCATGTGTCGCATTTAGAGATGGCAGAAAAGGTAATTATACAGAATTTACAATCTCGACATTTTGGAAATGAAATTAAATTGTTGAATTCCGGAAAGCAAGTAAAACCCGCTTTCAGAAGGTTGAGAACTTCCCGGGTAAGGATGGAGTTGTTCGAGTAGTAGAGGTGCGAACAAAATTCGGTACGTATCGTAGACCCGTCGTTAAGGTCTTTCCTCTACCCACTCAATAGATAGTTTTTTTGTTGTTGTTTATTTAATTTTGATTTTCGTTTATTTTCATCGTTTTTTTTTTGTTTGATATAAGTTAAGCTACTTATATACTTGTATATATTTTCGATTCGTTGATTTAGGTTTAGATATTACAGTCCACTTGTTTCGTGTCGATATAAGTATAGGTGCAAATAGTTTTGGCATCTATCTTAGAGTTTTCGTTTTTTGTTTTGTAATAGGTAGATATAGGTAGGTAAATCGTAGTCGAGGGCTTCTTGATTCGCGTAATGATGGGGGTGTTGAGGCGGGGATGAGCAATGTTTGAAAGACGGGGTTCTTTCAAGCCCGGGGGGATGTTCGCGCCAAAGCGACATCTGTTGGTCATTCCTTAAATCAATACCTATCCTTGTTCACAACGTTACCACAATGCCCAAAAATCTGTATTACCTACCTATATTGCCACTTGTTCGCCTACCTTCGACTGGGAAGGTTGTATATTAAAACTTGTTCGCAGACCTTTGACTAGAAAGGTCGTCGCGTGGAACTGATATAAGCTCCTTCGTGTGGAAAGGTGATAACACCCTATTCGTCGTGCGTGCAACGGGATCGCTGCATTTAGAGAAGCAGCCGGACATCGGGGACAAGACTGCAGTCGAACGAGGCCTGAACCACGGAAGCAGCAAGGTTAGTGGCAATTCCTTCGGTCCTTTCCTTGTTGTCCCGACCAACAGAATCCGGGCTCTCGGGGCAGATATTGCGTCCCAATTGTCTTCGAGGCACCTCGATCATTGTCGGATTGAGGAGCTCTCGAAGCACATACACCGAATGAGGAGAAATACGCGAAATTCGCTTTGCGCGTATCCACCTATTGTATTCATTTTCATCGGTTTATCCGTGCAGAAACCAGCAGTAGTCTGCCATCATGCTGATAGCCATATCCTGGTGGAACCACTCACTGTTTGTCGCTTGCTGCCCCGAGGTTTTCCGGAAAGAAGTCGGGATTGGAATGTAGAATATGAATGTTGAGAGACATTCTTGCGCCCATTTTTGATAGCAGTTTAACAGTTGGAGAAACATCAGGCTCGTCGGCCGATTGTTGGTACAGAATATCAGAAATGAGGAGCCCACGATTTGTCTTGGTCACCAACATGGCAACCAAATTAATGAAAATACGCTCTTTTTATCACAGGAGTAATATTTTTTCTCTGTTGAACAAAATGTATAATGTTCACATACGTAACAAAAACTATCGACAGCAATCTTGCAGCCTCTTGAAGTTGTAGGGGCTGTCCGTATGTTACGTCACTCGCATTAAGGGGGGGGGGGGAGTCTGGTCTGCGGATGATGGCAAATGATTTACGAGTACCAAAAGTGACGTCGTTCTTGTAATACCAGTTTCTACAAAATATACAAAATATTATGTAAGTAATATAACATTATTAATTATTAAGCTCATCCATTATTACAGCGAGAGGGGGGGGGTCATTAGATAATGACTATAGGATGATTGTAAGGGGGGGGGGGTCGAAAATCGGCCAAAATCGATGGCGTAATTTATGGACGGCCCCTTAAACATTTTGGTAATAATCTGGCTGTTTTAAACACTTTGAACTCAATTATATTTATAAAACTAGTATTTGGAACAGTATAACGTTGGCTCGAATCACGCTTTGCCCTTTGACCATAACTTCGACCCTGGTTCAAGATGCACACAAGTTTCTGCTTTCTTATGAAGACAACTGTCCAGGCAAAATAGGTTGGTGAATTGCATACCTCTTTATAAATCTATTTCATTAACAATAAAAAAATGCCGTTAGCCAGTTTCGTCTCCACCGATGTTACAACTTAATGAATATACCTTTGATACTTTCGGAAGTTGCCACGTAGCTCGTAAATAGACCGACTTTAGTATCAGCTTCGTGGAAAGTCAGTACGTAGTTTACTTGAGCGGGCTTTGTTTAGTAGAGCTGACGATGAACATGTCAAATGCAGACGAGATAAAGGTGAAGGGGTAGCAAGATGTAAGACTTAATGAGAAAATCATTAATTCATTAAAATCCACCCGCGCTTCATACTTGAAAGGTTGATTTAAATAAGGCGCCATAAATAATCTATAATCTTAGTTGAAGAGATAAATTGAAATTAAAATTTGAGAATCAATTTTACTAATATATTTTTAAAGAATCCTGTGTGGGAGACTCCCTAGATTTCAGAGACTCTTGCGATGTTAATATAAATCTAAATCTAAGTTGCAAAGATATGTATCAACACGCATAATTTCACGCTCACACATGCCGCGTGTGGACCTACAATATAAAAATCCAATCTCAAATGCACATAAGCCCTGCAACTCTTGCCGACCTTCCCTGAAACAGGGGTGACATTGGCAAAGTGAATCATTTTTTACAGTATGGATGGTCAGCCTCATACCGACCTATAAGTCAAGGAATAAAAGCATTTATGAGATGTTAATAATAATAATAATATTAGGATGATTTATTTGGTAAGCGCTGTTTATGTGTGAATCACACCTCAAGAGCCCTCTGCAAGCTTGGTCGTCGCTGCAGAATGCGCGAATTCTCAATCAACACCCAGTTGCTGTGAGGCTTAGGTTAGTGACCGGTATTTGGTAAGGGCATGTATGATTTTTTCACCCAGCGCAGAGCATATTTGAAAATAAAAATGGCATATATTTTTTTGTGCTCTGCCGAGATTCGAACCCACAACCTTCCATTTACGAGTCAGAAGTGTTAACGACTAGACTACGGACCGGTAAACTACGGATGTTATTCTCAAAGAGTAAAACCATGGCTTATCCGCAGCTTACAGTGAATTTTCCATACGAAAAAAATGATGATCCACAAATCAGCCATGGATCGAATGTTTTGTGAAAAGCACTGTAGGGGTTTATGACACTTGTTGTAGTGCCGCAGATGTGTTAGTGATAAGGTGTTTTTTTTTAAAGATATTCTGTGTGGGAGACTCCCTAGATTTTAGAGACTCCAGGGATCTATGACACTTTTTGTAGTAACGCAGATGTGCTGGTGATGTGGTGGTTGATGCCTTGATCGTTTGTAGCAGAGCTGTTAGCTGCGTAGTGTTGTGTTGCGTGTTGCGTTGGCCATGTTTTGAGGCACTGAATGAAAGTGGCGATTGATATTGGTTTTGAATAGGACAAGGTTATATAACAAAGAAACCGCTCCATAAGAGGGCAGCTTGTCAAAGGAATGAGTCGAAATAAAAAAAATCTAAATAAAACTGTTTATTTTTATTTGAAACACTGTTTTATTTTCACTATTATTGTATAGAATACAAATTAGAAACGATTTCAGTCCTCAAACCTTGTAAGTATAAAAAACTTGAAAACAAAATTTACATGCAGCATTTGTCAGCACGAACTCACACGTGTCTGCTTGTGGGCACGCACTTAATATGAATTTAAAATTGTTTATTTAGTTTAAGAATTTAAATCAAACACTGTTTTATATTTTCACTTTTACAATTTTTATTTTTTTTAATTTTATACCTGACGATGATCTAAGATCGAAAAGTTAGTAAAATTAAAGAATAAATAATTGTAAAAGTGAAAATATAAAACATTGTTTGATTTAAATCCTTACACTAAATAAATTATTGAATATGAATTTTCAGTGTTTATTACACAAACAATACAAAAAAAAAAAAAATGAATATATCTTTGCAACTTAGATTAAAGATGGTAAATTTCATACCAACCTACATTTTATAAGCCAATGTTAGTCCCAAAAAAAAATGTATTTACGAGTTAAAAACTGGTGCACACGAGTACTTTTTACAAGTCAGCAACAGCTTGCATTCATTTACATAATATTATGTATGTGGATAAAGAAAATGATTTTTTTAGCACCTGCTTTTCGAGTTTTGCATGTACGAGAATCAGGTGCAGTGGGCTTGGCAAACCTTTGAATCAACGCAGGGTATTATTAATTAATAATGCTACGATAGCTCAGTTGGTAGAGTGCTTGCATTCCATGTCGAGAGCACTGGTTCGAATCCCAACTAGTGTGTCAGAAATGACTTCCCGTTTCAGTGTTTATTTCAAACCCAAAAATAAAATACCTGCGAGGTTTACTCAGCCTTCACAATAAAGAGTACCAGCCCCTCGGGAGCTAGGAAACCCCCACTTCCACTGAAGTGTTGGCGTAAGGCTAGCTCCCTTACCTGTAAAATTAAATAGGTTCCACTCGCCACATGCGAAATCTTTCGGTGACACCGCGGCAAGAAGCTACACTATATCTTTAGCTTAGCCTCGTTACGATTTGTTTGGATTCAAGTTAATAAAACTTTGATTTAATTTATTTTACACAATTCTTTTTAGGATTGACTCAAAATTGGTTCACAGTGAATCTTTTGTACTATCTCGCTCAACGGTTTGGGTTCTTATTCCCGTTTAAAGCACTGCGATCTGTATTTATTGGTGAATAAAGGCTACTCTGGCATATGCTCAATGCGACAATCTTCTCAATTAGAAGCTCAAATCAAGACTGAGGTTAAAAGTCTGCATAGAAGTGCTATAAAGGTGATTGTGAATTCCTCTGTAGTGGCCAGACTCGACTACTGCAATGCGATATATGCTGGCCAGCCCAAAAATCAGCTCAATAGGTATCAATCGCTGCAGAACGCCGCAGCTAGACTCATATATGAGGCTGCAAAGTCCTGCCACATCACTCCTCACCTTCAAACTCTGCATTGGCTGAAAATCCCTGAGACGATCACCTTTAAAGTCGGTTTGCTCACCTTTAAAGCACTGCGTGGGAGTGGTCCGGGATACCTGATGGAGCTCGTGTCTTCCGCAACTACAACCTCGCGCGGACAAACACTGAGGTCAGCTGCATCAAAAAGCAGCTGCCTGGACATCCCTGCAAGAAGGCCCCGCACTGGTTTTTTGGAGACAGGGCATTCAAGGCAGCCGCATCAATGACTTGGAACGCTATTACCGCCTCACTGAGAGAACTGGATATGGAGAGACCATTTAAAAGATGTTTCAAGACTCACCTCTTCGTCCAATCATATGGACAAGCGCCTTTGTAGTGACACACTGTCATAAAAGGTGCTATACAAATTTTGACTTATTATTATTATTATTATTCGAGCGAAAACTAGAATGACCATCCAAATACTTACATCTAGATCTGGTAGGTACCCTGGCAGTCTGTTATTTGGGTATCTCTTATATGTGTTGGTATTATGGCTGGTCAGTATGTGCATTGATTTATAATCATCGTATAATGCTTCATTACCGCTGATTGCAATTAACAATATCAAATCACTGAAATGCCGAGTGTACACCGCAGTGAGTACGGTGAGTACCTGCATATCTAATTGAGCGACCGGGCTCGTCTAACCAATGCATCAAGTTGCATGACATAATCAAATAACAACTTAATTAAATGAGCTGTGGTTTTGACAATAATACTGTTACGAATATGTAGTTGTGTGTTGTGTTTGTCTGTGTGAGACAATAGTCTTCTTCCTTCTTCCTCAGCCTTTCTCAGTCCACTCCAGGACGTAGGCCTCCTCCAATCCTCTGCATGTTTGTCTATCGGCTGCTGTGTTCAGTCATCCTCTGCGTACAGTTTTCTTGATGAGTTAATAGTAAAGTCTGTTAAGTCTTTCTAGAAATAAACAGACGTAAAGTATTTATATAATTTGTATTTGATATTGATTTGTATAGTTTGAGATTGCTTTCGAGTGTTTGGTCGAATGTTCTAGTAAAGTCTCACATGTAACCATTCTCAATGTTTCTAGAATGATCTTTATTTTTACTATAAAATAAACACCAAAATTCTCTGTAACTTTGAAAATTAACCGACCGTTGTATTGTGCAGGTGTAAAGTGACTCAGTATCCGAACAGAATCTGAAATAAATTATGTAAAATAAATCATTGCAGCTTAAATTTGTTTCAGGGAACTGGGTCTTGCTTGAGAATTGGTGCTTCGTAGCGACGACGACCAAGCTCGTAAAAAGGTCGATAGCTCAATTGGTAGAATGCTTGCATTCCATGCCGAGAGCAAGGGTTCGATCTCAAGGTTACTCAGCTTTCACAAGAAACGAGAACCAGCCCCCCCGGTAGCTGGGAAACCCCCACTTCAACTGAAAGTGGTTGGTGTGAGGCCAGCCCCCTTATCCGTAAAAATAAATAGGTCTCGAATCACCACATGCGATCACTTGCGAGATAGCGCAGGCAAGAAGTTACACTATTTGTGTAGCTTAGTTGCGTTTTTTTTCAGGTAATTTCACATGAGTAATGCTTGTTTGTGTACTAGACCAATGTGTCTTATGAAAACTGGAAATTCATTTAAAAAACATTTAAAATAACTGTCACATTGTCGTTTTTTACGTTTTTTTTCTTAACTCAGATATGTGAAGATTATGAATACTATTATAATTCAGATTTTAATACAGATATGAGAAGACAGATTGTGAAGAATGTGATTTTTGAGACAATTTTATTGAAAGGTCGTCTTTGAACCAAACGGTAGATAAGCCAAACAAGCACCGGGGGGACGAATACACAAAACTTCCCTGCAGTTGCAACAGAAGGCTTGGCTTGAACAGTCCGCCATCTTTTGACACGGTTTCTGTGGTTTCTTCATCAAAACAGCAAATGCACGGGAGCATCAAAGCACAACTTCCTCTTGATCCTTACTCAAAACCGATACCTAACTCTGTTTCTATATTCCATCATAGACAGGTTATGGATTTCTATGTTTATTTTATACCATTCGCACTGTTATGTTTTTTAGGGTTCGAATCTAAATCTAAATCTAAGCTGCAAAGATATGTATCATTTGAGATTCATATTAAATGCATTCCCACAAGCAGACATGCATAATTTCGCGCTTACACATGCTGCATGTGGACCTACAATATAAAAACCCCAATCTCAAATGAACATAAGCCCTGCAACTCTTGCCGACCTTCCCTGAAGCAGGGGTGACATTGGCCAAGTGAACCATTTTTTACAGTATGGGTGGTCAGCCGCATACCAACCTATCAGTCAAGGAGTACAAGCAATTAATACAATCAAATATATAAAACAAATAAATTCTAAGCAATTAAACAGTAAAAAATTAAAAAAACTACAACACAATTTTTTTAAATTTAAAAGCCTTAGCTTTAACCGCCAGCATTACAGATCAACCGCCATTTCTTTCGATCCTTGCATAGGTACTTCTTTCATTTCATCCAGAGCCATAACCTTTTTCATACAAGCTCTCCTTTTATTATGACTCTGGATATCCCATTCATTCGCTATTTCAAAAATTGGGTCCATCCATACCTTTCTCGGTCTTCCTCTTCCACGACATCCATCAATTCTCGCAGCATATACTTTCTTCGTCAGTCTTTCCTCATTCATTCTCTCCAAATGTCCAAACCATCTAAGCATACTTCTTTTAATCTTTACTTTTACACTTTCTCTTACACCACATTCCTCTCTAACAAAATCATTCCTTACCCTATCACTCCGTCTTTTCCCAATCATACTTCTTAAGTACCTAGTCCATTTCTACTTTAATAGAATAGTCTTCAAATTACAAAAAAAACTGGTCTTCTTTACAGGATATTTATCTTACACTTAGATTTATTTAACAATTTATATTTATTTTTTACAATTCACATTTATGGTTTAGCAATTTACATTTATTTCACAGATGGTTTGTGTTCACTTTTACAGTCTTTCGTGTTTGAAAGAAGAGTGTCGTATGAAGAATGACTCCTGCAAGCCGTTCGCGGCTTTTTATACTTCAGCGATAGAATTTACTAGAAGCCAATTTTGCTAGAACCTTCGAGAGAACGGTCTTCCAAAGCTTCGAGTACACAATGGTGATGATTGCTAGTTACTTTCTTATAATATCTCTTTATCCTAGGTACTTATAATAATTAATCCTACTTATATACAGCTCCCATCAGCTACAAACGTTATAACTACCTACCGAAATATTATGTGTATTTGCTATTTACATAACAGTATCATAATGTATTGGTATGGAACTGACCACCTCTACTGTACTTACTGTACTGTATCTTACCGCCGTTCCACTAGGAGTGGCTAGTTCTTTCACAGATGCGTCTCCAATTTTTTCTGTGCTTGCATATCTCATTCAGCTCTTCAACATTCATCACTTTCCTGATATCGCACGTTTAATAATAAAGAGCAATAACTCAAAATACATGAATGTTGGGAAATCACGTTTGAAGTTCAGACAGCCAGTACAACTTGTATGGGATGAAAAAGGCGGCTGATGCTTTATCTCGGTCATCTTCGTCCAAATTGAACGGCTGTCGCATTCTACCTATTCTTCTCGCATTGTTCTTGCGTTTTATTACAAAATCTCGATTTTCCCAATTTTCGAGTTATTTCTCTTTATTATTAAACGTGCGATATATACTCTTCTCCTATTCTCATTCTGGAGGTTCCACTCTATTGCAATCTCACCTATTCGGTCCATCCATTCCTTCCTCGGCCTTCCCCTTCCACGTTTTCCTCAGACATTTCGAAACAACCATTCTTTCAATATGTCCAAACCATCTCATTGTGGTGTTTTGTACTTTCATTCTTACAATCTCTTTTATACCACACTCGTTCATCACCCAATCCTCGCGGACTCTATAACTCAATGTCATTTCAGTAATTGCTCTCAAGTATGTAAGCCATTTCAGCCGTACATACTTTACTCAACTCACATTCATTAACTGACCTATACAGATACAGCTAAAATTGTTCATACTTGCCAATGCGAGCCTGTTACAGGAAAAAGTCTAGGAATAATTTTTAAGTGTGTGTGTATTGATTGAAGGTAGAGTTCCCTTTTTTAAACGGATGCAGCATGTGTAAATACGATTTTTCGCTTTTTTATTTTTTCATTCTCTTCTAAATCTAAATCTAAGCTGCAAAGATATATATCATTTAAGATTCATATTAAACGCATTCCCGCAAGCAGACATGTAGGTATAATTTCGCGCGAACACATGGCGCATGTGGACCTACAATATAAAAAACCAATCTCAAATGAACATAAGCCCAGCAACTCTTGTCGACCTTCCCTGAAACAGGGGTGACACTGGCAAAGTGAACCATTTTTTACAGTATAGGTGATCAGCCTCATACCAACCTATAAGTCAAGGAATACAAACAATTAATTAAATTTAAGTATATAAAACAAACAAACACTTAACAATTAAACAGTAAAAATTAAAACCTACAAAACATATTCAATAAAAAAAGTGAAAAATATCAACCTTGATCTTCAGGCGCATAATTTTCTTATTGCAACTTACTTAATCTGAAAACAAAAATGCAATCATTATCACCTAATGGCACTACAGCTCAGGATGTTTTAGCCCTCTATGTTTTAATTACGAGTTCGCAGCGTTAACAACCAGACTACCGATCTGTTGTAATTAATTTATAAATTAAAGTAAACTTTACACCTTTTCTTTCTTAATTACATAATAAGGAGTTGGGCTCAAAAAAGTGAAAGTCAAATTAGTTTAGAGCTGACTCTGATGAGCATAATTGTGTAAGATTTTAATCTGACTTAAATCCAGAAGGAAACTTTCGAAGAGACTGATTCTCGTTTCTTTAAAATAAAAATAAAATGATTTCTAGGATTTAAGTTTACAGACAAATCACTCTTTAATTGTAAGATAAGACAACTGAGAATAAATTAAAAATATGACAGGGTTTCTGAGGAATGAATGATGAAACGACTTACGACGTAGGTATGTATAGAGAATAAATATTTTCATTTCAGATTTTGGTTTTTTATGATGGAAGTCAACATGTGGCATGTTTAAGCCCGTACCTATACGTGTCTTCTTATGAAAATGCATATAATGTGAATCCTTATTGTCACATAATAATAATAATAAGTAATAAAGATCTTTATTGTTTTTATCATTATGTACATACTAATATTATAATTATACAAATATAATAATTAATAAATACTCCCCAAAGTAAGCATATCTTGTATATATATGTATAGTGTCATAGACCCCTAGAGTCTTCAGAATCTAGGGAGTCTACCGCACAGGATTTTCTTAAAAAAAAAAAAAAAAAATATCTTGTGTTTCGGGGAGGGTTGTCTGTTCGGGGAGTTCTTTGCAACTTAGATTAGATTAGATTTGTGTTTTGGGCATTTCGTGGATCGGCGCCGCCCGCCACATGCGATGATCCCTTCGGCGACAACGCGGTAACGAGTTGCTCTACATGTGCGGCTCATTTGCGTTTATTTTAGTGTGTCGGACACTCCGTACAGCCCCGAGTGGAGGGGGCCGGCGCGTTGTGACTGGTCGGCCGCGGCTCACCTGTGCCAGGTGTCGCGAAGAGAAGGCAGCTGCTCCACGCGCCCGCTACCTGCCTGGCGCGGTCCCAGGGCTCCCCCAACGGTGGGAGACACAAAACAACATTACAATCTATAAATCTATAATCTAAGTTGCAAGGATATATTCATTCAAAGCTCTCAGATGTATGCCCACAAACAAACACGTGTAGTTCGTGCTTACAAATGCTGATTGTGTACTTACAAATAAAATCCAAACCTCAAATGAACATAAGCCCTACAACTCTTGCCGACATTCCCTGAAACAGGGGTGACATTGGCAAAGTGAACCATATTTTACAGTATGGGTGGTCAGCCTCATACCAACCTATAAGTCAAGGAATACGAGTAATAAATAACATTTAAGTATAAGAAAACAACAAAACCTTAAAAATAAATCTATATAAAAAAAGTCAAAAATGTCTTATGCAAAAAATGTAGCAAGCTAATAAACCAACATTACAAATCAGCATTGCAGATTAGCCGCCATTTCTTCCTGTCCTTGCATACTCCTTTCATTTCATCCAGAGTCATAACCTTTTTCATACAAGCTCTCCTTTTATTATGACTCTG
Source organism: Agapetus fuscipes (assembly GCA_951799405.1). NCBI lineage: Eukaryota > Metazoa > Arthropoda > Insecta > Trichoptera > Glossosomatidae > Agapetus > Agapetus fuscipes. The sequence continues at coordinate 5,124,306 of OX637332.1, forward strand.
GATATCCCATTCACTCGCTATTTCGAAAATTTGGACAATAATAATAATAAAATTATTGGAGGCAATCGTGGAGGGTGCAATACGTGACTTGCCATAAAAAAAAGAAATAAATTGATCGAAAAATAGGACAAATAGAAACAGAGAAAGAAAATATAAACAGAGAAGAAAATTACAATGAAAGAAAATAAACATTGATCGAAAGAAACATATAAGAAATAGCATTAAGATAAGCCTTGTAACTCCTGGCACCTTTTCATTGAAGCTAGGGTGGTATTGGCAAAAGTGAACCAAGTTAAAAGGAGTTAGCCTCAAGGAAAAATGGACAGGGAAGAAAAGGCTAGGTAAGCCTTAGGTTCTCCGACCAATGACGCCATATGCCCAACTCCCACTTCAGGCTTCTGATTGCTGCGATCTGAGAGTTTTCGCTGGATTCTATTCTCTCTCTGAACCCAGCTATTCGGATTCGCAGCAACCCATTCCAGTGGGGTAGTTGAGCCACCACAAACATCCCACTCGCACTATACAGCTCTTCCGCAGTCGTAGCAATGCTCTATGGCCCATATTGTAGCAGACTCTTATCTCGTTCATGCTTTGTGCTTAATAGTTACACCCACATCTCACCATGCCAATGCCACCTGGATGATTCAAGGGTTGATTAAAGCACACAATTTATGTCACTCAATTTATTTCACGCGAATTTCTTTTTTACAGATTTGTTTTACACTAACGAGGCTTCTTCTTCTTCGTGTCAGCTTCACACCGTATTGGCCCAGTAACGAGCAATGTCTACAGCTCTTTGGTTTCCCGCAAAGAGATCATCCATGGAGCAGCTTGTCGGACAGGAGGGACAACACCGCAGGTGCTCCATAGTTTGCTGAGCTCCACACTCACATAGTGTAGAGTCCTCCCGTCCCAGAAATTCCCAGGTCAACATGTTGGCTCGGGCTCTTCCAACTAACGGGGCTATTCTAAGACATTTTAGTCGTCGGTTGAGTCCACGCTTTGACAAACTAATGAAGCCTGGACAAACTAATGATGGAAAGACTCATCACCACGGGCATTCTTACCTACCGAATTTTAGTAATATTTGTATGAAGACTGCTGTTCCCTTGGGCTTGCGGCCATCTTGGATTGACAGGTCTTCATACGAATACATCTTTAGTTTGTCAAAACGTGGGCTCAACCGACGACTAAAATGTCTAAGAATAGCACCGTCAGAGTTCACAAAGCGGTTACTGGGCTTCGTTCCTGACTACAATACTGTTTTCGGCTCTCGTATAAATACGGGACTGCCTGTATGCCATACTAGTCCCTATTTTTGTAGTTATTAAAGACTAACTTTCTAGTCATAGGTTCTAGCGCTTGCTCGTTGGTACGATTCCCTGTGAGTACCTTCGACCGATTTACTCTAAGTATGAAAATATCTGATACTAATCAACGTTTCTAGTCTCCCTAGACACAATAGCATGTCTGCGTTTTTTATACACTTCTTTATGAAATATTAAAAAAAGTAACAATAATAATAAAATATAAAGCAATTCTACCTGCTTAATTTTTTGTTGTGTCTAACTTTTTAACACACAAATTTTCTACTCTTATGCTCATTATAATTTGATAGTATTCGGTAAGAACTTTCGATTTATTAACTTAGATATATTATCCTTACATACTCGTATTTTCATATCATCCGTTTTGAAAAAAAACGTTTCACTTTGCCTATATTTGCCAATTTTAAGCGTCTTTGGGGTCACTAGTGTCACTAAACAGCCCGGGTGGCAGTCTGTTCCACTCCACCGGACCCGCAACACGGAAAGCGCGGTCTCTGAAATTTGTACGAATCTGACGGCGTGGCTGAACCAAATTGACTGCTCCATCGCCCGCGGATCTGAATGTCTGCGTCCTTACACCCATCTCAACAGGCAACATCATGTCAGTCAGATATGGTGGAACCAAGCCATTGATGGCTATATATACCATCACACTTCCTTTACTTATAGCCATAGGTTGAGGCTGACCACCCATACTGTAAAAAATGTTCATTTTGCCAATGTCACCCCTGTTTCAGGGAAGGTCGACAAGAGTTGCAGTGCTTATGTTCATTTGAGATTGGTTTTTTTTTATATTGTAGGTCCACATGCGGCATGTGTGAGCGCGAAATTATGCGTGTCTGCTTGTGGGAATGCATTTAATATGAATCTCAAATTATACATATCTTTGCAACTTAGATTAAGATTTAGATTTAGACACAAATACGGTAGACCACCCTCTCCGGGAAACGAAGCCAATGTAGTTTTTTTAACTGCGGAGTGATGTGAGCGAATTTGGGTAGTGAGGCAACAAATATTTGAGAGCCAGCGTTGCGCCGGAGGTAGTATTTTGTCTCAGCACATGCTCCTTCTATTATAAGGATTCGAATCGCGTTCACCCGAACACGTAAACTATGCTAAGCAAAAAAAACCTCCAATGTGGTGGATAGTTGTTATTAGGAACGACATATGGGGATGCGGGCTCAGTTTATGCTTCATCCCCGAACAAGCAACGTGCATTGTAGGTATAATACCACCATGTAATAATAATTTATAATTTATAATCTAAGTTGCAAGGATATATTCATTTAAAGCTCTCAGATGTAAGCCCACAAACCAACAAGTGTAGTTCGCGCTTACAAATGCTGAATGTGTACTTACAAATAAAATCCAAACCTCAAATGAACATAAGCCCCACAACTTTTGCCGACCTTCCCTGAAACAGGGGTAACATTGGCAAAGTGAACCATTTTTTACAGTATGGGTGGTCAGCCTCATACCAACCTATAAGTCAAGGAATATGAATAAAAAATTACATTTAAATATATAAAAGAACAAAACCTTACAAAGAAATCTATACAAAAAAAATCAGAAATTTCCTATGCAAAAAATGTAGCAAATTAATACACCAACATTAGAAATCACCATTGCAGATTAGCCGCCACTTCTTCCTGTCCTTGCACACTTCTTTCATTTCATCCAGAGTCATAACCTTTTTCATGCAAGTCCTCCTTTTATTATGACTCTGGATATCCCATTCATTCGCTATTTCAGAAATTTGATCCATCCATACTTTTCTCGGTCTTCCTCTACCACGACATCCATCTATTTTAGCAACATATACTTTCTTCGTCAATCTTTCATCACTCATTCTCTCCATATGCCCGAACCATCTTAACATACTTCTTTTAATCTTCACTTTCACACTTTCCCTTACACCACATTCTTCTCTTACAAAATCATTCCTCACTCTGTCACTTCGTTTTTTCCCAATCATACTTCTTAGATAGTCCATTTCTACTGTATGGACTTTACTAATTTCCCTTTCACTCACCGTCCAGGCTTCACTTCCATACATCAAGGTTGGCACTAGTATACCACCGTGCACCGCCAATCTAACATTTTTTGAGAGATTCTGGTTCCTGGCGATGCTAGCGGTAGCACCCAGTACGCACCTGCCTTTCATTATTCTTCTTTCAAATTCACCGGTCATTCTTCCATCCTTTTCAAACTTACTTCCCAGGTATACAAACTCATTTACGACATCAACATTCATTCCATTAATTTTAAATTCATAATTCATACTTTCATCATCTCTTTCAAAAATCAATACTTTCGTCTTACTTGCATTCAACTTCAAATGGTTACCTTTCAAAGCTTCATTCAATCTAGAGAGCATTGTTTGCAATTCTACTGCTGAATCAGATACAAGAACTGCATCATCTGCATACAGTAGAACACTCACTTTGCTCTCTCCTATCATCAATCCACAATCATTAAGTCGAGCATCTCTGACACACTTGTCCATGACTATGTTAAATAGCCATGGACTCATCACACATCCTTGCCTCACACCCTTATAAACTTCAAACCACTCACTATACTCACCATCAATACGGACACATGCCTTACTATTTTCATAGTTTGCATGCACCGCACCTAGGAGAGCCCCATTCACTCCGTATGCTTTCAAAACATCCCATAACATACCTCTGTCTACTGAGTCAAAAGCCTTTTCCAGATCTACAAAGGCCGTGAACAGCTTCCGCCATCATGTAATCATCCTTCATAATAAAACAAAATGCAACGGGTGCGCTGAGAGATGGCATGGCGAACCTTTTGAATAGTAAAATCTGTTTTTTCTTATATTTTTAAGTGTAAATCTATTTACACAGTGAAAGTCCATTTTTATTATTTAAAAATTCAATTGGATACAAACAGAGTTTTAATTCACTTTTTTTTTTTTTTTTTGCTGAAACATTTTCGCCTAATGAATGAGGCATCTTCAGGAGCAGAATTGTTTCAAATATTTTTTTATAAAATAATTTTCAAAACAATCTTAGATAGGGAGTATGACAATTTAAAGAACACAGAGTTTTATATTCATAAGATGAGCATTTATATCACCTCGAGTACCTACTTTCGATTTGTGTACGTCACTTTCAAGAGGACACTTATAAAAGCTCAACTTGTGATAATAATACTCTGTGTTTTTAATTTTTTTTTATCCTTTCTCATAAAAATGAATTTTCACTATGTATATGCACAAACTCTAAAAATGTTATATTTTTTCTAGCTCTCTCTTGACTTATAGGATGGGAAGTGACTGACCGCCAATAATGTAAAAAATATTTCACTTTGGTAATATCACCCCTGTCGTAAAGAAGGCTGGCCAGAGTTGCAGTCTAATCTAATCTAATCTAATCTAAGCTGCAAAGATATATATCATTTAAGATTTATACTAAATGCATTCCCACAAGCAGATATGTATAATTTCGCGCTAACACATGCCGCATGAGGACCTACAATATAAAAACCCAATCTCAAATGAACATAAGCCTTGCAACTCTTGCCGTCCTTCCCTGAAACAGGGGTGACATTGGCAAAGTGAACCAATTTTTATATTATGGGTGGTCAGCCGCATAACAACCTATAAGTCAAGGAACATACATGACAAATTGCAGTGTTTATGTTTACTTGCAATTTGGGTTTTATTTTGTACGCAGGTAAAGCAGCGTTCACCAAAAAATCACTAAATTCTATTTATATCTCTTTCAACTGATTTGACCTTCATAAAAAATAAATTGATCCCATTTTCTGCGAAAATCTCTTTAATTGCCTAAGTTTACAATTTTGATTGTCATGACATCGTAAATTTAGCTGAATTTCTAAGAATGCCACCAATTATGTTTACAAAAGCTTTAATTTTGGTTTTCACGAGTAAAGCCATCAAAATGCTGGTTGATAACATCATAAATTAACCTTATTTTCTATTTATATATATCACGTATTTATTTAGGTTGTATTAGGTTATTTTATTTAAAATGTAATATTGTATAATTGTTATTCCTTGACTTAAGACAATGAAAATGTACTTATATAGTAAACTAAGTTTCTAATGTTGCTATTCTTAGACATTTTAGTTATCGGTTGAACCCACGCTTTGACAAACTAACGATGCATTTTGTATGAAGACCTGTCAATCCAAGATGACCGCAAGTGAACAGCTAATTTGTCTTCATTCAAATATTACAAAATTCGGTAGGTAAGAATGACCGTGCTGATGAAACGTCCAGCTCAGGCACCATTAGTTTGTCAAAGCGTGGACTCAACCGACGACTAAAATTCTAAGAATAGCACCGTAAGAATTTTAAGTATACTTACGTTACAATAATTCCCGAAGTATTTTATTGAAAAAAGCAATATAGACTAAAATATTTTTCTCCTAAAATAATTTATTTTCTTCCAGATTGACATTTCTTGACTTACATGATATGAGGCTGACCACTCATACTGTAAAAAAATAGTTCACTTTTTTAATGTCACCCCTGTTTCAGGGAAGCTCGGCAAGAATTGCACGGCTCATGTTCTTCTCATGTGATACCACTTTCAGTATGAGTAAACAAGCGCGAATTTATACGTGTCTGCTTGTGAGACTACATGTAATATGAATCTTAAATATTATTTTATTTTTGAAACTTTAATATAAATTATAGATCTGATTAAACTCATTAATTAAATTTATAATTATAAGCACTTTCGTTATTCCATTTAGGAAGTCAAGATTACTTTCGTATTTCCATTCCTTTTTTATTCCAACTCAAAAGTCTGAGTGGTCTATTTGCCTGGGCATTTTCAAAAGTGACTAGGTTAATACCTCCTGAAGTTTGACAAGTTGAAATGTGATTAGTGAATAGGGAGTGAGACGGTAACAGCAAGTGGTACCAGGCAGTGGCCAACAAAAACACGTGTAAAGTTCATTATTTTATATTGTTATGACCAGTGCATTTTTAATTGTGTGAGTGTGTCTGTGTTTCTAGATAAGTAATTAAATAATTATATATGTTTTTTTTAAGTGTTAATTTATTTACACAGTGAAAGTCCATTTTTAATTATTTAATAATGCAAATGGATAAAAACAGAGTTTTAATTCACTTATTTATTTCTTTTTTTTGTGCTCAAATATTTACGCCTAATGATAATTCTGCTCCTGAAGATGCCTCATTAGGCGAAAATGTTTGAGCACAAAAAAATAAATAAATAAGTGAATTAAAACTCTGTTTTTATCCATTTTATTTTTTAAATAATTAATTATATTTGTATTTGTTCGATGGTGTGTGCATTCGATCGTATCTTCTAAGTAAGAACATTGAAACATGTTCTGGCGTGTGCCAGAATAATCCTTCTACACCTATAAAAAGAGATTGTGATGTTTTGAAGAGGGAGACTAGTATCAGAGCCGTTGAGGTGAACAATTAAAAAGCCACTCCGATTTCGAACCAAAATTGAGCCGAATCTGAAATTAAAATGTGTGATGTAAGTTAACCAAAGTTTTTTATTAAATTGAATCCGTAAATTATAACAATGTGTAGCTCTCTCTTGTATGTAACTAGTGTTGCGTACTTCAACACAAAGCGCTAGAGGTATAAAAAGACAAAAGTGCAAAAAAAATTTTGCTTATCATCTATAATCTGTAATCTGCAAGTGGCAAAGATATCGTGAACATTTAAGATTCATATTGAATGTATGTCAACAAGCAAACACGTATAATTTAGCACTACACATGCTACATGTGTTTTTACAATAAAAAAATCAATTCCAAAATGAAAATAGATCCTGAAACTCTGGTCGCTTTAATTGAAACCTTTTTACAGTGTGGGTGAACGGGATTCTTGCTTTTACTAAGACCATAAAACTTAAGAAACAAAAAACAACAGACTTATTAGAGTACTAGCTGTACTTTGCCACTCTTTGTGGTGGCTCGTCTTACTCGTCGTACTATATCATACCACCATTCTGTTAGGGGTGATAGTATCTCTGCATGCTTTGCACACTTCCTTTAGTCGAAAAAAATCCCTGTCTAAATCTAAATCTAAATCTAAGTTGCAAAGATATGTATCATTTGAGATTTAAATTAAATGCATTCCCACAAGCAGACACGCACAATTTCGCGCTTACACATGCCTCATGTGGATCTACAATATAAAAAACCAATCTCAAAAGAACATAAGCCCTGCAACTCTTGCCGACTTTCCCTGAAACAGAGGGAAAATTTGCAAAGTGAACCGTCTTTTTTAGTATGGGTGGTCAGCTTCATGCCAACCTATAAGTCAAGGAATACAAGCAATTAATTACATCCAGTTATACAAACAAACAAACACTTGAAAATCTACAAAACATCTATAAAAAATAAAATTGATTCTTGACCTTAGTCGCCTACATTACAGATCAGCTGTACTGTACAGCATACTGTCATAAGGTGAAAATAATTTAAGCATATTTGTGCTCTCACTTCCTTTATTGTCCTAGTTTTTTATACAGAAGCCTAAGTTGGCATGCACATCATAATTCATTAAAGTTTCTTCGCAATCTGTTCAATAGTTTAGGAGTCCATACAGAACTAATATACATACCTACATCCCTTTGATTTTATATATTAGATAGAAAGAAGACATAACGCTCTTATAGAATGTATATAATTCACATGATGGCTGGCTTTGGTATGCGGCTGACCAACCATACTGTAAAAAATGGTTCACTTTGCCAATGTCACCCCTGTTTCAGGGAAGGACGGCAAGAGTTGCAGAGCTTATGTTCATGTGAGATTGGATTTTTATATTGTAGGTCCACATGCGGTATGTGTTAGCGCGAAATTATACATGTCTGCTTGTGGGAATGCATTTAATATAAATCTTAAATGATATATATCTTTGCAGCTTAGATTAGATAAGATAAGATTAGAAAGAAATAAAGTGTGTAAGAATGCTGAAAAACAGTTTTATTTTTAAAGGCCTATAAGCTTATTATATTTTATCCACACCGATGGTTTCACATATCTGCCTCACTCAATGATCTGATAAATTTTACACACAATGCTCGCAAAATACCAAAAATGACCGACTTGAGAGATTGTCCGTGAATAAGTCACCTGTGTGTTGACTCAGAAAGGTCATATGGGAGGCACGGACAATCCATATCGACGAAGGTAACAGGGCATAGTGACAAAAAAAATAATTGTTCAGGAGAGCAGTTTAAAGTTTGAGATTGCAGAAGAATAGCATAATTTTTAATTTTTTATCATATCGTTAAAATCAAAACAGCTCTAAAATGAAAAAAATAAATAAAGGCATTTATTGGCATTCCTATTAATGTGGTTTTACGATGTTCTACGATTTTTTTTGTGTCACACGCGCCTTTAGGACAAAAAAGGCCAAAATCTTGTCGGTTACACCAAAACCATATTTTGAAAACCAGTTGTTTGCTTGGGTATAAACAACAACAAAAATCATCGTAGAGCTATGGGAGTTAGCGCACTAGAAATAGCGGAAATTTTATGTGGGATAACATTCATAACTCGCTTATTCCCTACTTCCTTTTAATCGTCGATATACATAAATGAACCTGATGCGTATTTTCTTTTTAACAAATATGTCCTTCAAGTATGTGATGTCACATTGTTTATTTATTTATTATTAAGTATTTCCCGATATTATTAAATAAACATAGCAGATGTCAATTTAAAGGTATAAAATATTGTTATGAATGTGCATCCCATAGTAATTAAGAAAAATATCATTATAATACAGACATTCTACCAGTTCTAAGAAATATGCATACTCTCTCTTGAGTTCTGTCAATTTTTATCAAATTTTGCTTTACGAAAATTATCGATGAGGACCTTGACTAATAAGTTAGGTAGGAGGCTGACCACCCATAGTGTACAAAATGTTTCATTTTAATTTGAGCTTTGGATTTTAAATTGTAATGCGCATGCAATTAAAATGTGCATGCATTTAAAATGTTTATATCATTGCAACTTAGATTAAAGATATAGTCCGTACCTTAGAGCATAAACAACGGAAGTCCACTTTTTTGCGTTTTTGAGTTAATGATGCAGAAATTATTACCTATAATTAGCTGTTCTATAAGTGGTAAAAATATTGGAGTCCTCGGACTCATAGTTACTGAGATATCAAGTGTAATAAATATGGGATGCACATAAAAGTGCGAGCATAAACCACGGAAGTTCCACATACGTTGTTCACATTACTTCACATTAAATAAATATCAATAAAAGAAGATAAACAGTTTTTACAGATCAAAAATATCTCGTCTAGTTAAGAAGTTATGATGGTTTTATAATAGTGCACATTTTCACTAAAACTCGGTTCTGCACATTTTACTTAAAATGTGACTATCGTTGTTTATGCTCTAAGGCAGTGGTTCCCAAACTATGGTACGCGTACCACCAGTGGTACGCGACGCTTCTTAAGGTGGTACGCAAGCAGCCATGGCCATAGGAAATACATAGTAAATAATAAGATAAAAAGTTTTTCAATTTCGCGCTTCAAGTTAAGTACAACTGAGCCAAATATTTCCTCTTTTGTTTCGAACATGCAGCACCATTTTTCAGACTAAGACAGGCCTGTCCCGCCACGATTACAAAAATACTAATGTTGGACACCCCTGCACTAAGAGTATTGTATTTTTTTCTGTAATAAATAAATAAGCATAATGTTTTCATTAACAGTTGCAGTTTTTATTACTTTACCATTTGAATGATTTTTTTAACTGTTGCACTTCAGTGGTACGCCACTGATTTATAATTTCATTAGTGGTACGCGAAATTAAAAGTTTGGGAACCACTGCTCTAAGGTACAGAGTTTAAAGTCACGTAGTAGTAGTTTTCTAGGGCAGGGTAAAGGTGACGCATTTTTAAGTCAATAAAAGTCGACCCTTTTGCAGTCGCAGTCAATGAATCATTCATGCTTAGTACCTCCTCGATTTTATAAATTAGTCATTTTAAACACCCCAACTATGTAAAAAAAAGTTGCCTCAGTAAAAGTGAACTGTATTGAGTACTTCGTGTGTTTTTAACAGAGAAAATCACACTTGCATATGAAAACAGTCCAGGTAAAGAAACTCTATAAAACATTGCAAATAAATAATTATAAGAATGATTTATTTGGTGAGCACTGTTTTTGTGTAAATCACACATAAACAACGCCCAGAAGTAAGGCTGGATGGACCGTTAGTGACTGGTGGTCAGCTCAGTTGATAGAGCGCTTGCATTCCATGCCGTGAGCTCGGATTCGAATCCCACCGAGGGTGTCAGAAATGATTTCCCGTTTCGGTGTTTATTTCAACCCCATAATAAAATACCGGCAAGGTTTACTCGGCCTTCACAAGAAATGAGTACCAGCCCTCTCGAAAGCTGGGAAACCCCCACTTCAACTGAAGTGGTTGGCGTAACGCCGGCCCCGTTACCTGTTAAAAATAAATAGGTTCAACTCGCCACATCCGACCCCTTAGGGGATAACGCGGCAAGAAGTTACACTATATGTGTAACTTAGTTGCGAGTTGCGTTGCGAAGAGCGTATTTTAAAATATTTACAAATTTAAATCATATTTTTTGTGCACTACGGGGAATCGAACCCACTTCCTTCAGTAAAATTTGAAAAGTCCGACAGCTGAATAATCATTACAGATTTAAAATGTATAGATATTTCAAACCTACTCAATTGAATACTTTAACTTTTAAGAAAACTATAAGTAAGTTGTATTGATTTAATGATTCATCTTAAATGCAATCCCACGAGCAGGCACGTATAAGTTCGTGCTTACACATGCCGCTTGTGGACTTACAACTTAAAAACTCAAACTCAAATGAACATAAGCCCTGCAACTTTTGCCGACTTTCTCTGAAACAGGGGTAACGCTGGCAAAGTGAACCATTTTTTCAGTATGGGCGGTCAGCCTTATACCAACCTATAAGTCAACAAAGATACTGTACTCAATAAATTTCTGCTACATTCTAAAACACTTTACGATCGCACACTTCATCCAAAAACAGGAAACAATCTATTTTCACAAGTAGCAACATATTTAATTGCACAGAAAAATATGTTAAATTATAAGTTTAAGACATTTTAAATGGCTGTCGGACCCTGAAGGCTTTTTGCAGCCCGGTTCAGTGATTGGCAATCGCAGCCAGATCTTCAGCTGCCCGACTTGTCCTGATTGGACCTCCACCTGTCTCGATTTTTGGACTCGAGAGGGTAGGTTTACTTTCCAATACCCCGAGTATATAACTTCACATTTCAGCACAACCATAGCGTGCTACAACAAAACGTATGCAAAGTAAAACGTTCAATAGTTGTAGTCTCTATAAGTCCATACGTTTTTTGGTCTAGGCTACATTAAAGTACATATAAACTTAAAACTTACCTAAATAAATGTGGCTCTTCAAGTTTTTCATTCGATATTCGATTCGATTCATATGGTCGATAGCTAAGTTGGTAGAGTGCTTGCATTCCGTGCCGAGAGCTCGGGTTCGAATCCTTCAAAAATCTCGGGTGTCAGAAATGATTTTGAAATTTAAATAGCTTTTTTTAAACCTAATATGAATACCGGCTGGGTGTTCATTCGGCCTTCACAAGAAATGAGTATTAGCTCCATCGGGAGCTGGGAAACTCTTACTTCAATTGAAGTACTTGGTGTTAAGTCGGCCTCCTTTGATAGGTTCATCTCTCCACAATGTGATGGATATGTATGAATTGAAAGAGGTATGCAAGGATAGAAAAAAATGGAGGCAAACCTGCAGAGGTTCTAGCCACTCCTAGCAGAATGGGGACAGAGTTACAGCTACAGCTATGGTTTCGTTTAGGCGTATTGCTTTATACTCGGGATGAGGTACAATATACAACGTCACCCCAGTGCTTGTTTGGCTTATCAACCATTTGATTCAAACATGAAATTTAAATTAAATTGTCTTAAAAATCACATTCCCCACAGTCTGAGCTACGAAAAAACATAAAACACGATAATGTGGGAGTTGTTTTTAGTATTTTTTAAAATTAATTTCTAGCATTCATAAGACACACTGGTCCAGTACATATGCAAACATTGTTCATGTGACATTATCTCTGATGGAGTCCGGTCCGTAGTCTAGTGGCAACACTTTGGACTCATAAATGGAATGTTGCGGGCTCAAATCCCGGCGGAGCACAAAAAATGTACCATTTATATTTTCAAATTTGCTTTTCGCTGGGTTGAAAAAAATCATAAAACCTTTACCAAAGACCGGTCATCAAAGGTCCATCCAGCCACTGACGCTTTGCAGCGACGGCAAAGCTCGTAAAAATGATTTCTCGTTTTGGTGTCTATTTTAAACCTATTTCATTTATATATCTATTTCAAATAAATACCGGAAAGGTGTACTCAGCCTTCACAACAAATGAGAACCAGCCCCTTCGGGTGGATGGTGTGAGGCCCCCCTACCTACCCATAAAAATAAATAGGTCCCGAATTGCCACATGCGACCTCTTCGGGGATAACGCAGTCAAGAAGTTACACTACATGTGTAGTTAAGTTGCGTTTTTTTGCGTGGAAGACAAACAAGCACGACCAGTCGACTTAAATATGTGGTAGGTAGGTACCATGGACAACTCAATCTGACGCACCTGGCGAGCGAGTGGAGACTGTTGGTAGCGATAAGAATGTTCATGATTTTCTTATAAATAATGAATGTACACTGGAGTGTACACAATTTGAAATGAGCTACGCAAATTGATTAATCTTCTCAAATTAAAATGATCAACAATTTAAAAAAACTTGTATATTATTTATAATCGCTAGTAATTTTATTTACAACACATCATTTAGGTTTTCGTATTCTTTATTTGAAATTTGAAAAATAAAACGCAAAGTTTTTCTTCACGAGTTGAATTTTATTCCATTGAGCGCTTTCGATGTTATTAAATTCATTATTAAGCTTTGTGTTTTATTTTTCAAATTTTAATTAAAATTAATATTCACAATGTCAACACACAAACCATTAAAATTTTATTCTTTATTTGATTTATAGTTTCAAGATGGGAATCCCCAACTTCAAGTAAAGTTGGCCTCTAACCTGTGAAAATAAATATAAAATAGCCTACACACCCAATAAACGACTCCTTCGGGAATGACACGCTAAGAAGTTGCTCTGCACGCGTAGCTTATAAGGAGGATAACTTGAACATTAGTTTTGCAGCTTCGAGCTGTGCAATGCTGATATTTATCTTCGACGCAACCCTTTCGCGATTTCTCTCAGGCAATATGATGAGTTTATCGGATTTTCCTATCGAGGTATAATATTGATAGAGAAGAAACTAGCTAACAGCAATGTAACATACAATGAAGCTCACCTGTCAACCACAGAGCTGTCAAACACGACAGTATACTAAATAATCATTATTTAACGTTTGAGCAAAAAAATGAAATAAAAAGTGAATTAAAACTCTTTTTATACTATTGAATATTTAAATAATACAGTAGACTTTCACTGTGTGAATACATTTACACTTAAAAATATACTAAAGAATTGTGTTTTTTTAAGGAATCCTGTGCGGGAGGCTCCCCAATTATTGAAAGTCGTGGGGGTCTATGTCACCCTGGGAGGGTGCCGCAGAGGTGTTGCTTGAGTTGTTGCTTCTGTCGTGAGGCGCTGCAAGAAAGTGGCGATTGATGTTGGTTTTGAATAAAACCGGAATATTTCTACTCTCCATTCTTTCATTTTGTTCTCTTCATTTTGTGTTTCGACACCCATTCATAACACATGCCATAATCTATAATCTTATTTGCAAATATAAACATATTATATTTATCTATATATCAGAAAATCTTTGTTCACTTTCTATCACTAAGGACGGTTTGCGTTTTTTAAGGAATCCTATGCGGGTGACTCCCTAGATTTCAGAGACTCTAGAGTCTATGACACAGTCGTAGTGCCGCAGAGGTGTTGGAGATGTGGCGGCTTATGTCCTAATTCTTTGTAGCAGGGTTGTTAGCTGCGTAGTGTTGTGTAAGGTTAAGCAAGTTGATAAAGTGTGTTTTTACATTAAAATAGTTTCTATTCCAAGTACATGATGATTTTATCGGATTTTCCTTTGTAGATTTTCTCACGATCGCGCATAACAAAGTTCATTCAGGAGTGTCTAGGATGATTGAACACGTTTCCATAGAGAAATTCCCAGAATGTATTTATAAGAATTTCACTAGAAGTATCCGGCACTCAATGCCGATATTTTTATAACATTGCGATATTTTTAGTTTCTTCTTTTTTGATAGTGCAAGAAAATTGCAGGAGAAGGAATGACAAAAAATGGGAACTTTCAGTAAATGTACGACAAAGAGTCATTAATACTTTTACGAACTATGAGTTTGTGGGTTCATGTACCTAGGCACGTAGCTTGCTGGTGTGCGTAACTGTAAAAGTGTCAAACAGCTTGTATAATGATGAAATGGATGATAGTAGAGTATAATCTATAATCTAAGTTGCAAGAATATATTCATTCAAAGCTCTCAGATGTATGCCCACAAACAAACACGTGTAGTTCGCGCTTACAAATGCTGATTGTGTACTTACAAATAAAATCCAAACCTCAAATGAACATAAGCCCTGCAACTCTTGACTGCTCTGGTATAATCCATTATGGGAGTATTAGTACGTGAGCCCAAGCACGCTGGGTGGTGTGTGTGTGTGTGGAAGAGTCCACTATAGAAGAATCTGGAATACACGAGAAACATCCATATAAACTGTATAAATATGAGCCGAAATTGTGTGAAGAGTCGTTTGAAACATTGTGACGCGAAGTCGATATAAGCAGAGAAAAGTAATCAGTACATTGTAAACCGATATTGTGCAAAATAAAACTTTTTAAATAAATAAATCGCAGTTTCATGATGAGGCATTCATTTTGTAACCTTTCATTTTTAAAATATTAAAAATGAAAAATCAAAAACAATTGGTTAAAGGAATGATGCAATCATTTTATTTTATTTGATTAGTAATATTTTGTACCTGATGACGGAAACATTGTCTTCGAAACCGGTCGTACATTAGTAAATTTTACTCGCTCCGTAACCGTATACAAATCGTTTTTAATTTTTAATATTTTAAATCGCAGCTTGATTAAAAGAACCCAAGTAAAATGATAAAAACACATAATTAATAAAAATCAACGTAATTAAAATTTGGAGGCTCCCAGACTCTCTCTACATGCTAGATTAAACAGGCGAAGATGAGCCGGACATGTACAGAGAATGCCGTCTTCATGGGTACTAAAAAGGATCCTTGAGGGACATCCGGGTGGATAAAAGAAGAGTTGGCAGACCTAGGCTGAGATGGGAGGATGAGGTGAGGAAGGACGCAAACCAACTACAGCAGGTGACAGACTGGAAAGCCGCAGCGGTAGACAGGAGGAGTTGGAGGCGAAAGCTGATAGAGGCCAAGGGGAGATATGAGCTGACATCCACTGACATCGAATAAGAGAAGAAGTAAGGTAAATTAAAATAACGTTCCCCGTCAGGTCCTCTTATTTATAAGTTAGAGACGCAACGCAAATCAACTAAGCTGCACAAATATTGAAACTTCCTTCCGCGAAACATATTTCTTTTACATCCAATCACTTGGATGAAATGTTGGTTTTCCTTGCCGGTATTTAATTTTGACTTTGGCACCCTCTGTCGGAATCGAGCCCTATCTCTGCATAGAAAATATGTTTCTCTGAGAACTCAAAAAAACTTAGATTTTTTTATCAGAAAAAATAAAAGATGTCTGAAAGTAAGAATCTTTGAAAATAATTGCTAAAAAAAAGATAAATATTTCTTTGATATGATTTTTTCAATAGAAGAACCTAAGTGTTATTTAATAGAGGAACATTCAATTTTCACAAAGTACAAGGTTGTATCCATCATTATTGAGTCTCAAAGTGGATGCTCTAAGGTTACATATTCGATTTAATAGTAATATTATTATTTATCAATACTCGCATCATTACAGGTAGAAGCAGGTGTAGAGGACTTTGATGTACTTCCATGACATCGTAAGATAATTCTTGTAAGACTACAAATGTTGGTCGATTCGTAGTCTAGTGGTTAAAGCTACGGACGCGTAATCGGAGTTTCGTGGGCTAAATATCCGGTGGAGTAGAAGAAAATTATGAATTAATATCAAAGATAATTATCTTAGCTGTGCTGAAAGCTTCATGTGCCTTTACCAAATACCGGCCTCAAAAGTCATATCCAGCCTTTCAGCAACTGGGTCTTGTTTGAGTAATGGACGCTTTCTAAAGCGAGCAATTTGAAATTGATTTAAAAAATAATAAAAGCAACTCGTACATTTATATGTTTTACGTGTTTTTTTTTATGGATCAGGTGGTGTAGAATTAGATTTTTATGACAAATCTATTCTATAATCTATAATCTAAGTTGCAAGGATATATTCATTTAAAGCTCTCAGATGTATGCCCACAAACCAACAAGTGTAGTTCGCGCTTACAAATGCTGAATGTGTACTTACAAATAAAATCCAAACCTCAAATGAACATAAGCCCCACAACTTTTGCCGACCTTCCCTGAAACAGGGGTGACATTGGCAAAGTGAACCATTTTTTACAGTATGGGTGGTCAGCCTCATACCAACCTATAAGTCAAAAAAATATTGAAAGGTCATTTTTGAATAAAATGGTAGGTAAATCGAATAAGAACTGGGGGTACCAACTGTCAACTGAGACATCGACTGGACGACTTCGAAGCACCTTAAAAATATGGTGTCAAACAAAATACACCATCATGATATTTTTTATTTTTTTTATTTTTAAGAAATCCTGTGCGGGAGACTTCCTAGATTCTAGAGACTCTAGGGGTCTATGACACTTGTTGTAGTGCCGCAGAGCTGTATGAGCTTGGTCGTCGCTACAAAGCGCCAATAGGTACTCAAGCAAGACCCAGTTGCTGTAAGGCTAGATGGACCTTTGGTGACTGGTCATTGGTAAAGGTTTATGAATTTTTCAACCCAGCGAAGAGCAAATTTGAAAATATAAATGGTATCTTTTTTGTGCTCCGCCGGGATTTGAACCGACAACCTTTCCATTCAGAGTCTGCAGTATTACCACTGAGCTACGGACCGGTCAATTTTTTTCTTTCAGATTCGTTCTTTGATTTTTTCCTTTTGATTGTTTTACACTTAAGTAGGCACATACAAATTTATGAAAGTATTTTTCACGCGTCTCGCTTTCTGTACCTCGAGTGTAAAACATAGCGTTCAAACTCAACCATCACGTAAACTGCAAAAAACTAACAGAGATCCAACAGCGCACCTAGCGAGCATTTTAGATTCCATATATTTTTTTTTCTACGCGACGGTTATTTATTTACTTACGCAATATTTTATCCGGTTGCATGATAGAGCGACACACTGACAAAACGACACATGACATAACGACAGATGACAAACGACACATGCCATGACAACACAATGCCAGTTTATCACATGACAGAACATCACCATGACAGTACATTACATGAAAACATCACATTCCTAAAACAGAACATACCATAAAAGGCACATGAAAAATCATCACATGACAATTGAACAGAAAACACCATAAATGGCATGACAAAAAAAGTGAGACATGTGAAAATGGAGCTCATGAATATATTATTTGGTACAGCTTGTAAAAAAAAAACAACACCCCGATTATCATTATAAGATAAAAAAAAAACTAACTAAGATGCACATTAAGGGCAACTTCTTACCACGTTATCCCCGAATGAGTCGCATATGGCGTGATGAAGCAAAATATATGTTTGAGATGTTTTTTCATGTGCCGCTTATGGTATTCTCTGATTTAGGAATGCGATGTTTTATCATGTGTTGTTTTGTCATGTGATGTACTGTCATTGTGCTGTTCTGTCATGTGTTGTTATGAAAAGTGTCGTTTTGTCACTGTGTCGTTCTAACTGACACCTTTCATTCTTGGGATACAGTGCGCCCGCATTCAGAGAGCTTTTGTCTGACTAACTAGGTTAACCTTTGTTGTGCGAACAAATCTCTTTGACTGGAGCTACAATTTTAAAAGCACTGATATCAGAGAAATCATAATTATTTTGTTGCCCTTCTGTTTAAGTGAATGAAAGAGAAACTTCAGTTTTTCGAAACCTGAAGATGACATGAAACACTAACATTGGAACTGATATGAAAATTATCAATGAATAATAATTTGGCAAATAAATAAAGTTTTAAACTTTCACTAACACTCTCATGGTCGGTATTAAATAATGAATTGTTTTCGTGGTTTTTCGGGTTAGACCATGGTCTACATGGAGCTTTTTTATCTGCCGACGTTTCGCCTTTGCGAGTAGAAGGCATTTTCAAGGCGAGTTATAACAGCGTGCCGGTCTTAAAAAAGCTGCATGTACACATTGGTCTAACCCGAAAAACCACAAAAACAATTAATGAATTTGGCAATTTTTATTAATTAACAATTAAACAATGCTCCTTAGAAAATTTTATGGAAATAAAGCATAAATGAATCTTTATTTTATTAAAACACTGTTTTAATTTCACTTTATTTATAAATAAACTTACGTTTTCGATCACTCACGATCATCATCAGGTACAACAATGTTCTATAAAATACCAAATTTGGTGATGATCGTGAGAGATCTAATCTAATCTAATCTAATCTAAGTTGCAAAGATATGTTACATTGGAGATTCACATTACATGCATTCTCACAACCAGATACGTACAAGTTCGCGCTTGCACATGCCTCATGTGAACCTACAACATAAAAACCAAATCTCAAATGGACATACACCCTGCAACTCTTGCCGTCCTTCCCTGAGACAGGGGTGACATTGGCAAAGTGAACCATTTTTACAGCATGGGTGGTCAGCCGCATACCAACCTATAAGTCAAGGAACATCGTGAGAGATCGAAAACGTTAGTTTATTAATAAATTAAAACAGTGTTTTAGTAGAATAAAGATTCATCCATACTCTATTTCTATAAAGTTTACTAAGGATCAAATATGAATTTTAACACTGTGTTAATACACAAACCATACAAAATATAATTAAACAATGATGATGATGAGGATGCAGCATCCATTCTTCCGGGCTTGTAGACCATGGTCCAGTATTTCTTCTCAGACAACAGTTCAAGTACGAGCCTAAGAGAAGGCAGTCACAAGTTCACTGACGAAACGCAGCAGCCTCCTAAGAACAAAAAAATAGCCTTCTGAGAAGAAATACTGGACCATGGTCTGCAAGCCCGGAAGAATGGATGCTGCATCCTCATCATCATCATCTGAAGCCGGCCATGAAAGCCTAAAAAAACTTATAATTAAACAATGTTTACTCACTGTTAAAGCCATCGTCAACAGATCCTGACTATTCAACCGGTGCTGTTTTATGTTGAACATATGTACGCTTAATAAATTACTGCTGCCTTATTCGCCCGGCAATAGTGCCGACTAAGTTGCAAAGATTCCTTTAAACCAATGAGATTCATTCTCTATGTCACATTACACCTTCAATATACAACGATCAGTTGGCTTCTCCGGCTGCAGAGAACTTTGGCCCTTAGTTTATAGCAAGAATAAAGAGCATTCTCGAATCATTGAGAATTGGTGCCTGTGTGACTTTACTAGAACATCCGATCAACACTAGAACAACCTATAACAATACAAATACAATTATCAGGTATCTAAAATACCTTGACTTATAGGTTGGTATGAGGCTGACGACCCATACTGTAAAAAATGGTTCATTTTGCCAATGTCACCCCTGTTTCAGGGAAGGTCGGCAAGAGCGGTCTGTGTGAGCGCGAATTTATTCGTGTCTGCTTGTGGGAATGCATTTAATATGAACCTCAAATGATGCATATCTTTGCAACTTAGATTTAGATTAGATTTAAAATGTATTTATTTCTAGAGAGACTTCACAGACTTTATCACACACACGCAAAACACACAATTACATATTCGTCACATTCTTTTAACCAAAAATGACGCACATAATCGTTACATTCATTGATGCGTAATTAAATAAAATGCCTTTAGAATTTGCAAAAATTCTTTTCGTTACGAAATCACGTATTAAGGCGTGTTATAAAGCTAAATCTGCCGTTTTTGTTTCTTACACTTTATGGCTTTATGGTCTTAGCAAAATAGTTACAGTAATAAAAAAAACTAAGCATGTTTATTAATTTTTTATCTTAATTATAAAGCTTGAACAAAAGATATAACTTAAGAATTGTCACCACAAAAAAATATTTAAAAAAATGCGTGTTTTTTACATTTTTAGCTTTTTTTTCGTGTGTGCTGTAGGTATTTTGGATTTTTATTTTTGCTTTTTAATTACAGAACTATACATTGTTTAGGTTCCGTACTCAATTTTTTTTTATAATGTCAATAGTTTTTGAGTAAATATTGAAAAACTGAAACTACTAAATTAATTAAATTTTAATTAAATCAAAGAACACAGTTTTTCCATATTTACTCAAAAACCATTGTTATTATAAAAAAAATGTTGAGAACGGAACCTAAACAATGTATAGTTCTGTAATTAAAAAGCAAAAAAAAAATCCAAAATACAGCACACACGAAAAAAAAGCTAAAAATGTAAAAAAACGCGTTTTTTTTAATATTTTTTTGTGGTGGCAATTCTTAAGTTATATATTTTGTTCAAGCTTTATAATTAAGATAAAAAATTAATAAACATGCTTGATTTTTTTCATTACTGTAACTATTTTGTTAAGACCATAAAGTGTAAGAAACAAAAATGGCAGATTTAGCTTTATAACAAGCCTTAAACAAAAGGCTTCTGTAGGCGAAATGCGTCACAAGGGGTTTTTTTGTACAAAAACAAGGTAATTTTACAAAGACGTCAAGGAGGTTTTCAGTTGTATGGGATCGGGGCCATTTCTCGAAATCGGCGCGGGGGTTTTTAGTTGCTGCAAGTCGAAACAATTTTACGCATTTGCTGTCTGGGGGTTTGTCCTTGGCCACCTGTTGCGAAGTGTGATAAATTATTTTGCCACCCAAGCAGCGTGTGATCTCTTTCTTGTGTGCCTTTTTGTGCATCTCTTTCTGTTTGCAATTTCGTCTTATTATTTTGGATCTGTCTCTTTTGCCGTAGGCAACCAACCATTGAGAAAATTTTACATGAGTAATGTTTGCATGTGTACTGGACCAATGTGTCTTATGAAAACAATAAATTGATTTAAAAAATATTTAAAAGAACTCTCACATTATCGAGTTTTACGGGGTTTCTTAGCTCAGATTGTGTAGAATTTGATTGATAAGACAACTGCATGAAAAAGTCATATTTGACAAGATTGGCGTATACGGAAAACAAGAACTGGGGGAGCGAACTGGTACCCAAAAAGTGTCAAAACCATTAAAAAATCTCTATAAAATATCTATAACCTTTAATGTAAGTTGCAAAGATATATTAACATTTAAGACTCATATGAAATGTAGGCTCACAAGCAGACACGTGCAATTTAGCTAGCTTGAGTTTTTCCCAGACTTGTAAGTTCCAGCTCTTGTGGTGTGATTAATACCAAAATAATCGGTGTTATTCTCGAAAAACAAAGCTATGAGTTATGACTCATTCGCAGCCTATAGTGAATTTTCTATACGAAAAATCAATGATCCGTAGATAAGTTATGGATCAAATGTTTTACGAATAGCACTGAATGTCATCAGAAAACTAGTCTAGTGTAAGCTGAAATATTAATAAGAGACAAATTTCTCTTTTCTGAAGAAACTTTATCTAAATTTAAATTAATAGTAACGGTCATTTGACATATAATATTTACAATTAGACGAACCTTGACTTATAGGTTGGTATGAGGCGGACCACCCATACTGTAAAAAATGGTTCACTTTGCCAATGTCACCCCTGTGTCAGGGAAGGTCGACAAACGTTGTAGGGCTTATGTTTATTTGAGGTTTGGATTTTATTTGTAAGTAGGTACACATTCAGCATTTGTAAGCGCGAACTACACGTGTTTGTTTGTGGCCATGCATTTGAGGGCCTTAAATGATAATATATCTCTGCAACTTAGATTATAGTTATGGGAGAACTTATTTTATTCTCGACGTTTCGTTGGTGACATAGCAAACGTCTTAGGGATGCACCCTTTCTGCACGACGATTGAGGACGAACTGCAAAAGATCTTATAGATACCTTGATAACCATGTTTACAAATATACAAAGAAAGAGATAAAAAAAACGACTTTTTGATTATTATAACCAAAATAAAAATTAAGAGATGTGAGAACTTAATTATTAAACCGGTTTGCACAGCATTGAAAAGACCTACACCCATTTGTCTTCGAAGGCTGGGTGAGCACCGGCCGGTCTTGAGATTCGAGGATAATAAAAATTGATTGCTCCAACTCTGAGTATGAATTCGACTGACAAAATTAAATTATACCTATCAAAGTTACAAGTTTCTTGGATTCCAGCTCTGAAGCGCGAACGCGTTGATTGACGTGCTTCGCCGTTAACCACTTCACTATATATCGCCGAGAAAAGATTACAAGTTTAATATAAGAGGGCTCCCCTCAGAGGGCTCTTGAGGTGTGATACACACAAAAACAGCGCTCACCAAATAAATCATCCTAATATTATTATTTATTATTATAAGTAGCAAAATATATTAAAACTTTAGATTCATATTTAACGCATGCCCGCCCACAAGCAAACACGCGTTAGTTCGCGCTTACCTTTGTTGCATGCGTACCTACTTACTAAGTAAAAAAAAAACGAAGCTACACATATAAAAATGTAGTGTGGCTTTTCACCGCGTTATTACCAAATGCGTCGATTGTGGCGAGTGTAACCTATTTATTTGAACAGGTAAGGGGGCCACTTCAGTTGAAGTGGGGGTTTCCCAGCTCCCCAGGGTGGTGGTACACATTTATTTTGAAGGCTGAGTATGTCTTACCGATAAATACCGATTTATTTATGCTTTGAAACTAGCACCGATTTTTTTTTATTCAATTTTATTTTCGGTTTGAAATTAACACCAAAACGGGCAATCATTTCTGACACCCTCAGTGAGTTTCAAACCCGAGCTGTCGGCATGGAATGCAGTTACCTTACCAACTAAGACATCGACCGGAAAAGTAAAAACCCAAATCTCAAATGAACACACAACCATATAGCAATTACCTAGGTTAAGAAATCTATAAAACATGTTTAAAAAATACATTGATATTTAAGGCTCATATTTAATGCATGCCCACAAGCAGGCACAGTATGCTCAAACCTCATAGTACCCTTCTCATACCCGTCCAGTATCTTCACGCTTACTCGTGCTTCATGTGTACTTACAAAATAAACCAAACCTCACATGAACATAAATTTTGCAACTCCTGCCACCTTTTATTGTAACCGGGGTAGCATTGGTAAAACTGAATGACTAGCACAAAAACAGCGTTCACTAAAGAAATCATCCTAATATTATCATAACGTAATCATAAACTTTTATAATTTTCATACAAATCAATTAACCTTTTTAATATTAACTTATCATCTTTACAAAGGTGCTTTATAAGTATTTTTGAATTTGAGTGGGTTTATTTAATTTCTTTATATTTTATACAGCTCTTTAGTTCTGCGAAGTTTCTATTTCTGATATTAATCTTAACTATGTTAATTTTGTAGTTAACAATGTCATTTTTTTTTAATATTTAAAAATGCAAAACTCATGTATTTTTTTTATTGTTACCTAATCTAATCTAATCTAATCTAAGTTGTAAAGATATGTTACATTGGAGATTCACATTATTTTTATTCTCACAAGCAGACACGTACAAGTTCGCGCTCGCACATGCCGCATGTGAACCTACAACATAAAAATCAAAACTCAAATGGACATACGCCCTGCAACTCTTTCCGTCCTGAAACAGGGGGGACATTGGCAAAGTGAACCATTTTTACAGCATGGGTGGTGAGCCGCATATAAACCTATAAGTCAGGGATCATACACGACAAATTATTTGTTTTTAAATCAATAAATAACAACACGTATGGACATCAATACTAAAACAGAAAACAAATTCCAATTTATTAAACCCTAGCCGTCAACATTATAGATCAACCGCCATTTCTTTCTGTCCTTACACACTTCTTTCATTTCCTCCAGAGTCCTCCAGAGTTATCATAAAAATAATAATTGGGCAATGTTATAAAGCGCCACCGTTTAGTGGTGCTAGCCACCCCCAGGACGCTTAAGCGATGTAATGCATTGTAACGATTTACAGGTTCGAAGATTCGGTTCGACCTGAGTTAACTTTTGTACTGTGTTGTTCGACAGCCCCGATACAAGTCTGAGCCACAGACAGCTTTAGCCCTTTATACACTATGACGTAAGGACGGTTCTCGAAACTGGATCAGGTGTCCAAAACAAGTCGAGAGCGCTAGCGCTTGCGAAAGAATTCCATAGATAAAAAATCACTGGCCCTACATGTTATTTTTGAACACGAATCGCCAGCTCGTCACCTTAGGTCGTAAGGAATTTAGCAGAAAAGCGCATCAGATTGTTGAAATTGTGAAAGAATGGAGTATGCAAAACGAATGTAAAAGAAGGAAATGCGTTAAAAAAATTATGGATATGATTGAACTGAAAGAGGTATTGTGAGGGTTTTTCTTCTCTCCTGCTGATTGACACAATTAATAATTAACAGCCACTTTAATATGTTTACTTTTATTTCTTTCACAATGTATACACAACCACAGCACAATAATATTCTTTATTCTTAATTACACAGGCTTGTGACTCTCACGCCTGGCAAGCTTCTCCTCTCTTTCTGCCTTCCTTTGTTTTTCCTTTTCATTCAAATTCAAATCTCATGTTCCATTTTACCTAACAAACAAATCCATCTCGTTACAATACACCTCCTTCCTCTCATAAAAAAAAAAAACATTCCCAATTTTTTTTTTTTTTTTTCTTTTACAATGAGTAAATAATGTATCATAATGCTCAGCCGGCGCCACATATTTTGTTTTATTTTAAGGATAAATTTCAAAAATATGAAAATAAAAAAAAAACCTGTTTCTGATACATTATTCAGTCATTAATACCTTTTTTTAACAATACCAATTATTTTCATACTTAAAATGAATATTTTTTTTTTTTAACACAAATTTCATATTCAATATTATAAACAAATATTTGTTTTTTTTTTTTTTAATACTTAATTCAACAATTCAAAATAATCAAATAACAATACATAATAAACATTCACCAGTTTATTAATCAATTCATTTAAATAACTTTTTTTTTTTTTTTTTAACATGTATCACATCTTTCCCAATATTTAAATTTATTTTTCATTAATAAATTTATCAGTCCATCAATTTTTTTTTAAAAAAAACTTTACCTTCATATGTAATACTTTGTTTAATTAATGTTTCATACCTTCATTCATGCAATATTTCATAATTCATTCTTTCACTGATCACTTTTATATCAACTTTCACCGTATCATTCATCACCTCAAATTTTTCATACACATGAAAATATGTTTTTTTTTTTTTTTTAATCTAATTTGATTATGTCCTTGATGTGATATTTATTTATAACATTTGTGTCTATATCTTTTAATACATAGACTATCTTGCTAACTTTCTTTTCTATTCTGGCTTTGACAAATTTTGGAGCCAACTTTGTACAGAAGTATTTCCCTGCATTTGATTGTATGAAATTTTTACGCCATACAATATCCCCTTGATCATAGACACGATTTGATCTACCTTTATTATAATAATTTGCATTTTTATTATATGCATCCCATAAATTTTCTGTTACAATTTTGTATAATGTGTTTAATTCCTTCATATTATCTTTATGCATATCTCTATATTTATCTAACTCTTCCTTTGATTCTATTTCATGATTTACTATTTCACCATGAATTTCACCATTTAGTACAATCTCCCTACCTCTTGCTAATACATTAGGTGTGTATCCTGTTGCTAAATTGACTGTATTATTTATTATGCTTTGTACTGAATCTAAGAAAGTATCCCATTTTCTTTGTTCATTTTCAACAAAAATAGCTAATGTGTATCCTATTGTTCTATTATATGTCTCTACATTATTGCACATGGGAGTATATAAAGTTGTATAAAATATTTTCTGTACTCCATATGAGTACATAAAATCTTTAAATGCATTTGACTTTAAATTCTTTCCATTATCTGTTATTATCGTTTGCGGTACTCCTTCTGTTAAAAATATTTTATTTTCTATTAATTTTACTATTTCTTCTGTAGTTGCTCTTCTTAAAGGAAATAACCAACAATATTTGGTAAAAACATCTATTATTGATAATATATGTATATAGCCCGTACTTGATTTTGGTAATGGTCCTATCAAATCAATACTCAGCATTTTTAACGGTCTATCCACTCTTTTTCTATTTTCCATTTTTCCTGCTGGAGGTAAATTATTCGGCTTATACATTTTACATTTTTGACATTTATTTATAAAACTTTTTATATCTGCATACATATTTTTCCAATAGTAACATCTTGATATGTATTTATAATATTTTTTAGTGTTGATCTGTTTTGTATATTTATATTTCTGTTCATTTTTGTTTTGTCTGTATAATCACTTTGGGGCCAAAATGTGAGGGTTTTTCTTCTCTCCTGCTGATTGACACAATTAATAATTAACAGCCACTTTAATATGTTTACTTTTATTTCTTTCACAATGTATACACAACCACAGCACAATAATATTCTTTATTCTTAATTACACAGGCTTGTGACTCTCACGCCTGGCAAGCTTCTCCTCTCTTTCTGCCTTCCTTTGTTTTTCCTTTTCATTCAAATTCAAATCTCATGTTCCATTTTACCTAACAAACAAATCCATCTCGTTACAGTATGCAAAGGTAAAAAAAATGGAGGCAAATCTGCAGAAGCCCTGGCCACGACTAGCGCAATGACGACAGAGCTACAGTTACAGTATCTATTGTAAATAGATAGCTCGAAAGACCTTAGGCAAAGTGGTGGAATAATATTGTATGAAACAGCGGGAAGAAAATAGATGCAGTGTGTTCAAGGTATATGAAGATAAGTAGAGGGACAATAGATAGTTCCCAAAAAGCACTTTGAAACATAGAGAAAAATGTAATAGGTAGAATATTTTTTTGTGCCTCTGTTTTCAAATCTGGAAAAAGAATAGACGTTTTTTTTACATTTGAGTGAAAAATTAGTTGGATTATTTGTTGTTGGTAAAAATGTTATTTATTGTGTATGCTCCTTAATATGTAGGTTGGTATGCGGCTGACCATCCATGCTGTAGAAAATGGTTCACTTTGCCAATGTCACCCTTGTTTCAGGCAAGGTCGGCAAGAGTTGCAGGGTGTATGTTCATTTGAGACTTGGGTATTTATGTTGTAGGTTCACATGCAGCATGTTCAAGCGCGAGCTTATATGTGTCTGCTTGTGAGAATGCATATAATGTGAATTCCCAATGTTACATATCTTAGCAACTTAAATAAGATTTGACAATATTTCTGTATTATTTAAAATATTTCGAATAAACGCTTATTTTATTTACTACACGTACAATAATTGTGAGTAACTAGGTATGTTTGATGTTTATATTTGGATACTTCCACGAAGACAGAATTTTGTTCGTTTTGACTCGGTTTTTTAGGAAAATTTTATAATCCCATCTCTGCTTCCAATAAAATACACTTACCGTAAATTTATGTGTTCCATAAATGTATGTAGTACCTACGCAGGTTATTCTAATTGGGCAAACAATGACGATGTATTATGTTTTTATTGTGTTGTCGAATCTGTAAAAATTTCATCGGAAACCACGGCTGCCCTAAAGCAAGCCAGCGCAGGTAGCCTCCTATACACTCTGAAAAACACCTGGCGATTCACGCATGCGCGCTGCGAGCCCCTTAAAAGCCTTGCACCCCCTCTCTTCCCGCCATTCGTAAACCGACAGCCTTCGGGATAGCACGGACGCGCGAACGAACAGAATTTCAAACTATCGTGACAGTTGAATTCCTCACGATGTTCAAGTACAGTTTGTTTGGTGCTGGTTTCATTTTTTGTGTTGTACTTTTGGATTCGGGTTTTGCTCTGGCAATATTGGACGATACCTTTGGCGGGTCCAAGACGCTGGATGACCAGATGAAAGTTTTGGTGACGCGGATGACTGCAGCTCAAAGTGCCGAAGTTTCAGCTCTGAAGAAAGAGATTGACAGCCTAAGGTAAGATTTTTGTTTTTTGTTTTTGTGCGAATTTTAAATTAACTGATAAGACTTTGCTAGTACTGTTTTCTTTGTTGTGAATAAAATGATTCAATTGATGATAAAAGCTTATTTGCATTTATAAAATACTCTGGAAAGTCTTCAATCTTCATACATTTTGTTTTTGGTGGGGTGGCCAAATTAAATATTTTCAGGCAATGCAATGGTTTCAATTCAATTTTCGATATGCTCATCAAAAATAGTAATTTAAATGCGCAGACAAACTAATATATTGTGAGCTATCATATATTAGTTTTACACCAAAGTGCGCACTCTTGCTTTTTTGAGAAAATGAGACGAATATAATTATAGCGACAAAGAAAATTATATAAAAACACAGAATATGTTATTTTTTTAATTTTGAAAAAAACCATATTTGTTTCATTTGATTCTACAAGACTCATAAATTACCTCATGCAACACAATATACTTATACAAAGAACATTTAAAAAAAGCTTTAAAAAATCATGTTTTCCACATTTGTTTTTGTTTTTGAATATTGGATAAACACAAGGCTAAGATTATTATATAATTAGTTTGTAAGTTTGCTATTTTTACTTGTTTTGCAAATAACTCTAAGGATTTAATTTCTTTATTTGTTTTATTATTTTCACTTTTATTGTATGGATTACAAATTACAAACGTTTTCGGTCTTGAGACCATCATCAGGTATATAAAACTTAATTAACAATAGAAATGGAAAATTAACGTTTAAAGGAAATAAAAAAAAAATCTGTAGAGTTATTTGTAAAATTTATATTGTTAATATAAAAATCGTTAAAAATATATTTTACTCGTTTTTATGTCCTCGTATATAGTGTATACATAATTGATCCTGTTTATATCCACTCTAGGACAAAGGCTTGCACTATTGAATACAAGCTTTTGCGAGTAATAATGTATAAACGACGGATCGTAGTCCAGTTTACAACAACTTAGGCTGCCTGGCTGAAAGTTCGTGGTTCGAATTTCCGGCTGAGCATAGAATTATTAATGTACCTACAAATGGTGAAAGATAATTATTTATGTACATCAAAACTGGCCAAGCCTTCATAGTAGATGAGTTCCTGGCTTTTCAGGGCGAGGATAAAAGCGCCCTTCTGAATTGAGGATGGGTGTGCGGCTGACCACCGCACCTTTAAAAATGACAAGCCTTGCATATTCATTCACTTATAAATTTTCTAACAATCAAGATGCTTAGCAACTGTAACTCTATTGCCATTCTTCTAGGAGTTTTCCAGTCTTTGCAAAGTTGCATACGTTTCTTCTTAGCTTTGCATATTTCTTTTGGTTCCTTTTCATTTATTTCTTTCTTTTGCATTCACTCTTAATATCGCATTCTTTCACAATTTCTTCAAAACGATCAAGAAATATACCCATTTTTCTTCTTTCACATGCTCTTGGTTTATAAATTTGTCCTTATTCCATCTTCTATTCTTTCTACATGTTCAAAACGTCTATAATCTGTATAATATATAATCTAAGTTGCATACATTAATTATTAAAAATGATTGATTTAAATGCATATCATCAAAGTCACTATAATCTATAATCTAAGTTGCAAAGATATTTTACATTTGAGATTCATATTAAATGCAATCTCACGAGCAGGCATGTATAAGTTCGCGCTAAAACATTTCGCACGTGGACAAAAATCCAATCTCAAATGAACATAAATGCCCTGCAACTCTTGCCGACCTTTCCTGAAACAGAGGTGTCATCGTATCACATATTTTAGTTACTACCTTTACTTTCAAATACTCTTCCAGCTTGCATTTCTCTTTAGTCTTTTACCTGTTCATTCTCCACTCAATAAGCATTTAAGCAAAAACAATAAGCATTACTTACATAGTAGGCAGATGATGAAAAAAAAAGCGAAATGCCTTTGAAGGGGAAAAAAGCATCGTAGACATATTATTTGAATTATAAAACAACATTAATGTAGGTATAAACATGTTCAATGAAATTTTTCAGAAACGTAACGAAATATTATTTTTCTGCAATGAAATGCCAGACAAAAGTTTATGTAATTTGAAATACTGGAAAGCTTTTAATATCTTAGTATGGCAGGCCGCCTTACATCGGTCTACCCTATTTATTAGATTTTACTTCACGTCGGAATCTCTGATTATCATAGATAAAATTGTCTGAAAATGTTGCTTCGTCGTGCAGAATTTACAAAACTCATTCATTGACTTATAGGTTGGTATGAGGCTGACCAACCATACTGTAAAAAATGGTTCACTTTACCAATGTCACCCCTGTTTCAGGGAAGGTCGACAAGAGTTGCAGGGCTTATGTTCATTTGAGATTAGATTTTTATATTGTAGGTCCACAATGCGGCATGTGTGAGCGCGAAATTATGCGTGTCTGCTTGCGAAAATGCATTTAAAACATGAACCTCAAATGATACATATCTTTGCAACTTAGATTTAGATTCAGATGGAAAGCGCTTCTTGTTGTCGAAGATCAAGTTTATTTTGTTTTATGGAGCCATTGTAAATCTTTCAGGCCCTAAATAATTAAAAAGAAGTGATCTAATATAGAAATCCTGTCTTTAATACTGGCATTCAAACCCTAAGTCTGACGATCAGAAAGCAGAAACTTTAACAACTAAACTGCCGGCCGTTATATCCAAAACGTAAATAAATTTAAAACTCACTGCAACTCAAACGAACTATTGAAGTAGATACACTAAAAAAAACAAAACACGTTTCTTTCATATGCAATCTACTCCAAACAAAATACTAAAAAATAAATTCGCAGTAGATTGAATTTGACAAGCCAAATAAGAATAATTTTCGAGCGATTGTTTCATATACATCAAAGGCAATTTTGTTAAAATTTACAAAAGAAAGGAAAACTACCTAGAAAGGTTACGTTTAGATGGAATATATTTTTGAAAGACAAGAGGGTCATACGTGCAAAGCGATTTCGGATGTCCATTAAATTATTGAAATATACTCGTGCCCGGATATTTTTGGGAATCCCTCGGTTTGTTTATGACCTTTTAAATAATAAATGTCATTGAATGAATGGGATATCCAGAGTCATAATAAAAGGAGGGTTTGCATGAAAAAGGTTATGACTCTGGATGAAATGAAAGAAGTATGCAAAGACAGGAAGAAGTGGCGGCTAATCTGCAATGTTGATTTGTAATGTTGGCTTATTCATTTGTTACATTTTTTGTACAGGAAATTATTGACTTTTTTGTACAGATTATTGTTATCTTTTTAAATGCTTAAATGTTATTTATTATTTGTATTCCTTGACTTATAGGTTAGTATGAGGCTGACCACCCATACTGTAAAAAATGGTTCACTTTGCCAATGCCACCCCTGTGTCAGGAAAGGTCAGCAAAAGATTTAGGGCTTATGTTTATTTGAGGTTTGGATTTTATTTGTAAGTACACATTCAGCATTATTTTGTTAGCACGAACTAGTGTTTGTTTGTGGGCATGCATTTGAGAGCTGTAAATGAATGTATCCTTGCAACTTAGATTATAGATTATAGGAATGAAAAGTGAGTGTGGGACCGCGTCATCCCGGCTTTAGGGTCTATGCGCGGAATTGAAATTAAATTCTTTAAAAAATTTCCGAGATTGTATTTTTTTTCCTTTTTGACACTGATGAATGATTGTTTGAAATTTCAGTCTGTACATTTTTCATGTATCTATACATTATAATAACCACATGTTGTTTATTTAGAAATTGCGTAGGTACCTACATATTGAGTTTTTTCTTTTGTAACTTGCTCACTTATCTGAAGTTGTAAGTACGTATATTTTATGTTGAACGCTGAAAGAAAGACCCATATTTTTTAAGTTCGTTTTTGTCATGGTTTTTTTTTGTCATTTCTGTAAGTGTCATGATTTTTATCATATACGTTCTTTTATCATTATTGTCCGATGTAATACACATTTTAAAACATTTTGGTGCAAATAAATACTTAAGTTTTAAGTAATAATAATATTGGGATGATTTATTTAGTAAGCGTTGATTTTGTGTAAATCAACCCTCAAGAGCTCTCTGCGAGCTAGGCCGTCGCTGTAGAAAGCGCCAATTCTCAAGCACGACTCAGTTGACTGGATGGACCTTTGGTGACCGGTGTTTGGTAAAGGTTTATGAATTTTTCAACCCATCGAAGAGCATATTTGAAAAAAAAAAAGTTATATTTTTTTTGCCCCGCTGGAATTCGAAACCACGACCTTTTATTTACGAGTCTGAAAAGCTAACTACTGGACTACGGACTATTCAAAGCTTTATACTCAAGATAGATCCGGTCGATAGCTTAGTTGGCAGAGGGCTTACATTTTATATCGAGAGCTATCAGAAATAATTTATCTTTTTCGTGTATATTTTAAACCAAAATAAAAATACCGACAAGCTTACTTGGCCTTCAAAAGAAATTAGAATCGGCCCCCTCAGGACCCGGGAAACTCTCCCAGCTCAACTGAAGTGGTTGGCGTAAGGGCGGTCCTTCGGGGACAACGCGGTGAGAAGTTACACTATTTGTGTAGTTTAGTTGCGGAACAATTTGCTAGGATCTGACGTTAAGGGATGAAAATTATACCTGTTCGTCACTTCTCATTGAATATTTAAGAAATTTAATATTTAAAATGGATTCAGAATATAAAATGTGATTTTTCGTTTTCACTTTATAGGTAATAATAATTAATCAATGCACGTGATTTTAATATAGAATATTTAATGCGGTCTGTTCTTAATTAAAAACTGTTTTATTCATCCCTTTCTGGGAAAAAGTGTGCCCGATTTGTTACGTCGCTGACCAGTTTTGTATATTTTTCCCGCACATAAAATATAGAGAATGTATTTTTGAGTTCGTTTTTTCAGTTACCTACCACTAGCGAACCTTCCAATATGAAGCTTTTGTACACTTTAACATCGCTAGTAAAATTTTATTCATTGAAAATGATTTTCCAGGGAAACATTGAAAATTAATACAAGCTTTTCTAGGCGTTAACTAGAGCAACATTGTTCCTACGTACGTTTTATGTCGACGTACATATTATCTAAATACCGTATAAAATATAGTTTATTGTAGGTCGTTTTCGAGAATTGCATCGGCTTTTTAGTCCGGTCGATAGCTCAGGTGGTAGAGTGCTTGCATTCCATGCCGAAAGCTCGGGTTCGAATCCCACCGAGGGTGTCAGAAATGATTTTCCGATTCGGTGTTTATTTCAAACCCCTAAATAAAATACCGGCAAGGTTTACTCAGCCTTCACAAGAAATGAGTACCAGCACTCTCGGAAGCTGGGAAACCTCCACTTCAACTGAAGTGGTTGGCGTAAGGCCGGCCCCCTTACCTGTAAAAATAAATAGGTTCAACTCGCCACATGCGACCCCTTCGGTGATAACGCAGCAAGAAGTTACACTAAATGTGTAGCTTAGTTTTGTTGCGTTTTGCGTTTTTTGGTGATTGGACTATCGGAGCTGGGATAGAAGTTTCGACAACCCTCGATAGAACTTACCGTATCTAATTGAAGATAGAGCGGCGTATTAACAGACGATATATTGTTAATTAAACAACAATCAGCTGTTGAGGCATGGCCATGTTTTATTCTGTAATATCTTCAAATACGTACGGTACCGTAAGATCTTTAATAATAATGAAAATAATAAATAACACTTGTAATGCGCCTTTTCGTGACTAAGTCACTGTAATAGTCTTTGAAAAAATGGGTTTTGAGCCCTTTTCTAAAAGCTGCCTCAGTCTTCAGCTCCCTGAGGGTTGCAAGAAGAGTATTCCAAGCCTACGGAGCAGCAACGATAAAGGCTCGGTCACCAAACACCCTCCTTGTGGCTCTGCGCGGCAGCATCTATTAACGACCGTCTAGTCTTCCACCCGTGGTCTCATCTTTTGCATCGAAATTACAAAGAAATAAAGCAAGTGAAGCATTTCCTCGCAACAGTTCCATGACTTTTAGTTTGACCAATCGTACTGTAAAGTCTGTTTCATTTTTGTCAATGCCACCCCTGCTTCAAAAAAGGCCGGCAAGATTTGTAGGGCTTATGTCATTTGAGGTAGGTGTGGATTTTATTTTGTAAATACTTATGCATACTTTGCAACCTGCCATGGAATCTGTCTTGAGTCATCCATGCAACTCTATTATAACTTCGGCAGGAAACTTTATCATAAGTAATCATCATATTAATCTTCCATGGTAACACTTCGGACTCTGAATGGAAGGTTGTGGGTTCGAATCCCGGCGGAGCACGAAAAATATACCATTTATATATTTTCAAATTTGCTCTTCACTGGGTTGAAAAATTCATAAACCTTTACCAATGACCGGTCACCAAAGGTCGACCAGCCTTACAGCAACTGGACCTTGCTTGAGAATTGGCGCTTTGTATTGACGACGACTAAGCTCGTATAAACGTCGATAGCTCAATTGGTCGAATTCTTGCATTCCATGCCGAGAGCAAGGGTTTGATCTCAAGGTTTACTCAGCCTTCACAATAAATGAGAACCAGCCCCCCGGGAGCTGGGAAACCCCCACTTCAACTGAAAGTGGTTGGTGTGAGGCCGGCCCCCTTACCCGTAAAAGTAAATAAGTCCCGAATCGCCACATGCAACCCCTTCGGGGATAATGCAGGCAAGAAGTTACACTATATGTGTCGCTTAGTTGTGTTTTAATGGTACGACAACGCGGGATGTGTTTTGGTCTCCATGATCAACCGCTGCCACCCTGCTTGCTCCACCCTTTTCTTCTCCTTTCCCACGCTCTTACCGCACGGCAGACTTCCGACACTAGATCCTTGCCTTCCCAATCTCCTGTGCCCCTTTGAGGCTGGTCATCACAACTATCTTTTCCAGGCTCTGATGGTCCATTCCCTAAATTTGATTCATCCAATGCAGCTTGCTGACTTTAATTGACCTATGAGTTATAAGCCGTGCAATATTTTTGCAATTTAAAATATAGATCGGATGTGGTTTGCATCGAAATGCCCAGATTTTTCATTTGTATCCGGCGCCGCATACAAATAACTGAATTTCCTGGTATCCGAAAAAAATATACTATCCATTCATTTCGCCGGTGACGTGAAATATTATTAATCTAATTGAACAAAACCCATTGTCAGAGTTTTTATTCCGACGGAATGTGAGTTATTGATAAAATGGATTTCCTTGTACATATATATATGCAATCAATACAAGAACGCGTTCAGGATTAAAATATTTTGTAAAACCAAAGAGAATGAGAGAGCAATATGAAAAGTTGTAGGTCTCTATAGTCTATAAGATTACTGAAATTTTTATATTAGCATCTTCATTTTGTAACTATTATCCAAGTTGCTAAGATATATTATCATTTAAGATTGATATTAAATGCATCTCCACAAGCATTCAATTAGCGCTTACACGTGTATATTTCCAAAATAAAAATAAAGATCTCAAATGAGCATGAGCCCTGCAACTTTGATCGCCCATCCCTGAAACAGAAGTGACAGAGAGGGTCAGACTCATACTAATTTAAAAGCCAAAAAAAAATATTTTCATCAAAATTCACATAAAAAAATTATTGTAGTAATGCCACACCCCTGTTTCAGAGAAGGGCGGCAAAGTAGCAGGGTTAATGCTCATTTGAGATTTGGGTTTTCATTTTGTAGGTGCACATTTATTTTTAAGGTTTTGTTGTTTTTTTGTAAACTTAAATGTCATTTATTACTCGTATTCCTTGACTTATAGGTTGGTATGAGGCTGACCACCCATACTGTAAAAAATGGTTCACTTTGCCAATGTCACCCCTGTTTCAGGGAATGTCGGCAGGAGTTGCAGGGCTTATGTTCATTTGAGTTTGGATTTTATTTGTAAGTACACATTCAGCATTTGTAAGCGCGAACTACACGTGTTTGTTTGTGGGCATACATCTGAGAGCTTTAAATGAATATATGCTTGCAACTTAGATTATAGATTTATAGATTATAGACATACAGCATGTATAAGCTTGAACTTACGAGTGTATGCTAATGGGCATGAATTAAATAAGAATGACAAGTCATAATTACACTTTCCAATGTGTATTCGCAATTTCAAATGCCATCTGTACTTATTTGGTGGCTATCCAGGTTGTCGATGCCATTTTCGAGTCACGTCCATTGCAGTTTAAAGCTCCTTGTTCTGTATGTTGACCCCAAACACACATAGCTTATCTTCAATAACCTTCCTTGTCTACTTTTTATCAATATGTAGGTATGACCTGCATTTTGCAGTTTCTACGAATCTCTTCTTTCGTGCGATTTCTGAGAAATTTTCCAACTTTAGGTCACCGCGTTTTCGTTCCTGCAATTTCTAAGAAAAACTTTTCTTACGGCAGAAGGTGTTGCGTCAATATATTGCCTCATTTTGTGTTCGATGTGTGGTTTGTATCCTTGACGATATTTTCTGCTCTCTAGCATAGCACGCTTTAGGAATTTAGAGAAAATTATAGCTTCTCTTTGACTACATTTTTATATGTATACTGTACTGTACTGTATCCTGCCGCCGTTTCAATAGGAGTGGCCGGTACCTCCGTAGATGCGTCTCCACTGTTTTCTGCCCTTGCATATCTCTTTCATCTCTTCAACATTCATCACTTTCCTCATACAAACTCTTCTCTTATTATCACTCTGCAGGTTATATTCTTTCGCAATCTTACCTATTTGGTCCATCAATTCCTTTTTCCTATGACATTTCCTCTGTACACTTTCTTCGTTAGTCGTTCATCAGCCATTCTTTCAAGATTCCAGTCTATAAATTTATCTATACTCAGGTGCCTATTCATACTATACAGTGTAAAGGTAATTTTCCTTTTAAAAAAAGCTAAAGGTTGGTATGAGACTGATTTTCCAGTTCACTGTTGCCAATACAAATCCTATTTCCTCCCAAGGAATAGAGGTATATGCCCTTTTAAGGTTTGAGTCTTTTTTAGTAGACAAACTTGCAGGAAGAGTAAATGCAAACTTAAAGGTGTTTGCTTGTGAGCATGCACGAAATATAAATCTAAAAAAAAAGCAAATTGGATATTAAACGCATGGATAAGTTCTCATTCGCCAAAGGACTCGGATTGCTCTTTGCAAGGCTTTTTAAAAAAAAAAGTATCGGCAGGTAAACGTTACAGCTTGCTTTAACTAGGTTCCTTATCAAACCAATTACAAAATAATAGTTTTTAAATTTTCTTTATCAACCCGTTACCTCTAAGTTTTTTTTGTCTTTTTCAAATGCCCCGCCCTCATTTTATCTCGAGAGACCAAAAATTCGATTTGAATTGATCGTCGAGAAAATTCAGCTCGAATAATTGCAATGCAATTGCACACAGCAGTACATCTCGAGTTATTTTTGCATGAGAGACTACGGGCTCGCACCTGCCTTTGGTCTGGCTTACAAGCAACAAGGTTTTTCTCGCCCAGGCGCCTTTTTAAGGCTCGTTTTCGCATATCTGTGCACCTCACAGTACGGAGCGCTTTGTTTTTAGGTCATTTGCCTTCGAGATTGCCTTATCCAAAAGCGATCGCAGCTTTCTCTTTGGGACGCGACGGGATTCGCCTGTTGTAACGAATAATGTCAGCATTTTTTTTGCAAAAAATAAATATTTAAAATTCTGGACATTCTTAGTTATAATAATAATAATAATATTAGGATGATTTATTTGGTGAGCGCTGTTTTTGTGTGTATCACACCTCAAGAGCCCTCTATGTAAGAGTTATGTACTAAGGTTCGCAAGTATTGTAAATGCTAAAGAGGATAGTTCAAAATTGTTTGGTGGTTAAAATCAACATTTTAATCTAATAGATTTTGTAGCGTTTCTGTATTCACACAGTGAAAATTCATTTTATTTAAAATTGTTTTTTTTTTTTTCTAAAACGTAATAATTTTAATTTGACATACATCACTCTTGATAATGACCTGAGTATTGAAGGTCAAAAGTGCTTGAGATAGAAAATATTATTGTGAAAATGAAACTACGTTTTAGAAAAAAATAATTTTATTTTAAATATTCTAATCTTAATCTAAATCATAGTTGCAAATATATGTATCATTTGAGATCATATAAAATGCATTCCTACAAGCAGACACGCATAATTTCGCGCTCACACATGCCGCATGTGGACCTACAATATAAAAAAACCCAATCTCAAATGGACATAAGCCCTGCAACTCTTGCCGACCTTTCCTGAAACAGGGGTGACATTGGTAAAGTGAACCATTTTTTACAGTATGGGTGGTCAGCCTCATACCAACCTAACATTGAATACTTGTATTTCTTTATGACGAAAATCTAAGTTGTAGACATCGCACGTTTAATAATAAAGAGAAATAACTCGAAAATTGGGAAAATCGAGATTTTGTAATAAAACGCAAGAACAATGCGAGAAGAATAGGTAGAATGCGACAGCCGTTCAATTTGGGCGAAGATGACCGAGATAAAGCATCGGCCGCCTTTTTCATCCCATACAAGTTGTACTGGCTGTCTGAACTTCAAACGTGATTTCCCAACATTCATGTTTTTTGAGTTATTGCTCTTTATTATTAAACGTGCGACATGATGTTGTCAGAGATCTAAACGTGCTTAAAATCGAAACTACCGGCGACCATCTTTTAAAACGTGATTTTTCATAGTTCAACATGTAGTTACAGATCGACAGGGTTTTAACTGGACTCAGTAGAAATTTGAACTAACGTCGCAATGGTGTAAAACAGTGGTTCGCAATATGTGTAGCTTAGTTGCGTTTGCCGCTTGCCGCTTGTGTGTGTGTCACACCTCAAGCGCCATCTCCGATCATACATGATCAAACATCAAGTAGACGGAAACTTTGATGCGAAATGAACATAATACACACGTTAATATGTACTTGATATTAATGAGTTTCGCATGCATCTCGTCGCCAATACCAAAACTTGTACCCGCCATTTTGTGTTGATATTATATCATCGTTATAATTATCAACAACTTCATGTCACAACAAGGAGCAGAGGCGTGACGAGGTTCTAATCTAATCTAATCTAATCTAAGTTGCAAGGATATGTTACATTGAAGATTCACATTACATGCATTCTCACAACCAGACACGTACAAGTTCGCGCTTGCACATGCCTCATGTGAACCTACAACATAAAAATCAAATCTCAAATGGACATACACCCTGCAACTCTTGCCGTCCTTCCCTGAGACAGGGGTGACATTGGCAAAGTGAACCATTTTTACAGCATGGGTGGTCAGCCGCATACCAACCTATAAGTCAAGGAACACACACACACGAAAAATTACATTTTATACATCATTAAATAATAATTTGGTGATTAAAAAACAATCGAAAACTTTATTGAAAAAAACAGGAATTATTTTAAAAACTGATGATGATAAGGATGCAGTGCATCTATTTTTTCGGGCTTGTAGACCGCATGGTTCAGTATTTATTCTGTAGGCTGCTTTTTTCTTCTTAGGGGCCGTCCATAAATTACGTCATCGATTTTGGCAGATTTTCGACCCCCCCTCCTTACAATCATCCTGTAGTCATTATCTAATGACCCCCCCCCCTCTTGCTGTAATAATGGATGAGCTTAATAATTAATAATGTCGTATTACTTACATAATATTTTGTAGATTTTGTAGAAATTGGTATTTACAAGAACGACGTCACTTTTGGTACTCGCACATCATTTGCCATCATCCGCAGACCAGACTCCCCCCCCTTAATGCGAATGACGTAATATATGGACAGCCCCTTAGAAGGCTGCTACGTTTCGTCTGTGAACTTGTGACTGACTTCTTCAAGGCTCGTACTAGAGTACGCACAAGGCTCGTACTTGAACTGAAAGTACGAGCCTTGTACGTACTCAAGTACGAGCCTTGAAGAAGTCAGCACAAGTTCACTGAAGAAACGTAGCAGCCTTCTAAGAAGAAAAAAACAGCCTATAGAAGAAATACTGAACCATGGTCTACAAGCACGGAAAAATGGATGCTGCATCCTTATCATCATCATCTGAAGCCGGCCATGAAAACCTAGAAACACTTATTTTAAAAACTGTTATAAAATTATGAAAAGTATGCGTGGAAGCAGAAGACCGTGGAGTGTATGAATTAATCAAATAAGCGAGATTGCGAGACGAAAATCGAAAGTGTATAGATTATAATATTAATGCATTAATGGTGCGTGATTTACGCTATCGACTAAGAGGTTGGTATGAAGCTGGCCTCTAGCTGCAAAAACTTTTTTCACTTTTGCTAACGTCACCCCAGTTTCAGGGAAAGGCGGCAGGAGTTGAAAATTTTATGTTCATGTGAGGTTTGGCTTATTTTGTGTACCTAAGCGTGAACTTACATGCGTCTGCTTGTGGACATGCATTAAATATGAGAAATCCAATATATTTTTGTAGAAAAATATACTATAATAATCTAATTTGCAAAGTTAAGTAAAATTAACAATTAAAATTCATATTAAATGTATACCCACAAAAAAAAAACACGTGTAAGTTCGCGCTTATAAATGCAGCATGTGTACTTACAAATTAACCTCAAATCAACATAACCCCTGCAACTTTTACCGACCTTCCCTGAAACAGGGGTGACATCGGCAAAGTGAACCACATTTTACAGTATTTAACAGCTTAGATTATAGATTATGCATAGAGGTGAGTTTACACAATATCGTATACTCGGGGTAGTATTGTTTTTATTACTTGTTTGCAAGCGAATATATTGCCTCAATAACTTCTGTCCTGATATTGAATTTATTTTTAAACATATTTGTTTACTATTGGATTAGCTCACTTTTATTGAATAATAGCGTAAGCGTAGCATTGCATCGCAGCGAAATGTTCCACGAAATATGTTAGATCTCCGCATTATTGCAATGATGTTGAAAGTTATTGGAAAAATCTGAATAAAAAAGTAAATTGAATTTGATATTCGATTGTACACAAGCTCCTGTTTTCGCATGAGGGTGAGAAACCCATATGTAACATATATGTGTTTTAAAATAAGATTATGTTATTCTTTTCTAAAATTTTGTATCTATTTATAATCTATAATGTAAGCTGCAAAGATATTTTAACATTTAAGGCTCATATGAAATGCATGCCTACAGACAGGCACATGTAGGTTCGCGCCTACACATTCTGCATGTGTGCATACAAATAAAGAAAACCTCACATGGACATAAACCTTGCAACTCCTGCCGCCGTTCCCTGAACCGGGGTGGCATTGGCAAAAGTGAACCGATTTTTACAGCACGGGTGGTCAGTCTCGTACCAACCCAATTATTTTCATTAATCAATAATTTGGATTTTATTTGTAAGTACACAATCAGCATTTGTAAGCGCGAACTACACGTGTTTGTTTGTGGGCATACATCTGAGAGCTTTGAATGAATATATCCTTGCAACTTAGATTATAGTATATAGATTATAGAATAATAACTGATTGTTTAATGCAAAAAAAAAGAAAAAAATGTACAGTAAATGAAAATTGATGATTTAAATAATTATACAAATAAATTTGTATTTATTAACAACGAAATTCCTGTAAAAAATATGGAAAAAAAATATATAATCTTTATTCAAGACCTATCCAAAAATTTTCAAAATTGACTTTGTAAAATTAAACATTTGAAAACGAAATGGCTCCATCGACATGTTTAGCAATAAGTTTATTTTTCATTCTTACTTTTATATATTTCGACAACAGAAGTAACATTTGCAAAGTGAACAGTATGCGTGGTCAAAAATAACCTACAAGTCATGGAACTGAATCAATACTGGCGATTGATTTAAATAATATTAAGTAACTTTTTTGTTTTTATAAATATTAACAACAGATGCACACACAGATACGCCATTTTTTCCAGTCGGTACTCACTTCCTGTGGGGCTCGAAGTTTGAAACTAATTTTATACAGAAATAGCTGTACCGATCCAACCGTCATACCCGGACACTTCATGGTCTTTCACATACGTAAATATAGCGTTTACCAAAAAATTGTGTGGAATCTTAAACGCACCTCTTGTGAACGTTTAAGTTTCGCTACATTTTTTTAATACGCAATTTTATGAAGTTGTACTTTACTTCGTCCTTATATTATAATTTTTACTTCCTCCTAAATACATACACATTACTTACCATTCATACAACAAACATACTCGTAAACAGGGACGTTTGAAGGTTTTTTTTGCTAAAATTTTGATTTTTTTTCATGTTAATTTTGTTTGTGTGGTACTACATTTGAGAAGTATGACAGGAAAAACTTTGAGGGATAGAGTTAGGAATGAATGGGTAAAAAAAGAATGTAATTTGAAAGAGGATGTGAAAGTTAAAGTACAAAAGAATGTGATGAGATGGTTTGGGCATGTGGAAAGAATGAATGATTATAGACTGACAAAGTATGTATACAAAGAAAGTGTGAAAGGAAAAAGAGGGAAGGGACGACCGAGAAAAGTATGGAGTGATCAGATTGTGGAGTTTGTGAAAGAATGGGATGGACAAAGTGAGCGTAAAAGAAGAAAAGGCGTGAAAAAGGTGATGGATATGAAGGAATTGAAAGAGATATGTCAGGATAGGAAAAAATGGAGGAAACTTTGCAGAGGCTCTGGCCACCCCTAGCGGAATGGCGACAGAGTTACAGTTACATGACTCAAGTACGGGATTTACTTGAAATGGAAGGGAAACTAATAAATTTTGGGGAAACGATATATCAAATATTTTCTACAGGGACTTTTACAGTTTTTCATTAAATATGCCATCCTGAGAACTGCCTATTATCTAAGTTGCAAAGAAAGGTAAAATTACATTAAAGATTAATGTATTATGCATGCCCACAAGAAAACACGTTTTGAGCATCTCTGTTCATTGCTTTGCTTACTATATTATTTCTCATTGTTGATTGATATACCTGCTGTTTTATATCAATCGCATGATGATAAAATGTGTAATAAAATGTTTAAAAAACCTTATGCATTTTTCTTTTTAAGCGATCGTACTTAATATGAAATATTTATTCCGTTTGTACTTATTTCTATCAGCAGTTATACCCTTTGTATGTGATTCGATCCACATCAAACACCACAGGAACCATTCCGAAAATAATCTACACATTTTCTGAAAAAAATATTAAAATCAGTTGAGCGGTCTTTTTTTTTTTTTTTTTTT
Organism: Agapetus fuscipes; assembly: GCA_951799405.1. Taxonomy (NCBI): domain Eukaryota; kingdom Metazoa; phylum Arthropoda; class Insecta; order Trichoptera; family Glossosomatidae; genus Agapetus; species Agapetus fuscipes. The sequence goes on from OX637332.1 coordinate 5,168,104, forward strand.
TTTATGTTTTTTTTGTACTTAAATGTTATTTATTACTCGTATTCCTTGACTTATAGGTTGGTATGAGGCTGACCACTCATACTGTAAAAAATGGTTCACTTTGCCAATGTCAATGCCAAGGATTTTATTTGTAAGTACACAATCAGCATTTGTAAGCGCGAACTACACGTGTTTGTTTGTGGGCATACATCTGAGAGCTTTGAATGAATATATCCTTGCAACTTAGATTATAGATTACTCATACTTTGCCATTCACAAGACATTTGATCCATAGCTAATCTACATATCGTTGATTTTTTGTATGGAAACTTCAGTGTAGGCTGCGGATGAGCAATGGATTTGCTGTTTGAGAATAGCACCGATATGTGTGAACACAGAAAACTGAAATCGACAGTTTTTTTTTGGAAGTGACGCACTGGGCATTCTCTCAGTTAGCGCCCCCTTGGAAACTCCACTGATGCGTTTGCATAGTAATTATTGTTCATCGAACGTTGTCGACCTTTCGGTGCAGGGTTTAATTAGGCTGAATGACCAAGTTTATAGGGTCTGTATGTTAACCGCCATCCAATACCTTAAGCTCACTCAAAAATGTATGAAAAATAAAACAGCACCTCTAATGGGCTTGTTGGTTTCCACATATTTAAAAAAAAAATACGTTGTGATTGAATATAAACGTAAAGATTGATATGGTCTGTATGTTAACCGCTGTCCTATAATATCTTATTATACTCTAAGCATTGTGTAAACTAACGTAAACATGTATGATAAATAAAACAGCACCTCTAATGGGCTGTTGGTTTCCATATATTTAAAAAGAAATACATTGTGATTGAGTATAAACGTAAAAATTGATATGGTCTGTATGTTAACCGCTGTCCAATACCTTATTGTACTCTAAGCATTGTTTAAACTCACACTCAAAAATGTATGATAAATAAAACAGCACCTCTAATGGGCGTGCTGATTTCCATACATTTTTAATAATACGCTGTAATTGAGTCGAAACGTTAAGTTTTATGATTGAGATTCTATACGTGAGGGTGCAGACTATAATCTACGTATTCTCCTTTACCTAGTTCCTTGACTACTAGGTTGGTATGAGGCTGACCCCCTATGTTGTAAAAACTCGGTGCACTTTTGACAGTACCATTTCTGTTTCAGAGGGAGGTGGCAACAATGTTCATTTTAGGTTTGGTTTATTTTGTGAGTACACAAGAATCATATGTAAGCGCGAATTTACAAGTGTCTATTTGTGAGTGTGCATTAAATATGAGTGTTAAATGTTGATATATATTTGCAACGTTATAGATAGATGATAAGTCTATGCACAACGTTTTCTGCTATAGGTCTTAGTGTTTTCAATCGTTTTTTCAGACCTTTTGAGAGCTTGTAATTTTTAATGTACAAATGTTTCTCTATTAGTACCTATTTACATAAAATGGTTGGTGTAATACTGGTCCTCTAGCATGTGAAAATAAATGGGTGTCATACGCCTCGGGGAAACAAGACGTGTCAAGAATGTGCAGCCCAGTCCCTGCAGTCTCGACAAATCAAAAGATCCTATTATTTATAAATTAAATTGGATAAAAATAGAGCTTCAACTCACTTTGTTATTTCTTTTTTTTTCTCAAATGCTTTCGTCTAATAAGGCATCTTCAGGAGCAGAATTGTTTTTTATACAATTGAATTTTTAAATAATACAAAAGGACTTTCACTGTATGAATAGATTTACACTTAAAAATAAAAAAAATATCCTATCTTGGATGTGCGTGAACAGGTGCTTTGAAAGTCAAATGTGCCTCATACAATTTGTGTACAACACATTTAACTATTTGATGAGCTGTTCATGCTCGGGTATGTTGGATGACTTTGTTATCATATGATAAGATATATCGTCGTTGTCTAGAATGTACTCTTTGATTGGTTGGAAGAGCATGGATGGAGTACGGTCGATAACTCAATTAATGGAGTGTCTGCTTTCTGAAGGACGCTTGGGTTTGATTTTGAGAGAGTCAGACGTTAAAGCCTAGTCTAGTAAGTAGAAATTTATGTGTTATTACTGTTTAGGTATACTATGTTATAGAAAATAAGGAGTTATGTCTTGATGAATCACACATCGCGATAGGAGTGGTTGCCGCGGGGCTGACACCTCTATCTGTGGAAATAAATAGGTGTACAAATAAGCATATTCCGGGATATATTTGAGTTAAATTGACATAAATATGAAGTTGATGAAGTAACAGAGTTGACAGCGGTTAACAAGGAGGCTAGGATCCCTTGTTGTACAAACGATGATAGTGATACGCTAATATTTTAGTCATTAAATATAGATTAATAGAGATTTATTTTATATGTTCTTTGTTTTTACTTCCGATCTTGTCTTTCTTAAGTTTTCCGATTCACTTCCAAACTAGAGCTTTGGTTTTCTTTGTCGAAAATGTTCCCCAGAATTTTTGAAAATTTCGTATTTTTTGTATTTTCATTTCGTATCCCCAAAAATTGTCAAAAAGAATCAAATTGAAGAAATATAATTAGAACAAAAAGAGACTGCCACAGATGCCTCACATACTATCAAATAGCTTGTTTAGTTCACTACACCATATTTTTGTTGGTAGAATGCTTGCATTCCATGCCAAGGTCTCAGGTTCGAATCCCATCGAGGGTGTGAGAAATAATTTCCCGTTTCGGTATTTATTTTAACCCTTAAATAAAACACCGGCAACGATTATTACTCAGCCGTCACAAGAAATGAGTACCAGTTCCCTCGGGATCTGGGAAACGTTTACATCGACTAAGTGTTTGGCGTAAGGCCTGAGCCCCCTAACCTGTAAAAATAAAAATAAAATCCTGATTTTCCAAAAACATGATCAGTAGATAATTAAATATTTTCTTTATACTGAAATTTTCTTGGCTTTTTGTTAAAAAACACACATTCTTTCATATCTTTATTGTATACTTCATTATTAAAACTCGATCGTTTACAATATACTGGTATATTATATTTAACCTTTACGCTGCGTCGGAGTGTGTACATATTTTCATCACAAAGGATACGTTAGCTTGCTTTTAACGAACTTTTTTCACGGTCAGTAGTTTTAAATGATATCGCAGTCGGGTTTTTTCCTCTGTACGAGGCAAACGCCCACCTGGGAAGTTGGAAGCGGAAGGGGTGGGTTAAGTGACTCAGCCAAGCCGTGTTGCTGAGCGACTGCTTGCCGTTCAAAGAGTGCTTGGTTCGAATCACATCGAGGTCGCAGGTAACTAAATTTCACCTGAGGGAAATAAATTTTTGAAACTCACTCTGGAGGAAATGAAAGAAGTGTGTAAGGACAGAAAGAAATGGCGGTTGATATGTGATGTTGTCGGATAGGGTTTTTTAAATTAGAATTTGTTTTCTGTTAATTTTTGATGTCCATAGATGTTATAATTTGTTGATATTAAAAATGTATTTTTTTCTGCATGTTCCTTGACTTATAGGTTCATATGAGGCTGACCACCAATACAGTAAAAAAATATTTCACTTTGTTATCAATATTACCCCTTTTTCGGAGAAGGTCGACAAGAGTTGCAAGGTGCATGTTGATTTGAGATTTTTGGTTTTTATATTGTAGGTCCACATACGGCATGTGTGAGCGCGAACTTATACGTGCCTGCATATGGGAATGCATTTAATATGAATATTAAATGTTATAATAAGAATAATATTAGGATGATTTATTTGGTGAGCGCTGTTTTTGTGTGTATCACACCTCAAAAGCTCTCTGCGAGCTTGGTCGTCGCTGTATTAATTATTTCAATGTTTTTTCAAATGGACTTTCTAAGAAGTATGATTGGGAAAAACGGAGTGACAGGGTGAGGAATGATTTTGTAAGAAAAGAATGTGGTGCAAAAGAAAGTGTGAAAGTGAAGATTAAAAGAAGTTTGTTAAGATGGTTTGGGCATATGGAGAGAATGAATGAGGAAAGACTGACGAAGAAAGTATATGTTGGTAGAATAGATGAATGTCGTGGTAGAGGAAGACCGAGAAAGGTATGAATGGACCAAATATCCGAAATTGCGAATGAATGGAATATCCAGAGTCATAATAAAAGAAGAGCTTGTATGAAAAAGGTTATGACTCTGGAGGAAATGAAAGAAGTATGCAAGGATAGAAAGAAATGGCGGTTGATCTGTGATGTTGGCGGCTAGGGTTTGTTAAAGTGAAATTGGTTTTATGATTTAGTTTTATTTATTTCCATGTATATATTGTTATTTATTGATTTAAAAAATGTAATTTGTCATGTATGTTCCTTGACTTATAGGTTTTTATGCGGCTGACCACCCATAATATAAAAAAATTGGTTCAATTTGCCAATGTCACCCCTGTTTCAGGGAAGGACGGCAAGATTTGCAAGGCTTATGTGCATTTGAGATTGGGTTTTTATATTGTAGGTCCACATGCGGCATGTGTTAGCGCGAAATTATACATATCGGCTTGTGGGAATGCATTTAATTTAAATCTTAAATGATATATATCTTTGCAGCTTAGATTAGATTAGAGATTAGAATGTGTGTTAGTCTTCAGCTGTACCTACAAATTAATTCTTGAAGAAGAATTTAAATTAACCAAGTTAATTTTACCTTGAAAGAAACAGGTATTACAACTTCAATATATAATATTATTCATTCTACAATCCATAAAAAAACAATTAAAATTTTAAAGATATATACGTATTTAAGATTCATATTTAATGTAAGCAGGCATGTGAAAGTTCTGGCTTACACAACCTGCGTGTTTATTCACAAATTAAAAAAAAGCCTCCATCGAACTCCTGCCGAACTTTCTAAAAAAAGAGTGACAACCATTACTGGTATCAATAATGCAGAAATAAAACACAAAGTTTTTTTTCACGGTATTTCTAAATTATTAATTTATGAATCGTCACAATTTCGATACACAAACCCTTCGACTTTTAATTAATGGAATCGACCTTTCCTTGACTTATAGGTTGGTATGAGGCTGACCACCCATACTGTAAAAAATGGTTCACTTTGCCAATGTCACCCCTGTTTCAGGGAAGGTCGGCAAAAGTTGTGGGGCTTATGTTCATTTGAAGTTTGGATTTTATTTGTAAGTACACATTCAGCATTTGTAAGCGCGAACTACACTTGTTGGTTTGTGGGCATACATCTGAGAGCTTTAAATGAATATATCGTTGCAACTTAGATTATAGATTATAGATAATAGAAAATCCAAGTAGAAATTTTGCAAGTAATATTTTAGTATGAGATTCACTTTTACCAATTCCAGCCCTATTTCAGGAAAAGGCTTTGAAGGCATAATATACTGTTACATTTTCTGCTGGATTCTCTTTTTAATTACAATACCAGATTTTTTTTTTTTTTTTTAAGAAATCCTGTGCGGGAGACTCCCTAGATTCTAAAGACTTTAGGGGTCTATGACACTTTTTGTAGTGCCGCAGAGGTGTACGAGCTTGGTAGTCGCTACAAAGCGCCAATACTCAAGCAAGACCCAGTTGCTGTAAGGCTGGATGGACCTTTGGTGACCGGTCATTGGTAAAGGTTATAAGAGTTTTTCAACCCAGCGAAGAGCACATTCGAAATATAAATGGTATATTTTTGTGCTCCGCCGGGATCCGAATCCACAACCTTCCATTTACGAGTCCGAAGTGGGTTTCGAATGGGGCTCTCCTAGGTGCGGTGCATGCCAACTATGAAAATAGTAAGGCATGTGTTCGTATTGATGGTGAGTATAGCGAGTGGTTTGAAGTTTATAAGGGTGTGAGGCAAGGATGTGTGATGAGTCCATGGCTATTTAACATAGTCATGGACAAGTGTGTCAGAGATGCTAGACTTAATGATTGTGGATTGATGATAGGAGAGAGCAAAGTGAGTGTTCTACTGTATGCAGATGATGCAGTTCTTGTATCTGATTCAGCAGTGGAATTGCAAACAATGCTCTCTAGATTGAATGAAGCTTTGTTAGGTAACCATCTGAAGTTGAATGCAAGTAAGACGAAAGTATTGATTTTTGAAAGAGATGATGAAAGTATGAATTATGAATTTAAAATTAATGGAATGAATGTTGATGTCGTAAGTGAGTTTGTATACCTGGGAAGTAAGTTTGAAAAAGATGGAAGAATGACCGGTGAATTTGAAAGAAGAGTAACGAAGGGCAGGTGTGAACTGGGTGCCACAGCTTGTATCGCCAAAAATCAAAACATATCTAAAAATGCTCGATTGGCGGTACGCAGTGGCATACTTTTACCCACCTTGATGTATGGAAGCGAGGCCTGGACGGTGAATGAAAGTGAAATTAGTAAAGTCCATACTGTTGAAATGGACTTTCTAAGAAGTATGATTGGGAAAAAACGGAGTGACAGGGTGAGGAATGATTTTGTAAGAGAAGAATGTGGTGCAAGAGAAAGTGTGAAAGTGAAGATTAAAAGAAGTTTGTTAAGATGGTTTGGGCATATGGAGAGAATGAATGAGGAAAGACTGACGAAGAAAGTATATGTTGGTAGAATAGATGGATGTCGTGGTAGAGGAAGACCGAGAAAGGTATGGATGGACCAAATATCCGAAATTGCGAATGAATGGAATATCCAGAGTCATAATAAAAGAAGAGCCTGTATGAAGAAAATTATGACTCTGGAGGAAATGAAAGAAGTATGTAAGGACAGAAAGAAATGGCGGTTGATCTGTAATGTTGGCGGCTAGGGTTTATTAAATTGGAATTTGTTTTTATTTGTAAATGGATATTTTGTATTTGGATATTATTATTTAGTGATGTATAAAATGTAATTTGTCGTGTGTGTGTGTTCCTTGACTTATAGGTTGGTATGCGGCTGACCACCCATGCTGTAAAAATGGTTCACTTTGCCAATGTCACCCCTGTCTCAGGGAAGGACGGCAAGAGTTGCAGGGTGTATGTCCATTTGAGATTTGGTTTTTATGTTGTAGGTTCACATGAGGCATGTGCAAGCGCGAACTTGTACGTGTCTGGTTGTGAGAATGCATGTAATGTGAATCTCCAATGTAACATATCTTTGCAACTTAGATTAGATTAGATTAGAAGTGTTGCCACTACGGACTACGGACCTGTCCAAGAATTTATTTTTCACAACTTGACAATCACTGTTTATTGGTATTACTCAGCGAATTGCTCTCTTGCGACTCTACTGTCCGTACCATTTTGATCTCTTTTATAAGGAACCAGAGGGGTATTTCTCCCATTCACTAGATCACTTTACCACCAGAACGTTATGTACACACACAATCACTTAATCGTCATTCCAATGCACGAATACAATCATCGACAACTCCTCGATGGTTCTATAGTACGTGCACTTTGATTTCATAGTCCGTCATATGATGTATGCGTGTTTAAGCGCACGTATTTCAAGTTCGCGACAATACCTTTATTTCTTTAGTTTTAAAACAAGGTAATTCATTGTGTACAATCATGAAAAATTTTGTTGCAAAAGTATGTTAACGTTGCATAAATCACACCACATGCATACACTCTAATATAAACACGTATGTTGCCGCATACACATGCTGATAATGTATATAATGTCACATAAATAATATCCGAGCTGTAAAAGAACACGTACAGTGTATTCGCAACTCTGGCCGATCCAGACGATAGTTCAGTTGGATGAACGCTTGCGTTCAAAACCAGACGGCTAGGGCTCGATTTTACATTTACTCAACCTTCCACTTCTTCTAGGAGTAGGGAAATACCCACTTCAAGTCAAGGGGTTGGTGTAAGGCCGGCCCCCTTAATTGTGAAAATAAATAAGTGTCACTCTCCTCATGCGATCTTTTCAGGGCTAACGGGTAGAATCCCTAGATTCTAGAGACTCTAGGGTCTATAACACTTGTTGTAGTGCCGCAGAGGTGTACGAGTTTGGTCGTCGCTACAAAGCGCCAATACTCAAGCAAGACCCAGTTGCTGTAAGGCTGGATGGACCTTTTGGTGACCGGTCATTGGTAAAGGTTTTATGATTTTTTCAACCCAGCGAAGAGCAAATTTGAAAATATGATTGGTATATTTTGTGTGCTCCGCCGGGATTCGATCCCACAACCTTCCCATTCAGAGTCTGCAGTGTTACCACTGAGCTACGGACCGGTCAGATATTCGGATATTCGGTCGGATATTCAATTTGCATTGTTTCACTTTAAGGCAATCAGTTGATTTTGTAACGAGAATGAAAAGCATCCCTGATTTGTGTTGAATCTCGACTTGGCACGCTGTCCCAAAGTAAAAAGTTATACGTTTAAATTGAATCGTAATATGGAAATTAAAATAGCGTCTCTACTGAGCGTTGCAGTTGTCATACACTTTTCATACAACGCTGCGGGAGAGCTTAAAAGGTTTGCTCCATTCTAGGGTCCATCCTTGTTCTTGGGCGAGCCTACACTATTTTGTGTGTCTACATTATGTACATACAGCCTTCATCTGACAGCTGCCGTGCATCTGCTCCGTGGTTGGGACCGAACCCATTCCTTAGCTGCTGTAGTAATAATATCACCCACTAACCAACACACACAAAAACACGCACACACACACGCAAACACTCACACACTCTCGCACCCACAACTAACTCATTATAATGTGCCGGCGCATTGTAAAATACCACCCCAAAGTATAGAGGTGCGGAACCTTTTTTAAAATAAAAGTTGGAGCATTTTATATGTGAACCCATCTTTAATCTATAAACTGAGTTAAAAGACATTATGTATATTAAATGTATACCCACAAAATGTGTGTAGGTATACCTGCGCTAACACATACCTCATGAGTCATGACGTGTACTTACTTAAACGCAACTAAGCTATACACAGTGTAACTTTTTGTGTTCTCCCCCGAAAGTGTCGCATGTCGCGAGTGGAACCTAGTTCTTTTAACAGGTAAGGGAGCTGACCATACGTCAACTACTTAAGTTGACGTGGGGGGTTTTCCTTCTCTCGACCTCATTTCTTGTAAAGTATTAGTGAAAATTTTCGGTGTTTTATTTTGGGTTTGAAATAAATATCGTCACGGGAAATTATTTCTAACACCTCAGTGGGATTTGAACCGGGATTTCAATGAAATGTAATCACCCTACCAAATGAGCTATCGTCCGGACCATGTGTGGGGTTACTTATAATTTATTGTATTACTTAAATAATCATAAACTCAAATTAACGTATACCTACTCTGTAACTCTTGCCGACTTTCCTTGAAATACGAGAGACATAAGCAAAGTGAACCTTTTCCTACAATATGGGTAATCAGCATGGAAATTCACGATTGAAAAATTGCTCCTAACTGAAAAAAAATGAAATTATTATGAATAAGATATCAAATAAGTAATATTTTCTGATACATATTTATTGCGAAATACAAAATAGTCATTAAAATTGAAAAAATAAGACGTCAAGTTTTACGTAAAAATAGACGTCCTGTTTAAAGTTTACAAACATTATTAAATTTGTTTGATATCAAAAAGCAAAAGCTGATCGGTCTTTTGTTCTTTATAAAAAAAATGACAATTCGACTCCTCGTCAAAAGTTTTTAAGTGTCAGCCAACATTTTTAGCTGAAACTTTTCATTTCGCTGAAAAGTTTTTTCATGAAATATCTTATTTCACTGAATAAATAAAATTATTTTTCTTCAAAAACTTGTTGGGAAGAAATAAATATCTGTTGAGCACTGAAACGTTTCATGGTTTTTAAAGAAATAAATATTTGATCAATCATTGCGGTGAAGATTTGTTTTTTATTTAAATAATACATATAATATTGTACGATATTTAAGCATATGAAGTCATTAAAAAAACGCGTAATATTGAGTAGGTGTTTTTTTTATTTCCGCTATTTACTTATTGAGAAATTTCCGTATTTGTCCAACACTGTTTTTTTATTATTTAGTACGCATTATATTTACTCATAACATTTAAAATCTGGTCAACGATATTGAAGGAGCTAGGGTTCAATCCTCATCAAAGGTGTCAGAAATAATTCTCTGTTTCATTGTTCATTTCGACAAAAATGCCGTTGACAAAATTGAAATACCGACAAGATTTACTTAGTCTAATCTAATCTAATCTAAGCTGCAAAGATATATATAATTTAAGATTTATATTAAATGCATTCCCACAAGCAGACATGTATAATTTCGCGCTAACACATGCCGCATGTGGACCTACAATATAAAAACCCAATCTCAAATGAACATAAGCCTTGCAACTCTTGCCGTCCTTCCCTGAAACAGGGGTGACATTGGCAAAGTGAACCAATTTTTTACAGTATGGGTGGTCAGCCACATAACAACCTATAAGTCAAGGAACATTAGTCTTAGCGAGAAATGAAAACTAGCCCGTTTGGGAGCTGGGAAACTTCACTTCAACTTAATTGGTGGCGTATAAGACCAAACTCATTACTTTCTGGGACAACAGGATAAGTTGTACTATATACGCAACTTAGTTGCCTTCGTATCTGTAACCAATAATATACTACGCTGATGCTAATCCTTCGCTGAAAAGAAGCTCATGCCGCTGGTTGGGCGTCACTGCTCCGCTCGCGGCCCATACGGCGGCAGCTGTCGAGCGTGATCTCGAATCAAACCAAATAATAATTTAGTGCTTGTGTGCGTAATGCAAGGACATAGACGTACAACGTAAGGGGATCTGAAAGTAGCTTACGACATTGAAGCATGGTATGGGACACAACAGTCAGCCGGACCTGTCGAAGCCTACAGAACACCGTATAATCATTTAAAATTCTGCGTTTTCTTGCTTTCTCCATCTTGTGATTCAACACCTGATAATAATTATGTACATGTATTTAAGATGTATCTATATCAAATGCATGTTAACAAGCAGAAACGTGTAAGTTTGTACCTAAAAAAAATTATGTCTCACAATAATGGCATTTTTCTTTCCAAATTGACGTAGGTATTTACGCGCAGAGGGAGCATTTAGAAATTCCAAAAAAATTTCAAGCTTCTCTCACTATAGTCCGTTTTCAGTGAAGTCACACGAGGAGCATATTTGTGTTTTTTCTGACTAAAGACTTTAATTTAAAAAGATAGTGTAGTGGAATGCAATTCACCAACCTATTTTGCCTGGCTAATAACTAAATGTCTGTATACAACAAATCAAAAAATATTGAAAAGAAATATTTCATTATGATTAGTTTTTTGTGGCGACATATTTAAGGTTATTTGTTGTACAACTTTATAATTATGATTAATAATAAAATGATGTAATTTTTTTCTGTTCCTGGCTAATAATGAAACATATTTGTTAGTGCAATGCCCGTGGGAGTCAAGGTGCTGTTGTTGACTAGCGTATTTGGAACAGAATACGTTGGTTCGAAACACGTCTGGCACATATGACCGCAACTTCGACCCTGGTGCAACAGATGCCATTGCATACACACAAGCTTCTGCTTTCGTATAAAGACAACTGGCCAGACAAAATTGGTTGTTGAATTGCATTCTTCTTCACAAATATATTTAAAAAAAAAACACGTCAATTTTAGGAACGATTTCGGGTCCACTTATATTTTACGTCAGTAGGGCGGCGTATACCCCTTGTTCGCGTGGTGCCTAATAGAGGCGCGCAAGAAACAACAAAAACGTGCACAACAATGTGCCGTAATATGTCAAGACTCCCAACCAAACAACTCTAAACTAAGAATTCAACAAAAAACCTTTCACTGCTTTTCAGTGGGTAAAACGTAGACTAAATATATAAACACTCCTTCAAATGTAACTGTGACTGTGATTCTGTCGATATTCGTTTTTTTTTATCCAGGGGTGGAAGTCTCGACGGTCGTCGGTAGGTCTTAGCATACATATTTGAAAATAGCACGGAATGAACCATGGCGGTGTCTGAACAGCTGATTGTTGTTCTATATAAAATTTGTCAGCTGTTGATACGCCGCCATGTTGTATTCAGTCTCATCTTCAACTATTGACGGTCGTCGAGACTTCCACCCCAGGGCTGAGGTTTGCGATTATCACCAGGAACGGGGATGGATGTATTGAAAGTAAACAAGTGTGAGAAAGACGGATAACAAAACCTTAAGCTTTTACGAATCTATTATTGCCTGCCTGCGTGCGTATATAGTTCTTAAAAAAGGAGAATAGCAGTCCCTCCTCAAAGTTTTTTTTTAAAGTGTAAAATTTTAATCAATTGTTAATAAATCTTTTGAATCAGGGTCAAAGTTATCATCTAGCGGTCCGACTTGACTCAAACTTGTGTCGTTTTCATTACTAACAGATTAGTCAAAGTTACTGTTTTGACCGACTTGGCTATAACGCCGACATGACGTATGGAATATTATCGGAAAAATAGGAATTTTAATGAAATAAAATGAACGAATAAGGGATAAAAATAAGCTCTTCTAGTTCGTACGACTTTAAGAAATTTTCTCTACAAATTAATAATTCTTATCATTCATTAATGATGATGATGATTTTTATAGCGCCGTTTCGTGACTACTAACACTGCAAGGGCGGCATTAATTTTGTAACCTTTCATTTTAAGATATTAAAAGGACTTTTATATGATTAACAAATTATTTTTAATTTTGAATTCTTCTTAATTTACTTTTAGAACATGTTCTGATTCTTCACCCAATTTTTCACCCAGCGAGGAGCGTTTTTGAAAATATAAATGGCATTTTTTTTGTGCTCCGCCGGGATTCGAACCCACAACCTTCCATTTACGAGTCAAAATTGTTAACCACTAGACTACGGACCGGTCATAAAACACGGTATTTAAACCTAGTCAATATAATATCTTTAATTTATGAGGCATTCACTTTGTAACCTTTCAATTGTAAAATATTATAATAAAAATAATAAAAAACAATTTGTGTGTGGTTACGGGGCGAGTACCTACTTATCTAAATCTAAATCTTAATCTAAGCTGCAAAGATATGTATCATTTGAGATTCATATAAAATGCATTCCCACAAGCAGACATGCATAATTTCGCGCTTACACATGCCGCATGTGGACCTACAATATAAAAAAACCCAATCTCAAATGAACATAAGCACTGCAACTCTTGCCGACCTTCCCTGAAACAGGGGTGACATTGGCAAAGTGAACCATTTTTTACAGTATGGGTGGTCAGCCGCATACCAACCTATCAGTCAAGGAACTCGTAAAAGTAATATTTTGTACCTAACGATGGAAACATTGTTTCCGAAACCGGTCGTACATTTAAAAATTTTACTCCCCCCGTAACCACATACAGATTGTTTTTATTTATTTTTATTTTTAATGAAGTAAATATTTTTTAAGACGAATTCAAAACTAGCATCAGGATATGCTTTCATTAACCTGTATGTTTGATATTTTACATGCTATTTACTTTCTCTCTCGTCTTACGAATAAAAGAGGAACCTTGTGATGAGATCGATCCCTCTCCTCTGGCAGCCCAGCTTCGCATTTTTCACATAGCTCGGATTCCCGGCGTCCATTCCATCTCAATTTATCTCTATCCTTAATTTTTTAACCCGAAAAATTTCACTTTGTCTTCATGCGTAGGCGTACCTACACAAAAATAGGCCCGCACAGAAAAACACATTGGTGAAACGATGGTACATCTCAGTGGCGAAGGGTTCCATACAACTCGATTCCCATCGGCTTCCCTTTTAAAATGAGGCAACAAAGTAGTTAAAAAATATAGGCTCTAAGTAAAAAAATACATTTAAAACCAAAGAAACAATACGTATCTTTCCCCATTGAAACCATGCAGTCTACTTTATTATCATTTTTGACTCATTTTAAAAGGGAAACCGATGGGAATCGAGTTGTATGGCACCCTTCGCCACGTCTACATCTTGGTCTAAGTGGCAACGCAAAGAAAACGCAACTAAGCTGCCGATAAAGTGCAGTTTATTACCGCGTTATATCGGGGAGAATCTATTTATTTTTGTATATAAGGAAGTCGGCTTTACGCCAAACCTTTAGTTGTAGTGAGGGTGTGCTGAAACCCTCTTTATACCCGTCCCGCATGTATGTGTCGGAAGGACCACATCACGTGGACGCTCATTTACGAGGCCATGTATTTTCAAGTGGCAGAGGGCCGTGATGTTGAAAGTGACGGCACGGTAACAAACAAACCTCTGCCCTGGTCAGAGTCGTGCCCATGACTCTTTAAGTAAGTTAATTGATGTTACTGAAGCTAATAGCATTCCTTGGGTGGCACTCCTTGTGCAGTTGCTAAATCACGAAAAGCGTGAAACATAAATAGATATATAGGGTGTTTTAGTAACCAGGGATCTGGTTCTCATTTCTTGTGACGATTGAGGAGATTTTTTTTAGGAATTTAATTTTGACTTATAATAAACATCGATATATCAAAGGCTTTTTGACGCTCTTGTTGGGGATTGAACCTTAGCTATTTGGCATGAAATGCTAACATTCTACCAACTGAGACATCGACTGATTAAGAGTTTTTCTTCAACAAGTTTTTTAGGATTTCTTTTGTTTTTTGTTGAAAACAAAAATTATGCCTGCTCTGGTTAACAAGCTGCATCAAGGTATCTTTTCTGAATTTTAAAAGGCTAATAAAAACAAGAATTTACGTTTTTATTTTTCGCAAAAAGAAATAAGAGAGTAAGAATATTATTTTAAAGTGCCAGCACCCCTTTTACACCTGTATTTCATTTCAGCCATTTTGATGGTACAAAGTGAACATTATCTTTAATCTAATCCACGATGTATTTATCAGTTTTAAATAATTTACCACTAGCCTTGAAGGGTGTTGTTATTGTGTTTACATATTTAGCTTCACAGGTAAGGAAGTGCTCAGACTTACGCCTACCACTTAAATTCTAACCGCTGTAAGTATAATCTTCAATAAAGATTGCAAGCATGTATTAAAATTTAATATTCATATTAAATGCATGCCCACAAGTAGATGCGTGTAAGTTCATGCTTACACATTCTACATGAAAATATACAAAGTAAAAATATAAATCTCAAATGCAGATTAACCCT
This sequence comes from Agapetus fuscipes, assembly GCA_951799405.1. Taxonomy (NCBI): domain Eukaryota; kingdom Metazoa; phylum Arthropoda; class Insecta; order Trichoptera; family Glossosomatidae; genus Agapetus; species Agapetus fuscipes. The sequence continues at coordinate 5,183,114 of OX637332.1, forward strand.
CTAATTCTAATCACCTTTTTATGAAACACGGGTGGCATTTGCGAAACGAAGCAACTTTTAAAGATTTTGTAAAAATTAATTTCGGTAAAAAACATTCAACCCCCTGATGATGCAAACAGCATGATTGTGGAGCCGGTGGCAGATAATAAATTGTATTCAAACATAATCGAAAAATAAAGTTTACTTTCAATGTATTAAAATATGAAATTGATAAATATATTAAATAAAATAAAATACTTTTCAACAAACTGAAAAGAACCTGCTGACGTGAAAGATTGAAATGTGTCAAAATATTTTTAATCTTCTAAAGGAAGACCGAGAAAGGTATGGATGGACCAAATACCCGAAATTGCGAATGACTGGAATATCCAGAGTCATAATAAAAGAAGAGCTTGCATGAAGAAAGTTATGACTCTGGAGGAAATGAAAGAAGTATGTAAGGACAGAAAGAAATGGCGGTTGATCTGTAATGTTGGCGGCTAGGGTTTATTAAAATGAAATTTGTTTTATGTCTTTGATGTCCTTGTTTAATTTTATTTATTGATTTAAAAAATGTAATTTGTCGTGTATGTTCCTTGACTTATAGGTTGGTATGCGGCTGACCACCCATGCTGTAAAAAGGGTTCACTTTGCCAATGTCACCCCTGTTACAGGGAAGGACAGCAAGAGTTGCAGGGTGTATGTCCATTTAAGATTGGTTTTTATGATGTAGGCTCACATGAGGCACGTGCAAGCGCGAACTTGTACGTGTCTGGTTGTGGGAATGCATGTAATGTGAATCTCCAATGTAACATATCTTTGCAACTTAGATTAGATTAGATTAGATTAGATTTTTTATAAATTCACACAGAATTTTTTTCACCCAAGACTGGTTACGTTTTTCACTAATTTTCTGTACAACATCTTAATATACCTACATACAAGTATGTATTTTCTTTTAATATTTTTTTCAATCAACAATGTAATCTCATTTGAATTTTCATCTCTGAAACAATATTGTGTAGCCAAAAAAAAAACAAAAAAAAATAATTCCAGAGATTGAGTACAAAAAGTACGAAGCCTAAAGCCATTCTTTTTTGCTAGACAAATTCATACAAAATTGTGGGATATTTTATGTTTTTTGATTAGTTTTTAAAAAAAGTTATATTAAGCAAAAAAAACTTTCCAGTACTATTATTACTAACAAACTTTTAACATTATTAGAACGAAAAAGAAATCATTTAGTATACTGAATTTTTCGAGATGAAAACTTAAAGATAAAAAATAAAACCATCTTGGTTTTACATTACTTTAAGTATATTATGTTCCACGACCGGTTTCGCAGACAAACCGTTTGCATTGTAAGGTGGCCTAATACAGTTAATTTTTTATCTTGTAAGATGAAAAATTACAAAGTGAACGCCTATAAAATAAATGATTTTGAAAACCACAAACAGACCACCCATGCTGTAGAAAATGGTTCACTTTGCCAATGTTTCAGGGAAGGTCGGCAGGAGTTGCAGGGTGTACGTTCATTCGAGATTCGGGTTTTTATATTGTAGGACTACGTGCGGCATGCTTAAGTGCGAACTTAAACATGTCTGTTTTATGAAAATACATGTAATGTGAATCTCTAATGTCACTTATATTTTGCAACTTAGATTAAATTAGATTATTATATCATTATTATTAAATTAGATTGTTATGCGGCTGACCACTCATACTGTAAAAAATGGTTCACTTTGCCAATGTCACCCCTGTTTCAGGGAAGGACGGCAAGAGTTGCAAGGCTTATGTTCATTTGAGATTGGGTTTTTATATTGTAGGTCCACATGCGGCATGTGTTAGCGCGAAATTATACATATCAGCTTGTGGGAATGCATTTAATATAAATCTTAAATAATATATATCTTTGCAGCTTAGATTAGATTAGAGTCTCAGTACAACATTTTCACAACGTTTTACAAAAATGACTTATTTTTTCATAAGCAAAAAACACTCTTAATTTTAGCATAATTATTAATGAATAGAAGCGTACAATATGTCTTAAATTTTGAGTTTCATTCAGAGGCGTCATCCTTGGTGAGTTTTCTAGGAATGAAATAATTTTATTCATGGCTCCTAGCAAGAATAAGCAATAATTGCAACGTGGGATCACGCGTAATAACTAGTTGCGAGGCTGTATATGAATAAAAATACTGCCTTGTTTTTTTTCGGTATGCTGATTAGTTAGCGGAAAAACTGAGCTCTATGGAACATGGTTTGTTCTGTGTTGCTCGGAGAGAATATTTAAATTCTGCTCTTATAATCCCACTGCGTTGTGCTATTTTATATTTTATGAGAATGCTAATATTTATGAAACTATTTCATTTTAAACGTACTTTTATTTTCACAATCATTTAATATCTACCTCAAGCACTTTCGACCTTCAAGAGTCAGGTGATTATCAAGAGTAATTTAATAGTCGTAGAACAACAATAAAAGAATATGATGTTATTTTTATCATCTAAATCTAATCTAATCTATGTTTCAAAGGTATGTAACACATTGGGGATTCACATTATTGGCATTTTCACAAGCAAACACGTATAATTCGCGCTTGCACATGCCGTATGTGAACCCACAACGTAAAAACCCAAATCTCAATATAATAATAATAATATTAAGATGATTTATTTGGTGAGCGCTGCTTTTGTGTGTATCACACCTCCAGATCCCTGTGCGAGCTTGGTCGTCGCTGTAGAAAGCGCGAATTCTCAAGCAAGACCCAGTTGTTGTAAGACTGGATGGACCTTTTGATGAACGGTCTTTGATAAAGGTTTATTAATTTTTCAACCCAGCGAAGGCAGATTTTCAAAATATAAATGATGTATTTTTTGCGCTACGCTGGGATTCGAATCCACAACCTTCCATTTACGATTCCGAAATGTAGCCACTGGACTGCGGACCGGTCCAAGAAATGCCAAAAACACGCGGTATACCTGAGCTCAAATGAACATACAATCTGCAACTCTTGACGACCTTCCCTGAAACAGGAGGACAATGGCAAAGTGAACCATGGGTGGTCAGCCCACCTATAAGTCAAAGAACATATTATTATACAACTAGTTACTTATTTTTTTAAATTACATTTAACTTTAAAACACACTTTATTTAAAGATACTATAACAAATATATTTTTACAATATATAAGTTTATGTCTGTACATGTTTACTTTTGATTTTGTGTGTGTGTTTTTATAAATAGCCAAGTGAATTGCGGTACGTTTCAAAAAAAAATATTTATCCAATGAAAAACAAACAAATATTTCTACATCCAATAGAATTTTAAGCTTTTCCTAAAGAGGATTTATACATGATGTTTTTTGTTTATTTGTTCATCCTACCTTGTCGAAATGCCATATAAGATACCAGTCGATTTTAAAACATTTTTTAATATAGCTCATGTTTTTGCTGTGTATTTTTTTTTGTGCTTTGAAAACTACCTGTGCTATTTACTCCAGAATTTTCATTCAAAAGTCTTTTGATGGAAGGAAATATTGCTCTTGTTTATTTTCCACCGGCGCGTCCCATACACTTTGAATATTTTTCTATATAAGCTATTGAAAATGAGAAAAGCATATTTTCTTCGAAGGTACTTTTTTATCATAGTAATTCAGACGATGCGTAAGAACAATAAAAATAAAATCAGAATTTTTAAATTTGATTGTTAATATAATATAATAATGAATCATGAAATTATATTACAAAATAGTTATTTGTTAAATGCATTTCCACAAACAGACACGTATTAGTTCGTGCTTACACATGCCGCATGTGGACCTACTAAATCTCAAATGAATAAGCCCTGCAACTCATTCCAACCTTCCCTGAAACAGGGGTGACATTGGAAAAGTGAACCGTTTTTGTAGAGTATGGGTGGTCAGCCTCATACAAACCTATGTATAAGTCAAGGAATACAAACAATTAATTACAGATAACTATAGAAAACAAACAATCATTAAGGAAATCATTAAAATTAAAATCTATAAAAAGTGAGAATTAACATTTTGAAAGCCTTAGTCTTAGCCGCCAGCATTTCAGATCAGCCGCCATTTTTTTCGGTCCTTACACAATTCTTTCATTTCATCCAGAGTCATAACCATTTTCATACAAGCTCTCTTTTTATTGTGACTCCCTTTCATTCGCTATTTCAGGAATTTGTTCCATTCATACCTTTCTAGGTCTTCCCCTACCACGACATAAATGTTGTTGAATTTGCAAAACCAAATGGATTTTATGCGGAGCCCTCATGCAGCCTCCATTATTGAATAAATGCGACAGGCTCGTGTCACAACAATGCCTGGCACGTGATATTTCCCAAAACGAAAACGTTGTCTATCATTTTGATTGAGTATACAAAGCAAATTACAGGTGGATGTAATGTACTTGGTACCACGACAAAATATCCACCGACATAATGTCCACTGACAATGTGTCCACCGATAAAATATCCACCGACATAATGTCCACTGACAATGTGTCCACCGATAAAATGCCCATCGCCAAAATGTCCACGCGGAAAAATGGTCACCAACATTTTTTTCAATATGGTTCGATTTATGTATTATATGATTTTTTACATTTTATGGTGGACATTTTGTGGGTGGACATTTTGCTGTGTGGATTTTGTTGCGTTAGAATTTTTGTCGGTGGACATTTTTTCGGTGGACATTTTGTCGGTGGACATTTTGTCTTGTAGAAATTATGTCCATGGACATTTTGACGGTGGACATTTTGTCGATGGTTGAATGGGTGGACATTTTGTCGGTGGACATTATGTCGGTGGACATTTTGTCACGTTAACATTTTGTGGCGTCGACATTTTGTCACGAAGACATTTTGCCGCGTGGGTATTACGTCGGTGGCCATTTTATTTTTTATTTTTTTTATTATTTATTATTTTATTAGTGGACATGATAATCCAATTACATTATTTTATGACAAGGTAATTACAAAGGATAACAAAGAAAACAAAAAATTCAAGGATTAATATTACATAATAGCACAGTCAAATAAATACTTATACTTTCGTCAGCAAAACAAAGTTCTACGGAATTCAGACAGGCTCATGCCGCATAAATCTAGACGAGAGGAAGAATTTAAAAGACGACACATTCTGGTAATAGGAGAATAGTATCCTAAATTTGAAGTATGAAAGTTAAGGGAGAGCATTTCAATTATTCTAAATCTTCTATTTGTTTTTTTTGTCGATCTTGTTGGTAAACATTTTGTCGGTGGATATTATGTCGGTGGACATTTTATCACGTAGACATTTTGCCGCGTGGGCATTACGTCGGTGGACATTTGATGGACATTTTGTCGGTGGTATTATTTCGGTGGACGTTTTGTAATGTTAACATATTGTAGCGTCGACATTTTGTCACGTAGACATTTTGCCGCGTGGGCATTACGTCGGTGGACATTTGATGGACATTTTGTCGGTGGTATTATGTCGGTGGACATTTTGTCACGTTAACATATTGTAGCGTCGACATTTTGTCACGTAGACATTTTGCCGCGTAGGCATTACGGCGGTGGACATTTTGTCGCAGGACGTTACGTCGGTGGACATTGTGTCGGTGGACATTTTGTCGTGATACAAAAGTACTAGTGTACTCATATTATGCGTGGAAGTATTGGACGCTGAATTTGTTGATATTGTAGAGCGAATTTGTGCATGTAAAAATATGTACAATAAAATACTAAAAATAAAAACGGTTTTTGTTTGATGTTTTTCAAGAGATTTAATTAGACATTTAAAATAGTTTCTCGAACAAGAAATATGTATAAAAATAAATACTTCACTGACCACCTTTACTGTTTAACTTGGTTCACTTTTCCAATATCATCCCGGTTTCAGGGAAGATTGGCAAGAGTTGCAGGGCTAATCTCAATTTGAGATTGTTTTTTTTACGTTTTAAGTCCACATGTGGCATGTGTATGCGCGAACTTACATGAATGCATGTAATATTAATCATAAATGTAATATATCTTTGCAACTTTGATTAAAAGATTAAAGAGATTATAGATCAATAACTTGTTGAGACAAACTAATTGGAAAAATCTTAATTTGTTTTAACTAAACAAAAAGGCCAAAGTATTTTGTTGTTTAATTATTCAGCTCAATTAACAAAGAAAGACATTTCAAGCAACAGTGTCTCTTAGGATAACAAGCAGTAAGTTCCATTTTATTATGACCCCGTAGCAGTAAGTTGTTGTACCTACTTTATTTGTTTTATCATTGTCGATATCGGCTTTCAAACGTATGCATTATCAGGAGTATTATTTTGTACTACAAGGTATTTATTTGCAAACAACTGGGGCAAAACAGACAAATACGCTCAATTTTGCATACATTTTTTTTCATATAAAACAAAACATCATTATTTTTATGCTTTTCAAAGGGTTCGTTTTTTTCGCTCGTCTTTTTTTAATACGTCGATGATGGTGGAGAAATTTATCTCTTAATAATTGGAATGGAATTTTCAATATTAAAAATAGAAAAAAGGAAAAATAATTCCAAGTAAGACTTAAGCAAAAACGTAGTAATAAAGGACTTACCTGTACTCTGAGTATAAAGCATTGCGAAAACTCCCCTCGATTGCGTAAATTAAAAAAATGTATGAAAACTAAATCACTCACTAGGAGTGCCGTTGTATACTAAATATGATTTCAATATACGCAACCAAGCGGAGTTTATGTAAATAGATAATTTATACTCGGAGTTACTGGAGTATGAAAAATTTTCAACCATAAAAAAAATGTATGAAAACTTTTTTTCTCATTAGAGGCACTGTCATGTTGTCTATACATTTTTTTCCTGTTTGCGGTGTTTATGCAAATGGTTGAGTATGTACGCCGTTTTTTAAATAGCCATATTTGAAGAGAAATATTTTACTGAATTTATTTTTTGAAGAAATCTTTCAGTTCATGGAAGGACTTAGTACCTAAAAAATTAAAATGCCCCCAATTTTTAAGAATCATTTATCGGATTGTGTCTTGTATTCAGCCGCCATTCCACAAGAGGTGGCCAGTATCTCCGTAGATTCGTAATCACTTTGTACTGCCCTTTCACACTTCTTTCCTATCTTTAACATTTATCGCTTCCTTCATGTTTGTTTTTCTCACATAAATTTGCAATCTCACTCATTTCGTTAATCCATTCTTTCCTCGGTCTTGCCTTTGACATTCCCTTTTTAGATTATTTTTGTCAGTCGTTCATTATTTTTAGATTCCGTGTCTAGATTTATCGGCAATGTTTGGAAAATTCGCTTTTGCTGATTTTTGTTTGAAATATTGATATTGCGAATGAACAGTTTACACGAAAATTGAATTTCGTGAAAAAGTTAACCTCGTCTTTCTGATTTGGAATTGTGTGACGTTGCATGCAGGGAATAAATGTTACACAAAAATTGTGGCTATGGAGATTGCAAAGAGCATATTGAATTCCTTTCTGAGTAATTTACAATGGAGCCATACACAAACTTTTTTCTTGATTGACATCTCTTGTCTGTGATTTTCAAACAAACTTCATATCATTGAGGAGGTCTTCCAGCTGGGCCTATTGGCATCTCATTAGCTACGATGGGAATCTTTCATGACTTATTCTGGAGACATGATCTTTCTAAAAAAGGATCTGTTCCATCTTAAATGATTGCTATTTCACAGGCTTTTTACGAATGCGTTCATTGCAGATGCGATCTTGCAGTGTTCTGCCTGTTCTTACTAAAAAAATATATATTCCATGTATACTGGATCTCAACTGTGATTTCACGACACGCACTGAGAGAAAATTGAAATTTGAAAGTTTTTTGATCGATAACATATATTGGGGCAAATGAAATTTCAACGGGTCATCTTCTCTCTAAAGACCACCAAATAGGTGGAAAGATATCTGAACTTCAGCCTCCCATGCGTAGTCCTCACTATCTGCTAAAACACATCTATGATTTACATATATAATCTAATCCATAATCTAAGCTGCAGAGATATCGCTGCCTTAGTTCTTGTTTATCGTATACGCCATTGAGAAAATTTTACATGAGCAATGTTTGCATCTGTACTGGACCAATGTGTCTTATGAAAACAAGAAATTTATTTAAAAAATATTTAAAAGAACTCTCACATTATCGAAATTTAAATGCATGCCCACAGACAGGCACATGTAGGTTCGCGCCTACACATTCTGCATGCGTGCATAAAAATAAACAAAACCTCACATGAACATAAACCTTGCAATTCCTGCCGCCTTTCCCTAAAACCGGGGTGGCATTGGCAAAAGTGAACCGATTTTTACAGCACGGGGGGTATTTTTACAGCACAACCTATCAGTCAAGGAGATAAAGGTAAAGAAGGAAAATGCTCCGAACTGTTCTTCGTTTATTTAATTTGTTGTGGATGAAAGACTAAAGAAACCATTCTTTTCTTTTAGGCAAGAGATCCGATCCCACCCTCCTCCGGGCAATGACGTCAGGAATTCTCAGCTGACCTTGGAATGGGCTCGTGGAGCACTGGCAGAACTTCGTGGAGAGATGCAAGAGGCCCGTGATACTGCTAAAGCTGCTGCCAAAGAACGAGAGCATCTGGCTTCCTTGCTGGCAGCTGCCCAGGCCGAGGCCAGAGGATCCACAGCTCTGCTGGCTGAGCAAGCTGTGGGAGAGGCCAGGAGGGAAGAGCAGCTGGGAGAGCTGAAGACCAGGGTGGAAGCCACCGAGAGAATGTGCAGAGGACTGCAGAGAGAGGTGAGGACAAACAATGTGCATTTCTTTTTCTTTTTATGCTCGTTGCACCCGGTCGAGTGGGAATGCATTGCTACAAAATTAAATCTGAGGATGATGTATTTGGTGAATGCTGTTTTTATGTGAATCTCACCTCAAGAGTCCTCTAAAGTAGAATGTCAGGTACTTTGACTGTACGTAAGACGTTTGCCCGGCGAGAAATAATAGAATTTCAAGAATCTGTGCAAAAAAAAAACTTAAGTGAATTATACGAGTATTACGTATATATGTATAGTATGCTATGTTTTTTTTAGAATCTTTGGAGTATAAAAAATTAAATGAGTGTATGTAAATATATCAGTTTCTTTTACACTCCAGGAAACAAACCGATTTTTTTTTCTTCAAGAAACATGTAAAATATATTGAGGATGGTTTGACATCAATCGGAATAAAAATGCAAAATATTTTTAGCCCTTTTGTGGCGTAAGACTAGTAAAATATAATGCCTGTAAGCTAAGTAAGATACATATCTATGCCTTCAAGGTAAAACTGAATAAGGGTCGTATTCAACTAATATGGGTCTCTCAGTGAAATGCACATTTTTTTCCTATTTTCTACGAAAGAAAATACTAAAAAAAGTGTGAAAATCCTGTAGTTTAGAAGTTTTTCATGAGCACTTTCTGATAATAGCTAAGTTTACTTACTATGACAAGTTACACACAATAAAATGTTTTATCCACGATTTTTCAAACCAGTGAATCAGCAATTATTTAGTTTCACTTTACTGTAAAAAATGGTTAACTTTGCCAATGTCACCCCTGTTTCAGGGAAGGACGGCAAGAGTTGCAGGGCTTATGTTCATTTGAGGTTGGGTTTTTATATTGTAGGTCCACATGCGGCATGTGTTAGCGCGAAATTATACATGTCTTTTTTTATTTTTATTCAATTAAATATAATTCAATTAAAGAAATTATACACGTCTGCTTGTGGGAATGCATTTAATATAAATCTTAAATGATATATATATCTTTGCAGCTTAGATTAGATTAGATTAGATTACCTTAAAGGCGGCAGTATTACCAACATACATTGACAAATTCCTAGAATTTCTTTCACATTCAGCTTCATACAAAGTATTTCCGGAGCTAGTTCATCAACAAATTATATTAACTTAGGCTACAATTATGCTCCAACTTTGCCCGTTCACAATATGATCAGAACCACTTACAACTCTGAGGAATGTACTTTGTGCTACAGAATACTTGGTTAAGTATGAGATGTTTGCAAACTGAAAAATAAGCGAGATGAAATGCAATTCACAGAAACTTGCAACTGTAGAACTCTTGACGTCGAGGGTGGGTACTTGAAAAGCAAAATCTATGAGATCTCATATAAATAGCTTCGATTTATTTTTCATGTCGTATTTATGCCTCAATATTTATAAAGGTTCATAGGAAAGCATTTTCTCTCATGCTTTTTTTAAAATCTTATTTCTAAAAATATCATGTTGGGAATTTTGGCGGTCGCTGATGATGGGTTAGCTTCAAGTAAAAGATTTGCTTCTTGCTTGATATGTAGAACTTTATTACAAAAATTATTACAGACTTTTATTTAACAAGAAGACTGGTGACTTTACTAGTCAGAATATGATGCGTAAATGTAAGAAGAGTGATGGATATGCAATGCACTACAATAATAATCAAGTACAGATTTCAGGGTTGTTATATTGACTTATAGATTGGTATGAGGCTGACCACCCACTTTGTTCACTTCGTCATTGTAGCCACATGCAGAATTTGCAAGCGCGAACTTACGCGTGTCTGTTTGTGGGCATGCATTTAATAGGAATTTTGTATGTTTTAAATATCTTTGCGGCTTAAATTTTAGATAGATAGTTCACAACACTTTTGATCAATGGCTGATTCATAGATCACCGTTTTTTGTATGAAAAATTCACGTTAGGTGGTGGTCAGTTGAGCCATGAATTTGATGTGCGTGAATAACACCGTTTGTATTTAGAAATTTTAGCCTCCAATATTGCAGATCAATAGCAATTTTTCTTCTACTACTCTGTACAATGAATACAATTTACCGAATTGATAAGAAAAAAAAAGTCTTTGTTTTAGATTAAAGCCAGTATATAATAAATTCAGATTCAATTCAAATTCAAATTGAAGTGGCTATTTCGCCACCTGAAGATGTTTTACTTTTCAGATATAGATATTATGTTTTAAATATTCACATGCAAAAAGAGAGAATTTAGCTTGCCAAAGTCAGAAAAACCACGCATACTTTGCTAAATTACTGTGTCATGTTTATTAGCCTCGACTTACCTTTGAACTCAAATTTTGTCATGCAGCGTAAGCTTGAGTGTGTGTGATTTCAGCTGTTTGAAGTTGCACTACCCGAGGCCGTTCTGATGAAGACAGTAAGCAAGGACAGTGAGTGAATACGTGTTTTGCTCACATTCTTCCAAGCTTATCTTATACTAGATTTGAGAGTCAAAATAATAACATTGAGGCAATACAAAAACCAACAAAAGCTATCGATATTGTTACGAATATGTAATTGTGTGTTTTGTTTGTCTGCGTTAATGTCTGTGATAAAGTCTGTGAAGTCTCTATAGAAACAAATTGATATAAGGTACTTATATAATTTATATTTTTCGAGCTCTCGAGTGTTTGGTGTAGTAAAATCTGGCAAGTCCCAATTCTTAATGATTCGAGAATATTTTTTATTCTTGCTATAAATTAAGACCCAAAGATCTCTGCAACGGAAAAAGTCAACTGACCGTTGTATAGTGCACGTGTCAAGTGATTCTGTACATGAAGCGTATCTGAAACAAATTGTGTAAAAATAAATCAACGTAATTTGAATTAAATTGAACCCGCGAAAATCATAAAAACATGTTTAATAGCAACTCCAAGTTGAAATTATTGAAAGCCGTTTGGGAAAACCATAAAATGGAGAACATTTAAAAATTAAACCAATAAAACGGTGAGTTGATATTATAAATGTTTGGAAAGAAGCAGATATATTGTATTGTTAGAATCAGAAAAAAGTGGATATTTTCCTACTCTTAGAAACACACCCTAAAACTTCCACTGGCCTCTTAGTCAGCTTTTTCAGTAGACTTAATCGCTGAGCACGTTAAGACTGATTTTATAAAAACTCAAAACATTCACTCCAGCCAGCCCCATTTTTCAGGAGACTTAAAAGTTGAACGAACAATAAAAGGCATATTTTTCAAAATTCTGTACGTTGTTTGGGGACTTGTTCAGCTTCTTCAGATAAAAATAAATAAAGTAGGTAAACGAATAAACGAATAGTTTTACTTAATCGTAATTTATTTGTAAAAATAAATACCACCTACCAGCAGTCTGAAAGAGCTTACTGTCACCGTCTGTACAAAGCACTCATCAGCTAGCTGTGCCTCAAGTGTAAAACATTACGTTGTAACTCAACCATAGCGTTTTTCCAATTATGTATTAAAAGCAAAACGCTCAATATGGTCTCTGTTTTAGTTTAAGTATATTTTCAAGTAAATGTTTTGATTAGATTTAAGTGTGAAGCGTTATACTTGGAGCACTGCACCCAGCTCTGTCTGTGGTTTCGTGTATGGACGTTACCGCTCCAGCGGGCGCAATTCGTGATTCGCTAATAACCCTGTGAACATCAGCGAGCAGAATGCCGGCATTGTGACGGACGAAAAATTTGCGAAGAAAAACAAGGAAACAGACGTATGTATGTGAATTTGCAATAGGTATGTATGATGTTTGTTAGTAAGAGATAAAGGGCTGGGATATAATTTGGATATCCGAATCCGTAACAGAAACCAAATAAAAGTTTCGGATCTAATCTAATCTATTGCAAAGGTATGTAACATTGGAGATTCACATTATATGCTTTGTAAAATGTGAATCTCTAATGTAACTTATCTTGCAACTTAGATTAGATTCGATAGGTAAGAATTACCGTGGGGATGAGACTTCCAGCCCCGGTGTGAACGGTTCCTCAACGTGGGTGTAGTTTGTTTACGGTGTAACCTGCTGGGTTTGGCTCGACGGCCCTCTGATGCATGTTATATGCGCCCACGTCATTGTTACCAACAAATCGTAATTAAAATTAAACCGGCGCTCGGATAATCATTGCTGCCAGGGATCCCGGATACGAATGCGGGATCACGTTTCGAAACAATTTCGGATATTTAGTTACGAACAAATGGAGTTATTTTGGATATTTGAAAGTTTGCATGACTGTTGTGCTTTTTTTTTTTTTTTTTAAGAAATCCTGTGCGGGAGACTCCCTAGATTCTAAAGACTCTAGGGGTCTATGACACTTGTTTGTAGTGCCGCAGAGGTATACGAGCTTGGTCGTCGCTACAAAGCGCCATTACTCAAGCAAGACCCAGTTGCTGTAAGGCTGGATGGACCTTTGGTGACCGGTCATTGGTAAAGGTTTATGAATTTTTCAACCCAGCGAAGAGCACATTCGAAATATAAATGGTATATTTTTGTGCTCCGCCGAGATCCGAATCCACAACCTTCCATTTACGAGTCCGAAGTGTTGCCACTACGGACTACGGACCGGTCCAAGATGCCAACGACACGCGGTGTACCTGAGCGGTTACCCATCCAAGCACTGACCGCGCCCAATGTTGCTTAACTTCGGTGATCTATAGGAACCGGTGCTTTCAACATGGCTAACGGCTAACGCTTAATTCCCTATGCAGATCAACGAGGGAAATTTTTGCATGAAAGTAATAAAGTACACCAGATGCGCTATTCTGCTAAATTCCTTACGACCTTAATGCGACGAGCTGGTGATTTGTATCCAAAACAAGTCGGGAGCGCTAACGTTTGCCAAAGAACTCCATAGATAAAAAATCACAGTACATCTTATTTTTGGAGATGAATCGCCAGCTCGTCGCCTTAGGTCGTAAGGAATTTAGTAGAATAGCGCTTCTGGTAAAAGCGTTGCGTAAACTCACTAAGGTTAGGGCTGGAAGTCTTCTCATCACGGTAATTCTTACCTACCGAATATCGGTAATATTTGCATGAAGACTAATCAGCTGTTCACTTGCGGCCATCTTGGATTGACAGGTCTTCATACACATATTACCGATATTCGGTAGGTAAGAATTACCGTGGTTATGAGACTTACAGCCCTGGTACATATTTTAAACGTTAGTATATCGACTTTATACTGAATGAAAACGACGCATTTAATTCGATCGTGTGGGTAGTTTTTTTTATCAATTAAAAGTCGCGTTTGCATTGAAAATACTGGGTCTTAGATTTAGTAAATCGAAAAAAAAATAAAACTAAATTACTCTCTGGTAGGAGCGGCCTTATATTTCATACAATTTCGATTTACGCAATCGAGGTGAGATTTATGGCAAGTTTTATACTCGGGGTACATCTTTTTTTTTTCAAAATGCTTAACAAGGTTCTCATTCCTGAGTAACGTGACTTTATTCCTCGTCATTTTTTAACTTAAAGGTAGATATGAAGCTGATGCCATCCATTTTCAGAGAAAGGTCATCAAAATTATCAGGGTTTGTGCTCATTTAAAAAAAAAAGTTTTTTTCTTTTGTGAGCACACATGTGGCATATGTGAGCGCCAACTTACATGTGCCTACTTGTGGGCATGCATTAAATATGAGCCTTAAATGTCAGTTATGATTTTCCGTTTCGGTGTTTATTTCAAACCCCAAAATAAAATACCAGCAAGGTTTACTCAGTCTTCACAAGAAATGAGTACCCGCCCCTTCGAGAGCTGGAAAACCCCGACTTGAACAGAAGGGGTTGGCGTAAGGGCAGCCCCCTTAACACTAAAAAGAAATAGGTGTCGCTCGTCACATGCGAAACCCTTCGGGGATAGCGCAACAAGAAGTTACACTACTTATACAGCTTAGTTGCGTCCTATATATACGTACTATTTTATTCAAAACAGTTTCATCGTATTTCAGACCGTTGTTTTTTTTAATTTTGTGAAATCCTGCTTTGATTATTTTACGCGGTAAAAAACCTAGACATTGTTTTATAATCATTTCCAAGTAGTTTAAATTATGCGCAAGATGTTCGGAGAATTGCTTTTTCTTTATTTACAAAAAGTTTTACTTAGGATTTTTTTTAGGCTTTTTTAAACAAATACGTGTAGATATGTATATATTTATGTATTGGTAGGTATCTTTGTTATTATGTATGTCTGAACCTCTGTAGAACATATTCTATTTTTCTTCTATCTTGTATATTTATTTCGGCTTTACAATAGTTTTGGCTGCGATTTCTGATACCTACATATTTATTTCGGATATCCAATAGTTTCAGTTGTGATTTCTGTTACCTGCATAATATTTATTTTGGATATCTAATAGTTTTTCCTTCAATTTCATTAACCGGTACATCTATTTTGGAAAAACAAAAATTTCAGCTTTAATTTTTGTTATGTGCATTGTATTTTGACTTTCCAATAGTTTCAGCTGCATTTGTATTTTGGCTTTACAATAGTTTCGGCTGCAATTTCTTTTACCTGCATGTTTATTTTGACTTTCCAATAGTTGCGATAGGCTGCAATTTTTGTTATCTGCATTTTTATTTTGGCTTTACAATAGTTTCGGCTGCAATTTTTGTTATCTGCATTAGTATTTCGTCTATCCAATAGTTTCGACTGCGGTTTCGTATCCCTAGAACATCCCTAATTATCATAATATCATTGTTATTCTCGATTTTCCACAACAATATCGACCGTTGTACCTGCATCAGAGATTATGACGCCATTGTTAGCATTTAGCATTATTATTTTGATATCATAACGCATCCAATGACGGGCATTGTTCATACTAATTACATCAAAAGATTTTAAAATCAATTATTTGTTTGCGTGTTTGGCTCATTAATGTTTTTGTTTATCAAATTGAAGGCCTCAAATATCAAAGCTTCAGATAATTAAATTTTTCATTTTTGCGTTATCTATGCAAAAGCTGCAGAATTTTGATATTTGACCTGAAAAACACAATATGTTCTTGCTGAATTATAAAAAATAAATTAATATGCAATAAAAGCAAATCTCCATCTCTAATTAATGATTTAATAATTAGTAATAAGACACTTAATTTCACACTGCAAATTAAACAATCCTCTATTGAATTAAGACCTCGAATATCAAATTTCATACGATTTAATCCTTCATTTGCGTTATCTATGAAATTTTTTTATTTTTGACCTTATTAATCCCTGCAAAAAGACAAAATGGTACGTGCTGTTTTTTGCTGAATATGCATTTATAAAAATAAATCTGCAATCTGAAAATAAAGTCTCCATTTCTAATTAGTAATTTAAAAATTGGTAATAAGACGCTTTATTTAGTATTGTACAATAATACTGGCTTCCTGCTGATAGGCAAAGATAATATTTCATTAGTATCATAAAACGGAAACCATATATTTTTTAAGTATTATATTATGATAACACTTAATTAAATATATTTTTCAAGTATGTATTGTCCGGTTGATAGCTCAGTTGGTAGAGTGCTTGCATTATATCCACGCCGTGAGCTCGGGTTCGAATCTCACCGAGGGTGTCGGAATTGAGGTCCCGTTTCGGTGTTTATTTCAAACCCTAAAATACAATACCGGCAAGGGGTACTCAGCCTTCACAAGAAATGAGAAATGGAAACCCTCACTTCAACTGAAATGGTTGGCGTAATTTCGGCCCGTTACCTGTAAAAATACATAGGTTTCACTCACGACACGCGAAACCCTTCGAGGATAACGTGGCAAGAAGTCATACGATATGTGTATCATAGTTGCGTTTTTTTTATGTAAAGGTACGAGTAATTTTAACAATATTTTTTTTTATTGGACTTCTGAATGATATTAACAAACTGAAGCCTTTTTGCGTGAGAAATATGAATGCACCCATAATAATGCTATAACATTTTGTAAAGGGATAATTTGAAAAGCGTCAAAATCAGCACCGCAGGACGGGAATGCATAAAGCTTCGAGACCGCAACTAGTGAAAGCAAAATAATGAACAAAAACAGGCTGTGGATACGTGCGAATTTCATCAGCCTCCACATTACGTAAGGGTACCTACCTGCTAGATGGACGCCACGCATTCCCTTTTCCTCTCAAAAACACGTAGGTCTCAGCTTACACATTCTGAGAAATCGGGATAGGAGGAAACTCTGGAATAACAAGTCAGAAAGGACGAAAAAGAATGAGGTTATGGTAGTGTCAATGTGATGTTTGCAAAGCTAAGCAAAAATCTAGAAAAAGATAAATTACATAATAGCTTAAAAGTAAAACGGTTTTCGTGCTGGCTTTGTGAAGATTCATTTAAAATTTAAAATGTAAAAATAAAACACAAAGTTTTTCTTCACGAGTTGATTTATTTCCTCGAACGCTTTCGGTGTTATCACATCATTATCAAGAGGAAAACTTTTTAAGAGTTCTTCCACAAGTAATACTAACCTTAGTAGAGTGTTTTCACAAGTAATACTAACCTTGTTAGAGAAAGTACTTCCACAAGTAATACTTAAAGTAGTAGAGCACTTTCACAAGCCAGTTAAACTTATTTGAAGTGAATATTAGGAGAATTTCAATGGACACTAGAAAACTATTTAAAATGAAAAATACACACTATGATTATGGAGCAAACATAAATAAAATATTTGTTGGCCATCTCATAAGCAATCCGGCCAGGTGATGTTAAAATAATTATATAACTGTGCTATTTTGTACCGACTTGATGATGGAAAGCTGTAAAAATCAGGGCTATTTTTTTCCCAATATTTTTGAGCACAATTTGCTGATTTTAAAGTCATGTTTTTCGGTTCGCAGGTTTGGTCCAAATTTATGCACCTAATTTGGATTTTCTCACAATAGAATTCACAAAACAGAATGTGAATTTTATCAAATCGAAATAAAGCAGACTTAAAATCGGGTAATATTTTTGCCAACGGTATCACATTAGCCGAAAAACAGAATTACCACAAAAATATTTTGTATCAACCAATATTTGATTACACCATTAAAAAGCGGGTATTAAAATTTAACTCATCATAATATCAAGTATTTTTATTCGTCTATGAGCAAATAATAAATCTGGATTAAATTTTGTTTCACAATTTTCCATGTAAAATTTTATACAGCGAAGCATTTTATACAAAAAGAAAATTGACTGCACGGTATTCTAAAAAGTGTTTGAAATATATTAAACCAGGCTTTTTATGGAAAATATTAAATGAGAGTATTTTGAAAATATTATGGGAGAATATTTTGTGTTTCGATGGAAGGAAATACTGTCAATTTGTTTTCTTTCTTTAGTGATTTATTTATAATCTTTTACACACGTGGTCGGCAGAAATGTCTTCGAGAATATCAACAAAAGAAAAACATGATGTATGGAAATAATGCGAAGTATTTCATCATTTCCTGATGGCTATTTTAGATACGTGGAGAATATATCCTTTTCATATTCTTTTATACTGTAACGAATATTATGTAAGATATCAGTAATATTAATATTAGGATGATTTATTTGGTGAGCGCTGTTTTTGCGTTATCATACCTCAAGAGCCCTCTGCGAGCTTGGTCGTCGTTGTAGAAAGCGCCAAATCTCGAGCAAAACCCAGTTGTTGTAAGGTTGGATGGACCTGTCAGTGACCGGTCTTTTGGTAAAGGTTTATGAATTTTTCAACCCAGCGAAGAGCACATTTGGAAATACAAATGTGTATATTTTTGTGCTCCGCCGGGAATCGAATCCACAACCTTCCATTTACGAGTCCAAAGTGTTGCCACTGGACTACGGTCCGTCATTTTCCACTCCTTGTATACATTTTTTTTCTCAACTCAATATTTCAAACAAAGAATTATAAATAAAAAAAAACATAAATGGTATTCTTTAAGTATTATGAAGTACATTTTCAGTTGCCGATTAATGGAAGTAGTGGAGATATTAAAGAAATAAAAATCAATGATAATTCTTTCCCTTTTTGTTTGCATTTATTTTTCTGTTGGCAACTGCTCTTTATAATATGATTGTGTAAGCCTTGCAAAGAGCATTTCCTGCCAACCACTCTTGCAAATATAGAAATGAAAATGATATTTTTTACATGAGGGAAAACCTCTTATTGTTTCGCGGAAATACGGTAGGTTTATCGGAAATACAAATGGATCTGTGGATGACAGAAAATAGAAGCCTATTTCCGAAGTGAGGAAAATGCATTGTGTTCGTATCCATCAAATATTATGACTGCATTTTTTTTTTCATTTAATAAAAAATAATAATTAAAGAACATGTCTTATTACATAAATAAAACTGTTTTCATTGTCCCTTTTTGTAATAATGTTAAATTACAAACTGTTTACAAAAGGTTTTTTTTTTTGATACACTGTTTTATTTCCACTTTCTAATCTAATCTCTAATCTAAGTTGCAAAGATATGTAACATTGGGGATTCACATTAAATGCATTTTCACAATCAGACATGTATAAATTTGCGCCTGCAAAATGATGCACATGCCGAATGTGAACCAACAACATAAAAACCCAAATCTCAAATAAACATACACCCTGCAACTCTTGCTGACCTTCCCTGAATCATGGGTGACATTGGCAAAGTGGACCATTTTCTACAGCATAGGTGATCAGTCGCATAACAACGTATAAGTCATGGAACATACACAACAAATTACATTTTCTAAATCACAAATAATAATATGTATACTGCAGTGGCGAAGGGTGCCATACAAGCCGATTCCCATCGGTTTCCCATTTAAAATGAGGCAAAAATGATAATAAAGTAGACTGCATGGTTTCGATGGGGGAAAAATACGTTTTGTTTCTTTGGTTTGAAATGATTTTGTTTACTTTGTGCCTATTTTTTTTAACTACTTTGTTACATCATTTTAAAAGGGAAGCCAATGGGGACCGGCTTGTATGGCACCCTTCGCCACTATGCACATCAAAACAAATACAAAATACAAAATTGTATTTTTAAAAACCGTATCCTTAATGTACTTTTATTGTACATATTTATTACAAAATTTCGAACGTTTTCGGTCCTCGGACCATCATCAGGTAAGCGAAACTTCAGTGCAAAAAAAACTATAACTACCGTGTCTTCTTTATTTTCCTACAATGTTCCAAAGTTCTTGTTTCTATCGAGGGCCAAAGTAATTTCGCCTCACATTTGAAAATGCCTGTAGTCTGTCGTAACTCGATCTTGTGTAGACTTTAATCCACACCTGCAGCGAAATCTTAGTCGTGTATCAAGTAAACTTTTCCCATATAAATGGGAAAATGATTTATCGATTCCCACCAAATAACTTTGATACATGAGCTGCTTAATAGGGCTGTATTTAGTTATTTAAGAAAAACTTTCATGACTTGACATCTGTAATGAGATCCGCAGGTGAATTGATCTAATCTAATCTAAGTTGCAGAGATATGTAACATTAAGCATTTATGTTATATGCATTCTCACAAGCAGACACGTATAAGTTCGCCCTTGCACATGCCGCATGTGAACCTACAACATAAAAACCCAAATCTCAAATTAATATACACCCTGCAACTCTTGCTGACCTTTCCTTAAACAGGAGTGACATTGGCAAAGCGAAACATTTTCTACAGCATGGGTGGTCAGCAGCATACCAACCTATAAGTTAAGGAACATACAAAATTAATAACATTCTTACAATACAAATAATAATATGTATGGACAGAAGAACCACGAACTGATCTTTGTAGAAGAGACACGCTCCCGAGGACGTCAGATATGACTCCGATGAAACGTAGAGAAAATCGTTTTTCTCTTTTGCACGGTCAGTAAAATCCGTTTTTTTATTTCTAAAAAATGTCTAACGACCGTAATCATAATTTGAAATAATTCTTATTTAAAAAAACCCTAGCCTAGTTCCGCACGTTAATTGATATTGACAAAATTGTGTCGTCACACGGATGGGTTGCTAAGGAAAAGGTCAAGAAACATATGCTTGTAATTTATGAAAAATTTCAGCGGAAACTTGGTCGAACTCGATTTTAAAAAGTTTATTTGAAGATGACCGTGAGGGCTAAACCGGTCAAATTCAATAAAAATATCAGTAGAATTATAGCGTGTTTTTTTCCATATTACAATAATTTTTATTTCTTTAATGGTTGCTAAAAATTGTTGTCCCATACAAGTGTCAGGTTAACATCAAGAGAGGACTGCCAAAACAACTTGTTGCGTTTTCTTTATCAGAATTCCCAAAATTTCTACAGCAACGGGATCATGTCTCTACCTACAAGATGGCAGAAAGTCTACGAACAAAAGGGCACATATGTACTGTAATTAAATGTCAATTCATTTTGAAAAAAATTGCCTGAATTTTCATATAAAATGCGAAGAAACTTTTTCCTCGACCTAATATTTAATAGAATTTGTAAAGACCACAAACTAAAAAAAAAAGGTTTTTTTTCATTTTACAAAATATTGTTTACAATTTTCATATTTTAATCAGGATATCTAAGGGCTCAGTGATTTTTATAATACTTGCCCTAATATGCCACCTTAGTGCTTTTTTGTCTTATATCCTTCAGAGGAAATTTCACATATGAGCAATGGAGCAATGTTTGTACGCATACTGGACCAATATGCCTCACGAAAACTGGAAATTGATTTAACAAATGTTTAAAACAATTATCACACTATCGTTTTTTACGTTTTCTTCTTAGCTCAGAGTATGTAGAATGTGATTTGTAAGACGATTTCATTGAATGGTCGTCTTTGAATGAAATGTTGGATAAGCCAAACAAGCACTGGGCGGACGCAATATCGCTGCCTTAGTTCTTGTTTACCGTATACGCCATTGAGAAAATTTTACATGAGCAATGTTTACATGTGTACTGGATCAATGTGTCTTATAAAAACAAGAAATTTATTTTAAAAATATTTAAAAAAACTCTCACATTATCGAGTTTTACGGTTTTTCTTAGCTCAGATTGTGTAGAATTTGATTCACAAGACAACTTTTTAGAGGGCTCTTGAGGTGTGATACACACAAAAACAGCGCTCACCAAATAAATCATCCTAATATTATTATTATTATAACTGCCTGAAAAAGTCATATTTGACAAGATTGGCGGATACGGTAGACAAGAACTGGGGGAGCGATATCGCCCTTGTCGCACCAAAATATACGCGCCAAAGCAATCTGACTACTCGCGTTTTCTGTATACAAGGAATTCTATGGGCATTTGGTGTCAGATTGTTCGTGGTACTATATTCAGTGTGAACTATTTTCAATTGAATCGAGCTAATTAATCCAAATCGACACAGCTATTCATTACACGTCTGCGCCCCGAGTATAAAGCATTGCGTAAAACACACTAAAATTACGTTTATCAAAAATGTATGAAATCAACAACAGCACTCTTAGAGAGCGATTTAGTTTTCATTATTTTTTGGATTAACGCAATCGAGGTGAATTTGACGCAACGTTTTATACTAGCGGATAGGGAATGCAATCTCGAGACGAGATCGCTGAGTCGAGATCTCGAGGGATCAGAAATTCGATATCGGCGAGATCTCGCCATTTTTGAGATTTCGAATGGATTTCGAAAAGTATTGTTTCCGTCCGTCCTTTCCTTCGTCAGTCAGCGAATCGCTCGCTCGCAGAGAGCACGTGCCATGCATTGCCGACTACTGCCGCTCGATCTCGTCAATCTCGGTCGAGATCTTATCATTGATGCTTCGAGATTGATCTTGTAAAATGAGCCGAGATCTCGGAAGATCGGGATCTCGCGAGATCGAGATTGCATTCCCTAGTACCGACTTCATTTTGTGTTTGTGTCAATTTATTACCCTCCAAATGTATGAAACATTTCAAACGGTTTTTGTACTTTTTTAAGACCTGTATGTTTTAATTTAGTGACTTCTCGAACCCAAAAACATTACAATATGTTAACATTTGAGGCTCATATTAAATGCATGCCCACAGACAGGCACATGTAGGTTCGCGTCTACACATTCTGCATGCGTGCATACAAATAAACAAAACCTAACATGAACACCTTGCAACTCCTGCCGCATTTCCCTGAAACCGGGGTGGCATTCTGGCAAAAGTAAACCGATTTTTACAGCACGGGGAGTCAGCCTCATACCAACCTATAAGTCAAGGATATAATGTTAACATGATTTTTTCCCCTATTTTTTCGAATCGTTGTCTTTAAGTGACAATTTTTCAGTATGTCAGTACAAATACATATTTTTTGAACACATGAAAGCTTCAGGGTTGAGCATTTAAAGAAGCAAGGTAAGCAACAAATCGTCTCCTTTGTGATTGTTTGTCTTATGCACATCTGCGGTTATTTCACATGAGCAATTTTGTACGTGTACGGGACCAATGTGTCTTATAAAAACTGGAAATTGATTTAAAAAATATTTAATAAAACACCCAGATTTATTATATACATTATCGTGTTTTGCTTTTTTTGCTTAGCTCAGATTGTGTAGAATGTGATTCTTAAGACAACTTCATTAAAAGGTCATCTTTGAATCAAATAGTGGATACGCCAAACAAGCATTGGATGTACGAAACGCAGCAAAATCATGGAAACTGTGAATGAAATTGAAAATTGTGTTTTGTCGTTCTTGCAGTTATGTCTATCTTGTGTTTTGGAAGCACATCCCGGATTATTTTGGCTTTTATTTGCTTTTATACACTGCAGGCGTCTCTACCCCTAGTATAAAAAAACTTTGGTAAAAAATGGATGGCAACTACAAGAGCGCCTCTGATGAACGTTTTGTTTATTATAACTGGGATTTTTTTGATTAACGTTGTGATTGAGTCGAAACGTAATGTTTTTTTTTATCTTTAGTTACAGGCAAGCAGTGTTGTGTTTCTGTTCGTGTATGCCTGTGACATGACTTTTCGGTCACAAACATTTCGGTCACATATCGTATATCGATACCTAAAAGCTAAAACTGAATAAGTGACATATTAAGCTAACATGGGTTCTTAGATAAATATGCACTATTTTCCTGTTTTCTATGAGAGACACTTACAAAGTATGTTAATCCTGCAGTTTAGAAGTTTTTCATGAGCACTTCCCTATGATTTGTTCACTCAATATGAGAGAAAACCCTAATAAAGTATGGTAATCCTGTTGTTTAGAAGATTTTCATGATTAGTTTCAGTTTCTATGATTAGTTCATTGACTATGAGAGAAAACACTAATTAAGTATGGTTATCCTGTTGTTTAGAAGTTTTTCATGAGCACTTTCCTATGATTTGTTCACTGACTATGAGAGAAAACCCTAATAAAGTATGGTAATCCTGTAGTTTAGAAGATTTTCATGATTAGTTTCAGTTTCTATGATTAGTTCACTGACTATGAGAGAAAACCCTAATAAAGTATGGTAATCCTGTAGTTTAGAAGATTTTCATGATTAGTTTCAGTTTCTATGATTAGTTCACTGACTATGAGAGAAAGCCCTAATAAAGTATGGTAATCCTGTTGTTTAGAAGATTTTCATGATTAGTTTCAGTTTCTATGACTAGTTCACTGACTATGAGAGAAAACACTAATTATGTATGGTTATCCTGTTGTTTAGAAGTTTTTCATGAGCACTTCCCTATGATAAGTTCACTTACTATGAGTAGTTGCACCCAATAAAATGTTTTATCCACAATTTCTCAGATCAGTGAATCAGCACTTATTCAGTTTTGGCAATATGATCCACAGACACACCAAAAACGACAATTCATTAAAACGACGGTAATTTGTTTTTTTTAAGAGGAGGTTTTCTGTTATGGAGCTGTTTGTGAGCCCATATTGTATTTAACCGAAGAGTCGTGTGGACGAATTGTTGAGTGACTGAATTGTCCGTGATCGATGTGTGTGTGGATGGGTTATGTGTGGCCAAGAAATGACGCGTGGACTAACTGTCATGTGACTGATTTGTCAATGGATGAGCTGTCAGTGGACGAGATCTTTGACCGATTTGTCGTGATGCGGTGTATACCTACGCCTGAGGTCTGGACAGTCAATCTCAATATAATATTTGCACTGTAAGGTCAGATTAGCTAAGATTAGATTGGATGAACCAATCTAAAGGGTTGTATTTCTATCTGACCTATTTGAACTAGCCTAGTGATTAATTTATGATCGTATTTTGGATGTCCATGTATTCATTTATACACATATGTACCTATAATCTATTACACATCTGTGTATTCATTGTTTTAACGTCGATACGGGTTTATTTCAAAGGAATGAGTACCAGTCTCTCGGGAGTTGGGAATCCTCCACTTCAACTGAATTGGTTTGAGTAAGGCCAGCCCCCATGCTTATAAAAATAAATAGGTTCACTCGTTTTGTCATGTGTCGTTTTGCCATATGTTTTCTGTCATGTGCCGTTCTATCATATGTCGTTTTGTCATGTGTTTTATGTCATGTGTCGTTTTGTCATTGTGTCGTTCTAACATTGAACCAGTCTACAGATCGTTTCTTGACGGCCTTTGTTATCAGCGCTCTATAGGGATCGAGCCACTGCCTCTCGCATTTTCCCAGTCGCCCCCCCCTGTACCATATAATATCAGCAACCAGTAACTGCGGTAACATGCAATCCGGGCGGTCAACTCGCCTGCATACATAATTAACATGAACTTTATTTCGCATCAATTGTCAGACTTCTGATTTGGCGAACGTAGAACTGGCGAATGTTTGTTAAATTAAATTATTCATTTACATTACACATCATCGCCCGTGGGCTAGAAGTCTTACCACGGTATCACCACGGTCCACGGTATTCACCACGGTATCACCACGGTCCACGGTATTCACCACGGTATCACCACGGTCCACGGTATTCACCACGGTACTATGCCACGGTATCACCACGGTAATTCTTACCTACCGAATATCGGTAATGTTTGTATGAAGACCTGTCAATCCAAGATGGCCGCAAGTGAGCAGCTGATTAGTCTTGATGCAAATATTACCGATATTCGGTAGGTAAGAATTACCGTGGTGATGAGACTTCCAGCCCAGTGCTTGTTTGCTTCTACCATTTGATTCAATGATGACATTGTCTTGAGAATCCCATTCTACACAATCTGAGCTAAGAAAAAAACGCTCAACATGATGACCGGTCCGTAGTCCAAGTGGTAACACTTCGGACTCGTAACTAGAAGGTTGTGGGTTCGAATCCCTGCGGAGCAAAAAAAAAAACCATTTATATTTTCAAATTTGCTCTTTACTGGGTTGAAAAATTCATAAACCTTTACCAAAGACCGGTCATTAAAAGGTCCATCCAGCCTTACAACAACTGGGCCTTGCTTGAGAATTGTCGCTTTCTACAGCGACGACCAAGCTCGCAGAGGGCTCTTGAGGTGTGATACACACAAAAACAGCGCTCACCAAATAAATCAGCCTGATTAAATTTTTAATTTAATGTGATCTATGATAGTTGTTTTAAATATTTTTAGAATCATTTTCCAGTTATCATTTTGACACATTTGTCAGTACACATACAAATATTGCTAATGTGAAATTACCTCTGATGGATATAAGACAAACAAGCATTAAGGTGACGATATCTATAAAATATATATAGGTACCTATTCCTTGACTTATAGGTTGGTATGAGGCTGACCACCCATACTGTAAAAAATGGTTCACTTTGCCAATGTCACCCCTGTTTCAGGGAAGGTCGGCAAAAGTTGTGGGGCTTATGTTCATTTGAGGTTTGGATTTTATTTGTAAGTACACATTCAGCATTTGTAAGCGCGAACTACACGTGTTGGTTTGTGGGCATACATCTGAGAGCTTTAAATGAATATATCCTTGCAACTTAGATTATAGATTATAGACCTACGAGCATGCCTAATTATGTATTTGTATTCTCTATATTTATTCTCAAATTTATAGAAAAATAAGTAAACAGGAGTAATGTGTAGGAAAGAATGTAGTTACTTACTAAGGACAAAAATGTATGCAAAATGGTATGTGCATACGCATATACCAGTAAATAGGTACTAAAAAGATGGATACTTGAGTAATATTTTATTACAATAATAGTAATTTAAGTAAGAAAATAATACATGTGCCTGAACTAGGAAAACGTATGTCTCAGGCATGGAGAGCTTAAGTATATAGAATAAATATTTTAACTTTTTAATAATTAAGTATATTAATTATACTTAAAAAATACTTCTTAATATTACATTTTTACATATCTCTAACATATAAATGTAATGAAAATAAATTGTAGGTGAGCAATCTTTAAAAAAACTACATTCATGAGTATTCATAATCAAGACTATTTTACTTACCCTTAAGTAAAAGCCCATATTTTAGCCAAAAATTGGAAAGAGAAGTTACTGCACGTGTTTTTGATTAATCATAACGTATGTACTTACTATATGAAAGAAAGTAACATATTTTTTCTTCTTTTTTTAGATGAAACTGAAGCAGCTAGAGTGGACCATGGACTTGAGGACAACTGGCAAGAGGCTTCCTACAGACACTTCAAACCTGGCTGAAGATCTCAAACCACAAGGAAAACAGGAAGGCCATGATTCCAGGCACATGCGCTTCATCCGCAAACAACTGCAATTCCTTCTCCAAAGTAACAGGAAACTAACCAAGGGCCAGGACTTCCTATCTGACAGACTATTCGATCTGCAGATCAAGTTGGAATTCATCAGCAGCGTCAACACAACAGAGGGAGTACAAAAGTTGGAAGATGTCATCAAACAGCAAAAGAAAAATACTAAAATAATCACAAACCTAACTATTGAAGTGGACAACTTTAACAAATTACACATTTCCATGTTGGAGCTGTTAGAGAATGTTGAAAACCTAGAATCTAAGGTTGATAAGACCATCCCAGATATTGAGAAAGAGATTTCTAAGCTTGGTATTGATATGGCTCAAGCAAACTCTCATAACGCATACCTGAAAGAAAACCAAGAGAACATTAAACAGTCTGTTAAGGCTATTGCTGTTGGAGTGTCGAATATGGTTGATAAAGTGAATGAGGACCATGCTTTACTGCAGAAAATAAATGGAACAGTCCAGCATCTTCAGGGGCAATCCAAGCAGCATTTCTACCGTTTGACTGACCACATTTCAAAGGTAAAAAAAAGTCCAAACTAAAAGTTATTTTTTCTCAACTACCATTGAAAAAAAATAGTGAAAAGTTTTTATAATTAAGATTCTAAATACTACCAATCAATTCACAATTTTTGGCTTAAGTCCATGTTTACATTTCAAAATATCAGTTTTTGTAATTTTTCTCAGTTTAACATTCAATGGACTATACTGCGATTGATGTGCATCAACACAAATCGCTTAAGGATTTATAAAAAACATAATATAAATTTATTTTTAAAACATAATTCTTCAAAGGCTTTAATCTTTAAAATTGTTTGTTTCAGTCGGAAGCCAACTTGCCCCAGAATTCTTCATCTGACTACATTCCTTCTCTTATGGGAGAACTGCAAGAGCTGAAGAATGCACAGAAAGAGTTTGAAGATATTGTGAGCCAGCTGCCAACCAGCTGCGAAACTGTAGAAGGACCTTCTGGAAATTACCTCATTGCTCCTGGCACCGGTTCTCCTGTTAGAACTGCTTGCCAAGACGGATGGACTCTTGTC
Organism: Agapetus fuscipes; assembly: GCA_951799405.1. Lineage (NCBI taxonomy): Eukaryota > Metazoa > Arthropoda > Insecta > Trichoptera > Glossosomatidae > Agapetus > Agapetus fuscipes. Next base: position 5,211,505 of record OX637332.1, read on the forward strand.
CAACGAAGAACAGATGGCCAAGTAGACTTTAACAGAAACTACAAAGAGTATGCTGCAGGATTTGGTACGCCGTCAGGGGAATTTTGGATCGGAAATGACGCTTTGAGTCGTTTAACCACTGATAACTGCTCATCTTTACGTATAGATATGGTCGATATTTATGGTAAATCCTGGGTAGCAAACTATGCTTCTTTCCACGTTGCTTCGGCTGCTGCAGGTTATCGTTTGACTGTGGATGGATTTTCTGGTAATGCCTCTGACGCATTAGAATACCAGAACAGAATGGAGTTTTCCACTGTTGATAAGGATAGAGATATCTCCAACACCCATTGTGCTGTTAATTACGAAGGTGGTTGGTGGTTTTCGCATTGCCAGCATGCTAATTTGAATGGAAAATATGCTTTAGGTCTGACATGGTTTGACAAAATCCGCAATGAATGGATTGCTGTTACTTCTAGCCGTATCACTCTTCGTACTAATCAAAGTTGTGTCCATAGAACTACGACAACACCGAGCAGCAAAACAAATTAAATTGCAACAAAATAACCATTATTTTAATTTGCATTCTAGTACAAAGTTTTTTTTGCATAAAAATCTATGTGGGAACAGTATACTGCCCAACATCATTCACTTACTTAAAAAAAATTAAGTTCGCAGGAGCTTTTTTTTAATATTGTAAGAAAAAACTTTGTACTAGAATAAATGAGTCAAATAGAATCAAAGACGAAAGAATCAAATAGAATCTACGATGGAAGCTAAAAAAACAGACAAATATTTGGTACTTACTTAATACAGAAAATATTTTATTTTTATTTTTGAAAAAAAAAATGGATTGACATGTATTTGATTCTATGTGACTAAAATATTGAACAATGGATTTATAACTAAAGAGAATACATTGTTTATTTTTCCACTAATATTGTTTGTGCAAGCAAAATTCTACTAAAATATTATATTTTTCAAAAGACTGGTCAATATCAGAAATTGAGAAAGAATGAAGTAAAATACTCTGCTGATTATTTTGGTACTTTTCTTTTGAAGGAATAGTTTTATGTTTTAAGATACAAATTAATTAGAAGTATATTATTTACTTAATGCTCTTTAGTTATGAATTCATTGAAATATCTTCAAAATATTGCTGCAAACATATAGACTTTATGTTTTATCGTCAGAGCCATCGGAGCTGTACAATTTCACAAAATCTTTATTGTATTCAAGTAGGTATATCACAGATCCTTTACGATTATATAAATTAAAATTGTTTATTTATTATGGCAAAACTGTCAATTCATGACAAGTCAAATATTTTTTATTGGTAGAAAACGAAAGAATGTGAATGTTTGCGGCATTATTTTTAATTTATAATTTAAGCACATAAATATAGAAATATCTTGTTTACCTACCAGAAACCAAAGAGCATTGATTGTATGTAGGTGAAGTTTGCTACCAAATCTTTAATGTTTTCACATTAAAGATGATTAGATTGTAAGAAAACTACAGTGTATACATATTACAGGAAATCAGTAAAAAAAGTAAGAAATAAATGTTATGTGTGACTCTTTCAATGTTGCTTAATGATAATTTCTAACTGTCAATTTTCTCTGAATCTGAAGGAACTTTTCCAATGACTCTTCAGATATTTACTCAAATGTTAGTGTTTTAAATTCAAATATGAAGCAGTTTATGGAGTTGTTACTAGGTCAAGAAAGGTTACTATTTTAGCTTGTCCAAAATTTAATACATTAATATCCACTTCTTCAAAACAAAGGCTTAATCAGCCACCTAAATCATGATTCAGTTTCCTTTTATTCATAATGTATTTTTGGTGAATCAGAGATAGAGTTAATGAAAGTAAGAAATATACAAATGAATATGACATTTTGGCCAAAGAAGAAAACTATCCTTGTTTCAATTTACTGATAATAAAGAGAAATAACTCGAAAATTGGGAAAATCGAGATTTTGTAATAAAACGCAAGAACAATGCGAGAAGAATGCGAGAAGAATGCGTAGAATGCGACAGCCGTTCAATTTGGACGAATATGACCGAGATACAACATCGGCCGCCTTTTTCATCCCATAGAAGTTGTACTGGGTGTCTGAACTTCAAACGTGTTTTCCCAACATTCATGTTTTTTGAGTTATTGCTCTTTATTATTAAACGTGTGTATGCTCAAGTGCTTTGAAAAATAGTTATAATAATGAAAAGTCAACTAATTTGCTTGTGAAATAAAAAAATAATCACAATGAATTTGGCACAAAATTATAAATTACATTTTTTTCTCGGCACAGGTGATTAGGGTCTCAATCATACAAATATTAGTTAACCTTTTCCCTAGCAACCTTATCGGGCGATATAATTTTTTTTGTTGTCTATCGATGTGGCGATTTGAGTCCATTTAATACCCAAATTTGTACTCAAGTATATTTTATTTAAAATATGTAAACCTGCACAAAATCAATCTTATTAATTTCTTACTATTTGTTAGACATTTTTTTTTGTTCAAAATTTTCTTTGATAAATAGCATTAAGAATAAGGAAAATATTCATGTACCTCATAAGTTATTCACTTTCATGAAATATCTTTTTTATATTTAAGTTCACCTTTTCTCTAGTTATTCTGCCATCAGAAATATTAAAAACTAAATATATATATACTTTTCATATATTTCTATTAAATATCTCCATAAATTCCAGTTTACCAACCATACCCTTTTTTGTCATCCTCATTTTTTCTGTTGCCTTTTCTATATTATTTGTTATTGAATTAGTGGCTGCTTATATTTTGGGTAACTATTAAATAACTTATTATCTACTTAATATTAATAATTGTTAATAATATTATTGTATTTCCCCCGCTAAGTACTTTTTATACATCATTTTTATTCATTACTTTTGTAAATAATTAATACTACTTAAAAATAATTTAAATTAAAACCTGATTTGAAACTTATGTATTATGATGTTGCTGTAAGCATTAAATATTTTTAAAAATGTATACATTTGTATTTTTTTTCATTTATTTTCATTTGACTTAGTTTGGTTGAGTGACATTTTTGTATGAATTTCATCTCAAGGGCCTTCTGCGAATTTATTTGTTAAAACACCAGGGTTGGAAGTCTCGACGATAGTCTGTAGATTTTACCGTACCTATTTGAATATAGGATGGAATAAAACATGGCGGTACCTGAACAGCTGATCGTTGTTCCATATAAAGTAGATCAGCTGTTGATACGCCCCCATGTTTTATTTCATTCTATCTTCAAAGACATACGGTAAGATCTATCGACAGTCGTCGAGACTTTCACATCAGGATCCTTAACATAAATAGACTAAATGAAAGCAACAAGACTAAGATACTGCATCAGAACGAGGAGTACCAAGCCCAAACACCTACCGAGACTATGACCTGAGACAGTGTCACGGAGAATAAAAGAGGCTTGATAAAGGAGTTGGGCTAAGGTTTGATTTGCCATCTCTAATCTAAGTTGCAAAGATATATCAACATTTAAAATTCATATTAAATGCATGCCCACAGACACGCGTAAGTTTGCACCCACAAATGCTGCATGTGTACTTACAATTCAACAACCAAACCTCAAATGAAAATAAGCTTTTGCCAACCTGCCCTGAAACATGGCGACATTGGCAAAGTGAACCATTTTTTACAGCATGGTTGGTCAGCCTTATACCAACCTATAAGTTAAGGGAATCTGCAAGCAAAATTAGATGGAATCATATCTATGATTTTTGTTTTGTTTCTCCAATTGTGCTTAATTTATTTATTAAATCTATTCTCTTACATTATTTTTTTAGGGTTAGTTGTTTCAATGTCAGCTTATAAATGTGTCAGAAATATATGATAATGGAATTCCAAAAACGCAAGACAATAAATTAAATCATAGGCCTTATCTTCATGGAGATTTTTGTTATTGAAAAGGATTTCATCAATGTGGACAAGAGTCCACATTTGAAAGATTTCAACATTACCCAGAGATTTTTGGGATTCGGATTCCTTCATTCATACATTGGTATGAGACTGACCGCCCATACATTAAAAGATGGTTCACCTTTGTGGACCTATTACAGGGGAGGAGTTTGGATTTAATTTGTAAGTAGGTACACATGCAGCACTTTTTCAGTGCAAACTTACACTTCTTGACCTATAAGTTGGTATGACGCTGACCAACTAAATCTAAATCTAAATCTAAGCTGCAAAGATCATTTTTCTACTCCCATTTGGTAATTTACTAATTACAAAACGGCTAACGCAATCACAATGCCATACATTTCTACACCCGTTGCATAATGTTACATTATGCAACCGGTAACCGTGTTAAAATGAACATGTGCGCATGCGCATTGTCAGAATTGGAACCATTTTTTAATTTCAAATGTCAACCTTGTATGGGGGTATGAAGACCTGTCAATCCAAGATGGCCGCAAGCGATCAGCTGATTAGGCTTCATACAATATTAGTGATATTCGGTAGGTAGGAATTACCGTGGTGATGAGACTTTCAGCCCTGTTCAGATGAAAATAAATTAGTATATTTTATGTGTAGAGTCAAATAAAAATTGTTAATAGTGCTAAAATTTATCGAATTTATTTATCGGATTGCTCCAAATAAAGCTTTCCTTTTTTCAATGGAAAATAAAAGGCTTGAAAGGAAAACAATACAAAAAATTTCACCGCAAAAAATAAACAAACTCAAAAAGTTACTTGGTTAATAGGTGAGTATGAGGTTGATCACCTATGCTGTACAAATTTGGTTCACCTGCCAATACAACTGCAGGGCATATGTTTATTTGAGTTTTGGGTTTGAATGTTTAAGCTTATATGCAGGATGTAAAAGCGCGACCTTATACATATGTGTCGGCTTGTGGGCATGAATTCAATATGAAACCTAAATATAATTTATTTTTACAATTTAGGTTAGATTAGATAATCGAAGGGAATGATAAATCACACGTTTTGACAAAGGTAAGGTTTTAATTACTTCAAATGGACGAGTACATTATAATGACTTTTATTCACTATTTTGTTAATTCTCTCATGGTCGTAGAAAAAGTATTGTATGCCACTGCACGTAATTAGTCTTTGTAACACTCGTGCTTTCTATTGTGCCATTCGGCTGCGCCTCATGGCACAAACTAGCACTCGTGTTAAAAAGACTATCATTACTTGGCAGTGGCATAAATAACTATTGAGATTCATATTAAATGCATTCCCACAAGCAGACACACATAATTTCGCGCTCACAGATGCCGCATGTGGACCTACAATATAAAAAACCCAATCTCAAATGAACATAAGCCCTGCAACTTTTGCCGACCTTCCCTGAAACAGGGGTGACATTGGCAAAGTGAACCATTTTTTACAGTATGGGTGGTCAACCTCATACCAACCTATCAGTCAAGGAATTATAACTATAATGTAAATAATGGTTCACTTTGCAAAGGTCGGCACAAATTGCAGGATGTATGTTCATTTGAGGTTCGGATTTTAATTTGTACCTAAGTATGTATACATGCAGCATTTGCAAGCGCGAACTCGCAACAGACACACATGTCTGTTTTTGAGCATGCATTGAATATTAATGTTAATACACCTTTGCAACATTAAATATTATTACATATTATACATCCCCAGTCTAAAGTTTGGCAACATACTTAACATACTTACTTACAGGTTTCAAGCGCCCTTGGAGTGACTACATCACGAACCAGCGATATAAAGAAATCATCAACTCATCATCAGGTGCTTTTTCAAGAGAATTTAGTAGGTACTTACTTCTTATTTACTTAACTTCTTCATTATGGAAAAAGTTTTATTTTCTAATCTCCCTACGATTCAGTTTGGCCAAAGAACATGGAGGAGCCTTTGTCGTGAAATAAGTTTTATATTCCACCTTCTTTAGGAAACAAAACCAATGAAAAAGCTACAGCAAGGAGTGATATGGTAAAGGAAGAGAGGGTTATCTTGGCAGATGCACTAAGTACCTATACAAGATGTTTTCTCGAATGTTAACCTGAAAAAAAGCGAATGAGAGAGAAGAATCCCATGGAGGTTTACCTGGGGTAGTCTTAAATATGAACGTATATTCGAATGGTATGAGTTTGGATAAGGTTTAAAAAGAAAGAATTATTTCAGAAATCTTCGAACACCATCACTGCTACTGTCAATGTCTGCTGTCAAATTAAAATTTATTGTTGAGCTTTTTACACAACACTCAACCCCAATTTATATTTAGAAAACATTACTCTAAATTAGTACCGCAAATACTTTGAATATGTCAAAATTAAAATAAATCAACAAAAAGCTATGAAATGTTGTGTATTTTATGTGAATCATTAAAATAAAAAGGTGAATTAAATTTATAATGTGTAAACAACAAAACTCTGAGTGATGTATTATTGATAAAATAAAGTTCGATAACAAAGATTTTTTCATATTCACTTATATTAAAAAATTTCTCCATCAAAAGCCATGATGAAACAATAAAAAGTATAAAAAATATGATATAAACGTTGATAAAAAATATTTGCATTGATTAACACGCAATTTTTTTGTCATTTTAGTCCGCTCTAACGATACCTGGCCCATCACTATTTCAACCTCGCCAAGTACATCATTTGTCATTTCCTCCTACCTCGAAGTGCTTGTCGCGGACTCAAAGACTGCTATGAAATATATTCAAAATATTATATTTTGTTATTGATCGATTCGCGAGGTAAATTAATAAACAAACACACACACTACGTGCCCAAATAAATTGTCTGTCGTTCTATGTGTTTTCTAGTGTCGACTGTCATTGAAGACTGAAAAAAAAACGTAAGTAATACACAAAGCGTATCGTTTTTTCTTTGTTTTTCGCGTCAATTTTGTGTAATTTTGAAAATGATATCGTTATGTAATAAAATGTTGTTGTTTGTTAAATAATACATTCAATCTCATATTTATTGTTGCCAAGAGCATTCCTCATCAAAAATTATTGTATGTTTTTAAAGATATCTTTCTGTCTTTTATTTCCTTTATTTATTTTTGATGCTTACTTACCTTACAAATATTTTGTTTTACGTGTTTATTATTAAAATATAAGATAACAAGAAAGCATTTAGCCTTTTCTTTTGTTGTTTAGATAAAAGAAAGATTATTTTGACTACACGTATAGCGTTATTGATATTTTTGCGCAGTTCTCACATCCTTGGCATAACTAAGTACTTACTCATGTATTGACATTCCTATTTCGGTTGTTTTGATTTTTTTTCGACTAATTAGGAGGCGTAATAGATTAGGTATAGGCACAATATCCATCGAGATGTTTTTGGTTTTGTAAATACAAATACGAGTGATTTTTTTTCTAGTATATTTTTTTTCAAAATGGTTTTTATACGATAGTTTTTTTTAGTAAAACAAAAACATATTTATCTATAATCTTAGTTGCAAAGATATAGGTACTTATGTATAATTTTTTTGTTCACGAAAAGGAGACAATAGACCGATACCTCAAAGGTAAAACTGAATAAGAGACATATTAAGCTGACATAGGGTTATCAGATAAATGCACCTTTTTTCTATTTTCTAAAAAAGAAAACACAAAATATGTGTGAAAATCCTGTAGTTTTTCACGAGAACTTCCTTGTAATTACTTCACTTAGGTACTATGAGAAGTTAAACCCAGTACTTAAAACGTTTTATCCGCGATTTCTCAAATCAGTGAATCAGCACTTTTCGCATAGAGACAGAATCCTATCACAATTTTCATGTTTGTGAAGAACTAAACTTTAGTCGTTAATTTAAGTTGCAAATATATAACAGCATTTAAAAAAATCATGTTCAATGGCAGATGCCCATAAGCAGAAACATTTAATTACGCGCTTACACATGCTGCATGTGTACTTACTTACAAAACGATTAACTGAAATTTCAATTGAACATAGTCAAAGTGAAGCAGTTTTTGCAGGGTGGGAGGTTAATCCCATACCACCACATGAGTCAAGTAACTCAAACCAACCTATAAGTCAATATTTATTTCAGGGGCGAGCTTTCCATAGAGGAAAGAGTAGACAACAAAGGATTGAGAAATAATATCACTTTAATATTGAAATCTCAAATTTAATTTTTGTAACTAGTTTCAGTATTTTTTTAATTGGAAATTAATTTTTAATTCGTTTTAAAAGGCACACATTCGATGCACTTACCATATAAATAGTTTTTGGATTAATTGATTTTTATTTTAGTTTTTGTCGTTTATTAAGTTAGTCGGTGTTTTGGCCGAGAGGGCCAAGTGGGCTGATCTTTCTAACGTGTTTGGAATAGAACAACGTTGTTTCGATCCCCGCATTTGACCACAACTTTGACCCTGGTTCAACAGATGTTATTGGGTAATTATTAATTAATAATTCATTAAAATAAACAATATTGTATATTAATTTTCACAGTGTTAATGGGGGAGTTTTACCTACCATTAAAACTCTTATTATGTTTCTATAGATGTCTGGAGTCCATATTATGAGAGAAACAATCACTTTTTCCCTTTTATGTGGTTTTTTAGTCTATTCCTGGGTCTTTGATTTGCACTTTTTTACACTTTAGGCACTTTTCTACTCTATGGTCGCTTTTTCCCCATTTCCTGTTTCCCTATTTCCAGTTCCCCCATATACCGGTGGCCATTTGTCATAAAGCTCATAATACACCAGGTAGGGGTTACCTGGACTCCAGACATCTATAGAAACATAATAAGAGTTTTAATGGTAGGTAAAACTCCCCCATTATGTGTTCTGAGAGATGTCTGGAGTCCATATTATGAGAGATCTGTCTATTATCTCCTGGTGACCGGGGACGTCTTTATTTGATATTAACTGGTTGAAATAGGGAGGGATCTTCTGGAGCTGTATGTTGCAACATCTCTTTCTGATAGTATTTTCTGAAAGTGTTTTCTATTGGGTAGTTCTCCAGCCAATTAAGTGATGCGACCGCTGAACGTGTGCTGCCGGGAGTGGCCTCTACTCCTGCTGATTTTAGCGTGTTCTTTACCCATCCTCCTATGATTGTTCTTTTAGCTGCCTTCACTTGTCCTCGGGTGCTGATGAACAGGTTATAAATATTTTGTCCTGATCTCCTTTCGCGTGATAGTTCAATCAGCTTCCTTATCCAGAAGACTGGGTTGACGTTGTGTTCCTTGGATTCCAGAAGTGTATCTGTTTTTGATCCAACAAATGGAATTAACACAATTGATGTGCCTTCGTCTAGAATGTTTCCTTCTGTGATATTAAGCAAGGTCAGATCGTGTACTCTTCTTCCTGAGGATAACAGAAGTAAGATTGCTGTTCTACACGCAACTTCATAGAGAGAATCTGAACGAGGAGTGTTCCTGACTAGCCAGTCTTTCACTATCTGCGGATTCCACACAGGGGACTTAGGAGGGTTAATCCTTACCATTGCTATGGCTTTTAATGTATGTTTCACTAGGAAATCTGAGCTGAGATTCTTTTCCATCATTGGGTTGCAGAAGGTTACGATGGCTGACTTGTGTACCAGTATAGTCCTGTATGACAGTTTTTTGTTTATGAACAGTTGCGCTAGATACCTTGCCAATTGATTAGGAGATGATGTGTTGGGATGGGTATTTTCCGCCAGTATCCAGCGGCACCATTTTTGCCAAGCAGGTTTATATGTGTTGAGTGTGGAAGCTCTCCATCCTGACAGGAGCAGTCTTTTCTCTTCCGCGTTTTGAAAGATTGCGCATGAGTCTGTGGAGTCTCTGGATACGTAAGTTGAACTCATGTGTGCCGTCGTGGATGCGAACAGGTCTATATCTGGTACTCCAAAATGATTGAAAATGGCCTTCGTTGCTGTTGATAAAAGATGCCACTCTGGAGGGGATCTTCCTCTTGATAGGTGATCCGCGTCTCCGTTGTATCTTCCCGGTAGGTACTGCGCTGTTAGCGAGATTTCCCATTGGCCTGCCAGAGTCAACAGATCTCGGGTAAGATTTAGGAGTGTTTTGGATCTGGTGCCCCCTTCCTTGCGGATGTAGGCGACTACTGTCTTGTTGTCTGATTGTACCAGAATTTCGGAGCCAGAAAGGTCGTGCGCTGTGCGTTGCAGGGTTGTGAAAACAGCGAACAACTCTTTTCGTTTGGAGTGCCGCTTCTTTTGTTTGAACGGTCCACTGTCCTGACAGCATCAAGTCGTCCAGAGTTGCTCCCCAAGCTTAGTCTGACGCATCTGTTGTCAAGAAACGTTCGCAGGTTTCCCTGTGGATGGAACTTGATTCGTTCGCATTCCCTATCCCCCACTCTATTACTTGTAAGCTGTCCTCGGTCATTTGTCATGACCTTCTTGGTGACAGGTGCTTCAGTGGCCTGCTCGCTATCTGCAATTGTCTGCAGTGGAGGCGACCATGAAGCTGGCAAAGTTTAGTCTTCCTAGGAGACTTTCCGCCAGTTTTAAGGACCATTTTCGAGAAGTCAGTATTGCTCGAAGTGAGTGGCACAATGCCTCTTGCTTCCGGTAAGAAAGACCTTCTTGGTGACAGGTGCTTCAGTGGCCTGCTCGCTATCTGCAATTGTCTGCAGTGGAGGCGACCATGAAGCTGGCAAAGTTTAGTCTTCCTAGGAGACTTTCCGCCAGTTTTAAGGACCATTTTCGAGAAGTCAGTATTGCTCGAAGTGAGTGGCACAATGCCTCTCGCTTCCGGCAAGAAAGACCTTCTTGGTGACAGGTGCTTCAGTGGCCTGCTCGCTATCTGCAATTGTTTGCAGTGGAGGCGACCATGAAGCTGGCAAAGTTTAGTCTTCCTAGGAGACTTTCCGCCAGTTTTAAGGACCATTTTCGAGAAGTCAGTATTGCTCGAAGCGAGTGGCGCAATGCCTCTTGCTTCCGGTAAGAAAGGAATTTGCAATTGTTATGCGTGTCCCAAACGATTCCCAAGTACTCTAATTGTTGAGTGGGGAAGAGCACTGACTTCTGGAGATTTACATACCACCCCAGAGATTGTAGGATATCTACTGCTAGATGCGATTGCCGACGAAGATCGTCCTTGGATTGGTTCGCAAGGAGGAAGTCGTCGAGATAAACGATTGTCCGGATATCTCGTCGCAGCAGTAAGTAGTTGGGCTACCCAATTTGTGAGGGTTGCAAACATTCTGGGGGCAGATGAAAGGCCAAAGATGCGATTGCCGACAAAGATCGTCCTTGGATTGGTTCGCAAGGAGGAAGTCGTCGAGATAAACGATTGTCCGGATATCTCGTCGCAGCAGTAAGTAGTTGGGCTACCCAATTTGTGAGGGTTGAAAACACTCTGGGGGCAGATGAAAGGCCAAAGATGCGATTGTCGACAAAGATCGTCCTTGGATTGGTTCGCAAGGAGGAAGTCGTCGAGATAAACGATTGTCCGGATATCTCGTCGCAGCAGTAAGTAGTTGGGCTACCCAATTTGTGAGGGTTGAAAACATTCTGGGGGCAGATGAAAGGCCAAAGATGCGATTGTCGACAAAGATCGTCCTTGGATTGGTTCGCAAGGAGGAAGTCGTCGAGATAAACGATTGTCCGGATATCTCGTCGCAGCAGAAAGTAAATTTGTGAGGGTTGCAAACATTCTGGGGGCAGATGAAAGGCCAAAGGGCAGACTTGTCATCTGAAGTAATTCTCCTCGATAGACCAGTCGCAAAAATCTCCGATGTGCTATTGGGAGATGAAAGTAAGCTTGCGATAGGTCTATTTTCGACAACCAATCGTTTGGCTGCAGAAACTCTGACACTTTGTAGTGGCTTATGAGTTTGAACGGAGCCGGGTCTAGGAAGAAGTTTTAACGATTTCAGGTTGAAAATCATTCTCGGGGAACCGTCCGATTTGAGTGTTAGGAACATTTTTGATAAGAAACTCTGACACTTTGTAGTGGCTTATGAGTTTGAACGGAGCCGGGTCTAGGAAGAAGTTTTAACGATTTTGGTTGAAAATCATTCTCGGGGAATCGTCCGATTTGAGTGTTAGGAACATTTTTGATAAGAAACTCTGACACTTTGTAGTGGCTTATGAGTTTGAACGGAGCCGGGTCTAGGAAGAAGTTTTAACGATTTTGGTTGAAAATCATTCTCGGGGAATCGTCCGATTTGAGTGTTAGGAACATTTTTGATAAGAAGCTGGGAGATGACTCCGCTGCCTCTATAACTCCGGATTCGGTCATTTCCTTTATTTGAGAGTCCATTTCGGGTGAAGGACTCGTCTGGTATAGCATTAAGTGGCTCCCTCTGGGAAACCAGATAATCTATCCTTGGGTCCAAGACAACCCTAAGCCGTTTCTGACGCCGCGGCGGTGAACCTGATTCCGAAGTGTCATATCCGCATTTTTACATCCACACATTGAGATATATACTATAGAGTCGCAACCATCATACAATCAGGAAAAAAAATGTCAAGCCGAAGTCCGTTGGAAACGTTTTAATGCAGATGCAAGGAGACAATCAGTTTTTATCCAGCTTCTGCATCGAATAACGCGCACTGTACTCTCAGGTTAAAACGAGATAGCAATAATTTTAGCAAACACATGGCAGACTTCAAACACGACAAAAAGGGCTGGATATCATAATTCTTTGATATAAAATTCCCCTACAGTAATACTATTAAAAATGAATGTCAGATTAAAATGAAATGTAACTTTAGTCCTTTACTTTTAAAAATAATATGAGCAAGTCTTCAACCAGCAACCTGGCAGTATACAACCTTATTGTTGGTGTCAAATGTGTAACATTAATTAAAATATATTTAAGAAAAACTTATTTTTTTTCGAAAATAAATTGTTTTAATAATTAATCTGTGCTAGTATGTTGTGTTTTTTTCATTTGTGCATGTTGTATAATTGATCAAGTTCACAAACAATGGTGTTTGAAAACTCCAATCACAATATTTAGACATTTATGGCAATATGTATTACCACCTGTCACGTCCGTTCGCTGTGTAAGTCTGCGTGAGACTGACGAGCCTCAAAATCGGGTTTTTCTCGAGTACGACTTTTGACTTACTACAGGGTGCTACGTGTTTCGAGCAACGTTACGTCTCTAGTATATATACCTCAATGCATCCACATCACCTGAATCCTGTGAGATGTCGGCGGGAGGTGGCCCTTTTTTGTTATCACAACTCATAACACTGATTTTGATGTTATCTAAAGTAAAAACTCCGTTAAAATAACGAAAAACGTTTTTCGTAAATGCGTGGCATACCCACAAAAATACATTATACTTTTGTAGGTATGCCACGCTTATACACTTTTAAACACCACAATTTCGCCTGTTTTAGTTTTTAATTGTTCACAGGGACACAAGATGGTAAAATAACACTCTTTTTTAAATGTTTTTGCCCAGGAATATTGTCAATTCACTCAAATTTTCGAAGGTGAATTCAACTGACATGTGACCACAAGGGAAAAATGACGCTTTATGACAAATGGCCACCGGTATATGGGGGAACTGGAAATAGGGAAACAGGAAATGGGGAAAAAGCGACCATAGAGTAGAAAAGTGCCTAAAGTGTAAAAAAGTGCAAATCAAAGACCCAGGAATAGACTAAAAAACCACATAAAAGGGAAAAAGTGATTGTTTCTCTCATAATATGGACTCCAGACATCTCTCAGAACACATAATACACAAACAATACAAAATATAATAATGAATTATTAATTGATGATATTAATACATGTTTCTGACCAGGCAGAATAGGTTGGTGAATTGCATTCCTCTTCACAAATCTATTTTATTAAAAAAAAAAACTATAAGTTTTTCCTTTATTTAGGTTCGAATGAAGCTGATCGATCACATTATTTATAATTTTTTTTTTTTTTATCATTATTAATTCTGATGCTGTCTATAATCTAAGTTGCAAAGATACACCGATATTTAACCGATATTTACATTTAATGCACACCTGTAAGTTGGCGCTTGTAACAAAGGACTCGGACAATTTCTTTTGTGACGTCAGAGCCTGCAGGGGCAAGAAACTCTAGTGTTTCTTGTCCCTGCTCACGAAAATACGACCTTTAGGAGTCGTCTACCCCAACTGCGGGAAAGTGATTTTGTTTTATTTTTTCAACATTAATTAAAAAAAGTATTCTGCATACAAAATTCACAAAACTATTGAGTTATGATAATTAATCGAATGGTCGATTAAAAAAACCATCGAGATGGCTTGAACTCTAAAATTTTTTTTTTCAAAGCGTGTGTTTTAAAACTTATGGTCTTACTCTTAGTGTAATCTGAGTAAAATTGATGATAAAATCAGGCGTGTTTGTTGATTTTATTTATTTAAAATTAAAAATAAAAGAAACCTCAATTTGTTTAAACAAAAAACAAAATGAATTTTCAGTTTTATTCCCTGACTTATAGGTTGTCTAATCTAATCTAATCTAATCTAAGTTCCAAAGATATGTTACATTGGAGATTCACATTACATGCATTCCCACAACCAAGACACGTACAAGTTTGCGCTTGCACGTGCCTCATGTGACCCTACAACATAAAAACCAATCTCAAACGGACATACACCCTGCAACTCTTGCCGTCCTTCCCTGTAACAGGGGTGACGTTGGCAAAGTGAATCATTTTTTACAGCATGGGTGGTCAGCCGCATACCAACCTATAAGTCAAGGAACATACACGACAAATTAATTTTTTTAAATCAAGAAATAATAATATAGTACATGGACATCAAAAACTTAAAACATAAAAACAAATTTCATTTCATCCGCATACCAACCTATAAGTCAAGGAACATACACGACAAATTAATTTTTTTAAATCAAGAAATAATAAAATACATGGACATCAAAACTTAAAACATAAAAACAAATTTCATTTTAATAAACCCTAGCCGTCAACATTACAGATCAACCGCCATTTCTTTCTGTCCTTACATACTTCTTTCATTTCCTCCAGAGTCATAACCGTTCTCATGCAAGCTCTCCTTTTATTATGACTCTGGATATTCCATTCATTCGCAATTTCGGATATTTGGTCCATCCATACCTTTCTCGGTCTTCCTCTACCACGACATCCATCTATTCTACCAACATATACTTTCTTCGTCAGTCTTTCCTCATTCATTCTCTCCATATGCCCAAACCATCTTAACAAACTTTTTTTAATCTTCACTTTCACACTTTCTCTTGCACCACATTCTTCTCTTACAAAATCATTCCTCACCCTGTCACTCCGTTTTTTCCCAATCATACTTCTTAGAAAGTCCATTTCAACAGTATGGACCTTACTAATTTCACTTTCACTCACCGTCCAGGCTTCACTTCCATACATCAAGGTGGGTAAAAGTATGCCACTGTGTACCGCATGTTATGAGGTAAATACTTGGTTCAAATTTTTTTTTTTAATATTAGGTCTTTACATAAAAAAAACGCCAATTTCATATGTAAAGACCTAATAGATTTGTAAAGAGGAATGTAATTCATCAACCTATTCTGCCTGGCCAGGAACAGGTATTAATATTATCAATTAATAATTAATTATTATTGGTTTTTAATGAGGGAATCGAACCAACGTTATTCTATTCCAAATACGCTAGAAAGATCAGCATACTTGGCCCCCTTGGCCATAAGACCGACAATGCTATCGCGGCTTCAGGGAAGGGCGGCATGAGTTGCAAGGCTTATGTGAGGTTTGGATTTTTTTTTGTAAGTGCACATGCAGAATGTGTAAGCGCGTGTATGCTTATGGATATGCATTTATTATGAATCTTAAATGTCAATATATCTTTGAAACTTAGAGTATATAATCTATAATCTAAGTTGCAAGGATATATTCATTCAAAGCTCTCAGATGTATGCCCACAAACAAACACGTGTAGTTCGCGCTTACAAATGCTGATTGTGTACTTACAAATAAAATCCAAACCTCAAATGAACATAAGCCCTGCAACTCTTGCCGACATTCCCTGAAACAGGGGTGACATTGGCAAAGTGAACCATTTTTTACAATGAATATAGATCGTTGATATTGCCTTGTTATCATTCAATAAGCACAATTTTGTTATCATCACAAGTGATTGTCTTTATAAATAAATAAAGAAATGAGTACAAACAAATACAAATAATAATACATAAGTGTGTCGATATGAATCATCTCACAGAGTATTTATTTATTCTGTAATATCTTCATACAGAAAATATTTTTTTTGCTGGTTGGCAGTCGTATATTTGTACAAGTGAAAATATTACAGAGTTACAGAATTCTTAACCTCACATACAAATACATTTCATACTTACCACATTTAAAAAAAAAATATTTTCGCTAAAATTTATGTAAGTAGGTATAATATGGTCAGAGATTTCGTTTCTTTAATGAGGTCCGCACGTGAATTGACACTGACAATATTGCGTCGTCACCCGTCCGGGTTGCTAGGGAAAAGGCATACAAATGTTTTGTTATTAGTGGCTAAGGACGGCAGTCCCACACGCGACTAAGGTTTGCTCGCCGAGAAAGTAGTATATACCAAAATCAAAAAAATTCCGAGTACAGTACTATGAATTGTTTATGAAAAATTAAATTGAAAAATTATCAATATTTTTTTTAACAAGCGCTGTTTAACAATGGAATCGGCAATTTTTTTTTCTCGGCTTGCAAACGTCACAGGTTTCTATAAATGAAACGGCTCTATAAAGAAATCATCAAGGTGGCTCAGAACACAAACAAGCAATGATAGCCATAAGTGAAGCCATAGCCATAAAAGAAGAGCTTGTATGAAGAAGGTTATGACTCTGGAGGAAATGAAAGAAGTATGCAAGGATAGAAAGAAATGGCGGTTGATCTGTGATGTTGGCGGCTAGGGTTTGTTAAAGTTAAATTGGTTTTATGATTTAGTTTTTTATGTCCATGTATATATTGTTATTTATTGATTTAAAAAAAAAAAAAAAATTGTCATGTATGTTCCTTGACTTATAGGTTGTTATGCGGCTGACCACCCATACTATAAAAAAATGGTTCACTTTGCCAATGCCACCCCTGTTTCAGGGAAGGACGGCAAGAGTTGCAAGGCTTATGTTCATTTGAGATAGGGTTTTTATATTGTAGGTCCACATGCGGCATGTGTTAGCGCGAAATTATACATATCTGCTTGTGGGAATGCATTTAATATAAATCTTAAATGATATATATCGTTGCAGCTTAGATTAGATTAGAAGGAATTTTAAATTCAACTCTGTAGGATTTCGGTTCTGAGCATCTTTGCTATACATTTTGTTTCAAAGTGTACCATGCCGTCATCTTGGTTATAGATATGCTATTGTCATCCATTCACCTTTAACGTTCCCACCAGTGACGATCGCTCGGCTTGTGCCAAGTACTGAGATTCTCACGAACCGAACGCGTGGCTTTCGCGTGCTGCAGTGACCGACCAACGTTGAGCCCACGCTTTGACAAACTAATGATGCATTTGTATGAAGACCTGTCAATCCAAGATGGCCGCAAGGGAACAGCTGATTAGTCTTCATACAAATATTACCAATATTCGGTAGGTAAGAATGACCGTGGTGATGACACTTCCAGCCCAGGCATCATTAGTTTGTCAAAGCGTGGGCTCAACGGGCGAACAAAATGTCTAAGAATAGCACTGTTTATGTTTTAATGAGACTCTATATCAATAATCTTAATCGCAAAGATATATTGACATTTAAGGCTCATATTAAATGCATGCTCACAGGCAGACACATGCAAGTTCGCGTTAACAAATGTTACATGTGAACTTACAAATGAAAATCCAAATCTCGAATGAACATAAGCCCTGAAACTGAATGTATTTAATTCACGATCACAGGCAGACACGCGTGAGTTTGCGCTCACACATGCTGCATGTGCAATGACAACATAAACCTTTCAACTCTTAGCGCCTTGTAGGTACTTTTCTTTCTTGATTATTTAAAAAAAAATCTTGATCGTATTCTTTACCATTTTTGGTTTCTTTATCGTTCTTTGTGTCTTTCCGGATTGTTCATGAGATACTTTTGGGTTTCCAGTTTTACTTTCTTAACTATTTTAAAGTTTCCTTTCTTGATCGTTTTTCTTTAACTCTTCTTACCTAGTTTCTTGATTGTTCTATGTTATCCGTCTCGATTGTTCACGTCTTTCTATTTATTAAAATTATTTCTTAGCTGCCTTTATTATTTCTTCTTAATCTCTCTAGTTCTTCACCGTTTGAAAATGCCATTTTTTATTGACTAATTTGTAAATTATTCCTATGTTTCCTCAACACTGAACTTGTGATTTCAATCTTTTACATTTTTGATTGATTTTTGTTTGAAAAAAAAACGATTTTTTTTATTAAAACATTGTTTTATTTTCACACACGATATTGATTTATTTTACTTGAATTATAATTTACAAACGTTTTCAACCTATATGGTCACCTTAATTTTTTTCATGAATACAGAATATGGTATGATATATTCCATGACTTATAGGTTTGTATGAGTCTGACCATCCATACTGTTAAAAATGGTTCACTTCGCCAATGTCAATCCTGTTTCAGGGAAGATCGGCATCAGCTGCAGGGCCTATGTTCATTAGAGGTTGGGTAATTGTAAGCGCGAACTTATACGTGTCTGCTTGTGAGAAAACATGTAATATGCCCATGTAACATGCATGTAATTCCAGCGTCCTTGAAGTGACTACATCACGAAACTGCGCTGTAAAGAAATCATCATCATCATCAATAAGAGTTTCAAATGCAATATATCTTTGCAACTTCGATTAGAGATACAGTATTATAATATCAATATTTTTAAAACAATTATTTGAACAATTTTGAAACCAGGCTGACCTAAGGAATACTGAATATAATCTGAATCTAAATCTAAGTTGCAAAGATATTTATCATTTGAGATTCATATTAAATGCATTCCCACAAGCAGACACGCATAATTTCGCGTTTACACATGCCGCATGTGGACCTACAATATAAAAACCCAATCTCAAATGAACATACGCCCTACCACTCTAACCGACCTTCCCTAAAACAGGGGTGACATTGGCAAAGTGAACCGTTTTCTACAGCATGGGTGGTCAGCCACATACCAACCTTTAAGTCAAGGAAGTGGAATATAGTTTTCTAATATCAATATTTTTAAAAGAATTTTGAAACCAGGCTGACCTAAGGAATACTGAATATAATCTGTTTAAAAATATATACAGCAAATCGTTGAACGTTTTCTTTCCATGAATATTGTTTGTAGGTAGGCCATGTAAAAATGATAACCATGTATACTTACTCATGATAATACGCGAGTGTTTGATGTTGACAGTCTTTTCAATATCGCACTTATTAATAGATTGTCGAGTTCTTTGTTTTGTGTAGCCGGATAAGTCACGTACTTAATCTGTTCTATTGTGAATCAAGAACTTGGTACGTGGTACTTTTGCCGTGATGGTCAACTAACGACTAATGAAGACGTGCTTCATATCACCACCTTAAAGGTAAAACTGAATAAGGGCTGATTCACTGACTTGAGAAATAGTCTATTGTGAATCAACAACCAAGTTTTACAGTATTAGTCAAGGTACTATGAAAGGAAAGTATGCTGGAATATATGTAAACGGATATGTATAAATATTTTTCATGTTTGCACGGGCGATAGCTCAGTTGGCAGAGTGCTTGCATTCCATGCCCAGAGCTCGGTTTCGAATCCCATCGAGGGTGTCAGAAATGATTTCCCGTTTCGGTGTTTATTTCTAATCCAAAATAAAATACCGGCTTAGCCTTCACAAAAAAAAGAGTAACAACCCCCTCGGACGCTAGGAAACCCCCACTTTAACTGAATTAGTGGGTGTAAGGCCGAACCTTTTACCTGTAAAATTAGTTAGGTTCCACTCGCCACATGCGATTCCTTCGGGGAAAACGCGGCAAGAGGTTACACTGTATGCGTATCTTAGATGCGTTTTGTTTGCGTGACCTAGCGCTGTACGACATTTGATAGAAAATAGCTAAGTAAATCAAATCATAATAATTAGGAAATGAAATAAATTGAGAGAATGAAAAAAATATATGAAAACATGCAATACTTCTACGTTCTGGTAGATATGTAAATACACATCACCTTATTCATAAATCTAATCTAATCTTATCTAAGTTGCAAAGATATGTTACATTGGAGATTCACATTACATGCATTCCCACAACCAGACACGTACAAGTTCGCGCTTGCACATGCCTCATGTGAACCTACAACATAAAAAACAAATCTCAAATGGACATACACCCTGCAACTCTTGCCGTCCTTCCCTGAAACAGGGGTGACATTAGCAAAGTGAAACATTTTTACAGCATGGGTGGTCAGCCGCATACCAACCTATAAGTCAAGGAACATACACGACAAATTACATTTTATGAATCAATAAATAATTATATCTATGGACAACAAACAGAAAACAAATTCCAATTTAATAAACCCTAGCCGCCAACATCACAGATCAACCGCCATTTATTTCTGTCCTTACATACTTCTTTCATTTCCTCCAGAGTTTTAATTAAAAAAAAGGTTTTAACTCTTAAACCTGTGTAATGTCGGTTTTTCCATACTAATAAGCTGGTTTAATTCTGAATTTGGGTTCAACTAATCAAATAAATAAGGCTGAAAGTGAATAAAATATATTCGAGTACACATCTATGAGACGTATTCCTTGACTTATAGGTTGGTATGGAGACTATGAGGCTGACCACCCATACTGTAAAAAATGGTTCACTTTGCCAATGTCACCCCTGTTTCAGATAATGTCGGCAAGAGTTGCAGGGCTTATGTTCATTTGAGGTTTGGATTTTATTTGTAAGTACACAATCAGCATTTGTAAGCGCGAACTACACGTGTTTGTTTGTGGGCATACATCTGAGAGCTTTGAATGAATATATCCTTGCAACTTAGATTATAGATTATAGATCTATGAGACGTAATTAGTTTTGATTTTGCACTTGGAAACAATTTATCAAAAAAAAGTGATTATCGTTATCATTTTTGTATAGGTACAAAGATAAAAAAAAAAATCTCTAATACTCGTATATTTATTACGCGTTCCTACAGAGATTGTTTATTTTTTTCCGAATATTCTCCTGTCAATCACAACGTTTTGATAATAAATATATAGTAGTTTTTTTTTATCAAGGATAAATATAGTGTGTACATCATTGACGTATTAAACATAATATAATATATTTGGCTGAATATTGTTACCACCTACATTTATTATATCCGTTTCAAGTTGCATTAACATAAATCGTCTGCAGTTAGAGAGAGAACAGAAATTCTCTCAGTGTGACTTCACTATAAACAGAGAAGCAAGATTATTGCCCCCCAATCATGGCATCCATAATCTAAGTTGCACAGATTTGACAAGATTAAAGATTCATATTAAATTCATGCCCACAAGCAGAGATGTACGAGTTCGGGCTCACACATTACGCATGTGAACTAACAAAAAAAACAAATCTCAGAAGAAAATAAGACCTGTAATTTTTGTTGTCCTTCCTTGAAAACACGGAGGACATTGAAATTTTGTACAAGTATTTATAGTATCAGTGGTCAGCCACGTATAAGTCAATGGTATGGTCTAGGCCCGGGGTGTCCGGCATAATATTGTGGAGGGCCAGGCTTAGTATTTTTGTAATCGTGGCGGGCCACATTTTAACATTTTAACCATAGTCGATGGATAGATGATTGAATTAACTACCTAAAGATGGAATATTTTTTTTTAACTATTCGGGCAATATCTATTGATGTCGTCGCGGGCCGGATGAAAGACTTAGGCGGGCCACATTGTGGCCCGGGGGCCGTGTGTTGGACAACCCTGGTCTAGGCCCCCTAGGGGTAAGGCGTTGGTACTCGAATTAGTGTTTTGAAACAAGCGCAAGTTCGAATTTCGTCGTGTCCTATTGACGACAACTTTGACCCTGGTTCAACAGATGTCATTGGGTAATAATGGATTGCAAATAAAATTTGATCCATTATAAATTTATGATGGTCAGAATGGCCAGAAAAAGGTATTTACGTCAAAATACCTTTTTCTGGCCAGGCAAAAAAAGATTGGTGAAAAGCATTCCTCTTCACGAATTTATTTACAAAAAAAAGAACACAAATTAAATCATAATCCTAGAGGTTAAGAAGAATTAAGGAGAATAAAACACAATTTTCTTTGTAACAAATGGAAGCTGTCGTCATCAATCAGTGTCTCGCATAATCATAAAATTGTACTGAGAATATTTTTCCTCTATTTTCTTCCATATCGGTATGAAACGCTTTCTCAATCTTCCTACGTCTAGTCATCTCTTATTGCTTTCCACCGTTCTCTTGCATTCGTCCGTGGCCTAGATGTAATTATTACTATTATTATTATTATACGAGATTTGGCTCCTGGCATAAGTTCAAGCGCTCAAAGTCCCCTCGGCGATTATTTTCAGTACGTTTTCGTTTCGCACAGAGGGGCCAGCGCGGCGCGTTGCATTGCCAATATTCATATTTTTTTTTACTTCAGCCCAGTTATTGACTCTGTACAAATCCCAAATCCGCCCCATTATCGAGAATGGCAGCCATCTCTGGTCTGGTATGTCCAAGAAGTTGAGTGACCAACTTGATTCTGTGCAAAGGAGGGCAGTGAGGTTGATCAATGATCCTTCTCTGACATCCGATCTGCAGCCGCTCCGGCACAGAAGAAAAGTTGGAATGCTCAGTCTTTTTTATCGATATTACCACGGAGCTTGCTCTAATGAGCTCCATTCATTAATACCTCCCCCTCGCATTTCAGAAAGGGAAACTTGTAGTACGACTCTCATTCATCCCTTTGCAGTCGACCTCAAAACTATGAGAACTTGGCGTTTTCATGGCTCATTCCTTCGCCAAACTGGGCGTTTATGGAATGATCTACCAGTATCTGTGTTTCCTTCCCAATTTAATCCGGTTTTATTCAAAACCAACATAAATCGCCACTTCCTTGCAACGCCTTACAACAGAAGCAACACTTCGAGACCCCCAAGACTCAAGAATTGGGGAGCCTCCCGCACAGGATTCCTTAAAAAGACCAATAACGGAGTTTTCACATTAAAAGCGCAGGGAAATAGGTGACGTCACATAGACGAGGATTATTTTTTTATGTGCCGTGTACTGTGAGGGTTTTTCTTTTGATAGTATTCAATTAGGATGTTTGTAATATGTGAGCATATTCACTGCTAACTTTTCGTTCGTTCAAAATCCGCTTCAAGACTCAAGCCGTGCTCAAGAGAACTCTCTCACACCATTTGTGGCTCTGCTACAAATCACTTAATAATATCACTTATAAAACAGATAAGGAATCAAACATTTAAACACACTTTATTATTCCACAATCACAATGTATATATAATAAACCACAGCAATATTAATTATGACCAAATTCACATGCTTGTGGCTCTCACGCCAGGCAAGCTTCTTCTCTCTTTCTGCATTCTTTTTGTTTTCCTTTTTCCATTCAAATTCAAATCTAACGTTCCATTCCACCAAACAAACAAATTCATCTCGTTACAGTACATT
The DNA here is from genome assembly GCA_951799405.1 of Agapetus fuscipes. Lineage (NCBI taxonomy): Eukaryota > Metazoa > Arthropoda > Insecta > Trichoptera > Glossosomatidae > Agapetus > Agapetus fuscipes. The sequence goes on from OX637332.1 coordinate 5,235,059, forward strand.
GCATCAAAAACTTCAGTCGGAGCTTGCAACTCCAATGTATGGCAAGTGTTAGTCTGAGGGTGGCTGGCGTTTAAGAAAACATGGTCTCGAAGCCATCAAAGCTATGGACAAAAGTCAAAAGGTGTGATTTTATTTGATCGATATTAGACCTCTTTTGTTTTTCTTTTGAAGAAAATAATTTTACATTTTGAACTTTTTGTTACGCTGGATGAAATGAAAAAAGTGTGCAAAGACCGAAAAAAATGGCGGTTGATCTGTAATGCTGACGGTTAAGGCTAAGGCTTTCAAAATTTTAATTTTCACTTTGTAGAATATGTTTTGTAGGTCTTAATTTTTATTGTTTAATTGTTTAGTGATTGTTTTATATTATTTGTATATAATTATTGTAAAGAAGATTAAAATATTGAATTAAGTATGAAACTAACACATATAAAACTTACATAAATTGGCAATTTTTGTCCACCATTCCACCAATGTCGTCCCACTGTGCGTCTATAAGAGCTGAGTAAACTAGAGAATGTTTTTCTATGAATACTTTTGTACTAAAATATTGACAAAACTTTTCAATGAAAATAACATCAATAATTTTTTGTTGAATCACATCTGGCAAATAATTGGTTTTCCAATCACAACAGAACATTTTGTTTATCCATATGCCAGAATTGCATTTACTCGTACATATGTCTGCTCATAAAACTATTTAATGGTCGTTTATGCTCAGATTTATTTTTAGTCTCATTGTGCTTCATTGCATCTGCTATTAGTTATGTATCTTACATTGGTTCATATTGTTTATAATCTAGAATCAAAGTTGCAAAGATATATTGACGTTTAAAGGCTTAAATTCAATGCACGCCTACAAGCAGATACGCTTAATTTAAGTAATTATACAAAATAAACCAAACGTAACATGAACAGCGACTCCTGCCGCCTTTCCCTGAATCCGGGTTCGGCACTGGGCGAAGTGAATCAAGTTTTTAGGAGGTCAGCCTCATATTAACTTATTAGTCAAGGAACAAAAAAATACTGAAAAGTGAACTAGGAACTAACAGAAAAAAGTTATAAAATTAAAATTAAAAGCCTAGCCCCCAACATTGCAGATCAACTGTCATTTCTTTCGGTCCTTGTACACTTCTTTAATTTCTTTCAGAGCTATAACCTTGTTCATGCATTATCTTATGACTCTAAATATCCCATTCGTTCGCTATTTCAGAAATTTTATCCATCCATACTTTCCTCGGTCTTCCTCTACTACGGCTTCTATTCATACTTGCAGCGTACACTCTTTTCGTCAGTCTTTCGTCATTCATTCTCTTTATATGTCCAAACCATCTTAACAAAGTTCTCTTGCTTTTCACGTTTAAAATGATCATTTTCATTGCTATTTCACTGTTGTATTTCATGTACGTATGTATTAATTATTGTTATGTAGTTTTATGCCCTATACCAGGGATGGCGAACCTATGGCACGCGAATGAGGAGAAAAAATAAAAGTGTATAAGAAAAAATAAAAAAAGTTATAGAAATGGTATTAAAAAAATATTTAAATAGCGACGTGTATTTTCTTCTTAATAATTAATCTATTTAATTATTTTCCTCGGTGTATTAATTTTTGTTTTTATTAAAAATCTGAAGTTACACAAACATTTAATGCATTTTTATTTCCATGGCACGCGACATTATTTTATTGAAAAAAAATATTTTTGGCACTCAGTCTCAAAAAGGTTCGCCATCGCTGCCCTATACTATTAGGTACTCTTGTTCCTGACTTTAGGTTGGTATGTGGCTGATCCCCCATACTGTAAAATTTGGTTACTTTGCGTGTTCTTTGCAAGCATCAATGAGAATCATAATTTAGTATAATCAGTTAGTATAAAAATTAGCCTAGAACCAACATTGTATCCATAGTTTAAAGACTACATATAAGTACATATTAAATTATTAAATATTGCATGCGAGTCTTTACTTATATGAAGAATAAAGGAAGAGAAATATTGATTCTCCAAAATGCAAATTTTCTTTCATTTCTGATGCAGCATTGCAGGCGTAGTAATATAATTTATTAGAGGATGGATGGCATTGAATTTAGCATTTCAAAACATACAGAAATGTAGACCTTTCTATTAAATATTGCAGCCAGATATTTTTTCTAACCAAGCCTATATTCTTATAATTTTATTTTCCATTGTAAGGTTTTGTTTTTGAGTTATTTATAAAATTATTTTGGATTCTAAATGGATGTTGTACACAAAAGCCAAAAAAGGTTAGATCAATTTGATAAGAAAAATCAAAAGTGAGTTTTGGGAAGGAAATACAAATTAATCTACATCGTTATACATGTGTTTATATTTTAAGTTAAATGACTTTTTTGGCCTATATGGAATGTGGATTTAGGAGTAAAACATTATTGAGAAACATTTAATCCACAAATGAGCCACATGACATCATTATTTTTGTATGCAAATTTACTGTAGTTGGCTGATGTGCAATACATAGATTGGATGTCTCTGAATAGCTCAAGTGCTCTGAGCAGAAATAAAGTATTATCTTGGCGATGCGTTTCTAGTCATTTTAAACTCTTCTTCCTTTGCAACATAGGCCTTCTCCAATCCTCTGTACCTCTGTCTATTGGCTGCTGTGTTCAGTCATCCTCTCTCAAATTTTATACATCAGATGATAACTTTTGTTTCTGTCCACATTTCAGAGTGAGCGATGAATAAACTGTGTCGTCAGGTGTCGATCGAGTCGCCGGGTCCTACTATCAAAGAGAGCGTCTTCACCTTCGATGTCCCCATGCCAGAAGTGCCACCAGACGGCGCGCGGCTGCGCGTGGTTTGCGCGGGCGCGTGCTACCGTGCCAGCCGCGCCCGCAGCATGAGCGTCTGCAGCACCTCCTCCATCTCCTCCCTGGGAAGCCTCAACGAGCTGGCAGACTGCGGCAACACATACTCCGCCCCGGCACACGCAGGCGTGCGAGACGGCGCCCTCTTCCCCGGCTACGAAGTCGCCGGCATAGTGGACACCCTCGGAGACAAACTTGACGAATCATCTAGCAACGGCATCAAAGTCGGTCAGAGAATCGTCTTGTACCCTTACGAAGGAGTGCCGCACGGGTATGCGGACTACATCGTAGTCCCAGATATGAAATACCTGATTCCTATTCCGGATAATTTGAAGCTGAGCGTGGCTGCTATGTTGCCGACCGGGGCTTTGCTTGCTATGAACGCTGTTGTTACTTCTCATGAGTGCATCTTGAGGACTCTGGAAGGCCGCGGCAGACCAGATTGTAAGATATTGATTGTCGGAACGGGAGGTTTGGCGCTGTGGACCTTGAGGATTGCCGCTCATCACTTTAAGAATTTGCCGTACAAGAATAATATCCACATAACTGTTGCGAGTCTCAAGGATGAAGGACTTGTGCTAGCGCAGGAGTCAGAAAAGTAAGAATTGTACTTATAATTACTATCTATAGCTGATAAGACATTATTTAAAAATAAATAAATGGTACACTAGAGAGCTGCTTTCCAAAATCTGTTGCCGTGGTCTGTAGGAGCTGGAGCTTCCGAACGTTACACCCATGTCTGTGATGGAATTCTTTAGCTCCAACAGACCATGGAAACAGATCCCGAAAAGCAACTCTCCAGTATCAAAGTCCGTCTGTGTAAGCCTAAAACTCTTTTTTTAATAGTTCACTTTTTTGAAGTGCTGTTTATAATCACAGCTATCCAATGGTTTCACTTAACCTACTTAAATCTATTATGAACAGTTTGTAGTGCTAACACTTCTCATTATAAGTAGATTTTTAAAATTTAAATTCAGGTGTCTGATTGAAAAAGTGCAGCAGAAAACAATGTGTCATTCAATGCTGTTTTATCAATTTGTGCAACTGATTACTTTGTTGGATTCTCAAGGAACTTTTTGTAATATCCATTAATTTTATGGCATTTTTTCTTGGAGCAATTCATAGCATTGTAATACAAATGGTAAATTGTTTTTTTTATCATCAGGAACCATGACATTTTTCCACACATACAAACCTCTGATTATTCTGAATGTACCTACATATCTTAATGATCATATTAAAGTCAGGGATATAATGTAAGCTTATCTCTAAATGTAATAATTATACTATTAGGATGATTTATTTGGTGAGCTCTGTTTTTGTGGGAATCACACCTCTAGAGACCTCTGTGAGCTTGATCGTCATTATAGAAAACGCCAATTCTCTGCCAATTGCTGAAAGCGTCAGTTGCTGTTAGCTGGATGGTCTTTGTTATAGAAAAAAGGTTTTTTAACCCAAAGAAGAGCATATTTGAAAATATAAATGGTATATTTTTTGTGCTCCGCCGGAATTCGAACCTACGACTTTCCATTTACGAGTCTAAAGCATGACCACTACACTACGGACCAGATAAATGTAGTTCTATGCTAAGGTGCTAAATTACTCAAAAGTGGAGAAATTGCATATAGATTTAAAAAGTCTGCATAGTAGACCAAGCCTTTTTGCCAGCATTACTGCAGCAAAAAGCTTTATCCAATTAGAGTTGTAATGTTAAGATGCGCTTTGGTATACATTTTTGTAGTAATTTTTGTAAAATTATTTGTTGTATATTTTTAATGAATAAATTATTATTATTATTATTAGTGTTGTGATGGACATTGTCACAAGACATAAGGTACGCTCTGAAAACTTGCGCCTAATGGAGCGCTCTTCTGGAAGGGTGGATTAGATGCCCAACAAAATAGTTGAGTCTTAAAATTCCCATAGCTAGTAAGGAACCGACTGGTAAAGTGGTTCGGGACAAGCCACTTTGCCGCCAAGCTCTGCTCCATGGAAGGTTAGAATTAATGAATACAAAATATTCTAAGCTATTGCCTTATTGTGAGTGAGAAATCTGTATCTTGAATGCCCTGCTCACGCAACCCTGATTGATCCACAATTGGGGTTTGATAAATGTGACATCTTCTTCCTTTGTCGTTACTTCAATCGAAGATCGGCAATCATCATGGCTATTTTGACCTTGAATGCTGCAACTAAAAACAGTTGTTGAATCTTTGTCGCAGGTCTTTCAACCACAATATTCTTCGGTGACCTTGAATTCTTTTACCCTCAATCTCACCCTGTATGATAAAATAGAGAAGGCGGTATTTCTCCTTTCTCAAAACATGACCGAAGTACATGTGGCATCGATCAAAGCCAAAAGTCTGCTTTTCAAAAGACCCAAAGATTTGCAGCTGGAGAGTCCATCTGTCTCATCAACTATAAAGTCGAAAAGATTGTGACTTCATTGAGAAGTTGGGTCAGAATAGGGGTTGATAGCTCAGTCTGTAGAGTGCTTGTATTCCATGCCATGAGCTTGGGTTCGAGTCCCACCGAGGATGTCAGAAATGATTTCTCCTTTCGGTGTTTATTTCAAACCCAAACATAAAATACTGGCAAGGTTTACTCAGCCTTCACTAGAATTGGGTACCAGTCCCCTCGAAAGCTGGGATACCCTCACTTCCGCTGAAGTGGTTGGCGTAAGGCCGGTCCTCTTACCTGTAAAATAAATAGGTTCCACTCGTCACATGTGAAACCAGGCGTTTGACATTTTTTGGAATGAAAAAAACGGATGTTACTGACCGTGGAACGAGAAGAACGATTTTCTCTACGTTTCGTCAGAGTCATATCCGACTTCTTCAGGAGGCGAGTGTCTTCTACAGAGACGAAACACGAACTGTTGAATTATTGTTGTTTGCTCGAGGTCAAAGGTTGTAGGTACAATTATTGCCCTTCGGTGATGCATTCATAGATGATCTAGACCAGTGATTCCCAAACTATGGTACGCGTACCACCAGTGGTACGCGACGCTTCTTAAGGTGGTACGCAAGCAGCCATGGCCATAGGAAATACATAGTAAATAGTTAGATAAAACGGTTTTCAATTTCGTGTACCTACATTAATTAAGTACAACTGAGCCAAATATTTCCTCTTTTGTCTTGAACATGCAGCACCATTTTTCAGACTAAGACAGGCCTGTCTCGCCACGATTACAAAAATACTAAATCTGGCCGTCCACAATATTATGTTGGACACCCCTGCACTAAGAGTATTGTATTTTTGTCTATAATAAATAAATAAGCATAATGTTGTCATTAACAGTTGCAGTTTTTATTACTTTACCATTTTGAATGATTTTTTAACTGTTGCACTTCAGTGGTACGCCACTGATTTATAATTTCGTGAGTGGTACGCGAAATTAAAAGTTTGGGTACCACTGATCTAGACTCTTGAAGATGTTTGATATGACTTTGATGAAATATAGAGAAAATCGTTCTTCTCTTTCCATGGTCCCATACGTTTTTTTCATTCCAAAAAACATGTGAAACCCTTCGGGGATAACGTGGCAAGAAGTTACACTTTATGTGTAGATTAGTTGCGTTTATAAAAATGTCACAAAGTGTGCAATAAACAATACCTCTCAACTATTTTTGCTTATTATTGTTTCTTGAAGTAGTGATATTGGAAAAGGTACACTAATGGAACTGAATTGTGCAACTTTTACCTACCTTTTTTTGAGCTAACACATTCTTCAACAGTCTACTTGTAAATCAGGCATTTTTTGTCATTTTTTCCATAAGCATAAAATTCCTTGATCTATGATACTGTTAAATTTGTTTTGTCTGCGCTATTATTAAAATTTCAAACATGGAAATACAAAAATATACATTGTTAATCAAATTAATCTCCATTGTAAACGGACTCAATGAACTTTGTTGAATATAAATATTGGCTATCAATTTGATTGATTTGCTAAAGGTCAGTTTTGCATTCAAATACTTAGATACAATTGCATTAAATTACTTGCAAGCAATACATAGTTTCGATAAGCTAAAGCCAAACTATTTTCTGGGAAAATTTCATGATCAAGCTATTTAGGCAGTCTAATCTAATCTAAGCTGCAAGGATATATACCATTTAAAATTTACATCAAATGCATTCCCACAAGCAGACATGTATAATTTCGCGCTAACACATGCCGCATGTGGACCTACATTATAAGAACCCATCTCAAATGAACATAAGCCCTGCAACTTTTGCCGTCCTTCCCTGAGACTGAGTAATGATGTTTTATTGCACAATGAGATTACTTGTCTTATAGGTTGGTATGAGTCTGACCACCCATACTGTAAATAAAAGGTTCAATTTACCAACGTCACCCCTATTTCAGGGAAGATCGCTAAGAGTTGCAGGGCTTATGTTCATTTGAGATTAACGTTTTATGTTGTAAGTCCACATGCGGCATGTGTAAGCGCAAATTTGTATGTGTCTGCTGATGGGAATGCCTTTAATATTAATCTTAAATGTAATATGTCTTCGCAACTAAGTTTATAGATTGGTTAAAATGCTTCAAAAGGTTTGAAAAATTTGTGTTGCCATGTATGCAACGTTATCTGTTTCAGTCAAAATAAAACTATTTTGTTCCAAAAATCGCAAATATTTCTTCACGTGAGATAATAATTATATGAAGATGATTTATTTGGTGAGCTCTGTTTTTGTGTGAATCACACCTCAAGAGTCCTCCGCGAGCTTGGTCGTCGTTATAAGATGCGCCAATTCTCAATCAAGACCTAGTAACTGTAAGGCTGAATGTAGCTTTGGTGACCGGTCTTTGGAAAAGGTGTATGAATTTTTCAATCCAGCGAAGAGCACATTTGAAAATATAAATTGTATATGTTTGTGCTTCGACGGGTTTCAAACCCACAGCCTTCCATTTACGAGTCCAAAGCGTTATCACTGGACTACGGACCGGCCATAGCATTGTCATACTTGTAAAATGAAACAGTTTTGACAAATAAATGAACATCGGGTATTATGTTTCCTTTTTCATGTGAATCTGCTTATAAATATCTATCTAGTTTCTGTCATTTTTATTCCAATTTGGACATAAGCCTCATAAATTTTTGACATCTGTGCTACTTTCTCTTTGCATATACTTGTCCAGATTTATTGAAAATCCAAATGTTAACATTTAATATATTTACTGCGTCACCTTTTAATACTTATTGATGCTTAATTTTTTTATTGTTCATGAGCTATCAGTAACGACAGCACTTCTAGAGCATGTTTTAGTTTCCATACATCTTAGCGATTACCGCAATCAAGATAAGTTTACGCAATGTTTTATACTAGGAGCACAGGTTTTTTACTTCAGGTGTGAAAAAACCTGGTAAGCTCAAATGTCGTGGGAAATAAAAAATAAATATGTAAATGCGCGTTAACATCTTCATTCACTGAAGTTAGCATTTATTTATCAACACTGTTTCATTTTACAAGTATGACAATACTATGGCCGGTCCGTAGTCTAGTGATAACGCTTTGGGCTCGTAAATGGAAGGCTGTGGGTTTGAATCCCGTCGAAGCACAAACATATACAATTTATATTTTCAAATGTGCTCTTTGCTGGATTGAAAAGTTCATACACCTTTTCCAAAGACCGTTCACCAAAGCTACATCCAGCCTTACAGTTACTAGGTCTTGATTGAGAATTGGCGCATTTTATACCGACGACTAAGCTCGCAGAGTGCTCTTGACGTGTGATTCACACAAAGACAGAGCTCACCAAATAAATCATGTTAATATTATTATTATCTCACATCAAGAAATAGTTGCCGTTTTTGGAATAAAATAGTTTTATTTTGACTGAAACAGATAACGTTGCATACATGGCAACACAAAATTTTCAAACCTTTTGCATAAATGGCAATGCGAACTTCCATACATTTTATAATCCCTACGAAATGCGAGCGTAAACTAGGTTTTTTCATACTAAGTGGACTCCTTGTCTTGTAGGTTGGTATGAGGCTGACCACACATACTGTAAAAATGGTGCTCTATGCCAATGCCACCCCTGTTTCAGAGAAGGTCGGCAAGAGTTGCAGGGCTTATGTTCATTTTAGATTGGGTTTTTGTTTTGTAGGTCTCCATGCGGCATGTGTAAGTACAAACTTGAAACAGGGGTGACATTGGCAAAGTGAACCATTTTTACAGCATGGGTGGTCAGCCGCATACTAACCTATAAGTCAAGGAACATACACGACAAATTACATTTTTAAATCAATAAATAATAATATGTATGGACATCAAAACTAAAACAGAAAACAAATTCCAATTTAATAAACCCTAGCTGCCAACATTACGGATCAAACGCCATTTCTTTCTGTCCTTACATACTTCTTTCATTTCCTCCAGAGTCATCAGTTTCCTATTTACACCTTGCGTGTTCTCAAACAGATAAATACTACGTAACTGATGATTTTGCGTGCCAAATTTAGTGTGTTTCAACTTTTGAGTTTTGGCACGGTGACAAGCTTCTTGTATTTATATGCGGGTGGTTGCCACCAGGCCCGTATTAAGACTGCTAAGAGGCCCTGGTGCGGGAAAGTCAGGGGCCGCCCCATACCCCAAACCCCCCCCCCCCCTTTATCTCCTCCCCTCTCTCTTTAACCACCAAAATATATACATATTGCGAATCAAAACTATTGTTATGATTTGACTTGGGGGGCTTTTAATTAAATTGCGATTTAAATTTATTTTGAAAGAATAAAATAAAAAATAAAAAAACAACTTGTATTAGGTTACGGGGCGAGTAAAATTCAATAATGTACGACCGGTTTCGGAAACAATGTTTCCATCGTCAAGTACAAAATATTACTGACTAAATAAAATATAAATTAGTGCATCATTCTTTTAAGGGCTGGGAGTAGCGGAGGGTGGGAGGGGTGAGGAAGGGAACAGAGCGCTGGGATTGCTGGTGACAGATTTATTATTATTTCTTGGAAACAAGGTCATTTAAAAGATTTATATTTCATAAAATTGTTTACAGTATATTGTTCACTCTTCACTCTTTGCTTACAGGTCTTTGTGTTACAATGTTTCAATAGACTCTGATCTTTCATACAGTCACCGCCTATATTTATACTGCTTATATGGTTGGTTCTCGCGTATTTGAGAACATGCGACACACTTCCATAGTAGATTAAACTAGAGCAATTTATTGTTATTTATTTCATAATTATACTGGCAACGTGCTTAGATACACATTCACACGAAACACATACTTTCATAACACTATTACTGATGGCTTTTTGAGTTCATTTTTGGGAAACCTGTTTGGGAGGTCTGTGAGACTTGTTGGGGGATCTTAGTATTGTCCATTTTGTAAAAAATATATTGAAATACTTCTCTATTCAATTTTATACAAGTTGATTTTAAAAATGTTATTTGTTGTGTATGTTCCTTGATTTATAGGTTGGTATGCGGCTGACCCCCCATGCTGTAGAAAATGGTTCACTTTGCCAATGTCACCCCTGTTTCAGGGAAGGTCGGCAAGAGTTGCAGGGTGTATGTTCATTTGAGATTTGGGTTTTTATGTTGTAGGTTAACATGCGGCATGTGCAAGAGCGAACTTATAATGTACATATAATGTGAATCCCCAATATTAAATATCTTTACAACTTAGATAAGATTGCCATGGGTATCTTTGGTGCACAAGGTCCCTTTTCATTTGGACCCCAAAAAATTTAATAAATATTTTCTTTAATTTCTAAATAAGTCTTCTGGGCCACCTTGGTCGTGAATGCCTTAAAAACCTGGGCCCCCAAACAAATTTGCAATGCATTTTTCCAAAACGTCGCGGGGGCCCCTAGGACGCGGGGGCCCTGGTTTGGTTGCACTGCTCGAACCGCCCTTAATCTTTGCCTGGTTGCCACCTACCCAGTACATCTATTCACCGCATAATATCGCTCATTTGGCAACTCCGCTGACATGCTTGCCCTGAATGATTTCAGCTTGAGCGTGGTTCAATGGTCCGAAGATCTCTACGAAAACCAGCTGATCGAGAGGACCAAGGATGCCTGCAACGGTCCCGTCGATATTGTCCTTGACTTTGGTGCCACGTCTCGCAGTCTCACCAGGTCTATGAAGTGCCTCCAACAGGTTGTTGTCTTTTCCTTTTTGTTTTGATGGTAAATCCAGGGGAAGATGATAAATTTGGATTGAACCAAAATTCATTAATTTTTATTTACTCCACTTTCAGAGAGTTGAGTTGAAAACAGCTAACGAAAAAAAAATTTAGGTTGGTCATTTTAAACCAGCAAAAAATATTTTTTATTCTGAAACTTAATAATACATATCGACGTTTAAAAAGCAGTAGGGCATAAGCGACATACACTAAATTGTTCAGTAGAGCAGTTCAAAGTTTGAGATTGCAGAAAAATGTCTTTATATTTTTTTTTTATCATATTGTTAAAATCAAAACAGCTCTGAAATTAAAAAAATAAAGACATTTATTGGCATTCCTATTATGTGGTTTTACGATTTTTTTATGTCACAAGCGCCTTTAGGACAAAAAGGCCAAAATCTTGTCGGTTACACCAGAACCATACTTCTTAAACGCAGTTGTTTGTTTGGGCATAAACAACACATAAATCATCGTAGAGCTATGGGAGTTAGCGCGTTAGAAAGAGCGGAAAATTTCAAGTAGGATAGCATTCACAACTCATTTTTGACCAAAATGTCGCTTTTAACTGCCTTTTAACCGTCAATATTTACTTTTAAGCTGTTTGTTTTAAAGCAATAATAGTTTTATAAATAAAATTGCCTTTTACAAAGGACTGGAAATACCGACATAAACTGTGATTGCGACTGTTGTTGCATTACAAATTTTGCAGAGTTGTATATCACACAGATGCCACTAGATGGCATTAGTAGATTATTTTTACTGAAATTATTTGATTTTTCCCTCAAAGTCTTCAGATGCCATGAGAGTGGTTGGGGTTTATACATGCCATTAAATTTAAAATTTGCCATCAAAATAATCCAACTCTGCTATTTACCCTTATGAAAATACAGAGTTTGGCTCTTCATAGAAGTTTTCATTTTTTGTAATTGTAAAGTTTAAAACTATCATTTTCTCTTTCATGGTCTGTGCTATTAACTAATAGTTTTTTGTGGGTTTTTGAGCTAGAGCATGGTATATTTGCAGTTTTTTTATCTGCCGATAATTTGCTTTCACGAGCAGAAAGCATTCTCAAAGCGAGTGATCAAAGCGACGTGGTGGTTTTCGTTGTTTTCGCGTTCGCTAATACTTTTTTATATCTATTTGCAGGGAGGCGTTGTCCTTCTACCTGAGGATGTTGGAGATAAACTGATGCCCAGGTTCTGCCAGAGAGCTGAGGAATGCGGTCTACGGATCCGAGTTGTGCCTAAAGGAAATATTGATCAACTAAAACAGCTGGTCAAAATGGTGGCGTCTGGGGAGGTAGGGAGATTTTTGTGTTTTCATTTTTTTTTAAATGAATTCACAAAGAGAAACTCAATTCAGGGACCTGTTTGGTTTTGGTCAGAAACGTGTGTAAATATTTTTTTTACATATATTAAAATTAACTTTCTAGATTGATTGCACTTTTGGGATGTGAGATGTACCTTGACTTATAGGTTGGTATGAGGCTTACCACCCATACTGTAAAAAAATGGTTCACTTTGCCAATGTCACCCCTGTTTCAGGCAAGGTCGGCAAAATTGCAGGGTTTATGTTCGTTTGAGGTTTGGATTTTAATTTGTAAGTACACATTCAGCATTTGTAAGTGTGAACTACACGTGTCTGTTTGTGGGCATGCATTTGATATGAGCTTTAAATGTTAATATATCTTTGTAACTTAGATTATAGATGAACCATTATGGAAGAACTTACATTATCAATTATAATTTGTGAATATGTCAAATGACCATAACTCCACTTTGAATGTATTAACATTATCTACATATTAAATAATTTGTCAATTTTATTTATTTTTTGATGCTTGAAGAACTTAATATAGAAAAACAAGAATGTAAGAATCAACCGTCAGGTACAAATATATAAAACATGTTTTATGCTTATTATCATCTAACATTCTTGGACCTGTCCATGGAAGGTTGTGGATTTGAATGCCGGCAGAGCACAAAATATATGCCATTTATATTTCCAAATGTGCTCTTCGCTGGGTTTAAAAATTCATAAACCTTTACCAAAGACCGGTCACTGTAAGGTCCATCCAACCTTGCAACAACTGGGTCTTGCTTGAGAATTGGCGCTTTCTACAGCGACGACCAAGCTCGCAGAGGGCTCTTGAGGTGTGATACACACAAAAACAGCGCTCACCAAATAAATCATCCTTATATTATTATTATTATGTAGAAGCCAGAGTGGACACAAGAAGAACCGAAGAACTTCTGAGAACATACAAACTGAAAGTTCTTAGAATCATCACAGGCCTATCAGATCAGAGAGGGATTGAACCGGCACCATTATCTTTCAAACACACACAAGGACTATGACTTTTGCCACCCACCTCATAGTTAAATTGAAGTTTTTCAAGTAGAGACTGTATTCTTTCAGATTGAACCACCTCCTCACTCTGTGTTTCCTGCTGACGATGCGCAAGAAGTCGTCAGGAAGCTGTGCCAGTCGGAGATCAAGGGAAGAGCCATCCTGCGTTTCCACGACATTGACTGAAGACCCATGAACTTATATCTAGTTAGGTTAAACTATAGCTGTGTTTAAGTGTAAGGTAGATCGCCATGCTGTTGAGCTATGAAAGAATGTGCTAGAATTTGTTTACATTCAATTTCTCTATCATAGAATAATTTGTTATCGTTTAATCTCTTGAAAATGTGAAAATAAATACGAGAAAGGCTGTTAATGTAACTGTCTTGCCTGTGTAAGAGGTACAGCATAATTATTTCTTTGCCTTGCCTTATGTTTGTAGAAGGCCAGTTTTTCTTTTATCCGTATCCATGGTTACCTCATAACATACTAAGGTACCTATTTAAAAAAAGATGCTAAATGTAGGGATGACTTCAAATCTTAGCTCCAAAGTATTTTTTTAATCTCATGTCACTAGCAAAAGATTAAATATTCCTGCCATTTGAAAAGCTTCATCTGCATTGTCAACGGGTATTAGTTACAAAAACGAGTTTTTGTTCAATCAACCTGGGACAATTACATTATGATGACTATGATTTTTTTGATTATTATTATTCTTGTGCCTCTTCAGTGAAGATTGTCAACAATCATCGTAGCAATTTGCACCTTTGATTCTGCATTGCGAAAGAGGTATCTTGTGCTTCTTCCAAGACTGCTCCTTAGGTTCTTCAACCAGGATGTTCCTCTTCAACCTGGAGTCCGTCGTCTCTCAATGGTTCCCTGTATGATGAGATGCAGGAGCAAATATTTCTCATTATATGGCTGAAATAAACCAATTTTGGCCTTCTGATATTTGAGTTTGGCTCTGGTATTCATACGGGGAAGAACCTCCGCATTTGTGACTCAATCCATTCAGGAGATTTGGTACATCCAATGGTACCTACACAGTAATCTAAAAATGCAGTGATTTTCTGGAAGCACTGGATAAGTGTAAATCCTTCCAAGGCATAAAGTACAAATGGAAAGATTCAGCATGTAACCATTTGCAGAGATTTTATATCTTTTTTTGTTTCTCATCACAATGTAAACCGCTTCTAAGGCTGGTTAAGCGGATAGTTGTTTTCAAATCTGATGTCTTTTGGCAGTGCAGGGGAGTCTTTCAAATGGGCAGCAAACTTGACACAGTATTTGGGAGTTGTTTATCAATGTCATTATCGTACTAACAGCTTAAATGAGTAAATTCAAGCTTAAATTATTGTATAGAATGAATTGTAACAATTGAGTCCTTACTTTTATTAGGCAAGATAGGCACTTTGAAAATTGTTGTCTCTTATTTTGTGGCTAAATTATAAGAAAAATAACAAATTTTAAACATGCATCAAATACATATTAAATATCTTCTTAATTTTCTTTTTTTTTTCTTCAAAAAGAAATTTTAAAAGATGTGTGTGATTGCTGAAAAGAAACATATACGTCAATTCATATTTGGCCATTAAAAAATATTATATTTTGGTATTCAATGTATGGAATGTTAAAAATGATGAAATAAATGTATTCATTGCAAAAGTCACAGTCAATAGATGTTGTAAAAATGTATATATACATATATTATGTGATGAAAATTGTCCATTATAAGTCTGTAAATTAATCATAGTAGTAGATGATTTAGAATTGAGGGACGATAGGCTCCAGGCGGAGAGAGAACATCCTATTTAACAAATCTAACGAGCGAATGCAAGATCCGTCTTTCGCCCAGCAGTATCAAAGGTGCAAATCACCATGATAAAGAAGAAGCCTGTAATATCACTTTGTTTGTAATTGTATCAGAATTTCACCTTTGCACTGAGAATTTTATAGGTAATTTTCAAAATATATACCTAGTTTATTGGTATAAGTTTGTAGGATGTAGCACAAATTGTATGTTACTTCAAATCAGTGGTTCTCAGACTAGGATTTGACACTTTTGAAACAGTGGTAAAGCCCAAAAATATCTCTCGGAAGTAAGAATAAATATTTTGGACTTCCACCGACTGTGATGATTCTTATATTTGTCTTCAAATTTGTTTGTGACACTGTATCTGATAAAACAAGACTTTCTCTTTTGCCCTTTGGGTCAGCACGCAATGCAAATTTAAATGTCAAATTTGTTGGCAATGCCATGACAGATGAAAGGTTTCTTTGCAGTGCAAATTTGAATGACACATTTGTTTGAAGCGCTATATAAAATGAAACATTTGTATGCAGTGCAAATTTAAATAACTGATTTGTGTGCAATGCCATGACAGATGAAAGGTTTGCTTGCAGTGCAAATTTGAATGACATGTTTGTTTGCAGTGTAAATTTGAATGACACATTTGTTTGAAGCGCTATTTAAAATGAAACATTTGTCTGTACTGCAAATTTAAATGACAGATTTGTGTGCAATGCCATGACAGATGAACGGTTAGCTTGCAGTGCAAATTTGAATGACATGTTTGTTTGCAGTGTAAATTTGAATGACACATTTGTTTGAAGCGCTATTTAAAATGAAACATTTGTCTGCAGTGCAAATTTAAATGACAGATTTGTGTGCAATGTCATGACAGATGAAACACTTGTTTGTAGTGCAAATTTAAATGCCACATTTGTTTGTGATGTAAATTTGAATGACAGATTTTTTTGCAATGCCATGACAGATGAAACATTTGTTTGTAGTGCAAATTTGAATGACATATTTGTTTACAGTGCAAATTTGAGTGACATGCGGCGATATATCAATTGAAACATTTATTTGCGATGCAAATTTGAATGACACATTTGTTTGCGATGCTATGATAGATGAAATGTTGGATTGCACTGAAAATTTTAAAGAGTCAATTGTTTGAGACGCTACATCAAATGAAACATTTGTCTGCAATGTAAATTTCAATGGCTTATTTGTTGGCCCTTAACATAATGAAAAAAATACTTTGCGTGCAATATGGATGTAATCATTGTTGGTTATATTTTTGTACAATAATAATTAGCTGTTTTGTTTGTAATTATTTTAACTTTGATTGCGAGAATCTAGTACCTTAAGAGTTGCTCTTCGGGATCTGTTGCCGTGGTCTGTGGGATCTGGAGCTTCCGGACATTTTACCCATGTCTACAATGGGTTCTTCAGCATGAAAGTGTAGTAAAGAATATGATGCTTATGAAACGTGATGAAAGTATGGGTACATTCGGGATATAAGAATGAAAAAAGTGTACAGTCTACTTGTGTTTTGTATTTGTGGAGCATTTATTTACTATTAATGTAAAACTGTGGGTTATTTGACCACCTCTGCTGCACTCACATACTGCTGCAAGTTTCATAATGAAATTCATAGATGGCACTTTTTAACTGACAAACTCGCACATGAAGAAGCAAGGTTGGTGGTCAAATACCCCACAGTATTACATAAATAGTAAATGGAAGCTCCACCAACACAACACACAAGTAGAGTGCCTTCCTTTTTCATTCTTGTATTCCGAGTGTACCCTGACTTTCATCACAGTTTCACCAATATCAACTGCTTCACTTTCTCGCTGAAAAAGCTCATCGTAGACATGAGCAAAACATCTGAAAGCTCTAGCTTCCACAGACCACGGTAACAAATCCCGGAAAACAACTCTCCAGCATCATCAGCTGGCCGTGTAAGCCTAAAACTCCTATTTAATGTAATATATTTCAAATGATTCCTTATATATCAGTGTTTCAAAGAATCAAATTTTGAGAACTGCTGGTTTTGAAATTATCATTGTAAAAAATTTGACTGTATTATTGAATGTGCAGTGTTGCAATGCTATGGCAAGTTGCAATATTGAAAAGACTTCAAATAAAGGATAATTTTCACAGTAAATGACTATTTTTCTTGGCTTTCACCATAGGTAAAACAACAACCAAACACTGTCATATAACTCCGCTTTTAGAGCGACTCCACTGGCTGAGGTTCCCTCAACGTGTCAAATTTAAACTTGGCTTTGTCACATACAAAGCTCTCCATGATGCAGCTCCTTTCTACATCCAAGAGCTGATTGTCTCAAAAGTCCTGGGCTCAAGGGAGCAAACACTAAGATCAGCAGAGAACAGAG
The DNA here is from genome assembly GCA_951799405.1 of Agapetus fuscipes. NCBI lineage: Eukaryota > Metazoa > Arthropoda > Insecta > Trichoptera > Glossosomatidae > Agapetus > Agapetus fuscipes. Next base: position 5,252,599 of record OX637332.1, read on the forward strand.
CGGAAACCCTGCTTAATGAACCTAGAAGGAAAATTGTCACAGTTTTCGGAGATTGTGCTTTTGCGGTGGCCGGCCCTGCGACCTGGAATCAACTGCCACCAGAAATCCGGAGGTCCAGGATGATTCAAGAGCTAAAGAGGAGGATGAAGACACACTTTTTCGCCCAGTAACTACTAAGCGCCCTTGGAGTGACATCGAGTTATGAAACGGCGCTGATAAAGAAATCATCATCATCATCATCATAGGTACAACAAAGAAACTGTCAACATGTATTTAAAAAGATATATTTTTAAGGTTATTAGCACTCATTCCTTGACTGAAAGGTTCGTGTGAGGCTAACCCCCCATGCTGTAAAAAAATGGTTCATTTGCCAATGCCACCCCAGTTTCAGGGAAAGACGGCAAGAGTTGTGTGGTTTATGTTCATGTAAGGTTTTGTTTATTTGTATGCACACATGTGTAGGCGCGAATCTATATGTGTCTGTCTGGGCATGCATTTAATATGAGCCTTAAATGTTAACATATCTTTGCAGCTAGATTATAAATTATAGATATGTACATATTAATATATTATACTCATATATAGGTACTTAGTACCTTAGTACAAGAGATTTGAAAAATCTAAATTCAATAATAAAAAGGAGCAGCTTATTTATTAAGATAAGTAACAACTTTATGAGTAAGAAATACATAATATTATCACACTATATTTACAAATTGTTTTTGTGATGTATTTTGGGGATGTTTATTGTGGATGGGGGATATCAATCAGACGAACAGATGAGTCTTGGTTTCAATGTGATGTATTATTCCATTTCAGTGTTTACAAGGCGAGAGACAAAACCAGACTGCCCAGTGAAGCAATAATAATCTCTAATAATATTATATTACAATAATACATTACCTTATATATGATATTACCTACTCTAAATAATCATATCATAATTATACATTACACCTCCCTCACTAAATGACGAATCTACATTACATTATATCATACTTATCATACTTATCATTATAACATATTATATCAATAAAAATTATATCTTATACAATTTCATCTTCTTTCATCTTGGGTACCGCAGGCGGTTCTCCCCCCTCGGACGCAGGCGCTCCGACCATGGTTGGAACCTGGAAACACCCGAGTCATTAGAGATCTGTCCTGCCTCATCCAACAGCTGACCCAACCCCAGGTCATTGTCAGACTCATCCTCCCAAGACACCTTTCTTCCGGAAATCCGATCATGATGTCTTTTCCAAATCTGATTTCCAGCTTTTACCAAGTAAATCCTGTTTCCCAATGTTTTAAATATAATGCATGGAACCCACTTCCCTACATTTCTGAAATCCTTAGTCATTACCTTTTGTCCAATTCTGAATAGTCCTTTAATCTTTCTTCCCCTGTAATTCCTTTGTTGATTTTCCTGATTTCTCTTTTTAAAAACACATACCTTTCTCCCCGTCTTTTTAAATGATTTCTCCCCAGGCACTACTGTATCAAAAATGGATCTTATTTTTCTACCTATCATAAGCACGCTCGGCTCCATCCCTGTTGCTAATGATGGTGCATTTCTATGATCTACTAAAAATTCCAAAAGCTTATCTTCATAATCGTTAGGAAACATACCATTTTTCATAATTTTTTTTAAAAAACTTTTTGTTGTTTTTACCGTATTCTCCGCCAAACCGTTTGACGCTGGGTGATTTACTGCTGAAGTTAAATGCTTAATATTTAAATTTTTGCAAAACCTTTGAAAATCTACTGATGTAAATGCCGTACCATTATCCGTTACAATGCAACTTGGAATACCTAACACTGAAAATATTCTCTTCAACTCTCTAATTGTATGCCTTGCATCAATTTTATCAACTTTTACAGCATCTATCCAATTTGATGCTGCGTCTACTACGACTAAAAAATATTTTCCTGCTAGCGGCCCGAAAAAATCTAAATGTATCCTTTTCCAAATATGTTGTTCTACCGGCCAACTTTTCAACTCGACTTTATCTGGAGATCCCATATTTCTTGCACATTGTGTACATTCTCTCACTGTTTTCTCAATTTCTGTATTCATCCCTAACCAAAAAAAATAATTTCTAGCCAAAGTTTTCGTTTTTACAATTCCCATGTGAGATTTGTGAATAAACTTCAAAATATCTTCCCTTAATGCCAATGGTATTACCAATCTGTTTTCATAAAATAAACAATCATTTGATTCGCTTAACTTTTCTCTTAAAAACCACCATTTTACCAATCCATTTGTCATTTTGGATTTATTTGGCCACCCTGTTTTTAAATACTCCTTTATCTCACAAATGACCTTGTCATTACGAGATGCTTCCTTGATGCATTCTACATTTAAATTTGTTTCTACTGCAATACAGTTTAAAAATTCTCCTTCAACATCCTCAATGTTTATCTCATTTATGATCTCAATATTATCTTCCCCCTCATTATCCGTACTACTCATTGGTAACCTCGACAAAAAATCTGCTTTATTATCCTTTGACGGAACATATTCAATAGTATAATCAAATCCTTGCAAAATTAATGCATATCTTTGTAATCTATTAGCTGCCAGTATAGGTATGTTTTTATGTTCACCCAAAATGTGAACCAATGGCTTGTTGTCGCAAACTAGAATAAACTGCCTCCCATAAATATATTGAAAAAACTTTTTTAATGCGAATATAATAGCACATGCCTCTTTATCTAAAATGGAATATTTTTTTCTCTGTATTCGACAAAGTTCTACTCGCATACGCAATTGGTCTTTCTAATCCGTTCTCGTATTTATGACAAATTATCGCCGATAGACCTTGGTCACTTGCGTCAGTAATTACCTTCACCGGTAACTCTGGATTATAATGTACCAGAATCCTATCGGAGACTAAAATAGCTTTTACTTTATCGAAAGCTAATTGACATTCTTTTGTCCAGCTAAATTTTGCTCCTTTTTCTAATAGTTTGTACAACGGCTGCAAAACGCTAGCTAAATCTCTTATAAAAATTCTATAATAATTTATTGCACCTAAAAAAGAGCGTACCTCCGATATGTCACTTGGAGTTTTCAAGTTTTTTATAGCTTCAACTTTATGTTGAAGTGGTTTCACACCATCCCTCGATATTTGAAATCCCAAATATTCAACTTCTGTCAACCCAAATTCACATTTTTGTAAATTAACACTAAATCCACTACGTTCTAAACGCTTAATTACCTCTTCCGTTGCCTTCTCCAATTCTTGCAATGTATTCCCATAAATTAACAAATCATCCATAAATGCTATCGCATCCAACCCTTGAATTGCCGAATATAAAGCTCTGCTAAATATCGCTGGTGACGTCGTGAGACCAAAAGGAAGTACCTTGTACCTAAATAACCCAAATGGTGACGAAATCACACAAAGATTTCTCGACTCCTCCGACAACCTAATTTGAGAAAAAGCATTTCTCAAATCTAATTTTGCATAAAATTTTGCTCCATTTACTCTATTTATTAAATCTTCTACTCTAGGTAACGGGTACTTTATTTTTTTTAACATTGGATTCAAAGTATTTTTAAAATCGGCACATATTCTGATTTCATCATTTTTTTTTTTCACAATCACTATTGGACTTGCCATTTCACTAGTCTCTACTTTTTCAATAATACCTTCTTGTAACATGCGATCTATTTCTTTTTCTACCCTTATTCTCAAATTAAAAGGAATTGGCCTCGGGTTAACAAATTTTGCCTTAAAGTCTTTTATAACTTCTATCTCCGCTTCAAAATTTTTAAAAGTACCTGCTTTACTCTCAAAAACAGCTGGATATTTTTTTCTCATACTAGAAAAAAAATCTGCATTATAATTCGTATTATTATTTCCTACTGAATAAATATTATCGCTAACATTGAATGAATTTATTTTAAAAGTATTCAAAAAATTCCGACCTAATAAAGAAGACGACCCTTTATATACAACAATTATTTCTATGTACTCTTTACTTCCTTGATATTCTACTCTCATGTACTTACGACCTTTTACTTGTAGTTGAGTACCATCATAGCTTGATAATTTCAAATCACAATGTTCTAACTTAATATTTGAAAAATGTTCATTAAATATGTGCCAAGGAATAATAGTCACCCCAGAACCCGTATCTAAAATCATTTTTAGATCTGTATCATTTACCTTTACGTTTAAAAAAATGGGACCATCCATCTCATTAATGGCCATTATTGTATTTATTCTTCGAAACTTGCATTTATTTGCATAATGACCAGATTTGTTACATTTAAAGCACTTAATATCATTATTATTTTTATTTAAAAACTTGCATACATTCTGTTTATGACCGAATTTACCACAGTTAAAGCATTTATAATTATTATTCCTATCACTAGAAATACTTGCATGTCTAAAAATAGATTTCTTACTATCATTTGAATTATTTCGCTTGATTTCAGAATTTCGCTGTCTATCCCTTGACTTCCGAGTTTCTGTGGAATCCCTCGAATTACACGAACTCATTAAATTTATACTTTCTGAATTGTTTTGACCACACAAATGTTCCATTGTTCTCGCTAATTCTACACATTCAGATAATTTCAATTCCATTGCTTTTAAAAATATTCTCTGCTTTATTTTGTTCTGTCTGATACCTATTAAAAATATATCCTTCAAATTTGCCTCCAATCTATTCTCAAATTTACAGTCTACCGCAATTTTTTTCAATCTAGCTATATAATCCTTAATTGACTCGGTTTCGAGCTGTTTACATGAATAAAATGACTCCCTATACTCAAATATATTTTTTTTTACCCCACAATGACCCCCAATAATATCAATCAACTCCTCGAATTTTGCCTCCGAAATCTTTTTCGGAAAACATAGATCAGACACCGTCTGAAAAGTCTCCTTGGTGAGAGACGATAATAGAACAGCCCTTCTGCGTTCTTCAGTTAAAAACTTCTCATCATACAAAATGAGGACTTGGTCGAGCCGAAGTCTGAAGACATCCCAATCTCCAGTCCTATGGCAAAAAGGACTTAGACTCCTCCGTGTTCCCTCCATAGTCTGAAACGGCAGAAAGAAAGAAAACAAAAATCTTATCTGCTTCTGCGTCCGACAGTCCAGGAAACGCCTACGTGACCCTCAGAAAGTGGCTTCCACTCCCTGCAGCAGTCACCTCCAGGAAAATGACCCTCAAGGCTCCCAGCTCCTGCAGTACTCCCTGCAGCACTCCGCCCCAGTTGGATCCTCTCCTCTTGAAAAAAAAAACCGCTGCAGTAACTCCCTGCAGCGATTCCTCTTGGCTCCGTGAGTTCTCTTCCTCTTGAAGAAAACCGCTCCTTCTCTTCAGACTTCTTCCAGTTCTCCCTGCAGCAACCTCGCCTCAGCTGGCTTCGTGATCCTCAGTCTTCAGATCCTTCTTCCTTCTCGAAGATTCCCACATGTTGCTCTTGCAACAATATTATTTTATTTCTTCCAAAAAAAATTTTTTTTATCCCGTTTTATATGGTTCTTCTTTATCCTGACTGCGCCACTGTGATGTATTTTGGGGATGTTTATTGTGGATGGGGGATATCAATCAGACGAACAGATGAGTCTTGGTTTCAATGTGATGTATTATTCCATTTCAGTGTTTACAAGGCGAGAGACAAAACCAGACTGCCCAGTGAAGCAATAATAATCTCTAATAATATTATATTACAATAATACATTACCTTATATATGATATTACCTACTCTAAATAATCATATCATAATTATACATTACAGTTTTTACTAAAGTAACAAAACAAAATAATTTAGAATATGCTTAGAAAATCAGTCAAATTAACATTAAAAATCTTGTGATGTGAGTGCACATTTGAATGACTCTGAAATCTTAACAGATTCCAGACAATGCTCCAGATAAGGAGGCCGGCCTTACGCCAACCGCTTTAGGTGAAGTGGGGATTTCCCAACTCCCGAGGAGGCTGGCAGTCATTTATTGTGAAGGCTGAGTAAACCTTGCCGGTATTTTTTTTTAGTCAGAAGTAAACATTGAAATGGGAAAACAACACCCTCACCCCTGTGGGATTCGAACCAGAGCTCTCGGTATAGAATGCAAGCCCTATACCAGCTGAACTATTGACCGGACTAAAGGCTGTAACAAAAAAATGGATTCCAGATAATCAGCGTGCTTATATTATCTTACAGCATTATTATTTTAATACAGGGACATCAGGCGGATGCTACTTGGATGGGTGACCGCTAGGTACACCGCGTGTTGTTGGCATTTCTTGGGCCGGTCCGTAGTCCAGTGGCAGCACTTCGGACTCGTAAATGGAAGGTTGTGGATTCGATTCCCGGCGGAGCACAAAAAAATACCATTTATATTTCCAAATGTGCTCTTCACTGGGTTGGAAAATTCATAAACCTTTACCAAAAACCGGCCACCGAAAAGGTGCATCCAACCTTACAACAATTGGGTCTTGCTTGAGAATCGGCGCTTTCTACAGCGACGACCAAGCTCGCAGAGGGCTCTTGGGGTGTGAAACACACAAAAACAGCGATCACCAAATAAATATCCTAATATTTATTATTATCAGATGACGGATCGATTCATATGGATACCACAGACAAAATGATGGTGGTGAGATTCAGACTATATAAATAGTAACAAATACCTAGCAACCCGGCCAAATGATACATTTTTTTTTCCTCGATTAACATAAATACACGGACTCAATCATTACCTATCTCCATAGAGCACAAGCCTCTGTAAGCATTTCTTACATACGCAGGCTTGAATTAAGTGAATATTAACCACAGATCAATATTAACAAAAAAATAATATTATGTATTTTTATTGAGAGAAAAAAAAACGACTGTTAAAAAAGGCAGCAGGGCCTAAGCGACATAAAATAAATTGTTCAGGAGAGCAGTTTAAAGTTTGACATTGCAGTAAAATGGTATAACTTGTTTTATTTTTATCATATCCTTAAAATTAAAACAGCTCTAAATTAAAAAAAATAAAGGCGTTAATTGGCATTCCTATGAATGTGGCTTTACAATATTGTACGTTTTTTTTTGTCACAAGCGCCTTTAGGACAAAAGAGGCCAAAATCTTGTCAGTTACACCAAAACCATACTTCGAAAACGCAGTTGTTTCCTTGGGCATAAACAACACAAAAATCATCGTAGAGCTATGGGAGTTAGCGCATTAGGAAGAGCAGAAAATTTGAAGTAGGAGAGCACTCATAACTCATTTTTGACCAAAATGTCGCTTTGTGCCTTTGATGCCTTTTAACCGTCGATATGTAGGTACATAAAAATTAAACACTTGTTAGTAGCATATTTTGAGATTTTAATCATTTGGAGAATACTAGTTGCTATTACAATATGTAGTTTGCAAATAAAATAAATTGAAGCTAATATAATAACTATTTTATTACTTCAATGAGGTCTGAACATTTGAAAAATATCCTTCGGCAATGTTACGTTACACATAATAAATTCGATTGATTAGATAAAATTATATTTAAGAAAGTGAAAATATTTTTAAAGCTGAATTTATAGCACATTAAAATCCATCAAACTGAAATCAGTGACTTCAATAATAATTATTACAATCATTTTGTTTTTATTTAAACTAAGCAAAATTTAACAATGTACTCCTACTCTTCGAATTCTTTCGCGGATTCAATCAATTTAGTAGATGTATTATATTGTTTTGCATTAAAACGACGTATTTACTACATAACGCAAACGCAACTAAGCTACACATATAGTGTAGCTTCTTGCCGCGTTTTCCTCGAAGGGGTCCACACACCCATGCTGTAAAAATGGTTCACTTTGCCAATGTTACAGGGAGGGACGGCAAGAGTTGCAGGGTGTATGTTAATTTGAGATTTGGTTTTTATGTTGTGGGTTCACATGAGGCATGTGCAAGCGCGAACTTGTACGTGTCTGGTTGTGGGAATGCATGTAATGGTAATCTCCAATGTAACATATCTTTGCAACTTAGATTAGATTAGATTAGATTAGGTCGCATATGGCGAATGATCCTATTTATTTTTACAAGTGTAAGGGGGCCGGCCTTACGCCAACCACTGCAGTGAAGTGGGAGGTTTCCCAGCTCCCGAGAGGGCTGGTACTCATTTCTTGTGAAGGCTGAGTAAACCTTGCCGTTTTTTGCAATAAGCATGTTTAGGATTTAACCTGCAAAAGATTTGACAGGTAAAAAACATATTTATGGATGCGAGACTTGCGCCTCTGGCGGTCAGATTCAGAAGTAATGCGGCCGAATTATAAGTTTTATTTTTGCACCTCTTTTAATGTTCCGACCCCATTTTTAAAAATGTTAATCACTGGACTTTTCTTATACATAAAACTCTACTTAAGAATTAAAAATAGCACATAAAAAAAATGTAGGAAGCTTGTGTTTGAATCAAGTATTAAATGTAAAAAAACCTATCATTATTTGACTTTTTTAGTGTACACCTTAGCCTAATTATTTATAATTAGGTTATTATAATTATTATAACGCACGCGACTTAACAAATTGACTTTATTAAAAATTTACAAAACATAATTACTTGAAATAATTTAGAGTTATCTCTAAGTAGATGATTAAGTACTTACATATAGGATGTCGCACGCTTAATAATAAAGAGAAATAACTCAAAAATTGGGAAAATCCAGATTTTGTAATAAAACGCAAGAACAATGCGAGAAGAATAGGTAGAATGCGACAGCCGTTCAATTTGGACGAATATGACCGAGATAAAACATCGGCCGCCTTTTTCATCCCATACAAGTTGTACTGGGCGTCTGAACTTTAAACGTGATTTCCCAACATTCTTGTTTTTTGAGTTATTGCTCTTTATTATTAAACGTGCGATGTGTTACACAGTATTTTATTTTTGGCCAATTCCAGGGAATTTATACATTTAAAATAAAAACTGTTTTAAACAAACAATTTATTTAAAAAACAAAATATTTAAATTAAAAGACGAATGGATTTAAATGGACGGATCAAATGCTGAAAAAGTTAAAATTAAAATATTTTTCTTTATTTGTAAAACAGTTTATCTATTTTTTTTTCAATTATGTAGTACTAAATTTCATCTTTCCCTTGATATTGGTCATTTTTTAAATTATTTTTTTCAATCATATTAGATTCTGTCAATAGTTCGCACCCTTAGTGCTTGTTTGTATTATGTCCATCAGAGGCGATTTCACATGAGCAATGTTTGTATGTTTACATAATGCGTTTTATGAATGCTAGAAATTGATTATGAAAATACTAAAAACAACTCTCACATATCGTATTTTTTTTCTTAGCTCAGATTTTTTAGAATGTGATTTTTAAGATGATTTCATTTAAAGTTCATTTTGAATCAAATGGTAGATGAGCCAAACAAGCACTAGTGGGACGAGTCTATGTTTGATTTTTTCAAAGCCTATCCTGTTTCAGAACTTCTACATCTAAATCTAAGTTGCGAAGATATGTATCATTTGAGATTCATATTAAATGCATTCCCACAAGCAGACACGCATAATTTCGCGCTCACACATGGCGCATGTGGACCTACAATATAAAAAAAAAAACAATCTCAAATGAACATAAGCCCTGCAACTCTTGCCGACCTTTTCTGAAACAGGAGTGACATTGGCAAAGTGAAATTTTTTTACAGTATGGGTGGTCAGCCTCATACCAACCTATAAGTCAAGGAATACAAGCAATTAATTACATTTGAGTATATAAATAGCACACAGAAGATTCAAAATTACAGGGGAAACTGATGATTATTTGAAGTTTTCTGCCCTAAGAAATGATTGTAAGGTGCAATCAAAAAAATGTTACCTTAACTTTATACAAAATATACAAGATACAACCGTCGACACTAAATCGCTCTGGAGGTTTAAAAGAAAACTGAGCAATGACAATCAAGAATGTCCAAATAAAATGTTTCTGAACAAGATGATGGCTGATAATCACAATGACATTGCTAACTTGTTTGCTAGATTCTTTAGTGAAGTGTATGTTGAGGACTCGAACTTGATAAACGATACACCATTAAAAGAAGACTCAACACCATTAAATTTGACTGAATGTAGTTTATCTTACAACACTGTGCTAAACAAGATATCCAATTTAGATGTAAGAAAAGGCGCTGGTCCCGATAAAATCCCTCCCTTATTTCTTATCAATTGTGCCTCTGCCCTAGCTTCTCCTTTGACGACAATTTTCAACAAATCGCTCAGCCAAGGTCACTATCCTAATGTCTGGAAAAACGGTCACATTAGACCCATTCACAAAAAAGATGATAAGTCCAATATTGAAAATTATAGACCTATTTGTATTCAATCAATTTTAGCCAAATTATTCGAATCATTAGTTTTGGACCAGATTTTTCCGGAAATTTCTAAATGTATTTCTACTAAGCAACATGGTTTTTTACCAGGAAGATCCACAGGGACAAATTTGGCAATTTACCAAAACTATCTAGCCAATAATCTTGCAGCCGGGTACCAGGTGGACAGTGTTTACACCGACTTTTCAAAGGCGTTTGACAAGGTATGCCACTCAATTTTAATACAAAAATTGTCAAGGTTTGGTATAAAAAATCAACTTTTGCAGTGGCTGTCGAGTTATCTTGTCGAGCGTTCTTTGAGAGTAAAGGTGGGGGAAACCCTATCAAAGCCCTTCCCTGCTAAAAGTGGTCTTCCGCAAGGAAGTCATTTTGGCCCAATTTTGTTCCTTATCTTTATTAATGATATCACAGATGTGCTGTTTGACATTGAATTCTTACTTTTTGCCGATGACATCAAACTATACAAAGCTATAAATGACGTTTCTGACTGTCTGTTGGTTCAGAATAATTTAAATCGAATGTCCATGTGGTGTGCACACAATAGACTGTTTATGAATGACAATAAATGCCAAGTTATAAGATTTGGTAGAAATAAAGATAAAATAATATATAATTATTGCCTAAACAATAGTTCCCTTGAATCGGTTGAACTAATTCGAGATTTAGGCATAATCTTTGACTGCCATTTATCGTTCCGACAACATATTGCATTTATAACAAATAGGGCCACTAAGACCCTGGGTTTTGTGTGTCGCACTGTGAAAGATTTCTCGAACATATTAGCCATCAAACAGCTTTATATTTCCCTTGTACGCAGCCAACTTGAATACAACTCATACATTTGGTCTCCCGGGTACAAACTTCATTGTGATGCTATAGAGCGTATCCAAAAAAGATTTTTAAGATTTGTAAATTTTAAATTAAATATTCGTTTTGATGACTTGAACTATAGTTTTTTGTTAAATTTTTTGAATCTTGAAACTTTACAAAATCGCAGAATATTTCATGATTTATTTTTTTTGTATAAAGTTGTTAATTCATTGGTGGACAGCCCTGAATTATTGAATGTCATTAATCTACACATACCGAGTCGAACAAGAAGTCGAAATATATTCCACTGCGACGTTGCAACAAAAACATTTATAATGCATTCTATGATATATCGGCTTCATCGACTCGGTAATGATTATCTAACCAATGATGATATAGATATTTTTGGTATGTCCATCGGAATTTATAGAAATTCATTAAAGTCTGTTTTATCATGTAATTCTTCTTGATTTATGTTTAATTTCTCTTTTCTTACTGATCACTTATTTTTATACATTTATTTTTAATCTTTTTATATTCATAATATGTATCTTGTAATAATCATAATATTTATACAATTTGTAAGCAACAAACTTCTGTACTACCTCTGTTAATCTAAAAATGTAAAAGGCTTCAGCCGTTTATTATAAATAAATAAATAAATAAACAAATAAACACTAAACAATTAAACAGTAAAAATTAAAACCCACAAAACATATTCTATAAGAAATTAAGAATATTTTTAAAAGCCTAAGCCAAACTTGACGGAAAGTAAATTAATTTAATAATTTTTAATCTGAGTAATTAAAAAAAACCAAGTTAAGTAGTCATAAAACTGTGTCATAGATTTGAATTCTATTTTTAAGGTTTTGTTGTTTTTATATACTTAAATGTTATTTATTATTTGTATTCCTTGACTTATAAGTTGGTCAGCCTCACTGACCACTCATACTGTAAAAAATGGTTCACTTTGCCAATGTCACCCCTGTGTCAGGGAAAGTCGGCAAGAGTTGTACGGCTTATGTTTATTTGAGGTTTGGATTTTATTTGTAAGCACACATTCAGCATTTGTAAGCGCGAGCTGCACGTGTTTTTTTGTGGGCATGCATTTGATATGAGCTTTGAATGTTAACATATCTTTGCAACTTATAGATGATAGATTATTATAGATGTGTTATTTATTTGAAGTCTACGTAGAGTCGTAGACGGAAGAAGTTCGTAATTAAAAAAATAAAAATAAAAACAAACAGTTCTACGATTAAAGAATAACTTGATTTTTCTTCAAATCTCTTTTTAAGTAATAACGAATTTTCACAGTGTTGTGAATACACAAAATATAAAAAATAAAATGTTTTAAAATGGTGTACCTACAGGGCTTGTATATTTTACAGTATTGATTTTTTTTCTGACCTTACTCGCTTTTCAAAATTGACGGATCTAATCGAGGTATACTGTGTTAGTAATTTATTTTGCTGCTGTGCTAGTTATGTTTTTCTTAACAAATAGATATTCCGAAAACTGCTGTCCCTCTACTCCCCCTCCTGTTGATGCGGCTATGCTGAAGCCAGTGTCAAGAAGTCGGGTCACCACTTGGACAACGTTGACTTTGCAGAAACCTGTAACAAAAGGATTTAAATAGACATGTAAGGAAAATAAAGAACATAGGAAAATTTAAATGTGGAATAGAAAAAAAAAACAAAAGAAGATCGACCTGGATAAAAAAGGGAGATCAGCTCGCCTGGCTGGCAGCCACAGGCTGGTGTAGATTTATTTTTAAGGTTTTTTTTTTTTTTTTTTTTTTTTTTTTTTTTTTTTTTTTTTTTTTTTTTTTTTTGTGCAAATGTTATTTATTACTCGTATTCCTTGACTTATAGGTTGGTATGAGGCTGACCACCCATACTGTAAAAAATGGTTCACTTTGCCAATGTCACCCCTTAGTTGCGTTACCCCTGTTTCAGGGAATGTCGGCAAAAGTTGCAGGGCTTATGTTCATTTGAGGTTTGGATTTTATTTGTAAGTACACAATCAGCATTTGTAAGCGCGAACTACACGTGTTTGTTTGTGGGCATACATCTGAGAGCTTTGAATGAATATATCCTTGCAACTTAGATTATTTATTATTAGAGCTTGGTGTAACAGGTCCTTAGTGTATTACATATTGTGGCGTTCATCAGTCAGTGGGGAGTTTCGCACGTAAATAGAACTGAATATCACCTACTTCTAGTCTGTGTTAGAGAAATTATCCTCATTGTAATATCCTCAGAAATCGACTCATTATGTAAATCATTGTCACAAACCGTTCAGCGGGAATCGAACCACGTGCCTTGTGTCGTGCTGGTTCCATGCCACCCCTGAGCGAGCGTCCATCACAGCCTGGGTTGTTTCGGGAAATATCTGAAATCAAGTATCACATACGTGTCTCAGAAATCGATCGACTACTCGATTGGTAGACTGTAACGAGATGAATTTTTTAATAATTTTTTTAAAGCACTACGTGGGAGTGCTCCGGGGTACCTAATGGAGCTGGTGTCTCCAACAACTATAACCTTGCGTGGACAAACACTGAGGTCAGCTGCATCAAGAAGCAGCTGCCTGGACGTCCCAGCAAGAAGACCCCACACTGTTTTTGGAGACAGGGCATTCAAGGCAGCCGCTCCAATGACCTGGAATGCTTTTCCTGACACACTGAGGGAACTGGATTTGGAGACGCAATTTAAAAGAAGTCTCAAGACTCACCTCTTCGTCCAATCATATGGACAAGCGCCTTTGTAGTGACACATTGTCATAAAAGGCGCTATATAAATTCTGTGCTTATTATTATGGTTCGGACATCTTGAAAAATGGATGATGAACGACTAACAAAGAGAGTGTACTGGGGAAATGTCAGAAGAAAGCGTGGAAGGGAAGACCGAAGACCGACAGGTCAGGAATGATATCGACGGTTAAAAGGAAGGAAATAAGCGACAAAAACTAATTTGTTCAGGAGAGCAGTTTAAAGTTTAAGATTGTAGAAAAATGGCATAACTTTTTCATTTTTTTTTATCATATCGTTAAAATCAAAACAGCTGTAAAATTAAAAAAATAAAGGCATTTATTGGCATTCATATTACGTAAATGTGGTTTTATGATGTTTTACGATTTTTTCATGTCACAAGCGCCTTTAGGACAAAAAAGGCCAAAATCTTGTCGGTTTTACCAAAACCATACTTCGAAAAAGCAGTTGTTTGCTTGGGCATAAACAACAAAAAAATCATCGTAGAGGTATGAGAGTAAGCGCATTAGAAAGAGCGGAAAATTTTAAGTAGGATAGTATTCATAACTCATTTTTGACCAAAACGTCGCTTATGCCCACCTGCCTTTTAGCCGTTGATAAATTCTTTTAATCAATATTCTTATCTTATCTAATCTAAGTTGCAAAGATATGTTACGTTGGAGATTCACATTATATGCATTCTCACAAGCAGACACGTACAAGTTCGCGCTTGCACATGCCGCATGTGAACTTACAACATAAAAATCAAATCTCAAATGGACATACACCCTGCAACTCTTGCCGTCCTTCCCTGAAACAGGGGTGACATTGCCGCATACCAACCTATAAGTAAAGAATCAAATATTAACGAGATAAATTGGAAGGTTACGCAAAACGCAACTAAGCTACACATACAGAGTAAATTCTTGCCGCGTTATCTCCGAAGGGGTCGCATGTGGCGATTCGTGACCTATTTATTTATGCAGGTAAGAAGACCGGCCTCACACCAACCACTTTCAGTTGAAGTGGAGGTTAGTTATCATTTCTTGTAAAGGCTGAGTAAACCTTGAGATCGAACCCTTGCTCTCGGCATGGAATGCAAGCATTCTACCAATTGAGCTATCGACTTTTTTTACGAGCTTGATCGTCGTCGCTACAATGCACCAATTCTCAAGCAAGACCCAGTTGCTGTAAGGCTGGATAGACCTTTGGTCAATGGTAAAGGTTTTTAATGAATTTTTCAACCCAGCGAAGAGCAAATTTGAAAATATAAATGGTATATTTTTTGTGCTCCGCCGAGAATCGAACCCACAACCTTCTCATTCAGAGTCCGAAGTGTTACCACTGAACTACGGACCGTAAGGTGTAAAATAAACATTGTTCACTGACCTGTCCCAGCAACGCCCTGTCCCCCGACAGCATTATTCTCTCTCCCAGGTCAGGACTGATGTAAACGGCGACACAGTCGTGCTGCACAGAGGTCGTCTTACTTATCACCGCATTTGGCGATATGGGTCTAGAGTCTTGCTGGCGCTGTTTCAAGGCTTCTAGCTGTCTCACCATGGCTGGAAGAAAAACATGAAAGCTGAAGACAATTCCCTACATAAACATTTTATATTAAACAATCCCTTTCACCAATCGCAACGCAAAAGCATCTAAGCTACGCATATATTGCAACTTTTTACGCACTGTCTCTCGAGAGGTTTTTTCGCATATTGTGGCAAGTATTAGTCGGTGTTATGGTGGGCTGATCTTCCCAGCGTGTTTGGAATGGAATAACGTTGGTTCGATCCCCGCCTTGGTCATTTGACCATAACTTTGACCCTGGTTTAACAGATGTTATTGGGTAATTATTAATTAATGATTCATTAAAATAAACAAAAATGAATTATAAATTGATGATATTAATACCTGTTTCTGGCCAGGCAGAATAGGTTGGTGAATTGCATTCTTCTTCACAAATCTATTTTTTTAATATATAAATTTATATATAACCTGATTATTTTCACAGGTAAGAAGGCCGGTGTTACGCTAACTACTCCACTTGATCTGGAGGCTCTGAAATTAAGTATGGATGGTCAGCCTCATAACAGCCTAAGTCAACGCAAATATTAATATCATACATGTTAAAAAACATAAACAAATAGCACATGAAATAATCTATTAAAAACAGTAGGTACAGCAATTTAAGTAAACATTTAACCTGTCGTTTTATAAAAAATACATATTTCTTATCCTTAATGATATTTGTAAAAAAGTGTGAAAAAATTGTAAAGATGAACTTTCACGAAGTTACTGCAAAAACCTAGATAATATAAAGTATACTTATATTAATTATAAACTTTTCACATTTATTAATTATCCTCTTTTTCTCAGTTAAACCACAAAAATAGTACTAAGTTCCTTTGTTAAATAACCATTCATATTATGTATGTATGTAGATATTGATTAAAAACTGAACCCTATTTAAATTGTGTTTTCGCCAATGTTCCCAAAAATATGCATAATAATAATAATAATAATATTAGGATAATTTATTTGGTGAGCGCTGTTTTTGTGTGTATCACACCTCAAGAGCCCTCTGCGAGCTTGGTCGTCACTGTAGAAAGCGCCAATTATCAATCAAGACTCAGTTGCTGTAAAACTGGATGGACTTTTAATGACCGGTCTTTGGTAGAGGTATATAAATTTTTCACCCGGCGAAGAGCATATTCGTAAATATAAATGACATATTTTTTGTGCTCTGCTGGGATTCGAACCCACAACCTTCCATTTACGAGTCCGAAGCGTTACCACTGGACTACGGACCGGTCAATATATAACAATATGTAAAACAGTGTTAGGCTTACACGGCCGGCTGATGATGCTGGAGTGATGTTTTCCGGGATCTGTTGCCGTGGTCTGTGGGAGCTGGAGCTTCCGGACGTTTCGCCCATTTCTACGATGAGCTTCGTCAGCGTGAAGTATGATGATGAAGATGATCTTGATGAGAACTGTGATGCAAGTGTGTGTTCACTCGGGGTTTATATGTGCATCACAGTTCTCATCAAGATCATCTTCATCAACATACTTCACGCTGAAGAAGCCCATCGTAGAAATGGGCGAAGCGTCCGGAAGCTCCAGCTCCCACAGACCACGGCAACAGATCCCGGAAAACATCACTCCAGCAATATGTATAACATTGATTATCACTACAATCACGTCAACGACGTTACCATGTTGAAAGCACCGGTTCCCATAGATCACCGAAGTTAAGCAACATTGGGCGCGGATAGTACTTGGATGGGTTACCGCTCAGGTAGGTACACCGCGTGTCGTTGGCATCTTGAACCGGTCCGTAGTCCAGTGGCAACACTTCGGACTCGTAAATGGAAGGTTGTGAATTCGGATCCCGGCGGAGCACAAAAAAATATACCATTTATATTTCGAATGTGCTCTTCGCTGAGTTGGAAAAATCATAAACCTTTAGACCAAAGACCGGTCACTGAAAGGTCCATCCAACCTTACAACAACTGGGTCTTGCTTGAGAATTGGCGCTTTCTACATCGACGACCAAGCTCGCAGAGGGCTCTTGAGGTGTGATACACACAAAAACAGCGCTCACCAAATAAATCATCCTAATATTATTATTATTATTACAATATGTGAAAAGGTACCTTCGGCACGTTTGATTTTGTATACAACCTAACATGTCGGAAAATTGTTTGAAAATTCGCATTGCAAGCATTAACAAAAATTCCAAGACACGTTGCACGTGCTAGTAATATGTTAGGGTACGAATGCAATGAGGAATTAGCGCAATGCCAAAAAAGTGCATACTATAATCTATAATCTAAGTTGCAAGGATATATTCATTCAAAGCTCTCAGATGTATGCCCACAAACAAACACGTGTAGTTCGCGCTTACAAATGCTGATTGTGTACTTACATATAAAATCCAAACCTCAAATGAACATAAGCCCTGCAACTCTTGCCGACATTCCCTGAAACAGGGGTGACATTGGCAAAGTGAACCATTTTTTACAGTAGGGGTGGTCAGCCTCATACCAACCTATAAGTCAAGGAATACGAGTAATAAATAACATTTAAATTAAAAAAAAAAAAAAAAAAACGACAAAATCTTAAAAATAAATCTATACAAAAAAAGTGAAAAATTTCTTATGCAAAAAATGTAGCAAACTTATAAACCAACATTACAAATCAGCATTGCAGATTAGCTGCCACTTCTTCCTGTCCTTGCATACTTCTTTCATTTCATCCAGAGTCATAACCTTTTTCACAACAATACAATAAAATGAAATAAATGTATTATAAAACATGTTCTTATAATATAATGTAATCTGCAATGTTGATTTGTAATGTTGGTATATTTTAATAAAGAAATAATTGTGAATATGCCTCTGCAACTTAGATTTCATTTGATAGATTGAAAAATAAATTGTCGGTGTTTTTAAAAGTATTGCATTTCATGACCTAATAAGTTAAATCTGATGACACAATGTAAATACTGGGAAAAACTAACACACTCACATAACGATAGTTTCAAATAACAATTTGCCTTCTTGCATTTTTTACCGAACGTGATAATGGCCAAAGTACTTTTGCACACGTTCCTCTCAGCCATAATCTAAGTTGCAAATATACATTTACCATTCAAGATTAATATTTAATGATCGCCAACATAAAATAAATCAACACGTGAAAGTTTGCGCTTACACGTGCTGCATATGGAGTTACAAAATAAAGATCCAAATCTTAACGCTACTAAGCTGCACACATAGTGTAACCTCTTGTCGCATTTGCCTGAAGGTTTCAAAAGCATTTTATTTGTAAGTACACATTTAGCATTTGTAAACGCGAAATACACGTGTTTATTTGAGGGCATCCATTCCTTGCCGAGAGCTCGGGTTCGAATCCCACCGAGGGTGTCCGGCAAGGTTTACTAAGCCTTCAAAAGAAATGAGTACCAGCCCTCTCGGGAGCTGGGAAACCCCCACTTCAACCGAAGTTGTTGGCGTAAGGCCGGCCCCCTTACCTGTAAAAATAAATAGGTTCAACTCGCCACAAGCGAATCCTTCGGGGATAACGCGGCAAGAAGTTACACTATATGTGTAGCTTAGTTGCGTTTGCGTTGCGTTTCGCATGTGGCTAGTGGAACCTATTTATTTTAAAAGGTAAGGGGGCCGGCCTTACGCCAAACACTTAGTTGAAGTGGGGGTTTCCCAGCTGCCGAGGGGGCTGTAACTTATTTCTTGTGAAAGCTGAGTAAGCCTTGCCGGACACCCTCGGTGGGATTCGAACCCGAGCTCTCGGCAAGGAATGGATGCCCTCAAATAAACACGTGTATTTCGCGTTTACAAATGCTAAATATGTACTTACAAATAAAATCCAAACCTCAAATTAACATAAACCCTAGAACTTTTGCCGATCTTCCCTGACACAGGGGTGACATTGGCAAAGTGAACAGTCAAGGAACAATTAAACAATACAAATTAAAACCTAAAAAAACATACTCTAGCCTTAGCCTTAACCGCCAGCATTACTGATCAACCACCATTCTTTTCGGTCCTTGCATACTTCTTTCATTTCATCCAGAGTCGTAACCTTTTTCATATAAGCTCTCCTTTATAGAAATACTCTTAATAATATTAGGTCTTTACATAATATGAAATTGGCGTTTTGTATGGGAGGACACAAATACATGAGTAAATAGCTGTAAAAATTTGAATTTGAAATTTTTAACCAAAGAGGAGATATTTGAGATCAAAGCGGCCAGTACGGCAAAACACCAATTTCATATGTAAGAACCTAATATAAATAAGTCTTATCTCAAATCAAATGTTACCTAAGCCAAACAAGCACTGGGGGGGGGGGGGTAGGCTGACGTCACTTTTTTTTTGACTTACGAGCGATCTCAAAATACCGCGCCTCCTCCAGAAGGAGGTCAATGTCTCTGAAGTCGTCGGGTATGAGGAGCCTGGAGCTCCGCATGTAGTTCAAGATGTGCCTGAACATTCCGCCGTCGCGGTCTATGAAGTAGTGCTGCTTCAGAGAGTCCAGGACGATGGGGACGCTGCCGTTGAAGAGGCGCGCGAGGCGAGATTCGGGGAACCTGAAAATAAAAACGTTTCAATCAATTATTATCACCTGCTTGAGACTGTTTTTGGGGGCACCCATAATATTGTTACGAATCTCGAGTAACTACTTTGTGAAAGAATGGGATGTACAAAGCGAGCGTATAAGAAGAAAATGCATGAAAAAGGTGATGGATATGAATGAATTGAAAGAGGTATGCAAGACTGATCCTAAGTTGGACATTTTCTTTCTGTCTGCACAGTCATTGAAAAAGAGGATTTTGAATCTTGCAGGATTTGAATTTCATTTTTGAATCTCATTTCTAATTTTTTTTAATCATTCCCAATTCCTATTTTGTTTTTATTGCTTATTAATCATCATTGACGTGTTTGGTGTGCGCATTGTATTTCTACTCCCTTCCCTTTCTCCTGACCTTTCTTTCCTTATCCCATCATGAGGACGAGATTTATTTTTTATTTTTATTTTTATTTTTGATTTGTGTATTTGTTTGTCTTTGGTTTTGGATGCTGCTTCTTTTTTGTTTTTCTTCACTTTTTATTTGTTTACCTCACATGATTTGTAATCTAAAATATCAATCGTAGAATACAGTAATAGGCGATATGAATTGTAAAAAATATATTATTTATGTACAAAATTCTATTCAATGCTGTTGTATTCTTGTTTAAATAAAAAAAAAAAAAAAAAAAAGGATAGGAAAAAATATAGGCAACTCTGCAGAGGCTCTGGCTACCCCTAGCGGAATGGCGACAGAGTTACAGTTACATGCGCGTGTACATGCATGCATACTTTGTAGAAGATGGGTGTCCAACATAATATTGTGGAGGGCCAGATTTAGTATTTTTGTATGTATCGTAGCAGGCCATAAATAGAGTCAACGGGAGGGGGGGGGAGGGGGTAGGCATGCGATTTCCTAAAGTTTATTTTGTGTGGTCAAATGAACCAAGGGGGGATCGAACCAACGTTATTTCATTTTAAACATTGTCAACGACGTTAGCCATGTTGAAAGCACCGGTTCCCATAGATCAGCGAAGTTAAGCAACATTGGGCGTGGTCAGTGCTTGGATGGGTAACCGCTCAGGTACACCGCGTGTCGTTGGCATCTTGGACCGGTCCGTAGTCCGTAGTGGCAACACTTTGGACTCGTAAATGGAAGGTTGTGGATTCGGATCCCGGCGGAGCACAAAAATTTACCATTTATATTTCGAATAATATGCTCTTCGCTGGGTTGAAAAATTCATAAGCCTTTACCAATGACCGGTCACCAAAGGTCCATCCAGCCTCACAGCAACTGGGTCTTGCTTGAGTATTGGCGCTTTGTAGCGACGACCAAGCTCGTACACCTCTGCGGCACTACAACAAGTGTCATAGACCCCTAGAGTCTTTAGAATCTAGGGAGTCTCCCGCACAGGATTTCTTAAAAAAAAAAAAAAAACTATCGGTCCACTTGGCCCACTCGGCCATAACACCGACAATGTCATTGTTTTCTTTTCAATGAAAATTATTGCGTCTGAGCCACACTTTGCCGACCACTCTCATAGTCGATAGATAGATAAAGTACCTGATGATGGATTATTTTTAAATGATTGAACTTATTGCGCAATATCTATTTATGTCGTCGCGGGTACGTTGGAGAGGCCTGGTATAGAACAATCTAGCACTAGTATGATGGTGGTAGTGTTACAAACTACGGCCTTCAAAGTACTTACGTGCGCTTGTACAGGTACGATAGTGTGTGTAAAACCATCTGGTATGATCCATCATGATAGTGGAACAGCTGTCTAGTATAATCTAAAACATGGAATAATGATCTGGAATATGCGAGAAAGATCTCTTTTGTACCTATATATAGGACCTGCAATGGTGCGGAAGGGGATGAGTCTCTCTAAGCATTTTGCCGTGAAGACCAATAAGCAGAGATTATCAATTGTTGTAAATTGTGAACCAAACCGTGTAAATTAAATTCAGTTCAAATAATTAATTGCAGTTTAATGAAAAGAAAACCAGTTAAATCATAACAATATTATGAAATATTATTTATGTGTGTGCAACAGTGTTATTGTGTGAATTTGTTTATCTATATATTAATTTATAATATTTCCTGGACTTACAGGTTAGTATGAGGCTGATCCCCCTTACTCGTACTTAAAAAAAAAAGTTCACTTTGGAAATGTCCTCTGTGAGAGAGAAGGTCAGCAAAAGTTGCAGGATTTATGATCATTTGAGGTTTGGATTTTAATTGTAAGTACACTTTTAGCACTTGCAAGTGCGAACTACACGTGTTTGTTTGTTGACATGCATTTGAGAATTTTAAATGAATATATCCTTGCAACCTAGATTATAGATTATAGATAGACATGCACAAGCGCCCTTAGAGTGACTACAAAGAAATCCCCAACTCCCCATCATCATCACGGCAAGAAGAAGATGAAGTTTGTTTGGTTGTCAGCTCTTCGCTGAAATTTTGCTCCTGATGTTGTCAGGGGTAAGTCATCAGACAGAGTTTTGACGCGGCGGTATGACAGCTTGTATCAGAAGAGTACCCATACCGAGAGCTGTAATTAACCATGGCGTTAACCTGAATTCCATGACAATTAAAACGCCCGCTTGAAGTGCTGCTTTAGTTGTGTTGGCTTTTTGGGAAACGCTGGGGTAGAGTTAAGAGGTAGAGAAGTTGGTCGGTGCGTTGCCACATCAATGCTTCTCCTTATAATTTATATTGTTGTAAACTTTACCCGGTGGGCTTACCTCAATCAGGAATCTGACACATCAAACTTTCCTCCTAACGGCTGCTTCAAGCATTTGCAGATTGAAAGAAAAGTCAGGTCGATAGCTCAGCTGGTAGAGTGCTTGCATGTCATGCCGAGAGCTAGGGTACGATCCCCTTGCGAGGGTGAAATGATTTCCGGTTTCGGTGTTTATTTCAAACCCAAAATTGATACGGGCAAGATTTACTCAGCCTTCACAATAAATTAGAACCAGAACCCCCTCGGGAGCTGTATAAATGCAGATCTGTGTTTTTATTTTATTTATTTAAATACAAAAAGAAAAGTTTTTTTTTTAATTCGAAACAAACTCCGAAATGACCGGTCCGTAGTCTAATGGTTATGCTTTGGACTCGTAAGTGGTAGGTCGTGGGTTTGAATCGCGGCGGGAACGCAAAAGCAATCAATCATTTATATTTACAAATGTGTTCTTCGCTGGATTGAAAAATTCATACACCTCTAACAAAGACATTACAACAACTGGGTCTTGCTTGAGAATTGACGCTTTCTACACCGAAAACTAAGCTCGCAGAGGGCTCTTGGTGTTTGATTCGCACCAAAACAGCGCTTGCCAAGTAAATCATCAATCTCATATTATTATTATTAAAAATATATATATTTGAGATGGCAGGTAAAAAAAAATGCAACTAAGCTACACATGTAGCGCAACTTCTTGCTACGCTATCACCGAAGGATTTCGCATGTGGTGAGTGAAACCTATTTATTTTTACAGGTAAGGGGGTCGGCCTTACGCCAACCACTTCAGTTGAAGTGGGGGTTTCCCAGCTCCCGAGGTGGCTGGCACTCATTTTTGTGAATACTGAGTAAGCCTCCCCGGTATTTTATTTTAGGGTTTTGAAATAAACAACGGAACGGAAAATCATTTCTGACACCCTCGCCTCGGTGGGATTTGAACCCGGGCTCTCGGCATGGGATGCAAGCACTCCACCAACTGAGCTATCGACCTAATTAAAATGGACACTTTCTACTTGGGGTCGGTTATACGAGGTTTTCTATATTTTTTACCCGTAAATATTTTGATCTGACATCAGAATTAGAAGCGCTATTCTGCTAAATTTCATACACTCTTCCCCTCAGTGCTTGTTTGTATTATGCCCATGAGAGGTTCCTTGTTCCGTTCCTTGACTTATAGGTTGTTATGCGGCTGACCACCCATACTGTAAAAAAAAATTGGTTCACTTTGCCAATGTCACCCCTGTTTCAGGGAAGGACGGCAAGAGTTGCAAGGCTTATGTTCATTTGAGATTGGGTTTTTATATTGTAGGTCCACTTGCGGCATGTGTGAGCGCGAAATTATACATATCTGCTTGTGGGAATGCATTTAATATAAATCTTAAATGATATATATCTTTTCAGCTTAGATTAGATTAGATTAGATAAGAGGTAATTCTGCATATCGAGTGTGATCTGGCAAAAGTCCTATCTAATTTTTTGGTATTTATTATGTGTGATTTTGTCCTATGTTTTATTATAACAAAACTAGTAACAACTTTCATATTTTGTCAAAACTATACTTGGGTATCTAATGTATAATTTTTAAATACAGTTAGTTACACATTCATAAATATAGAAACGCATATACCTGAGAAAATATAAAACTGCAATACTGCGAATAAAATTATTTATCATGAGAAACACCAACACACTTACACTTTGTCTGCATAAATGAAAAAATAAAGAATCAAATTCAATTTCTCTCGAATGCAATATGAAACCTTGCAAATACGACGTGGAATTTTTCGTGCCCACATAAATAATCTAAGTTGCAAAGACATATTACAAGTCAGATTCATATTAAATACGTTCCCATTGCTCCTTGACTGATAGGCTGGTATGAGGCTGACCACCCGTGCTGTAAAAATCGGTTCACTTTTGCCAATGCCACCCCGGTTCAGGGAACGGCGGCAGGAGTTGCAAGGTTTATGTTCATGTGAGGTTTTGTTTAATTGGATGCACACATGCAGAATTTGTAGGCGCGAACCTACATGTGCCTGTCTGTGGGCATGCATTTAATATAAGCCTTAAATGTTAACATATCTTTGCAGCTTAGATTATGAATTATAGATAGATAGATTAGCATACACGAATAAGTTCACGCTAACACATGCCGCATGTGGACCTACACTATAAAAACCCAATCTCTCATGAACATAAGCCCTGCAGCTCTTGTCGACCTTCCCTGAAACGGGGGTGACATTGGCAAAGTGAACTATTTTTTACAGTGTGAGTGGTCAGACTCATACCAACCTATAAGTCATGGAACATTCCTCTCCACTGTAACTGTAAACTGTAACTCTGTCGCCATTCCGCTAGGGGTGGCCAGAGCCTCTGCAGAGTTGCCTCCATTTTTTCCTATCCTTACATACCTCTTTCAATTCATTCATATCCATCACCTTTTTCATGCATTTTCTTCTTTTACGCTCACTTTGTATATCCCATTCTTTCACAATCTCCTCAATCTGATCACTCCATACTTTTCTCGGTCGTCCCTTCCCTCTTTTTCCTTTCACACTTTCTTTGTATACATACTTTGTCAGTCTATCATCATTCATTCTTTCCACATGTCCAAACCATCTCATCATATTCTTTTGTACCTTAACTTTCACATCCTCTTTCAAATTACATTCTTTTTTTACCCATTCATTCCTAACTCTATCCCTCAGAGTTTTTCCTGTCATGCTTCTCAAATGCTTCATTTCCACCGTACATACTTTACTCATTTCGCTATCGTTACCGCTACCACAAATCTATTATTTATCTTAAAATACATTATTTACACACCTATTCTTTATTTTACTAGTTCCTACATATGAAAAATATATGGTGAATACATACAAACTGTAACTATAGTCTTGTCGCCATTCCCCTAGGGGTGGCCACAGCTTTTGCAGTCAGTAAGAAAAAATCTTTAAAAATTCTGATCTGTCTGTGGTTCAAGATTTGAAAAAAATATTTATTTGGTAGAATGGCATTTCAAAACTTTTTTTTGTAATGTGAATATAAAATTTACGTTTTTGAAAATAATATATTAATTGTATATTATTTAAATAGTATTCTTTCAAGATTGAAATTTCATGGGAAATGCACATTAAGAAAAAAAAAACTATTTTTTGAATTGAAGTTGAATCTGAACAAAACAAAACAAAAAAATAACAGAAAAAAAAAAAAAATGAAACGCGATTATGTACTATTTTCTACTTGTTTATTTTAATGAAATAATTGATGACTGCTTGACAAAAAATAAATCACCCTCAAAAATAAAGTACCAATGTAGTAATATAAGTCCTATGCGATGTTAGAGATCAAACTGGTGGATGAAGAATCAAGAACGATAGTCTTGGGCACTACAAGGGGACCAGCTGGCTCTGGGACTTCTGGATGGTGACGCTGCTCACATGAAATCTTGAAGATGTTCATCCTGGAAACCTTGAAAATTCCATGTATACTTGAGGAGATATTCTTCTTGGAAATGTTGGCAACTCCATGAAAACTTGATGAGATGGTCTTTATAAAAATCTTGAAACGTCTATGGAATCTTCACAAGAGGTTCTTCCTGGAAAATTTGGAACTTCCATAGAATCTTCATGTGATAGTCTTCCTGGAAATCTTGAAACGTCCATGGAAATTTCAAGATATACTTTTCCAGGAAATAAATCTTGAAACGCCTATGGAAACTTGAAGAGATGCTTTTCCAGGAAATCTTGAAACTTTCATGGTTCCTCAAGGAGATGGTCTTCTAAAAATTTTTGAATATCGATGGAAATTTGAGGAGATGATTTTCTTTTGTCAGCAGCAAAAAGGCATTTCCATTTGGTCGTCTGATTTAACAGAACCCAATCAAATCATCACCTCATCCCGGATAACGCTGTACTCGTTCTCAGTTGCACCATGTATGACCAATTTATCAAACTGCTCATAGCTGAAGTTTGGATCTTCTTTATCGCATGAGGTGACAGCAATTTTGCAGGATGGTTTGCTGCGAGAAGCGATCTTCTTACCGGCGCAAAAGACGAGAAGCACGATGATTGCCAAGCAGACTGCGAGGAATTCGTTCCATCCAAATGCAGAAGTCGACAGTGGAATTTTGAACGGAAGGATGTCCTTCACACCTTCATCTGGTGGGTTCTCCGAATGGTCGGTGGAGTCGTAGGAGATCAACCACATGTTTGTGACGCGAAGTAGGTACTCGGGAAAACGATGCGACGTGCTGGACTTATGGGAATGCAATGGATGTGAATTTATTATGTACTGAAATCCATGGTGGCGCTAGTGTTTGCATTAAATGGTCGACATGTTAATTCATATATTATGTTTATTTGCCAACAATATGTCAAATGGGTTTCAAATTGAGTTGTAATATTATAAATAAATAATGGAAAGTCCTAAGGTTTGATTTTTATAAATTCAAAAAGATTTTTATGCGTAAACTTAGATGCGTAACCAAAAAAAATCACATAATATATTTTCTAGGAAACATAAATTGTTGAATCAACAATATGAAAAAAAAAACACTTTCTTTTTTTAAATGTTTACAAAGATTGAATGGAATTTTGCTAGTTTGAAGGAATATGTATCAGAGAAAATATTAGGCTTTGTACAAGTATGAATGACTCCCAGGAATTGGTGTACACAAAGTTGTGACGTCACACGAGAGATGCTAGGGGAAAGGAAAAACAATATATTTTATTAATACAAATGTGTTGGTTTCTAAGGACTATTGTCCCATACAAGTGTGACGTGTGCCTGCTGAGATAATAGTTCAGAATAAAAAAATATTCACAGTCCATTTTTGTTTTACGTATTGGAATCTAATCTTAGTTGCAAATATGTGTAACATTAAAGATTTACATTACATGCATTCTCACAAGCAGCCACGTAAAAGTTCGCGCTTAAACATGCCGCATGTGGACCGCATACCAACCTATAAGTCAAGGAACACACACAACAAATTACATTTTTAAAATCAATAAATTATAATAATATATATGGACATCAAAAACTAAACAGAAAACAAATAATAACAAAAATAGGAAATAAAGGAAAAATTAAAAAACGAAATTGTTGCTTTTTTTAATATTCTTTATTATAGAACCACAAATAACAATGAAAAATGTAGCAATCATGCTGTATTTATACTAATAAAAAATGCACATTATTAAACAATTTTAAAGTATGTAAGACTAAGCATAAACACATTTTTTTTAAATTTATACTCCATCAAAACGTATCGGTAGATGCTTCCAGAATATTGCTTCTTCATTTTGAATAATATGATGGTTATTTGTGTGTGTAGTATTTTCTTTTACATGCTGAAATTAAACGGGTCATTTGTTGCAAAATGAATGTTCTTGAATTGCTCCTCAATCCTGTTTTTATTCTTCAAATACCTGTTATTATTTTCCACGTCTGTGATCTTGTCTTCCAGAACCATGACCTTGTTTTTCACAACTCTAATATTTTTCTCCACATCCTTGATCTTGTCCTCCACATCCTTGTTCTTGTTCTCCACATCCCTGTTTTTATTCTCACAGCGAAGCTTCAAGAAATTTACCAGAGCCTTCAGCCCGACAAGAGTGAGAATGCAAATAAGCAAAACCACCAAAAATAAATCCCAGCGAATATTGTGTTCACCAATCCTTTTGGTAAAACTGCAATCACAAGAGTGGACTTCGTTCACAGGCATTTTGGCACACTTTATATTTTTCCGATACGGAATATGAATGCGTCTGAATCGATGCACTGATTTGCAAGCAATGGCTTCGGAGGCTCCGCGCGCATCAAATTTAAACTGTGTGATAAGACATCAGAGTCATTCCATTTCAAATCACCCAATGGGTGTTGCATCATGATTTTTAATCTTTTTCAAAAAAATCATGTGAATTGCAACTTACATTTTGAGCTCAAAACACACTTTAGAAATAAATTAGGACCAGCGGTTCTCAAATTATACATTAATCCTACAACATCTAAACCGTTTGAGATACATAATTTTTTTAAGAAACAAGTTGTTAACAATTCAATTTTCTTCACTGTAAATCATGTTATAAATTCCGTTTCTTGATTTATAGGTTGGTATGTGGCTGACCACCCATACTGTACAAAATGGATCACTTTGCCAATATCACCCCTGTTTCAGGGAAGGACGGCAAGAGTTGCAGGGCTTATGTTCATTTGAGATTGGGTTTTATATTATAGGTCCACATGCGGCATGTGTTAGCGCGAAATTATACATGTCTGCTTGTGGGAATGCATTTAATATAAATCTTAAATGTTATTTATCTTTGCAGCTTAGATTAGATTAGATTAGATAAATAGCTTCATGTGAAATATTGTAAGTTATGGCTTACCTAATGTTAGGTAAATTTTTGTTTTTTTCTACAACTTTAGCATCAAAATTCAAAATTCATTCACGGACCGGTCCAAGATGCCACTGGACTACGCGGTGTACCTGAGCGGTCATTTCAGTGTTTTTGGATGGGTGACCGCTCAGGTACACCGCGTAGTTCAGTGGCATCTTGGACCGGTCCGTAGTCTAGTGGTAACACTTTGGACTCGTAAATGGAAGATTGTGGATTCGGATTCTAGCAGAACACAAAAAATATACCATTTATATTTCCAAATATGCTCTTCGCAGGGTTGAAAAAAATCATAAAACCTTTACCAAAAACCGGTCACTAAAGGTCCATCCAGCCTTACAGCAACTAAGTCTTGCTTGAATATTGGCGCTTTGTAACGAAGACCAAGCTCGTACACCTCTGTGGCACTACAAAAAGTGTCATAGACCCCTAGAGTCTCTAGAATCTAGGCGAGTCTCCCGCTGATGATTTCTTTAAAAAAAAAGGTCCTACGAGTACAACATCAGCTGCAAACTAAGCAATGAGATAACCCACATGATGTCAAAATGATAAAAGGTACATATTCTTACTCCCTCGTGACAAACAACATTTAAAATCTTCAGTCAGCCTTGGCTGTAGTGTGTATTTCAGTGATTACTTGCCTCGTAAAAATACTATTTTTGATCACTTTAAAAAATTGTATCTTCCATACCGCTTTGAAATACATAAATTAATTTTCAGAGATTGAATTAAATCTTAAGAAGCTTCTATTCCAGTATCAACTTTTTTTTTACCCCTCCCCCCTTTTGAGGAAAATGAGGGAGGCCAAGGTCATTTCAGTGTTTTTGTGTGACTTCATGATTTTTTTTATGGTAAAAAAGGTAAAAATACTAAAATTTTAGATTGAATTTAAGCATTTTAGATGTCATAAAATACACACAACAAAAAACAAAATGTAGTTCTATACCCTTCTTGGGAAATTTTGATGCTAAAGTTGTAGAAAAAAACAAAAATTTACCTAACATTAGGCATGCTATAACCTAACAATATATCACATGTAGCTATTTATAATATAATTTATAGTAAAGAAAATTTTATTGTTAACAATTTGTTTCTTAAAAAAATTATGTATCTCAAACGGTTTAGATGTTGTAGGATAATTCGCTAACGCTTGAAACGGGCAAATTCGCTCAAATTCAAAACTTCGGAGGGCTATAATTTGAGAACCGCTGGTCCTAATTTTTTTCCTTATTGTGTTTTCAGCTCAAAATGTAAGTTGCAATTCACATGAATTTTTTGAAAAAGATTAAAAATCATGATGCAACACCCATTGGGTGATTTGAAATGGAATGACCCATAAAGCTCTACATGGAGGGTTTCCACAATACATCAGAGAGCTCATCACACCAGCAAAAATCAGCACCAGGGGACTAACGCTGAGATCGGCATCAACAAGCGGCAACCTTCTGGAGATCCCGAGACGAAGCCTCAACACAGTGTTCGGGGAGCGCGCCTTCCATGTGGCTGCGCCCGCGGCCTGGAACTCACTGCCTAAAAGGCTGCGGACCATAGATAGTGAGGCGGGTTTCAGGAGCCAGCTGAAGACCCACCTCCACAACCGGCGCATTTGGGATGACCAAGGGTCATGAAAAGGCGCCATACAAATGAACTCATTATTATTATTATTAAAGGATGCTCAGAAAGGAGTCGAAGCTAAAAAAATGTGACGACACTAGTATGCGCAAACCCTCCCCTTATATCCGTCCTGTATGTATGTGTCAGAAGGACCCACAGCTCCACAGCACATGGACGCTCTTGCTAAGCTATGTTATTTCTCAAGTGGCGGCTGGCCTTCCCGTGAAATAAAAGCGACGGTACGGCCCATGACTCTAAAAGAAATTGGTTCGATGTTACTCAAGCTAGTAGTAGACCTCGGGTGGCACTCCTTGTGGGATTGTTGTTAGATCACGAGTAGCATAAATAATATAATAAAAATAGTAATAATAAGAGAAAAACAAAACTAAAGACTGGATTACTGAGAATCCGCTGTGGATGCAGCTAAGGTCGGTATGAAATCAAAGGCGAAAATCTATTAGTTTTTCTACCAATTTGCACCTTCTTGCTGGCCAAAGGCCAAAAATTAAAGTCTTGTTTTGCTGTGACTTTTCGGAGTTTTTCACGGAAATGAGTTGTCCGGGTGCTTTTTCTTCTTCTTCTTTTGGTGTCTCTCTTATCGAATATCGTCGATTGTCATGGCCATTTTGACCTTAGATGCTGCGACTAGAAACAAGGATTTGGTGCTTTTGTATAATTGTTGTTTTTTTGCAGAGACGACAAAGCTCGCAGAGGGCTCTTGAGGTGTGATTCACACAAAATAGCTCATCAAATAAATCATACAAATATTTAAATTCATCTAAGTATTTATATGGCTGGTCACGTACTGTACGAGTTCACATTGTGGTGGAATAGGGTTGATTTGGTATTTTTATTGAAACTGTATATGCTGACAAATGACTCCAGCTTTACACACACTTTTTGCAGGTTCATTTGGGAAAGAAAGTCGAGTGCAGTTCCCTGTACAATTTATTTAAATCTAGAAAAAATAAAATATGGTTGTAACACAATATAAGAGTACTAATTTGTGCCATCTGTGACTATATGAGCAAATTAAAACTATTAAGCATTGTTTAAAAATGAGCGACACCTATCGAAATGAAATAAAACTTCTTTGTTTTTTAAAGTAATAAATCTAGATGGCAGTCAATTAATATTAATTTATTATTTTCTGACTTTAGTCTCCTATAATAAGTGTTTTTATTTTTATCTCATGATGGGGCTTCCACACGCTTGCCAACCCATCACAAGTCAAGCGCACAGTGTGTCGTCTAGAACATGCTAGCTGGACAAAATTTTGTCTAATGGATTAACATTGTCCAGCTAGCATGTTCTAGACGACACACTGTGCGCTTGGCTACAAGCTAAGTGCACAGTGTGTCGTCTAGAACATGCTAGCTGGACAAAATGAGTTCATTAAACAAAATTTTGTCCAGCTAGCATGTTCTAGACGACACACTGTGCGCTTGACTTGTGATGGGTTGGCAAGCGTGTGGAAGCCCCATGAAAGCTTTTTATAAACTGGTGTTACTTTATTATAATATACCTAAGTACATTAATTTATTTCTTCATTGTTTGTTTTATATAATTCTATGTAATTTAACAAATTTTGTGTTCCTTGATTTATAACTTGGTACCTATATATGAGGCAAAACGCAACTAAGCTACACATATAGTGCAACATCTTGCCGAGGACGTCTCCCGAGGAAGCTTGTTTCTTATGAAGGCCGAGTGAAACTTGCCGGTATTCAATTTTGGGGTTCGAAATAAACACCGAAACGGGAAATCATTTCTGACACCCTCGGTGGGATTAGAACCCGAGCTCACGGCATGGAATGCAAGCACTCTACCAACTGAGCTATCGACCGGACTGGCTGTTCATTATAATAAAGGATAATTAGATTTTTTTCAACTAAAATTCCATATAAAACGATGTTCAGCTATTCACGGATTTGAAAGTCTTTCTTAAAAGGACGTACCCACATCATTTAGGTGGGAAAACAGTCGAAAAAACGATTCAAGCACTCTCTATAGATGCCTCTACCAAATAGAAACAATTAATTGTAATAATTAATCGCTTTGTTGAAAAATTCATACAAGCTTTAACAAAGACCGGTCTTTAAAAGCTCCATGCAGCCTTACAGCAACTGGGTCTTGCTTGAGTATTGTCACTTTATAGAGAATACTCGTAAACGCCTCTGCAACACTACAACAAGTGTCATAGACCACTAGAGTCTCTGAAATCTGAGGGAGTCTCCCGCACAAGATTTATTAAAAAAAAAAAAACTTCCATAATGGATGGTACCAGTTGTTTTGCTGCATTGTTCCTCATTATAACAAGAGTTTTCGACACACTAACCAGCGTGTTTAGGCTCACGTACGAACTCAAACGTTCGTAACAATACATATATATCCGTAAAAACAGCACGTGTAGTTATTAAACATCAAAAGTCACATCCTCCCCTTAGCAGAACTACAGCTTACAGTGAAAGGCAGGGAAAGACCGAGGAAGGAATGGATAGACCAAATTCGTGAGATTGCGAAAGAATGGAACCTGCAGAGTGAGAATAAGAGAAGAGTGTGTATGGAGAAAGTGATGAATGTTGAAGAGATGAAAGAGGTATGCTAGGACAGAAAAAAGTGAAGACGCATCTGCCACTTCTAGTGGAACCGCGGCAGGATACAGTAACAGTAACAGTAACAGCTCAAGACTCTCATCGTTTTCCTCTCACCTGGTCAAAGTTTCTAGCGAGGAGGTGTAGATTGTTCCTCCGACGTCAATGTGGACTGGTGCCGTATATCTGGAAGCCGCAGCCACGCAGGGTATGCCCGCAGACATCGCCGGCTTGTGGTTCACCAGGAATGGCTGACCGGTTGGACTGGATGAACTGGTGTTGCACACTGTGGGAGAGGTGGCCGGAGACCGAGTCGGAGAAATGAGACGACTGTAAAAGAAAATGAAGAGTTATATTCATGCCTAAGCGTTTTTATGATTGTGTGTATAGACTTATTTACTAGCTTCATATATACGTAAGTGATTGATATCTTGTTAACTGATGGTACTTCTCGTACTCTCTCGAATGGATGCTTTGAGAGGCTTCTCGTATGGTTTGGAACACGCGAGATTCAGCTTTTGGTCATATATAAATGCGGGCGGCGGTTCTGTGAATGATGAGTGACCCTTTGATACCCGAGCCGCGAAGCCTCCAATACAGAAGCTAAAAGTGAACCATATGTAATCAAATGCCATCCACATGTCCAAATACCATCCACATGCCCAAATGCTATCCACATGTCCAAATGCAATCCACATGTCCAAATGCCATCCACATGTCCACATGCCATCCACATGCCCAAATGCTATCCACATGTCCAAATGCCATCTACATGTCCAAATGCCATCCACATGTCCACATGCCATCCACATGCCCAAATGCTATCCACATGTCCAAATGCTATCCACATGTCCAAATGCCATCCACATATCCAAATGCCATCCACATGTCCAAATGCCATCCACATGTCCAAATGACATCCACATGTCCAAATGCCATCGACATGTCCAAATGCCATCCACATGTCCAAATGCCATCCACATGTCCAAATGCCATTGCTGGAACAGTTGCTGAAAAAATTACATCATTATTTATGAAAATTGTGTACCTTAGTTTGGCTGGTTGAATGAGGGAATTTCTCGCAGAGTTGCTAGCATCTCTTCTTTCGTTGCTATTTTCATTGTTCACTTGGGGCTGCCTGCAAAAAACAAATCTATAGTTTTTAATCCATCCATCTATAATTTATCAAAGTAGCAAACATGTTTTATGATTTGTGACTCATTTTTTAATGCACGGTGAAGTGGGGGCTTAATTGTTTCCGCGGGACAGGTTCTTATTTCTTGTGATTGCTAAATAAACATTGCTGGTATTTTTATTATTGGTTTGTATGAAACATTGAAAAGAAGCATGTGAAGCGTGTGCGACATTGAGGACATTATCAGATGGAGTAGGAAGAGGATATAATTTCAGAGGGACCATGTATGTAGACCGCATGAATTAAGATGCCAAGTTGTTTCGCACGAAACACCAGACGGCCAGCGTCCCCCAGACCGACCACGCAAGAGATGGAAAAGCAGCTGGTCTTCTTTATCACAGGTTCCTCAATAAGCATATCTTAGATAGGATCGAAACGGAAAAATATTTTTGAGATAAATTTAACTAATCTTACGTTGGTTAAATACCAGTATGATATATTTTCATGTTGTTACCACCTAAAATCTAAATCAGTGTTTTCCAAAGTTTTTTCGCTCTTCACCCCTTTATGCGCAATAGAAAATCCATCGTCGCCTTATGTCGTAAATGATAATTGTGGGGAGAGGGGGAGTAGAATAGCCATTCCAGAAAAAAAATTGTTCCCTTATAAAAGTGGCATCGGTGTGGGAGGGGGAGGGGTTCCCATAGATCACCGAAGTTAAGCAACATTGGGCGCGGACAGTTCTTGGATGGGTGACCGCTCAGGTACACCGCGTGTCGTTGGCATCTTGGACCGGTCCATAGTCCGTAGTGGCAACACTTCGGACTCGTAAATGGAAGGTTGTGGATTCGGATCCCGGCGGAGCACAAAAATATACCATTCATATTTCGAATGTGCTCTTCGCTGAGTTGAAAAATTCATAAATCTTTACCAAAGACCGGTCACTGAAAGGTCCATCCAACCTTACAACAACTGGGTCTTGCTTGAGAATTGGCGCTTTCTACAGCGACGACCAAGCTCGCAGAGGGCTCTTGAGGTGTGATACACACAAAAACAGCGCTCACCAAATAAATCATCCTAATATTATTTATTATTTTCGTCTCAAAAAAGCCGTCGAGAAGGGAAGATAGGTTCACGTTTCAGAGGAATATCATAGCCCTATAGCTCTATCGCCCCAATTGCCGCCTTCTTAGAAATTTTCGCCCCTCAATGGCCCTCTTAGAAATTTTCGCTCCCCAATCACCCTATTAGTAATTTTCGCCCCCCGATCGACCGTTTAGTAATTTTCGCCCCCAATCGCCCTCTTAGTAATTTTCACTCCCCAATCGCCCTCTTAGAAGTTTTCACCCCCCAATCACCCTCTTAGTAATTTTCGCCCCCCAATCGCTCTCTTAGTAATTTTCACCCCGCTTAGAGCCCAAATCGCCCCTTGGTTGAGAGCCACTGATCTAAATTATTACAAAATATTATTTTGATGATATAAATATACTTGACGGTGTTGATATATTATTACATTATACCTAAGTATGTACACAAAATAATATCATTTTGTATATTATGGATATCTACGCAAGTACAAACCACATCCATTGCGTAAATACTCAACTTTAGTATGGATGATACAACAGCACTCCTAGTGAGTGTTTTAATTTTCTTCTCTTAACAAAATATTTGACTTTCTACGCAGTGTTTTATACTTGTGAGCTTGAGGCCAAAAAGATTTCATACACTATTCGAAACGAGGAATACTCGTTTATAAGAGCATGACGAACACTGAGCTTTTAAAGTCTTTATTTTAACTTTATAGCAGCCTGCAAGTACTACTATTATGTTCCTTGACTTATAGGTTGGTATGCGGCTGACCACCCATACTGTGAAAAAATGGTTCACTTTGCCAATTTCACCCCTGTCTCAGGGAAGGACGGAAAGAGTTGCAGGGCTTATGTTCATTTGAGATGGGTTCTTATAATGTAGGTCCACATGCGGCATGTGTTAGCGCGAAATTATACATGTCTGCTTGTGGGAATGCATTTAATATAAATCTTAAATGGTATATATCCTTGCAGCTTAGATTAGATTAGATTACCAGATTTCGGCAAAAATTTGTTGTCTTGCACTAGGATATGTAAAAAATAAAAAAAATGTCGAACCTGTCCGTCCGTCCGTAAGTATGGATGTTTCAGCCATTGAAATTATTCCTTGACATTTATTTATTTATTGGTATGAGGCTGACCACCCATACCATACAAAAATGGTTCACCTTTCCAAAGTCACCCCTGTTTCAGGGAAAGTCGGCAAGAGTTGCAGGGCTTAGGTATGTTCAATAAAAGATTGGGTTTTTATATTGTAATTCCACATGCAGCACGTTTACGCGTGAAAATATACGTGTCTGTTTATGGGAATGCATTTAATATGAATCTTAGCTTTGTAATATAACTTTGCGACTTAGATGAAAGCTTGTAGTATATAAGACCCCCTGTAAAACTCAAATGAGAAAACAGAAAAATAAGTATCCCAAGTACAACGTCAACGACGATACCATGTTGAAAGCACCGGTTCTTATCAGATCACCGAAGATCACCAACATTGGGCACGGATGCTACTTGGATGGGTGACCGCTAGGTACACCGCGTGTTGTTGGCATTTCTTGGACCGGTCCGTAGTCCAGTGGCAACACTTCGGACTCGTAAATGGAAGGTTGTGGATTCGAATCTCGGCGGAGCACAAAAAGATACCATTTATATTTCCAACTGTGCTCTTCGCTGGGTTGAAAAATTCATAAACCTTTACCAAAGACCGGTCACTGAAAGGTCCATCCAACCTTACAACAGCTGGGTCTTGCTTGAGAATTGGCGCTTTCTACAGCGACGATTAAGCTCGCAGAGGGCTTTTAAGGTGTGATACACACAAAAACAGCGCTCACCAAATAAATCATCCTAATATTATATTATTATTACGGATATTATTATAGGTTATAGACCCT
Source organism: Agapetus fuscipes (assembly GCA_951799405.1). NCBI lineage: Eukaryota > Metazoa > Arthropoda > Insecta > Trichoptera > Glossosomatidae > Agapetus > Agapetus fuscipes. The sequence goes on from OX637332.1 coordinate 5,290,069, forward strand.
ATGAAAAATTTAAATGAGAAAACGGAAAAAATTGGATCCCAAGGGCGGATATTGAGGTCCACCTGGCACACTACAACAAAATAAGGCACAATGATGTATAGTATGCATTAGTGAGTGTGTTGTATGTAGAAATAATATGACGACGCCCCGGGCCCTCGGCGCGTCTGGGTGTGTTATTTTTGCGCGAGGGCCTTGGTTCGATCCCCCGAGGCTCTAGGGGGTCCATTACAGCCGCAGCCCCGGGGCAGACTTCCACAGCCAAAGCGTGGAGCTACGGCTAAAGGGTTTCTTACCCGCACACTAATATTAATACATTAATTACCGTTTCTGATTGAATTTTTAAGGGCACATTAAAAAAATAATGAACGGATCGGCGCGGTTTCGACTGAACGTGGTGAAATTTGAAACTATCGTCGTCGTCTTGTAAAACGTAAAAATTTGATAGTTCAATTGGATGTAAGCTATAAGATTCATGTGGACCTACTATATAAAAACCCAAATCTCAAATGAACGTAAGCACTGCAACTCTTGCTGACTTTCCCTGAAAATTGGTGACATTGGAAAAGTGAACCACTTCTTACAATATGGGTGGACAGCAGTGGCGAAGAGTGCCATACAAGCCGATTCCCACCGGTTTCCCGTTTAAAATGAGGCAAAAATGATAATAAAGTAGACTGCATGGTTTCAATGGGGAAAAATACGTATTGTTTCTTTGGTTTTAAATATATTTTTTTACTTCGTGCCCATATTTTTTAATTACTTTGTTACATCATTTTAAAAGGGAAGCCGATGGGAACCGGCTTGTATTGCACCCTTTGCCCCTGGTGGACAGCCTCATACCAATCTATAAGTAAAGTAAGTTATCATATGTGATTTTAGCTATAATCTTAATTTATTTAAGATTCTTATTAAATGCATGCTCACAAACAGACACGTGTATGTTCGAGTTTACAAATGCTGAATGCGTACTTGCAATATGCAAACTCAAATCTCAAATGAACACAAGCACGGCAAGCCGACATTCCGTGAAAGAGTGAAATTGGAAAAATGAACCTTTTTATTTACAGAATGAGTGGTAAGCCTCATACCAACTCTATAAGTCAAGGAACTGAATGGCTGAAATGTGAAAAGTATTTTGTTGGAGAAAAACAAAATAATACCGATTAATTTTTGGAGTTTGGAGGTCGCAAAGTCATAAAAGCGCCCTCCTTTACGTTTTAACTAAATTAGTTTAAAGCCGTGTACATTTATACTCGAGCATAGAATGGACTCGCCTAGCCGGGCTAAGGGTAGTACAAAGCGTCGTATTTTCAATACAATATTGTTACGAACTATGGATTCGTTGTACGCGAGCCTAGGCACGCTGATTGGAGTGTGGGTGACATCTCTGGTATAGTATGGCAGTTGCAAGGTTGATGTTCATGCGAGGTTTCACGTGTTAGCCAGGAATAACATAAACGCAAAAACGCAAACGCAACTAAGCTACACATATAGTGTAACTTCTTGCCGCGTTATCCCCGAAGGGGTCGCATGTGGCGAGTTGAACCTATTTATTTTTACAGGTAAGGGGGCCGGCCTTACGCCAACCACTTCAGTTGAAGTGGAGGTTTCCCAGCTCCCGAGAGTGCTGGTACTCATTTCTTGTGAAGGCTGAGTAAACCTTGCCGGTATTTTATATTGGGGTTTGAAATAAACACCGAAACGGGAAATCATTTCTGACATCCTCGGTGGGATTCGAACCCGAGCTTTCGGCATGGAATGCAAGCACTCTACCACCTGAGCTATCGACCGGACTATGTGCCTTTTTAAATATGAGTGTTAAATGCTTATACATCTTTGCAACTTAGAGTACAGATTATAGATATATACACTCACCTTCAAATTCTCTTCAATTTTTCGATTCATAAAAAAAGCCACACAGGATTCATAAAAAAACTCACACAGAATTCGTACAAATCAAATAGCATTTGTTGTAATTTTACGGGAAGTCACTTTGCCTAACCATCAGGCGCCGTTTTTCTTAGTAGCAGCCGTATTTTAGAAGTAAGAAGTTATTCTACAGATAACGTCTTATTTCTACAGATTGAGAAGTACCGAAATTTCAAAGCTCTCTTTTGTTTTTGGTTCTTGTATTTCTCATTTGATGATTTTGCGGAATATCAGGAAAAACTTGGTCTTTTTTGCCAATTTCAGGGAACACACAGTTTCAGGGAAAGGCTGCAAGGGTTTGCAAGGTTTATGTTCAAATGAGGTTTGATTTATTTTGTAAGTATTAAACAAATGCAATTTATGTACGCGCAAACTTAGACGCGTCTGCTTGTGGGCAAACACTAAAATTTTTTTTATCATTGTTTCAACTTTAAATTTATGATTTTGTATATTATATTATATTTTGTCTTTATTATTTTGTATATAAGCTTATCCATTTATTATTTTAACTTACATTATCGTAGATCGATTCGCTTTGTGCGCAACTAAGGTAAAATTTGTGATAAATGATATTTATCCAAGCTTAGTCGGAACATTTTGAATTTGAAACTTGTGAATTCGAACTACACGTGTTTGTTTATAGGCATGCATTTGAGAGCTCTAAATGAATATATCTTTGCAACTTAGATTATAAATTATAACGCTGGTTCAAAACACGCCTGGCCCTTAGACCATAACTTCGACCCTGGTTCTACAGATTCCATTGCATGCACTGCTTTCACACAAAGACAACTGGCCAGGCAAAATAGGTTGCTGAATTGCATTCCCCTTCGCAAATCTATTTATAATGAAAACAAAAACTTAGATTATAGATTATAGTGCACCCATTAAAAATGTATAATTTCGAGGGTAATTTGGTTTCGCCGGTTCACTAGCACGGTGCGGTCTCCCCCCGCACTGTGACGCCTTGGGCGCTGCGGGCATCTGGCTGTAAATATTCAGTTTTTGTGCCTTGGGGGCCACTCTGTTGTTTATCATTGGTCCATAGATTCTGTGTATGGAGCCTTTTGTGGCGAGGCCCGCGGGCGCAGCGAAAAGGCCGGCCCGCTCCGAGTACGTACCACGATAACAATATTGTATCGCTCCGGGGCGCTCGTTCTTATAATATGTACTTAGCTATATAATGCCGCAGCTCATGTTAATGTTACTGTGACTGTGCTCGCAGCTAAGCTGCACATGTAGTGTAACTTCTTGCCTGCGTTATCCCCGAAGGGGTCGCATGTAGTGATTCGGGACTTATTTATTTTTACAGGTAAGGGGGCCGGCCTCACACCAACCACTTTCAGTTGAAGTGGAGGTCTTCCAGCTCCCGGGGGGGCTGGTTCTCATTTCTTGTGAAGGCTGAGTAAACCTTGAGATCGAACCCTTGCTCTCGGCATGGAATGCAAGCATTCTATCAATTGAGCTATCGACCTTTTTACGAGCTTGATCGTCGTCGCTACAAAGCGCCAATTCTCAAACAAGACCCAGTTCCTGTAAGGCTGGATGGACCTTTGGTGACCGATCATTGGTAAAGGTTTTATGAATTTTTCAACCCAGCGAAGAGCAAATATGAAAATATAAATGGTATATTTTTTGTGCTCCGCCGGGAATCGAACCCACAACCTTCCCATTCAGAGTCCGTGTTACCACTGAACTACGGACTGGTCAATGTCATGTACTTAGGTATATTATACCGCAGCTCATGTTAATGTTGCTGTGACTGATCGCAACTAAGCTACACCTGTAGTGTAACTTCTTGCCTACGTAATCCCCGAAGGGGTCGCACGTGGCGCTTCGGAACCTATTTATTTTTATGGGCCAGGGGGCCGGCCTCACGAGAACCACTTTAGTTGAAGTGGAGGCTTTCTAGCTCCCAAAACGGCTGATACTCATTTCTAATGACGATTGAGAAAACCATGCCGGTACTTATTGTTTTATACTTCGGGTTATTAGTCGCGTTAGGTGGGTTAAAATTATTTTTTTTGTCATTCGTTTGGTATTGATTTACTAAATGACTTAAAAGCAAGGACCGAAAAAAATGGTCTTGGGTCTGCAATGTTGGCGGCTAAGGCATTTAAATTTTTACTGTTCATATATTTATTGTTGTTGCATTTCAAACATCCACTTTACTTATTTTCTATTTTTAAATACTTAAATATACCTAAGTGTGATCATATAATTATTTTTGCTCCTCGTATTTCAGGTTAGTGTGAGACTGAATGCTTTACTGTAAAAAATGGTTCACTTTGCGAATGCCGATTCGGGGTATTAATTTATTGACAGATGGTGGAGCCAAAATTTTTCTAAATACAGTGTCTGAATATTAAAACATAGGTAACGTTTTTTAATGTAGCGGATTTTTCGAAAAATATTATAAAAGTTGTTGTTGCATAAATATGTGGTAAAGTTTGTACATAAATACATCACCATCTGATTTGAAACAATCTTTATTTACACTATAATCTAAGTTGCAAGGATATATTCATTTAAAGTTCTCAAATGCATGCCCACAAGCAAACACGTGTAGTTCGCGCTCACAAATGCTGAATGTGTACTTACAAATAAAATCCAAACCGCAAATGAACATGTGCCCTACAAATTTTGCCGACCTTCCCTGAAACAGGAGTGACATTGGCAATGTGAACCATTTTTTACAGTATGGGTGGTCAGCCTCATACCAACCTATAAGTCAAGGAATACAAGCAATTAATTACATCCAGTTATACAAACAAACAAACACTAGAAAATCTACAAAACATCTATAAAAATGAAAATTGATTCTTGGCCTTGGCCGCATACATTACAGATCAGCCGCCACTTTTTTCGGTCCTTACATACTTCTTTCATTTCATCCGGAGTCATAATTTTTTTCATACACCATCTGCCAAATTTCATTTACATCATCTGACTTGAAACAATTAACATTTACATAATCTAACCAATTTTATTTACATCATCTGATTTGAAACAACAGACATGTTGCAAGTTTTGATAATTTGAACAAAAGTCTTCCCACACCTTTTCGATGTGTTTCTTTGTCTGCTCTAGAATTGTTTTGACCATCTGTTGTCTGTTATTTTTCTTACCTACAGGATATTTCAATCTTCTACATTGGACGTAAAACTCATTTAGTCTATGAAATATAGATTGTTGTGTATTTTATTCTTTTTTTTTTCATAAGATTATGTGCGGAACATATTGCGTACGTCTATCAATAAAACTGTTATGCTTTTAGGGTTCAAATAGTCTTACAATTAAAAAAAACTGGTCTTATTTACAGGATATTTATTTTACAGTCTGATGTTTTTAACAATTTATATTTATTTTTTACAATTCACATTTATGGTTTAGCAATTTACATTTATTTCACAGATGGTTCACATTATGTTCACTTGTACTGTCTTTCGTGTTTCAAAGAAGAGTGTCGTATCAAGACTGACTCCTGCAAGCTGTTTGCAGCTTTTTATACTCCAAAGATAGTAGTTACTAGAAACCAATTTTGCTGGAACCTCCCAGACGACGGTTTTCTAAAAGCTTTGAGTACATAATTTGAATATCTCTTTACCCTAGGTACTAATAATAATTAATCCTACTTATATACACTTTTATCAGCTATAAATGATATACCTACCTACCTAAATATTTATAGGTATTTGCTATTTACATAACAATACAGTTTGTGCTTAGATTAAGGTGATGAGATTTACTTTATGTATAGGATGGTTCGAAATATCTCTACCTCTGAAAATCTCTGAGAGGATCACCTTCAAAGTCGGCTTGCTCACCTTTAAAGCACTGCGTGGGAGTGCTCCGGGGTACCTGATGGAACTAGTGTCTTCAGCAACTACATCTACGCGCGGACAAACACTGAGGTCAGCTGCATCAAGAAGCAGCTGCCTGGACATTCCTGCAAGAAGGCCCCGCACTGTTTTTGGAGACAGGGTATTCAAGGCGGCCGCTCCAATGAATTGGAATGCTATTCCCGCCTCACTGAGGGAACTGGATTTAAAGAGACTATTCAAAAGACGTCTCAAGACTCACCTCTTCGTCCAATCATATGGACAAGCGTCTTTGCAATGACACACTGTCATAAAATAAGCCATATGAATTTTGTACTTTATCGTCATCATGAGGCTGATAAAACCCCATACTGTAAAAATGGTTCACTTTGGAAAAGTGAACTTCAGGGAAAGTCGGATAAAGTTGCAGGATTTGTGTTCATTTGAGGTTTGGATTTTTATTTTTATGTACACATGCAGGATTTGTAAACGTAAAATTATACTGTATCTGTTTTTGAGCATGCATTTTAAAAATATTAATATATCTTTGCAACTTAGATTATAGACACCTTTTCAGGCAAAAGGGGGAAAAATAGATTAAAACTTACAATTGAAAATTATACATCGATTTGACTAATTCTTTCGCTACCTATTACTTTGTGTTTATTTTTTGTGTTTTCAAAGCTCAAAATATAAAAAATATTTAAAAATTCAAATGAATAACACATAGTTGTAATTCACTTATTTATTTCTTTTTTTGTGCTCGAAAACTTACTCCTAATATTTTTATAAAAACAATTTTCAAAACAAAAACAAAAAATCATAGACAAATATTAATTTGCCTCGAAACATTGCACGCGCCTGATAGATTGACATTTCTTTTGAAACAACACAGCCTTCCGAGAGCAACACGTGACAGCTTTAATGTGATTTCCAAGTTTTGAAAAGTCCAGAGTCCTCAGTCCCCGGGGCTCCCATGGTAATTTATTATTTATGAAAATATACGCCAAGACGGCCTGTCGAATCCATCCGGTTCGAGTTTTGTAAAACGCGATCGCTTTCATCACCATCCACCATTGAAGAAAAGTTTAAGTTTTCAAAGCTGTAAATTTCGGACCTTCTCTACAGCTTTAGTCACTGAATTTTTTAATGAATCACGCAAATAATCTTATCTAATCTAAGTTGCAAAGATATGTAACATTGCGCTCCCCCAGTTCTTGTTTGCCGTACAGACCAATTTTGTCAAATATGACTTTTTAATGCACTTGTCTTATAATCAAATTCTACACAATCTGAGCTAATGAAAAACGTAAAACTCGATAATGTGAGAGTTGTTTTAAATATTTTTTTAATCAAATTCCTGTTTTCATAAGACACATTGGTCCAGTACAAATGCAAACATTGCTCATGTAAAATTAGCTTAACGGTATATACGGCAAACAAGAACTAAGTCAGCGATTGGAGATTCACATTACATGCATTCTCACAAGCAGACACGTACAAGTTCGCGCTTGCGTATGCCGCATGTGAACCAACAACATAAAAACTAAATCTCAAATGGACGTACACCCTACAACTCCTGCCGCCCTTCCCTGACACAGGGGTGATATTGGCCAAGTGAACCATTTTCTACAGCATGAGGGGTCAGCCGCATACCAACCTTTAAGTTAAGGAATATACACAACAAATGTTTTTTTTGTAAATTACGACTTTATTTGTTCCCATGTCGTAGCTAACATTAAAAATAATATTTCATTTTTCCTACCTTTTTTTTTTATTTGTAGTAACTTCACATAGTAGTGAACTAATAGGAAATACTCATGGCAAACTTGTTAACTACAGGATTTGTACAATTTTGTAGTGTTCTCTCGTAGAAATTTGGAAAAAAGGTGCATTTGTTTGACAAACCCATGTTGGCTTATTGTCTTGTCTTGTATCCTGCCGCCATTCCTCTAGGGGTGGCCGGTACCTCCACACAAGTGCCTCCACTTGACTCTGTCCTTGCATACTTCTTTCATCTCCTCTAATTTCATCACTCTTTTCATGCATGCTCTTCTCCTGTTTCCACTCTGTAAATTCCATTCATTCGCAATCTCATTTATCTGATCAATCCATTGTTTCCTAGGTCTTCCCCTTCCACGCTTACCTATTACATTCCCTTTATACACTATTTTTGTCAGTCGGTCTTCATAATGTCTTATAATTCTTCTTATAATGTCACTTATTCAGTTTTACCTTTAAGGAATCGCTTTATTCATTTCCATAAATAAAATAAATGACGTGGAGCGCCTTATTCGAAAGTATAAATTTTGAATGTATGTATACATTAAAAAATATATTTTTAAATATATTTTTGCATTATATTTAATTGTAAAAAGGGCTCTTAAGCCGTAGGCACATCGTGTTAAATAAATAAATCATTTTAGTAACAAAATTCTTTGCTCACGTTGCCTACAATAATCATGCAGAACACAACAATTCTATTTTTGATGACAGAAAAACATGCACTTTGGCTTTTGCAGCAGAATTTTTAGCCACTCCATGGCTTTGGTTTCGTTTCAGAAATCGGCCCACCCCCAGGCGACCGTCGGATAGAGGATCGCCTGCGCCGTTGTAAGGGGCGAACTGGTCCCATGACCACAGGCGACGCTCGCGGGCTCCATACAAATCACACCGAGAGCAGTCGTCTCATATTATACACTAGCCGACCCGGCAGACGCTGTCCTGTCTAAGCTGCAAGCAATGAACTCCAAACATTCAAAATAATCCTCGAGTGTTTTTTGACTTAAAGGTTGATATAAGGCTGACCATCCATACTGTTAAAAAAAGTGTTCACTTTGCCCTGTTTCAGGGAACGTCGGCAGAAGTTGCAGGGTGTATGTCCATTTCAGATTTAGTTTTTATGTTGTAGGTTCACATACGGCATGCGCAGGCGTGAACGTGTGCGTGTTTGCTTGTAAGAATGCATGTAATGTGAATCCCCAATGTTACATATATTTGCAACTTAGATAAGATTAGATACTGCGGCTCGAAACAGGGACTTGGTGTTTTTGTTGAACTATTGTCGCAGGTTTTTCAGTGCGAAACAATTTCTTCCATATACTTTATATAGAAAACGATACGAAAAAAAAGTTATAAATTGATCGTCATCAAACATCTCACAACTCAACTCCATGGTAATTTAACGTTTTTAAAACTTTGGTTACAATTTGAATAGCATGTCATTGCAATAAATGTAAATCAGACATTTAAAAAAAATTCGCTCCGCTTTTCAACAATTTAAAAACCTTTTGTAATAATTAACCATTTCTTTTGTTTTTTTTTTTGATTTATCAAAAACGTAGTTTTATTTTCACAATAATATTTTCTACCTCAAGCACTTTCGACCTTCAATATTCAGATCATTATCAATATTGAACTTGATAATGACCTGACTATTGAAGGACGAAAGTGCTTGAGGTAGAAAATATTATTGTGAAAATAAAACTACGTTTTTGATTTTTATTTTTTTATTTTTAATGAAATGAATTTTCACTGTGTGAATACACAAACCCTACAAAATCATTTCTTTTGTATTCACTAACCTTTCCTATATTACAGAAAGAATTTGGAAATGAAAAAAAGCCAAAGCTGTTCAGCCACTCTCGATTGATGCCGTAGTCAACGAACAGCATTTCATTTTTATTATTATAAAGATGCGCTAGGTGGATCGCGCGTCCCGTGGAAGAACCCTGCAAGGTTGCGACTTTGAATATTTATAAGCACCTAAATCACATTTTACTACCAGCAATTCCATCTTGGATACCGGGCCCAAGTAGAGCGGACCAGTATCACATTGACAGCCATGGAATGGACTCAGCAAAATAAAAAAAAAACCGTCGACTTTATGACGTCAGCCACACTTAATAAAAAAATATTTCCTGATAAATAGGGATTTTGTTTATTTTACAACATATTAAGTATAAATTTGCGATTACAAACGCTGCATGTGCTTCAAGTCTCAAATTGACACAAGCAAAGTGAACCAAGTTTTTACAACACGGGGCGGTTAGCGTCATACCAACCTATAGGCAGGGGCGTGCATCTCATACAGGCACATGCGCCTAATGGGTAGGCAATATATGGTAAAAAACGCAATTAATCTTAATATCGAGATTAAAAATTAAAACTTCAAGTTCGATTGGAACCATCGGTAGCACCTCAGTCAATTTTAAATGAGTTATTTTAAAGGAATGGGAGAAAATATTTATTCTGAAATGTATTTGCCTATACCCATGCACGCGCCTACCTATAGGTCAAGGCAACTAAAACGCAACTAAGCTACAAATATGGTGTAACTTCTTGCCACGTTATCCCCCAAGGATTTGCATGTGGCCGGCTTTACGCCAACCACTTAAGCTTAAGTGTGAATTTCCCAGCGAGGGGGCTGGTATCTACTCATTTCTTCTCTTGTGAAGGCTTAGTACTCCTGAAGCGCTATTCTGCTAAATTCCTTACACTTGGATCCATACAAGTTCCATTTACATCCATACAAGTCCGAGATTGCTAGCGCTTGCGAAAGAACTCCATAGATAAACAAAATCATAGTACATCTTATTTTTGGACACGATTCGAGAATGAATGGAATATCCAGAGTCATAATAAAAGAAGAGCTTGTATGAAGAAGGTTATGACTCTGGAGGAAATGAAAGAAGTATGTAAGGATAGAAAGAAATGGCGGTTGATCTGTGATGTTGGCGGCTGAGGTTTGTTAAAGTAAAATTGGTTTTATGATTTAGTTTTTATGTCCATGTATATATTGTGATTTATTGTTTTTAAAAAATGTAATTTGTCATGTATGTTCCTTGACTTATAGGTTGTTATGCGGCTGACCACCCATAATGTAAAAATTGGTTCACTTTGCCAATGTCACCTCTGTTTCAGGGAAGGACGGCAAGAGTTGCAAGGCTTATGTTCATTTGAGATTGGGTTTTTATATTGTAGGTCCACATGCGGCATGTGTTAGCGCGAAATTATACATATCTGCTTGTGGGAATGCATTTAATATAAAACTTAAATGATATATATCTTTGCAGCTTAGATTAGATTAGATTAGATTAGATTCGCCAGCTCGCCGCCTTAAGGTCATAAGGAATTTAGTAAAATAGTGCTTCTAGTATTTTTATTTTGAGCTTGGAATAAACAATTTTTGACACCCTTGATGGGATTCAAACTCAAGATGTCGGCATGGAATGCAAGCAATCTACCAACTGAGCTATCTTACAGAAAAAAAGGCAGAGCTCACCAAATAAATCATCCCAATATTATTATTATTAACTCCTGCCACCCATTCCTAATACAGGGGTGGACTCTCCGATCATCAGACTCAAACAAGACTCTCCTCTAGATCCCAAAAAGATCGATTAGGATATTTTTGGAGACCGTGCTTTTTGCACAGCGGCACCAGTGGCCTGAAACGCGCTGCCCGCATATCTGAGGGAGTCTCCGACAGAAGCGGGATTCAGAAGAAGCCTCAAGACACACCTATTTCCAGGATCATACATACCATGCCTCTAAGGAGAAAAACCGAATCTGTTACGCACGAAGCGCCTTTGAGGTGACTTTAGTCACGAAAAGGCGCTATAGCAAAATTCTACATTTCATTTTAATTCCTTGACTTATAGGTTGGTATGAGGCTGACCACCCATACTGTAAAAATGGTTCACTTTGCCAATGTCACCCCTGTTTCAGGGAAGGTCGGCAAAAGTTGTGGGGCTTATGTTCATTTGAGGTTTGGATTTTATTTGTAAGTACGCATTCAGCATTTGTAAGCGCGAACTACACGAGTTGGTTTTTGGGCATACATCTGAGAGCTTTGAATGAATATATCCTTGCAACTTAGATTATAGATTATATTTGATTTGAGTAAACCAAGTTTTTACAGCATGGGGGTCTGCAGCCATTCATACCGACCTATTAGTAGGAGAACAGTAATCCAGCTCACTTTAAGTATGGAGCCCACGCCGTCTTTCAGTGTAATGGCTGCTCCATCGCGGACTAGTTTGTCGTATAAAAAGCCACCGCAGCGAAAGATCGATTAATTGCTAGCAACACTGATAAAGATTTCATCCGAGCAGCAGCATTTAAATCTGAATAGCTGGAGAAATGGAAATTTGCATGTAATCGAACTTGGGCGTTGCAAATGAATACGCACTGCAGACGATGGCAACCTTTTATCTAATCTAATCTAAGTTGCAAAGATATGTAACATTGAAGAGTCACATTGTTTGCATTCTCACAAGCAAACACGTACAAGTTCGCGCTGGACATGCCAACTTAAAAATTCAAACCACAAATAAACATACACCCTGCAACTCTTGCCGACCTTCCCTGAAACAGGGGTGACATTGGTTAAGTGAACCATTTTCTACAGCATGGATGGTCAGCCACATATATTTTATTATAATAATATTACGATGATTTTGCTGTTTTTGTATGAATCACACTTCAAGACCCCTCTACAAGCTTGGTTGTCGCTATGTAATGCACCAATTCTTAAGCATGACCCAGTTGCTGTCAGGCTGAATGGACCTTTGGTAAAGGTATATAGAATTTGATTCTTAAGACAATTTCATTGAAAGCTCATCTTTAAATCAAATGGCACATAAGCCAAACAAGCACGATATAACGACACGATGAGATCTAAAGGTACGTCGTTGTCGTAGGCGTGAATTATAAAATAAAATAAGTACATATCTTGTAAATTTAGCTGCCATTAAGTATGCTAATCAATATTCATTTTACTAATTTTTCATCAATAAAATAATATTCACCCATTATATTTTTAGGCGCTGTTGTTATGGTTGCACATCGCTGGTGTGTTGGTATAAGAATCAAGTGCCATACATTTAGTTAATAATACAATCATGCACGCTGCAAGTTGCAACTGTACACAAACCCGTTAAGTTCATTACAGATTTTCCAGCAAGATCTAGCCTTACAGCAGAGAAAATAACCTGGCAGATTCTACAAATAGATCTAGGATTCTAGCCCAACAGTAGCTGTGATTTTAAATCAACAGAAGCTGTGATTTTAGCACAAAAACATATGTGACTTTAACTCAACAGTAACTGTGATTTTAAATCAACAGAAGCTGTGATTTTAGCACTAAAACATATGTGACTTTAACTCAACAGTAACTGTGATTTTAAATCAACAGAAGCTGTGATTTTAGCACAAAAACATATGTGACTTTAACTCAACAGTAACTGTGATTTTAAATCAACAGAAGCTGTGATTGTAGCACAAAAACATATGTGACTTTAACTCAACAGTAACTGTGATTTTAAATCAACAGAAGCTGTGATTTTAGCACAAAAACATATGTGACTTTAACTCAACAGTAACTGTGATTTTAAATCAACAGAAGCTGTGATTGTAGCACAAAAACATATGTGACTTTAACTCAACAGTAACTGTGATTTTAAATCAACAGAAGCTGTGATTTTAGCACAAAAACATATGTGACTTTAACTCAACAGTAACTGTGATTTTAAATCAACAGAAGCTGTGATTGTAGCACAAAAACATATGTGACTTTAACTCAACAGTAACTGTGATTTTAAATCAACAGAAGCTGTGATTTTAGCACTAAAACATATGTGACTTTAACTCAACAGTAACTGTGATTTTAAATCAACAGAAGCTGTGATTTTAGCACTAAAACATATGTGACTTTAACTCAACAGTAACTGTGATTTTAAATCAACAGAAGCTGTGATTGTAGCACAAAAACATATGTGACTTTAACTCAACAGTAACTGTGATTTTAAATCAACAGAAGCTGTGATTTTAGCACTAAAACATATGTGACTTTAACTCAACAGTAACTGTGATTTTAAATCAACAGAAGCTGTGATTTTAGCACTAAAACATATGTGACTTTAACTCAACAGTAACTGTGATATTAAGTCAGCAGTAGCTGTGATTAAAGCACACAAAAAATGTGCGACTTTAATTCAAGAATAGCTGTGATTTTAAATCATTTGTAGCAGTGATTTTAAGCCAACATTAAGTTAAGAGAACTTTTGATTTAAAAGACAACACCATATGTGACTTTAACTCAACAGTAGTTGTAACTTAAAGACAACAACATATGTGATTTGAATTCAAGAATAGCTGTGATTTGAAATCATTAGTTGCTGTAATTTTAAGCCAAAATTAAGTTTAGAGAACTTTTGATTTAAAATACAACAACATATGTGACTTTAATTCAACAGTAGTTGTGACTTAAAGACAACAACAAATGTGACTTTAACTCTACAGTAGTTGTGACTTAAAGACAACAACATATGTGACTTTAACTCAGCTTTAACTAAAGCTGTGATTTTAGCAAAAAAACTTATAAGATTAGCTGTGACAACAATCTCATACAAAGTATGACTGAAACTAAGACGCAATGTTGTCAATTCCATAGATTAATGAATATCATTATGGCATTAAGTGATGCGATCTTTATTGGGATAAAATTTAGAAATAATTTTGTGAGGTGACTTTTCAGGGCCTTCCCGATAAACGCAACTAAGCTACACATTAATTTCAACTGCTTGCTGTGTTCTCCCCGAAGGGTCACATGGGGCGAGTAAGCCTATTTATTTTTAAGTTGAGGTAGCTAGAATAGATGGATGTCGTGGTAGAGGAAGACCGAGAAAAGTATGGAAGGATCAAATCTCTGAAATAGCGAATGAATGGGATATCCAGAGTCATAATAAAAGGAGGACTTGTATGAAAAAGGTTATGACTCTGGAGCGTTTGGTAGAATAGCGAAGAATAAAAGGATACCAAAGAAAATGAAAATGGCGGTACACAATTGTATTTTGTTGCCGACCCTGATGTATGGAAGCGAGTCATGGACGTTGAATGAAAGAGAAGTAAATAAGGTATGCACCGTAGAAATGGCCCATCTGAGAAGTATGACAGGAAAAACACTGAAAGATAGAGTGAGAAACGAATGGGTTCTAAATGAATGCGGAGTAAAAGAAAGCGTGAAAGTGAAAGTTCAAAGAAGTGTGATGCGATGGTTTGGACATATTGAAAGGATGAATGAAGACCGACTGACAAAAAGAGTGTATAAAGGGAATGTAACAGGTAAGCGTGGAAGGGGAAGACCTAGGAAACAATGGATTGATCAGATAAATGAGATTGCGAATGAATGGAATCTACAGAGTGGAAACAAGAGAAGAGCATGCATGAAAAGAGTGATGAAATTAGATGAGATGAAAGAAGTATGCAAGGACAGAGTCAAGTGGAGGCACTTGTGTGGAGGTACTGGCCACCCCTAGAGGAAAGGCGGCAGGATACAAGACAAGACAAGACTCTGGATGAAATGAAAGAAGTATGCAAGGACAGGAAGAAGTGGCGGCTAATCTGCAATGTTGATTTCTAATGTTGGTGTATTCATTTGCTACATTTTTTGCATAGGAAATTTTTGACTTTTTTTGTATAGATTTCTTTGTAAGGTTTTGTTCTTTTTTATATTTAAATGTAATTTATTATTCATATTCCTTGACTTATAGGTTGGTATGAGGCTGACCACCCATACTGTAAAAAATGGTTCACTTTGCCAATGTCACCCCTGTTTCAGGGAAGGTCGGCAAAAGTTGTGGGGCTTATGTTCATTTGAGGTTTGGATTTTATTTGTAAGTACACATTCAGCATTTGTAAGCGCGAACTACACTTGTTGGTTTGTGGGCATACATCTGAGAGCTTTAAATGAATATATCCTTGCAACTTAGATTATAGATTATAGATTATTATAGCCGGCCATAAGCAAAACACCAGCTCCCGAGGGGACTGGTATTCATTTCTTGTAAGATTTGCCGGGATTTTATTTTTGGGTTTGTAATAAAACACAAAAACGGGAAATCATTTCTGTCACCCTTGGTGGGATTCGAACCCAAGCTCTCGGTATGGAATGCAAGCACTCTACCAACTGAACTGATGATTCCTAATAATCTCAAGTTAACCTTGAAAATCACTTGGATCGTATCATCTGTCTTTGGAAACGATTTCTCGCCTCCTAAGCCGCAAGTGAACAACTGATTAGTATTCATACAAATATTCAGTGTTTGGAGACCGCGCTTTCGCCGTTGCGGGACCGTCCACTTGGAACCAGCTGCCTCCTGAAGTGCGTGCCAAGGAAGGGATCGAGAGCTTCAAGAAGGTAATGAAGACCCATTTCTTTACCGCCGCGTCAAGCCTGAAAGCGCCCTTGCAGTGACAGTAGTCACGAAACGGCACTATAAAAATTATCATCATCATCATCATCATCAAATATTACCGATATTCGATAGGTAGGATGTACCGTTTGTTATGAGACTTCCACCCCTGGACAAGATATGTCATGGATAGTTTTTACTGTTTACTTGCTGTAATTAAAATATCAATTTATCATCGTTAAAAAAGAAAAATGTTTTATGTAAAGCATGGTTAATAATTTCATATTACCAACAGCTTCTGTGCACAGACCGATTTCTTCGTTAGCTGCCGGTTACTCAGCATATTTGTTCGGTATGTATGTAATTGCAACGAATCCTCAGTATTCGCATGAGTATACCGCTACTCTTAACTACACATGTAGTGCTGGGTAACTTCTTGCTGCGTTCTCCCCGAATAGGTTGAATGTGGTGAAAGGAACCTATTTATTTTTACAGGTAAGGGCACAGGCTTTTCGCCAACCGCTTAAGCTAAAGTGCGAGCTCTCAGCTCCCGAGGGGTCTGGTAACCAAACATGGTTGTACCACCACTCGATACAAACGTTTGAAAGAATGAATTATTCTGAAAATATTTCTTTTTATTTTGATATGCAATTTTGATACATTTTTTTCTCAATTCTTATACATGGTAAATAGATTTTCAAGCTATACTTCAACAGAAATTGTATTATCGATGTTATGGCCTGTGTGAGCGCGAAATTATGCGTGTCTGCTTGTGGGAATGCATTTAATATGAATCTCAAATGATACATATCCTTGCAGCTTAGATTTAGATTTAGATGGCCGAGGGGGCCAAGTGAGCTGATCTTTCTAGCGTATTTTGAATAGAATAACGTTGGTTCGATCCCCGGATGGGTCGTTTGTCTATACCTTTGACCTTGGTTCAACGTATGTTATTGGGTAATTATTAATTAATAATTCATTAATAATAAACAAAAATGAATTATTAATTGATGATATTAATACCTGTTTCTGGCCGGACAGAATAGGTTTGTGTATTGCATTCCGCTTCACAAATCTATTTAAAAAAGAGACTAAGCTGTTGTGTGTGGTAAGGGGATTTTGCTTTACGTTGTACGTTAACCAAGTCAAACGATTACCGAATTACCTATGCAGATTATTTGCATTATGAATATTGTAATTTGCAGTGAAGCTGGATCCGGCTAATTATACATTTCTTTTGTAATTGCAGTCGACATCAACAATAATCAGTATAAGAGCTGTGATTGTGCGTGAAATTGTTATCCAAGAACAACTTTCCGATATCCCGATTATAAATATAATACATAATCTTTAATCTTAGTTGCAAGGATATATTCATTTAAAGCTCTCA
The DNA here is from genome assembly GCA_951799405.1 of Agapetus fuscipes. NCBI lineage: Eukaryota > Metazoa > Arthropoda > Insecta > Trichoptera > Glossosomatidae > Agapetus > Agapetus fuscipes. The sequence goes on from OX637332.1 coordinate 5,307,405, forward strand.
GATGTATGCCCACAAACAAACACGTGTAGTTCGCCCTTACAAATGCCGAATGTGTACTTACAAATAAAATCCAAACCTCAAATGAACCTAAGCCCTACAACTTTTGCCGACCTTCACTGACACAAGGGTGACATTGATAAATCATAGCGTAAATACTCAACATTCGGGTAAAAATAAAAAATGTATGCAAACTAAAATACTCACTAGAGGTGCTGTTTTTTGTTGTTGTTTTTTTTTTAAACAGCTTTTACGTGTGTATTTACGCAATGTGACCGGTCCATAGTCTAGTGGTAACGCTTTGGATTCGTAAATGGAAGATCGTCAGTTCGAATCCCTGTGGAGCACACAAAATATACCATTTATATTTTCAAGTGTGCTTTTTGTTGGATTGAAAAATTCATATACCTTTACGAAAAGTCCACTTAGCCTTTTTACAACAACTGGGTTTTGCTCGGGAATCGGCGCTTTGTAGCGAAGACCAAGATTGTTCGTCCGGTCGATGGCTCAGTTGGTAGCATGCTTGCATTCCATTCCGAGATCAAGTTCTATTCCAACTGAGATTGTCAGAAATTCTTTCCCGTTTCGGTGTTTATTTCAAAAGCTAAATAAATACCGGCAAGTTTTACTAAGCCTTCATAAGAAATGAGAACCAGCCCCCTTGTTAGCTGGGAAACCCCCACTTCAACCGAAGCGGTTGGCGTGAGGCAAGCCCCCTTGCCCGTAAAAATAAATGCGAGAACAATGCGATCCCTTCAGGGGGAACGCAGGCACAAAGTAACACTATCTGTGTAGTTTAGTTGAGAAGTTTACACTCAGAGAACGTAGTGAAATGAAAGTACCTACTTCAAATCAAGGATGCCATATGTAAATTAAAACACGAATATCGTAAAAATTTCAATCCCAACAATGGAGTTGGAACATGTTCCTTGACTTATAGGTTGGTATGAGCCTGGCCCCCCATATTGTAAAAAATGGTTCATTTTAACATCGTCAAACATTGTAGGGTTTATGTTCATTTGAGGTTTGGTTTTAATTTGTAAGTACACATTCAGCATTTGTAAAGGCGAACTTACTCGTGACTGTTTGTGAGCATGCATTTTATATGAGTTTTGAATGCCAATATATCTTTGCACCTTAGATTATAGAGATTATTTTAGTAATTTAAATTGCATCGCATTTTGAATGTGATTAATTCAAAAGTAACATTCCTCTGAATTTTCAATTAAGTAAGTAAATATTAAAACGGCTAAGCTACTTGTTTATTGCGAACCATGTACATGGATAATTTATTTAAATTATTTGCTAATAAACTGCAATTTCAAATTGATTGAAATTTACGCACAGTGACAATAATCTCCAGTAGTGCGTTTACCTTCAGTACCTCTAATCTACTATCTAAGTTGCAAATATATAATTGTTGTTATTATTTTACTGGGGTTCTTTTAATTAAACTGCGATTTATTTATTGTGCAAAATATTGGTTACACTCTACACAGTATTGTTCACTCTTCTAGCTCAATAAGGACTTCGCGGCACAATGTTGAAAGAGACTCTCTGGCTCACGCATAACCGCCACCTCTTGTAAAACGGCTCATACCGTTGGTTCTCGCGTATTCGAGAATATGCCACATACTTCCATAATGGATTTTTTTGTAACACTTACAGATTGTTCGACACACCAGCCTAAAAAATATTAATATTAAATATTCATATTAAATGCATTCCCACAAGCAGACATGCATAATTTCGCGCTCACACATGCCGCATGTGGACCTACAATATAAAAAAAACCCAATTCTCAAATGGACATAAGCCCTGTAACTTTTACCGACCTTCCCTGAAACAGAGGTAACATTGGCAAAGTGAACCATTTTTTACAGTATGGGTGGTCAGCCTCATATTAACCTATAAATTAAAGAATACGAATAATAAATAACATTTAAGTACTATAATTGTGGTAAAAAGAAAACACCCACACAGAAAATGATTTCTAGAACTCTCGGTGCCAATGAAACCCCAGTCCTCTGGCTTTGAACGCAAGCGTTCTACACACTATGCTGTCGACTAAGCCTGTATAAAGAAATAATTATTAATTTTAAGTGAAGAAATTCAGGAATGTTGAGAACGTATTAAATTAAGATAAATACCTTTCGGTTCATTGAGTCGAGATTAGAAAAAAATAATTCCATTTATTTTGACATGAGCTCTTGTTGATTTAAAAGTTTTCTAGACAAAATCCCATCCTATCTTGTCAAATTGACAGATGAGAGCATTCTAAGTGCACATCATTAATCTGACGAGTGAAATACCTGAATAAGAGACTTGTCTCATTACTTAGAATGTACTCGACCGCATAAATTGTTATCTGCGGGCAGTGAATGATTATTTTATCACTCCGAGTGACAGATTCTGACATAAACAGTGACTTAATGGAGAATTCTCACCTGAGCGTTTCTGTATTTTGAAACGAGAAGGGATTTCACGAGGTTTCGAAACCGTACGTAAAATACGAATTATTAATAATAATAATTTTAGGATGATTTTTTTGGTGAGCGCTGTTTTTTGTACACCTCAAGAGCCCTCTGCGGGCTTGGTCATCGCTGTAGAAAGCGCCAATTCTCAAGCAAGACCCAGCTGTTGTAAGGTTCGATGGACCTTTCAGTGACCGGTCTTTAGTAAAGGTTTATGAATTTTTCAACCCAGCGAAGAGCACATTCGAAATATAAATGGTATATTTTTGTGCTCCGCCGGGATCCGAATCCACAACCTTCCATTTACGAGTCCGAAGTGTTGCCACTGGACTACGGACCGGTCCAAGTATGTCCAAATTATGAATATCCAAATTATGCCAACTACGCCACCTAACGCAACTTAATGCAACTAAGCTATACATATTGTGTAACTTCTTGTCACGCTATCCCCGAAGAGTTTCGCATGCGGCGAGTGCAACCTTTGTAGTTTTACAGGTAAGGGAACCGGCCTTACGCCAACCAGATCAGTTGAAGTGGTGGTTTATTTGCTTCCGAGGGAGGGGGGGGGACATGCGAAATTAGGCCTTAGTTATATATAAATAAAGGTTTTAGTTCTGTGCATGGTTATTGACCCTTTGACATCCTGAGCCGCGAAGCCACCAATACAACGAGTGAACCATATTTAATAAATTTGTTAACAAATAAATTTTGTACAATAAATTCAACTGCAATTATATTTAAAAAAAATGTTTTTCTATTTATTTTATTTTATTTGTGTCATTGTGATCAAAAAATAATATTTTTTTCTAATTATTGTTCATATTCTTATACTTATTTATTAGTATCAACAATGCAATTGCAAAAATACCACAACCGTTGTTTATGTAAAAAAAGTTAATCCAAATAAATTATGACAATATCCTTGCTAGGTATGTTATAGATTATAGAAAAAAAGAGAACAGCAATCAACCAAAACTATCTTGACTTATAGGTTGGTATGAGGCTGACCACCCATACTGTAAAAAATGGTTCACTTTGCCAATGTCACCTCTGTTTCAGGGAAGGTCGGAAAGAGTTGCTGGGCTTATGTTCATTTGAGATTGGGTTTTTATATTGTAGGTCCAAATGCGGCATGTGTGAGCGCGAAATTATGCGTGTCTGCTTATGGGAATGCATTTAATATGAATCTCAAATGATACATATCTTTGCAACTTAGATTTAGATCTAGTGGACTGGCGGTACGCAGTGGCATACTTTTACCCACCTTGATGTATGGAAGCGAGGCCTGGACGGTGAATGAAAGTGAAATTAGTAAAGTCCGTACCGTTGAAATGGACTTTCTAAGAAGTATGATTGGGAAAAAACGGAGTGACAGGGTGAGGAATGATTTTGTAAGAAAAGAATGTGGTGCAAAAGAAAGTGTGAAAGTGAAGATTAAAAGAAGTTTGTTAAGATGGTTTGGGCATATGGAGAGAATGAATGAGGAAAGACTGACGAAGAAAGTATAATATGTTGGTAGAATAGATGGATGTCGTGGTAGAGGAAGACCGAGAAAGGTATGGATGGACCAAATATCCGAAATTGCGAATGAATGGAATATCCAGAGTCATAATAAAAGAAGAGCTTGTATGAAGAAGGTTATGACTCTGGAGGAAATGAAAGAAGTATGCAAGTATAGAAAGAAATGGCGGTTGATCTGTGATGTTGGCGGCTAGGGTTTGTTAAAGTGAAATTGGTTTTATGATTTTGTTTTTTTTTATGTCCATGTATATATTGTTATTTATTGATTTACAAAATGTAATTTGTCATGTATGTTCCTTGACTTATAGGTTGTTATGCGGCTGATCACCCATAATATAAAAAATTGGTTCACTTTGCCAATGTCACTCCTGTTTCAGGGAAGGTCGGAAAGAGTTGCTGGGCTTATGTTCACTTGAGATTGGGTTTTTATATTGTAGGTCCACATGCGGCATGTGTTAGCGCGAAATTATACATATCTGCTTGTGGGAATGCATTTAATATGAATCTCAAATGATACATATCTTTGCAACTTAGATTTAGATTTAGTGGACTTACACATTTTATAAATTCATCTTGAGGCTGGTGAACCGTAATGAAAAGAGTGACATGTTACTTACGGGTAGATCGATGCATCACTATTTACTTACTTGGAAGCAACGTTTCCAACAGCAATCAGTCACGTTAATTAGAAACAAGATATCTGTAAGTATAAAATACTGCACAAACATCTCGTAAACAGAAAATGCATGAAAGACACAACTGCGCTTCTATTGAGTAATTTAGCTTTCATATTTTTTTTTGTATTTCCGAGATGGTGGGCATTTAACGCGAAGTATTTACTGAGGTGATAGAATCTACGAGTAAGTATTATATATAAACTGATGTGGGTTTTTTGAAGCTGTTATTTCTTAATTTGGTGTATGAAAGAAATGAGAATCATTAAGCTATCTTTTAAGTTATTTCTTAGATTGGTTAAAATCTAAATCACAGTTCACCTACTTTTCACGTATCTAGGACCATTTGTTAATAATTTAGCCACCCGAGGATGCAAACGGTTTGTTTGCGAAACCGGTAATGGAACTGAATATACTCGCAGTTATCAAAAACAAATCGTTAATTGATGAGGCATTCACTTTGTAACCTTTCATTTTTTAAATATTAAAATTAAAAATCAAAAACAATTTGTATGTGGTTACGGGGCGAGTAAAACTTACGTATATATATTATGTACTAATATACTAAAAACTTACTAATGTAGGTACATTATGTACTCCACTTACTTAAAAACAATTTGTATATGGTTACGGGGTTAGTAAAATTTACTAATGTATTAAAAATGTACTAATGTACCTACATTATGTACTAATGTACCAAAAATTTACTAATGTACCTACATTATGTACTAATGTACTAAATTTTTTCTAATGTACATTATGTCCTAATGTACATTAGTAAATTGCACTCGCCCCGTATCCATGTGCAAATTGTTTTGGATTTTTAATTTTAATGTTTTAAGAACAGATTGTTTTATTTTTTTAGCTTGATTTATATAATTGATGATTTATTAGATAGGTAAGATTCGAACCAACGCTGTTTTATTTAAACATGCGTTGGTGAAATTAAATACACTGCTTTATCCACCCACTCTTTCCTGGAACAGGGGTGACATTGACAGAGTGAACCATCTTCTTACAGTATGAATGTCAATCTCATACCAACCAATATGTTAAAAAACAAGAATATAGATTTAGCTTTATAAATCTAAATCTAAGTTGCAAAGATATATATATATATATATATATATATCATTTGAGATTCATAATAAATGCATTCCCACAAGCAGACACGCATAATTTCGCGCTCACACATGCCGCATGTGGACCTACAATATAAAAACCCAATCTTAAATGAACATAAGCTCGGCAACTCTTGCCGACTTTCCCTGAAACAGGGGTGACATTGGCAAAGTGAACCATTTTTTACAGTACGGGATGGTCAGCCTCATACCAACCTATAAGTCAAGGAATTATGATTTATTTTTGTTTTCAAATCCTGATTCACTTTGATTTAAGTCCTGAAGCTCTATTCTGCTAAATTCCCTACGACCTTAAGGCGACGAGATAGCGATTCGTGTCCAAAAATAAGGGGTGCTGCGATTTTTTTATTTATGGGATTCTTTCGCAAGCGCTAGCAAGCTCCGACTTGGATTGATATCCAAAGTGTATGGAATTTAGCAGAATGGAGCTTCTGATTCAAAATGTTTTTAAGTCCGGTCGATAGCTCAGTTGGTAGAGTGCTTGCATTCCATGCCTAGAGCTAGGGATCAAATCACACCGATGATGTCAAAAATAAATTACCGTTTCAGTGATAATTTAAAAACACAAAATAAAAAAATAATAATTAAACACTGTTTTATTTTGACGCATACGCAAAAAACGCAACTAAGCTACACATATAGTGTAACTTCTTGCCTGCGTTATCCCCGAAGGGTTCGCATGTGGCGCTTCGGGACCTATTTATTTTTAAGGCGCCAATTCTCAAGCAAGACCCAGTTGCTGTAAGACTGGATGGACCTTTGGTATAGGTCATTGTTTAAGGTTTTATGAATTTTTAAACCCGGTAAAGAGCAAATTTGAAAATATAAATGGTATATTTTTTGTGCTCCGCCGGGAATCGAACCCACAACCTTCCCATTCAGAGTCCGCAGAGTTACCACTGAGCTACGGACCGGTCGTACATCCAATTATTATTTTTTTTAAATTTTACAAATGTGTACGATCTATAATCATCTTCAGGTATTAAAATTTCGAAAAAAAAATCTGAATGAATGAATGATGTATATCTTTACTGTAACTGTAACTGTTACTCTGTCGCCATTCCGCTAGGGGTGGCCAGAGCCTCTGCAGAGTTGCCTCCATTTTTTCCTATCCTGACATACTTACCTCTTTCAATTCCTTCATATCCATCACCTTTTTCATGCATTTTCTTCTTTTACGCTCACTTTGCAGCTTAGATTTAGATTTTTTATTTAGAATCAGCACTTATTCAGTTTTACCTTTAAGGTGGCAATTTGCAAAATTGGTTTCTCTTGTTGTCATAATGCTAATTAAATTGCATTTAACCCCATCAGTTGCAGCAGGCGTCCGCATCATAGCAATTCCCTCCACATATTATATATCGACGGTTAAAAGTAAGTAGGGCATAAGCGAAGTTTCGGTTCAAAAATGAGTTATGAATGCTATCTTACTTAAAAAAATCCGCTCTTTCTAATGCGCTCACTCCCATGGCTCTACGTAGTTATTTTTTGTTGTTGTTTATGCCCAAGCAAACAACTGCGATTTCGAAGTATGGTTTTAGTGTAACCGACAAGATTTTGTCCTTTTTTGTCCTAAAGGCGCTTGTGACATTAAAAAGTCGTAAAACCACATTAATAGGAATTTAAATAAATGCCTTTGTTTTTTTTAAATTAAGCGCTGTTTTGATTTTAACTAAATAAATCTAAATCTAAGTTGCAAATATATGTATCATTTGAGATTCATATTAAATGTATTCCCACAAGCAGACACGCATAATTTCGCGCTCACACATGCCGCATGTGGACCTACAATATAAAAAACCCAATCTCAAATGAACATAAGCTCGGCAACTCTTGCCGACCTTCCCTGAAACAGGGGTGACATTGGCAAAGTAAACCATTTTTTTGAGTATGGGTGGTCAGCCTCACATGATTAAACGATATGATTAAAAAGGTATGCCATTTTTCTGCAATCTCAATCTCAAACTTTAAAATTTCAATTCTGCTCTCCTGAATAATTTAGTTTTTTTCGCTTATGCCCTATTACCTTTTAACCGTCGATATGCACCGGCGCAGAGTTTTGCAAGGTAATCCGAGCCACCATAACACTGCAAGGGAAATTTCCATGCTGTGATCCGCCTTCAACGTTCAAAACCAAACTAATAGTATGACGTGGTCTCAGGTGCAGACTGCTGGAAACTTTCAAGGATGCAACGTCTAACAAAAGCATACGTTAACGCAACATAATCTACCAGAGACTAAACTCTGATTATACCTATTGTTCAGAACTTGAAATACGTGCGCTTTTTTTTTAAGAAATCCTTTGCGGGAGACTCCCTAGATTCTAGAGACTCTAGGGGTGAATGATACTTGTTGTAGTGCCGCAGAGGTGTACGAGCTTGGTCGTCGCTACAAACCGCCAATACGCAAGCAAGACGATGATGAGTTGATGATTTCTTTATAGCGCCGTTTCGTGATGTAGTCACTCCAAGGGCGCTTGTGCAAATGATGCTAGAAATTTGGTTGTCTTTAGTGCTTTTCGGAACTTTCCATGGTCCTCTAGCTCTCTCACATGATGTGGCAGGTGGTTCCAGGCCATAGGACCAGCAACTGCAAATGCACGCTCTCCAAACATTGTATTAACTCTTCTTATTGGTACTTCAATCTTCAATTTGGCTCCAGTTTCAGCCGAGCGCAGTGTTAGGTTTTTTTTTGCCGAGGGTGACTGGTTTGATTAAATCAGCGAGATATTTGGCCCAGACCCAGTTGCTGTAAGGCTGGATGGACCTTTAGGGACCGGTCTTTGGTAAAGGCTTTATTAATTTTTTCAACCCAGCGAAGAGCACATTTGGAAATATAAATGTGTATATTTTTGTGCTCCGCCGGGATCCGAACCCACAATCTTCCATTTACGAGTCCGAAGTGTTGCCACTGGACTACGGACCGGTCCAAGATGCCAACGACACGCGGTGCATCTGAGCGGTCACCCATCCAAGTAGCATCTGCGCCCAATGTTGCTTAACTTCGGCGATCTGATGAGAACCGGTGCTTTCAACATGGTATCGTCGTTGACAATACTTATACACACATACATCAAAATGATTACACACACTGAAGCACGTAATACAGAAACATCTAGGAGTATTCGTGCCTTGGAATGACATTGTAGTGATTGTGTGCGCGTAAATGTTCTGGTGGTGGAATAATCCAGAAATTGCGAGAAAGACCTCTCCGGTTTTTTATACAAGAGGTCAAAATGGTAGGACAGGAAGAAGTCGCAAGAGAACAATTCACTAAGCAAAATATTTATTTAACCAGTGACTGTCTAGTGGTGAAATAAATTGAAAATTGTGAAGAAGAAAATTCTTGAAAAATAAAATTCTGGTATTTAAAAAAAAAAAAATAGAATCCAGTAGAAAACGCAACACTATAACCTAAGTTGCAAAGATATACTACTCTTGAGATTCTACCTTTGGATGGCTTGCCTCTGCAACTTTGCGGACCTTTCCTGAAAAAGAGTTGACATTGGTAAAGTGAACCTTTTCTACAGTGTGGGTGGTCAGCCTCATACCAACCTGTTAGTCAAGGGATAAAAAAACAAATTAAGTAATTAAAAAACCTACTCTAAATAATTTTTAGATGAGGATGTTAATACTTTTGAAAACTTACGTCGATGTTGGCGGGTCGCTTCTCTGCTTGTATATTGACACTTCCATGTCTTGCCGTCGATATCTGCAAGAAAATATTATCTATTACGATTATTGAGAATTAGTACACGCGAGACTTTGCTAGAACATCCGATCAAACACTCGAGCAATCTCGAACAATACAAATTATATACATAAGTACCTAACGTCTAATTATTTTTTACAGAGATTTCACATACTTTATTATTGACTCAAACAAACAATCCACAACTACATATTTTTTACAATCGACTACCGGGTGGTTTTTTACTTACGTAGTTGATGGAATGTCAGGACGATTGCTGGATGTTGCAGGCTGCTCTTCCAGCTCCCTACGTCTCACCCTGTAGCAAGGAGAAGAAAGTGTCACATTTTCTGAACACAGTGTGCGTAAATAGCAGGTAGAGATGAACTTTGACAAACTGAAAAATTGTTTTTAAACCAAAAAAAAATTACATCCAATAATGTTAAACAGATCATATTTTAAAGGGTATTTCTGTTAAGTGAAAGACCATCGTACTTATACTTTGTTAATAAAAACCATTTTAAAAAAAAGTCATTTTATACATTAAATTCATAATTTAGCCTTAAAATACGAGTACATACGAAACAGTTTTTTTATTATTATAGACAGTCTATAATCTATCTAAGTTGTAAAGATATATTAAATTGATATTAAATGCATTCCCATAAGCAGACATGTATAAGTTCGCGTTCACACATTACGCATATGGACCTACAATATAAAAACCCAAATCTCAAATGAACATAAGCACTGCAGCTCTTACCTAAAACAGGGGTGACGTTACAGCATGGGTGGTCAGCTTCATACCAACCTATAAGTGAAGGAAGTACCAACCTATAATAATAACTCTTACCTAGGACTACAAATTTCAAAATTTTATTTTATTTTTTGCATATTTCATTTCTCAATTCAGTTTCATGTATATTTAATGTTTTTTATTCCAGAATTGTTGAACATGTGAAGGCTTTATAGTGATGAGTGAAATTATGAAAATGGATAATTCAGGGCTGGCTTTGCGCGGGGAGCTTTCAATGATTTAGCTTTATTTGGAGTGTGGAGCAAACGCAGCGCGCGAGTGACTGACGGCCCGAAGCCCGCCGGCGCTTTTACTGACATAGGCACTCGTTACGCGTGATCGACAAATTAATTGTTCATTTTGTAGGGCGAAAAATGTATAATAATAATCTAATCTAATCTAAGTTGCAAAGATATGTTACATTGGAGATTCACATTACATGCATTCCCACAACCAGACACGTACAAGTTCGCGCTTGCACATGCCTCATGTGAACCTACAACATAAAAACCAAATCTCAAATGGACACACACCCTGCAACTCTTGCCGTCCTTCCCTGAAACAGGGGTGACATTGGCAAAGTGAACCATTTTTACAGCATGGGTGGTCAGCCGCATACCAACCTATAAGTCAAGAAACATATAATATTAGGATGATTTATTTGGTGAGCGCTGTTTTTGTGTGTATCACACCTCAAGAGCCCTGTGCAAGCTTGGTCGTCGCTGTAGAAAGCGCCAATTCTTAAGCAAGATCCAGTTGTTGTACGCGGTAATGAAATGAAGAAGACTCCAGTGGGCCGGACATGTAGCACGTGCAGAGGACTCCAGGATCATCAGAACTGTCTTGGATGGTGTTAGACCACTCGGACGTCCCAAGATGCGGTGACAACGTTGAAGCCGACGCCGAAGTTCTGGGAGTGAGGTAACCATGGAGGGAAGCAGCACAAGACAGAGAGTGCTGGAGGATTGTGGTGCGGGAAGCCCTGAGCCTTCAAGGCTTATGAACCGAAGAAAGTAAAAAGGAAAGTATTAATATTTAACAGACAAAATGATTTAGAGAACTCTGTTTTGTGTTACTCACACTTCAACAGCCCTATGCGTTCTTAATTTTTTGTTATACAAAGCGACAATTTTCAAGAAAGACCATGTCGCTAAGCCTGGATGAACAAAGAACCTTTTTAAAAAAAATCTTACGCTTTTGAAGCCTTAATAACTAGACTACAGACCAAACAAATAAAATCATACCTATATATTCTGTACACACTGAATATTCTACGCATTGCACCATTGCGTGCCGGTTGCTTTAAAATTGGAGGGCCTTGTTTGATTTGGAGAATTTTGATATTAATAACACTGCCCGCGCCCGGGGCTGACTTTACCACCCCTGCCTCCCCCCCTGTCATCCCCCGCCACCCCCAGCCACATCTACCCTTAGGCCGGGAGAGAAAAGAGATGTAATCAGCACTTTTTGCAACATTTAAATAACAAATCCCCAGTGAAATCAGATAGATTCCGCATTGAAATGATCCCACATTTTTATGAAAAGCGATTTTTCTTTGACTTGGTTGATTGGTTGGAACGATTCTGACCGATTCAGTTAAATAAATAAACGATAGGCATAAAATAAAAAGTTTAGTTTTTTTAGATAGTAAGTTCTTGCCTCGTTATCCCCGAAGAGGTCGCATGTGGCGAGTTGAACTTATAAGTCATAATAATAATATTAGGATGATTTCTTTGGTGAGCGCTGTTTTTGTGTGTATCACACCTTAAGAGCTCTCTGCGAGCTTGGTTGTCGCTGTAGAAAGCGCCAATTCTCAATCAAGACCCAGTTGCTGTAAGGCTGGATAGACCTGTAGTGACTATAATAATCTATAATCTAAGTTGCAAGGATATATTCATTCAAAGCTCTCAGATGTACCTATGCCCACAAACAAACACGTGTAGTTCGCGCTTACAAATGCTGATGTGTACTTACAAATAAAATCAAAACTCAAATGAACATAAGCCCTGCAACTCTTGCCGACATTCCCTGAAACAGGGGTGACATTGGCAAAGTGAACCATTTTTTACAGTGTGGGTGGTCAGCCTCATACCAACCTGTAAGTCAAGGAACCGGTCTTGATATTTAGGTGTATGAATTATTCAACCCAGCAAAAATCAAATTTGAAAGTATAAATGTTATATTTTTTGTGCTCCACCGGGATTCGAACCCACAACCTTCCATTTACGAGTCCGAAGTGTTACCATTGGACTACGGACCGGTCAACAAAATCCGACCGGTCACAAACAGACACGTGTAAGTGTTCGCGCGTACAAATCCTGAATGTGTACTTAAAAATTAAAACCAAACCTCAAATGTACAAACATCCTGCAATTTTTGCCGACCTTCCCTGGAACAGGGGTGAACCATTTTTTTGAGTATTGGTGGTCAGCCTCATATCAACCTATTAGTCAAGGAATTACTTGTAAAAATAAATAGGTTCCATTTACCACATGCGAAATAATTCAGGAATAACGCGGCAAAAAGTTATACATTTTGTGTAGCTTAGTTGCGACTTTCTAGTTTTATTTTTTGTCAAATAGTTTCGTTGTAAAAAATCTCAAGCGCAATTTTAATGGGAAGCGACATTGGCGATGAATCATGGCGGCTGGTCTTCGAACTTCTTTCGGCCATCTTCGTGACCTTCGAGGCACCGCATTATTTATCGTCTCGTCATATTCCCATCATACACACCTCCACTGCCATCTCTCTACCTACACTGCCGTTTACCTTTACCGCCATCCGCCTCTACCACCCACACCGATCAAATAATATTGGCTGCACCGCACATTCTGCGATAAAGAGAAAATATTCTCACGAAATGAGCGGCAACATATTCGACAGTATTGTTAATTTATCTTGTTTTTTTTTTTTTAATCCTGTGCGGGAGACTCCCTAGATTCTAGAGACTCTAGGGGTCTATGACACTTGTTGTAGTGCCGCAGAGGGGTACGAGCTTGGTCGTCGCTACCAATCGCCAATTCTCAAGCAAGACCCAGTTGCTGTAAGGCTGGATGGACCTTTGGTGACCGGTCATTTGTAATGGTTTTATGAATTTTTCAACCCAGCGATGGTATATTTTTTGTGCTCCGCCGGGAATCGAACCCACAACCTTCCCATTCAGAGTCCGAAGTGCTACCACTGAACTACGGACCGGTCATATTCATAATTCATAATCGATTATCTGTTCCTTGACTTATAGGTTGGAATGCGTCTGACCACCCATGCTGTAGTAAATGGTTCACTTTGCCAATGTCACCCCTGTTTCAGGGAAGGTCGGCAGGAGTTGCAGGGTGTATGCCCATTTGAGATTCGGGTTTTTATATTGTAGGATTACATGCGGCTTGTTTAAGCGTAACTTAAACATGTCTGTTTTGTGGAAATGCATGTAATGTGAATCTCTAATGTTACTTATATTAGATAAGTTTACATTCCAGTACGCTGTGTGTGCACCGTGCTCGTCGTCACGTTCGCCCATGGTGGCGCACCGGCCCGCGATGGCTTGTGTGGGAAAAGGCCCTCCTCAGGTTTTACATGGGACGGCCCAAGGATCGTGATCGCCCACGTTTGGAAATCTTTAGGCGTCGCCCCTGGGCGCCTAAATCTCAAATAACCGGCCCCATCGACGTTTTGCCTCTTCCTCTTTCTCTCGCACCGTGTAGGGGAGAGTGGGGAAACGCGAACACCTAAGGAAAAAACAAAATAAAACAGTGGAATTCAATCACAGAGTTTATTTTATTGTTTAATTGTAAAGTTTACTTATCTGTCTAACGTATTCACTAATCAACATTCATATTTTTTTTATAAAGTGCGACAATATTCTTTGACCGGTCCGTAGTCCAGTGGCAACACTTCGGACTCGTAAATGGAAGGTTGTGGATTCGGATCCCGGCGGAGCACAACAAATATCCAATTTATATTTCCAAACATGCTCTTCGCTGGGTTGAAAAAAATCATAAAAACCTTTACCAAAGACCGGTCAATAAAAAGGTCCATCCAGCCTTACAGCACCTGTATTGGCGCTCAAGTATTGGCGCTTTGTAGCGACGACCAAGCTCGTACACTTATGCGGCACTACTCCAAGTGTCATACACCCCTAGAGTCTCTAGAATCAAGGGAATCTCCCGCACAGGATTTCTTAAAAAAAAAATATATTATATATACGAATGAAAAAAACAAAATTTAGTGTTCGGCTTTACTCGACAATACCCGACAAAGTGCATATACAGAGAAAGTGTGAAAGGAAAAAGAGGTATAACTTAGTCTTCAGCATCTGTATATTTTTTTTTACAAAAAATACTGAAAACACTAGTGGTGGCGTATTCTCTGAAATGGCGGCAAGTAAAATATGGCTGTCTCTTTAACACACTAAAACCACCTCCACGAAGCCACGCCAGGAGCAGTGAAGTGCACGGAGGGCTTGGATCTTCGCCTCTGACGCAGCCCAACGGCCAAGAAATTTGTTGCGTTTGCCGGCCATACGCAAAGTAAAGTAAGTATGTACACTAAAATCATTGAATTTGGGATCACCCCTCGTTCGTGTTTCCCTCACTTTCCCCTACGCGACGTTTGGGAGAAATTGTTTGACATTCAAGAAACTATTTAATTGTGTTTTGTCTGCAGAAATCCATCTTTCGCGTACTTTGTTTCACGATTCTTCGAGTATTTCGATAAATACAGATAAAATTCAAAGGCAGCAATGTTTACGACATAAAAAACCAAATCTCAAATAAACATACGGCCTGCAACTATTGCCGACCTTCCCTGATACAGGGGCGACAGTGGCATAGTGAACCATTTTCTATAGCATGGGTGGTCACTGGTCAGTCAACCTATAAGTGAAGCCGCAAGTTCGAACCCCGCCTGTGTCGTGTCCTATCGACAATAACATTGAACCTGTTTCAACAGATGTCAAT
Source organism: Agapetus fuscipes (assembly GCA_951799405.1). Taxonomy (NCBI): domain Eukaryota; kingdom Metazoa; phylum Arthropoda; class Insecta; order Trichoptera; family Glossosomatidae; genus Agapetus; species Agapetus fuscipes. Next base: position 5,322,654 of record OX637332.1, read on the forward strand.
GGGAAATTGTTTATCAAGAATAACTTGAAAGTAAAGCACAAAGTTTTTCTAAACGAGTTAATTTTCTCCAGCGCTTTCGATATGACCAAATCATTTTGAATAGGATAATCTTGATTTTTTTATTTTTATATTTTTTATTTGAAATTAATCTTCACAACCCTTAAACTTTTGTTAATAAGTAATTCATTAAAAATATGAAAACAATGAATTATAAATTCGTAAAGTTAATACCTGTTTCTGGTCCGGCAAAATAGATTGGCGAATTGTATTCCTCTTCACGAATCTATTTAACAAGAAAAGTCGACTGCAATGGGCTGGCCACATAATTAAAATGGGTAACTCCAACCCCATAAAGCACTTTCAGCACCACAAGGCCGAAGAAAATAATTAGGAAGGCAGGAAGGCCGAAAATGCGGTGGATGAACAGTGTTAACGCATATGCAGCGAAGGCGATGGACATGCGAGAGTGAAGGAGAATCCTAGATCCAGCCAAGGTCCCTGTTGAGCTTTTCTTTAATAGTCTATAATAATCTATAATATGATCTACATTTAAAATTCATATTACATGCATTTTCACAAGCAGACGCGTGTGGACTTACAACATAAACACCCAATCTCAAATGAGCATAAGCCCTGCAACCTTGCCGAACTCTCCTGAAACAGGGGAGACATTGGCAGAGTGATTATTTTTTTACATAATGGGTAGCATCAGCCTTCACAAGAAATGAGTACCAGCCCTCACGGGAGCTAGGAAAACTCCACTCCAACCGAAAAGGGTGGCTTAGGGCCGGCAATCTTACTTGTAAAAGCAAAACGTTTCCATTTGCACATGCGAAACCTTTCGGGGATAACGCGGCAAGAGGTTACACTGAATGTGTAGTTTAATTGCGTTGTGTTACATTATATGTGTTTAATAATTATTTGATATAATATATAGTATTCTAATGAGCCAGCCGACATGCTCTATACGTCCACACATAAATGAAAACGACCCAAATTTCCAATGTCTATCTTTGCCACTTAGATTACAAATTTTCATACATTTACACAGTTTTACAAATTTTTACCTTGTACATTATATGTGTTTAATAATAATTTGACTCGTATTATAATACGCCAACAGACATGCTCTATACGTACCCACACAAAAATGAAAACGAGTCGTTTGCAGTGCGCCCCCGGGGCACTGGCGGGTATAATATGGCTGGGTGGATGTTAATAGTTGATAGCGGGCCCCCTGCGCCTGGGGCCTGAGACTCTCTTATAAAGAAGCCCCCGGCAACGAGCGCGCCATCGCGGGGTACCTACTAAGCAAAGAGATTTCGTACGGGGCCCGTAGATTGTGTGTACACGAACGAAATTAGATATTTCTTTATTACAATAGCGCGATATTCCGAATAATATTGTTACACATTTTGGGGTCTTTTTATATGAAATGAAAGAAGTTTGCAAGGACCGAAAGAAATGGCGGTAGATTTGCAATGTTGGCGGCGAGGGCATTTAATTTAAATATCAAGCCTATCTTTAATTTTTAATTTTCATTTCATTTAAAAAATATTTGAATTTCAATTGGAAAAAACAAAGTTTGAGTTCACTTATTGTTTTAATTTTTGCTCAAACGTTTCGCCTAATAAGGCATCTTCAAGAATATAATTTGTGAACAGATTTACAACACTGTGTGAACAGATTTACACTTAAAAATGTAATATTATATATGTAGGTTGTTACTTAAAGTTTTTTTTTTTTTTTTTTTTTTAAATAAATTTGTGGAAAGGAATGCAATCCACCAACCTATTTTACCTGGCCAGTTGTCTTCATGCGAAAGCAGAAGCTTGTGTGCATGCAACGGCATCTGTTGAACCAGGGTCGAAGTTATCGTCGCGGGATTCGAACCAGCGTTATCCAGTTTCAAATAACCTGTCTTGATCCCCGCGGCTATAGCACCGACACCGTTTTTGTAAATCATTTATATTTTTTTGTGCACCTTGACTGATAGGTTGGTACGAAGCTGACCCCCCAAGATGTAAAAATTGGTTCACTTTTGCCAATGCCACCCCTTTTTGTGGGAAGGTTTATGTTCATTTGAGGTTTGGATTTAATTTTTATGCCTGAACTTACGCGTGTCTGTTTGTGGGCTTGCATTTGATATGAGCTTTAAATGTTTCCATATCTTTGCAACTTAGATTATAGATTATACTTAAAATTCAAAGCACTTATGAAACCCTGTTAAATACCGATGTTGTTTGCGGTTTATCTAAAATCCGCTACAATGTAATATCGTGTATCCACTTCGATAAAAGGTTTTTCAAATGTGAGAGATGGATCTATATTGGAATTCGATGATGCGGATGAATTGTTGAAACATTCATGCTCTAGTTACATAACATTAATTTTGTACGTAGAGTGAGCCACCCCTTCCATATTATTATGTCGAATGGCCGCGGGCCTTGGGCGGAACTGGGCGGAGCTGGGCGGAGAAAAAAGCCCGCGGCGGAGTCCCTGTGGGCTCAGCGATACCGCTGTGCTGGTGAGGGTGCCAGGACAGAACTACACTGTGACAAAACGACACAGTGACAGAACCACACAGTGACAAAACGAACATGACAGAACATATGTTATTACGACACCGTGACAAAACGACACAATGACAGAATGACACAGTTACAGAACGACACAGTGACAGAATGACAAGTGATAAAACGACATGACAGAACGACACATGACATTACGACACAATGACATATCAACACAGTGGTAAAACATCACAATGACAAAATGACACAGTGATAAAACGTTACAGTGACAAAACGACCCATGACAGAACGACACATGACAGAGCGACGCATGACAGAACGACCCAGTGACAGAACAATCCATGACATAGCAACACAACACACTTACCTGCTCAACATACTGATTACACTATAAGAATACCTTTAGACTATTTAAATTTGAAGAAAACAACTTTGGCTAACACTAATTTTAATGAACACTATGTATTCACATTCATAAAGCTGTAGTTTTCTGAAATGAAATAAATAAATAAATAAATAAACACATGGCAGGCTGTAACATAAATGTTTGACACAAGCCACCCCTTCCATATTATGCCGAATGGCCGCGGGCCTTGGGCGGAGAAAAAAGCCCGCGGCGGAGTCCCCGTGGGCTCAGCGATACCACTGTGCTGGTGAGGGTGCCAGGACAGAACTACACTGTGACAAAACGACACAGTGAGAGAACGGATACAGTGACAAAACGACACAGTGACAAAACCACGCAGTGACAAAACGAACATGGAAGAACGACACATGCCATTACGACATAATGACACAACGACACATGATAGAATGACACAGTGACAGAATGGCACAGTGACAGAACGACACAGTGAATAAACGGACATGACAGAACGACACATGCTATTACGACACCGTGACAAAACAAAACAGGGACAAAACGATACATGAGAGAAGGAAACAGTGATAGAATGACACACGATTGAACGACACATGACCAAGCGACAACGTTGACAAAACGACACATGACAGAACGAAACAGGATATTACAACACAGTGACAGAACAACACATGACAGACGACACATGACAAAACGACACATGAAAAAACGACACATTACAGAAGGACTCAGTGACAAAACGACAAATGATAAAACGACACATTACAGAACGACACAATGACAGTAAATCACATTTAAAAACATCACTATGACACAACAACACAAAAAAGTCGTTCTATCATGTTCCGTTTATGGTATGTGATGTTTTCGGTATGTTATGTTTTGCCATATGATTTTTTTCCTTTTGTTGTTTTGTCATAGTGATTTATTTTCTGTGTCGTTTTTTCATTGTGATGCTTAAGCATGTGATGCACTGTCATTGTGATGTCATGTGTTGTTAAGTCAGGTGTCGTTTTGTCGTGTGTCTTTTTGTCACAGTGTCGTTCTGTCATGTGTCGTTCTAACATGTGTTGTTATGTCATGTGTCGTTTTGTCAATGTGCCGTTCTACTCTGTCACCGCTGGTAAGCCCACCTTTACTTTACAAGTACGTCATCATGATAATAGTCTATTCTAATGTCATTTTGGTTCAAATTTAACTTGTTATCATTATGTGATATTAACAAATCAACATACGAAATTAAAACTAATAAATCAATACATGAACGGTAAAACTGAATAAGTGACATATTAATTCAACAAGGTTTTCTCAGATAAATGAACCTGTTTTCCTATTTTCTAAGAGAGAAAACAGTACATTTTTTTTTTTTAATTTTAAATGTGAACGTATCTTTGTAACTAAGATTGAAGATAACCTTTAGTGATCAGCCTATTAATTCTGGAACAAAATTGATTTTAATGACTTAAAATAATAAATTATAATAATAGACTTAAAATAATAAATAATAATGTTGGGCCACATAAGATATCATTTACGTTTTTTGCGGTTCTTTTCAAGCAAAAACGCTTTCGTCACTGTAATTTTAAGTCACACTGTAATTATAATAATTTTAAATGAAATTATAATTGCATAAAATTATTACCTATTTCAGTAATAATCTGTCATGGAATTTCACCGCATCAAATAGTTACTAATGATTTTTATAATAATTTGTGGAAATAGTCGTTGGCACTTATTGTTGAAAAATAATAATAAAAAAAAATCATGCGTCACTTTCTTTGATTAAAAAAAATTAGATATTCCTTCCACATACATTCGTCTCCTTAGTGCTTGTTTGTCGTATCTCAGATGAGCAATGTTTGTATGTATACTGGACCAATGTGTCTAATGAAAACTGGAAAAATGATTTTAAAAATATTTAAAACAACTCTTACACTATCGTGTTTTACGTTTTTTTCTTAGTTCAGATTGTGTAAAACGTGATTCTTAAGACATTTTTATTTAAAGGTCATTTTTAATAAAATGGTAGATAGCCAAACAAGCACTGGTGGAATGATTTATAAGTTAAATTAGATACACTTTCATGTGAAATAGTTTTTTTTTTTAATATTTACAATTAAAAAAGTAACTATATTAATTCAGATACTGTTCATCAAATTATCAGCTTTCTTTCATGAACGGAAAAGTATCACGTCAACGTAAAATACAATATGTACAATATTTTCATTCAAAAGTAGCACGAAAAAAATGTTTCAAAATTTAAAATATTACTTTTGTTATTGTTTTATTATGCAATTCACTCAAACATTTACATAGTAAAGAAAAAACTTTGAATTCTATGGCAGAGTATTAATACGTGGTAATTTAGGGAATACTCGTACTTAATAATATTTGGATGAATGAGCGTACAATAAATAAGAAAATGAAAATCTTATAAAAACAGAGATGTGGAAAGCACTGAAACTTATTTTTATATAGATAATTACTATCGTTTCTACGTAACACACCATGGAAAGCATTTTGTTAATTATAAATACACCAATGGATTATTTAAATAATAAAAAATACCTTTTTGGCGGAGGACCCTCCTGGATGGGATTTTGTTGTCCCTCCAGGGCTGCTGGGAGGAAATACAGGTCTGCAATTTTTGAAAAACTTCAAAAGAAAAACGTGATTCTGTGTCCTTTTTTTCAAACGCAACCGACACTTCAAAATACAAAATCTATACAACTACTCAATAAAGTTTTGTTACTTAACAAATAATAAAAAAAAATGATGTATTTATTTATATTTTTATATGGTTTTGTTTTTCAGTAGATATTTGTTATTTCTTTGTAATCAGCTTTCGCGCGTAAAGTCAGCTGTTTTTTCAAAAGCTCGATATTCTGTTATCGTTTTTTCAAAGGTTCTATTGCGTTAGGGGTTGCAACGATCCGTTCGCGACGAAATTCGAGCGCAGACTGAACCAAAAGGGGCGTCTGCGGTTTGGCATCCAGCCTCAAAAGCCTCCATATAAAATTACATCCGCTAAAGCTCTAGACAAATTTGCAGGGATCTGTACAATGCAACTTTTTACAGGTCTACCCCTAACGGGGCGTCCATTTTAATAAACAAGTAAGGTGTTTAGTCCGATAGTTTTACGCTTGCAAATTTTCTTGGTTAACAAATAAATAAGTTATTATTTGTATGTTAATGAAGGTTATGAAGGTTATGACTCTGGAGGAAATGAAAGAAGTATGTAAGGACAGAAAGAAATGGCGGTTGATCTGTAATGTTGGCGGCTAGGGTTTCTTAAATTGGAATTTGTTTTTGTTTGTAAATGGATATTTTGTATTTGGATATTATTATTTAATGATGTATAAAATGTAATTTGTCGTGTGCGTGTGTTCCTTGACTTATAGGTTGGTATGCGGCTGACCACCCATGCTGTAAAAATGGTTCACTTTGCCAATGTCACCCCTGTCTCAGGGAAGGACGGCAAGAGTTGCAGGGTGTATGTCCATTTGAGATTTGGTTTTTATGTTGTAGGTTCACATGAGGCATGTGCAAGCGCGAACTTGTACGTGTCTGGTTGTGAGAATGCATGTAATGTGAATCTCCAATGTAACATATCCTTGCAACTTAGATTAGATTAGATTAGATTAATGCAAAAGATAGCTTTTAGAGCGTCTTTTTAAGGAATATATTTTTTTATTTAGAAATATTTTTAGATTTCATTTCAACCTTATCTTGAGGCTTTTACCGAAAAGGGGCTTAACAAAGAGTTCTCAATTGTACAAAACAAGCTCTTTTTGAATAGTAAAATAAGATCCTATTACTCTTATCTATAATCTATAATCTAAGTTGCAAGGATATATTCATTTAAAGCTCTCAGATGTATGCCCACAAACCAACAAGTGTAGTTCGCGCTTACAAATGCTGAATGTGTACTTACAAATAAAATCCAAACCTCAAATGAACATAAATGAACATGAACATTGTCGGGGTTATAGCCGCGGGAGCTAAGAGGGCTGATCTTTCTAGCGTGTTTCGAATGGAACAACGCTGGTTCGATCCCCGCTTGGGTCACTTGACTTTAACTTTGACCCTGGTTCAACAGATGTTATTGGGTAATTATTATTTAATAATTCATTAATAATAAACAATAATGAATTATTAAATGATGATATTAATACCTGTTTCTGGCCAGGCAAAATAGGTTGGTGAATTGCATTCCTCTTCACAAATCTATATATATATATATATTTTTTTTTTTTTTTTTTTTTTTTTTTTTTTTTTTTATAAAAAATAATAAGCCCCACAACTTTTGCCGACCTTCCCTGAAACAGGGGTGACATTGGCAAAGTGAACCATTTTTTACAGTATGGGTGGTCAGCCTCATACCAACCTATAAGTCAAGGAATATGAATAATAAATTACATTTAAATATAAAAAAGAGCAAAACCTTACAAAGAAATCTATCCAAAAAAAGTCAAAAAATTCCTATGCAAAAAAATGTAGCAAATGAATACACCAACATTAGAAATCAACATTGCATATTAGCCGCCACTTCTTCCTGTCCTTGCATACTTCTTTCATTTCATTTTATAACATTACATATTACGTAAAAAACAAATTCTACGTATTACATAATAAGTTAATTTTCCTAATCGGTGTATAAAAAAACATGGTTATTAACTGTGGTTACAAAAACTTTTTTTTTTATTAAAATGATGTACAGTGCAAAACTAACTAAAAAATTCAATAATATCAATAAACAGTGAACCATTGAGTGTGAGACATCGAACATGTTTTTATAGTTTTCCTGATTCTCTATGGCTGACATATTATACATAACTGTAACTGTTATTCAGTCGCTGTTCCACTAGAGGTGGCAAAAACCTCTGCAATTTTTTTTCCTGACATACTTCACTCGGTTAGGTCACATTTGTATGTTTCCCTCCTTTACATTCTCTCTTCATATCTCCATACCATCACTATTTCCCAAATTTGATCAAACCATTCTTTTCTCAAAATGGTTTCAAAATTGATAATATCTACTAACTCGAGTTCGAAATGTGGACTGTTTATATATTACAGTGATAAATAATAAGTTTTTTGCTGTCTGCGCCAAAACCGAGTCCGGAAATCCGCGTTGCTTTGATTGCAAAAGGACAAACAAATAACGAAGGTAAAAGTGACAATCGTTATTTTACTCGTGCAGTCGGCACAACAGACAAAAGGTCAGCGCAGTCACGATCTATGTGAAAATATGAACTGCAGAACATATTTTCTTATTTATAGATAAATACATAAAAGACAAAAAAAAAGATTTTAACTATTTTATGAAAATGAGCTTCCACAAAGTTGCTGCAGAAAATAAAGATGATATGTTTATATATATTTTTGCAACTTAGATTATAGATTGATCATGCAAATCCAATTTTTACAGACATTCTGTACTTATGTCACCTTAAACTTTAACTAAGGGTGGCAAAGGCATGGTATGCATTAATTTTTACAGGTGGTTAACTAGCCACGAGCCAATCTATGAGTCAAGGACTCATAATAGGCAAAATAAATGTTTTTGTTGTTTGTGATATTTGTGATGATTTGTCCTTGTGTTGTTTTGTGAAAATGATGTATTTTCTATGTTGTTTTATCATTGTGATTTATTGTCTGTGATGGTGAGGGTTTGTCATGTGATTTTCTGTCATGTTTCGTTATGTCATGTGTTGTTTTGTCACTGTGCCATTCTATCCTGACACCGCGTGTACCACTAAACCCTATAAAGCATATTTAACAATTTATACATAAAACAGAAAAGTGAGAAAGAATAAATATAAATGAAGTACAACAATAAACGCCGTATTCACTAATATTACTAACACTTGACTTAAGCAACACTAGCGCTTAGATTGGCGAAGTTTATTTTCAAAATCAATATTTAGGGGAAAAGTGACGCTATGACTGTATAAATATAATACTAACACTTATGTTAGTACGGTCGACAGATTTCCAAATAAAAATGCACCAGAGAGTGTAAAAAAGTGCATTGAACTTCAGCATAGCGTAAAAAATAATACAATAGTGCCTCTAGTGAAGGTTTTAATTTTTTTTACATTCTTTTACGCAATTGTTGAGTAATTAAGCAAAATATTTAAAAAACCTTAAAGTTAATAATGAATAATTGACATATTAAGGTAGCATAGGGTTTCTCAGATAAATGCACCTTTTTGCTACAAGAGAGAACACTAAAAAAGTGTGAAAACCCTGCAGTCAAGAAGTTGATCATGAGTATTTTTTTATAGTTAGAGCACCTATAATGATAAGTTTCGAAATATATGGAAATAAATGGTGTTCCTTATCATATAGTTTACTATGAGGCTGACCACTCATACTGTACAAAAATGGTTTTATTTGTCAATGTCATCCCTGTTTCAGGGAAGGTCGCAAGAGTTCCATTGCTAATGTGCATTTAAGATTTGGGTTTTTATATTGTAGGTCCACATGCGGAATGTGTAAATGCGCAAACTTATACGTGTCTGCATATTAATAAGAATCTTAAGAAGAAAATGCATGAAAAAGGTGATGGATATGAATGAATTAAAAGAGGTATTAAAGGATAGGATGAAATGGAGGCAGATCTGCAGAGGCTCTGGCCACCCCTAGCGGAATGGCGACAAAGTTACAGTTACAGTTACATGTAATATATCTGTGCAACTTAGATTATTATTTAGATTATTGTAAAGAGCTCGCGTTTCTCCGGCATGAAATTTTGTGTGTCTGCCTCCATTGCTTTCCCGAGCAGCCAATCCGGAACCGGGCCTAAGGCGTTATACTGTACACAGTACGAGTATACTCGCCGATGGCCTGGGGCGTCCGCCGGTAGCCTGGGGCGAGAATGAACCGCATTCCCTCATTTAGAATACCTAGCAACATTCCGAATGGAATACTCACATAATGTTTGACTATAACAATATATTTTCTTATATAATATTTTGTATGGTTTGTGTATTAACACTGTGAAAATTCATATTTGATCTTATCTAAAATTTATAGAACTAAAACAATTACATAAAAGTTTTAGGCTTACACGGCCGGCTGATGATGCTGGAGAGATGTTTTCCGGGATCTGTTGCCGTGGTCCATGGGAGCTGGAGCTTCCGGACGTTTCACAGTTTTCATCAAGATCATCTTCATCATCACACCTCACGCTGAAGAAGACCATCGTAGACATCGGTGAAACATCTGCAAGCTCCACCTCCCATAGACTACGGCAACAGATCCCGGAAAACATCTCTCCAGCATACAACAATTACATTAAAACACTGTTTTCTTTTCTTTTAATTTTTTTAATATTGTTACCAACGCACGGATTTCGTGTGGACGTGTACCTAAGCACGTTGCTAGTATAATGACGAAATAAATAATAATAAAATGCTCTTAGTATAATCTACTATGGAAGTGTGTCGCATGTCCTCGAATACACGAGAACCAACGTATCAGTTCTTCAATAAGAAATTATAAAAATTTATAAAAAAACACAGAGTTTTATTTTCACAAATTGAGTATTTAATTCCACCTCAAGTACTTTCGACTTATTCACGTCATTATCAAGAGGATACTAAATTACAAAAATTGACAAGACAAACACCATAGTTCTTCAATATTTATCTTCAATAAAACAACTTACAACTGCGTTCTCCCCGAAAGAGTCACATGTGGCGTGTGGAACCTATTATTTTTTACAGGTCAGGGAGCCGGCTTTTCACCAACCGCTTCAGTTGAAGGAAGGGTTTCCAAGCTTCCGACGGGGCTGTTGAACAAAAGTATTGCAACGCAACGCAACTAAGCTACACATATAGTGTAACTTCTTGCCGCGTTATCCCCGAATGGTTCGCATGTGGCGAGTTGAACCTTTTTATTTTTACAGGTAAGGGGGCCGGCCTTACGCTAACCACTTCAATTGAAGTGGGGGTTTCCCAGCTCCCAAGAGGGCTGGTACTCATTTCTTGCGAAGGCTAAGTAAACCTTGCCGGTACTTTATTTTGGAGTTTGAAATAAACACGGAGAAAGGGAGATTATTTCTGACACCCTCGGTGTGATTCGAACCCGAGCTCACGGCATGGAATGCAAGCACTCTACCAACTGAGCTATTGACCGGACAAAAATTTCGAAATGTTGAATTAAAAATATAAATTTATTAACTGCCATCTAGAATTTACGATTGAAATTATTAATTAAAGTTTTAATTTATGTCATGCCAATTTTATAGATGTCACTCATTATGGATACAAAAGAATGGCTTCAAATTACAGGGTTCATGAGTTTTTTGATAGCTGGCGTAACGTTGTGTATAAGTAACAACTAATCTAATCTAATCTAAGTTGCAAAGATATGTTACATTGGAGATTCACATTACATGCATTCTCACAACCAGACACGTACAAGTTCGCGCTTGCACATGCCTCATGTGAACCTACAACATAAAAACCAAACCTCAAATTAACATACACACTACAACTCTTGCCTCCTTCCCTGAGACAGGGGTAACATTGGCAAAGTGAACCATTTTTACAGCATGGGTGGTCAGCCTCATACCAACCTATAAGTCAAGGAACGAGTATGTACTAGTATGTAATAAAAAAATATTAAGAAAAACAACTAAACTACACACATGGTGTTACTTCTGCTCTCTCCGAAGAGATCGCAAGAGGACAGTGGAACCTATTTATTTTTACAGATAAGGAGTCGTCCTTACGCCAACCACTTCAGTTGAAATGGGGGTTGCCTAGCTCCCGAGGGTGCTGGGGCTCATTTCTTCAAAAGGCTGAGTTACCTTGTAGGTATTATCATTTTGGGCTTAAAATTAACACTGAAACGGGAAATAATTTCTGACATCTTTGATGAGATTCGAACCTGAGCTTTTCAGCATGGAATGCAAGCACTCAACCAATTGAGCGATCGACCAGACCATTGAACCATTTTGATTAGTTAAAAATATTTATGTTCATGAATTTATTTCATGCGTTTTTCAAAATTTAAATGTAATTTGGCTCCTTTATATTTGATCATATTCGTTAGAAAAATTGGTAGAGCGCTTGCGTTCAAAGCTAAAGGGCTAGGGTTTGATTCCTACCAAGGGTGTCAGAAATTATTTCGAGTTGTGTTGTTTATTATATTTTAAAGTAAAAAAACATACCGGCAAGGTTTTCTCAACTTCACCAGAAATGAGCACCTGCCTCTTTGAGAGCAGGGAAATCCTCACTTTAAGTGAAGTGGTTGGTTTAAGGTTTACAGGTAAGTTCCCCCTACCTGTAAAATAAATAGGTTCCCCCACAGCATGCAAATCCTGTAAGGACAACGTGGTAAGAAATTACACTGTATTGCGTTGCTTGTATTTAAATATTGACGATGTTAATACCTGTTTCTGGCGAAGTATATATAACTACAGGTATATACTATATTAATGTACGAGAAAGAAGGCATTGTAAACATCATACAAAAATTCTATGAAAACCTGTATGACCAACACATTCCAACACCTTGGCAGCTGAGAACACAAAGTAATCGAACAGTATTGAATGTGGGGTCAGAAGAAATCCCAGAAATAAACAGATCTGAAGTCAGAGCCGCACTGAAGGAGCTCAAAAACCGGAAAAGCCCAGGTGAGGACAGAATCACTGCAGAAATGTTAAAATATGGCGGAAATTATCTGGAAGACGCCTTGTGTGTTCTGTTGAACAAATGCCTAGACGAAGAGAAGATACCGGAGACATGGCGAAATGCGGAGGTTAAAATACTCTTCAAGAAAGGAGACCCTAAGAGCGTTGAAAATTATAGACCAATAAGTCTACTCAGTGTTTTGTACAAGTTACTAACAAAAATTATCACAAAACGTTTGACAAACAAATTTGACTTTTACCAACCAGTGGAACAGGCAGGATTCCGAAAAGGATACAGTACCACCGACCATATACATACTGTTCGATCATTAATAGAGAAGTGTACAGAATATAATGTACCACTATGCTTAGGTTATGTCGACTACCAAAAAGCTTTTGATTCCATCGAAACATGGGCCATACTGGCAGCAATGGATCAAGCACGCATTGACTCGAGGTATACAGCTCTAATAAAAAACCTATACCAAAATGCAACCTTACAGGTAAAATTCAATGAGGACTGGTCGACGGATAAAATACAAGTTAAAAGAGGAATCCGACAAGGTGACACAATATCCCCGAAACTGTTTACACTGGCATTGGAATACATTTTCAAAAAGCTTAGTTGGGAAAACAAAGGAGTACTCATAGATGGAAAATACCTAAGCCATTTACGATTTGCTGACGATATCATTGTTATGAGTAACAATCAAGAAGAGTTAGCCGAAATGCTACAGGAACTGAACGAGGCCTCTAAAGATGTAGGACTGAGTATGAACCTGGCAAAAACCAAAGTAATGGGCACACAAAACTTTCAAATTAGGATTGAGGGCAGCAGTATCGAGGATGTCCAAGAATACATATACCTAGGTCACAGTATCCGAATAGATAAGAAAAACCAGACTGCTGAGCTTAGAAAAAGGGTTGGATTAAGCTGGGCTGCATTCGGAAAGATGGGATATATTTTAAAAAACCGGAAAATACCCATAAACCTGAAAAAGAAGGTGTATGAACTATGTGTGTTGCCAGTAGCTACATATGGCCTAGAAACAGTAACTCTCACAAAACAAAGTGCCGAGAAGTTAAGAACGACCCAAAGAGCCATGGAAAGAGCCATGTTAGGACTCTCCCTTAGAGATAGAGTCAGAAATGAAACGGTGAGAGAAAATACAAAGGTCACTGACATAATCCACCGTGTAATGACTCAGATATGGCAGTGGGCGGGACATGTAGCCAGAAGTCCGGATGACAAATGGACAAAAAGAATGCTGACTTGGAGACCTCGAACGACGAAGAGAAGTGTAGGGCGACCACAGTTGAGATGGAAGGATGACCTGGACCGGCATGCTGGCGCGACCTGGACGCAGATTGCACAAGACAGGTCGATATGGAAACAGATGGAGGAGGCCTTCGTCCAGGAGTGGACGGAAATGGGCTAAAGAAGAAGAAGATATACTATATATATACATTTTAAACGGGAAACCGATGGAAACCGGCTTGAATGGCACCCTTCGCCACAGGTAGGTAGTATTGTGACTTTTATTTTGAATTTTTAATACCTGACGATGATTTTAGATCGAAAACGTTTGTAAAAATTTAAAAAATAAATAATTGTATGCGTGAAAATAAAACAGTGTTTAATTTGAATCCTACAAATTAACAAATTATTAAATGTTATTATACATTTGCAACTAATATTACCTATAGATTACAGAAATTATTATATGGTATATAGACGGAATTTTTCAATTGTTATTTAAAGTCCATTTTAGGAAATAAGATTCAGAGAAATTTACAAAACTCAAATATTAAAAGAGTAATCGGCATTTTTTTTATAAATACAAAAAAATGCGAAAATTTTTTATTTGCAATGTTAGAAAAATTAAATATGCAGCAATCCTTGATTGACCTCCAAATTCATTTTTGCAAAAGTGCATTTTAATAAAAATACAAACATTAGGTACTTTGTGAAAATACCTACAAACAAATTTGTTTTTAGTTTTCGCATGATTTTATGACAGGCACGTATTAGAGTTTCGTAAATTAAGATTTTTGTTTTATTTAGATTACGTTCCTTGACTTATAGGTTGGTATGAGACTGACCACCCATACTGTAAAAAATGATTCACTTTGCCAATGTCATCCCTGTTTCAGGGAAGGTCGGGAAGAGTTGCAGGGCTTATGTTCATTTGAGATTGGGTTTTTATATTGTAGGTCCACAAGCGGCATGTGTTAGCGCGAAATTATTCCTACATGTCTGCTTGTGGGAATGCATTTAATATAAATCTTAAATGATTTATATCTTTGCAGCTTAGATTAGATTAGAATAGATTAGTTTTTTATTCTAATACTGGACATATGAAATTCTGTTTTTTTCTAGGAAAGTGGAAGGGAAGTTGCAGTGGTAGGGAAAACGGTTGAAAATAATATGGTTGTGTAGAGTACATTTCAAGGATCACAACCATATATTTTTTAAGTAGTAAAAATAAAGATATCATTGATAATTTTGAAAAATAAAATGCGGAGAATTTACAACCTGCCAAAAAAGCAATGTAAACGGTTAGGGACGTGTGTCGTCATTTTGACGACAAAAGTCGCTGTCAAACCGACTACCTGGGCCATTTGACACCTAAACTCCCAAGATCTGACGTCATATCCGCCCGAATAAAGCAATGACCTGTTTTAGCGGAAATGGAAAATACGCGAATATTAAAGAGCTATAATTTAAAAACTAAGGCACATATAATTTTTTTAAAAACGCAAATGCATTTTAAAAAATATAGCCTACCATTTTATGAAATAAAATAAAAAAGTGCAAATACCCTATTCCGGGAAAAATTGAAGCATAATGTTATGATTAATATATTTATCGAAGTTGCAAAGATCGTGGAGTAGGATACATGTACAATAAATGAACATTGAACTATGACCGCTTTGCCATGCAATTATACCTTCCCTGCTTACTTTTTTTGTATGATATATTAAGGCTGTTATTTAAAAAAAATCCCGTTGTTTTAAAAAATATGTTTCTTATACTTTAAGGCCTTAGTAAAAGAGTGACATTAATAAAAAAAATCACGCGTGTTAAATGATTTGTTATCTAAATTTTAAAGATCTTTTAAATAACTTAAAAGATGATACCACAAAAGAATATTAAAAAACTCGTTTTTTTCACATTTTTTTGCTCTCATTTTGTTGTTTTGTATTTTGGAAATATATTTTTTGTTCACAATTATAGAATGATACAAATTCTAGTTTGTGGTGTGATTTTTTATAGAATAATGTGAACAGTTATTGCGATAATATGAAAAAACTGTTTCCAAGAATTAAATAAGTTAATTAGTTTCAGTTTTTTTTAATCTGAAGGCAACGAAGAAGGTAAAATAATAAGTATAACATATTTATTACATCAAAAATATATTGCATGTTTTTTACATTTCACGCAAGTTAGAAATTAAAAAAAGCGTCCAATTATCCAATCAGAAAGAAATAGCGGTTGATCTGTAATGTTGGCAGCTAGGGTTTATTAAATTGGAATATGTTTTTGGTTTTAATTTTGATGCCCATACATTTATTGATTTAAAAATGTAATTTGTCGTGTATGTTCCTTGACTTATAGGTTGGTATGCGGCTGACCACCCATGCTGTAAAAATGGTTCCCTTTGCCAATGTCACCCCTGTTTCAGGGAATTACGGCAAGAGTTGCAGGGTGTATGCATTTAAGATTTGGTTTTTATGTTGTAGGTTCACATGCGGCATGTGCAAGCGCGAACTTGTACGTGTCTGCTTGTAAAAAAGCATGTAATGTGAATCTCCAATGTAACATATCTTTGCAACTTAGATTAGATTAGATGCGGACCTGCTAACAATATAAACCTACACGTTGTACCTGCTCATCCATTCTTCTATATATGTAGTTGTGTAACATTAAAATTGTATTTTTAAGTTTAGAAAATAGTTGACCACTTGAGAGATAATTAATTTTGTAATATTTAAAAAAATGTTCTCCAATTTCTTACCGTTTGAAAATGATTCTTTCACCAGGAATCAATCCACGTTACAGTGCAATAACTTAACAAATGTCTTCAAAATTAAATTTGACTCAAAGTGTAGTTTGATCTTTGTTGGGATGGTCTTGATAGCTGTAGCCTTTGTGGGTCTGGTGTTTAGAGCATTCTGTGCATACCACCATGACTCTGAAGACTTGAATGTGACGGAGATCGAAGAAGTCACATACGGAGGAGTAGAAGACGACCTTGATGAAGAGAATAATTTCATCACACATTACATCAAGACCCAATTGAAGGACGAATCAAGATTTGATTAATTTTAAGTATTCAAAGCATTGCAAAATGTGTACTATATTTTACTTATTTTTTCAATGATTTCATTCCATAATTATCAAGCATTCAAGACTAAAGAATGTGGAGAAGACAGCAAGGAATTTGTCGTCGATTCAAGGAACAAATGAACACGGTATGAACAGGATAAGAAGGTGGAAGGATGTGTCAATTGGCTGAAATAAATAATTTTCATTAATTATTTAGCTAATACATATTGATACAGATATTTTTTATATTTTTGTTTTCTTTGAATAAAAATATATTTTTGTATTTATTTTGCATTTTCTGCAAACTTATTGATATTTTTTTTATTAACTTTATGTTCGTTCGAGGTTTGGATTTTATCATGTAACTTTACAAGCAGCTTTGAAAGCGCAAACTTACACGTCTTATACAAACATACCCAACAGTCTTTTTAAACATACCTAAACAGTTGAAGCCTAAAGTTTCTTGTCAATATAATAATAATCTAAATCAATTTCGACCATAAATTATATATACTTCAATACTGCTGGAAAAAAAATCTAAGTGGCAAAGATATTTAACAAGACAAACGACATTTTAGGTTCATAGTATATGCGCATGCCCACAAGCAACCACAATATGTAAGTTCACGCTTACACATGCTGCATGTGTACATACAAAATAAACAGAACCTCAAATGAATATAAACCTTGCAGCTCCTAATGTCATGTCCTAAAGCCGGGGGTGGCATTGAAAAAATTGAGGCTATCAGGGCAATAGTGGTGTATTCCACAATTTCGGCTAAGTGGCGTTTTGGCGTTATTTTCATTCTTTATTAAAGTATCTACCAAATCAGAAGTAGTGTAAGATAGTTTAGCTAGTGAAAAAGAGCCACCACTTCTGATTTGGTAGATACTACAAGAAGGAATTAAAATTACGACAAAACACCACTTTGCCAAAAAAATTTAAAACACCACTTTTGCCCTGATAGTCTCTAATGTGAACTTTTAACAGCGTTGAGGGTCAGCCTCATGCCAATCTATAAAAGAAGAAAAAAGTCATCGTGTTACAGTCCAACAAATGACAAGTCAGTGTTTTTCATAGAACAGTACAGTGGCATAAATAACTATTATTTCATGATTAAAAATATTGCTACTCTTTAAAATTCAACTCAATGCTTTTTCTAGATTTCGCAATTAACAAACATATAAACATTCAGCACCTTTTTTGCATTCCTAGAATTTGACGTTCTTTATCAATTTTGATAATAATTTTCCAACCAGTTTTTTTTTTTGCAACCCACACATAACTAAAAAAATAATGTAAAACAAATTAAAAAAATAAATATGCACACCAGCGTTTCACGTAGGTACCTACTTTAAATTTATAAAAAAATATTTCAGTAGAACTTCAATAATCTGAGTAATCTTGAATCGAGGCTTGGATTATAAAAAAATCGAATGGTCTGGACTTTCTTATAATGTCTTTATCCTATTATCTTTATATATAACATTTAAAATTCATGTTCACAGACACGTGTAAATTCGCGCTTTCAAATGCTGCATGTCTATAATCTAAGTTGCAAGGATATATTCATTTAAAGTTCTCAAATGTATGCCCCCACGGGTATGCCCACTAACAAACACGTGTAGTTCAATCATCAAACCTTAAATGAACATATGCCCCACAACTTTTGCCGACCTTCCCTGAAACAGGGGTGACTTGGGGAAAGTGAACCATTTTTTTCAATATGGGTGGTCAGCCTCATACCAACCTATAAGTCAAGGAATATGAATAATAAATAACAATTAAATATAAAAAGAACAAAACCATAAAAATAAATCTATACAAAAAAAGTAAAAAATTTCCTATGCAAAAAATCTAGCAAATTAAAACATCAACTTTTGCCTTGCAATTTTTTTTACAAACCTTCCTGGGCGGTCAGCCTCATCAAATTATACATCAACGAAGCTTAGAGTACGAAAATATTTTTTATGCCAACCATTTTGTCAATACGATGACGTATACGCAATATAATCAGCACAAAAATTAAGTATTGCACACGCGAATTCAGTAGGGAAGCATCCATTGTCTTGCAAACCGTTCAACGCGTGACACTTACCGCATCGCGTTTCGAATTTCTTCACACCTTTCCAAATCAGAATAATGTCTTCATTCTCCACCGCTTCGTCCCTGTTTCCCATGGATAATCAAATAACCCTTTACGACTATTCTGCCCTGACTTGGGACTGCACCCTGCTGGTTGTTTCCATCTTTGTCCTGTTTGGACTTTTGCTCCGTGCAGGAGTGAACCTCATCAGCATGCGCGACAAAAAGAAACACGGTTTAAAGATTGTTATCATCAAGACCCAGGGAGAAGATCTGACCGACAACGACGAATACTGCAATGAAGTCATCGTCCAGAATGCTGCTCAAGATAAGAGGATGTTTTGATTTTTCACGATGTAATCAAGAATATTTGATGGAAGCATCTTGTTGTTACTGATAAAAGAAGATAATCTCGTCAAGATTCCATGAAGATTCAAGATTTCTAAGAATCTTATCTCATTAAGATTCCATGAAGATGTACAAGAAGACCATTTTGTGAATTTCTATGGATATTACAAGATCATTTCTTCAAGATCCCACGAAGATGAAGACTTCCTGAATGACTATCAATTCCAGAATTCCAAGGCAGTTCTAAGATTTTCAGAGGATTATCTCGTCAAGATGTCAAGATTTCCAAGAAGACTATCTCATTGAGATTCCATAGAGATTTTAAGAGATCCAGAAAATGCATCTCTGAAAGATTCTACAAAAGTTTCCATGCAAAATTAGAAAAAAATCCATGGAGATCATTTCTTCAAGTATCCATTGAAACTTTAAGACTCCAAGAAAATTATCGCATGAATATTCCACGGATGATAAGATTTCGTCTCAAGATTCCATGACTGTGGTTATCGGTTTGCAGTGCCATCTTCCAGATATCTGAGAGCTAGCTGGTCTCCTTGTAGTGCCCAAGACTATCGTCCTAGATTCTTCATCCACCAGTTGAATCTCTGCCATCGCAGCGAACTTCTTTTCATCACTACATAGGTACTTTAAATTTGAGGGAGATTTTTTTTTGTCAACCAGTCAATAATTATGTTTCCATTTTAATAAAAATAAACAAAAATGTAAAATTGGTGTTTTATTTTTTGATTGTCGTTTTCTATGCTTTTTCTTTCAGATATCAAAACTTAAATATGTATTTCATCATCGAAAACAATTAACCAGTAAAATAACAATCCTGTATCTCTTTAAAAAAAACAGTTATAAATTAAAACATGAAATATTTACCTACTGTTTAGTCATTGTAGAGTCACGTAGAACCAAAAGCGGAAACAAACGCAACTAAACTACACATATGGTGTAACTTCTTGCCGCGTTATCCTCGCATGTGGTGAGAGGGACATTTTTATTTTTACAGGTAAGGGGGCCAGCCTTACACCAGCCCTTTCAGTTGAAGTGGAGATTTTCCCAGCTCCGAGGGGGCTGGTACTCATTTCAACGCAACTAACCTATACATATATTGCAACTTCTTGACGAAGGGGCATGTGGCAAGTGGAACCTGTTTATTTTTACAGGTAAGGGGCACTTCAGTTGAAGTGGGGATTTCCCAGCTCCCGAAGGTGGGATAGTACCTACTCATTTCTTGTAAAGGCTGAGTAAACCTCGCCGGTATTTTATTTTGGGGTTTGAAGTAAACACTGAAACACGAAATCATTTCTGACACCCTCGGTGGGATTCTAGCCCGAGCTCTCAGAATTGAATGCAAGCATTCTAGCAACTTGACATCCATAAAACCTATATATATAATCTAAGTTGCAAAGATATATAAACATTTAATAGTGTATACCCACGAACAGACATGTGTAAGTTTGCGCTTACAAATGCTGCGCGATGTGTACTAATATACCATTAGTTTCCAAACCTCAAATGAACATAAACGTTGCAATTTTTGCCGACCATCCCTGAAACAGGGATATAATATAATATTGTCGGTGCTATGGCCGTAGGAGTCCAGTCACTGTTCTGTATTTGGAACAGAATACGTTGGTTTAAATCACGTCTCGCTCATTTGACCATAACTTCAACCTTAGTTCAACAGATGCCATTGCATACGTAAAAGCTTCTGTTTTTCTATGAAGCCAACTGTCCAGGCAAAATAGGTTGGTGAATTTCATTCCTCTTCCCAAATCTATTTATAGAAATAAATAATATTTAATAATTATTAATATATAATATGCACTAATATAAAAGTAGAAATATGAAAAAGCCACGTTTGAATTCTAATAAAACGCCTAACAATGCAGATTACCAGTACTTGGAAGTTTTTTATTGTCATAGAGAGAACAAGATTCATATTTCATTTCTCCATAATGCAATTTGATACTTTAGTAAATGAGGAATGAAAAATTTACTTTGTTCACAATGCATAGCATTATTTTACTATATGGCTTATACCAGAGATTCCCAATGTGGCCCATATGGGCTGAACATGGAATGCTGAGGGTCCATCTGTATATGTGCAATATCTATGATCTTAGTTGCAATGATATATTTACATAAAAGATTAATATTAAATGCATGTTCACAAGAAGACACGTGCAAGTTCACGGTTACAATTAATAGATATAATCTATAATAAAAGTTGCAAATAAATATTGACGTCAAAGCCTAATATTTAATACATGCCCACAAGCAGGTACATGTAAGTTCATAATTACACATGCTGCTCCTGTACATACAAAATAAACCAAATCTCATTAGAACATAAACCTTATAAGTTACAACTCCTGTCGCCGTTTTCTGAAACCGGGGTGGCATTGATAAAAGTGAATCAAGTTTATACAGCGTGAGGAGTCAACCTCATACCAATGTATTTGTCAAGGAATTAAAAATTAAAATTAAATTAGGCTGATTTATTTGGTGAGCGCTGTTTTTGTGTGTATCACACCTCAAGAGCCCTCTGCGAGCTTGATCGTCGCTGTAGAAAGCGCCAATTCTCAAGCAAGACCCAGTTGTTGTAAGGCTGGATGGACCTTTTGATGACCGGTCTTTGGTAAAGATTTATGAATTTTTCATCCCAGCGAAGAGCAAATTTGAAAATATAAATGGTATATTTTCTGTGCTCCCAGTTACGAGTCCGAAGTGTTACCACCTGGACCAAGGAATGACTCAACCTTGCCGGTATTCTATTTCAGATTTGTAATAAACACCGAAATGGGAAATTATTTTTGACATCGTCGGTGGGGATTGAACCTTGGCCCTAAGGATCGAATGCAAACATTCTACCAACTGAGTTGTCGACTAGTACGAAAATGTGAAGTTCGTCCTGCTTGCGTTAAGCCTCGGAGTGTGGTACGTCCTTTTTGTTTCGCCCGTGGCGTCAATCACAATGAGAGATTAGGTTAGGTACGTCGCTGGCTCCGGGGCAAATCGGCCAATAGGTGTGGACTCGGGCAAAAAGAAAACTAAAATCTTCATCTGCAAATTTTCTTGATTATATTCTGACTGTCTATACAATCTATCTATAATCTTAGTTGCAAAGATATGTCACATTAAGAATCATATTAAATACATTTCCATAACCAGCCACGTATAAGTTCGCGCTTACGTATGCTGGATGGGGAATTGAATTGTTGTGGATTCGAATCCCGGCGGAGCACACAAATATACCATTTATATTTCCAAATGTGCTCTTCGCTGGGTTGAAAAATTCATAAACCTTTACCAAAGACCGGTCACTGAAGTTCCATCCAACCTTACAACAGCTGGGTCTTGCTAGAAAACTGGCGCTTTCTACAGCGACAATCAAGCTCGCAGAGGGCTCTTGAGGAGTGATACACACTAAAACAGCGCTCACCAAATAAATCATCCTAATATTATTATTATTATTATGCAGCGAAGATGATGATGATGATTTAAATATAGCGCCGTTTCGTGAAGATTGTCACTCCAAGGGCGCTTGCTGTGCTCTCGCTGCGGAGTAGTGTGTCTTGAGGGATGTTTTGAGGTTTTCCCTGGATTTAGATGTTCGAACTTCCGGTGGCAGCTGGTTCCACGAAAAGGGACCCGCAACAGCAAATGCACGATTGCCGAACACAGTGAAAAAGCAGTGAAGGCAGACATACGTCGCTGGAGAGCAAAGGCGATGGACAAGCGAGGGTGAAGGAGAATCCTAGATTCAGGCAAAGCCCATTTAGGATGGTCGAGCTTATGCTGATCTAAATCTAAATCTAAGTTGCATATATATGTATCATTTGAGATTCATATTAAGCACAAGCGCTCAAACATGGCGCATGTGGACCTACAATATAAAAAACCCATTCTCAAATGAACATAAGCCCTGCAACTCTTGCCGACCTTCCCTGAAACAGGGGTGACATTGGCAAAGTGAACCATTTTTTATAGTATGGGTGGTCAGTCTCATACCAACCTATAAGTCAAGGATGATGATACTGCGAATCAAGTTTCACTAAAAAGTATAAAAAATAGGAATCCTTTGTCATAGGATTTTTTTTGGTAGTATTATAAAGCCTGAATCCTGGTCTGGTTGCCGCAAGGCAGATCCGGCTATGTATTTAATTTATCATACCCTGGTATGTTTTATTTGTGTACCAGGGCCCCGGGGCACTGAGCGGCCCTGTATTCCACGCGGTGGGTGTATTGAGAACAAGACCGACTGGGAAAAGCCCCGGGCGCCAAACTTGGACCTGAGTCACCGTGCATTGTAGTCAGAAAACGGCTCTACATCGTCATCATCTGCATGATAATTCTTCTCATTTTTCTTTTTTTTCAAATTTGTATGCAAAGGTTATAAAAAAGTTATTTGTTTGTACATTCCTTGACTGATAGGTTGGTATGCGGTTGACCATCCATACTGTAAAAAATGGTTCACTTTGCCAATGTCACCCCTGCTTCAGGGAAGGTCGGCAAGAGTTGCAGGGCTTATGCTCATTTGAGATTGGGTTGTTTTATATTGTAGATCCACATGCGGCATGTGTAAGCGCGAAATTATGCATGTCTGCTTGTGGGAATGCATTTATTATGAATCTCAAATGATACATATCTTTGCAGCTTAGATTTAGATTTAGTATACCCTTCAATACGTCTATAATAATAATCTATAATCCAAGTTGCAAAGATATATTAACATTTAAAGCTCATATTAAATGTATGCCCACAAACAGACACGTGTAGTTCGCGGTTACAAATGCTGAATGTGTACTTACAAATAAAATCCAAACCTCAAATTAACATACACCCTACAACTTTTGCCGACCTTCCCTAACACAGGGGTGACATTGTCAAAGTGAACCATTTTTTACAGTATGGGTGGTCAGCCTCATACCAACCCATATGTCAAGGAATATAAATAATAAATAACATTTAAGTAAAAAAAAACAACAAAACCTTAAAAAGAAATCCATACAAAAAAGTCAATAATTTCCTATCCAAAAAATGTAGCAAATTAATAAACCAACATTACAAATCAACATTGCAGATTAGCCGCCACTTCTTCCTGTTCTTACATACATACCTACTAGTCTACGTTACTACATAATTGATCCATTGAGCAGAGAAAGCTGGTATATTATGTAAATTTATTCAATAAATAATGTTTATTTAAATATACATTGATTCTCTTCTTTTCAAAATGGGGAGGGGTAATATCGACTCACGAAAAAATATTTTGGGGTAATGGTTAAAAAAGTTCCCCGACCGCTGTTATATGGAATAAGAAATACCGCCGTCTTACCATACAGAGTGAGATAGAGAGTAGAAGAACTCAGGGACGCCAAAGGACATCGTGGCTGAAAAACCTGCGACCGTGGTTCAACAAATGCTTTTCTTTTTTACTGTTGCGAATGCATAATTTTGTGTTTGTGTGAGTTGGTGTGAGATGTGCCTGTGTAAGTCTGTGAAGTATCTTAGCCAGTGGCAAAAGGTGCCATACAAGCCGGTTTCCATCGGTTTCCCGTTTAAAATGAGGCAGAAATAATAATAAAGTAGACTGCATGGTTTCAATGGGGAAAAATATGTACCTATTGTTTCTTTGGTTTTAAATGTATTTTTTTACTTTGTGCCTATATTTTTTAACTACATTGTTACATCATTTTAAAAGAGAAGCCGATGGGAACCGGCTTGTATGGCACCCTTCGCCACTGATAGGTACTTAAATTATCGTACTTGTATTTGTTTGATATTATGTGAGTGACTCGAATATTCCAAGAAGAATGGTCTGCCTGTGCTCTGTGCTCTGGGTCTGATCTCGCATGTGCCAGTCCCTAATCTTATCTAATCTAATCTACTAAATCTAATCTAAGTTGCAAAGATATGTTACATTGGAGATTCATATTACATGCATTCCCACAACCAGACACGTACAAGTTCACGCTTGCACATGCCTCATGTGAACCCACAACATAAAAACCAAATCTCAAATGGACATACACCCTGCCACTCTTGCCGTCCTTCCCTGTAACAGGGGTGACATTGGCAAAGTGAACCATTTCTACAGCATGGGTGGTCAGCCGCATACCAACCTATAAGTCAAGGAACATACACGATGTTTCGTGTATGTTTCCCTAATGTTTCGAGAATAACTCTTATCCACCTTTAAATAGTGATCGAGATGTTTTGCAGCCAGACTTGTAATCTAAACCGTTGAGTTACACAGTTCAAAAGCAATTCTGTGTACGAACCGTATCTTAAAAATAATTGTGCAAAATAATTAACTGTAATTTCTATTAAATTGCACCCGGTAATATCATAACTCTACATTAGTTCCAAAACTGTTATATTACATGACCTATTTGTAATATGAGTACTTAGTATGGAATACTCGAGGTCTCTGCAAACAGGCAGCCCACTGCCTGAAAATTATAAATTGTAATGTGGTTCTTTCGACAAAGACCTCTACTTGTGCTAGGATCGTTATGTATTCAGCTTATTTGGCTACGAGAGGGTGGAGGGAGATGGGAGGGGACGGGGTGGCCCGAGGGATGAAAATTACTAAAACTGACGCTTTCCCACAACATTTGAAGCAAACGCAACTAAGCTATACATATAGTGTAACTCATTGCCGAAAGGTTTCGCATGTGGCGAGTGTTTTTTTTTTCGGTGCTATTCTTAAACATTTTAGTCATCGGATGAGCCCACGCTTTGACAAACTAATGATGGCTGGACTGAAAGTCTCATCTCCACGGTCATTCTTACTGTACTGTATCCTGCCGCCGTTCCACTAGGGGTGGCCGGTACCTCCGCAGATGCGCCTCTAATTTTTTCTGTCCTTACAAACCACTTTCATTTCCTCAATATTCATCACCTTTTTCATACATACTCTTCTCTTATTCTCACTCTGCAGGTTCCATTCTTTCGCAATCTCACCTATTTGGTCTAACCATTCTTTCCTCGGCCTTCCCCTTCCACGCTTTCCTCTGACATTTCCTTTGTACACTTTCTTCGTTAGTCGTTCATCACTTCACATTCTTACCTTCCAAATTTCGGTAATATTTGTAAGAAAACGAATCAGCTGTTTACTTGCGGCCATCTTGGATTGACAGATCTTCATACATATGCATCATTGGTTTGCCAAAGTGTTGGCTCAACCGACGACTAAAATGTCTAAGAATAGTCCCGAAAGTGTCCTACTCGAGCGATGAAAATGTTTCATTTTTACAAAAAACCGCTCGAGGTGATAACAAATTTATCATTAGGGAAGAGAGAAAGAGAAGAACTCCTGCATAGGTGATACATAAATTTTACATTATTCGTGTTCAAATTTTTGTACAAAATATAATTGCAAAATTTAGACAGTTACATGCTTTCAAATTCCTTATACGCGTTTTTTTAGCTTATTTCTATCTTAAAATACTATCTACGTTATGTACCTTTTTCTTATCTATTTATGTGTGACAGGAATTTTATAAAAACTAACTACAAAAAAACAAGAAAGTAGGCCGCTCTATTGTTCCCTCCGTTTGGCTTATCTACCATTTGAGTCAAAGATGGCCCTTCAATCAAATTATCATAAGAAGCACATTCTACACAATATGAGCTAAGACGACACGACAATATACTCGTAAGAACCCGTTTCCACTTGTCAGGTTTCGGATTCGTATACTAATCGGAGGTTTCAGTGGCAGAACATTATGGAGCTATTCACACTTGTCGGAAACCGATTTTGTCCAAAAATGTTCTGCCACTGGAACCTCCGATTAATATACAGTCCGACACCCGACAAAAGGGAACGGGCTCTAAGAGTTGTTTTAAACATTTTTTTTTTTATCAATTAACAGTTTTCATTAGACACATTGATCCAGTACGCATACAAATATTGCTCTTGTGAGATTACCTGTGATGGATATAAGATAAACAAGCACTAAGAGTAAGCTTACGCGTACGTACGGACCTTTGATAATCTAAGTTGCAAAGATATATTAATTGCATTACTTAACTCGAAAAAATAAAAAGGTTCCATACGCCGCATGCGAACCCTTCGAGGACTATCCAGTAAGAGGATGCACTAGAAATGCAAATTATTATTTAAATTACATTAAATTAAGTTCATCTTTATTGTACCTATACCTACCTATTTATTTGAATTTATGTTATTTTGATCTATGGTTTGTTCTTAATAATTTTAATTTGACATACAGCACTCTTGATAATGACCTGAATATTGATGGTCGAAAGTGCTCGAGATATAAAATATTGTTGTGAAAATTAAACTACGTTAAAGAAAAAATAATTTTATTTTAAATACACTAGAAATGCATTTATTTTAGTTGCGTTTGAATTTTTTTTTACAAAACATTCTCTGTAGGTACGAATCTCATACTTACTGCTGCCAAGCTACACATGTAGTGTAACTAATTGCCGCGTTCTTTCCGAAGGGGTCGCATTATCAGATAGCTAGGGTGAAATGGGTTGGTCGCCTCCCCCGTAGTAAAATGCCTTGGGCTGTATAAGGACTCGCCTCGGGCAGTTCTAGCGCTTGCTAAGGTGAACTATCGCATCGGGGTAGGAAGCCAAGAGCTGTGTGTGAAACAAAATAAGATGTAAAGGAATGAACCTACTACCTAGAATGCAAACTCATCGGATGCTGCAGAAAAAATACATACTTATTGTACACTTTTCAGTGTGATTCCTATTGATTTCTCTGAATAATAAATTGATATGAAAATACATAGGCTAGCTCCGCAAATTGGGAATAGAAGTTTGGTATTAGGTAAATAGGTTAATTCTCTAAATCTCATGTATATGGTTGGTCCTCAGAAGTTTGGTATTAGGTGAATACGTTGCGTTGGTTCTCTTAATTGAAAATAGATTGTTGCTTTTAGGTAATTAGTTGATCAAAGTAATGGGTGTGACAGAAACAAAAATGAAAGGGAATGGTGAGAAAGTATTAGCGAATGGTGAATTGTATATTTGGTCAGGTGTGGAAGATGGGAATGAAAGGCAGGGTGTAGGTGTGATTGTGAGTGAGTGTGTGAAGGGATGCATAGCGGGTTACCAAAGAATTTCTCCCAGGATTTTGGTTGTTAAATTCAAAATTAACAGTTTGAAACTTTTCTTGGTGACCTGTTATGCTCCTGTTGATTCAGAGTGTATGGAGGTGAGAATGAGTTTTTGGAATGAGCTGAATGCGGTTGTGCATGAAAGGAAGAAGAATGAAAACATTGTAATTTTAGGTGATATGAATGGATGGATAGGTGCGCAGAGGGATGAATGTTTGAAAATTATTGGTCCTGGTGGGAGAGGTGTAGTCAATGATAATGGGCGACATCTGATTGCTTTGTGTGCGGAGCACAGTCTTTTTGCATCGAATACTTGGTTTCGGCATAAGGATGTGCATCTGTACACGAGGCAGATTGTGGGAAGTCGCACAATCATTGACTACATCTGTGTGGATGAAAGACTGAGAGGAGCCGTAAGAGATAGCCGTGTCTACCGCGGGCCTGAAATAGGCAGTGATCACTATCTCTTATGTGCTAAAATAATGCTTGGTGAAGTAAGAAAGAAGAAACGCAAGAAGCAAGTAAGAATGACTAGAATAAAAGTAGAAAGGCTGAATGAAGAAAATGTGAAAGAGAAGTATGTATCAGAGCTCCACAAAATTTTAAGTGTAAATGAACTTGAGAAGAATGTGTGTGGAAAAGATATTGAAAGCATGTGGAAAGATCTGAAGGAAGGAATGATTGAATGTGCTAAAAAAGTTTGTGGGGTAACGAAAGGTGGAAAATTGAAAGGAGATGCCTGGTGGAATGATAGAGTGAAAGAAGCTGTGAAAGTTAAGAAAAAGTGTTATGAAAATTGGCTGAATGATAGAAATGATAGAAAGCTAGAAGACGAATATAAGATAGCTAAGAGAATGGCGAAGACTATAATTTATGAAAGCAAGATGAATGAACAAAGAAAGATTGATGAAAGGATTAACAAAAGTTTCACCGACAGTAAGAAGGAATTTTGGAGGTGGATCAATGCGGATAGAAATAAATCTTCTGCATTGACCACTCCGGGAGTCAAAAGTGCTGCCGGTGAGATGGTATGGGAGAATGAAGAAGTATGCAAGAGATGGAAAAACTATTTTCAAGAAATTTTTGGCCAGGGTGAAAGAAGAATTTATGAACAGACAGATGAAGAGAATGAATTGAAGATTTTGAAAGAAGAAATGAAAGTGTCTATTTCACGTCTGAAGAATGGGAAGTCTGCTGGGTTTGATGGTATAAATGGTGAAATGTTGAAAGCAGGAGGTGAATGTGTGATAGATTGGATGCACGAATTATGTAAGCTTTGTGTGAATGCAGGAGTAGTACCGATGGATTGGAGGAAGGCAGTCATTGTTCCCATTTACAAAGGTAAAGGGGACAAAAAAGACTGTCAGAACTTCAGACCAATCAGTCTACTCAGTATACCAGGAAAAGTCTTCTGTAAGGTGATTATAAAAAATGTGATTCTGACTACTAGCAAAAGGGTTTCCGATATACAGTCCGGCTTTATGGCCGGTAGAGGCTGTGTTGATCAGATTTTCACTCTACGACAACTTGTTGAAAAACAATTGTCGGTGAGGGGGAAACTGTTCACGGCCTTTGTGGATCTGGAAAAGGCTTTTGACTCAGTGGACAGAGGTATGTTGTGGGATGTTTTGAAAGCATACGGAGTGAATGGAGCTCTACTCAATGCGGTGCATGCGAACTATGAGAATAGTATGGCCTGCATTCGTATTGATGGTGAGTATAGTGAATGGTTTGAAGTTTTTAAGGGTGTAAGGCAAGGATGTGTGATGAGCCCATGGCTATTTAACATAGTCATGGACAAGTGTGTTCGAGATGCTAGACTTGATGATTGTGGATTAATGATAGGAGAGAGCAAAGTAAGCGTTTTACTGTATGCGGATGATGCAGTCCTTGTATCTGATTCAGCAGTGGAATTGCAAATGATGCTCTCTAGATTGAACGAAGCTTTGAAAGGTAATAATTTGAAGTTGAATGCTAGAAAGACGAAAGTTTTGATTATTGAAAGAGATGATGAAAATATGAATTATGAATTTAAAATTAATGGAATGAATGTTGATGTTGTAAATGAGTTTGTATATTTGGGAAGTAAGTTTGAAAAAGATGGAAGAATGGCCGGTGAATTTGAAAGAAGAATAATGAAAGGCAGGTGTGTACTGGGTGCGACCGCTTGTATCGCCAGGAACCAAAATCTCTCAAAAAATGTTAGATTGGCGGTGCACGGTGGTATACTAGTGCCAACCTTGATGTATGGAAGTGAAGCCTGGACGGTGAGTGAAAGGGAAATTAGTAAAGTCCATACAGTAGAAATGGACTATCTAAGAAGTATGATTGGGAAAAAACGAAGTGACAGGGTGAGGAATGATTTTGTAAGAGAAGAATGTGGTGTAAGGGAAAGTGTGAAAGTGAAGATTAAAAGAAGTATGTTAAGATGGTTCGGGCACTTGGAGAGAATGAGTGATGAAAGATTGACGAAGAAAGTATATGTTGCTAGAATAGATGGATGTCGTGGTAGAGGAAGACCGAGAAAAGTATGGAAGGATCAAATCTCTGAAATAGCGAATGAATGGGATATCCAGAGTCATAATAAAAGGAGGACTTGTATGAAAAAGGTTATGACTCTGGATGAAATGAAAGAAGTATGCAAGGACAGGAAGAAGTGGCGGCTAATCTGCAATGTTGATTTCTAATGTTGGTGTATTCATTTGCTACATTTTTTGCATAGGAAATTTTTGACTTTTTTTGTATAGATTTCTTTGCAAGGTTTTTGTTCTTTTTTATATTTAAATGTAATTTATTATTCATATTCCTTGACTTATAGGTTGGTATGAGGCTGACCACCCATACTGTAAAAAATGGTTCACTTTGCCAATGTCACCCCTGTTTCAGGGAAGGTCGGCAAAAGTTGTGGGGCTTATGTTCATTTGAGGTTTGGATTTTATTTGTAAGTACACATTCAGCATTTGTAAGCGCGAACTACACTTGTTGGTTTGTGGGCATACATCTGAGAGCTTTAAATGAATATATCCTTGCAACTTAGATTATAGATAGATTATAGATTATAGATCAGAATTGAGAATAGCTGGTTGATATGATGCAAATATGTAGGTTGATTTTCTGGATTGCGAATAGATGGTTGGTTTTAACGTAAATATATTTAGACCGGTTTGTAGTCCATTAGCAACACTTCGTACTCGTAAATGTAATGTTGTGGGTTCGAATCCCGGCGGAGCACAAAAACACTCATTTTCAAATATGCTCTTCGCTGGGTTGAAAATTTCATAAAACCTTTACCAAAGACCGGTCCCTAAGGTCCATCCAGCCTTACAGAAACTGGGTTTTGCTTGAGTATTGGGACTTTGTAACGACGACCAAGCTCGTAAACAACACCTCTGCGGCACTACAACAAGTCATAGACCCATAGAGCCTCTGAAATCTAGGGAGTCTCCCGCACAGCATTAAAAAAAAAATAGGTTTGTTATCTTAAGTGCGAGTAAAAGGTTGGTGTACTGTAAATAGGCTAGTTTGCATGTAACTACTGTGAAAGATAAATTGGTATCGGGTAAATAGGTTTGTTCCCTGAACTGCGAAAAATTAGCCGGCAAATATAATGCTGAAGACAATGGTGCATATTCGTGCATATTCGACAATACAATCCTTGTTCCAGGGAATGGCCTGCAAATCTAAATTTGTTTGTGGTCACTGTTAAGGATATTCTTATGAAAGTAAACATGCCTGCCTGTGTTTATGTTGTATATGCATGGTTAGTCCACCTCAGAATAAGGAAAAAGTACGATGAGATGGTTCGGACATCTCGAAAGAATGGATGATGAACGACTAACGAAGAAAGTGTACAAAGGAAATGTCAGAGGAAAGCGCGGAAGGGGAAGGCCGAGGAAAGAGTGGTTAGACCAAATAGGTGAGATTGCGAAAGAATGAAACCTGCAGAGTGAGAATAAGAGAAGAGTATGTATGAAAAAGGTGATGAATATTGAGGAAATGAAAGTGGTTTGTAAGGACAGAAAAAAGTGGAGGCGCATCTGCGGAGGTACCGGCCACCCCTAGTGGAACGGCGGCAGGATACAGTACAGTACAGTATCTATAATCTATAATCTATAATCTAAGTTGCAAGGATATATTCATTTAAAGCTCTCAGATGTATGCCCACAAACCAACAAGTGTAGTTCGCGCTTACAAAATATGCTGAATGTGTACTTACAAATAAAATCCAAACCTCAAATGAACATAAGCCCCACAACTTTTGCCGACCTTCCCTGAAACAGGGGTGACATTGGCAAAGTGAACCATTTTTTACAGTATGGGTGGTCAGCCTCATACCAACCTATAAGTCAAGGAATAAGTATGCATTGATTAATTGTTAAATTATAAAACAAAAATTAAAAAGTCATTATTTTGTTAAAACGTTAGCATAGGTTTTTCCGCCACAACGCATTCTTCATTTCCCAATGTTTATTTCAATGTTTATTTCAATGTTTATTTTTTTTCAATGTAATTTTCTTTCTCTGTTTCTATTATCCCATATGTATTTTTCGATCAATGTATTTCTTTTTATATGGCTTGCCACGTATTGCACCCTCCGCGTGACCGGGCTGGAATAAAACTTTTATTATTATTATTAGGAGCAGGATATATTGTACTATTTTTAAGGCATTTATTTAGAATAAGGCGATTTAAATTGAAAAAGTTTTTATGAAATAATTTTAAGCAATAAATAAAATGAAGTTTTTTTTATTAAATTGAACCCATAAAGTGTAACAATACCATTTAAGAAAAATAATAATGTAGAGATTCTTTTGTTGCTTTATTTATTAAGAAAAAAAAGGTGGTTTGTTTAATTTACTTATTAATAAAAATAAATATGAATAGGTTTTTTACTTTACTTTATTTATTAAGAAAAATAAAAATTGAAAGGTTCTTTTTTTACTTTATTTATTAGGTAATAGTTCACACTAAATAATTATATACTTAAGTAGGTACACATATTTTTTTATCTTACAATTAATTTCACAGAAAAGGGTACAAAAGATAATATTCACGTGGGATTTCATTTAATATTGACGCAAATTTCTTTAATACATACATTTTAAAATATCATCAATTTATCATTAAAATTAAAATACAGGTATTTAAGATTACTTAATCTAAATATATTAAGTAAATACATAGTTTTTTTTCTTCATAATAAATTTAAAACATTTTCATTATTATTATTATCAGAGATTTAAAACTAAAAACAAACATGTTTCTAAAATAAGACTAGATAGTTTTTTTTTACTTTAGTAATCTATTTGAGTCCTAAAGAACCAAAGGTGACAATCTAAGATTTTTCCGAAAAAAAGATACCAGTAGAAACACAGATAATGTATTCATCTGCTTTTTAGGGCTTGGTGATTCACACAGTAATTGTATCACTGTTGGCTAGGGGTGCCCAGAGCCTTTGCAGATTTGCCTCCATTTTTCCTATCCTTGCATACCTCTTTCAATTCATTAATATCCATCACCTTTTTCATATATTTCCTTCACAATTTCACCAATCTGATACAGCCATACTTTTCTGTCTTCCCTTTCCTCTTTTCTGTTTTACATTTTCTCTGTATATACATTATATACACGCAGTGAATGCCCAATTATAAAAATTAACCAATATTAATTTAAAACAAGGCTTAAGTTCACTAGAAATATATATTTTTTAACTCCAACGCTTTCGCCTAAGAAGGCCGCATACTTCTGTGTTTCCATCTAGAATAATCTTTTATCTCACTAGCAAAGACATAAAAACATTCAATATTTACATTTAGTGAGTGCCCACAAGCAAACACGTGTAAGTTAGCGCTCTCACATGCTGCATGTGTATTTACAAACCAAAAAAAGTAAACGTCACATGAATATAAACCGTGCAACTCTTGTCGTCTTTCTCTGAAACAGGAACGAGATGGGCAAAAGTGAACCGATTTTTACAGTGTTCCCTAAATCCAAAAATTGTTGTCAGATATTTCACCTTGTAGGTAAAAATTCAACCATGAAATGTGAATTAGTTTTGCGATAATTTTCTTATCCTTATCGCACAATTTTTAATTACAAATTTTGTATTCCATGTACGTATATAAAGGTCTTAGAAGTTGGATATTTATCAACTCTACTCAGGAGTTTACTTGAAAAAACATTGTTATTTTAATTTCTTTAAAAACTCAATTAACCCAAAATGAGAACATCTCAGTTTTTTCTTGGCTTGGCTGTCATGGCAGTCGCAGCTCTAACCAGAGTATATGCGTAAGAATAGTGTTTCATTATTTTTCCAAAATAAGATCAAATTTAGGAAATAAGAAAACAAGTGATCGATACGTTTTGATTAAAATTGTTTGTAACCGTGAAAAAGCATTTATTGACTTTTATATCGTTTTTATATATTCCTTGACTAAAAGGTTGGTATGAGGCTGACCACCCATACTGTACAAATTGGTTCACTTTGGCGATGTCACCCCTGTGTCAGGGAAGGTCGGCAACAGTTGTAGGGCTAATGTTCATTTGAGGTTTGGATTTTATTTGTAAGTACACATTCAGCATTTGTAAGCGCGAACTACACGTGTTGGTTTGTGGGCATGCATTTGAGAACTTTAAATGAATATATCCTTGCAACCTAGGTTATAGATTATAGATTATAAGTTGTTCGTTAAAAAATGAATAATCTAAATCTAAGCTGCAAAGATATATATAATTTAAGATTCATATTAAACGCATTCCCACAAGCAGACATGTATAATTTCGCGCTAACACATGCCGCATGTGGATCTAAAATATAAAAACCCAATCTTAAATGCATCTAAGCAACTCTTGCCGACCTTCCCTGAAAAAGGAGTGACATTGGCAAAGTGAATCATTTTTTTTACAGCATGGGTGGTCAGCCTCATACCAACCTATAAGTCCAGGAATATAAGCAGTAAATTACATCCAGTTATACAAACAAACAATCACTTAACAATAAAAATTAATACCTACAAAACATATTCTATAAATAAAAAGTGAAAAATTAAATTTGTAAAGCCTTACCTAACCTTAAACGCCAGCATTACAGATCAACCGCAAATTTTTTCGGTCTTTGCATACTTCTTTCATTTCATCCAGAGTCATAACCTTTTTCATACAAGCTCTCCTTTTATTATTACTCTGGATATCTCATTCATTCGCTATTTCGGAAATTTTGTCCATCCATACCTTTCTCGGTCTTCCTCTACCACGACATCCATCTATTCTTGCAGCATATTCTTTCTTCGTCAGTCTTTCATCATTCATTCTCTCCATACGTTCAAACCATCTTAGCATACTTCTTTTAATCTTCACTTTCACACTTTCTCTTGCACCACATTCTTTTCTTATAATAATAAAGAGCCTAATTAACTATTCTTTATTCTCGTCAACATGTTTTTGAATGAATTGAATTGAAAATGAAAAAAAATGTATTTAGAAAATTCAAATGAAGTAGGTTTACCGGACTCTTATGAATAGGGCAATTCAAATCATATAATGTAAATTTTAATATTATTAAGTGTAAATCTATTTACACAGTAAAAGTCCATTTTTAATTATTTAAAAATTAAATTGGATAAAAACAGAGTTTTCATTCATTTTTTTTTTGTTTGCTTAAACATTTTCGTATGTAACCATTCTGCTCCTGAAGATGCCTCATTGGACGAAAATGTTTGAGCAAGGAAAAAAAAGAAATAAATAAGTGAATTACACTCTGTTTTTATCCAATCGATTTTTTGTATATTTTTAACTTATCTTTTTTTTTATTTTCAGATATTGTGAAGGTTGTAATGAAAATGAACCCTTGTGAACCCCCTGCGTGTCCACCTGATTTTTGCATTCCATGAAAATATTTTTTACAAGAGAATGAAATAAATAACCATGTACTAATTTTCAGTAAATAAAATTGCGCATTTTGGTCTCGAAATGTGATGTGAAAACGAATATATCAATACTTTATTTTTTAGATAGGTTACATTTCTATCATCGAATTTAGGTTATACATACAAGCAGTACCCTGTGTGTTTCTCTTCGCCATTTGGGCATGTGAAATCAATTTAATTCCACAATCTTTAAGTCAATGAATGAAAATTACGAAGTACATTATCTTTATAACTAATGGGTATGTTTAAGGATGACGACCCGTGCTGTAAAAAATGGTTGACTTTGCCAATGTAACCCCTGTTTCAAGGAAGATCGGCAACAGTTGCAAGATTTCTGTTCATTCGAGGTTTGGATTTTTATTTGATAAACTTGATACTAGAACTCCTTGTGTTTAATGTTAATATATCTTTGCATCTTAGATTATATAATATGCATACAAAATACTCGTTATCGGAAAAATCCTAGATTTCTTTGGTCCTGTACTACTCATGTTTATTTCAAATAGATTTTATTATTCCTTACAATTGCTTTTTTTATGATCCCAATAAATTTATGGGTCCTAATTTTGATGATAAAAAAGGTAACTTTTTAATGTGTTAGTTTGCATGCCACATAGAGGCTTCAAAATGACTGAATTATCAAGGTCATCCAAAAAAGTCTAAGAAAACAGGATGATCTTTACTCCTATTGTAATTAGAATTAAAGTAATAACTTAAGAGCCTTCAGGGTGACCAAGGGTAATGAAAAGGTGTAATGAAAATCCCAAACATCATTTCACTATTGGCACTTAATTATTTTTGAGTTTTATGATTTAATTATGTTACATAACTCGATGCTTTTGTTTATTTTTGTAATTCTTTTAAAAATGTGCATTTGTGGTCCATTTATCACTGTCCAATATTTCCGATTTAATTTAAAATGGAGAAACTGTAATGTCTTAAATTCAATAATATTCATTTGAAAAATGCGTCAAAAAAAAAAGATTATTTAGGAACACTGGTATATTTTTACTTTTATTATTGTATGTATTACAAATAACGCACAATATTGATCCTGGAACCATCATCAGGTACCTAAATGAAAAATTAAAACAAAACAAACATACTTCACACAAAAAACAGTGTTTCTAATTAATATAAAAATGCTCTCTGAAAAATGATTTTTTAGTGTTGAATACCTACACAAACTATTAAAATATATATAATACCAAAATCATCTTCTCAAATAAATAATTTTATGAAGCAGTTAAATGATTATTGTAAGGTATTAAATTAATACGGAATTATTATGAAAATATTGTATATTAATCCTTTAAATTACAAGAATTAAAAAAAAGTGTCATGAAACAATATAATAAAGTGATACACGGGACCTTAATAAAATTATAACAATATATGTATCTCAGGTATAAAATAGTTTAAACCAATAAACAACAAAAATTAATATCAAAATAATAAGCTTAATAAGTAGTAAACAATAATAAAATGAGAAAAGTTTAATTATCAAGTTTTTTTTTATTCAGTCTGGGAATCTTTTAAAATATTTATTTATTTTTCAACAATATAACTAAATATGTATATTTTTTGCAAACAGGAAGGTAAAGATATACAGTGATAGTCAATAGATTATAATAAATATATTTAGGTCAATAAAAACAGATAGAGCTTTGGAGAGGACAAAAACTAAGTAGGTATTAAAGTGCTTTTTAAGATTTTTTTTTTCAATTATCAAGGCTCTGGTAGGATGGCTTTACATTATGATATTTAAATGACATTTTGAAAAAAATTCAGGAGAGCAATTTCGAAAATTGCTTTGCATTGATAATTTTTCACCTCATTGTAATTGCCACGCGCTTTTTCTGAAATCCTTTAAATTCTACACATACATCGTCGAAACCGAATCCAAAATAAAATAGCGGCAAGGTTTACTCTGCCTTCACAAAAAAAATAGTAACTGGAGGGAGCCGCTTCAACCGAAGTGGTTGGCGTAACGTTAGCCCCGTATCAAAAAGTGTATCGCTTCTTTTAATAAACAATAAATCACAAAAACTATTTAAAAAAAATGTTTGTTAACAAAATTATGTTTTAGGAAATAAAGTACATCGCAACCATTTTATTTCAGATTCAACGTGCCATTTTTTGACAAAGAATTCGTGATAATCCGCATTTGTTTTCAATTCAGTCTTGTTCCGCCAAGATCTGGCCATCCCTAGCGGAATGGCGACAGAGTTACATTTGAGAGCGGTGACTTGTGAACTTGGTTAATCATGAAAACAAGTGAGCTAATATAATCGAGGTTCTATTACGAGGTTCTAAATGGTGAAGGAAATTTAATTAAGCATGTAAGAAGAAAATTAAAAACATTTAAGTAGGCATGGTAACAAAAAAATATGTTTTAGTTCAAACTACAACATATTGAGTAACTAAATCCCCAGCAAACTTGCAAGAACTTTAACTCTATATTATAACAAAGTCCTTCTAGTATTCAACATTTTCTTTGAAAGCTATAAAGGCGCTTTCCCATTTTAATACAATATACTCGATTTCTTTGTTATTAAAGTTCTAACAAGTTTATATTTGAGGTACTGTTAGAACTTAATCCTATGTATCATGGACATACATGTACATATCCCGGACAATGAAATTTCTTTCATATTTTGTTTATAAATTAATATTGATTATTTTATTTTTTTAATGCAATAGACACATAAGTTTTGACACCAAGAATATCCATTTATTAACTATTTTGAAAATTAAATTCCACATTTGCTAAAAAATGCAATCAACAAAAACAGTTGATAAGTAAAAATATAATGTTTACTTTAACATAATCCATGTTAAATTAAAAATATATAATAAAAATTGAAGGATATTTAAAAAATACTGTTTAGAGAAACACTAAATAAAATGCCAAAAAAATGGAAATAGTTTAAACAAGATAAAGATGTGGATTGCTAAATAATTATTTGATTTTACAGCAAACATTCAACATTGAAATGTAATATTTTATGTTTTTTTATGATGAACACCTATATTTGAGTTAAATAGAATCAAAATGGCAATCTGGGATATTTATTTTTCAAATTCGAAATCATATGGAAACACCTGAAATAATTTTATCATAATTTCCATATGTTTACCTCATTTCCGACTGGTCAATAGCTCAGTGGGATGAGCACTTGCGTTCAATGCAAGAAGGTCAGGGTTCTATTTCCACCAAGGGCGATTTCACATTTCAGTGTTTATTTCCAACTCAGGCCTAAAATACCAACAAGGTTAACTCGACATTCACAATAAATGAAAACATGATGTTTGTTGTTTGCTATACTATAATAATATTGTAGTGTAACTTTTTGCCGCATTAGCCCTGAATGGTCGCATGTGGTGAGTGGAACCTATTTTTATTTACATGTTAGGGGGCCAGCCTTGGGCCAACTACTTCAAGTGAAGTGGAAGTTTCTCAGCTCTCGAGGAGACAGGTACTCATTTCTTGTAAAGGTATATTAAGTTATTTTGAGTTTGAGATTAGCACTGAAACGGCAAATCATTTCTGACACCCTCGATGGGATTCGAACCCGAGCTGTCGGCATGGAATGAAAGCACTCTATGAACTGAGCTATCGACGGAGCTAGTTGCATGTAGAAAAAATCTAGATTGTTGTCTTTGATTCTATAGGACCCAATTGATTAAAATAAAAACACATTGTATGGGTAACAATTTTTTTTTTTTCAATATTATTACTTCTCATCTTGCCCATAGGGTTAGTGACCACTAGCAACTGAAACTTGAATAGTCAGTTTGGTTTTGTCTTTAATTATTTGTTTTCTCATGCTCAAACTTATTCCTTACTTATCTAACAAAATATTATAATCTTTAATCTGATTTGCGACGATATGTTGGCATTTAAGATTTCCTTTTAACGCACATACACAAACAAAAACGTGTAAGTTCACGCTTACACAAGCTGCTCGTATAAATATAAAATATTAACTAAATCTCAAATAAACATTTACTCTGCAACTCTTGCCGATTTTACCTGAAACAGTTGTGGAATTGGCAAAAGTGAACCATTTTTTTACAGTATGGATGGTCGGCCCCATACCAACCTATTAGTCAAGGACTATGTCAAGTATTCAAGTTTTTCAATATCTATTAGAAAGAGTACATTTGTTTTAGGTCATCTTTTTATATCTTAATAATAATTTAAATAAAAATCTTTATCACAAAATTGTGTGCCTAATGATACTTTTTAATTTTTTAATCTTAAATGCTTAAAGTAAGCAAAATAAATAAAGTCATTCCTAAATAAATCATTACTTGTGAGTGACAACTAACATAATTTAAAATGTTTTATTCAAAAGATGTCCATATCACTTTTATTTAATTAAATCTTTGGTTTGCATCATTGCTAAGGGTTTGTATCCTCGCTAAGTATTTTTTAAATTTACCTTCTTTCTAGAAGACACAACTGCACCTATAGACACATTTCATTTTTTGACTAGAAATTAATTATCTTAAGCTGATTCAACAGGGTCATACATTTTAATTACAATAAATTATATACTTAAAATCTAAGAATTTGATATAATGTTCTTACCCTGAAAGTCAAGCCGATAATGACTGCATTTTTTAAAATTTCAATTACACATCTGAATCAGTATATATACAAGTTGAAGTCTATTATTTTATACAACAGAAGATATTACAAGTCTTTGCTTTTGGGGCTGATGTTTTAGCCCTTCCTCAGCATGTTTTAATGTCTTAAACTTTCACTTTCATGGGCGGTGTTAGATGACATAGTTTTTCTCGGGTTAGACCATATTTTCTGTACGAGAGAATGAAAAGTAGGCAGACAAATAACTGCAAATAGAACATGGTGTAACCTGAAAAAAACGGTGACAAGTTAGAATGTCACAGTGACAAAACCACATATGACAGAACAACACATGGCAGAACCGCACATGAAGAAATAACATATGACAGAATACCACAATGACAGTACACAGCATGACAAAATATCCCTATGGCAAAACAACACAGAAAATACATCACTAAGACAATGTTTTTTCATGTGCCATTTATGGTAGGTATGTTCTGTTTTAGGTATGTCATGCGATGCTTTGTCTTGTTATGTTAAATCACTATGATGTACTTTCCTGTGATGCTTTATCATGTGCTGTTCTGTCATGAGTCATAGTGTCTCTGTGTCATTCATTGTATCATGAAA
Source organism: Agapetus fuscipes (assembly GCA_951799405.1). Classification (NCBI taxonomy): domain Eukaryota; kingdom Metazoa; phylum Arthropoda; class Insecta; order Trichoptera; family Glossosomatidae; genus Agapetus; species Agapetus fuscipes. The sequence continues at coordinate 5,364,243 of OX637332.1, forward strand.
CCGAGAAAGACATGTCATGAAATAAATAAATTTAAAGTTATTATTTTGATGGAGTCTATGAGTCGAGGAATTTTTAGGACACTATTCCATAAAATACATGTCTTCATCTCTTCCTAAAGAAGAGTAAGGTTTGCTACGTTTTCCCAATCGCTCTGTATGGTATGGAGGGATGGACTCTCACGCAGGCACTGGAGAGACGAATTGAAGCATTCGAGATGTGTCTATACCGAAAAATGCTTCGGATCTCTTGGCGTGATCGAGTCACCAATGAAGAAGTCCTTCAACGAATGCGCACTACAAAGGAGCTCCTGCCTACCGTTAAGCAGAGAAAGCTAATGTACTTCGGTCACATTATGAGAAATGAGAAGTACCGTCTCCTTCATCTTATCATTCAGGGTAAGATTGAGGGGAGAAGATCTCAGGGACGCCGAAGGACATCATGGCTGAAGAACCTGCGACAGTGGTTCGGCAGAAGAATCAAGTCCCTGTTTCGAGCCGCAGCATCAAAAATCAAAATAGCTATGATGATCGCCGATCTTCGTTAGAAGTGGCACAAGAAGAAGAAGAAGAAGAAGAAAGAAGAGTTGCTGCAACAAGTGGCCTAGATACATTTTTATTTTATTGTTATTAGGCGCAAAAGTACTAGCAACAAGAGCTTAGTACTTTATTGCCAAATTTCTATAGCCTACTATGTTAAAAAAATATGAACTGATGATTGTTTTTGTACCCCAAGGTCACCAAGTATAAAATATTCCATTCTATCAAACTTCCCTCTATGAAATGAAAATTAAATCTCTCACTAGGGGTGCTATTGCATCTAACATATATTTTTGAATTTACGTCATCGATGGGAGTTTACAATAATGTGGAACAATAGTGTAATTTATACCTGGACCAGGGTACAGGTATAAATTACACTATTGTTAAAAACAATGGCAAAGTGCAAAAAGTGGTAAAAGTACACCAGATTCATGGCAGTGGACTGGTCCAAAAGATAGCTGAATCATTGTTATGTAAAATCAATCAAGACGATTGCAACAACTTTATGTTCTAATATTTTATTCGGGATTCAATAATTTTAAATCTTGACTACCTAAGTAATTATTATTATCCTTGCTTCATTATCCATTGAAAATAAAATGAAACTGCATATTCTAATACTGAATCGGTTGTAAGAAAAAAATGAAATTTTAAAGGTGTTAATTTTATTTGTTTATAGTGATACCCTTGCTTAAAAATACTTCTTAAAACTTCAAATAAATTTAAAGGCATGAAAGTGTGACATTTTGAATTTTAAAGTAGGTGCCTATAATAAATTAATTCCAATTGCTGATAATGTTTAAAGAAATCAGAATTGCGTGTATTGTGTAGGTACACTGTTTATAAATTAAGTCATCTGATGCGCCATTTTGTGACCATAAAAAAATGCATTAAAAGCTTTCGAATGTTAAACACAGATGTCATTGAGTATTTTTTTTTTAAAAGATTTAAAAGGGAAAAACGGAATGGAAAGAAGCCAAATTTATTTTTAATCTACCTGAAAGTAACTTAAAAATCTGTGACTATTATGAAAATAATCGGATTGCATGGACTAATTTTGGAATAATTTTGAATGTAGAACTTTTTTCTCGGCGAGCATACCCAATCAATCATACTCAATCAGACCCAACTCAGAGCCAACCAATAACAAAATACTTGTTTGCCTTGTCCCTAGAAACCCGCTCGAGTGACGACACACAGTTGTCTATGTCTATTCATGTGTGGAACTCATTTGTTGTCCGGTCGATAACTCAGTTACTAAAGCGCTTGCGTTTAAAACCAGAGGATTAGGGTTTGATTCCTATTAAGAATAATTTAAATTATAACCATTTCAATCTTTATTAAAAACGCAAAATTCATGGAAACAACAAGGTTTGCTTAGCCTTCACCAGAAATGAAAACCTGCCTCCCGGGACCAGGAAAACACCCACATCCAATGAAGTGGTTTGTATGTTTTATGGCTGGATCCTCGCGTGTGAAAATAAATAGGTTCCCCTCGCAACACGTGATTCTTCGGGGCCAACATAGTAAGACGTTGCATTATATGAGCATTAAAATTGAGTAGTTGCATTGGGAATGTGTCGTTCAGAACTATATATAAAAATATATATATAATGCAAAGAGATTGATATGTTTCATATAAATTGGGAGTAGGGAAGATATGCTGCTTTTAATTTTTTGTAATAGATGTATGGTCTAATTTTGTTATTACAACTTCAATAATATGTCGTCTGTCTTTATCAATTGTGTCGCTTGTGTAAATGAAAAATAAAAATCTTTGGCTTCAAGTTTTCAGTTTGGTTCCGATGGGATTTTAAGCTCGTTTTTCTACTGTCTTACTCTTTGTTATCTATTTATTTATATTGTGTAGTCGCTAGGAAAGTGTTGCTTGTATCTCATTGATAGGAAATTATAGATTTGTTGAAATGTTGGTCTCAGAGCGTCGTCTCTCTTCCAGCATTCAGTCAGTAAAAGATAAAGTTCCTGAGGGCAGTACGGTGGCCGAGGAAGGACATCTGAAATGTAAATAAAGAAAATATAAGCAGTGTAAAAAGCACAACACAATGACAAGTTCTCGCTCTTCAATGGTGCTACAGCTCAATCTAAGCCTTGGCTATTTGAGAAGCATGACAGCAAAAACTCTGGAGGATAGAGTTTAGAATGAATGGGAAAAGAAAGAATGTAAGTTCATGGAGGATGTGAAAATTACAAAAGAATGTTATGAGATGGTTTGGGCATGTGGAAAGAATGAATACAGAATGATGAAAAACTGACAATTAAGTATGTATACAGAAGAAGTGTGAAAGGAAAAAAAGGTAAGGGATGACCGAGAAAAGTATGTAATGATCAGATTGAGGAGATTGTGAAAGAATGGAATTTACAAAGTGAGTGTAAAATATGAAAAAGGTTATAGATATGAATGAATCGAAAGAGGTATGCGAGGATGGGAAGAAATGGGGGCAGCTTTGCAGAGATTCTAGCAACCCCTAGCAGAATGGTGACAGAATTACAGTAACAGTTACGCTATCAATGTCTACCTTTCAATTCTTCTCCGTAAAACTGTTGTTCTGCACTGTGCAAGATATCTTCAAGAGTCAGATGACTGTATGGACTATCTTTGCAAAGGCCTAGGATTTCCCACATGGTGACGCCAAAAGACCAAACCGTTGAGGGGCATGTGTAGCGATCCTGAAAATTGAAAAGGAAACAAATCAAGAATAGTACAACTCTTATCAAAAAGATAAAGCTTAAATATTACTAAGATATTCGCTGTTGTTCTATCCGGACAGCTCAGGGCTGCAATTTGGATAGTACTATTAGTGGCAGTTTTTACATTCAATGCATCTATCTCCCTTTTTCATTTGCTTAGTTTCAATGCATACCTCTCTTTCTTCTGTAGCGACAAAAAAAATGCTACTATGTCGCTATTAAAATTATGGCCCTGGACCACAAAACTTTTGCCAACGTGATCACCAACATTGAGGATACCTGACAGGGCACTAACAAAATATAAAACTGCATCAATAAGATACTGCTTTCAGCCTTTTTTACTTTGGAAATATTTTTTTAACTTACGTACATGCTAGATATATCAGCCATCATCAGATAGGAAAATATTACAGGGTTTTTAATAAAATTAGTCAGTAAGTAAGGTATGGTCAAATAGGTAAAATTAAATTAATGAATAAAAATTTAAAAAATATATAAAAAAGTCCAAAAAATAAAATATGCCTATATTGCACATTATGATATAATTCATTAATAAATAAGAGTCATTTTTTAAAAACATTAAATCTTACAAATTTTATAAAAATCTTCATTTAGGCATTTAGGTAGTTAGGTATTAAGTAATATCAGTTGTGATTATTATCTATTAATATCTACCTACCTACTAAAATACCTAATAAAGTACCTACTTAAATTCTTACAAATGACAATTACTATGGATTCAGTTATAAAAGAAAGAAGAAACATTATCTGTCAAAAAAAATTTGTAAAAAGAAAATAAAAACAACAACAGTGAGACAATCATCATGCAAGGCAAACTACGAGGATGTGTATTGAGACATAAGTAAAGGAGAGACGGGAGGGATCTGGATATTAACTGTGAAAAATTGTTAATAAAATTGAAAGTATATTTTTTTAGGGCGAAAAATGTATAATTATAATATTTGGATGATTTATTTGGTGAGCGCTGTTTTTGTGTGTATCACACCTCAAGAGCCCTCTGCGAGCTTGGTCAAGACCCAGTTGTAAGGTTGGATGGACCTTTCAGTGACCGGTCCTTTGGTAAAGGTTTATGAATTTTTCAACCCAGTGAAGAGCACATTTGGAAATATAAATGCTATATTTTTGTGCTCCGCCGGGATCCGAATCCATAACCTTCCATTTATGAGTCTAAAGTGTTGCCACTGCGCTCCCCCAGTTCTTGTTTACCGTATACGCCAATCTTGTCAAAGATGACTTTGTCATGCAGTTGTCTTATGAATCAAATTCTACACAATCTGATCGATAATGTGAGAGTTCTTTTAAATATTTTTAAAATAAATTTCTTGTTTTTATAAGACACATTGGTCCAGTACACATGCAAACATTGCTCATGTAAAATTTTCTCAATGGCGTATACTGTAAACAAGAACTAAGGCAGCGACTGGACTACGGACCGGTCCAAGAAATGCCAACAACACTCGGTGTACCTAGCGGTGACCCATCCAAGTAGCCGCACCCAATGTTGCTTAACTTCGGTGATCTGATGAGAACCGGTGCTTTCAACGTGGTATCGTTGTTGACAATGCTTATGTTTTATTATGAATTTATTCAAAATTTTGTTACTCAATAATATTGTATGTCTATATGCACAAAACGACGGACTACATGTAAGACCAAGGAGACAAACATGGGGCATACAAAGGATATTTATGTTAACTTACAATTAGTATACTCTCCCAGCTCAACCATCTCACAGGCACTGCCTTTTCTCCAATTAGAATACTGTAGTCATCTCTGTAGATGGGGTTGCAAGCTGCCATATCAGTCACTTTAATTCTGTTACCTGGATACACCAAACAATTCCTGTAAACAATAGAAAACAGATTTGTTATTAGTATTGAACCATCAATTAGCATTTACAACATTAAAAAATATATGATACATTAAATCGCTCAAAATGTTCTTACCTTGCGGCTAGATCCTTATGAACAACACTAAGAGATTCCAGATATTTCATAGCAGAGCAAATTTGAATGCAGACAAAAATGAGTAGTGGGAATCTGAAATTAAAGAAAAAATAATCAAGACATAGCATTTAGAATGAAAATCGGTAATTGAAAGGCTGATTTTCATCTTATGTTTCAATCCAAGGACCTTCTATTGCAAACGTACATCTCCATAAGAGATATCTATACTAGAAGCTCTCTGCGTCTAGTATTATAATTCACTTAAAGAAGCAGGAATGTCAAATGATATTCCAGATGTGGCTGCTCAAATAAATACATAAAAATAATAAAATGATGTCTTTAGATTTTTTTTGAGAATTTTTATTGTTGTCCATCAAATTGTAAAGACACAGGCACTGGAGAGCCTACTAGAAGACTTAAAAATGAGTATCTGCCTGTAGATGTTTTGGATTTTTTTGCCTGATCACGTCAACGTCACCAACAAGAAGTCCTCCAACGCATGTATACCACTTAAGAACTTATGCCAATAAACAAATAGAGAAAACTGATGAACTTTGGTTACGTTAAGAGGAATGAAAAATACAGTCTTCTCCATTTTATCATTCAAGGAGAGATTGAGGGGAGAAGAACTCAAGGACACCGAAGGACATTGCGACTGAAAAACCTGCGACAGTGGTTCAGCAAAAGAATCAAATCCATATTTCCAGCCATAGTATTGAAAGTGAAAATAGTAATGATGACCGCCAATCTTCGTTGGAAGTGGCACTGAAAGAAGAAGCTGATGAATAACAAGATGAAGATGAAAGAAGATAAGAAGAAATTACCTGATGGGATCGCCAGACAGTTGACGAGCTGTTTGCAGTAGTTGGCACAAGTCTCCAGCTTCCGAGTACTCCAGCACCAAGAGCGGAGGAGCTTCGCTGGTCACTACTCCCACCGCTCTTGCCAGAGCCACATGATCTAGCCCGGCGAGGAATCTCAGCTCACGCAGGTATTCCATGCAAGTATCGGCTTTGCGCAGTCTGGCGGTGCGAACCTGCACCACCCGCGGGGCGTCGGGCATCAAGGCTTTGATATTCTTGGTCTCGTAAATTGAAATCTGTAAAGATAGAATAATTAAAAACTAATTATTGACATGTCTATAAAAGAAAAGGAGCCATTCCGAGAATATTGTACGTGTTAAATAAATAAATAAATCAAAATCGTTCTAGCGGTTTAGGAGCTCATCTATGATTCATAAATTATAATCTATAATCTAAGTTGCAAATATGTATTGGATTTAAGTTACATATTACATGAATTCTCACAAGCAGACATGTAAAAGTTTGCAATTACACATGCTGTATGCAGGAGCATTTTAAGCTATTTTGGGTAGGGTCCAACGCTGCTCATGGGGCCCCCCCCCCTCCCCCCAAATAAGTAGGTTGTTGGTATTTTTCGGTCGCTGGTTATGGACTGTAGAATAAGTATAAAAAACTTGTTTCTTGCTTGACAATGTGCGATTTTATTGTAGATTTTGTTACAGAGTTTACAAGAATAATGATGACTTTTATTTAGTCAGAATATGATGCGAGAGAAGAACTTTTGTTATAAACAGTCAGGATATAATGCAAGAGAAGAAAAGAACACACAAATTACGAGAGATCTGGCTTTTATATTATGCCATTCCGACCTCACTAAATAATGCAACAACACCCTGTTCATCTTGACCAACCACAAACGTCAGCCAATAAAACACCTGGACGTCAGACCATAAACAATTGATGTTGACTAAACTCACCACATACATTATTCAACTTACCTACCATAATAAATTGCCTATCATTACATATTTAATTCATCTAATATAAATTTCCTTACTATTTTATAAACTTATCATAATATCCATTTTTATTATTGAGTTATCTGACTATCACTTAACACTGGCGCTTCTGCTGTGTGCGGGAATTCGCCATAAAGAAGAAGAAGATTAATTGTCTGACTGTTTGAATCAATCTTATATTTTTCATACATAAAATTCCAAACATAGGTAATGACATTTTTTTAAACACAATTTAATGGCAATTTTTTAGAAAAGTAGGTAGGTACATTATTATAGGTAGGTACCTACATTAGGTAGCTAGGCACAACGTAACAGTTCAAAAGATTTTTTTTCGTTATTTCGCAGTCACGAGTTTTTCTAGTATAGTCGAAAAATCTAAATTATATAAGGTCAAAGGTGTCGTAATTTATGTTCATCACTGACAGGTGATTCAGTTTGTGCTGGGAAATTGTAGTCCTGACTCCTGAGGTCATTTTTAGTCAATTTTAATTTTGAAAACACCCTTTCTCCCGTTGCGTTACTGACCATTATTGTCAGGTAAATTTGTAAAGCCGCAGCAGTACTTGGAAAAACAACTTCTAGGTCGTTTTTTAACATGAATTTGTATGTCTCTGCCACCCCCATTGGTTCCCCGATGTCTTGAACAACCTATGTACCTACCTATTCTTTTTTATAGTGAAGAATTATCTCATGTTTTTTAATTTTTTTTTCAAGAGGAGCTAAGTACTGTAAAAAAAATTACCCAAAAGGGTGCGCGCGGGGCCCCCTCCGGTGGCCCCGCGGGGCCCCTCGGGCCTTGGGGCCCTGTCCGCTGCGGGCACTGCGGACCCCCCTTAAACTGGCACTGGCTGTATGTAGATCTCAAATGAACATACACCCTGCAACTTTTGCCTACCTTCCCTGAACCAGGGGTAACATTGGCAAACTGAACCATTTTTTACAATTATGCATACATATTATATACCAGCCTTATTTAACAACAGGTCCACATCTTTTTTGTTAGAAATCTGATCGATATTAAACTTCACACAATCCATGTTTCGTGCTGCTCACAAGATTTCTCCCAGGTGATCGTCAACGTCACGGGGACCCAACAACGCACGTAAAGAAGAAGAAGAATTAATTGATAGGGCAAGAATAGGTAACAAAACAAAAGATTTCCAAGAATATAGTTGCATTTGAAGAAATATGAGAATGCCTTGCGCAGTATTTCTAAACAAAATTATTCCTATGACCTGATTAGAAAATCTGATGACAAAGTGCAAATTACTGGGAAAAACTAACACACTCACATGAAGGCAGTTTCACATTTCATTTTAAATACTTGCATATTTTTGTAAACGTGATAATCGCACAAATATTTTTGCACATGCTTCTGTATATCGTCATCATCATCACATTCTATGAGTAATAATAATATGAGACTGCGAATGTGTAATTGTGTGTTTTTGCTTGTCTGTGTTAGTGTCTGTGATAAAGCCTGTGGAGTCTCTAGATGTTAAGTACTTGTATGGTTGTAGGTACTTGTATTTGTACGAGATTGTGTGAGTGTTTACTCAAATATTCTAAGTATGTAGAATGTTCTGGTGAAATCTCGCGTATACCAGTTCCCAATATTTTGAGAATAAATTTTATTATCACCTATAAACAGAGACCAAGATGCTCTGTGGTGAGACTACGATCTTAGCCGTTGAGCTATGCAGTTCAAAAGCGACCCTGTGTATGAATCGTATTTTAAAATACATTGTAAAAAATAAATGGAATCTTTATTTAATTGAACCCAGTGAAATCATAAAAATATGTAATATTTTTGAGTTTAAATCTGTTCACACAGTGAAAGTCCATTGTATTATTTGAATACAAATATAAAATCAAATCGGCAAGAGTAAAGTGATTATTTGCTCTTCTTGTAAAGTATGCTCTTTTTCTCTCGTTAAATATATTTTTCTTCGATAAATACCGTCAATTGGGGGGGGGGGGAAATGAGAAGAGTTAGAATCGATGCCTAATCCTCCTTAATCGATTCAGGACAATTTTTGTGTTGTTCGATCTAAATTGTTTTTATGATATAATATTTGCGCACGGAGCTAAAGAGCCACAACTTCACACCCAAAGTGCCGCATGTGGCTCGCGAGCCGCAGGTTGCCGGCCCCTGGCCTAAACCAAAGACCAGTTATTGAAGATTCATCCAGCTTTACGGCATTTGGATTTTGTTTGAGAATTAGTGCTTTTTACTAAAATGACCTAGAATAGATGGATGTCCTGGTAGAGGAAGACTGAAAAAAGTATGGTGGATGGATCAAATCTCTGAAATAGCGAATGAATGGGATATCCAGAGTCATAATAAAAGAAGGACTTGAAAAAGGTTATGACTCTGAATGAAATGAAAGAAGTATGCAAGGACAGGAAGAAGTGGCGGCTAATCAGTAATGTTGATTTGTAATGTTGGTTTATTAATTTGCTGCATTTTTTGAATAGGAAATTTTTGACTTTTTTTGTATAGATTTCTTTTTAAGGTTTTGTTCTTTTTTATATTTAAATGTAATTTATTATTCGTATTCCTTGACTTATAGGTTGGTATGAGGCTGACCACCCATACTGTAAAAAATGGTTCACTTTGCCAAGGTCACCCCTGTGTCAGGGAAGGTCGGCAAAAGTTGTGGGGCTTATGTTCATTTGAGGTTTGGATTTTATTTGTAAGTACACATTCAGCATTTCTAAGCGCGAACTACACATGTTGGTTTGTGGGCATAGGTACATTTGAGAGCTTTAAATGAATATATCCTTGCAACTTAGATTATAGATTATATACCTAGTTTGCAGAGAGATTTTGAAGTGATTTAAACAAAACTACTTCTCACCAAATTAATTAATGAAATGGTATAAATGCGCAGGGTCAGTTTTTAATTATATTGTCTATTTTTACCTCTCCAGCATGGCTTCCTCCGACAGTGGACAATAGTTCAAGACAGTACATTGGTATCGGCACCATGCAGGCTTCCACTCCAGCAAATGGGAGAGTCATGCTTGGAGCAATGTTCCACGTCACAGAAGCTGGGACAACCTGGAAATGACAAGAAACTTTAATCAAAAATATTTCATGATGACTTAATGATTTCATTAAATATGCATGTTGTAAAATAGTCAATTAAAATAAAAATACACAGTTTTCATTCACTTTTTTAATTATTTTCTATTTGGCTTTAACACCTTCCTTTGGCTTGTTGCTATAGAAAGCGCCAATTCTCAAGCAACACCCAGTTGTTGTAAGGCTGGATGGACTTTTGGTGATCGGTCTTTGGTAAAGGCATATGAATTTTTCAACCCAGCTAAGAACATATTTTAAAATTTATATGGTATATTTTTTGTGCTCCGCTGAAATTCCAACCCATGACCTTCCATTTACGAGGCTGAAGCATTACCACCAAACCACGGACTGGTCTGAGCGGTCTGTAAAAGTAATAATCATCGAGAAAGTGTGAAAGTAAAGATTAAAAGAAGTATACTTAGATAGTTTGGACATTTGGAGAGAATGAATGAGGAAAGATTGACGAAGAAAGTGTATGCTGCGAGAATTGATGGATGTTGTGGAAGAGGAATACCGAGAAAGGTATGGATGGACCAAATTTTTGAAATAGCGAATGAATGGGATATCCAGAGTCATAATAAAAGGAGAGCTTGTATGAAAAAGGTTATGGCTCTGAATGAAATGAAAGAAGTATGCAAGGATCGAAAGAAATGGCGGTTGATCTGTAATGCTGGCGGTTAAAGCTGAGGCTTTAAATTTTTTTTTTTTAAATATGTTTTGTAGTTTTTTTTTTTTTTAATTTTTTACTGTTTAATTGTTTAGAGTTTCTTTGTTTTAGGTATATATTTGAATGTATTAATTGCTTGTATTCCTTGACTGATAGGTTGATATGCGGCTGACCACCCATACTGTTAAAAAATGGTTCACTTTGCCAATGTCACCCCTGCTTCAGGGAAGGTCGCCAAGAGTTGCAGGGCTTATGTTCAATTGAGATTGGGTTTTTTATATTGTAGGTCCACATGCGGCATGTGTAAGCGTGAAATTATGCGTGTCTGCTTGTGGGAATGCATTTAATATGAATCTCAAATGATACATATCTTTGCAACTTAGATTTAGATTTAGATTTAGATTTAGATATGTCGATCCCTTAAAGCTAAAATTGAATAAGTAACATATGAAGCATACATCAGTTTCTTAGATAAATACACCTTTTCCCTATTTTCTACGTGAGAAAACACTAAGAAAAGTGTGAAAATCCTGAAGTTTAGAAGTTCTTCAAGGGCTGTAACTGTAACTGTAACTCTGTCGCCATTCCGCTAGGGGTGGCCAGAGCCTCTGCAGAGTTGCCTCCATTTTTTCCTATCCTTACATACCTCTTTCAATTCATTCATATCCATCACCTTTTTCATGCATTTTCTTCTTTTACGCTCACTTTGTATATCCCATTCTTTCACAATCTCCTCAATCTGATCACTCCATACTTTTCTCGGTCGTCCCTTCCCTCTTTTTCCTTTCACACTTTCTTTGTATACATACTTTGTCAGTCTATCATCATTCATTCTTTCCACATGTCCAAACCATCTCATCATATTCTTTTGTACCTTAACTTTCACATCCTCTTTCAAATTACATTCTTTTTTTACCCATTCATTCCTAACTCTATCCCTCAGAGTTTTTCCTGTCATGCTTCTCAAATGCTTCATTTCCACCGTACATACTTTACTCATTTCGCTATCGTTCACTGTCCATGCTTCACTTCCATACAACAAAGTCGGTAACAATATGCCATTGTGTACCGCCATTCTCAGATCCATCGTCAATCGCTTGTTCTTTGCTATTCTTCCTATTGCACCGACCACTTGTTTTCCCTTGCACACCCTATTCTCAAGTTCTCTAGTCATCTTTCCATTCTTCTCAAACATACTTCCCAAGTATCTAAATTCATCCACAACTTCAACTTTCGTACCATTCAACAAAAACGTGCACTCTTCATTTTCATCCGTTCTGTCAAAAATCAGTACTTTCGTCTTACTTGCATTAATTTTCAACTTGTTCACACACAGAGCATGGTTCAGATTAGAGAGCATTGCCTGAAGCTCTGCTGCTGAATCAGCAATTAGTACTGCATCATCAGCATAAAGCAGAACTCCTACTTTTCTCTCTCCAATCTGTATGCCATGCCCTTCCAGATTCGCTTGTTTAACACAATGATCCATAATTATATTGAATAACCACGGGCTCATTATGCAACCCTGTCTCACACCCTTGTACACATTAAAATACTCGCTGTATTCTCCATCCACCCTGACACACGCCCTGCTATTTAGATAGATGGCGCGTATCGCGTTCAGAAGTGCTTTATTCACACCATACCTCTCAAGCACACACCACATCATACTTCTATCCACCGAGTCGAAGGCTTTCTCAAGATCTACGAAAGCCGCGTAGACCTTTTTGTTTACGGCTAGCTGTTTTTCGACGATCTGTCGAAGCGCGAATATCTGGTCTACGCAACCTCTTTCCGGCATAAAGCCAGATTGTATATCTGAGACCCTCTCCTGGGTGGATAATCTTACCCTATGGATAAGAATCTTGCATAGCACTTTACCTGGCACACTAAGAAGGCTAATCGGTCTGAAGTTACGGCAGTCTTTTTTGTCACCTTTACCTTTGTAGATTGGCACAATGACCGCCTCTCTCCAGTCCGATGGAACCTCCTTGACACTAACACACAATTCGCAAAGCTCTTTCATCCATTCAATTACACATTCTCCTCCCGCTTTCATCATCTCAGGTCTCACACCATCCACACTTGCAGCTTTCCCATTCTTTAATTCCTTTATGACCTTTCTTACTTCTTCTTTCGATATTTTCAAAACATTGCCCTCATCATAATCTCCTTTCACAGTTAAATCACATTCTTCTTCACCAAAAACCTCATTAAAATATTCTTTCCATCTCTTTTTTACATCGTCTTTATTCCACAGAATGTCTCCGCTTACATTTTTGATTCCCGGAGTTGTGGACCTACAACTGTCGTTGTTTTGTCTCACCCAGCTCCAGAACATCTTTTTATTGTCAGAGAAGTCATTCTGTGCTCTTTCACTCAATTTTTCTTCCATTCTTCTCTTACTCATTTGAACTTCATTCTTCGCTAGCCATTTTTTCGCCTTGTATTCAGTCTCTAACACTTTATTCTTTCTGTCATTAATCCATTTTAAATAACTCTCTTTCTTCTCTTTCACTGCTTGTTTAACCCTATCATTCCACCATTCATTGCCTTTTCTATGCCCAATCGTAACTTCACCGCATACTCTCTTTGCGCTTTCGACCAAACATGTTTTAAATGTTTTCCACATTTTTTCTACACATGCATTCTTCACAAGTTCCTTGCATTCATCCGATTTCAAAATCTGGCTTATTTCAGCTTCAAAATCATTCCTGACATTTTCATCATCTAATTTTTCCACTTTCACTCTTTTCATCTTAATCACTTTCGTTCTTTTCCTATCTTTTACTTCGCCTATCATTACTTTTGCACACAAGAGATGATGGTCTGAGCCCACGGATATACCTTGGTAGACTCTGACATCTCTTATGGCACCTCTCATACATTCTTCCATACATATGTAGTCAATGACTGTGCGAGTATTTGGCCCATACCACGTATATGTGTGCACGTCTTTATGCTTATACCAAGTATTTGATACAAACATACCATGCTCCACACACACGTCAACAAGCCGTCTCCCACTGCCATTGATGACACCCCTTCCGTTTGGTCCTATTACCCTTTCATACTCTTCCTTTCTTCTACCCACCCATCCGTTCATGTCACCAAGCAAAATCACCTTTTCTTCTTTGTCTTTCATTCTGATTTTATCGTCAAGCATATCCCAGAATTCATTCTTAATCTCCATACATTCTGAATCTACTGGCGCATAGCATGCTATCAGTAGAAAATTCGTTCTATCGTACTTGATCCTTACTAGGAGAATCCTAGGGGAGATCCATTCATAATTCCTGATATAGCTCTTCACACATTCACTAAAAATCACACCAACACCCTGTCTAGGACATCCATCTTTCACACCTGAGTAAATGAACAAATTTCCATTACTCATAACTTTCTCTCCTTCACCTTTCATTTTAGTTTCGGTCACACATAAAATTTTAATTTTTCTCTCATTCATCTCTTTCAATAGTTCTTCTTCCTTATTTTTCATACCTCTTACATTCAAAGTAGCAATAATCCATTCATCTCCTTTCTTACGTCTGCTTTTACCAGGCCACAGTGGTTTCCCACTGTACCTGGCAAAGCTTTTGGCAACCCTGCAGGGGCCATCCGACACTCCTCCAACAGTACGGCGACCGGGATTGTCAGCCCCAGTGCGCCTTCGCATGACTATCTCTCATATAAAATAACTTAGATGGTAGCCAAACTAGTGAATAACAGTCAAAGAATAAAAAATAATAAAAATATCAATAAATCAAACAATAAAAATATTATAACAAAATTAAATTGAATAGGTATCTACTTATGTCAAATTAAAAAAAAAAATAATAATAATAATAATAATAATAATAATAAATAATAATATTTAAAATAATTTTAAAAATGAAGTAATGTGGTGTGGTGTGGTGTTGTCCTCTCCTCTAAGTGCGGTATCTTGGGGTGTCTCCAAGCAGGTGGGGCTGATGGCGCTGACGTCTGGACCTCCCGATGTGCTCCCGATAACCCGCGCTGACATCTGCCTCTCGCCATTGTCGTTCATCTCCAGATTACTTGTACTCTTGGGCTCCCTAGGGTTCCTGCCAGCGCACCTCTGGGGCCAGATACGCCACCACTCAGTCTAATGTTCATGCAATCTTTCTTTTACGGCGCTTTACGACATCACTTTTGTATTTTTTTTAAATTAAAATCTTGTCATAAGCATGTAACATAACCTCAAAGTGACATTTATTTGTAACACCAAAACAAACCGGTATAAATTCACAGAAACAACATCTCCCACACTCTATTTCTTCAAATGAACTTGATTTTTGTGTTTTGTGACTAAACATTCAGCAAAGAACAGTTAGTTTTAATTATTTTTAGAGATAAAAATTTCTGAGTGTCCATGACAAAAATTATTATTGTTACCTGGGGCACTTCCTTATAATTAGTTCACTTTTAATGAGAAGAAGAACCAATAAAATGGTTTATCCACGATTTCTCCAATCAGTGAAGCCTCACTCATTCAGTTTTATCTTTCAGGTGGCTATGTATTTACCTTTGATTTCTCCCGCACCGACGTTCCGAAGTTCTTTTTTGTAGTTTTGCTAACGTCCGTCAGTCCAAACACCTTTTCATCAGACTTTCCTCTAGTTCTCCTGTGATGGCTGCCACTCCTTTCCCTGCCATGAGTTGGATACTTCATTCTGCTGCCATGACCGTCCAACATCTTGTCGCCCAATCCATCCTCACGGTGCTTGGAGTGTCTCTGGCCAGTAGAACTCATGGTAGAAGTCTTCTTTGCAGTCGGTATGTCACCATCATTGTATATGTGGATGTCCTTGCCGAGATATTCCTGAAATCAAATAGCTCATGCGAAATCCATTTTTGGTAACATTATCTGGTTCTCGCAATGCAAAAGAATCGCAAGCAAAATATAAAAGTACCTACTACACAAAAAAAATGCATGTTTTAAAAGAAAACCATTATTGATTTCATATTACAAAAATACCACATGATTTAGGATTGAAATTTCAAGAGAAGCTGAAAACAGAACATTATTCAATTTATTAATTTTGTTTTGAATTTCGTATTACTAGGAAAATCCATGCTTGCTAATTCGCTGCTATGTTATCGTGACTTTTGTGTATGAAACAGAATATAAATGTTAAAAATACAATGAAAAATAACAATCGAGATATTAAAACATACATACTGTTGATTTTGAATGCAGCATTGCAATTGCAGGTACAATATATTTTGTGCAAATGAACATATTACAAGACAAAAGTATGTGATTTGTAAGCAATCATTATACATAGATTTATATCATCTGATTAATTTTCAATGGTTTTTATGTAAATAAACATTATAAAAATACATACAAAGTTTAATAATGATTTAAATTCTGAAAGTTATTGGGAAACTTGAATGAAAACAGAAGGAGTAGAGAGTATGGAAACAATTAAGGGAAGAAAAGAATAAAAAAAAATTGATTAGTCGTGTGCCTATTAGAATAAATTATCAACAATTTTGTCGCCATTTTGTTCTTTAAATGAATATTACCCTTGGGTGTGTCGCAAAAATGTCATGGTATTCATCAAGAGGGTCATCGCAGAAGTTGAGATCATCGAGGCTGATGTCGTTTGTGTGCTGCACAACGTTGGGCAGGATGTTTGGGACGAATCCTCGACCAACAGGTGGCATGAGGCTGACCACTGCGCGCCCAGGACACGGAGCGCTGACGAGGCTCTGCTTGCAGTGTTGTCCCTGGAGTTGAGCCGGACCCGTCGTGTTGATTTCTCCCTCGATGAACATGTTGTGCTGCGATGGAAAGTTCTGAGGAAAATGCTCAGTTGGTGGAGACGGGGGATTTGCTGGCGTTAGATTCATGAAAAGATCCTGCAGGGGAAACATACAGAAATTGTTTAGTTTGATTATAATGATAATAATGATAAAAAAGACAATATTTATAGTGCTGGAGTGATGTTATCCGGGATCTGTTGCCGTGGTCGGTGGGAACTGGAGCTTTTGGACATTTCGCCTATTTCTACGATGGGCTTCTTCAGCGTGAAGTATGATGATGAAGATGATCTTGATGAGAACTCCCACATACCACGGCAACAGATCCCGGAAAACATCACTCCAGCATCATCAGCCGGCCGTGTAAGCCTAAAACACTTATTTAATATTTATAATGCCGTTTTGTAATAACATCCCCTTAGGGTTTGCTTGTCTTATGTCCATCAGAGGTAATTTAACATGAGCAATGTTTGTAAGTATACTGGAGCATGTGCCTTATGAATGCTGGAAAGTGATTTTGAAAATACCCAAAACAACTCTCACCCTATCATGTTTTACATGTTTTTCTTAGCTCAGATTATGTATAATGTGATTCTTAAGACAATTTTATGTAAAGGTCATCTTTGAATCAAATGGTATTCAAGCCGAACAAGCATTGGATAGATGTAATGCAGAAAGTTGGTATCATGTTTTCTGTAAAAGTAAATTGCAAATCATGGTTTTGCTCCTTACTTTCATGTTGATCTTCATAGTGAAAGTGTTGCGCAGTAGAGATGATGTGCTCTGCTCTGAATACTGCTTATGCTTGTTGACCAGAAGGATCAAAATGAATATCACCACCAGCAGGAGAATCAAGGCGGTTAAAATCCCAATCAGAACTTCTGGACGAGAACCTAAAAGAAAATATACGACCCATTAATGTATTAAGTATTGTAGTTTTCCGGCTTAAAATTTGTGATATTCATTCTGACAAAGATAATATGTAGCATACATGGGAGAATTAAAATATAAGTGTAGGTATGGGCAATTTTAGTTTGGTTGCCGTTCTGTCACTTTTTAAAGGCTGTTTGTGTTATTGATGACGGTAAGTTTAGATAAATGATATTCGCACAAACTTGTGCGAAAAACATGGGAACGGCTATTCGCACAAATTGTGCGAATAGCCGTTCCCATCTTGTTCGCACAAATTGTGCGATAAGCGTCGGAATGGCTATTCGCCCAAGTCATTTGTGCCTAAAAGATGGGAATGGCTATTCGCCCAAAACGGTCATTTTTGCGTACAAGATCTGGGAAATGATCTGTATGGCGCCACACGGCTCTTGTGCATTGTGTACACAATACGGCGATTGCTATTTACACTGTACACAACTGGTTTGTACGAAACGGCGTTGCCTATTCGCACAGCGCACACACCATACCTAACCCATCTGATTCTTAATTTAATCTTATAATCTAATAATAATAATTTATATAAAATAATGCAATATTTAAAATTAAATATAAATACTGCAATTTATACCATTATAGTTGCGTTGCGTATATAATTTGTATTATCTATTATTTCATTGAATATATTATTAAATACTAGAACATTGTAGATGTAGAACATTGAAAAAGCCGAGAAAATAAATAATTTGCTAGCTGATTTGCGGCTGTGTTACTAGATAAAAGGCAAATAGATATATTTTTATTGGTTGCTAAGGACGGAAATCCCATATAAGGCTGACGTTTGCTCGTCGAAATATATGTTCTCAAGTAAAAAATGTTTCGAGCATGGAGGTTTCGAGTCCATTTGATGCAATTTAAGATGATTACATATTATTTAAACGACAGGCAAGTAATGGTGCGTATCTATTGATTGCTCTTCCTATCAATGGTGCGTATACTCAAACTTCATTGTTCAAAAACCAAAATGACGAAAAATGGTCGCATCCAAAACGTTTCAGGGCTAAAGAGTCAACCCTGTGCAAAAAGCGTGTAGGTACCTATGTATTTTACACAAGGTACCTCCTCAAATGCGTCTGCCTGGCAATCCATGCCTTTTTTTAATTTGTGTGCCTCTTGGTAGTGGTCACCTCATTGAGGGGTCACCTGCACCTGTGGTCAAAACACATCCACAACGCTTCGTAGAATCAGACAGTCCTGTTCAAAAATCATGTACCTTCCTCGACACAGACCACGTGCCTAACCATGTCTCTGCCTGATAGCGGTTGACGTAAGGTTAACGACTTCTAGCTACAGCCACAGAGGCTACAGCTTGTGTACCTACCTACAACCCATGCAGATGCCTATTTTCATGAGGTTGATTATCCATACTGAAAATAATGACACACTTTGCCAATGGCCCCCCTGTTACAGATAAGGTCGGCAAGAGTTGTAGGGCTTATGTTTGGGGTTTTTATGTTGTAAGTTCATATGTGTCATATGTAAGCGGGAACTTGCAGGTGTCTGCTTGTGGGCATACTTTAGTATGATTCTAAATGTTAATATCATGTTTGCAACATAGATTTTCATAGATAGGTAAGTACCTCATAAAAAAACCCCATATTGTATCAATGTCTTTTACATAGAATTTTTAATGGTAAAAAAAAACGCAACTAAGCTACACATATAGTGTAACTTCTTGCCTGCGTTATCCCCGAAGAGGTCGCATGTGGGGCTTCGGGACCTATTTATTTTTACAGGTAAGGGGGCCGGCCTCACACCAACCACTTTCAGTTGAAGTGAGGGTTTCCCAGCTCCCGGGGGGGCTGGTTCTCATTTCTTGTGAAGGCTGAGTAAACCTTTGAGATCGAATCCTTGCTCTCGGCATGGAATGCAAGCATTCTACCAATTGAGCTATCAACTTTTTTACGAGCTTGGTCGTCGTCGCTACAAAGCGACAATTCTCAGTTGCTGTAAGGCTGGATGGACCTCTGGTGACCGGTCATTGGTAAAGGTTTTATGAATTTTTCAACACGGCGAAGAGCAAATTTGAAAACATAAGTAAATGGTATATTTTTTGTGCTCCGCCGGGAATCGAACCCACAACCTTCCCATTCAGAGTCCGCAGTGTTACCACTGAGCTACGGACCGGTCAAATTAATGGATATTTCAGCAATAGATGTCAGTCTATTGTATTTGCTAAGTTCATTTGCTTAAAAATACTGGTGATGTTACATTTTAGGACTTTATAGGGTGCTTAGCTAATATGTTTTAGTAGTTCAAGAAAGAAAGCTATCCAGTGAAGGTAGGTATTTACATTGAGCGCAAATGAAGTCTGGTCTATAGCTCAGCTGGTAGAGTGCTTGTATTCCATGCCGAGAGCTCGGGTTAGGATCTCATTTTGCTGTTTATTTTAAACTCAAATATAACACCGGCAAGGCTTACTCAGCCTTCACAAGAAGTAAGTACCAGCCCCCCGGGAGATGGGAAACCCCCCCCCCCGACCCCTTTTCTGTGAAAATAAATAGGTTGCACTTGCCACCCCTTCAGGGAGAACGTAGCAAGAAGTTGCACTATATGTGTATTGCATAACTTAGTTGCGTTCAAATGATTGATCTTTCTTATAAGCTCCCATCTTTTCTTTCTTATCTATTTCCAATCCCACGCCGGTTTCAACAGTTGCAAAGTTTAAGTTCATTTAGTGCCTGCTTGTGGGCATGCATTAAATGCCAATATACTAGATGGCAATGAAATATACTTACTTCATGTGTAGTCGTGTAGCTTCAGAGAGGGGAAATATATTCGACAATACAGCATCAACAGAAAAATAAATAAAACCATCAATTCTATTTTTCTCATTTTATTAAAAAAACATATAATCAATGATAAAAAAGCTCTTTTATTGTTCATTTATTTCTAAATATGGTTTTACTTGAATACAATAATATATAAGAACGTCAAAAATATTACAGACCAATATATGATTTAAATTCTAGTAGAGATTAATTTTCAGTGATGATAAAGGCTTGTGTCAACGACAATACCATGTTGAAAGCACCGGTTCTCATCAGATTACTGAAGTTAAGCAACATTGGGTATGGATGCTACCTGGTTGGGTGACCGCTCAGGTACACCGCGTGTTGTTGGCATTTCTTGGAACGGTCCGTAGTCCAGTGGCAACACTTCAGACTCGTAAATGGAAGGTTGTGGATTCGAATCCCGGCGGAGCACAAAAATATACCATTTATATTTCTAAATATGCTTTTCGCTGGGTTGAAAAATTCATAAACCTTTACCAAAGACCGGTCACTGAAAGGCCCATTCAACCTTACAACAACTGGGTCTTGCTTGAGAATTGGCGCTTTCTACAGCGACGACCAAGCTCGCAGAGGGCTCTTGAGGTGTGATACACAAAAACAGCGCTCACCAAATAAATCATCCTAATATATATATATTATACTGTGCACATGTATGCCTTTCATATGATTTTCATCTGATCTATAGCATGGTTGGTAGAAAGCTTCTTTATTAAGACTAAAAATACGATGGATGGACGGTATAGGCCGACATATGTAGCTGGAGAGCAAAGGTGATGGACAGGTGAGAGTGGAGGAGAATCCTGGATTCAGCCAAGGCTCACCCAGGGCTGTCCTGCTCGTGATGATGATGATAGTGCGGCTGGACCAAGTCCACCATCCCAATCTATAAGTTAAAAAACAAAAATATTAATACACTTACAGTAAACAAAACAAATCTATAAAATAAAATCAGAACAGACAGATTGACACCGCAGTGCCAAACGAGGCTACAGATAGACAGCACCTCTTGGAACAAGCTGCTCGCGGCTGCAGCAGGCTATGGGGATAGCAGGGGCAGTTGCGCAAGCCCATTCTCATACCCGTTCCGTTTGTACACTTCCATCCGGGGAAGCGCATCACAGAGCGCTCATGCAATGCTATATATTTTTTGTGGCGGAAGGCCTTCCCGATGGTTGTGACCCGACCCAGCAGTGATTCTAGATCTACCTGTTCGTCCACTAAAGAAAACTAAGCAAAATCCGAAGTAACTGACTCGATGCAACTGCATCGGGATGCGCTCCTTGGTATTTCGTGCACTCTGAATGAACGTCCAGTTCAGGGTCTACGTCAGAGGTGCAAAAGCGCCTGAAGGCTCGATAGTTACTCCTTGTGGACACAAAATCGGCGTAGCCTATCGGGCCTATGCCCGAGCTTACCGCGGCAAAGAGCGCAATCCGATCGGAATGTCGCAGCGGGCAGTCCCACAGTATGTGAGGCATATTCTACGTGACCCCGCCGCATGCGCATTCCGCCGTGGAAGAGATACAAAGCTTAAAGAGGGTGAAATTGAAATTCCCATGTTCTGTGAAAAACTGATTTGTATAGAAATCTGGGGTGAGCCATATAGCCTCCACGCGGGACCTAATACATGGGAAGAAGAGGTTAGTTATCCTCTCAGAACAGAGAGCCCAGTCTCCGCTGCCAGTGCTGTATCGCGATGTCGCGGAGGGAGTCTTTAACGGCTCGCATGACGCGCCCCTCGGGGAGTTCGTCAATTGTATCGAGGGACATTGCTGAGAGACCACGTCTGAGGGTACTGATGGCAGCAGAGTATGCGATGCGCTTTCGATGTCAGCGCGAGATTTTGCCTCTACGGTCAGTAGGACATCGTCCGCGTAGGCTCAAAGTTTGCAGCCGGGCGGTACGGCAATAGACAGAAAGTCGTCAAATAGGATGATCCAGAGCAGAGGCCCAAGGACTGAGCCCTACGGACACCCTCTCGTCACAACCCTGTTAAAATTGTGGGGCCTGCTTCCATATTGACACGGCGGTCCGAGAAATATGAAGCAATGCAGTTATAGATGGTTGACGGTATCTGCCTGAGCCTAAGCTTGGACAGAACCATTGGCCACCAAACGCTGTTGAACGCGCCTGCGATGTCTAAAAGTACCGCCATAACATGTTTTGACGCCGAGCTCCTCGCCACCTCTAGGGCCGACGAAATGGCATTCTCCGTCGAGACACCGGGTCGGAAACCATACTGGTGGGAAGAGAGGGTTTCTGAGAGGAGAGGGGCTTCCACTCGATTAGCATGAAGTTTCTCGAGTATCTTCCCAAGGATCGGTAGGAGTGATTAGGCGGCAGGCTTTGGGATCAGTGGGTGGTTTGGTGGTTGAGGAGGCCAAACTTCCAGCAACCGGGAAAGATGCCTTGCTGGATACACAATGAGAGCACGGCAGTCAGGTCGTGGGGGGCCGTTGCACAGACTGCTTTTCTATGGGATGGTTAATCCGGTCAATGCCAGGTGCCTTCCGCGATGAAAGCTGGCTAATGATTTTCCCTATTTCGGCGGTGGTAGGGAGTGACGACACGGGTGTACCCAGAGGCAGCGTGGCAGTTTCGCGGTGTCGTCTGACGGCCTATCTACGCTTATAAGCGCGTCAAGGAAGGCGGTGGCCGTGTCCATTAGCGTGCCAGTGACGCCGGTCCTCCCGGGCGCAGCAATTCCGCTCAAGATCCCGCCCGTGCATACGCAGGACGTTACTGTGCGGTATGCTGCGCCCCATGGGGCCGGGTTTGCACTGGCAGTGATAAACTCGCGCCACTTTTCTTTTTTCCGGCAGAGAAGTTTATTTGTAATGCGACAGAACACGTGAGAGAATGCGCTTGAGGAAGATCACGGGGGACATTCCATAGGCGCCCGATATCACGGTCGAGTTGCAACGCGAGCAGTTTTAAAATACGCAATGCAACTAAGCTACACATCTAGTGTAACTTCTTGCCGCGTTATCCCCGAAGGGGTCGCATGTGGCGAGTTGAACCTATTTATTTTTACAGGTAAGGGGGCCGGCCTTACGCCAACCACTTCAGTTGAAGTGGGGGCTTCCCAGCTCCCGAGGGGGCTGGTACTCATTTCTTGTGAAGGCTGAGTAAACCTTGCCGGTATTTTTATTATGGGGTTTGAAATAAACACCGAAATAGGAAATCATTTCTGACATCCTCCTCGGTGGGATTCCAACCCGAGTTCAGGGGGTAGAATGCAAGCACTCTACCAACTGAGCTATCGACCGGACCAGACTTCTGCAGAATAGCTTCCTGCAGCTTCTGCCTCATTGTAGAAACCCTGCTGGGCGTAGCGGTCAAACCGCTCCCCTGGGGCAGCACTGAATCTCCCGATCCAATTTTTTCCGGCTGCAGGGGCAGTTGCAATGCCCACCAGCCGCTCCCCTGAACGCAGCAGAAAGAAAATCAACGGCCAGCCCGGGAGCAGCGATACGAGGAATGGCAGCAACCAGCCTACTACCATCAGACAGAAAGGCATTCACAAGTAGAATAGCAGTCACAGCCAAGCCAACAGCAGAAAGGAAACACACTGTCATGTTTGCACTGTTCAGGGCCACACCTCAACTGCTTCTGCCCCAACCGAGAGGGAAACCGGCTCAACCAAAACCAGACTTGGATAGGCAGAGATGAAGGTGTGCGCTGAGGTCATAGAAAAGGAGAGAGACCTTGGCTCTCCACCACGGATCACGAGAAATTGTGTGATGAGCTCCAAGCATGCAATACAGCGGGCAAAGTCGAGGGGGTGAGGAAACCCCGAGGCTCAAGATCTGTGGGCTCCACGAGTGTTCAGTAAATCCTCCACAGCAGGCATTGTACGACTAAATGCCAATTCAGATATAGACGGCAGGCCAGCAGTCTGCTTTGCCAACATAGCAGTGCCAACGGCCAACAGCGGCATAGTGTGGATGCGTCTAAGGCCCTCCGCAAACCGGGCGACTTGTCGGCGCGACTCTGCGACAAGTGTGCGGAGCTTTGAACAAAATATATAAAAACTGTCGGCCGCAGCCTGTCGCCGCGACTAGTTGTCGAGCTGTCGCTGTCGCCTGTAGCCCAGTGTGCGGAGGGCCTTCATATTGTATTTTAGTATTTCTTTGTACAGTCCAACCATGCGGCCCTGAATGTAGTACAAAATAGATCATGTGGCCTGCAATACCATTTGAGTTAGACATGCCTGACTTATAGAATAGTTTACACATCTTTAGAGTGATAATACGTACGATTGTGGCGGGTGAATGCCTCGACCACTTTCAATCCTCTTGATTCCGCCAAGCTTGCACGTGTATTTGACGTGCTTGTGGACCAACGAGTCTTTTTAAGGCACCCAATCTATTCGGAAGGGCAGCTGGTTCCCATTGTGAGAGATCAATGTTTGTCCACGCCTTTCTGAACTCGGCGAAAGTTGATAATTTCTGTCCCTCATGAGGCCAGGCTCCATCTGACTCGGACATTGTCAAATACCTGAAAATCAAAAGGCATTTCAAAATTAATGCATGAACAGCAAGCGATGAGAAAAGGGATGCATCGTGACAGGTAAAATACATTTTATATTTCAATATAGACGAATATGAGTAATACATCAGCATTTGCGAATGAAAAACATACCTGTTAGAACAAATCAGCAGCCTTTTATTTCACCGCTTCACTTTTTACTAGTTTCTTTACACGTTTTAAAGCAATAAAATGAGGAACAAAATATGATCCTTCCTATGCCGCGTGGTCGTGTTTGTGTGACGTCACGTGTGTGGGGTGAGGGGGGTAGGTGGGGGACGCGCGTTCTGTTCACGGATCAATTTGTTCCGTTCACGGATCAATTGGGCGAATAGCCATTCCCATCTTATTGGCACAACGGTTTGTGCGAATATCCACTACCGTAAGTTTATTGAAAATGCAACCAAGCTACACACATAGCGCAACTTCTTGCCACGTTATCCCTAAAGGGTTTTGCATGTGGCGAGTGGAATCTATTTATTTTTACGGGAGGGGGGGCCGGCCTTGCATGAACCACTTCAGTTGAAGTAGGGGTTTCTTTCTTGTGAAGGCTTAGTAAACCTTGCCCTATTTTATTTTGGGTTTAGAAATCAATACGAAAACAGGAAATTATTTTTGACACCCTTGGTGGGATTTAAATCTGAGCTCTCGGAATGGAATGCATGCACGCTACCAACTGAGCTATCGACTGGACTTGGCAGCCAAAAAATCTCCCATGCCTGTTAGTCCCCGCCTTAACAACAAAGATTGGTTGTTTACGCTTTTGCTTAGGCGCTGCGACCGCGGTTTGCCATCGCTTTTAATATAAGATTTCACACCTCTATTCATACACCTTGATCTCAAGCCTGTTTGAAATGCTTTGTCAAATCAGTTCAGTATTAGTGTCATCGAAATTGTGAAAAATTCATGATGTGGAGAGGCCATTTTGTTATGACGACAACACATCCTAAATATTCAATATTTATTTCAAGCAATTTTATTTTTTTTTTTATCAACTTTATTTATTAACTACTTAAGGATAGTTTGTGAATATTGAATTTCTCATTAAAAAAAATCTAGGGTGAGTATGATCTAATTTGACATGTCACTAATACTGAACTGATTTGACAAAGCATTTCAAACAGGCTTGAGATCAAGGTGTATGAATAGAGGTGTGAAATCTTATACAAAACAGAAGAAAGTCAGATTTTTAAGTAGGTAGGTACAGAATTTTCACAATATAATAAAATATTTACCGGATGGTCTATGGTCTTCGTTGAGTAGAAATGGTGTCTCCATAATGTCTCCAAAAGCTCTTTGTTCTGTTTCTAAGGTGAAGTTTGTGAATAGCAGTTCTGAAATAAAAACACAGAAAATAAATAGTTTTAGGAAATCAGTACCTGTAAGTCCTAGGATTGGGAAAATAAATAGGTAGTACTCAAAGTTCTCATTTATTCCAACAATATTGTAGGAATAACTGTAAATGTTTCTCAGTAATAAAATATAATTATATGAAAAGATTTGTTTTAGCGTTTTAGTATAAACAAATGTGAAATGGTCATCTATGATATTGAAGTCAAAGTTATTTGATTTGGAACCACAGCTCCTGTGTTTTTTAAGTTTGAAAGCTAAATCACAGATGGCTACAATATGTTTTTTTTTTCAATTAGTCAGTTATAAATATCCAAAATTGATTAACATATAAGATTGCTAATTAAAGCACACCCAAAAGCAAACTGCATAAATATTTAAAAAATGTGGATTGAATAGAACTGGGGTGACATTCGCAAAATTGAACCAATTTTTTATGTACCTATGTGTAGTCTAGGATTTGTTTTTTTTTACCTGATTTGAAATAAACTTCACTCAGCATTATCCAATCTGAGCTGAAGTACAATCTGAAGCGTACAAATTTTGCTGCTCTGCCGTCTTTGAATGGAATTGTCACGTTTCTGGCAATTTCCAGGGTTTTGTCAGGCTGCTGATGATGCACCACGGGATCTCCGTTGAAAAACTTGCCTCCAATACTGAAGAAGGCGGCTGCTTTTGAAAATATCTGAAAAAACAACAGTTTTTTGTCAAATACACTTTACTAAAAACGGGACTCAAAACAAAACTTTTCAGATCGAGAAGAGGTTTTAAATTAGCAAAAGACTTTTAAGTAATGAGCTCGTTACAAATTCAATAGACATGGAAGTTGTGACGTCACACAGCCGAGTTACTACTACACAAAAGGCAAACTAATATTTTTTTATTGGTTGCTATTGCTACATACCTTAGTCAAATAGAATAGTGGGGATTGCCCGCCCAGAAATAATCTAATTTTGGATTGTATGCTTGTTCATAACCGACACCATAAAAAACAAAAAAAATACAAAAAAATAATAAGGAATTCGCTGTCACAATGAAAATTATTCCTTTTGTTATTTGAACCCTTAGTAGGAGTTGCAAAACTTGAGTAATGTAAAGTTTACGGCAATTATTAAAGAGTGATTTCCCCCAAAATCTGCCGTTTTTGTTTGTTTGAATTTGATTTTCTTCATCACTGTAACTCTTTTGCTAAGACCATAAAGTGTAAGACACAAAAACGGCAGATTTTGGGAGAAATCACTCTTTGATATTTTCCGTAAACTTTACTTTTCTCAAGTTTTGCAACTCGTACTAAGGGTACTGGAATCATTTACACTTCTTGTCACTGAGGTTTTCAACAGTCAAGTACATAAGTGACAATAATTTCAATAAAAAATATAGATTAAGGATTTACCTGAACATTTCTGCTGAAGTAGTTGTTGGTGAAAAGGTCAACTGCAGTAATATTTCTGACTTGATCGAATTCAAAGGTCAGCTCCATGTAGCCCGTATCAAAGGAACTGTTCTTCCAGGCGACCCAACCGCTACCTGAAAAGTACAATAACACCTTTTTACTTCTTTCTCCTTGAGTCAGGTTCACATCGTATGAGTCTACTTGTGGGTAATTTGTGTGTCTATCTGGTTTCCCTTGTAGGGATCATCTGCTGTTAGATTTCCATCAGATACCTATCATATTCCTGACTGCTGGATTTCAAACTCACCTTTTCCATACCCCATGTCTAGCGAGAAGAAATCGCCACCCACTTGCCCATCTGTCAGTCTTCCAAGTCCTCCTTCCAGCGTAGCTTCAGAGGATTCCTCAACCTGACGACCATCATATTTGCCATCTGTCAGATCGCCCTGTTCTCCAGACCCTACCGGCGCAGAATATGACACCACTCCACCTGGAAATAGACAGAGTCAGTCAGTTGTATGGAATGTCTTTTTATTGTGATTCCAAAAATGAGTGAGTTGACAGTTTCCGCGCATGTACAATCAAGTATTCAAAATACTCTTTTTACATTAAAGTTGATATCTCATTGTCATTACCATCATCACCATCATCATCATCATCATCATCATCATCATCATCATCATCATCATCATCAACCCCATCATCATCATCATCATCATCATCATCATCATCATCATCATCATCATCAACCCCACCATCATTATCACCATCACCATCATCATCATCATCATCAACCCCACCATCATTATCACCATCACCATCATCATCATCATCATCAACCCCACCATCATTATCACCATCATCGTCATTATCGACATCATCATTATCATTATCATCATCATTAACATCAACATTACCATAATCATCATCATCCCCACCATCGTCATTATCGCAATCATCATCATCATTATCATCAACACCATCATTTTCACCATCATTATCATCAACATCATCACTATCATCATCATCATCATCACCACCATTTTCACCATCATCATCATCATGATCATCATCATCATGATCATCATCATCATCATCATCATCATCATCATCATATCATCATCACCACCACCATCATAATCCTCATCATCATCATCATCATCAACCCCACCATCATTATCATCATCAACCCCACTAGAGAATGCAAAATCCGGATTTTTTTGAAATCCGAATTTTCCAATTTTCCTTTGATTAAAATCCGGATAAACCGGATAATCCGGATTTTTCTAAGTTTTAAGGTGATTTGATAAATTGAAATAAAACAGAATTTAAAATCTGCATTTATTCAGACACGACAAATAAAATCAACTAAAATAATCAACAAAACTTTGGGTATCAGTCATCTTTCCCTTATATAGGTAAATTAGTTAACTAACATAGTCATAAACTGAACATAACATAAAATCAAATGCAACAAAACGTATTATTCATCCTCAAATTAAATTTGCCGTTGTCAAACAATGGTCGGTTAGAAATTTTCACACAAGATAACATTAATTTAGTGACATTAATTTATAGTTTATGACATTAATTTAGTACATATTAATCAGTCTTATTTAGAAAATGAGATCTTAAAAACATGAAAGCGTCAAGTGTCTCGGTGAGTGAGCGGGGCGCGGGGCGTCCGTCGCGCCCGCGGCACGCGCACGTCTCGCGTTGCTCGGTTTATTGCCTTATATGGGCATAAACAGAGCCAATCACGGATTTCGCGCCAAATTCGCTCAAACAAAGTACCTACAGCCTATAGCTAGTCCTACCAATTCAAATATTGTTCGAATTTGCTTATTAGAGTAGGTAATCGAACTACTTAGAATGAAAATTTGTGGATAAATATAAAATATTATGCATTGAACTCAATTTTGGCTAAAATCCGAAGAAACCGGATTTGAGTTTTAAAAACCGGATTTAAAAAAACTCCCGAAAATCCGGATTTTTCAGTTATTTTCGAATTTCGAAGAATCCGGATTGCAATCTCTAAACCCCACCATCATTATCACCATCATCATCATTATCGACATCATCATTATCATTATCATCATCATTAACATCAACATTACCATAATCATCATCATCCCCACCATCGTCATTATCGCAATCATCATCATCATTATCATCAACACCATCATTTTCACCATCATTATCATCAACATCATCACTATCATCATCATCATCATCACCACCATTTTCACCATCATCATCATCATGATCATCATCATCATCATCATCATCATCATCATCATATCATCACCACCACCATCATAATCCTCATCATCATCATCATCATCACCACCATCATTATCATCATCACCACCGCCACCATCATTATCATCATCATCATCATCATCACCACCATTTTCACCATCATGATCATCATAATCACCATCACCATCATCATCATCATCATCATCATCATCATCATCATCATCATCAATCGTTATGTAGGAGAATTTTGAACTTACTATCGTCGGTGCACCCGTAGAACTCTAGTCGCATGCATGAGGTGCGCATGTGCGGCGCGTGCGGTAGAACCCTGATCATGTGCGCGTGGAGCGGAGGCGTCAGGCTGTGCTGGACGGCCGTCAGGGTGTCGGAGTTGCCGTTGAACACCTGCCAAACATGGAAAAAGAAGATGGTGGTTAGGGAGATGAAAATAAAATACATTTAAAAATTAACTCCAGACCTATGAACCTTCAAAATTGGAGTCATCAAGACGAATAAGCGAATACCTACATGCCATTGGGTAATTAAAAATTACTTCCTCGACTAATAGGTTTGTATGAAGCTGACCAGGCATATTGCGAAAATCGCTTCACTTTGACAATGCCAACCCTGTTTCAGATAAGGTCGGTAAGAGTTGCAGGGTTTTATTTGATTTGAGTTGTGTTTTGTAAGTGGTACTTTTTCCAGTTTAATATTTGTAGCATTCGCTAAGCACGCACAAACGTTTATGGACAAAACTAAAACCAAAACCGAAACCAAAGGTGTTAAAAAATATCGATGAAGGTAAAAGTGACAAATTCAGCTAACGTGGGTTTCTGAGATAAATTAAAAAAAAACATTTGTTCGTATTTTCTATGAGAGAAAAAACAAAAAAGGGTGAAACTCTGTAGTTTGGAAGTTTTTCGTGAGCATTTGCTTATAATTAGTTCATTGAAGTTTTATAGCTATGAGAAGTTACATCCAGTAAAACGTTTAATCCACGATCTCTCAAATCAGTGAATCAGCACTCATTCAGTTTTTACCTTTAAGGTGGCGATATAAACTTATGAAGGCCCTAAAACCATTGATCTGACCTCAAATAAAATGAACATTTCAAGAAAAAGGCTGCAGATAGATGTGCAAGAGTCAATTTAATCGTTCCTGGGGTAGAAGTCTCGAAGACCGTCGGTAGGTCTTACCGTATCTATTCGAAGATAGGACGGAATAAAACATGGTGGGGTTTCAAGAGCTGATACATTTAATTTAGAACAACGAACGAAAAATGGCGCTTGATCTGTACCTAATGCTGGCGTTTAAGGCTGAGGCTTTAAAATAAATATTTTTCACTTTTTAATAGAATATGTTTTGTAGGATTGAATTTTGTTTGTTTTATATACTAAAAATGTAATTAATTGTTTGTATTCCTTGACTTATAAGTTGGTATGAGGCTGACCACCCATACTGTAAAAACTTGGTTCAATTTGTCAATGCCACCCCTGTGTCAGGGAAGGTCGGCAAAAGTTTCAGAGCTTATGTACATTTGAGGTTTGGATTTTATTTGTTAGTACACATTCAGCATTTGTAAGCGCGAACTACACGTGTTTGTTTGTGGGCATGCATTTGAGAACTTTAAATGAATATATCCTTGCAACTTAGATTATAGATTATATATTATAGATCAACTGTTCAGGCAAAGACATCCAAACTTGAAATAGGTACTTGAAGTAGGTTGTCGAGACTACCACCCCTGGTTGCGAATGCGCATGGACTATAAAGATTTGCGACTTAGATTATGGACCGATAACCTTATTTCCAGGCAGATGTGTGTAGCGTTATATAGGTCATGCTATACATTTGTCGGGAGCAACTTCGTTTCAGAAATAATTATCCTCCTTCCTTTTGGTTGTATACAGTTGCCAGTCGATTTTTTCGCAAACTAATTTTGAAAGTTTTTCAGCAAGTCACGCTTATTTTTATTCTAACACCATACTAGGGATGCTCCCGTACTGTGTTTTTTTATTTCCTTTGGAAAAAGTTTTTCCATAATCAAGATTTTTTCAAAGTACTTCTTGATTTCCTTCTTGTCTTGTCTTGTCTTGTATCCTGCCGACATTCCTCTAGGGGTGGCCGGTACCTCCACACAAGTGCCTACACTTGACTCTGTCCTTGCATACTTCTTTCATCTCATCTAATTTCATCACTCTTTTCATGCATGCTCTTCTCCTGTTTACACTCTGTAAATTCCATTCATTCGCAATCTCATTTATCTGATCAATCCATTGTTTCCTAGGTCTTCCCCTGCCACGCTTACCTATTACATTCCCTTTATACACTCTTTTTGTCAGTCGGTCTTCATTCATCCTTTCAATATGTCCAAACCATCGCATCACACTTCTTTGAACTTTCACTTTCACGCTTTCTTTTACTCCGCATTCATTCAGAACCCATTCGTTTCTCACTCTATATTTCAGTGTTTTTCCTGTCATACTTCTCAAATGAGCCATTTCTACGGTGCATACCTTATTTACTTCTCTTTTATTCAACGTCCATGACTCGCTTCCATACATCAGGGTCGGCAACAAAATACAATTGTGTACCATCTTTGAAAATTGTTCAAGAGAAAATCTATTATTTTGTCATCTATAATAATCTTAATTGCAATCATATATTAACATTTTAAAATTAAAATTTTCTAGAGTTAGTGCATTCATAGAGTGAAAATTCATTTTAATTTTAATTAAAGAAACTCTTTAAAAACATAGTTTTATTTTCTCATTTTTTTATTGTACAATGCCTAAGCGCTATCGGACTTTATCCGTCCATCTTCAGAGGCTAAGTGAGGTTAAAAAAAAGGATTAAAATTCAAGGAAGGAAAGTGAAAGTGATTGGGGTTTTTCGGGCAGGTACTGTTAGCAGGGTAGAAGGACTACGTATTTGCTCATTAATAATATTATTTAAATTGTATTGGATTTCGAGGGTTTCAAGGGCAATCAGTTGTCTGCCTTTGCACCCTGAGTGGAAGACCTATACTCCTGCTGTATTGAAGGAATGGTCTTTTTCTATACAGTGGTCCGCCATCTCAGAGTACCCAGTCAGACCTTTTGTTTTTAACCTCAGTTAGCCTCTGAAGATGGACGGATAAAGTTCGATAGCGCTTAGGCATTTTAAACTCAAAAAATGTGAAAATAAAACTATATTTCAAAAAAGTTTTTTTAAGTAAATTCAAATTAAATGCACGCCCATAAGCAGACACGTGTGAGTTCACGCTTACAAATGGTGTATGTGCACTGACAAAATTGTTGTTTTAATCTTCGATTTTATCAATATTTTGCTTTATTGTTTTGCCACGAATAAGGTGCATGGTCTTCATCCGCTTAGGGTCCAATATTATGAAAATTACAAACGATAACCTGTAATCTGCTAAAATAATAATATTATGGTTCAAAGATATATTGATATCAGATATGTGAGAATCTATTTCCAAGCAGGCACGTGTATGCAATTAAAAAATTTCGTAGCAAATGCTTGGGAATTCTCAATGATTTTTCTTTTGCATCCATCTCTACAGAAACTCATTTCTTTATAGATGAGTTGGCTCTCGGTTCTAATTCAGAGTCGACTCTAGTAGCACCCTAAAATCACAGATTTTCATACGATCACTGGGAAAAACATGAAAGTTACTTTCACGTTTAAGCGACTGTGAATCGCACAGCCTCTGTGAAAATAAAACTTTTTTTACGATTACAAGCGTGCAAAAAAAAAAAAACAAATATTTTTCTCAGATTCCTTCCTAATTATTTTTTAATATCCTTAAGCTGAAGGGTTCCCGGCTATTTATTTTTAATTTACCCTATTTTTAAACACCGAATGAAAACACAATAAACTCGGATTCGATGTAGGTATATAAAATCTAGTAAGGACGTTTTAAAGGGCGACCTCTCAGTTTCTAAATCGAAGGTGAACATGAACTTTGCATCTGTAAAAAATATCCACGAACTTAAAATTAAACATTGCAACTCCTACCGCCTTCTCCAAAAACTGGAGGGGGGCATTAGCAAAAGTGAACCAAGTTTTTCAGCATGGGGTTCACCTCATACCAACCTATTAGTCAAGGAACTAATAGCAAATGAACGAAATAGTAGTTTACCTTGTATCAATCAACCAAGACAAAAAAATATTTTCTGTATTTAGTTTCAATTGACCGGTCCGTAGTTCAGTGGTAACACTTCGGACTCTGAATGGAAGGTTGTGGGTTCGAATCCCAGCGGAACACAACAAATATACCATTTATATTTTCAAATTTGCTATTCACTGGGTTGAAAATGTCATAAACCTTTACCGATGACCGGTCACCAAAGGTTCATCCAGCCGTGCAGCAACTGAGTCTTGCTTGAGAATTGGCGCTTTGTAGCGACGACGACCAAGCTCGTAAAAAGGTCGATAGCTCAATTGGTAGAATGCTTGCATTCCATGCCGAGAGCAAGGGTTCGATCTCAAGGTTTACTCAGCCTTCACAAGAAATGACAACCAGCCCCCCCGGGAGCTGGGAAACCACCACTTCAACTGAAAGTGGTTGGTGTTAGGCCGGTCACTTATCCGTAAAAATAAATAGGTCCCGAATCGCCACATGTGATCCCTTCGGGGATAACGCAGGCAAGGAGTTACACTATTTGTGAAGCTTAGTTGCGTTTGCGTAGTATATGTCCCGAGTACATTATATTTTTATACTCTTCAGCTATCAAGTGTGACTCATGAAAAAGTCTCTTGTTGTACGTTTGTGAAGCCAGTAAATCATAAAATTAATGTTTTGTTTATCTTTTCATATGGAGTCTTCCACTAGGAACAATTATTCAGAGTATTTAGTTCGCTACAATGTATGGCAAAGACTCATACACGAGTCTGCTGGAAAAACACTCGTGCATGTACTGGGGAATAGGGATGTACACTACAACATTATGACTTTTTAAATTATTTTAAACTTTGAAAATTCTAATACAACACTGTTTCATTTTCACAATTACATAAATTTTGTTTTGATTAATAATACTAACGTATTGTGATTTTTATTCTAGGATATGTATTATCAGGATATATGTAGTATCAGTAATCTAAGGTACAAAGATATATTACATAACATAACATAAAATTCATAGTACTTATGTGCATTCTCACAAGTATTCACGTATAAATGCGTATTTATACGTGATGCCGCATGTAACCCAATCTCAAATGAACATAATCCCTGCAACTCTGGCCGACATTCCCTGAATCAGGGGTGATATTGGCAAAGTTAACCATTTTCCTATTTCCATGTACATACTTATAAATTGTAAGTCATTGAATATAATTAAAATAAGTTTTTTTTGTGTTACGAGAACCACGAAACGGGAAACCATTTCTGGCACCCTCGGTGGGGTTCGAACCCGAGCAATCTACCAACTGAGCTATTGACCGGACGAGTTGAGTTGACGTATGAAATATTTTATACAGTTCGTCCGGTAATCCACAAGAAAACCGTTCAAAATTTGCTTCAGAAATTCTGAGAAGGCACTTACTATAAGTCATAGAGTCAATCTATACACACCCAATTTGGTGATAGGTTAGAATGGCACAGTGACAAAACAACACATGGCAGAACGACACATGACAAAACAACACATGACATGTAATGTTTTCTTCTTATGTTGTTTTGTCATGGTAATGTATATTCTGAGTTTAAAAAAAATGTGGAAAAGAATGCAATCCACCAACCTATTTTGCCTGGCCAGTTGTCTTCATGCGAATGCAGAAGCTTGTGTGCATGCAATGGCATCTGTTGAACCAGGGTCGAAGTTATGATCAAGTGGGCTAGATGCAAGATTCGAACCAACGTTATTTGGTTTCAAATACGTTAGTCGAACATGCACCTCTACCCCTCGGTCATAACACAGACGAATTGTTTAGTTATGTTTTGTCATAGTGATGTATTTTCTGTGTTGTTTTGACATAGTAATGTTTTGTCACGTGAAGTTTTGTCATTGTGATGTTCTGCCATGCGTTGTTCTATCATGTGTCTTTCTAACACGGAAACACCTAATACAATATCAAACTTTTGGTCACTGCTAATTTGCAAAAATGTTAAAAAAATTAAAAATGCAATTAGTTGTGTATGTTCCTTGACTTATAGGTTGGTATGCGGCTGACCACCCATGCTGTGGAAAATGGTTCACTTCGCCAATTTTCAGTTGCAGGGTGTATGCCCATGTGAGATTCGGGTTTTTATATTGTAGGACCACATGCGGCATGTTTAAGCGCGAACTTGTGCACGTCTGTTTGTGAAAGTGCATATAATGTGAATCTCTAATGTTACATATATTCTGCAACTAAGATACGATTAGATTAGCTACAATGTTGTCTAACATCCCTATTCTGTTGAACCCGACTATGATAGTTCTGTCCTGTAAGCTTGTTCCTTTATTTAACATAACATACTCTGCCTTATCTGCCAACAAGGTCAGAGTTTGTGGGTGAACTTTGGCTAATAATATTGCTCTCAGCCACTCATTATAAAACTGCGTTCAACCGCCATTATGCCGAGACCATACTTCTTCTTTCACTGTTCCAGGAAACTGTTCATTATTACTTATAAAATCTAAAATCTAAGTTGCAAAGATATATTAACATTTAAAGCTCATATCAAATGCATGCCCACAAACAAACACGTGTAGTTCGCGCTTACAAATGCTGAATGTGTGCTTACAAATAAAATGCAAACGTAAAATGAACATAAACCCTATAATTTTTGCCGACCTTCCCTGACACAGGGGTGACATTGGCAAAGTGAACCATTTTGTACAGTATGGGTGGTCAGCCTCATACCAACCTATAAGTCAAGTAAAGAAGTTATAGTTAAGACTTGAAGCGTACAAATAAGATTATGGCTATGGATGAAGTGAAAGAAGTATGGAAGGATAGATATCGCAAATAGGGGTTCAAGTTTAAATTGCTCAATAAATAAAATATAAATAAGAAATAAAAATCTGCAATGCTGGCGACAAAGGCTTTTATTTAAATTGATATGTATTTTTTTTATACTATAATAATCTATAATCTATAATCTAAGTTGCAAGGATATATTCATTCAAAGCTCTCAGATGTATGCCCACAAACAAACACGTGTAGTTCGCGCTTACACATGCTGATTGTGTACTTACAAATAAAATCCAAACCTTAAATGAACATAAGCCCTGCAACTCTTGCCGACATTCCCTGAAACAGGGGTGCCATTGGCAAAGTGAACCATTTTTTACAGTATGGGTGGTCAGCCTCATACCAACCTATAAGTCAAGGAATACAGTTAGATGTAATTTATTATTCGTATTCCTTGTAATTTGTACCAACCTATAAGTCAAGGAAAGTTACTGTAAAAAATGGTTCACTTTTCCTATGTCTTCCCTGTTTCAGAAAACGTCGGCAAGCGTTGCAGAACTTATCTTCATTTTAGATTTGGGTTAAAAAAATAATAATTTCATATGCGACATGTGTAAGGGCGAGCTAATACGTGTCTGATTGTACATTTAATATAAGTTATAGAAATGCTGCAGTTTTGTGAATTTATCTCAGAAACTAGATTATACATAAATGGATAAAGATTTTGAAAATGCAGGAAATATCATAAAAACACAGAAAAATATTTTTTTAAAAGAATTATAATTAATAGCCAACTTTGATAAATAGCGAAAAGAGGACAATTCATTAGAAAAATAAAAATGGAAACATAAGTACAATTAATATTTTTTAGTGTTGATCTGTTAACACAGTGAAAGTCCATTTTTATAAATATTTAAAAATATAAATGGTAAAACATTGTTTTAATTCACTTTATTCTTTTTTTTATTCTTTTTAGCAAAAAACAAGAATAAAGTGAATTAAAACAATGTTTTACCATTTATATTTTTAAATATTTATAAGTACAATTAGTCAATTACCAATCGTTTTCAAATTATGTAATGATGAGCGCATGATTAATAAAGGAAATCACGTATTGTGTTTGTTATTTGTATTGTTTATGTAAAAATTCAATTCAATCAACAATACATTATTTAACGTTCATAATCTAAGTGTAGACGAAACATAATTATCGTTTTTGTGAGTAGTGATTAATGTTAGAGTACCTAATCATGTAAACAACTTGAGGCTTAAAACCATTTACAAGCTATTTTTGTGTAAAAAGCAAAAGGCTTTACCAACTTTTTGAAACCTTTAGTGGTTTCAACTCTGTATATGATTTTTTTCACAGTTTGAAACGAAAAGAAAAAAAATATTAACAAATTTTGTATCCCTTACGTTTGGTTAAGTTGAGAAATGCTGACTCCTTTTCCAGTGAAAATAGACAGGCTCCCGTTCCACAATATGTGACCACTTCGAGACAACTCAGTAAGAAGTTGCTCTGTATGGTATGGCTCTGTATGTTTCAGCTGTAGCACATAATTATAGCTGTAGTCCATCCAGCCTTACAACAACTGGGTCTTGCTTGAGCATTGGCGCTTTCTTCAGCGACGACCAAGCTCGCAGAGGGCTCTTGAGGTGTGATACACACAAAAACAGCGCTCATCAAATAAATCATCCTAATATAATTATTATTCCTTGACTGATAGGTTGGTATGCGGCTGACCACCCATACTGTAAAAAATGGTTCACTTTGCCAATGTCACCCCTGCTTCAGGGAAGGTCGGCAAGAGTTGCAGGGCTTATGTTCATTTGAGATTGGGTTTTTTATATTGTAGGTCCACATGCGGCATGTGTAAGCGCGAAATTATGCATGTCTGCTTATGGGAATGCATTTAATATGAATCTCAAATGATACATATCTTTGCAGCTTAGATTTAGATTAAGATTTAGATTAAGATAACTTCGAAGTTCACAAAATTTATGGAAGGTATAGATTTTTTTTGTATGTATATCTAATAAGTATGATTGGGAAAAAACGGAGTGATAAAATGAGGAATGATCTTGTAGGTTCCTTGACTTATAGGTTGGTATGAGGCTGACCACCCATACTTTAAAAATGTTTCACTTTGCCAATGTCACTCCTGTTTCAGCGAAGGTCGGCAAAAGTTGTGGGGCTTATGTTCATTTGAGGTTTGGATTTTATTTATAAGTACACATTCAGCATTTGTAAGCGCGAACTACACGTGTTGGTTTGTGGGCATACATCTGAGAGCTTTAAATGAATATATCCTTGCAAATGAGATTATAGATTATAGATCTTGTAAAAGAAGAATGTGGTGCAAGAGAAAGTGTGAAAGTGAAGATTAAAAGAAGTTTGCTAAGATGTTTTGGACATATGGAGAGAATAAATCATAAAAGACTGACGAATAAAGTATATGTTGCAAAAATAGATGGATGTAGTGGTAGAGGAAGACCGAGAAAGGTATAGATGGACCAAATTCCTTGAAACAGCGAATGAATGGGATATCCAGAGTCTGAAAAAGATTATGACTCTGGATGAAATGAAAGAAGTATGCAAGGACCGAAAAAAATGGCAGCTGTGTGGATTGTTTGTTTAAAATACTTAAATGTAATTGACTGTTTGTATTCCTTGACTTATTGGTTGGTATTAGGCTGAAAAACCATGCTGTAAATAATGGTTCACTTTGCCAATGTCACCCCTGTTTCAGGGCAAGAGTTGCAGGGTATCTGTTCATTTGAGATTGTTTTTTTTTATTGTAGGTCTACATGCGGCATGTGTTAGCGCAAACTTATACGTGTCTGCTTGTGGAAATGCATTTAATATGAATCTCAAATGATATATATCTTTGCAACATAGATTTAGATTAACCGCAATGGTGTATGATTCTGGTTTACGAAAAATTTATATGGCTGGTCACGTATTGCACTCCCCACGTGACTCGGCTGGATTTTTTTAATAACTATTTATTATTATCATTAAAATTCCTTTGTTTTTGGTAATACATACATACAAATTATTGTTGCTTTTTTAGCGGGTCATTCTACAACTGATAACTTTGTATCATTCTAAATAAAACATTATGTGTATTGTTATTGTTGCAGCATTTTGTTTATTTCTTTTTATTTCAAGCAGACTGATTTGTTGTTGTATAAATTTATTACGAACTATCAAATGCAATAATAAATAATATTTGAGATACGTATGATTAAGCAATTTATTGAATGTAATAAAAAAAACTACAGGGACTTTCAATTATCAATGTATACCTAATATACGTTGTAATATTTTATAGTATAAAGTTTTCTAATTTTGCGACTACCTTCAGATGATGGAGACAAAACATCAGTAGATAATCTATAATATAAGTTTCAAAGATGAATGCATACTAAATATTTACAAACCGCCCCCTCAGTGCTTCATTGGCTTATCTTCCATTTGATTAATAGATGACCCTAAATGAAATTGTATTAGGAATCACATTCTGCAATATCTGAGCTAAGAAAAAAATGTAAAACACGATAATCTGAGAGAAAAAGAGAGAATATTCCTAATCAAACACTCAAATGAACATAGCCCCTGCAATTTTCACCGTTTTTTTGATGATACCGAGATGTTATTTGTATAATTCAAACCATTTTGGAAACATAATTTTTGGTCCGACTATAATCTAAGTTGCAAAGATAAATTAACATTAAGGACTAACGTTAAATGCGTGCGTTAAA
Organism: Agapetus fuscipes; assembly: GCA_951799405.1. Classification (NCBI taxonomy): domain Eukaryota; kingdom Metazoa; phylum Arthropoda; class Insecta; order Trichoptera; family Glossosomatidae; genus Agapetus; species Agapetus fuscipes. The sequence continues at coordinate 5,404,775 of OX637332.1, forward strand.
GCAGACACGTATAAGATTGCGCCCGCGCATGCTGCATGTCTACTTAAAAAATAAAATCTAAATCTCAAAAAAACATAAACCCTGCAAGTAACGCGTCTTCCCTGAAACAGGGGTGACACAGGAAAAGTCAAACAGTTTTTGCGTTGTAGGTTGTGAGCCTCATACCACCTTTAACTCATGCCTTGATGATGAGTTGATGATTTCTTTATAGCACCGTTTCGTGATGTAGTCCCTCCAAGGCGCTTAAAACCTTTTTATAAGGAAGTAACTTTGATGAACGAAATTTTTTCGTAAAATTATGGACCACGACTTGCGATTCTCTGATATAGATAGACATCAATCAAAAATTGACTTCATGGGATGATTTTTCGTTTCAGACTTATCAAAATTGTTTCCACATTTTTTCAAACCTGATCCATTTGTAATTTAAAACTTGGTATGTACCAATATCTAACGTCCTATTCTTTTTTTCGAAGGTATCAACTTCCACAAGTGATAATTATATACTTCTTGTTCAACATGCCAATTTAGATGCCTTTGAAGGTGCCAATTTCACATCAGTCTTTTCACAAATTTTCGACTGTTACCTACGAGTGCTAAGGACATTTAAAGAATTGTTATTACTGAGATCACGAAAAAATGAATGTATTATGCAATGCAAGAAAAATAATACCCATTTTTTTTGTGATAATTTACATTTATAATCTGTGTTCGGTTTCGTAAAAAAACATGATTACCTACTTCCTTGACTTATAGGTTGGTATGCGGCTGACCACCAATGCTGTAAAAATGGTTCACTTTGCCAATGTCACCCCTGTTACACGGAAGGACGGCAAGAGTTGCAGGGTGTATGTCCATTTGAGATTTGGTTTTTATGTTGTGGGTTCACATGAGGCATGTGCAAGCGCGAACTTGTAATGTGTCTGGTTGTGGGAATGCATGTAATGTGAATCTCCAACGTAACATATCTTTGCAACTTAGATTAGATTAGATTAGACCTACTTAAGTTTTTTTGGATGAGGTAGGTACATAAGCCCTGCAACTCTTGACGACCTTCGACGACGACCTTGAAACAGGGGTGAGATTGGCAAAGTGAACCATTTTCTACAGCATGGGTGGTCAACCGCATACCAACCTATAAGTTAAGGAATAGGTATATACAACAAATAACATTTTAGACACAAACAAATGGATAAACATTAAAATCAAATATAATCTCGAATGTAATGTATCTTTGCAACTTAGATTAAAGATTATAGATAGAAGCTTGAACATTCCTGGGAGCTGACTATGCCTCGATAAGGAACAGTATGTTTTCTGTTATAACATGCAATACTTAATGTAGAGTCAGCTCTTCTCGACCTATATAAAGTCATTTGAATATTTCACGTCAATACATGGACAAGTTATCAAATAGTCTAATTTATATGCAGTCGGAAATATAAAGTGTGTGTGAGATAATGGGCCCTTAAAGGGCTCTCAATACAAAGGTAAGATTTAAATTGTTTTGTTTTCCTCATACAAAAATATTCAAATAATAATGAGTTCATTTGTATGGCGCCTTTTCATGACCCTTGGTCATCCCAAAGGCTTGGGTTGTGGAGGTGGGAAGAGGTGGGTCTTCATCTGCCTCCTGAAAACCGAGTACTTATTGACTTCTAGTTTGGTATGCGGCTGACCACCCATGCTGTAGAAAATTGTTCACTTTACAAATGCCCCCCTTACCTATTTCAGGGAAGGTCGGTTAAAGTAGCAGAGTGTATGTTCATTTGAGATTTGAGTTTTTGTATTGTAAGTCCACATGCGGCATGTTTAAGCGCGAAATTATATATTTATGCTTGAGAAAATGCATATAATGTGAATCCTTAATGTTACATATCTTTGCAACTTAGATTAGATTAGCTAGACCCGTGCACTCTATATAGGCAAATAAAATACCTGCAAACAATATTCTAGCTTGGCTTAGCTAATAACATAATTAGTATGTTAAGTAAGTTTTGGATATTACAAGTTTATATGAATTTCAGAATTTTTTTTTGAGTTTCAATACCTACAGTTCTGTGTGCAGAAGGAACAACGGGATGAGTCAAAAAATGCATGTGAGGGGAGCCAAAACAAAATTGAAGAATTTGCCAAATACTTGAGATAATTATTCATGTCCTCTGTCCTTTTTCAAAGTGCGTCAAAATTTTATTTTATTTTTTGACTCAAATAATACATAATATTTTTTAGTGTTGATCTGTTAACACAGTGAAAGTCTATTTTTATGAATATTTAAAAATACAAATAAAATGTTTTTGCTCGAAAATATTCGAGCAAAAAAAAAAAAGAATAAAGTGAATTAAAACAATGTTTTACCATTTATATTTTTAAATATTTACAAATAATACATCCTTACCAGCTACATATCTAAAGAATCACTCTGAACTTGATCCCTCAAAACTCGTTTTTTTTACTCATTCGGTTGTTTCTTTTGCAAACAGGACCCTGAGTCGTAACTCGAAAAACTCGTACTCAGGGTACGGTTAGTAATTCGTGCCTGTTCCACAAGTATAAAAGTTATGACTCTAGATAAAATGAAAAAGTGTTTTTTTTTTGCGTTCATTTTCATTGCTGGCCCATAATGTATATGTTGTTACGTTTGCCAATGTCCCGCCTGTTTCACTAGAGGGCGCCAAAATTTGCAGGGTTCATGCTCATTTGAGAGTTAGGTTAAAAGTTTATAAGTTCACATGAATATTGAATTTTATGAAATTGCAATTTTATTTTCTTTTCGTTGCTTATTTTTTTCGCATTCTTTTTTTCAGAAACGGATCTTCACACTATTTTGAAAATTTGCAAAAATTGTTCCTAAAATGATTGAATGAGAATCGGCCGTCGAGTTGAAGCAGAAAAAATAAAATACGCAGTTCTGATATATGCGCATAATTTTTGTTTTTCTAAATTACATATAACTTTTTTTTTTTTGGTGGTTAAATTAATTAAAGAAGATTAATAATGGATAAAAAATAAGTGGAAAATAATGAAATATCTAAGTCCACTAAGAATCTTAACGATATCTAGGTTTAGGATAATTTTTGGTCCTGTAGTTTTTTTTTCCAAATTTCATCAAATTGGCTGTAAAGTAATGTAAACAATTCCATAATACTACTACTTATAATTATATAAAGTACTTATAAAAATAATTTTATTCATGTTATACAAATATGTTATGAGGTTGACCACCCATACTGTGAAAACATCTGCACTTTTAGGTAATGCCATACCTGTTCCAGGAAAAGGCAGTAAGAATTGCACAGCTAATGTTAATTTTGGGGTTAGGTTTTCTGTATGAACCTTTTTCAATAATTTGAACCTCTCATGATAATATACGTCTTTGCAACATATATTATATTAAATAAAGTTTTAAACTTTCACTTTCACTTTCATGGTCGGTGTTCAATGGTATAGTTGTTTTCGGGCTAGACCATGTTCTACTTGCAGTTATTATATCTGCCGACGTTTCATTCCCTCGAGCGGGGAACATTATCAAGGCTCGTAGCGACGGGGGACCTTTATCCTCCGTTTACTTTTGGCAACTGGCTGGCTGCTGATGCTCTTCTCATCTCTGTCATCATGTATCTTGTGCCAGCCAGTTGCCAAAAGTAAACGGAGGATAAAGGTCCCCCGTCGCTACGAGCCTTGATAATGTTCCCCGCTCGAGGGAATGAAACGTCGGCAGATATAATAACTGAAAGTAGAACATGGTCTAACCCGAAAACAACTATAGCATAGATTATAGTTATTATAAAAAAAAATATATTATAGGCTTAACTTAATTACATAAATTATTTATTTTTAGCATAGGTACATTTTAAATTGGATTAAAAATAAATACATACATATTTTAAAATATGTATCATGTGTTAAACAAATACTCAAATTAACTTTTTTTAAGCTAAGTAAAATGAAAAATAAATATTTAATGACGTATGCAATACAATATCATAACAAATTAAATTTAAAAAAATATTTATTTGTAAAAATACACCACTTGATTTCATATTAGTGTCATAAGCTCTTAACCTTATGTTGAATCTTTTTTTTAATACAGAAATATTGGCATGAAATCAGGATTTAAAAAAAATTACTACCTTTTATTGAATTAGGCGAACTAGTATTACGATAAGGTGTATTAATATATATTTTTTTCATGCTGCTTAAGCATTATGGTAAAGCATAAATAATTAGAGCCAAAATTTTAAAGTAAAAGTTTGATTATTTTTAGGTGGAAAGTGTTGCGATGTACATAGGTTTAAAACATGGGCTAGCGATTTAAGAATAGCTGGTTAATCGATGGGAAGGAAAAATTGATCAGAATAATAAAAAATTGATCAGAATAATAAAAAATCTAAGTTAGAAAATTTTAAGTCAAATGTTTTTTTTTTAATTTTATTATAAAAAACACTGCTCGTTATTATTGTAAACAAATTGAATTACGAAATTAAAATGTATTTATAAATTTGAGAAATGATATTGTAACAAAAAATTTTGACGTCTTTTTTAAATATTTTAAATTTGAGAGGAAAATTTTTGTCTTGAGACACTGATTCTGACTAAAACGAACTATTTGTTGAACTTTTTTTTAAGTAAATAAAATTTTGGTTTCTGCTGGTTCTCACTGTAAATTTACTTTTATTTTTCTTTAAAAAATTACATGACATCTTTCCTTCCCATTTATTTTCTTGTTTGTAAATTGTTTTTTCAGTGAGCGGTACAAAGTTCCTATAATAAACTTAAGTTTTTTTTATTTATTAGATTTAAGTTAAAAAATATTTTGTTTAAATAATTGAGAACCGGTTAAATTGACTGTCAAATATTGCGTAGTAAAAAATAACAATATTTATTTATAAAAATAAATAAATGCAAACACAAAACATTCAAACAAATTTGTCAGTTTTGATAAAAAGATGTTGAAAAATTGAGAATCATACTTTTGGAAAATAAATGAGTTTTTAATGATAAATATTGATTTTTTTATTGAAAAATGTACCAAAGAAGAATAGAAGTAAAAAATAGTTTAATTCAACATTATCTTGTTTTATTTTGGTATTGTAAATATATTTTTTAACCTTTGACATAAAAAATTTGATTGTTAATAAGTAAATTATTAAATACATACATTTGAGAAAGCTCAAAAAAAAATCTTGGCCCGAAACTTAAAAGCTTGGTATAAATTTATGATCAGGGATTTTGATGGTGCGCGGTTTCACTCATATCTGCGGGGAGCTTCTTCATTGTGATGTGCTGTTGATGTTATTGTTATTATCACTGACATCAATGTGACACCATATTAACATCACGCTGAAGATTTGAAAGCAGAATCCTTCAGTTCCGATAAGCCATGTCAACAAACCCCAAAGACAATCAACCATCCAGTGTGTGACATGGGAATTTCCAAGTTTGTAAATTTATACTCAGTTTCTTTTTTTAATAATTCTAAATTAGGTAGTTTTAAGTACTTAGAAAATAATTCAGCAGTTAATAACATTATAAATCATTTTATTATTTCGAAAATTTTGCAATAGATAATTCATACGGAAAATATTTTATTCCAAGATAAATTATAATGTTTTTTCTTTGGCTTAGTCTAAGGATGAAATATTGCATTCGTCTTTAAATTTGTATTTAAAAAAATTAAATACTCATTTTTTACTAAAATACCATGTTATGTTGTTTTTTTGATTAATGAATTAGAGATGAAACATTAAAAAATCTAGATTTGAATATTTTAAACAACTTTAAGAGTAATCTATTATTAAGTATGGATCATAGGTTAAAATAAATATTAAATTATTAACTAGAATAGGAGAAATATTTTATTATTGATTCAATTTGTCAAAAAAACATTTAATAAACATTAAGTGGCACTGATTTTCCTGCATCAAATATGGATCACATTAGTTTCTATGGTAAATTTTAAATTAAGATTTCCTTATATTATTATTTTTTATTGAGGTAAATAAAATAAAAAGTTTTTTTTTAAATATTTTGTCTGCTCCATTTAGAATAATAATACACACTTTGTTATATGAAATGGAATTACGTAGGTACATATATTTCCTGTAAATTTAAACATTAAGTCAATGTATTTATTAATAGTAGGTACCAATGTACTTACTAACATCTACGTTAACTGATTGTAAATTTTAGTTTTAAACTATTTTAAGTTAGGGGATGATCACACTTTATAGATAAACAAGTTAACTATAAAGATTAAATAAATGTAAGTTAGGACTTAAAAAATGTGTTTTTATTTATCATGCAAGGTTTGCTAAAAATAGGGTGACTTTAACTTTCCCATAAAATAAATAAATTTATTTTCAGTCTCCTTCAAAGTAATCCTTCTTATGTAGATAGAATACTCTTGTGCCAGCATTTCTTCCAATCCTCAAAACACTAACGATTTGCGCCGTATGATATGGCTTTTAAATTTACAGCGAAGCGGTCAATATCTCCAAATTTTTGAGTTGTTGTTAATAAAATCCATGCGTGGCAGAAAATCACGGACAATTAATGACGTGTGCGCTGGCGCATTATCGAGTTCTAATATTCATAACTAGTTCTGGAAATAGTCGAGGAATGTTGCTTCACGCAAGCGGTGCAGCCCAGCACACTGCCCGAACATTAAAAAGAGCAAATACCGAACCTAACAATATATGCACCTCATAGACCGGTCCGTAGTCTAATGGTAACACTTCAGACTCGTACATGGAAGGTTGAGGGTTTAAATCCCGGCGGGGCACGAAAAAATACCATTTATATTGTCAAATTTGCTCTTCGCGTGGTTGAAAAATTCATCAAAAAGGTCCATCCAGCCTTACAGCAACTGGGTCTTGCTTGGAAATTGGTGCCTTCAGGGACGACCAAGCTTGTAAAAAGTCCGGTCGATATCTCAGTTGGTAGAATGCTTGCATTCCAGTTTCCAAGCCGAGAGCAACGGTTCGATCCTTACCCAGGGTGTCAGAAATGATTTACCGTTTCGGCGTCTATTTAAAACACAAAATAAATACCGGCAAGGTGTACTCAGCCTTCACAATAAATGAGAACCAGTCCATCCAGGAGCTGGGAAAGCCCAACTTTAACTGAAAGTGGTTGGTGTAAGGTCAGCCCCCTTACCTGTAAAAATGAATAGATCCCGAATCGCCATATGCGACCCCCTCGGGGATAACGCAGGCAAGAAGTTACACTATATGTGTAGCTTAGTTGCGTTAAAATACCTAACCTAACGTACTATAATGGCATCTGTTCTGATAAAATATCCTCACTTATACCCTCACCTCTCGTCACAACAAGGGCAACTCGTAGAACGGCTCACATCCAACCATTTGCAGTCGATATCAAAACTATGACAACTTGATGTTTTCACGACTCATTCCTTTGCCAAACTGCCCGCTTATGGAATGAGTTACTGGTATCTGTGTTTCCATCCAAATTTAATCTAACCCTATTCAAATACAATATCAATCGCCATTTCCTCTCAGTGTCTCAAAACAAAGCAACGCAACATGCAACGCAACACACACCACAGCACTGCGCAGCTAACGACCCTGCAACCGGATAAAGACAACTGCCACATCACCAACACCTCTGCGGCACTATAACAAGTGCCATAGATCCCTAGAGTCCCTTGAATCTAGAGAGTCTCCCGCACAGGCTTCCTTAAAAATATATATATGTATACATATATATATACCCGCACCTCATAAGATTTTCCGTCATAAAAAAAAAGAATCCCTTACCTTCTTTCCATCCCATCTTGTATATTCGTGCCATCCTCCAAGTGAAGGCCGCCAATACTCCACGCTGTATTGCTCCGTGTACTCCACCCCCAGCCCCTTGGCGTTACGTCCTTGGGTTGCCAGTGCAGTCACCAGACGTGGACCTCCCAGGTCCACTTGGATGTGCTCCCTCACTCCTGGCTGCATCACTGATGCGGGACACCAGGCGCCACCGCCACGCTCGGAGTTCAGTCTGAGGAATAACAAGATACACAATAAGTACAGCTTGCAGTGGCGAAGGGTGCCGTACAAGCCGGTTCCCATCGGCTTCCCTTTTAAAATGATGTAACAAAGTAGTTAAAAAATATAGGCACAAAGTAAAAAAATACATTTAAAACCAAAGAAACAATACGTATTTTTTCCCCATTGAAACCATGCAGTCTACCTTATTATAATTTTTGCCTCATTTTAAACGGGAAACCGATGGGAATCGGCTTGTATAGCACCCTTCGCCACTGACAGCTTGTAACGAAAGGATTAACTAAAAAGTATTTTGGGAAAATAAACAATATAGTCCGGTCGATGGTTAAGTTGGCAGAGTGTTTGCATTACATGCCGTGAGCTCGGGTTCGAATCCCACCGAGGGTGTCAGAAATGATTTCCCGTTTCGGTGTTTATTCAAAACCCCAAAATAAAATACCGGCAAGGTTTACTCAGCCTTCACAATAAATGAGTAGGTACCAGCCCCCTCGGGAGCTGGGAAACCCCCACTTCAACTGAAGTGGTTGGCGTAAGGCCGGCCCCCTTACCTGTAAAAATAAATAGGTGCAACTCGCCACATGCGACCGCTTCGTGGAAAACGTGGCAAGAAGTTACACTATTTGTGTCGCTTAGTTGCGTTGCGTTGCGATGGGGGAATTTTGAATTTTGATGTTAAAACAATATATGTATGATCGACAAGGGGGGATTTCGATTAGCCCGGCTTAAAGAGTCGTTGATGAGTGTCTTGACTAATAGGTTGGTATGAGGCTGACCACCCAAACTGTAAAACATGGTTTACTGTGCCGAGGCTTATATTCATTAGAGATTGGGCTTCTATCGTGTAATTCCACATGCGGCATGTGTAAGCGCGTACTTATACGTGTTTGCATGTGAGAATGGATGTAAAATTAATCTTAAATTTAAAATATCTTTGCTACTTAGATAATACATAAAAGATAACAAATTCTTAAAAAATCCTCATTGTCACAAAAAATAGAGTTGGAAAATGAGGAAGATGAAAACAAATGAGAAAGTATGACAAATTGAAGTGAGTACATAATATTACAAAGGTCCGGTTTTAATTTAATTGTTGAATTGGAGTTAAACGTTGATATAAATATCTGTAAACATTTTATAAATAGAAAATCTCACCTGAATCCCATGAAGTAAACAAGTGTTTGATGTATAAACAAGTTGTGGGTTGAGCTAAACGACAGATGTGGCTCTGGTCAAAACATGTTTTTTCACATAAAGTATAGATTTACCTTATCCATAGAAAATGTTTTCAATTGAAAACTTGGTATGAAAAAGAAACACATTTTGTAAAAATGTTATTGTATCTGAAGATGATCAGGAGATGGAAAACGTTATATAAACGATATATACGTACTGTAACTGTAACTGTAACTCTGTCGCCATTCCGCTAGAGGTGGCCAGAGCCTCTGCAGAGTTGCCTCCATTTTTTCCTATCCTGACATACCTCTTTCAATTCCTTCATATACATCACCTTTTTCATGCATTTTCTTCTTTTACGCTCACTTTGTATATCCCATTCTTTCACAATCTCCTCAATCTGATCACTCCATACTTTTCTCGGTCGTCCCTTCCCTCTTTTTCCTTTCACACTTTCTTTGTAAACATACTTTGTCAGTCTATCATCATTCATTCTTTCCACATGCCCAAACCATCTCATCACATTCTTTTGTACTTTAACTTTCACATCCTCTTTCAAATTACATTCTTTTTTTACCCATTCATTTCTAACTCTATCCCTCAAAGTTTTTCCTGTCATACTTCTCAAATGCTTCATTTCCACCGTACATACTTTACTCATTTCACTATCATTCACTGTCCATGCTTCACTTCCATACATCAAAGTCGGTAACAACGTAGATATTTGTATTCATTATTATTTGTTTGATTATTTGTATGATTATTTGTATTCCTTGACTTATAGGTTGGTATGAGGCTGACCACACATACTGTAACAAATGGTTCACTTTGCCAATGTCACCCCTGTGTCAGGGAGGGTCGGCAAACGTTGTAGGGTTTATGTTCATTTGAGGTTTGGATTTTATTTGTAAGTACACATTCAGCATTTGTAAGCGCGAACTACACGTGTTTGTTTGTGGGCATGCATTTGAGAGCCTTAAATGTTAATATGCCTCTAAATCTGCAACTTAGATTATAGATTATTATTATAGATATAAATTAAAAAATATATATATATATATGAAGTAAAAATAAAACAGGGTTTTTTCCTGCCAGCCTGTCTGCCAGAGCCTTAAACCATCAGGAGACTAAGACAGGATTCATGAATTAAAAAAAGACACCTTACTCTCTGATGCTCTTCTTTGTAGGTTTATTTTTCTCCTTAAGGGTGATTGAGAGGTCAGCGCGCCCAACTTTGATGACCGAAATAACCCATATTTTCAATGGTAAGGTAGCATTTTTTCTCCAGATTCAATTAACACATAAAATTAGGTATTTTTTCCCATCAAACACCAATTCAAAATAATTTTATTTACGGAGATACCTTAAATGGAGATTTCTACTGTTGTTATGAATAATTCATAACTTTTTTTTATTTCAAAACATTTATTTTGATTAGTTTTATTTTTTCTAGATGAAAATTATTTTTTTATACTTTTCATTGATTTTTTATAGTTATTTAAAAAGTACACAAATTTTGCATACGATCGTGTAGGTAAATTTGCAATTGAATGGTATATTTTCTTTTTAGGATTTGAAGTAATATTTTTTATGTTTGTAATGCAATACTTGTTTTATTTTTTCTCCCCCGATTTCTATTTATCATGGAAAAATAAAGATTTCCATACACAATTTTGACTGATTTCAGCGCCATGCGGCCGCTTCGGGAACCTTAGAAAATAATAATTATTCACTGAGCATGGCAGAAGAGAATAAAATGTATTTCGCTGGCTTTAAAAAGTTGAAAAGCAAATTAACGTTGTTACTCGAATAAATCGTTTTGTCAAAATACATCAAAACTATGACGCAAACTTTAAGCGCTGTATAAGTCCTAATAGGTTTTTTGTTTACGTTATGATTGAGTTAAAACGTGGAGTGTCATACTTGGTAAGCGCTGTATTATGTCGCATATTGACACAATGCTACACATGGGTTATTGGATATTGAACGTAAAATATTACGTTTTAAACTCGACACTAGTGTTTATAAAGTGTATAGCAACTGAGACGCTCGTAAGAGGTGCTGCTGTGAGTCAGATACATTATTTGTATGCGCCGTGGCATAGTTAAAGCGTTGACATTTATACTTGGAGAAGGAATTCGTTGTTTTCGGCACACGCAAGATGTACGCACGCTTTACAATAAAGAGCCATAACTCAAAAATTGGGAAAATTGAGATTTTGATGAAGAACCAATGTGAAGAACGCAATAAAAATACGAAAAGAAGGTAGGAGTTTTTGATTGTTGTTTTTGAAGTTGATTTTGTTGTAAGCTCCAGATCTCAACTGTTATAAATTGCCTAAGCAAGACCTCCTTGACTTGTAGGTTGGTATGAGGCTGACCACCCGTGCTGTAAAAATCGGTTCACTTTTGCCAATGCCACCCCGGTTCAGGGAACGGCGGCAGGAGTAGCAAGGTTTATGTTCATGTGAGGTTTTGTTTATTTGTATGCACACATGCAGAATGTGTAGGCGCGAACCTACATGTGCCTGTCTCTAGGCATGCATTTCAAATGAGCCATAACATATCTTTGCAGTTTAGATTATAGATAGATTATACAAGACGTAAGTTGAAGAGTCCTTACTTCATTAAGACTCATTTAATTTGAACTATTTGATTATTGTATTTGATATTGATAAGTTTTAAGATTTGAATTGCGCGCGAAGATTGAAATTGCGTGCCTACCCCCCCCCCCCCCCCCCCCCGGTCAACAGAATTATTATGGACAATATGAACTTTTAAAATTGCGTGTCTACCATCCCCTCCCCCCCTCCCCCGTCAACAGAATTATTATGGACTAAAGTACAACAAAAAAAATGTAACCCGCCACGATTACAAAAGTGCTAAATCCGGCTTGCTACGATTTTGAGTTGGACACCCCTGTGCTAGAAGTTTCTATGTTATTTTCATATTTTTTGTTACCTTACTAGTTTCTGTCTTTATGTGCCAAACTTTAAGACTGAAAGTGTATTTTGATTAAAATAGTATCCAAGCCAAGTCCTTGTTTTACTTTTCACTGTTTTTATCATCACTTAACTAAAATAATTACGTGAAATATTATTTTTCAGTTTCCAATTATGTTTTCAAAAAAAGTGCAATAAAAAATAATGGATAATGTTTTGACATAATTTTCTGTATTTTACGGATAAAAGAGAAATAAGTCAAATTTATACCAATGATATTTTTTTACAATTTATACAAAAGAATGTGATGAGATGGTTTGGGTATGTGGAAAGAATGAATGATGATAGACTGACAAAGTATGTTTACAAAGAAAGTGTGAAAGGAAAAAGAGGGAAGGGACGACCGAGAAAAGTATGGAGTGATCAGATTGTGGAGATTGTGAAAGAATGGGATATACAAAGTGAGCGTAAAAGAAGAAAATGCGTGAAAAAGGTGATGGATATGAAGGAATTGAAAGAGGTATGTCAGGATAGGAAAAAATGGAGGCAACTCTGCAGAGGCTCTGGCCACCCCTAGCGGAATGGCGACAGAGTTACAGCTTACAGCTATTTAAGTTTTATTTTAAAAGAAAAGAGAACTATTAACTTGTGTCATGGCTGATGTGGGCTTTAGTGCGACAATTAATTAAACATGCAAAACTTCGAACGCAACTTCCCAACCTTCTTAATATTTGAGCTATTGCTTTTTTTTATTAGGTGTGCGATATATAAAAAAAATACCCACGTTCATCATAATATACAGTGTGAGACAGACGGAATAGTACTTTTGCACGCCTTTGTTATAACAAAAGATATGCTCTGCTCACAACAAAACGTTTAAATTCAAGATGCCAAAAAATGTTTAATTATTTCAACATAGAATTATACTTATGCAAAGTTATTTCGTTTTGCAATTTTTGCATGCATAACTTCTGTACCAAACATGCAGTCGTGAATACTCAAACATAGCGTTTAAACAAAAGTTTATAAAACTTACACGCTCGCTAAAAGCGTTAATATACTTATATTTTTTTGATGAAACGTAATGCTTGACATAGAACATTAATTTATATACTTCAGCAACGACATCTGACCATGATCAGTCAAATTTATTTGACATAAAATTACGCTTTTAGTTTCATAAAACAATTAAAGAGGTTCTTTAGTCCCGATATTAATAATCTTCTTAAGCTCTCGTTTACCCTTAATCGGACGAGACAATGGATACACAGTTAGAGTGGACAATGTGCGCATGTCCACTTTCGAGATTAAATAATAGAATCAAATAATATAGACATGAAACTGCCTCATCAAAACCTATGTATGGAGTATCTTGATGTACGGCTGCGAGACATGGTGCCTATCCAAAAGAAATAAACGGAGACTAGAGGCTTTTGAGATGTGGTCGTATAGAAGACCACTAGGAATTTACTGGAGAGATCATACTACAAATGAGGAGGTTCTTCAAAGAATCGAAGGAGGAAGGCATCTGCTCAGGACCTTGTCCGAAAGGCGTGCAAGATGGTTCGGCCATGTAATACGACAATAAGGTCTCTTGCATGCCATAATGGAGGGGATGACCGAGGGGATCAAATCTAGAGGACGCCCACGCCAAGAATACCTGGAGGACCTGTTGATGGACGTGCGCTGCTCATCATATGCAGACCTAAAAAGAGCCACACAAGACAGAGAGGAATGGAGGAGAAGAGTAAAAGAAATTGCGGCAAGCCAATCCTAAGATTGAAACTGGAGAAAAAGAAGAAATGTGACCATGCTTACCTGGCATAATGAGGATCAATGTTTCTGGCAAACGAAGAACTTGCTGTGATACTTCCATCAGGTATTGCTCCAGATTCCATGCCCAAAGCCTCACCGCATCGTTCTGCAAAGAAAACAGTAATTTTATTTTAATCGGACAACAAACAGCGTTACATAAGAAATATTATAATATAATAATAACAATTAAAAAAAATATGGCCAATTATATGGTACCACGGATATCAAGTTTAGAAAGTTAGAAAGAATTAAAAGTTGTTAATTACAAGTGCCTAATTACAAAAAAAAAAAAATACTGCTCTCAAAATAGAATATGATATAATTTTGATATAAAGAGAAGAACGGAAATATAGGAGTACTCAACACCTTCTCTCAGGGGTCAGTCTCCCCTCCACTGACCCACGCCCTGTATATCCATCCCATCCGGGGATGTGTCACAGGACTCGCATGCAAAAGTTATGTGAGATGCGAGTGGCAGAAGGCCCTCCCGTGAAGCTACACTTTCCCAAGTGTTTACACAAAGCAAAGGAGGCTCAGAAATCGCTGAAAGATTATAGCCGTGAGGGTTTAGGGCTCTTTCGGAATATAGGAGTACTTATCACCAAAGTGAATCAAAACAGTACTCAATCTAAAAGTAAAAATAAAAAATATAAAGGAAATTATTTCTCCCTGAGTGAAGCACCCACCGCTTTGCGAAAGTGCGCCGTCTATAAATGAAAAATATCAATGCCACTGAAACACTTGTTATAAGTTTTACGCATCCGGTATATTATCAATTGTAAACTAAGTATTTGATAAATAAAATTTAGGAAACAATGAACAGCTGACAATATGATTGAAGAATCAAAATGTCTGAGGTGTAAGCAGTGAATTTATACAAAAAAAGTGCGACTGGGAATAAATTGAATTTGTACAGCCGCATATTACACTCAGATGATATTGTACTTCGTAAGATTTTTTAAATCAATTGGAGCCCATAAAGTATTGCAAAAAAAGTCCACAAATTTCATGACAATCATCGAAGAAGAAAGGTGGGTAGAAACGCACTCAATCTCAAAAATAACTAGTCAAGCTAGGGGGTGATTTTATCTTACTAATCAAAATATTAATAAGAATAGGCCGTAAGGTTTAACAAAACGAAGTGATACGATGTAGAAGTACAAATAATTAAAAGTTAATAGTCTCGACAGGTTAGAGGGCCCTTGTTTGACACGTCTGTACTATATGTATAAATAATGCACGCTAGCCGGAGGAACAAAGTTGTCAAAATTTTGTTCAGTTTCCTAATCTAACTCTGCAGTTAGGGCTAATCAACCTTCACAAGAAATGAGAACTTAAGTGAGAAGTCTAGATTTTTTTAGCAATCGTATTGGTAGATAGAAAACAATCAAACATGGCCGATAAGGCGGTAAAAATTTTTCCATCCAAATCGTACCTGCTACCTTGAAAATTTCGATTACAAAATTTTTTGGGGAAAATTTTACCACCCAGTTATCTGTTCATGCGGGGCAAATTTTTCTAGATTTCTATCTACAAATATGATCACTCGAGATAACAGAGGCCGGTCAATCGGATACAAGGTAAATCATATAAAATAATGACGATTAATGTTAAAAATAATAAGTTTTTCAAACTAATGCTATTCGTGTATAAGGCAGAACAAAGTTTAATTAAAAAAACAAACAAATTAGATTATAACAGATCACATGATCTGGATGTTGCAAAACCGAAAACATTTTTTTTTGCATAATTTATCCGGCTTGACCGAATGCTGATTTACATAGAATAAATTATCGTCATCGGCCACATCTAGGCGCAACCACATGCGCGGATAATCGCTCCGGGCGATATCACTCTCGGCTAGTAACAAATCTATTGTCACAAAATGGGGCGATTGATTACAATTTAATGGCGGTTCTGCTCGGCCAACTGCCGATGATTGATCGCCCTTGTTTTTTTTGTCCTAAATTTTGATTTAATATGTTTCGGCGCTGGGCGGACGCATCTGCCGGCAGACGACGCCTCAAATGAGACGGATTTTGATTTTTTGAAAAACCTTCAAATTTTTTGTGACAAAAAAAAACGGGAAAAATTTCGATGTGACCTTGAAATTTCAAGAGAATCGAAATAAATACAAACTTACAATTTATCAATGTATTTTCTTTTCTAGTGTAATAATATCCTGTTATGATTTTTAGGGTTCTACTAGTCTCCAAATTTAACACTGGTCTTCTTTTAGGATATTTATTTTACAGTTAAATTAATTTTTTACACTTTTACACTTAATTAGCAATTTACATTTATTTATTTCACAGATGGTTTGTGTTCAATTATGCTGTTAGCCTTCACAGGTATAAGGTCGCAAAAGAACTCTCCTCCTGCAAGCTGTTTGCGCCTTATATACCCCAGCGATAGAAGCTTCTAAAGGTGAATTTTGCCAGAAGCTTCTCGAAGCACATTATTACGACAATCGAGGGAATTCTCTATTTACTCAACAATCATTAATCCTACCCACCAATATTATTAAGAATTCCTATCAGCTATAACTAATACCTATACCTATCTAAATATTTATCTTGCATAAACTATTAACATAACAATACAATGAAATGTATTTCTCTACTTAGGTATACGTATGTTTCCTATGGACTTCTATACATGTCAACTGATTTTCACCAATCTGTCAGAAAAGATGTAAAATATTCTTGGAATTGTAAATCTTTGTCGTTAATTAATTGATGACAAGTATTAAAAATTTCGGCCCTGTTGTTGCCTAAGGCTGCTACCCTTACCTGTGGAAAAAATGTTTTCAAAAGTCAAAATAGCGAAATGAAAATGTAACTTACAACATCGATGTTCCCTTTGCCTGGCCAAACCGCTCTTTAGATTTTCACCAAATTTAAAGACAAATTTAGACCCGCAAGATGGATCATTTGATGTTTGATATCGATTGGATTACATTTATTTCGTATTTTACTATTTCCACCCTGGTTTTAGCTTCAAGCTGACTGTAACTGTAACTCTGTCGCCATTCCCCTAGGGGTGGCCAGAGCCTCTGCAGAGCTGCCTCCATTTTTTCCTATCCTTACATACCTCTTTCAATTCATTCATATCCATCACCTTTTTCATGCATTTTCTTCTTTTACGCTCACTTTGTATATCCCATTCTTTCACAATCTCCTCAATTTGATCACTCCATACTTTTCTCGGTCGTCCCTTCCCTCTTTTTCCTTTCACACTTTCTTTGTATAGATACTTTGTCAGTCTATCATCATTCATTCTTTCCACATGCCCAAACCATCTCATCACATTCTTTTGTACCTTAACTTTCACACCCTCTTTCAAATTACATTATTTTTTTACCCATTCATTCCTAACTCTATCCCTCAGAGTTTTTCCTGTCATGCTTCTCAAATGCTTCATTTCCACCGTACCTACATACTTTACTCATTTCGCTATCGTTTACTGTCCATGCTTCACTTCCATACGTGCTTCACTTCCATACACTTCCCTTTAGCTTTTTGAATAAATTGATTATTTATTTAAATTTTCACACATTAAAATTTGTTCTTTATCCGCAAAGTGCGATGTGAAACATTGTGAGTACTACAAACACGTTAAAATAGCAATGATTTTTAGGAAAGCTTCTTTTTCTATGAAAATGAAAGAAGTTTTCTCGCTAATTAATACCTGTTTAGTGTAACCGCTATTCTTGGAACTAGTATTTAGTACCTGTTAATTCATTGTATTGTTTCACACATTAAGACGGGATTCCAGCCGCTTATATCTAATACTGAGGATCATGTTATCGTGCCTGTGTAGCTGTTTAATAGATCCACTAATTCTGTGTGAATGTATTTGCATTATGATCCGGCAAATGGCAAACATTCCACACAATACATAAGCCCATTAGTATTGGAGACGATCCGTCAAGGTCTCATCTTGCTCTAATTAATCACATCACTTTGTACTAATTACGTATTTGAAGAATGTAACGAAATGATTAATTAATAAGTATGTCAGGAAAATAAAGAATATGGGGAAATTTTGAATATTGACGTAAAAACAAAAGAAAGACCGACAAGGGGTGTGATCGGTTCGCCCGTCTTGAAAAGAAGCCACAGGTTTGTGTGTATTTTGAATATTAACTTTGTTGTGTTCTGTTGATATTGTGTTAATGATAAAATAAATGAAGATCAACAATTACTGTAGTGCATTGATTACTACCCACTGGAAAAAAACACCCATTTTACTCTGTATTATAACAAAAAATGGTGCTAAAAATATTTTGGATGAACTTAAAGAACGGAAAGAATCCTGGAACAAATTACCTGTTTTAGTCTTCATAAATTGGCAACCAACGTGAGGCTAGCTAAATATCATCACAAGAAGTATGATTGGGAAAAAACGGGGTGATTGGGTGGGGAATGATTTTTTTAGATAGAAATGTGGTGTAAGAGAAAGTGCGAAAGTAACGATGAAAAAAGTTTATTAAGATGGTTTGGATTTATGGAGAGAATGAATGATAATGGACTGACGAAGAAAGTATACGATGCATAAATAGATGGATATTGAGGTAGAGGAAGACCGAGCAAGGTATCTTAAAAAATAACGCAACTAAGCTACACATATAGCGTATTTTTTTGCCTGCCTTATCTTCGAAGGTATCACATGTGACGATTTGGGACCTATGTATGGATGGACCATATCCCTGAAATTAATGGGATATCGAGAGTCCTAAAAATGCGAGAACTGGTATGAAAAAGGTTATGACTCTGGATGAAATGAGAGAAAATTGTGAGGGCCGAAAAAATGACGGTTGATTTGTAATATCACCTGCTAAGAAATATTTTTTTATTGTTATTTTTTTATAAAAAAATATTTATAATTGTTAATTATTGAAGTTGTTAATTTTTTTCGCAAGAGGTTGATAGGTTCAATATGTAAATCTAGATTCAAGAAAATTGATAAAAATTTCGACTTACTTATGTCCAGTGAAGAACCAGCTGATATCAGTAGGAGCAGCCCAAAAGTCATGAGGAAAAAGTAAGATTTTATTCCTTCAAATAATCTCAAATCTCCAAGGATTTTACTTCGCCTCTCTGCCTGCTTTTTATGTTTCATCTTATTGGAAATCTCTTCAAATAAAGGCATTTTCTTTGGATTCAAAAATATTGGTTCAATTTCGTGCTTTGCTTGAATTTTATTGTCAGATTTTTTATCTAAGTTCTTGTCAATTGCAGTCACATTCCTCTCTCCGGTTTGATAAGATTTGTTGAATTTTATTTCCAAGATTGATTCTTGGTTCTTCACGGCATTCTCTTCATTTCTGTCATCCACGCTTGAGTATTCTTCAATAAACCTTCTCACGGTATTTTCCCAGCTGTTGAGTTTTCTAATGCATATTATTGAACAATCATAATATGGGTGTAAGGAATTATAATCACTTGCCAATCGGCTGGTCAAATATAATTCGGATTCAATTTGTTTTCTAATAAACTCGCCTACGCCATAATTTTTTAATGTTATATTTAATTTTTCACCATAAAAATACCATTGAATTAAATTTATTATATCATTTCCATCTTCAATGAGATTCGTTTGAATTTTTATTTCTGATATTCCAAATTCGTAACTCTTGAGTCTCACCATTTTCTTGTTTTTATGGTCTTGTATCTCATCTTGAATTTGTTCATTTTGATCTTGTATGTTTTTCTCTTTAACACGGGGAGGCATTGTGGACAATTCTTCGTTTGCCCACAGAATCAGGTGACTTTTGCTTTTGTTCATTTGTACAAAAAGCATTGTTGCCATTTGAGAGTTCACATTTTTCTTATCTGGGTGATTAGAAATCTGAAACAAAAAGAAATGAATAAATTAACATACTTTTACATATATATTTTTAAATTTATATAGTCACACTTAGAGGTTGGTATGAGGCTGACCACCCATACTGTAAAAAATGGTTCACTTTGCCAGTGTCACCCCTGTTTCAGGGAATGTGACCAAAAGTTGTGGGGCTTATGTTCATTTGAGGTTTGGATTTTATTTGTAAGTACACATTCAGCATTTGTAAGCGCGAACCACACGTGTTGGTTTGTGGGCATACATCTGAGAGCTTTAAATGAATATATCCTTGCAACTTAGATTATATATTATAGACATGACTTATAGGTTGGTATGAAGCTGAACACCCATAGTCTAAAAATGCTTCACTTTGCCAATGTCACCCCTGTTACCGGTTTGCGAAAGTTGTAGGGCTGATGTTAAGTTGAGATTGAATTTTTATGTTATAAGTTCACATGCGACATGTGTAAGCGCGAACTTAAACGTGTCTGCTTGTGAGAATGCGTTTAACATGAATCAAATGAGAGGAAGAGTATTTAATAAAAAAACGTACTTGCTATAAATTACTGTTGGCCTTTTAAAAATATTATTCATGAATGGCCATTTGAAGAGAAGTTGTGGTTAGAAAATATAAATTAAAAAATAACAAGAGGCTAAGCCCTTTTGATCTTATTCCGAAAGTAGATAACGTCCCCCAGTGCTTGTTTGGCTTATCTAACATTCGATTTAAAGATGACGTTTTAATAAAATCGTCTTTAGAATCACATTCTACACAATGCGAGCTAAGAAAAAACTTTAATGTAGGTGTTTTTTTTAAATACTTTTAAAATCCATTTTCGGTTTTCACAAGACACATTGGTCCAGTACACATACAAACATTGATCATGTAAAGTTACCTATGATGGACATAAGACAAAGAAGCACTTAGAGAACGATAAGTAAATAGAGAATTAAAATCTAAACTGAAATAACATTCTAGAACTACTTAGAACTGATCGAGCAAAAATAGTACAAAAACATTTTCCTTAGATCTTGAGAAATTTTGAGAAAAACGTGTGGGTTTTCAAGTTAGGGTTTTTTAAGTTAAGTGGGATTTTTTAAGGTAAAGGATTGTTACGTAAAATTGAGGTAAATCTATGTCAGAACAAATGAAATGCCAAAAAAAATTGTTACTGTAAATGATGAAACTTGAAATGTGAAACATGAAATTTGAAATGTGTTTTTTTTAAAAATAAATTGTTGAAATTTAAATGACTTGTTTTTCGAGAGGTAAGTGAAAATAAATATGCAATGTGTCGATTATAAAAAAAAATGCCAGGAAAAAGTGGGAATCATTGAGGTGTTTACAAATACAAATTTGTGTTTCGTTGTGCGGGAAGTTTCTCTCATTTTTACTCTAGTTTGTTTTTGAATTAGTGAATTTGATCCTAAAAGGCACCTTTTCTACGCCATACATTTTTGATAAAACGCAAAAAGACATTTCGCGCCGCTCTAATGTATAATCCAAGCTGTTAAGATATGTTAACATTTAAGGCTCACATTAAATGCATGCCCACAGACCGACACATGTAGATTCGCGCCTACAAATTCTGCATGCGTGCGTACAAATAAACAAAACCTAACATGAACATAAACCTTGCAACTGCCTTTTCCTGAAACCGGGGTGGCATTAGCAAAAGTGAACTGATTTTTACAGCACGGGGGTCAGACTCATACCAACCTATCAGTCAAGGAGCACAACAAAAAAACATTTTTAATTGCCTACATCTTGAGACTTCAAAGACTCACACAGACAAACACAATTACACTTTCGCAACAGTATTATACTTGGGGGCTTTGATAATAAACTGCCGGCAACTAGAGCAATTAGACTTGCTGCAACATCTGCAAAGGCTCTTCAGATTCTCTCATTCCGTCTTATCTCATCTTTACCCGAGTATTAAACATGGCCTCGATTGTTGTACGAAAACTACATCACTCTCTAGGAGTACCGTCGGATATTCAAATACATTTTCGATTTACGCAATCGAGGTGAGTTTACTCAACATTGTATACTCGGGGTACTTAACTAGCCCATCTCCCCATCTTGGGAAGACAATCCAAAACCGTCCTTAGATCGACAGGGATGGCACAATCAAGGCGATATGAATGCTCTAGATTAATATTCAAATTGAATCGTTCTATTCCTTGACTTATAGGTCGGTATGAGACTGACCACTCATACTGTAAAAAATGGTTCACTTTAACAATGTCACCTCTGTTTCAGGGAAGGTCGGCAAGAGTTGCAGGGCTTGTGTTCATTTGAGATTGGGTTTTTTATATTGTAGGTCCACATGCGGCATGTGTTAGCGTGAAATTTTACATGTACTATGTTTCTGGGAATGCGTTTAATATGAATCTTAAATGATATATGAGTCGTATAAATGCAAAAGCCGTCAACTCCTTACGCGATGATTTTGAGAAACATAAACTTGTAAACTTGTAAAACGACAACGCCAGTTGGAGATGACGGCGTTTGCACGAAATCATACTTTTCAATTAAAATTACGAAGGATTAAGTGAGGTTTACATTATATCACACACATCAAATGATTTGTTACACTGCGCAGAATCACATTCAATCATTATCTCAAAAATCATAAATTTTGGAGATGACGGCGTTTGCAGTCATACGACTCATATCTTTGCAGCTAAGATTTAGATTTAGAATCGTACGGAACCGACGGCCGTAATCTAGATTTACAAAAATATAAATAACAAGCTGTACCCTGCCACCCCTTGTGGTGGCTCGTCTGGTTACTGTTATCATGTCGCCATTCCATTAGGGATGGCCAGGATCTCCGCACATGTGTCTCTACTGTGCTGTGTCTTTGCACACTTTTTTTAGTCTAAAAACTCCCCTGCCATGAAGTGAAAATAGCTTTAGCGTATTTCTGCTCTCTTTTTTTTTTAAGAAATCCTGTACGGGAGACTCCCTAGATTCTAAAGACTCTAGGGGTCTATGACACTTGTTTTAGGGTGTTTGCGAGCTTGGTCATCGCTACAAAGCACCAATACTCAAGCAAGACCCAGTTGCTGTATGGCTGGATGGACCTTTTAGTAACAGGTCTTTGGTAAAGATTTAATTATTTTTTTCAACCCAGCGGAGAGCATATTAGAAATATAAGGGGTATTTTTTTGTGCTCCGCCCGGATCCGAATCCACAACCTTCCATTTTCGAGTCCGAAGTGTTGCCACTGGACTACGAACCGGTCCAAGAAATGCCAACGACACGCGGTGTACCAAAGCGGTCACCATCCAAGTACTATCCGCGCCTAGTGTTGCTTAACTTCAATGATTTGATGAGAACCGGTGCTTTCAACATGGTATAGTCGTTGACGTCTTTTCCTTTATTGTTCCATTTTTTTTATACAAAAGACTTAGTTTGCATGTAAAGAATTACTCATGTAAGTTTCATCTCAATCTCTTCTGTAGTTTAGGAGTCCATACAGGACTAACATACATACATCCATATTAGATAGAAGATATTAGATAGATGGATGCTCGGGGCGGCCGCAGCCTCTGCAGATACACCTCTTTTTCTTCGTAATGTCAGTTAGGTAAGAAATAAATATTACAAAAAAAATCAAGGTATAAGCTGTTACAATGCGTACGCCCAGTTTTGCAATATTTCACATATCAATAGAAATTGATACATTACCGAACAAAAGCTCAGTTTTTTACATTATTTCTTGCAGCCGTTGTGGTAGCCCTGCCGCCTTTCTCGCCACTCTTCGCTCGCTTTACGTGACCATTGTATCAATGTGACAATTTATAACCGAATCGGAGGGCCGACGTGCCGACGGAAACACCCGAACGCCATTTCGAAAATGGAAAAGATATGTCAAATATCGAAATACATTTTTCTCCGCCCGGACCGGGAATAAATCTCGGTCCCGCCCCGCAAATGATTGAGGACGCTTTTGAGAGCCCTGCCAAGGTTTCCCTTACACCTGGCGGCGGCGGACGCTATCACACTTGACTTTTACAACTGGAAAATCAACAGGGCTGCCAAAATAATATTACATTTTTTTTTTTAAGTTTATGTAAAATTTTCAAAATAGAAACCTTTTATTTATTTTCTTGTTCTTCACTAACAATACATGTCCTTATATTAGATTGATCTATTGGTTAGATATATTGTCCGGCCGAAAGTATAGTTGGTAAAGTGCTCGCATTTTATGCCGAGAGCTCGGGCTCCAATCCCACCGTGGGATGAAATGAAATCAGAAATGATTTCATATAAAATACTGACAGGGTTTACTCAGCCTTTACAAAAACTGAGTTAGATCAGCTCCATCGGGAGCTGGGAACCCCCCACTTTAATTGAAGAGGTTGGCGTATAGTTGCCCTCCTTACCTGTTAAAATAAATATATTCAATTTGATAGTTCACTCTTCTCAGTGCTTCTCAGTTCATTCTAGGTCGTCGTGCCTCTTGCCAACTAAACCTTGTGAATTATGTAAGCTATAACTATAATGGTAATAATGTCAAACGACCGTAATTCTAACATGAATCTAAAAATTTAATAGTTAATAAAAAAAGTAGATACAAAAAAAGAAGGAGAAGTCTCACATGTTGTATAATTACCTTCTAATAATTTCATTATTATTATAATTTTCGCTGTTTGCTTTCTTGAAAAATCTTGAGCGCTCTCATTTCGGGAATTTAATTAATTTTTATTATTTACATTGTTTGCTATGTTTGTGCAAACATTAACCCACGTATAAAGAATTACGTAAACTCACCTCGATGGCGTAAATTGAAAAAAATGTACGATAGCTAAATCACTCACTAGGAGTGCCGTCGCATGTTTAATGCGTTTTCGATTTACGCAATCGAGGAAATTTTATGATGGTGTGTTATACTCACGTACAGGCAAAATAAAGGCCATTCATGAACGGAAGGAGAGTGGGTGCGCTGCAATCGTATTATTTAAAGCAAAAAAATGTAATATCCGGAAAAAATGCGTTAGCACAAAAAAACTAATTAAGAATAAAGATTTTTGTTCAGAAATCCTATTATTTTTTCGCATCGTTAAGGTAAAAAGTTGTAAGATATACGCCTGTTTATTATTTATACCTTGTAGACTGTATTGCAAGTAGATATACTTTCCACATACATTTAGTATGATGTGAAGTGCTAATTTGCTAAATTCCATACAGTTTGGATATTGTTATGTAAATAGCAAATACTTAAAAATATTTAGGTAGGTAGGTATCAGTGGCGAAGGGTGCCATACAAGCCGGTTCCCATCGGCTTCCCTTTTAAAATGATGTAACAAAGTAGTTAAAAAATATAGGCACAAAGTAAAAAAATACATTTAAAACCAAAGAAAAAATACGTATTTTTCCCCCATTTAAACCATGCAGTCTACTTTATTATCATTATTGCCTCATCTTTAACGGGAAACCGATGGGAATCGGCCTGTATGGCACCCTTTGCCACTGGTAGGTATATCATTTAAGCTATAGGGTAAAGAGACATTCAAATTTATGTACTGGAAGCTTTTAGAAGACCGTCTATAAGTAACTACTATCTTTCGAGCATAAAAAGCTGCAAGCAGCTTGCAGGAGTCAGTTTATGTACGACGCTCTGCTTTTGAACAAGAAGACATTGTAAGTGAACACCAACCAACTGTGAAATAAATGTAAATTGCTTAACCATAAATGTGATTTGTTAAAAATAAATAATATAAACTGTTAAATAAATCTAAGGGTAAAATAAAAATCCTGTAAACAAGACCAGTTTATTTTATTTTATTTGAAGACTATTTGAACCTTAAAAACACAACAATATCAATCCAAGTTGGAGTTTGATAGAGCATGCGAAAGAACTCCATATATACAAAATTTTGAACACGAATCGCTATCACGTAAAGGTCGTAAGAAATTTAGCAGAATAGGTAATGTCACCATTGCCAAAGTTGCCGTATCTAAGTTAGACAAAATATGGAAAGACCGGGGTGTGAGCAACAGCACCAAGATACAGCTTGTCTGGAGTCTGGTCCACTTTTCCTGTTCGGGAGACTCCCTAGATTCTAGAGACTCTGACATTGACACTGACATTGACTATGACACTTGTTGTAGTGCCGCAGAGGTGTACAAGCTTGGTCGTCACTACAAAGCGCCAATACTCAAGCAAGAACCATTTGCTGTAAGGCTGGATGGACCTTTGGTGACCGGTCATTGGTAAAGGTTTATGAATTTTTCAACACATCGAAGAGCACACTTGGAAATATAAATGGTACATTTTTTGTGCTCCACCGGGATTTTAATCCACAACCTTCCATTTACGCGTCCGCAGTGTTACCACTGAGCTCCAGACCGGTCATTTTTCTCTATGCTGCTGAAACATGGACCATAAAAGCAACAGAAAGAAGAAAAATTGACGCTGTCGAAATGTGGTGCTGGGGGCGCATATTCCGAATCCCATAAGCTTGACTCTGAGCAGTGTATGTGCACGCGGTGTTCTTTAATTTTTCGGACACGTTGTCCCTGACACTGAGGATAGCCTAGAACGACTGGTTGTGATCGGTAACTTGGAGAGGAAGAGATGATGAGGAAGATCCTCCACACGATGGACCGAACAAGTAAAGGCAGCAGCAGGCACCTCGGAGGTTGGAGTGCTGCAGGCAGCGCAGTCAAGAGAGAACTGGAGAAGAGTGGTTGCTTCCACACGGGTCACAACCCTCAGTAATGAGGAACAAGCTTAAGAAAAAGAAGCTATGTAGGTTTTATATTACATTTATTTTATAGTATTATTAACAAATATCATTTAACATTCATTTTTCATGTCCTCAAGTTTACACATGCAAGTTCGCGCTTACATTCCATATTTTTAAGTACGTTGTATATGTATTTAAAAAAAAAGACCCGTACCTAAATTCAATAAAACCCTGTAATAAAACTTAGAGGATTATTCACAATAGGTACATTTTAAACATAGCTAATCCATGGATCACCGTTTTTTTGTATAGAAAATTCACGTTAGGTGACGGTTCAGCCATGAGTTTGCTGTGTGTGACTAGCACTGTTAGTGTATCAGTGAATCATGGTAATACTCGTAAGTACTTAAATAAAATTGTAGTTTTTTTGTTCCTAAGTGTATGAAATTCAGAGTAATGAAATGATTCAAAAATAAAAATTCACTTGTCACTTGACTCTGCATAGTGGCGATAGAATTTAGTACCTTTTAATGTTAGTTTAGCCTTGGTAGGGATTCGTATAAGTAAAAGTAAGTACCTATCTGCACACAATTTCATAAAAGGTTATAAAATTATTTTATTACCCCCGACGTCGGAAGGGGACCAAGAATTATGACAAGTTGTGACGGGGCATTACCTCCTGCTCGCGGAGAGAAAAGATTTTCATGTAAGAACGGAGTTAGCCAGAAACGACTTATATTGTAATTTGTAAGTAAAAGGTATCATTAGGAAAGAGGCGCAGTCGGGTCGGATGCTGATTGTGGAGAAAACCAATGTTTCTGTTCCTGTAGAACCATTCCACTAGGGGTGTCTGCAACTCAAACAATAAAAAATTCCGGAGTGGTATACAAACAAATGCTTGCAAAATAATTATCTGCTATTTGCCTTTTCAAACTAATGTTGAATGCTTTTTTCTGAATTCACTAACCAAATCATAGAGACTAGATATACAAGTTCGTAGGCTAGTGGTAACGTTTCGGACTCGTTAATGGAAGGTCTATAATTTATAATCTATAATCTAAGCTGCAAAGATATGTTAACATTTAAGGCTCATATTAAATGCATGCCCACAGACAGGCACATGTAGGTTCGCGCCAACACATTCTACATGTGTGCATACGAATAAACAAAACCTCACATGAACATAAGCCTTGCAACTCCTGCCGCCGTTCCCTGAACCGAGGTGGCATTGGCAAAAGTGAACCGATTTTTACAGCACGAGTGGTCAGCATATCAGTCAAGGGGCGGACGAAGGTCGTGGGTTCAAATCCCGGCTGGAGCACAAAAAATAGACTATATATATTTTTAAATATGCTCTTCGCTGGGTTGAAAAATCCATATACCCTTACCAAAGACCGGTCCATCTTGCCTTACAGCAGCTGGGTACTGCTTGAGAATTGGCGTTTGCTGGCTCCGGTCCGAACCGGTTGTGGAATGTAACATACCTTAAGTAATCTAAAACAATTTTGTTTTTTGTTGTTGTGTTGTAATGCCCATTTATGCTCACAAGCAGGCACATTTAAATCACGCTTACGCATGCTGTATGTGTATTTACAAAATAAACCAAACCTCAAATGAACAAGAACCTTGCAACTCCTGCAACCTCACCCTGAAACGGGGTGGCGTTTGAAAAAGTGAGCCAAGTTTGTACATCATAGGGGATCAGACTCATACCATCCTATTAGTCAAGGAATTGATGATTTCTAAAAACATGGACAGCAAATTAAATGTCTCAATTCCAAATATGATAATTGATGCCGCATACCAAATATGATTGGTATGCGGCTGACCACCCATACTGTAAAAAATGGTTCACTTTACCAATGTCACCCCTGCTTCAGGGAAGGTCGGCAAGAGTTGCAGGGCTTATGTTCATTTGAGGTTTGGATTTTATTTGTAAGTACACAATCAGCATTTGTAAGCGCGAACTACACGTGTTTGTTTGTGGGCATTCATCTGAGAGCTTTGAATAAATATATTCTTGCAACTTAGATTATAGATTATAGATAAAGAAAAAAAAACATTCAACATATAATTCATATCTGTTTCTAAAATTTCCAAGAAGTTGGTTGATCTAAGAATGAAGTTTTTTTTTAAAGTATTTAAGTTGTCTACATTCCCACTGCATTTTTAAAAATATTTTCTTGCGGAGTTTCCCTCAACTTTTACGCCCTCGAATGTATTCACTTAAGTTTTGACCTTAAAACCGCAATAAGCGTGAAAGTTGAGCGGCCGACGCGACGGGGAGAAACTGTACGATTCCTACCAGAAATATTCTTTTATGGACAGCGAGATCATTTTAGTGATGTCGAGACAAGTTTTAATACCGGATTTATTTACAGTCATTACCGGATTTTAAGAATTTTATTTTGGTATTGTAAACTCTACTTTGTTTTTAATAAAAAAAAGGCAAACAACAAAGTTATTTCACTTTTATACATGATATTAAAAAAAAGTAGATTAATCGAATGCATTATCACTTCAAAAAGGCATCTTCAGAAATGACTTGACGGATTCTAAGAAAGTAATAGTAAGTGGAATAATAAGTGGAAGGAGGTCTCTTTCAAATGTTGCACAGTCCCTATACAATGGACTTCCGATAAAAATAAAGAGGGATATGAAAAATAAACAACAAAATGATGCAATAAAGTCTTATTTCTTAGAGTCTTTTTACAATGATGCTGTACCAGTGTGATGATTTTGTTTTATTTTGGGTATGAGACGCTAATTCTCTTCTGTCTTTGTTTGCTTCAGTAATTGTTATTTTATTAATATTTTTTTAATTATATTGTATGGCTAGTTTTAAGTATTGTTTAAGAGTATAAGTACTAAGTCCCAAATGAGTTTATGTAACTCCTGGGAAATGTAAACTTGTTTATATTATTTCAATAAAAAAAAAAAAAAAAAAAAAAAAAAAAAAAAAAAAAAAATAACGCACATTTCAATTACTATTTCATTTTCATTATTAATTAAATTACATTCTGAATATGTCCAAGAATAAATTAATTTGTTTTGAGATAAATGGTAAATATCTGCAATGGGTTCATATTTTTTTAATTTTTGATTACGCTCTGGTATGATTTTATTTATAATCTGAAAAAAAAAATGAAAAAATAAAAACTTAGTCAAACAGTTAAGAAATAAATCCATAAACAAAATTTCGACATCACACGGTGGATTGCTAGAGAAAAGGCAATTACCATTGCTGCTAAAAACCATACAGATCTTTCTATTCTAGAGTTCATTCTTTGCAAAAACGCAACTAAGCTTCACATATAGTGTAACTCCTTGCCGCGTTATTCCGCAAGGTTTCTCATGTGGTTAGTCAACTTATTTATTTTTATAGTTGTGCCTTACGCTAACCACTTCAGTTAAAGTGGGAGTTTCCCAGCTACTGAATGGGGTGGTGCCAAGCCTGAAAAAACCTCACCGATATTTTATTTTGGGTTTTGAAATGAACACCAAAACGGGAAATCATTTCTGACACCCTCGGTGGGATTTGAACCTGGAATGCAAGCACTCTACCAACTGAGGTATCGACCGGACTTTTTGATTCGATGACTTGTAATCCCGGATATTCCGCTATCGTTCTTTTCGTTACTATTACTTTGCACATCCCTGTTTGAGCGCTAGCCACTTGGTTCGCCACATAGAAAGCTATTACAGTCCCAGTCACGAACTAATCAGCCCATAAAGAATAAAATTTAAGTGAATTCCGCGCCGCAAAAAAAATTAGACCTCTATATATTTTTTTGGCTTTTAAAGTGCTATTCAAAGTCAGTCCTAAGCTAAAGTATTACTTTTATGAATATTTATAGTTTGTGTAATATTTTCTTATTTACAGAATGAATGCCTTTACACACATGGAAGAAGTATTCAAGCAATACCCAGTTGCTGTAAGGCTGGATGGACCTTTGGTGACCGGTCATTGGTAAAGGTTTATGAGTTTTTCAACCCAGCGAAGAGCAAATTTTAAAATATAAATATATTAATTTTTGTGTGCTCCGCCGGGATTCGAACCCACAACCTTCCATTCAGAGTCCGAAGTGTTACCACTAAACTACGGACCGGTCTAAAGGGTTGAGGGTTGACTGTGAATATCACTGTTGGGGTTTCTGTGGAATATTCCCAAGGCGGTCCGCAACGTTTAATAATAATTATTGTGCTCCTTAGGTCGCTGTAAAGTAGTCGGACATTAAAGATAAGAAAAAAGGTCGGAAATTTCAATAAAAGGAGTATATTTTATCTCAGAATGTTGGGGTTTTTCTGCTGAATTTTTTCATCTTTGTAATATATTGTATCGACCACAAACTACAGCTTTGTCTCTCACAGTAAGTTATATATTTTATTACTTTACTTCTTTTGCTTCTTCCAACAAAGATCAATGATCATCGTTATGATTTTCTTACAATGTACATTTGCAAATTAAATTAAAGGTTAAATAAGCCGTCCGGTTGATAGTCCACTTGATAGAGTTCTTTAATTCTATGCCAAGGACTAGGGTTCAATGCTCACGGAGGGTGTCAAAACTGATTTTGCTTTTCTGTTTTTATTTCTTTTATTGAAGTTTAGTTTTTGTGAAAATTAGTTTTTATTGAAGATTAAAAGAAGTTTGTTAAGATGGTTTGGGCATATGGAGAGAATGAATGAGGAAAGACTGACGAAGAAAGTATATGTTGGTAGAATAGATGGATGTCGTGGTAGAGGAAGACCGAGAGAGGTATGGATGGACCAAATATCCGAAATTGCGAATGAATGGAATATCCAGAGTCATAATAAAAGAAGAGCTTGTATGAAGAAGGTTATGACTCTGGAGGAAATGAAAGAAGTATGCAAGGATAGAAAGAAATGACGGTTGATCTGTGATGTTGGCGGCTAGGGTTTGTTAAAGTGAATTTGGTTTTATGATTTAGTTTTTTATGTCCATGTATATATTGTTATTTTTATTCTTTGATTTAAAAAAAATGTAATTTGTCATGTATGTTCCTTGACTTATAGGTTGTTATGCGGCTGACCACCCATAATATAATAATTGGTTCACTTTGCCAATGTCACCCCTGTTTCAGGGAAGGACGGCAAGAGTTGCAAGGCTTATGTTCATTTGAGATTGGGTTTTTATATTGTAGGTCCACATGCGGCATGTGTTAGCGCGAAATTATACATATCTGCTTGTGGGAATGCATTTAGTATAAATCTTAAATGATATATATCTTTGCAGCTTAGATTAGATTAGATTAGATTTCAAAAGTAAAATAAAATGCCGACAAAGCTTACTCAGCCTTCACTAGAGAAGAAAACCAGCCGCCGTGGTTGTCAGGAAACCCCCATTTTAAATAAAAAAGTTACACTACATGTGTAGCTAAATTGCGTTGCATTTTATAACGGCGTGTTTAATTATTGGGTGACGAAACACAAGAAATGATAATGATTGTAAGTCCCTGAACTTTTAGGTTGGTTGGCTTTAGTTTAGGTTGGCGTAAATCTGGCTTCCTTAGATGTAAAAAAATAACGAGGTTCCACACGTCATCGACCGCTTTGATGACGATGCATTATAGCATTACATCTGTAAACTCAGGGTCAGATCTATCATCAGGGAACCAGATGAAATTCTGAACCAGCGTTGTTTTTATTTTAGACACGACAAACAAAGCCGCTGGCCTGACGTGCTCGGCCATAGCCTCTTCGTGGGCATACTTAGTTTCACCAATTTTCTGGTGTGTGCCTGTTATACCCAACGTAATATGAAATACCTATGTGCTCACATATCCGTCGCATCTCTCCATTCTTTCCTACTTTCATTTACCCCATATTCTCTCATCATCCATTCGTTTCGCTTACACTTCCATGATTTATGCCTTCGCCGCGCCATACCAAAGCAAGCAAGGACGCCACAAACATCCAAATTCCGCAAATTTCTCAATGTTTGACCGGCAATTAAACGCAAACGCAACTAAGCTACACATATTATAGTGTAAGAGAAATTATATATTTTTTAAAAACTTTTTTTGTTTATTTTCACAAATTGAGTATTTGTTTCACCTCGAGTAGTTACTTTCGACATACTTACGTTATTTTCAACTGTTAAAAAATTGACAAGAAAAAACCATAGAGAAATTACATAAAGCGTAACTTTTGCCGCGTTATCCCCGAAGGGTTTCACAATGTGGTGATTGGTATTTATTTATTTTTACAGGTTACGGGGCCAGACTACGCCAACCACTTCAGTTGAAGTGAGGATCTCCCAGCTCCCGAGGGGGGTGGTACTCAATTATTGTGAAGGCTGGGTAAAACTTTCTGGTATTTTATTTTGGGGTTAGAAATAAACACCGAAACGGGAAATTATTTCTGAAACCCTCGGCAGGATTCAAAACCAAGCTATCGGCATGGAATGCAAGCACTCTACCTAGTGAGCTATCAAACGGGCTTTTTACTAGGTTGGGCGTCGCTACAAAGCACTAATTCTCAAGGAAGACCCCGGTAGCTGTAAGGCCATCCAGCCTCTTTTGGTGACTGGTTTTTGGTAAGATATATGAATTTTTCAACTCAGCGAAGAACATATTTGAAAATGTAAATTGTATATTTTTTGTGCTCCGTAGGGATTCGAACCCGAAACCTTCCATTTACAATCTAAAACGTAACCACTAGACTATTCCGGTCTATTCGCTAACTTCTTTAAGTTAATTAGCTAGCTAATTTACCATTAAATTTTACTGCTACAATAGTGATAAAAAGTATTAGTCACAAGTATTAGTGAGTAGTATAAGTCAGTTATTAGTATGAGTGCATTACTGGCTTTTAGAGAGAAAACTAATAGTTTAACATTAACTGGTAGTGCAGTATCAATAGTATACTTTTAATTAATAAAGGTAACTAAAGCCCTGTAATCAATGACTAATAGTACCTCTATGGATAAGTTAATTTAAAGAAAACATTCAATAACACATCTCATGATACATATTCTACGCTACGCTACTAAGCTACATATATAGTGTAACTTCTTGCTGCCTTTTCCCCAAAGATGTCACATGTGGCGAAAGGATCCTATATATTTTAATAGGTAAGGTGGCTGGCTCTACGCCAACTACTTCAGTCAAAGTATGGATTTGCCAGGTTCCAAGGGGAATTTTCAGTTTTTCAGGCTTGCGTGGAAAATAGCCGGGATAAACGAGCAAAAGAGGTTTTTGGTAGCCCTGAAAATCGCTGATCAAAGTGTCCTCTCTCTGAAGGCGCGCGAATCTCGGGGAAATGACATTACCGGGTGTCTTATACGGGAAGAGAGTCAATAAAATATTATCTTGGAATTTGAGGAATTCCGGCTGGGACGTTTGGGAATGGATTGTGACAACCTTGCTGCGCGTCGCCTAGCAACCAAATATTCTTCTTTTGTTATAAATGCATAGTTTTTGAATATGTATTATCTTTGAGCGTTACTTTAATTTAATATTAATACTATGCTTATATATAATTAAAAGGCTAGTATTAGGTTGATTATCAAAGCTGTCCATAATGAAACGGCATCTTTTTTTCAGGAAAAAGCAGCTAGAATGACAGAGAGTATATTCATTATGATTTAAAAAAATATTATGTTGGTGCAACTGTTACACTGCCAACATTTCGTTAAGGGTGGTCAGCGCCACTCATTTTTTCTTTTCTTATAAACCTCTTTTAATTTTATTGATTGTAGGGGCGTTACGTTTGTAATCGTTCATCTTAAAAGATAAACAAAACATTTTTTTTTACGATTACTTTGAGTATATTTTATTTAACTCCACAACCGGTTTTCCTTTTTCCCAACCTTTTTCTCTTTTAATTCATTTATACCAATTCTCTTTTGTGGACTTGTTTTTATTTTACATTCACTCAAAGTTTCCAAGTATTTTAAACATTGAATTATATTTCTTGTGATCCGCCGAGAACCAAATTCGTCACCTTCTGATTTTGAGTCTGAAGCGTTAACCATGGCGTTAAAGATGAAAATTTATTATCTTTATCAAACACAAGTTTGATGATGGCAATGAATCATTCTACATCTTTAATCTAAGTTGCAACGATATATTGAAATTTAAGGCTCATATTTTAAGCATGCCCACAAGCAGGTACCTACATGTAAGTTTGCGCTTAAACATGCTGTATGCGTACATTTAAAATAAGCTAAACCTCACATAAACATACCTTGAAGGTAAAGCTAAATAAGTGACGTATTAAGGTAACACGGGATTTTAAGATAAATGCACCTTTTTTCCTATTTTCTACGAAAGACAACAGTTTTGTTTGTAGCTTAAAAGTTTTTCATGAGCACTTCCTTAGAATTCGTTCATTTCTTATGAGAAATTACACTCAATAAAATGTTTTATCCACAATTTCTCAAATCAGTGAATCAGCACTTATTCAGTTTTACTTTAATGTTGCGATGTGAACATACAAAATCTCCCAAACCCCGCATGAACATAAGCTTTGTAACGCATTTCCCTGAAACCGGGGTGGCATTGACAAAAGTGTACCAAGTTTTACAGAATGCCTCATATCGACACTTTACTTTCTCAACCTCGTATCTCAAAAAAAATTTTTTTTTTTGTTCCTTCTTTCTACTTGTTTTTCGATATTACATAACTACGCCATACTCGTACAAGGTAATTGCAACCCATACATCAACAACTTCACTTTATACCAATAAACGAGTATGTAGTAGTTATGTAAAATTGAAAAACAAATAGAAAGAAGTAAAAAAAAAAGTTTTTTAATTTTTTGAGATACGAGGTTCAGAAAGTAAGGCGACGATATCAACCTTTTAGGCAAGGAATCAGTGATATGCAAAAAATGTATTTTGCTTGTACAGCTTCTAATATTACTATATACGCTTGGATTATATAAAAGAAACTAGGCCATCCAGGGAACTACTAAAACAATATTACTTTCAAAGATGTAGTTGAACCAAAAAATGACCTCAGGGACCAAATCGCTCAGAACTAGTCTTAAATCGAATATTCCAGTATTTTATCTTTTTTGGGACAAAAAATGTTTTTCCGCCGCCGAAATGAGACGTCTACCATGAAGATTGGAAAAATGGTAAATTCTGCTGTAATATTTTTCGGTATTTTTTACTAGCCTACAAAAACATTATATAATTTTTTCCCCATTGCTTTAGGATGAACTAAAGGCTCAACGGAGTGTACCTACTTTTAGCAAGAATGTAAATGGGTGAATCGATAAGACATTTTTTTTATGGGTTTATCGTTATTTTTGGATTTCCAGTGTTAACACTGCTCTAGTTTTCGTGTTCTTCAGTTTCTCAAATACTTAAGAGTCAGTTGTGTAAATATTTTCCGATTGCACTTACAACAAGAATTTCTTTTTTGGCGTTCGGCCAGCGAGTAAGTATAAATCTATCTTGAGAATAAAAATGTTTTAAGTTTTGTGCCAGAAAAAAATAACTATCATTTTATAATGTTGTGTTTTTAGGGTTCAAAAAAGTCTTTAAATTAAAAAAAAAAACTCGTCCTCTTTCATGGATATTTTACACTTACATTTATTTAACAACTTTTATTTATTTTTAACAATTCACACTCATGGTTTAGCACTTTACATTTATTTCACAGTTGGTCTTCACTACAGTGCCTTTCTTGTTCAAAAGCAGAGCGTCGTATATCTACTGACTCACTTGCAAGCAACGTGCGCTTTATATACTCCCAAAGACAGTAGTTACTAGAAACCAGTTTTGCTGGAACCTTCCAGAACATAAAGCTTCCAGTAGGTACATAATTGTATGTCTCTTTCCTAGGTACCTATAATAATTACTCAAACTCTTATCGGCTTTAACTAATACACCTAACTACCTACCTAACATTTATATGTATTTGTTATTTACATAACAATAATCGAAGTTACAAAGATATGTTAACATTTAAAGTTCATATTAAATGCATGACCACAAGCAGACACGTGTAAGTTAACGCTTACATATGCTGCATGTTAACGGATTAAAATCCACATCTTAAATGAACACAAGCCCGGCAACTTTTGCCAACCTTCCCTGAAATAGAGGTGACATTGGCAAATAAAACATTTTTTAACAGTAGGGGGGGTCAGACTCATATCAAACTATTAGTCATTCATCATCGAAAAATATTTTTAATGTAATTTTCTACTTGTTAAGGATTCAAACCAGGTACTTTCTCATCAATAGCTAGAGACTGCGATCGATGGACTACGATCGAGGTTTAACATCGTAGTCTGTAGAGCTCGAATGCTTGTAGATTTATCTATGAAACAAAAAAATCGCTCAATTACAGGCAGAACTCTTTCCGCAACGCGAAAAAACCAAGCTGCACATATAGGTAAAAGTGAAATGAAGCGAGTGGAACCTATTTATTTTCATAAGTACCTTAGGGGGCCGGCCTAACGCCAATAACTTGTAATTGGGGTCTCTCTGCTCCTAAAGGGATAGTTTGCCATTTTTTAAGAAGGCTGATTTTGTTTTTGAAGTAAATACCGAAATTTAAAATCATTTCCGATATGCTTGTTGGGGATCGAATCCTAGCCTGAGACTTCTTCCAATTTAGCTATCGACCCGATCAAGAATGAAGAAGATAAGCTTTGACTGTTGAATTAAGGATATATTAAGAGCTTTGCCAATGTTCCCCTGGTTCAGGGAAAGACGGCAAGAGTTGCAGGGTGTACGTCCATTTGAGATTTGGTTTTTATGTTGTAGGTTCACATGCGGCATGTGCAAACGCGACCTTGTACGTGTCTGCTTGTGAAAATGCATGTAATGTGAATCTCCAATGTAACATATCTTTGCAACTTAGATTAGATTAAGAGCGAAAGAAGCATAGGGAGTTTTTGTACATACCATGTTGAGCGTATAAAAGTCGCAAGACACAAAAGATTATAGAAAAACCAACATTGACTTCATCATCACAAGACAGTCAATCTTCCCAAACATGTCAAATGACCTTGAGTAAAGAAATACGAGGAAGAAATAGACCAACCTTTAACCTCAAAGTTAAAAATGTATAAGTGACATAAGAAGCTAACATGGGTTTCTTAGATAATTTTTCCTATTTTCC
The DNA here is from genome assembly GCA_951799405.1 of Agapetus fuscipes. NCBI lineage: Eukaryota > Metazoa > Arthropoda > Insecta > Trichoptera > Glossosomatidae > Agapetus > Agapetus fuscipes. The sequence continues at coordinate 5,442,382 of OX637332.1, forward strand.
TCGTGGGAAAACATATGGAAATCCTGTACTTTGGAAGTTCTTATTTACTTCACTTACAATGAGAAATTACTCACAATAAATGATTTAATCCAATAACGCAACACAACTAAGCTACACATATAGTGTAACTTTTTGCCTGCGTGTTCCCCGAAGGGGTCGCATGTGGCAATTCGGGACCTATTTATTTTTACGAGTAAGGGGGCCGGCCTCACACCAACCACTCCAGTTTTACAAATCACTGAATCTGCATTTTTTCAATTTTATATTTAAGGTGGCGATATTTTCAAGATTGATTTTGTAGTTTTCGAAAAATTCTCCCCATCACTAGTCTTATAAAACATTCTTGTGGAATGTTCGGGGCATGAAGTTCACATAAAATTCTACAACATTTTGCGACAGTCTACTCTATAAAATGTTCGACTACGTACACTATATACTATAAAGTGCATTATATATAGGTTATCACTAAAGTCCATCAAGCTTACACTAGGGATGGATAAATTTTCAAGTGTGGAATTTTTTTGTATTTAATTTGCTTTGTTTACATATCAAATCTCGTCACAACTAAAAAAGTACACGTTCTAAGTTTATAACGTACCTAACTATATAAAATAACTTAAATAAATTTGTTATTGCTTTTTTATTAAATTCATTGTCATTATTTGACTTATAGGTTGGTATGAGGCTGACCACCCATACTGTAAACAATAGTTCACTTTGCCAATGTCACCCCTGTGTCAGGGAAGGTCGGCAAAAGTTGTAGGGCTTATGTTCATTTGAGGTTTGGATTTTATTTGTATGTACACATTCAGCATTTACACGTGTTTGTTTGTGGGCATGCATGTGATATGAACTTTAAATGTTAATATATCTTTGCAATTTAGATTATTATTATTATTGTAAAACGCTTACCACACACAAGAGCTTTGTCTCTTTTTGGTGAGCTACGGCTTATAAAAATACTATTTTTTTATGTAATAGAAGAAGAGAAAAAGTACTAAAAATGTATTATATTAATAAATAAACAAAAAAAAATAATAATAAGCTCTGCAACTCTTGGCAGCATTACCTGAAACAGGGGTGACATTGGCAAATTTATTATTCTTTTTCAGATATGTTTTACAAAATAGGAAAATAATTTCTAATTTAATTAAAAAAGCTACGCATAAAGTATGGTCTAATCGGAAATAATAAAAAAATGACTTTTTTTTTTCTTGTTACAATATAAACGAAAATATTTCAGTTAACTAATGAGTTAGGTACCTTAATTTTTTTTTTTGAAGGTTACAAATACTTGATATTCGAAAATTTTTGAAAGAAATTTTTAAGTCTCTAAAGGTTTGAAGAGCAGCGTCTGATATGTGCTCTCAAAAGCCCAAAGAAAGATAAGGTAACGACCCGAAAGGAAGCGTTATATTTTAAGACAAAATTCTTTCTAAGCACCTACATCTTATGAAAATGCCCGACTTTCTACCTTTATTAAGAAAAGATAAAGATAATATACGAGCAAAAAACTTAAGGATACGATGGAATATATTGTAGAATCAAGAAAAAATAAAAAATATATATAAAACGCAACAAAGAAACACACATAGAGCAACTTCTTACCGCGCTGCCTCCGAAGTGTGTGGTGAATGAAATCCGTTTATTTATTTTTATAAAAAACACACACATTTTCAATTTACTGTTTCTTTTTTATTATATATGCTTTAACGTTTTCGCCTCAAAAGGCATAATCAAAAGCTTATGAGGCTTCTTCTTCTTTATTTTCACATGTAAAGAGAGAAGCCTTACAAAAACCACTTCAGTTGAAGTGATTGTTTCCCTCTTCTTCTTCGTGCCAGCTTCACACCGTATTGGCCCAGTAACGAGCCATGTCTACAGCTCTTTGGTTTCCCGCAAAGAGATCATCTATGGAGCAGCTTGTCGGATTGTTTCCCTGCTCTCGAAAGAGCTGCTTCTCATTTCTTGTGAAGGTTGAGAAGGCCAGTATTTTGATTTTGGCTTTAACGTCTGTCGTGGCGAGTATCCAGATCTTCTTTCCCAGATAAATATTAACGTACCTGTCAAAGCACTAAGAAATCCCTATCCAATTAACTTACCTTTTTCCACACTTACTACAGACAAAATGCATTTATGTTGCGTGCTAGTGACAGTTTCAATCATAACTCAGAACATTTTGATTTTGACCTCTTGTTATGTTATTTTTTTAAATGTGATGTTTTTGGGGTGTCTGTCGTGGATGGGGGATATCAATTAGACGAACAGATGAGTCTTGGTTTCAAACAGATGTATTATTCCATAACAGTGTTTACAAGGCGAGAGACAAAACCAGACTGACCAGTGAAGCAATAATAATCTCTAATAATATTATATTACAATAATACATTACCTTATATATGATATTACCTACTCTAAATAATCATATCATAATTATACATTACACCTCCCTCACTAAATGATGAATCTACATTACATTATCTCATACTTATCATACTTATCATTATAACATATTATATCAATAAAAATTATATCTTATACAATTTCATCTTCTTTCATCTTGGGTACCGCAGGCGGTTCCCCCCCCTCGGACGCAGGCGCTCCGACCATGGTTGGAACCTGGAAACACCCGAGTCATTAGAGATCTGTCCTGCCTCATCCAACAGCTGACCCAACCCCAGGTCATTGTCAGACTCATCCTCCCAAGACACCTTTCTTCCGGAAATCTGATCATGATGTCTTTTCCAAATCTGATTTCCAGCTTTTACCAAGTAAATCCTGTTTCCCAATGTTTTAAATATAATGCATGGAACCCACTTCCCTACATTTCTGAAATCCTTAGTCATTACCTTTTGTCCAATTCTGAATAGTCCTTTAATCTTTCTTCCCCTGTAATTCCTTTGTTGATTTTCCTGATTTCTCTTTTTAAAAACACATACCTTTCTCCCCGTCTTTTTAAATGATTTCTCCCCAGGCACTACTGTATCAAAAATGGATCTTATTTTTCTACCTATCATAAGCACGCTCGGCTCCATCCCTGTTGCTAATGATGGTGTATTTCTATGATCTACTAAAAATTCCAAAAGCTTATCTTCATAATCGTTAGGAAACATACCATTTTTCATAATTTTTTTTAAAAAACTTTTTGTTGTTTTTACCGTATTCTCCGCCAAACCGTTTGACGCTGGGTGATTTACTGCTGAAGTTAAATGCTTAATATTTAAATTTTTGCAAAACCTTTGAAAATCTACTGATGTAAATGCCGTCCCATTATCCGTTACAATGCAACTTGGAATACCTAACACTGAAAATATTCTCTTCAACTCTCTAATTGTATGCCTTGCATCAATTTTATCAACTTTTACAGCATCTATCCAATTTGATGCTGCGTCTACTACGACTAAAAAATATTTTCCTGCTAGCGGCCCGAAAAAATCTAAATGTATCCTTTTCCAAATATGTTGTTCTACCGGCCAACTTTTCAACTCGACTTTATCTGGAGATCCCATATTTCTTGCACATTGTGTACATTCTCTCACTGTTTTCTCAATTTCTGTATTCATCCCTAACCAAAAAAAATAATTTCTAGCCAAAGTTTTCGTTTTTACAATTCCCATGTGAGATTTGTGAATAAACTTCAAAATATCTTCCCTTAATGCCAATGGTATTACCAATCTGTTTTCATAAAATAAACAATCATTTGATTCGCTTAACTTTTCTCTTAAAAACCACCATTTTACCAATCCATTTGTCATTTTGGATTTATTTGGCCACCCTGTTTTTAAATACTCCTTTATCTCACAAATGACCTTGTCATTACGAGATGCTTCCTTGATGCATTCTACATTTAAATTTGTTTCTACTGCAATACAGTTTAAAAATTCTCCTTCAACGTCCTCAATGTTTATCTCATTTATGATCTCAATATTATCTTCCCCCTCATTATCCGTACTACTCATTGGTAACCTCGACAAAAAAATCTGCTTTATTATCCTTTGACGGAACATATTCAATAGTATAATCAAATCCTTGCAAAATTAATGCATATCTTTGTAATCTATTAGCTGCCAGTATAGGTATGTTTTTATGTTCACCCAAAATGTGAACCAAAGGCTTGTTGTCGCAAACTAGAATAAACTGCCTCCCATAAATATATTGAAAAAAACTTTTTTAATGCGAATATAATAGCACATGCCTCTTTATCTAAAATAGAATATTTTTTCTCTGTATTCGACAAAGTTCTACTCGCATACGCAATTGGTCTTTCTAATCCGTTCTCGTATTTATGACAAATTATCGCCGATAGACCTTGGTCACTTGCGTCAGTAATTACCTTCACCGGTAACTCTGGATTATAATGTACCAGAATCCTATCGGAGACTAAAATAGCTTTTACTTTATCGAAAGCTAATTGACATTCTTTTGTCCAGCTAAATTTTGCTCCTTTTTCTAATAGTTTGTACAACGGCTGCAAAACGCTAGCTAAATCTCTTATAAAAATTCTATAATAATTTATTGCACCTAAAAAAGAGCGTACCTCCGATATGTCACTTGGAGTTTTCAAGTTTTTTATAGCTTCAACTTTATGTTGAAGTGGTTTCACACCATCCCTCGATATTTGAAATCCCAAATATTCAACTTCTGTCAACCCAAATTCACATTTTTGTAAATTAACACTAAATCCACTACGTTCTAAACGCTTAATTACCTCTTCCGTTGCCTTCTCCAATTCTTGCAATGTATTCCCATAAATTAACAAATCATCCATAAATGCTATCGCATCCAACCCTTGAATTGCCGAATATAAAGCTCTGCTAAATATCGCTGGTGACGTCGTGAGACCAAAAGGAAGTACCTTGTACCTAAATAACCCAAATGGTGACGAAATCACACAAAGATTTCTCGACTCCTCCGACAACCTAATTTGAGAAAAAGCATTTCTCAAATCTAATTTTGCATAAAATTTTGCTCCATTTACTCTATTTATTAAATCTTCTACTCTAGGTAACGGGTACTTTATTTTTTTTAACATTGGATTCAAAGTATTTTTAAAATCGGCACATATTCTGATTTCATCATTTTTTTTTTTCACAATCACTATTGGACTTGCCATTTCACTAGTCTCTACTTTCTCAATAATACCTTCTTGTAACATGCGATCTATTTCTTTTTCTACCCTTATTCTCAAATTAAAAGGAATTGGCCTCGGGTTAACAAATTTTGCCTTAAAGTCTTTTATAACTTCTATCTCCGCTTCAAAATTTTTAAAAGTACCTGCTTTACTCTCAAAAACAGCTGGATATTTTTTTCTCATACTAGAAAAAAAATCTGCATTATAATTCGTATTATTATTTCCTACTGAATAAATATTATCGCTAACATTGAATGAATTTATTTTAAAAGTATTCAAAAAATTCCGACCTAATAAAGAAGACGACCCTTTATATACAACAATTATTTCTATGTACTCTTTACTTCCTTGATATTCTACTCTCATGTACTTACGACCTTTTACTTGTAGTTGAGTACCATCATAGCTTGATAATTTCAAATCACAATGTTCTAACTTAATATTTGAAAAATGTTCATTAAATATGTGCCAAGGAATAATAGTCACCCCAGAACCCGTATCTAAAATCATTTTTAGATCTGTATCATTTACCTTTACGTTTAAAAAAATGGGACCATCCATCTCATTAATGGCCATTATTGTATTTATTCTTCGAAACTTGCATTTATTTGCATAATGACCAGATTTGTTACATTTAAAGCATTTAATATTTTTATTATCTTTATTTAAAAACTTGCATGCATTTTGTTTATGACCGAATTTACCACAGTTAAAGCATTTATAATTATTATTCCTATCACTTGAAATACTTGCATGTCTAAAAATAGATTTCTTACTATCATTTGAATTATTTCGCTTGATTTCAGAATTTCGCTGTCTATCCCTTGACTTCCGAGTTTCTGTGGAATCCCTCGAATTACACGAACTCATTAAATTTATACTTTCTGAATTGTTTTGACCACACAAATGTTCCATTGTTCTCGCTAATTCTACACATTCAGATAATTTCAATTCCATTGCTTTTAAAAATATTCTCTGCTTTATTTTGTTCTGTCTGATACCTATTAAAAATATATCCTTCAAATTTGCCTCCAATCTATTCTCAAATTTACAGCCTACCGCATTTTTTTTCAATCTAGCTATATAATCCTTAATTGACTCGGTTTCGAGCTGTTTACATGAATAAAATGACTCCCTATACTCAAATATATTTTTTTTACCCCACAATGACCCCCAATAATATCAATCAACTCCTCGAATTTTGCCTCCGAAATCTTTTTCGGAAAACATAGATCAGACACCGTCTGAAAAGTCTCCCTGGTGAGAGACGATAATAGAACAGCCCTTCTGCGTTCTTCAGTTAAAAACTTCTCATCATACAAAATGAGGACTTGGTCGAGCCGAAGTCTGAAGACATCCCAATCTCCAGTCCTATGGCAAAAAGGACTTAGACTCCTCAGTGTTCCCTCCATAGTCTGAAACGGCAGAAAGAAAGAAAACAAAAATCTTATCTGCTTCTGCGTCCGACAGTCCAGGAAACGCCTACGTGACCCTCAGAAAGTGGCTTCCACTCCCTGCAGCAGTCACCTCCAGGAAAATGACCCTCAAGGCTCCCAGCTCCTGCAGTACTCCCTGCAGCACTCCGCCCCAGTTGGATCCTCTCCTCTTGAAAAGAAAACCGCTGCAGTAACTCCCTGCAGCGATTCCTCTTGGCTCCGTGAGTTCTCTTCCTCTTGAAGAAAACCGCTCCTTCTCTTCAGACTTCTTCCAGTTCTCCCTGCAGCAACCTCGCCTCAGCTGGCTTCGTGATCCTCAGTCTTCAGATCCTTCTTCCTTCTCGAAGATTCCCACATGTTGCTCTTGCAACAATATTATTTTATTTCTTCCAAAAAAAAATTTTTATCCCGTTTTATATGGTTCTTCTTTATCCTACCGACTGCGCCACTGTGATGTTTTTGGGGTGTCTGTCGTGGATGGGGGATATCAATTAGACGAACAGATGAGTCTTGGTTTCAAACAGATGTATTATTCCATAACAGTGTTTACAAGGCGAGAGACAAAACCAGACTGACCAGTGAAGCAATAATAATCTCTAATAATATTATATTACAATAATACATTACCTTATATATGATATTACCTACTCTAAATAATCATATCATAATTATACATTACATTAAATAACATATAAAATAAAATTTTCAAGGTGTGCAGTACCTATGTGTAGTGGGCCAAACAGAGCCGAACGGTCACGGAAGCAGCCGGACTGCGCCGTGGGATCTGATCGGGCTGTCGATTATCGCTCGGCAGTCCTGGGCCAGACGTCGTCGGCGACAAAGCACCAAGCACCCAAGCAACGGAGCTCCCTCCCCTTCTACTTGGAGCATCCGCCATCCAAGGCACTCGCCTTGTGGACCAGAGACGGGAGCCTAGGAGCGCTCACCCAGGGGCTCCAATTGTGGAGGCGTCCGCCTCGAGAGCAGAGTGTTTTAGTGACAAGGTCGGGCCATTCCCTTATTTCACCTTTTTTCCCCATATTATTAAAGTAAATAAACCCTTATTTGTTCATGTTAAACTCATCTTTTAATTAAATATACAACCTTCCCAAAATACAAGCAACCGAAAGAAAGAACCCCACGCCCTGACAGTGATGCTGATGAGAGCTAGCCGGATGTAAGTATCCTGGAGATACCTTTGAATCTTAACATAACACTCTTTAATTCTTAACCGATGTTGGCAAGACAGCGGATGACGCAGAACTTTTTTACATCGTGTCTCTCATTATTATTTTTAGTTTTTTTGGTTTTTGTTTTTGTTTTTAATCTTGTAAAATCTCTTCTAATACTCTTCTCCTTTGTTTAATTTTAATTGTCTTTGTACGTGAGAACCTGTGATTGGCTTCTTGTGTGTACTCTTGCTCTTAATCCTGTATTTAATGCCGTTGATTTTCCTAATAAATATAAAAAAAGTTAACACCGAAATGGGAAAGAAAAATGATCGAAACATCAAACTCTAGCGCTCTTCCAACTGAGCTGCCAACCGGACTTATTACCAGATTTTAAGTTAGCATAATTAACAAAACAGTTGACAATAAACCAGCGACGTGCATTACACACAACTACATAATAGTATACCTATAAAGTTGGCAACATGAGGTTTCAAATGCAATTAAAGCTTAAATACAGATTCAAAATTGAATTTTCTGGTGTAATTAAGTCATTGTTTGAACGCATATCAAAATCTAATTTGTATTTTTAAAGGTTAAAGATTTTTTAAACAAATACACATATTGCTCCTTGACAAATAGGTTGACATGAGGCCGACCTCCCACGCTGTACAAAAATGGTTAGCTTTTGCCAGTGTCTGCTTGTGACATATACATATAATGTTAATTCTAAATGCATTTTATCTTTTCAACGTCTTAGATTGAAGATTAAATAGGATTGTATACTTTAGCTTTTTTGCAGGTATTTTATTTGCCTATATAGAACATACACAACAAATAACGTTTTTAAAATCATTGAATAATAATATGTATGGACATCAAAACTAAAACAGAAAAAAAATCTAATTTAAAAAACGCCAACATTACAAATCAACCGTCATTTCTTTCTGTCTTTACATACTTCTTTCAAAAAGTACATTTTCTCACAATTCTTCAAGCCCCTCTTTACACAGCTTGTAAGAAGTGGCGTTACCGTGAATGGGAGAAAGAAGAAGAACGTAAAATAAAATAAGGAGCGCGTCTGTTTTATGATGAGGGAAGAACGAAATGAATAGCGAGAGAGGCCCCTAATTGGCGACACCAAAGGATTAAAGGTGAATCGTGCCCCAAGTACAAAAATCACGAAGCGTTTCACCAAAAACGCACGAATTCTAAAAGCAGCGCACCCAGTGAGCGTATGACTTTCGATTAATTTCTGGTAACACGCTTTGGTTAAGTTAAAACGTACGTGAGGATCTGGAAAACGTTTTGATGTATGATATGTGGATCTATTCAGAGTATAAAACATTTACATAAGCTCTCCTCGATTGCGTGAATGTATGAAATATACGACTTCTAGTGGCACTTCTAGTGAGTGATTTAGTTTTCATACAAAATTATTTTTCCCGAATCGAGTACGTTGTACATGTGCTTGTGATATAAAGTACATATATTAAGTAGGCTTGAATGAAAAATGAGCAAGGAAAATTTCAGAAATTTTACGGTATTCGGATTCAACATTTCTCAATATATTCATTCGATGTTTTGCAATCTTAATCTAATCTAAAATCTAAAATTGAAGTAGTAGAATGAAAGTACAAAAAAGTACGATGAGATGGTTCGGACATCTCGAAAGAATGGATGATGAACGACTAACGAAGAAAGTGTACAAAGGAAATGTCAGAGGAAAGCGCGGAAGGGAAAGGCCGAGGAAAGAATGGTTAGACCAAATAGGTGAGATTGCGAAAGAATGGAACCTGCAGAGTGAAAATAAGAGAAGAGTATGTATGAAAAAGGTGATGAATATTGAGGAAATGAAAGTGGTTTGTAAGGACAGAAAAAAGTGGAGGCGCATCTGCGGAGGTGCCAGCCACCCCTAGTGGAACGGCGGCAGGATACAGTACAGTATAGATATGTATAAACATTAGTATTTCCAATTGATAAATTACCTAGATTTAAAAATAAATAAATATAATACTGATAAGACTTTCTTATTTATCGAATACTCCTTCAATTGTTTTTAGAATTTTTTGACCATTCTTTGACTTGTGAATTTCTTCGGCTGTAATCTCTATACAAAAAAGCGGCTATGAGGTTGGAATATTGAAAAGGGCGCGTAAATATACCTCGTCAATAGGCTGATTTTTTTCGAATCAGACCACCAGAGGCGCTAGTCTCTCATCTATATCTAATCTAATCTAATCTAAGCTGCAAAGATATATATCATTTAAGATTTATACTAAATGCATTCCCACAAGCAGATATGTATAATTTCGCGCTAACACATGCCGCATGTGGACCTACAATATAAAAACCCAATCTCAAATGAACATAAGCCTTGCAACTCTTGCCGTCCTTCCCTGAAACAGGGGTGACATTGGCAAAGTGAACCAATTTTTATATTATGGGTGGTCAGCCGCATAACAACCTATAAGTCAAGGAACATACATGACAAATTACATTTTTTAAAATCAAAGAATAAAAATAACAATATATACATGGACATAAAAAACTAAATCATAAAACCAAATTCACTTTAACAAACCCTAGCCGCCAACATCACAGATCAACCGCCATTTCTTTCTATCCTTGCATACTTCTTTCATTTCCTCCAGAGTCATAACCTTCTTCATACAAGCTCTTCTTTTATTATGACTCTGGATATTCCATTCATTCGCAATTTCGGATATTTGGTCCATCCATACCTTTCTCGGTCTTCCTCTACCACGACATCCATCTATTCTACCAACATATACTTTCTTCGTCAGTCTTTCCTCATTCATTCTCTCCATATGCCCAAACCATCTTAACAAACTTCTTTTAATCTTCACTTTCACACTTTCTTTTGCACCACATTCTTTTCTTACAAAATCATTCCTCACCCTGTCACTCCGTTTTTTCCCAATCATACTTCTTAGAAAGTCCATTTCAACAGTATGGACTTTACTAATTTCACTTTCATTCACCGTCCAGGCCTCGCTTCCATACATCAAGGTGGGTAAAAGTATGCCACTGCGTACCGCCAATCGAGCATTTTTAGAAATGTTTTGATTTTTGGCGATACAAGCTGTGGCACCCAGTACACACCTGCCCTTCATTACTCTTCTTTCAAGTTCACCTGTCATTCTTCCATCTTTCTCAAACTTACTTCCCAAGTATACAAACTCATTTACCACATCAACATTCATTCCGTTTATTCTAAATTCGTAGTTCGTATTTTCTTCATTTCTTTCAAAAATCAAAACTTTCGTCTTACTTGCATTCAATTTCAAATAATTACCTAGCAGAGCTTCGTTCAATCTAGAGAGCATCGTTTGCAATTCTACTGCTGAGTCCGATACAAGAACAGCATCATCCGCATACAGTAGAACACTCACTTTGCCCTCTCCTATCATTAATCCACAATCATCAAGTCTAGCATCTCGAACACACTTGTCCATGACTATGTTAAATAGCCATGGGCTCATCACACATCCTTGCCTTACACCCTTAAAGACTTCAAACCATTCACTATACTCATCATCAATACGAACACATGCTGTACTATTTTCATAGTTTGCATGCACCGCACCTAGGAGAGCCCCATTCACTCCGTATGCTTTCAAAACATCCCATAACATACCTCTGTCTACTGAGTCAAAAGCCTTTTCCAGATCTACAAAGGCCGTGAACAGCTTCCGCCTCACCGACAATTGTTTTTCAACAAGTTGTCGTAGAGTAAAAATCTGATCAACACAGCCTCTACCGGCCATAAAGCCGGACTGTATATCGGAAATCCTTTCACTAGTAGTCAGAATCACATTTTTTATAATCACCTTACAGAAGACTTTTCCTGGTATACTGAGTAGACTGATTGGTCTGAAGTTCTGACAGTCTTTTTTGTCCCCTTTACCTTTGTAAATGGGAACAATGACTGCCTTCCTCCAATCCATCGGTACTACTCCTGCATTCACACAAAGCTTACATAATTCGTACATCCAATCTATCACGCATTCACCTCCTGCTTTCAACATTTCACCATTTATTCCATCAAACCCAGCAGACTTTCCATTCTTCAAACATTCAATAGATACTTTTATTTCTTCTTTCAAAATCCTAAATTCATTCTCTTCTGTCATTTTTCTAAACAAAATTCTTTCGCCCCGACCAAAAATCCCTTCAAAATATTCTTTCCATCTCTTACATACTTCATCCTTCTCCCATACCATCTCACCAACAGCACTTTTGATTCCTGGGGTGGTCAATGCAGAATCTTTATTCCTATTGGCACCGACCCATCTCCAGAATTCCTTCCTACTGTCGGTGAAACTCCTGTTCATTTTTTCATCAATCTTTCTCTGTTCATTCGCTTTGCTTTCATAAACTACATTCTTCGCCATTTGCTTGGCTATCTTATATTCATCTTCTAGCTTTCTATCATTCCTGTCGTTCAGCCACTTTTTGTAACATTCCTTCTTCACTTTCACAGCCTCTTTTACTTTAGCATTCCACCAGGCATCCCCTTTCAATCTTCCACCTTTCGTTTCTCCACATACTTTTCGAGCACATTCAATCATTCCTTCTTTCATAAACTTCCACATGCTTTCAATATCTTTTTCATTAACATTCTTTTCAAGTTCATTCACACTTAACTTTTTTTGTATTTCTGATTTATACTTCACTTTCACATTTTCATCACTCAGACTTTCTACTTTTATTCTTGGCTTTCTTACTTTCTTCTTACGTTTCTTCTTTCTTACTTCTCCAATCATTATTTTAGCGCATAAGAGATAGTGGTCACTGCCTATTTCAGGCCCACGATAGACACGGCTATCTCTTACGGCTCCTCTCAGTCTTTCATCCACACAGATGTAGTCAATGATTGTGCGACTTCCCACAATCTGCCTTGTGTACAGATGCACATCCTTATGTCGAAACCATGTGTTTGATGCAAAAAGGCTGTGCTCTGCACACAAAGCTATCAGGTGTCGCCCATTATCATTGACTACACCTCGTCCACTAGGACCAACAATTTTCACACACTCATCTCTTTGCGTACCTACCCATCCATTCATATCTCCCAAAATTATAATGTATTCATTCTTCTTGCTTTCGCGCACAACTGCATTCAACTCATTCCAGAATCTCATTTTCACGTCCATACACTCTGAATCTACAGGTGCATAACAGGCCACCAAGAAAATTTTCATCCTGTTTGTTTTGAGTTTAACAGTCAAAACTCTTGGAGAGATTCTTTGGTAGCCCGTTATGCATCCTTTTACATTCTCACTTATAACCACACCCACACCCTGTCTTTCATTCCCATCTTCCACACCTGACCAGATATACAGTTCACCATTCAATAATACTTTTTCACCATTCCCTTTCATTTTTGTCTCTGTCACACCCATCACTTGTATTCTTTTTTCATTCATCACATTCACGATTTCCTTCTCCTTACACTCATTCATTCTTCTGACATTCCAAGTTCCAAACACCCATTCATTCTCTCTGAGCAAGTTTATGGCGGTTTTTCTGCAGAGTGGAACTGCGTTTATATTGGCGAACATGGGGTTTATTAATTACAAAAATAGATTAATTATATTAAATAATAACAATTATTATATAAAGTGTAAGTACATAAAAATGTCAAAATAAAAATGTCAAATATTTAAAACAATCAAATCATTATCATAATCGTTAAGGTATTAAAAAATTATTAAATTATAAATATAAAATAAATCGGGCAAATATCGGGGGGGAGTCGGCAAGCTCCTTGCCGGAGTAGCTCCTGGCAGGCTGTCTCTCCGCGTCTCTACGCTGGGCCCTCTTGCCGTGCAACACCCAGCCTCCTGTAGCTTGGCACTCCTTGGGGCTCTCATCAGAGTTGTCGTCGCAGTCGTCCTCCCTGTCACACACCCAGGTGCAGGGAATGCAGCGCCCGTTGGCGCACTGGAACTGACGGGCGGAGCAGCCGGTGGTGTCAGATATGTGTCCAGCGCCAAGTTACAAAGTTATTTATCTGTCAAATCTTTTTGAGGTTAGATTTCTAAAATATCTTTGCGCGTCGTTTCAATGCAAAATAAGATAATACTAATCTAATCTAATCTATGTTGCAAAGATATGTTACATTAAAGATTCACATAACATGCATTTTCACAAGCAGTTCGCGCTTGCACATGCCGCATGTCAACCTACAACATAAAAACCAAATCTCAAATGGACATACACCCTGCAACTCTTGCCGACATTCCCTGAAACAGGGGTGACATTGGCTAAGTGAACGATTTTTACAGCATGGTTGGTCAGCCGCATACCAACCTATAAGTCAAGGAAGGGTTAATTCAATAAATTTATCTGCAATAATCAGTTCTTTGTTACCATTCAGTTTCAAAATTTAACTTTGTTCCTGGTTGAACAGATGTCATTGGGTAATAATTAATTAATAATTCATTGAAATATACAATAATGAATTATTAATTCTTGTCAAATATTTTGACATGGAAAAAATAAAGGCATTGCCATCTATATGCATTTCAGATAACCTTTTTTGTTAGCATTTAAGTGGTAGGTAACAACCAACAATTTATATTCCTAAGAGTTGGTATTACTGTAATTTTGTCTTTATTAAGTTTCATGCACTGTTTTTTCTCACTTCCTTCTTGTCTGTCAAAGTAAAACAACACAAAATTGTCTTCCAAATTTATATCGTAAAAATCCAAATAAATCTCAAATAAAATTTAACAATCTAAATTTTATTTAACAACCTACCTTCAAGAACCAGCAAAACAAATGACCTAACTTCTACAAGATCCTCACGGACCTCAAAAACTTCGCCATGGTCCATCATCACCGGACATCTGCGTGAGTACACGTGACCAGGAGCGCATCAGACATCGCATAAGCCATCAAGATCAATCTTGTCGGATGGATGATGGATGCGTAAATCCACGTTTCACCACAGCAGGAAGGAAGCCGTATTTTTCAAAAAGTACGTAAAAATTCGGATGCTGACCAACTCTAGGCGCGGCACAAGTCCGAGCAGCTGAGGCAGCACCCAACCACCGTCAGGATATCCCGCACGCTAGGATATCCCGAACACACCAACGCCAGGATCCCGCACGCTAGGATTCTGGATTGCGGAGCTGATCGACTCAACGCACGGCACAAGTTCGTGTAACAGAGGCGCAGCACCCAACCGTCAGGATATCCCGCACGCTAGGATATCCCGAACACACCAACGCCAGGATCCCGCACGCTAGGATTCTGGATTGCGGAGCTGATCGACTCAACGCACGGCACAAGTTCGTGTAACAGAGGCGCAGCACCCAACCGTCAGGATATCCCGCACGCTAGGATATCCCGAACACACCAACGCCAGGATCCCGCACGCTAGGATTCTGGATTGCGGAGCTGATCGACTCAACGCACGGCACAAGTTCGTGTAACAGAGGCGCAGCACCCAACCGTCAGGATATCCCGCACGCTAGGATATCCCGAACACAACAACGCCAGGATCCCGCACGCTAGGATTCTGGATTTCGGACGCTGATCACAAGGCACGACACAAGTCGTGCAGCTGAGGAGCAACATCCACAATCTTCAAACAGATAAGTCAATTTAGATCACTTTAAAAATGACTTCATTTGCGGCATGGGTGCAAACCATGCCAGCACGTCTGAAGGTGTTTGACACCGAGCCAACTCAGGGTACCAGCGCGGACTACCAGGAAGGCATATTCCTGGAAGTGAAGCTGGAACAACTAAAAAATCTAGCTCATAGATTTAATAATTTGTATGATCAAGATTGTGCGCAATTTGCTAATGATGAGCCATTAATTGCACGTGGGCAGAAGGTGGAGCACAAAATTATGACTTTAATAGCTACCTACGAAAGTTTATTAAAAAAAATGCAACCTATCAATTCTACAAGTGCTCCGCACAACCATGTGCAGAACATTCAATTAGAGCGCCTTGAAATTCCCAAATTCAGTGGGAATTATGATAACTGGATCACATTTAGAGACACTTTTATTGCTCTAGTTGATTCAAACCAAAAACTTAGCAGCATAGAAAAATTCATGCACCTCAAAGGCGCATTAACGGGAAGGGCTGCGACGGTTGTTGAACAATTTCAGTTGTCCGAAGACAACTACCAAGCAGCGTTACAGTTGCTGAAAAAACGTTTTGAAAATACCTCACTGATTTTGAAAGCTCATCTTGACCAGATTTATAAATTAAAAGTGATACCAAATAGTGTCAATCAATTGATATATTTTGCAGATGCCTTGACAGCAAACTTAAGCGCCATCAAGGCCTTAGGGATACAAACACATAATTGGGATACTCTCCTAATTTATCATTTTATAAAACATTTTGACCACACCATGGTGGCAGAATGGGAACGGATGGGTTCTGGTTCATTAACCGAATTTATTGCGTTTGTCATTGACAAAGCACAGCATTTGGAAATAGCTGCTCAACATGTCACACCTATGTACAAAACAAGTACCAAGAAGGTACTTGTAGCTAGTAAACATGCATGTATCTTATGCAGGGAGAACCACAGATTAGACAAATGTCACAGGTTCCAAAAATTATTAATTAACGAACGAAATAAATTTGTTCGTGAGCATAACATGTGCAAAAATTGCTTGACCAAAGGTCATCAAAACAACAACTGTTACTCAAAGTTCACCTGTATGCACTGCAATAAGAAACATCACTCCATGTTGCATATGGAATCACCACAAGTAGCACTTACTGCTACCAAAATGGCAGATGAATCATTGTTAACAACTGCCATCGTTAACATTATTGGAAAGAATGGACTCAAGGTTCCAGTTAGAGCCATTCTGGATAACGGATCACAGGCTAATTTTATCACTAAGAGCCTTGCATTAGAACTAGGATTACCAATATCAAAAATCAATTCACCGATTAAAGGGATCCATCAAACCACTGTTGCAATTACTGAAGCAACTAAAACACTTTTTGCCTCACGAACCACCAATTATAAATTGAATGTTTCATGTCTAGTTGTTAAATCAATAACCTCAGACACCCCTCAAAACTGTTTCAGGGTTGCAGTTCCTTTTCCGAGGAAGCGTCTAGCAGATCCGAACTTCTCCACTGCTGCTCCAGTCTCAATGCTGTTGGGAGCGGACGTCTTCTGGAGGATTCTGCGTACGGACAAACCATCAGTAAAACAAGGAAACATCAATTATTTTCATTCCAAACTGGGATATTTAGCTGCAGGGCAAGCACCCTTGCAGGCTCCTTTAATCTCCATGCTTACCACTGTCGCAACATCTCTCCAGAGGACGTCGGACTCAGCCAGCAGAGGGACTATTGCACTATCCAAGGCAGTGGAGAAGTTTTGGAAGGTAGAATCAATTTGTAACGAACCCACACACTTATCCTTAGAGGAACAGGCATTTGAAGAACTGTTCTCTTCAACTACCACTCGGGTTGAAGATGGGAGGTTTCAAGTTCAATTGGGTTTTAAAACTGATCCAAATGTTTTGGGTGAATCATACAATAAAGCTTTAAAATGTTTAATAAGCATTGAAAGGAAACTGAGTCATAATTCACACCATGCTGAACTCTACGACCAGTTCATAGAAGAGTATATTCAGTTGGGGCATATGTCCATCGCACATACACCAAGTGGATATAATCCGTTTTATTTTCCTCATCACGCAGTGATGAAGGAAAATTCTACCACTACTAAATTACGTGTAGTATTTAACGGGAGCTCAAAAACAACGTCTGGGCTCTCCCTCAATGACATTCTCATGGTAGGACCCACAGTCCAACATGATATTTTTAGTATCCTCCTAAGATTTCGTACCCATAAATGGGTAATGACTGCCGATGTTGAAAAGATGTACCGGCAAATAAAAGTAGCGCCCGATGAAAGTAAACTGCAAAGAATTCTTTGGAGAAATAAAAAAACGAGATTAATTGAGGAATACCAATTAAATACGGTAACTTATGGCACTGCATCAGCACCATATTTAGCAACACGATGTATTATACAATTATCTCAGTTAAATGCTGAACAGCATCCATTAGCTTCAAATATAATAAAAACAGACATGTATGTTGATGACCTAATAACAGGCCACGACGATTTACAAACATTAGAATCTCTTCAAGTTCTGTTACTTCAAATATTTCAAGACGCTGGCATGTCACTGCGCAAATGGATTACAAACTTTCCTGAACCTAAGCAGGAATACAATCAAGTAACATTTGGTAATCCAGACTGTTCAAAAACATTGGGTTTACAATGGCAACCTACTAACGACGTATTCAATTTCAATCTAAAAATCGATTGTTGTAACGCCATCACCAAACGCTCCATTCTATCAACGGTATCAAAGATTTTTGATCCGCTGGGTTTGTTAGCACCAATTGTTATAACAACAAAAATATTTATGCAACGATTATGGCAAGAGTCTCTAGGTTGGGATGATGAATTGTCAACCAACACCAAGGATGAATGGATTAAATTTTCCAACCAATTCAACCTAACGGAGTCTATTAAGAGGGAACGACATGTATTGTCAACATGCGTTAACCCCACGATAACTATTCATGGGTTTGCAGACGCATCTGAAAAGGCTTATGGAGCTTGCCTCTATCTAGTAACTTATAATCCCTCTAGCGATAAATATTCTTCTCATTTACTTTGTGCAAAATCAAAGGTTGCTCCTTTGAAGCAAATATGCTTACCTCGCTTAGAATTGTGTGCGTCATTATTGTTATCAAACTTATATAAGCGTGTCATCGACACCATCAATATAAAGTTAAGCCAAGCTTACCTTTGGACTGACTCAAGCATAGCACTGGCATGGATTACAGGCCAACCATACCGTTGGACGCAGTTCGTGGCCAATCGAGTTGCTGAAATACAAGGTATCTCAGTATCTGCCAAATGGGGCCATGTTAAGTCAAAGGACAACCCTGCGGACTTAATTTCAAGAGGATTAGATCCTACAGAATTAAGAACTGAAACATTATGGTGGAATGGTCCGGAATGGTTAACGCAACCGATCTCCAATTGGCCAAACTCATCGCCATTACAAATGGCTAACATTCCAGAAACAAGAACAGTTAAAAAAATCTTTCTTGCTACTGAATCTCCCAATGATGGTTTCATTTTCCACAGGTTTTCTACATTTTCAAGATTGTTTAGAGTCACTGCCTATATGTTACGGTTTAAAACAAGGATACGTGGACCTCTAACTACAATAGAAATAAAGACTGCAATCACCTCCTTGGTGAGAGTATCACAATCAGATAGCTTCGCATCCGACATAGCAAAACTGCAGAAACACCACCAAGTGCCAAACGGCAGTAAACTAATATCATTAGATCCGTTTATTGATTCCAACAACCTATTAAGAGTTGGAGGAAGATTGAATCATGCTATGATTTCAGAGGATAACAAACATCCTCTCATACTGGACTCCAAACATCCACTAACTCATCTCATTGTGAAGTATTACCATCGTAAAATGCTTCACACGGGAACTCAATCTTTACTTGCATTCATTCGCTGGGAATATTGGATAATTTCCGCGCGCAGTCTAGTAAAAAAAATAATTAAGGAATGTACTGTATGTTTCAGGTATAGTCCAAAAACTGCGACCCAATTAATGGGCCAACTGCCTTCCACCAGAGTCAATCCATCACGACCATTTAGCGTCGTTGGAATTGACTACGCTGGGCCGCTCCAGTCCAGAGACAGGAATCCCAGAAGCAAAACAATCTATAAGAGCTATATAGCCGTATTCATTTGTTTTTCAACAAAAGCGATTCATTTAGAACTGGTGTCAGATTTGAGCACCAATTCTTTTCTGAACTGCTTTAAAAGATTCATTGCTCGTAGGGGTAAACCATTACACATTTACTCTGACAATGGCACCAATTTTGTTGGTGCCAAATCCGAAATAAAATCATTTCAGGAACAACTGAAGCTGCAAAACAGTTCAGTGCATGATTGGGCATCAGCAGAAGGAATAACGTGGCACTTTATACCTCCCAGAAGTCCTCATCAAGGAGGATTATGGGAAAGTGGAGTAAAAAGCACTCAAACATTGCTCTTAAAATCAATTGGAAATCACATTCTCAACTTTGAAGAGATGTATACCATTTTAACTCAAATAGAAGCATGTTTAAATTCCAGACCCATATCACAATTATCCAATGACCCAACGGATTATCTCCCATTGACACCTGGTTATTTTTTAATAGGGGTACCACTACTCTCTCTTCCTGAACCCAATCTGCATACAATTCACACCAATGCTCTCAATCGTTATCAATTACTAACACAAATTTTACAGAGCTTTTGGAACCGATGGTCCAGCGATTACTTGAATTCTCTTCAGACTCGCAGCAAATGGACCCAGTCAAACACGTCATCTGTTAAAAAAGATGATTTAGTCATTCTCAAGGAAGACTCAACACCTCCTCTGAAATGGAACTTAGGCAGGGTAGTCCAATTGCACAATGGAACCGACGGTCTCACTCGAGTGGTATCTATCAGAACTGAATCTGGAATTGTCAAAAGATCAATCCAGAAAATATGTCCTCTACCTATGCCACAGCCACTCTAATATCTCTGTATTAACTGAGCTCACCTTCTCCTATGTTCTCTTTTTCTCCGCATGTTCTTTCAGTTGAAGTGTATCACTCAAGCTAAATATAATATGTGTCTAATTAATAGGTTATATACATCAATTAGTTAAGACTTTACAACATTTTCTAATAAATTCTTGTAACTTGCATAATAGTGTGTAACATAATATGATGATATACATCACCAACATTTCTAATAAATGTCACAACATTAATGTAATTTACATGTTAGGTATTACTATGTTTACTTAAGAATTAATGTTATGAATAATATTATTATTCAGAAGTTATAACCTTCAAGTTCATTCAATGTTAATACAATTTGTAATAACATACTGTTTTCAATCAGCATTGTACTTACACAAGTCAATGTCTAAATAAATCAATGTCTCACATCAATGTAAATTTGAGAAATCAAACTACTTGTTTAACAGTTCAACTATTTATTGACTTAGTTCAGTAACATCATTTGTACAAGTACCACTCTATTGATTTAATATGTAACAACTTCTCTATTTTTTTCTTATACATTTTAAGGGAAGTATTATATAAACTTAAATTCATATGTCACATTTGTGGCAATCAATCCACTACAGTCCACTTTCTACTTGACTATCAATTGTAATATTTTCAATAAATAAAGTCAGTCGATCGATTGATTCAGATAACGAATCAATCTCTTTGGGAGTCCCCCAGTATGTCAAATATTTTGACATGGAAAAAATAAAGGCATTGCCATCTATATGCATTTCAGATAACCTTTTTTGTTAGCATTTAAGTGGTAGGTAACAACCAACAATTTATATTCCTAAGAGTTGGTATTACTGTAATTTTGTCTTTATTAAGTTTCATGCACTGTTTTTTTCTCACTTCCTTCTTGTCTGTCAAAGTAAAACAACACAAAATTGTCTTCCAAATTTATATCGTAAAAATCCAAATAAATCTCAAATAAAATTTAACAATCTAAATTTTATTTAACAACCTACCTTCAAGAACCAGCAAAACAAATGACCTAACTTCTACAAGATCCTCACGGACCTCAAAAACTTCGCCAATTCTAATCTAATCTAATCTAATCTAATCTAAGCTGCAAAGATATATATCATTTAAGATTTATATTAAATGCATTCCCACAAGCAGACATGTAAATTTCGCGCTAACACATACCGCATGTGGACCTACAATATAAAAATACAATCTCAAATGAACATAAGCTCTGCAACTCTTGCCGTCCTTCCCTGAAACAGGGGTGACATTGGCAAAGTGAACCATTTTTTACAGTATGGGTGGTCAGCCGCATACCAAACTATAAGTTTCTGATATTACAATTGATGATATTAATACCTGTTCCTGGCCAGGTAGAATAGGTTGATGAATTGCACTTCTCTTCACAAATGTATATTAATTAATTATTTTTTTTTGTTTTGAAAAGTTGCTGAACTCTTGAAAAAAAACACCTTTTTTTGCATGTACGACATACTTATGTTTCAAAAAGGCCCTTAAACAGTAACAATATTCGTCTATGCATCTAGCGCAGTGATACTCAACCTTTTTTTTTGTCTTCGGGCCACATATATATATCTGTACCTTAGAGCATAAACAACGGAAGTCCACTTTTTTGTGTTTTTGAGTTAATGATGCAGAAATTATCACAATTAGCTGTTCTATAAGTGGTAAAAATATTGGAGTCCTCGGACTCATAGTTACTGAGATATCAAGTGTAATAAATATGGGATGCACATATAAATGCGAGCATAAACCACGGAAGTTCCACATACGTTGTTCACATTACCTCACATTAAATAAATATCGATAAAAGAAGATAAACAGTTTTTACAGATCAAAAATATATCGTCTAATTAAGAAGTTATGATGGTTTTATAAAAGTGCACATTTTCACTAAAACTCGTCTCCTGCACATTTTACTAAATGTGACTACCGTTGTTTATGCTCTAAGGTACAGATATTTGAAAAGCTATGCGGGCCGCAACACTATACTGGTATGACGAAAAAAATCATGAAACCCACCCCCATTTTTTTGGAAAACCATTGGAGATTTTCAAAATTATAAACTAAAACAGAACAATAATAATACAACGCACTTATCATTATCAGTATATGGTTTCTTAAAAATTACAGCAGTGAAAAAAGGTTAACTCAAAAGTAACCATGTATCCAAGCGTTTATTTCAAAATTAGTGTGGTTTTTGACATTGAGATAATTTTTCAACAATTTTAGACAAAACGGGTATATAATGTCTGCATGCTATTCTCAATACGTCATCAAGGTAGGAATCAGTAAGTCGATTCCTGTATACGAAATGTAGAATGCCAGATTTTGTAAATCACGGCCAAGAATCAATTTTCATTTTTATAGATGTTTTGTAGATTTTTTAGTGTTTGTTTGTATAACTGGATATCCAGCGTCATAATAAAAGGAGAGCTTGTATAAAAAAAAGGTTATGACTCTGGATGAAATGAAAGAAGTATGTAAGGACCGAAAAAAATGGCGGCTGATCTGTAATGTAGGCGGCTAAGGCAAAGAATCAATTTTAATTTTTATAGATGTTTTGTAGATTTTTTGGTGTTTGTTTGTTTGTATACCTGGATGTAATTGATTGCTTGTATTCCTTGACTTATAGGTTGGTATGAGGTTGATCTCCCATACTGTAAAAAATGCCGCCTTACATCGGTCTAGCCTATTTATGAGATTTTACTTCACGTCGAAATCTCTGATTATCATCTGATAAAATTGTCTGAAAATGTTGCTTCGTCGGGCAGAATTTACAAAACTCATTCCTTGACTTATAGGTTGGTATGAGGCTGACCACCCATACTGTAAAAAATGGTTCACTTTGCGAATGTCCCCGCTGTTTCAGGGAAGGTCGGCAAGAGTTGCAGGGCTTACGTTCAATTGAGATTGGGTTTTATACTGTAGGTCCACATGCGGCATGTGTGAGCGCAAAATTATGCGTGTCTGTTAGTGGGAATGCATTTAATATGAATCTCAAATGATACATATCTTTGCAACTTAGATTTAGATTTAGACGTCCCTGATAATAAATGTGTTTAGGGCCGCACGAAAAAGCTTGTCGGGCCGCAGGTTGAGAATGGTTGATCTAGCATGTCATTATGAATTCAAGCGTATTCACATTTAATGCGGTATGTATGTATGTAGAGCACACAATCTTGTATTGTCTTAACGCTCTCGTGTTTCCATTGAAAGTATCGGCATGCAAGAGTGACGGCTCCCAGGGGCCGCTCGTTAGGCGATGCGGAGTGCTTGGGCGTGCGGAGTGAACATGTGTATTAAGCATATCACTATACTACCGCCGCGCTCATTGTACATCACTCCACTTTAATGATGTGCCAGCGGTAGAGGTGGCTAGCTGAACTGTGACCGGTGTTTAAAGTTTCACCGGGAATAACCGGTATTCAAAAAATCATCAAGAGGTTCGAAGAAAGTATATGTTGCAAGAATAGAAGGATGTCGTGGTAGAGGAAGACCGAGAAAGGTATGGATGGACCAAGTTTCCGAAATAGCGAATGAATGGTATATCCAGAGTCATAATAAAAGGAGGGCTTGTATGAAAAAGGTTATAACTCTGGATGAAATGAAAGAAGTATGTAAGGACCGAAAAAAATGGCGGCTGATCTGTAATGTAGGCGGCTAAGGCCAAGAATCAATCTTTATTTTTATAGATGTTTTGTAGATTATAGATTATACATCATATATCTATTATCTAGGTTGCAAAGATATATTGACTTTTAATGCTCACTTACATATAACCGGTATGATAAAAATCATCATTATTCCTTGACTTATAGGTTGTCAAATTCAACCAAATAAAAACTTTTCCCCACTTGTTTTAGCAAATTCCATGTGTATTTATACTCCAAATTTAACATCCAAATAATTGTTCGTTGAAATATATTTAAAGAATATAATGCCTTCATAACAATGAAATAAAATAATAAATATAATAAGTAACCAGTATGTTATAGAATGCTCCTAGAATGTGGGTAATTCGTCGTTTATAATGATCATTAAATAAAGCTCAGTGGTTTTTCTTTTGAAATACAAAGCATGAATTTTCCAATGTCTATAGAATAATATAAAATCAGCATACACAATTATGATTCGCGGATCATCTTTGGATGATAATATTGGATTAATACTGTTAAACTTTTGGTTTGTACCTAAATTTATCCTCAAAATATATGTGAAGATCTGAGAAAGTATCTGATGAGAATAAATTTTAATAATACTAATAATTTATCAAAATAAAGTGTTCTAAAGTAAACATAACAACAACAATATAAAATACAATGATCTAAGTTAAGTAAAAAAAAAACGTTTTTCTGAGCTAGGAAAACCTTTGTATCGGGTATAGAGAGCTTGTACCTATACATATTTGCTTAAATATCCATTATCCACAGAATAAGGAACACAGAGCTACGGATAAGGTCGGGAGTAACTGATGTCATAGAGAGAGTAGCAAAACTAAAATGGTCCTATGCGGGACATGTTGCTAGAACCACCAGAGATGGACGACCAGAGATGGACGAAGAGATTGGTAGAGTGGAGACCTCTGTAAGATAAGAGAAGCAGAGGGAGACCTCCCACGAGATGGTCGGATGATACATATAAGAAGGCTTGCTGCAGACTGGATTCAAAAAACGCAAGACAGAGATGGATGGAGAGATATGGGGGAGGCCTATGTCCAGCAGTGGATGGAGATGACTGAATAAGAAGAAGAAGAAGATCCATTACATCCATTTACACCTACATCGTGTCATATTACTAATTACTTACACAAACAAGAAATATTTAGTAATTAAAAAAATATGAAGTATATAATACAACTAGAAATATGTTTAAAGACAGATTTTTGGTAAAACCCGGTATTCAAGACGTCATTGCCGATTCCCTGTCTTTCCCCCATGGGAAGAGGGAAGACGAAGCAGGCTCCCGGCAATTACAATGCGTTTGCCGTTTGCTCGGAGGGACGGGGGCATATAAAAGCGTGCTCGGTTCATGGGCATTACCAGCGAAATTACGCACTTTCACCGTAACATAGTTTACGGAAATGGCAGAGGCGCAGCGGGGAAATTACACGACCTGGTATTACCAAATTTCGTTTAGTTGTTACATCACTATTTCGAAACTCTGAATGATGCTCGTTGTGAAATAATATAGTCTAAATCTAAAGTTGCAAAGATATGTATCATTTGAGATTCATATTGAATGCATTCCCACAAGCAGACACGCATAATTTGGCGCTCACACATGCCGCATGTGGACCCTCAATATCCAATCTCAAATGAACATAAGCCTTGCAACTCTTGCCGACCTTCCCTGAAACAGGGGTGACATTGGTAAAGTTAACCATTTTTTACAGTATGGGTGGTCAGCCTCATACCAACCTATTACTGTAATAATTATTTCCGGTGTTCTTTTACAATTAAAAAAAGCCTTAAAAATTCCGGACTACTATTTTTTGTTTAATTAGGATAACTTATTTGGTGAGCTCTGTTTTTGTATGAATCACACCTCAAAAGCACTCTGCAAGCTTGGTCGTCGCTATACAAAGCGCCAATTTTCAAACAAGACCCACTTGCTGAAAGGCTGGATG
Source organism: Agapetus fuscipes (assembly GCA_951799405.1). NCBI lineage: Eukaryota > Metazoa > Arthropoda > Insecta > Trichoptera > Glossosomatidae > Agapetus > Agapetus fuscipes. Next base: position 5,468,421 of record OX637332.1, read on the forward strand.
AAACATTAGTGACTGGTCTTTGGTAAAGGAAAATTAATTTTTCTACACAACAAAGACAATATTTAAAAAATATATTTATTATTTTCAATATTCCGGAATTCGAACTCACGACCTTTCATTTACGAGTCCGAAGCGTCACTGTCGACTACCAGCCTCCACTACCATTATGCTAGAATTTTACAAAGTCCAATAGTAAGCAGTTCACCTAATAGTACACCTTCTTACCGCGTTATCCCCGAAGAGTTTTGCATGTGGCGTTCGGAACCTTTTGTATTTTTAGAGGTAAGGGGGCCGGCCTTACGACAACCACTTCACTTGAAGAGGGAGTTTTTCAGCTAGTGAGGGAGCTGGTACTTATCCATTGTGAAGGCTGAGTTAAGCCTTGCCGGTATTTTATTTAAGAGGTTGAAATAAACGGTGAAACGAGAAAGCATTCCTGACACCCTCGGTGGGATTCGACCTTAGCTCTCGGCATGGAATGCAAGCACCCTACCAACTGAGATATCGACCGGACTAGTGACCACTCTAATCTAAATTGCAAAGGTATGTAACACTTAGGATTCACATTATATGCATTTTCACAAGCAGTCACGTATAAGTTCGCGCTAACACATGCCCCATGTTGACTTACAAAATAAAAAGCCAAATCTCAAATAAACATACACCCTGCAACTCTTGCCAACCCTCCCTGTAACAGGGGTGACATTGGCAAAGTGAACCATGTTTTTACAGTTTGGATGATCAACCTCATATCAACCTATTAGTCAAGGAATACAAATAATAAATAACAATAATGTATTTAAAACAAAATCTCAAAAAAGAAATCTACACGAAAAAAGTGAAGTACTCGTATAAGTCAAGGAATGATTCTTAAGACAATTTCATTGAGAGACCATCATTGAATCTTGTCTTGTCTTGTATCCTGCCGCCTTTCCTCTAGGGGTGGCCAGTACCTCCACACAAGTGCCTTCACTTGACTCTGTCCTTGCATACTTCTTTCATCTCATCTAATTTCATCACTCTTTTCATGCATGCTCTTCTCTTGTTTCCACTCTGTAAATTCCATTCATTTGCAATCTCATTTATCTGATCAATCCATTGTTTCCTAGGTCTTCCCCTTCCACGCTTACCTATTACATTCCCTTTATACACTCTTTTTGTCAGTCGGTCATCATTCATCCTTTCAATATGTCCAAACCATCGCATCACACTTCTTTGAACTTTCACTTTCACGCTTTCTTTTACTCCAAATTGAATCAAATAGTAAATAAAAAAAAAAACGCACTAAGGAGACGAAATAGTGAATGCTCTTATTACAGTTTTGAGGAGACTCCACTCAGGAGATGCACTCGATCATTTGTTAATGCAGGAAGTTTTCTAGTTACTCCACTGCAGCGATGCCCCATAAAAGTTGTACGGGCTGGTTGAGTGTGCCGGGAATGGCCCCCCTCGAGGATTTTTGTAATTATTTCATTACAACCATTTTCTTTACATTATTCCCCGTGCAGAATTATTTCTCCTTGTTTAACTGGGTGAGGTTAAAATATTAGCCCCAGACAAAGTAACGCCTCACGCTAACTACCTGCCTGCCTACAATGTTATATACATAGTTCTCGTACATTTCCTAGGATATTGCAGATATTTACAAATTTTGGATATAAATGGGTATAAACCGGTATTCCATAACAAAAACGCCACTAAAAAAATACGCAACTAAGCTACACATTTAGTGTAACTTCTTGCCGCGTTATCCCCGAAGGGGTCGCATGTGGCGAGTTGAACCTATTTATTTTAACAGGTAAAGGGGCCGGCGTTACGCCAACCACTTCAGTTGAAGTGGGAGTTTCCCAGCTCCCGAGGGGGCTGGTACTCATTTTTGTGAAGTCTGAGTAAACCTTGCCGGTATTTTTATTATGGGGTTTGAAATAAACACCGAAATAGGAAATCATTTCTGACACCCTCCTCGGTGGGATTTGAACCCGAACTCACGAGGTAGAATGCAAGCACTCTACCAACTGAGCTATCGACCGGACTAGAACCTTGTTGAAATGTAGTTGAAACTTGTCCATCTGTCGTAGAACCTTGTTAAAATGTCACATAAGCTTGTTTAATTGTGGTAAAACCTTGTTGAAATGTCGTTGAAACTTGTTCATTTGTCATAGAACCATGTTAAAATATCACAGAAGCTTGTTCAATTGTCGTAGAACCTTGTTGAAATTTGTTCATCTATCGTAGAACCTTGTTAAAATGTCACATAAGCTTGTTTAATTGTGGTAAAACCTTGTTGAAATGTCGTTGAAACTTGTTCATTTGTCATAGAACCATGTTAAAATATCACAGAAGCTTGTTCAATTGTCGTAGAACCTTGTTTTTGACTTTGTCGTTTCTGTCAGCCATCTATGACAGATGCCTGTAGTCTTGAGATGGTCCGGTGCATTGAAGTGGTGGCTGAGTGGATGCCAAGGTGTCGCCTTAGAATGAATCCAGACAAGACAGAATTCATCTGGATGTCGTCTCCTGGTAGGAAACACTTGCTTGGCTCTTCACCAATTAAAGTAATGGGCCTGGATGTATATCCATCTAGCTCAATTAAGTTTCTTGGGGTCCATCTTGACAACACTCTCTCCATGAGTACGCAAATAAGCTCGACTGTGAGCTCCTGTTTTTTTCACCTGAGGCAGTTGAGATGGGTCAGAAACTGTTTGACATCCGAAGCTGCTAAGATTCTCATTGCGTCCTTTGTTGTGTCGAGACTGGATTATTGCAATGGTCTGTTCTGGGGTCTTCCAAGGTTTCAGCAGTCTAGACTGCAGTCCGTCTTTAATGCTGCAGCCAAATTACTTTTAGGAGGACGAAAAACTGACCATGTCTCTCCTCTGTTGCGGCGCCTTCATTGGCTGCGAGTCCCAGAGAGGATTGAGTACAAAATATGTGTTTCTGTTTTTAATGCCCTCAGAGGAGTTGCCCCATCGTACTTGTGTGAATTGTGCAGAGTCGACCAGATAGGTGGAAAACGATGCACTCTTCGTTCTGCACAGAGTGACGCCGTAAACAGGCTTCAACTGCCTCTTCGACGGAACAGAACTGGTTTCGGAGACAGGGCTTTTAGTTCGGCTGGTCCATCCTGCTGGAATAGTCTACCTCTGGAGTTGAGAACAGAGACCAGTGTTGGTAGTTTCAGGAAGTTGCTTAAGACACATTTGTTTAACAGAAGCTTCAACACATAAAAGCGCCCTTGGGGTGGCTAGTGCCACTAAACGGCGCTGTATACAAATTGTCCAATTATTATTATTATTATTTTTGTTGAAATTTGTTCATCTATCGTAGAACCTTGTTAAAATGTCACATAAGCTTGTTTAGTTGTGGTAAAACCTTGTTGAAATGTCGTTGAAACTTGTTCATTTGTCGTAGAACCTAGTCGAAATGTCACAGAAGCTTATGCAATTGTCGTAGAACCTTGTTGAAATGTCGTAGAAGCTTGTTCATTTGTCGCAGAACCATGCTGAAATACCATAGAAGCTTGTTCAATTGTCGTAGAATCTTGTTAAAATGTCGTAGAAGCTTGTTCATTTATCGTAGAACCATGTTAAATACCATAGAAGTTTTTCAATGGTCGTAGAACCTTGTTGATATGCCCTAGAAGTTTGTTTATTTGTCGTATAACCTTGTTGATGTGCTTTAGAAGCTTGTTTATATATTGTAGAACTATGTTGAAATGGCGTAGACGTTTGCTCATTTGTCTAAAAGCCTTGTTAGTGTATTGTCAAAGTTTGCTGTTTTTTCAACGGTTCGTAGAAGGTTTTTTCGGTCTTTCGTTACCGCATCGATATTCATAAATATTATACTATATTTTCTATTTTTCGTAGCAATTGATATTTAGTTTAAGAAATCAATAGATATTTATAAATCCTTGTTAAGAAATATCTCTTTAAGCATCGAAAAATTTTATTTCGATAAAACGCAAAAAAAAAGACTTTAAAAATGAAAGTCCTCACCTTTGCCCTTAAAAGACTTTGTTAATACTTTCTTTAGCAAAAACACTCGTTTTCGTTTCACGATGGATTTTGTTGTATAAAATATGTAAATATATTTATGACCAAAAAGTCAATCAATTTGTGGGGCGTGAAATGTGTTTTATCCCAAAAAAAAAAAACAAACACGCTGATACTTTTCCTTCAGGTAATTTTAGATTGACTGTAAATAGTTAATTTTCAATCTAAGGCAGACCGCCGTTGTTCTCTTTGGAATATTTCATGAATCGTCTGAACACAACGCCCGCGCTCCAGACAATGCCGGCAATCCCCTGCGTAGTTTAGCCATCAATTGTTTATTTGTGTTTATAGCATATTGTTGTGTCGGCCGTGAAGTGCACAATAAAGCCTACGAGGCGCTTTGTGAGGGGAAAAAAAGATGTTATGACGTCATCTGCTCTGTGTTTTCAACAACAAACATGACGTGAAAAGAGTGTAATAAAAACTGCATTCATTTAATTGTGTAATGCTGGATTACTCTTTGTTATTAACGATTAAGTGTTAATTTGATCTGATTTTTAAACAGTGAAGAAAACGAATAGAGAATATTAAAAAATATATATGGATAATTTTTGTCAAATATGATAAACGTTTCAGACTCGTTTTGATGAATAATACTTAACACAAAATTTAAATGTATTTTTTAACATACTCGTACCTCAATATTCGTTGCTGTTTTTGCTCACAGTCTCGTTTTAATCTGATTTCTAATGCTCGGATAAATAAATGATTTCTATACCTGAGCTTGTTATTCATCCAGCATTGTCTGGCGGAGGTAGTCGAGTACAGAACCCAGCCGGGCGTGCGCTCTACGCGGCTGTGATTTCTCAAGACGTAGTACGTACGTACATGTACGTAAATACTCGTACGGGAATTGCGAGAAGTAAACGCGATTTAACTAAGAATACATCCATGGTGCCTAATCTGCCGTAAAAAAAACGCACGTGTAAATTAAAGCTGTAAAATATAGCGCATATTTTAATCTATATACATACATGCTTTTTAAAAAACAGACGCTATTTACCATAGTGATTAAAGATAATAAAAGGAGAGCTTGTATGAAAAAGGTTATGACTGGATGGAATTACAGAAGTATGTAAGGACAGAAAAAAGGCGGCTAATCTGTAATTTTGATTTATAGACGGCTTAATTAATTGTTTGTATTCCTTGACTTATAGGTTAGTATGAGGCTGACCCCCCATACTGTAAAAAATGGTTCACTTGGCCAATGTCACCCCTGTTTCAGGGAAGGTCGGCAAGAGTTGCAGGACCTACATTATAAGAACCCATCTCAAATTAACATAAGCCCTGCAACTCTTGCCGTCCTTCCCTGAGACAGGGGTGACATTGGCAAAGTGAAACATTTTTTCACAGTATGGGTGGTCAGCCGCATACCAAGCGTTACATAATACTAACGTTACATAATAGCATCAAAACCGCAGTGCACTCGTCATAATTTATAATTTTCATTATTTAACTTTGTACTGCAATGGCGCCACTCAAAACTTAAGTTATTCAGGAGTTGTAAACGCCATAAGCTGCAGGAATCTCATAATATTATAGCAATCGAGTATGCAGCCAGCGTCACTTGCAGAACGTCTTGAGAGCACCCAACATACATGTAAAATATACATAAAACCTTATACGACCATACACTACCCCAAAAATATGTGAGTGGTGTAGAACTGATGTTGAAAATGAAGGATTATTTAAAAAGTGACTTAAAAATCACCACCTTAAACTCAAAACTGAAGAAATCGACTGCTCCAAGGAAGACAGCACTAAGTCAAAAAAGATAGTTTTGCAGGAAAGCCAATTGAATGTTATTTATTCTATGGAGAACAATGCCTAAACATTGTTTTACATTAATTTATTAACGAATTTAAAATAGATAGAGACACGGCTGTCATCTTGGAATGAAGATAATGATTGGTCTTCCTAATAAATAATATTTAAAAAAATATATATATTACCTTCAGAAATGGAAATAAGTCAAAAACCTCAATTTCGGAGTTACTTCCTTCTTGAATGTCACCTCTGTTTCAGGGAAGGACGGCAAGAGTTGCAGGGTGTATGTCCATTTGAGATTTGCTTTTTATGTTGTAGGTTTACATGAGGCATGTGCAAGCGTGAACTTGTACGTGTCTGGTTGTGGGAATGCATGTAATGTGAATCTCAAATGTAAAATATCTTTGCAACTTAGATTAGATTAGATTAAATTAGCTGATTCACTGATTTGAGAAATCATGGATAAAACATTTTATTACTTTATTAGGTGTATCTTTTCATAATAGGTGAACTAAATATAAATAAAAACTTATGAAAAACTCATAAACTATAGGATTGTGGCAAGTGTTTTATATCGTAAAAAATACGTGAAAAGGGGCATTTATCTGAGAAACTCATTCTAGCTAATATGCCACTTATTCGGTTATTAATTATTACTTCTGTTCTTTCCCTTTTTTTAGTTTAACATAAAATAGTTTGTTGTAACGCTGAATTTTTCCCTTTTATTGTTTTTTGTTATTAATTCAGTTAAAACAACGTTATCAAATATCATGTATGAAAAGGAATTTCAACATAATGTTGATACAGGAATTTGAAGGAATAAGAAAGCTTACATCGTAAGTCACATTTTAAAGAGACAAAAGACATTCACCTTCTAAAGAAAAATCTTGGGAAAAAACGAAGAAGACCCGAGAACTTCATACTTTCAGGTTTTGAAGGGGCTCATAGTTGTCCCTTATTCGGTGTTCTTCTGTGTCTCCTATGATTGAACTTATTTTTGGATTAAATCCAGATTGCTGATCGGTCCATATGTAGTGGTTAATGGAAGGTCGTGGGTTTGAATCCCGGCGGAGCATTAAATTTTTTTATTTTTATTTTCAAATATTATGCTCTTAGCTGGATTACAAAAATAATTTTCCTTTACCAAAGATAGGCCACCAAAAATCCATCAAGCCTAACAGCAACCGGGGTCTTGCTTGAGAATTGCTGCTTTGTAGCCACGACCAAGCTCGTACAAAGTCCGGTCGATGGCTCAGTTGGTAGAATGCTTGCATTCCAACAGCAAGGGTTCGATCCCCACTGATGGTGCTAAAATGATTTACTGTTTTATTACAAATATAAAATAAATGTCGGCAAGGCTTACTCAGCTTTCACAAGAAATGAGAACCAGATCCCACGAGAGCTGGGAAAGCCGAAATCACCACATGCGACCCCTTTGGGAATAACGCAGGCAAGAAGCTACACTACATGTGTAACTTAGTTGCGTTTTTTTGCGTTTGCGTTTGTCTGTGTTTGATTATTTACGTCGCATATCAAAGTAATATCAGCTGCTCTACAGTTTTAACGTAAAATCTTATATGAGGTGAAATGTAACTATTACGATGACGTGTATTAGACAGTAGCGAAAGTTTATTTTTCACGGAAATTTTTAAAGCAATATAAAACCATCGCGCCTGCTCACGCTTACACATCTTGCATGTGCATTCAGAGAAAGAAACAGAGGCGTGATTCTGCTATTTTGATATCTACCGAAAAAAGACAGATACATTGAAAGCAAGGAAGTCGTATCTAAATCTAAATCTAGATCTAAGTTGCAAAGATATATATCATTTGAGATTCATATTAAATGCATTGCCACAAGCAGACACGCATAATTTCGCACTCACACCCGACGATACGACCGCGCTCACGACCGACAATATAAAAAACCCAATCTCAAATGAACATAAGCCCTGAAACTCTTGCCGACCTTCTCTGAAACAGGGGTGAGATTGGCAAAGTAAACCATGTTTTACAGTGTGGGTGGTCAGCCTCATACCAACCTATTAGTCAAGGAAAAGTATGAAAATGTAGAAAGAAAAAAAAAGAGATTTGCGTACTAACACAGCTTGTAAAAAGGAAGAATAACGGAGCGACACACACTTTTTTCTACTCCCATTTGGTAATTTACTAATTACAAAACGGCTAACGCAATCACAATGCCATACATTTCTACACCCGTTGCATAATGTTACATTATGCAACCGGTAACCGTGTTAAAATGAACATGTGCGCATGCGCATTGTCAGAATTGGAACCATTTTTTAATTTCAAATGTCAACCTTGTATGGGGGTATGAAGACCTGTCAATCCAAGATGGCCGCAAGCGATCAGCTGATTAGGCTTCATACAATATTAGTGATATTCGGTAGGTAGGAATTACCGTGGTGATGAGACTTTCAGCCCTGTTCAGATGAAAATAAATAAGTATATTTTATGTGTAGAGTCAAATAAAAATTGTTAATAGTGCTAAAATTTATCGAATTTATTTATCGGATTGCTCCAAATAAAGCTTTCCTTTTTTCAATGGAAAATAAAAGGCTTGAAAGGAAAACAATACAAAAAATTTCACCGCAAAAAATAAACAAAATCAAAAAGTTACTTGGTTAATAGGTGAGTATGAGGTTGATCACCTATGCTGTACAAATTTGGTTCACCTGCCAATACAACTGCAGGGCATATGTTTATTTGAGTTTTGGGTTTGAATGTTTAAGCTTATATGCAGGATGTAAAAGCGCGACCTTATACATATGTGTCGGCTTGTGGGCATGAATTCAATATGAAACCTAAATATAATTTATTTTTACAACTTAGGTTAGATTAGATAATCGAAGGGAATGATAAATCACACGTTTTGACAAAGGTAAGGTTTTAATTACTTCAAATGGACGAGTACATTATAATGACTATTATTCACTATTTTGTTAATTCTCTCATGGTCGTAGAAAAAGTATTGTATGCCACTGCACGTAATTAGTATTTGTAACACTCGTGCTTTCTATTGTGCCATTCGGCTGCGCCTCATGGCACAAAGTAGCACTCGTGTTAAAAAGACTATCATTACTTGGCAGTGGCATAAATAACTATTTTTGCATCGGTTACATAAATTACAAAATAGATTAGGTTACTTAAAAAAGATTTTGTTTATCAAATGTGAACTCCGAGTTAAGTTTGTTTTTTTTTCGCACTTTTAGAAGTGTAAATTCTTTTCTTAACGGTGCACGAGAAAGTTATTATTTTTTGGTGTCGGAATATTCGGGGAATGTCCCTGTTTCGTACAGCAGCGAGTGCTCGCCTCGTATACTATTAACTAGCGGGCGAGGAGCTCTTGGAGGCATCCGTGCGACTAGTTTTTGAACTTTCCATAGTTTGCCGAGCAACGCAAGCGCTACTTTAGAAACGCCCGAGGGCTCGCATAAAGACGCGATCCATTTTAATAATAAAAGTAATATTAGAATGATGCTGGTCATAATGAAAGGAGAGCCTGTATGAAGAAGGTTATGACTCTGGAGGAAATGAAAGAAGTGTGTAAGGACAGAAAGAAATGGCGGTTAATCTGTGATGTTGGCGGCTAGGGTTTTTTAATTTTTTTTTTTTTTTCTGTTAGTTTTTGATGTCCATACATATTATAATTTGGTGATTTTAAAAATGTAATTTGTCATGTATGTTCTTTGACTTATAGCCTTATAGGTTGGTATGCGGCTGACCACCCATACTGTAAAAAATGGTTCACTTTGCCAATGTCACCCCTGTCTCAGGGAAGGACGGCAAGAATTGCAAGGCTTATGTTCATTTGAGATTGGATTTTTATATTGTAGGTCCACATGCGGCATGTGTTAGCGCAAAATTATACATGTCTGCTTGTGGTAATGCATTTAATATAAATCTTAAATGAAATATATCCTTGCAGCTTAGATTAGATTAGATTAGATGCTGGAGTGATGTTTTCTGGGATCTGTTGCCGTGGTCTGTGGAAGCTGGATATGTGGTCACTGGGATATGTGCTTTTAAAACGACAAACACATACTGTAGAAGCAAGATGGTTTGCTAATAGACCCCATAGTTTTACATGCGTAAAATACAAAGATGTCGCTGCTGAATTAATAAACTCGCATTCAAAGTGTGTTTAGTTTGCACATATACACCCTCAGTGTACACACACTTGAATCACAGTTCTCATTAAGATCATCTTCATCATCATACTTCACGCTGAAAAAGCGCATCGTAGAAATGGGCGAAACGTTCGGAAGCTCCAGCTTCCACAGACCACGGCAACAGATCCCGGAAAACATCACTCCAGCATCATCAGCCGGCCGTGTAAGCCTAAAACTCTTATAAGGATGATTTATTTGGTAAGCGCTGTTGTATGTGAATCACACCTCAAGAGCCCCGTGCGAGCTTGGTCGTCGCTGTGAAAAGCGCCAATTCTCAAGCAAGACCCAGTATCTGTAACGCTGGATGGACCTTTAGTGACCGGTCTTTTATAAAGGTATATTAATTGTTCACCCAGCGAAGAGCATATTTGAAAGTATAAATGGTACATTTTTTGTGCTTCACCGGGATTCGAACACATGACCTTTTTTTTAAGAGTCAGAAGTGTTGACCACTAGACTACGGATCAGTCCAATGTATTTAAAACAATGCGACGATGTTAAGGCTTTAAATCTATACTTTCTATTGCAAAGATACATTAGAATTTAATAATTACATAATATGATTGCTAACAGTCTAGTCCGGTCGATAGCTCAGGTGGTAGGGTGCTTGCATTCCATGCCGAAAGCTCGGGTTCGAATCCCACCGAGGGTGCCAGAAATGATTTCCCGTTTCGGTGTTTATTTCAAACCCCAAAATAAAATACCGGCAAGGTTTACTCAGCCTTCACAAGAATTGAGTACCAGCACTCTCGGGAGCTGGGAAACCTCCACTTCAACTGAAGTGGTTGGCGTAAGGCCGGCCCCCTTACCTCTAAAAATAAATAGGTTCCACTCGCCACATGCGACCCCTTCGGGGATAACGCGGCAAGAAGTTACACTATATATGTAGCTTAGTTGCGTTTTAACAAGTAGGTAGACAATATATAGTAAATTGGCTCTTACACATGCCGCATGGGTAGGTACTAGTAGTAAACAAAAAAAAATCAAATTAACGTTCTTGAAGATGATCGAGAGATCGAAAACGTTCGTGCATATTAAATAAAATAAAATTAATAAATCCAGTGAATACAAAAAAGTGTTTCATTAGATTTTTTTTGGTTCTTTAAAATTTTGTAAAAATCAATTAACTGTATTTCTTGCCGTCAACTTGACGCAGAGGTGTCATAGGCAAATTGAACCATTTTAACCATGTTTCTTACTTGAGCTCTGTAATTTGTTGTGGCCTGCAATTTTTGTGCTAGAAGCTCTCAACAAATCGCAGCTTTACGTCTGTAACTGCTTTAGTAGCATCTGCATAGTATAAATCCAGTTTAGCAAAGTTTCATACTTTGATAACTGATAAGTGATAATAATTGTATTTCAAGAGGTCAACAGTATGATTATGATGATGATGATGGTGGTTATTTCTCCACTGGGATGTTTCGTAATATTTACCACTCCAAGGGTGATGCGCTTATCCTATAGTTGTTTAGTAGAGATGAGTCTTAAATGTTTTACTTTACATGAAATGAGTCACATTCTATGTTTAATTTAGTTGTGTTAAAGAGGACCTCTTGATAATGATGTGATACCATTGAAAGCGCTCGAGGAAATAAATCAACTCGTGAACAGAAACTTTGTGTTTTTATTTTTATATATTATTCTTTTTTTTTTTACTATCGCTGTTGACGCTGTGTCACTTCATTGTTTTCCCATTTTTAAACTGTGTACGCGCGCCAACAATAAAATTCTTGAAAGTTTTTTTTATTGTTATTCGTCTCCCTTGCACTTGTTCATTTGAGGTATTTCTGTTCCTTTTTCTCGCGTAGTCGAATCCCGCTTGAGACATGTTTTAGAGTCAAAACGTCAAATTCTCAAATCATCGGCTCATTATCTCGCCTTTGACGTAAACGCCTAAAGGGTAATTTCACATATTTTTTTATTTTATAAAATAATAGACTACATTTAAAAAAATACATCTGCGTTTTAAAAAAAAAAATATCTGGCTTAGTTTTTAAATTACAGCTCTTTAAAATTCGCGCCTTTTCGATTTCCGGTAAAACAAGGCATTTTTTTATTTAGGCGGATGTGACGTCGTTGGATCTTCGGATCTATGGAGTGTACCGTTAGGTCTGGAAGACTGTCGGATCCATCTACGTCGTCTAGACATCACAGCATGGCTAGCCGGCCGGGCTGCGTTTTGGCGGGATTCAAATTCTCGGCATTTTATTTTTGAAAATTATCAATGATATCTTTGTTTTTACTACTTAAAAAATATATGGTTGTGATCCTTGAAATGTACTCTACACAACCCTAGTATTTTAAACCGTTTTCCCCATCACTGCAATTAACCTATTCTGGTTTCTAATGCCACCATGAAACTTCTCTGGAAAAGTTAACATCACTAACAATAGCTTTGTATGAGCGTCTAACCAAGTTAGTTCCGATGAAATATCGGAATATGTGAGATGAGAGGGAAAGAAAAGTTTCAACTGAAAAAGGTTGATTGACACAAGAAGCTGAAAATGATATGAAAAAAAAAAAAAAGTTTAACCTTCAGCAAGAGAGAGAATAACACAGGTAGGCAGACGTTAAAAACGTACAGGTACATCTCGTGTATAAGGTTTAAATTTTTTATAATACTTTTCCCTCGTCTTTTATTAACACGCAGGCGAAATATATTAGCTTCATTATTTATTAAGCAGATATTTTTGCCGAAAGAGAACACGCTTTTTATTTCTCCTTTTTCTTATTAAAAGAGAACAAAAAAAGAAGCTTTGTTTTGATCTTTTTTTGAGTTAATATTTACCCGAAACAACGACTTTTTTCGGTTCCTATATTTTTGTTTACTTATGAAAAGCACGAGAATATCTTTTATTTAATTTTCATTTGACAGAAATTAAATTCATTTTCGTGAAATTGTATACCTACATTGTGTACATGAGCTGAAACTTGAAACCAATAACTAAGGAAAAATGGAAAAAATACTAAATAAAAAACAACCGGTCTAAAGCTCAATTGGTAGAGTGCTTGCATTCCATGGCGACAGCTTGCGTTCGAATCCCACCGAGGGTGTTAGAAATGATTTCCCGTTTCGGTGTTTATTTCAGACGCAAAATAAAATACCGACAAGGCTACTCAGTCTTCACAAGAAAAGAGTATCAGGTTCTTCGGGAGCTGGAAAGCCTCACTTCAACTAAAGTGGTTGGTGTAAGACCAGCACCCTTAACTGAAAATGAATAAGTTCCCTCCGTTAATAAGCAGTAAGCGTAGCTATACAATTCCTGTAAAAAGAGATGAGATTTTTTCAGTATCATGCAATAAATTGGGAACAATTGTAACGCGATCCGTACAAAAATAAAGTTAATCAAAAATAAATTCGTTCTTTTATCAATAACCATTTTTAAATTTAATATTTTGGGTATTCGATCGCGAAAGAATAATTCAATTTCGCCATAACTGTGTTATTTTTAGACAGCTTATTTTGCAGCTCGTCGCGCCACCAGCCTTCCTCACAACAGCCTTGCCGTTGTCTTCCACTAATGAGAACGTAGACCAAGTGATTGGCGCCGACAGTTGATTGAAGGCTCGCGTTGATCTTTTGACTTTGAAATTTTGCCCCTTTCGCGAATGCCGCCCAAGCAAAACGCTGCCGAAATAATGATGTTTTGGCAAATAAACATCTATATTAAATTTAAATTTTTGTGTGTCTTCTTTTAGATAAACAAACGACAAAAATTATCCAGTTTAATTTTAGGGTGTTATAAATATACACTGGCTCCGTATACCGGAGCGCATCGTGTTCAAAGTGTGCACGATGGTCCACAAAGCTTTATTTGGAAAAACAAATATCTCGCTGATTTAATCAAACCAGTCACCCTCGGCAAAAAAAACCTAACACTGCGCTCGGCTGAGACTGGAGCCAAATCAAGGATTGAAGAACCTATAAGAAGAGTTAACACAATGTTTGGAGAGCGTGCATTTGCAGTTGCTGGCCCTCTGGCTTGGAACCACCTGCCACATCATGTGAGAGAGCTAGAGGACCATGGAAAGTTCGTTCCGGAACGCACTGAAGACAAGCAAATTTCTGGCATCCTTTGCACCAGCGCCCTTGGAGTGACTATATCACGAAACGGCGCTATAAAGAAATCATCAACTCATCATCATCATCAAGAATAATTTATTTGGAAGGTACCTACACATAATGAAAGGGCGCCGTTTTCATGTGTGTCACACCTCTAGGGCCCTCACAGATCAAGGATAAGATTTTTTTGTAAAGATGTGTCTTTAGTGCTCCTTGAAAGATACCAACAGTTTGTTAAATGTATTTAAATAGGTTAATTTATTTATTTAGTTAAATCATCGTAGCTCAAGAGTCTTCTACATGTTCTCCGCTAGCAAGACCAAGTTACTGAAAGTCTGAACTCTCGTGATCAGTCTTTGGTAAAAAGTCGGTAACTTAGAGTATTTTTTCAACCCAGCATATTTGAAAACTAACATGACATATTTTTGTTCTCCGCTAAGAATTGAGCTCACGACCTTCCATTTATGAGTTTGAGTCGTTAACTGCTAGATTACCGACCGATTGTGATAATATGACTCATCGCATGTTTTATTAAGCATCGCTGGCGCTGGTTAGAGTTCTGAAAGTAAAAACGCCAACAAACTAAGCTTCAAACATAGAGCAACTTCTTACCGCGATGTCTCCGTAGAAGTCGCATATCGCGGGTGGAATATACTTATTTATTATTTTGAAGCGTAAGGGTCGGCCTTACGCCAACCATTTCTTAATAGTTTTAAGGATAAAAATAAATTTTAAAATTGCAATCCTCTTCACGAAACACCTAGTACTAGAAGTATATATATATATTTTTTTGCTTTTATGCGAACAATGTATTTTTTCACAACTTTTTTTGCTTTTTTTTGTGCTATATTTTAGAAATATTTTTTCTTCATAATTTCAGAATCTCACACCAGTCTCACGAGAAGCCGATTTGTTAATCCTTTAAAGTTATATTTTCATAATTTAGACAAACAATTAATAAACACGCCTGATTGTTTGCACTACTATCACTTATTTAACAAGACCATAAAGTTTAAGAAACAAAAACGACGAGATTGGGGCATAAAACGCTCTTAATTATGTATGGAAAAGCTTCCATAAAAACATCTTTACGTTTCACACTACAATCTGAAACTTCGTGCAACTTCGGCGTTTGGCGTTCGGGGCCCGAGTGAAAAAGGGTTCACCCCGATTATGATAATAATTACACAGAGTTAATTATTTCTTCACCTCGTGTGTAAGTTTGGCTTGAAGGCAAGAGTATCGGTTGAACTCGATGCCCTGAGCGACTATGGAATAATTATCGCGTACACCAGGCCGATAGTTTCGGCTTTGTATCGGGAACAAAGTGCGTGATGATCGTCACAAGTTGGATAATTGATTATCGGGCGATGGAGTTAACACAAAACTTGATGGCTGTAACAAGAAAAAAGTGATTAGAATGTAGAAATGAGTGGGGCAGGAGCGCGCACTCCACGAAGGCATAAAATGACTTACAAGTTTTAAAAAAATAAAATAAAATAAGGAAACGAGAGATAACACAATTTGAATTTTCTCAATATTTTTATCTTGCTCAATTGTTCAGTTGGTAGAAATCTTGCACTCTATACCGGGAGCCCAAGCTCGATAAGGGTATAGTAAATGATTTCTCGATTTCCGTGAAAAACATTCAGACAAGGCTTACTGAGTCTTCATAATAAATGAGAACCAGCTGAAGTGTTGGATGTAAGGCCGCTCCACTGACCTGTACAAATAAATAGACTTCACACGCCACATACTAACTCTTAAGGATCAACGCGATATGAGGTTTCAATGTATGTGCATCTGAGTGGTATTTCAACTGAGATTATAGATGCCAAAGTGGTCCTGCTTTTCTATCAGTGCTACTTCAAATGAAGATATTATCACCATGGCTCTTTTCACTTTAGATTCTGCGGCTCGAAATCAGGAACTTGTGCTTTTACCAAACCACTGTCGCAGAGTTTCAGCCACGGGGCCGTAAGGCATCCTTGAGTTAAAATGGTTTTCCCATTCAAGGTCCTTGGTCAAACCAAAACAGTGAAAGTATTCCCGGGTCTAAAAAAATGGTTAAAAACCACTTTTCTATATTCGAGAGCAGGCACTTTACCCACCTCCACCCACCAAGTTCATACAACTCATGCGGAGTCGCTTCACTTGGTGATACTTCACTTGCAATGTTTTTTTGGCGGCGGAAGGCCTTTCCGTTGAAGTTAATCAGCTAAAGTTACTCTACTCAAGAAAGGAAAAAGAGAATCCTCAAATCAGGGGCTAACGCATGACTCTAAAAAGTCCCACTTTCCTCAGAACGTGTATTTCCCAACCTGAGAGGGGGGTAACCGTCGACTTTTTTGGTCACAGGTTTCGGGGTACTATCGCCTGCCATCGCGCCCAATCGCCCCCTTCACAATTTTCACCCCCTTAAGAACCCAAATCACCTCTATGTTGGGCACCACTGCTCTAGAAGAGAGTCTTCAATTCGCCCATTGTGCTCGGCGAGCGTTTCATTATTGCAGAATGACGTAGGTAACTTCATACATACAAACGAGTTTGTGGAACTTGCGGACGCCGGTCCGAGCGCCCGCAGGTACCCCGCCGGTCCGACTCACAGTCTACACTTTTTTCGGTTCGTTAAAGTGTACAGTACTTGAACCTTTGTCGAGTACTCAAATCAATACCTGTCAGGCGCACGCCTTTCTACGCGATTATTTATCGGAGCAGCTTTCGGATGTGGAACGCACCGCCGGGCCCTCAGCCAAGTGCTGAGCCACCCAAGGCAAAGGGAAAGGCCAACCAGTGAGCTGATCTTATTAAATTTCCTGTGCCTCTTCAGAGCGAGAAAAATTACAATTATAATGATAGTGACTGTGGAGGACCTGTCATACTGACCTGCCTGATACATTGTACCTGACCTGTGCCGAATGCCCACCGAGTAAAATACAAATTTCAAACATCCGTGAACAAAAAAAAACCTTATTCATTAATTATTTAAAAAATTTAAATGGAAACAAAGTTGTAATTCACTTATTTATTTCTTTTTTGCTCGAATATTTTCGCCTAATGAGGCATCTTCGGGAGCAGAATAGTTATTATTAGTTCTGCTCCCGAAGATGCCTCATTAGGCGAAAATATTCGAGCAAAAAAGAAATAAATAAGTGAATTAAAACTTTGTTTCCATTTAATTTTTTTAAATAATTAAAAATGGACTTTCACTGTGTTAATAAATCCACCCTAAAAAATATAACCTTATTCATTGTTTCTTAGGATCTTCTTTAAACTGATCTGGTTTAAAATATCTACCCAATTCTATTAATATTTAACAGAAATTGAAGAAGTATGGAAACACCGAAAGAAATGGTAATTGATCTGCAATTTTGGTGATTAGAGCTCATAATTTTGCAGACAGAAGCTTTGCGGTGGCCGGGCCGGTGGCCTGGAACAATTTACCCATCGGTGTTCGCGCGAACCAGCCTACCACCACCTTCAGAAAGGAACTGAAGACACTACTTTTCTCGAGAAGCCATGGCGCCCTTGAGATGGTCCTGGACCATTAAATGGCGCCACAGGAAAGAAATCATCCATCATCATCATCATCATCATAATTTTAAGCACTTATATATTTTTTCTGTTAGCTCCTAGTCCACATCTCATTATATATTTTTTCTGTTAGCTCCTAGTCCACATCTCATTATATATTTTTTTGTTTCTTCACTAATCGGTTAATACGAGGCTGACTTTTATGCTCTAAAACCTTGTTTGACTCTTTTAAAGTTTCAAGGGACGACAGCAAGAGTTGTAAGGTTTATGCTCATGAGAGATTCGGTGTATTTTGTAAGTAAACGTGCAGCATGAAGACACACGTGTCTGCATGTGGGCGTACATTAGCTATTCGCCAACACATCACAATATTTCCTTTTAACTTAAATTATAGATTATAGTCAATACAATGTATCATTGCTGTTTTCTTAGCAATATTTGCTTAGTGAAATTTAGAGCAAACATCTACGCAAAAGGTTGCTCTACACTGGGCAGTGTTCAATCAAGCATTTACACGTTGAGTACCTGCTTAATACGCTTTTGAGATTTTCGGTTACCGTACCTTAGGTTCTCTATGATTGTATAAACGTTTTGAAAATATACCTACTCGTAAATTTAAATAGAAGCAAAAAAATATAAGAAATATTCCTTGCTGGAATTTTTCAGCTTAGTGGTTTTAACTATATCGATACGTTTAAGCTTAAACTAAATAAGTGACATAGTAAGCTAACATGGGTTGCTCAGATAAATGCATATTTATTTCCTATTTTCTACAAGGAAAAACACAAAATGTTTGGGAAAATCCTTTAGTTTAGAAGTTTTTCATAGACACTTTATTATAATTAGTTCACTTGCCGTAATAAGTTACCCCAATAAAATGTTTTATCCTCTTAGTCAAAGTGGGTCGTTTTCAGCTCCCAATATTCATTTCCTGTGAAGTCGGGGTTAACTTTGCCGGTACTTTATTTTATTTTTGAAATAAACAGCGAAACTGAAAATCATTTCTGACACCCTCTCAGTGGGATTCGAACCCGAGCTCCCGGCATGGAATTAAAGCACTCTACCACCTGAGCGATCGGCTATTATGGGAAATTTATCCATTGTTGTATAGAGCGTCTTTCATATATCAATAGAATATTTTTGACATTAAACATCACGCTTGTCAGAAAAAGTGCTATGTTTTTGTAAGCACGACACAAGGGGAACCTACAACTGTAGCGGATCCTATCAAAAACAAGTACCCATTTGCTGTAAGGCTGGATTAACTATGCTGACCGATAAATGAGTCTATGACTATATTCCCAAGGGCATCTGAGACCTACGTAGATATTGAGATTCAAAGCTAGTATCTTCTGAGCAGTTATCAGAACCGTTAACCTCTAAAATATAAGTTCCAAAGATCTGTAAAAATTTAAGGTTTTTAGTTAATGCAGAGATGGATGGAGAGATATGGGGGAGGCCTATGTCCAGCAGTGGATGGATATGGCTGTATAAGAAGAAGAAGAAGATTTAATGCATGCTCACTTAAAATGGGTAATGCACGTGTGCTTGCAAATAAGATGCACATCTCAGATGCCGGCTTTCCTTGAAACGGGGTGACATTGGAAAAAGTTAACCAATTTATTATAGAGTGGGTGGGCAGCTAAAAGTAAACGGCAGAAAATAAGAATACAATATGAAACTACTAATTTAAAAACAACATGGAATGAAAATTAATGTATCAAAAAAGACATATTTAAGACCTTTACAGTACTATTCACAAAGAACTTGATCCACAGTTGATTCATGGATTATCCTGTTATTGTATTTGAAATTCCCCTTATGTGGCGCTTAAGCCATGGATTTGTTGTTAGTTATTAAAAATAAGTGACATCAAAATACTGGATTTTTTAAAAATACTCATGCTGTTGAAATATAGTAAAGAATGAAAAAAATGAGAAAAAAAGTTACATGAAAAAAAACTCAAAATTGAGTTTTTGTTGTGCTGCTTTGTGTGGTGAATTATATGGAGTAAAAGAGAGGGACAATGGACAGACGAGGACAAAGCGAAGGGTACAGAATAAAAAGAGGACAACAGCCTATAAAGGACAAACTTTGATGATAAATAGTACCTAGGTATGTCTAAGGCGATGAGCGCGTGTCGAATCAATATCTCACTGATATGGTGGAAGACTGATTAGGTTTATTACTGAAAAAAGAGTTTATGAAGATTTTTATATGTAAGAAACCGCTGATAGCTACGATACAATTATCAAATTGACTGAGCTATGAATCTGTTACTGTAAATGTATCCTGCCGCCGTTCCAATAGCGGTGGCCGGTATCTCCGCAGATGCGTCTCCACTTTTTTCTGTCTTTGTATATCTCATTCATCTCTTCAACATGAATCACTTTCTTTATACACCCTCTTCTCTTATTCTCACTCTGCAGGCTCCATTTTTTCACAATCTCACCTATTTGGTCTATCCATTCATTCATCCTTACACGCTTTCCTCTGACATTTCCTCTGTACACTTTTTCCGTTAGTCGTTCATCATCCATTCTTTCAAGATGTTTGAATCATCCCATTGTGTTTTTTTTAATGAGTACGGTGTGAACGAGAACATGAGAGTGAAAGTACAAAGGAGTGAAATGAGATAGTTGAGGTATCTAGAAAAAATGGACGATGAATGACTTTAAAAAAGAGTGTACAAATGGAATGTCAAAGGTGAGCGTGGAGTGGGAAGACCGAGAAAAGAATGGAGTGAAGAAATAAGCGAGATTGAAAATGATTGGAACCTGCAGAATAAGAGAAAAGCATGCATGAAGAGAGGGATGAATTTCGAGGAGATGAATGAAATGTGTAAGGACAGAACAAAGTGGCCATCCCTAGTGAAATAGCGGCTGTATACAAGTGTTCAAAATTGTGCCAGTATTTACTCTTATATTCTAAGCAGAATGTTCTGTTGTGATCTCGCATGCGCCAGTATAACTCTTATGCTCACCTATAAATAGAGACCAAGATGCTCTGCAGGAAGACTTGTATCTAAGATGTCGAGTAATACAGTTCAAGAACCACTCTGTGTACATACCTCCAAAATTGTGCAAGTGCTTACTCGAATATTCTAATTAGAATGTTCTGCAACAATCCTTATGCCTGCTATAAAAAGGGCCACAGCTGTCTGTAGCGTAAGACTTGTGTCTAAGCCGTCGAGCAATACAGTTAAAAAGCCACTCTGTGTGCGTACCGTATGTGAACCGTATCTTAAAATAAATTGACCGGAACTTTTATTAAATTGAGCCCCGTAAATCATCACAATATACGTAAACTTGAAAATACCCGGCCCAAGAAATCCAGTAGCAGATATTTAAAAAACGATTGTCCATTCAATATGATACAGTTTTCGACTCTGCATGAAAGTAATCGTGCGAGTTAGGTATTTATAAGTAGTCAGGTGGTGACTGGAGAAACACGCTCTCCTCGGCCAAACCGTATTAAAAGGCGTTTGAAGTAATAAAGAAAGAAATTGGTTACTTTGGCCATTGATGGTCCCTCCATTTATTTCATTACCTTCTCGCACCGTTCCCTACGA
Source organism: Agapetus fuscipes (assembly GCA_951799405.1). NCBI lineage: Eukaryota > Metazoa > Arthropoda > Insecta > Trichoptera > Glossosomatidae > Agapetus > Agapetus fuscipes. The sequence continues at coordinate 5,489,601 of OX637332.1, forward strand.
GCCAATCACACTCACCACACATACAATAATTATTATTGTGACAGCCTCAAAAATAACCTGTGAGAAATATGTCGATTTATTTGTGTTGTGTTGATATATACTTGGGATTATTTATGAAATAAATGTGTGTTAGAATTATTTATTTGGTTAGCGCTTTTAAACTTAGAAATGAGATAGGAAAATTTTTATTTTGATTTGTTGATCTGCAATGTTGGCGGAAAGGCTTTTAAATTTTAAGTGTTAATTCCTTTTGCTATTTTGTACACACGACATTTTTTTTCATTTAGTTTGTAACTCTGTCGTCATTCCGCTAGGGGTGGCCAGAGTCTCTGCAAAGCTGTCTCCATTTCTTCCTATACTTACATAACTCTTTCAATTCATTCATATCCATCACCTTTTTCGTGCATATTCTTGTACGCTTGCTTTGTATATCCCATTCTTTCACCCGCTCCTCAATTTTATCACTCCATACTTTTCTCGGTCATCCCTTCCCTCTTTTTCCTTTCACACTTCCTTTCCATACTTTGTCAGCCTGCTGGAGTGATGTTTTCCGGGATCTGTTGCCGTGGTCTGTGGGAGCTGGAGCTTCCAGACGTTTTACACATTCCTACGATGGGCTTCTTCAGCGTGAAGTTCTCATCAAGTTCACAGTTCTCATCAAGATCATCTTCATCATTATACTTCACGCTGAAGAAGCCCATAGTAGAAATAAGCGAAAAGTCTGGAAGCTCTAGATCCCACAGACCACGGCGACAGATCCCGGAAAACATCACTCCAGCATGTATCAGCTATTGATAACCCGTCATGTTTTATTTCTTCCTATGTTCAATAGATACGGTAAGATCTATCAACGATCGTCGATATTTTTACCCTAGATAAGAGAAGGTTGACTATTTACATTCTTTATTTGAAAAAAAAAACCTCACTTGAATCAGAAATTTGAGGCTTCATTTTATCCCTGATGATATTTTAGTCTCGATGCGATGCACGAAAACACTCAACGTCTTCTCATGAAAAAATATACACGCATGCCCGCCAAATCTGTACAGACTGAAGTGAATAATGTAATACACCAAGTCTTTCAAATTCCTCGGCTCGATTTGATCATTTCATGGAACGAGCAGAGTGAAGTAGGGATGTCTTGGATATGACATTTCAGATATAAATATAGATACCGAATAACATTTTGCTTTTGGATACGGTTCCTTTTGGATATCTGATAGTTTCCGATAGTTTCAGTTAAGGAGATCAGAATTTTAAGGAATTGTGAAAGTGTATATAAAAGAGAGCTTGTACGAAAAAGGTTATGACTACAAATGAGATGAAAGAAGTATGAAGGACCGAAAACAATGCCGTTGATCTGTAATGTTAGTGGCTAAAGCTAAAGCTGAAAAGTTTTGAATTTTATTTTTTTATAGATATCTTGTTCCTTTTCATTTTATTATTTTACTTTCTTGACTTATAGGTTGGTATGTGGCTGAAAACCCATGCTGTAGAAAATGGTTCACATTGCCAATGCCCCACTAGTTCAGGAGAGGTCGGCAAGAGTTGCACACTGTATGTTTATTTGAGATTTGGGTTTTTATGTTTTAGGTTCACATACGGCATATGCAATCGCGAACTTAAACGTGTCTGAAGGATATTCGATAGTTTCGTCGAGGAGTATTTTTTTTTCGGATATCCGATAGCTTCGCTCACGGATACGGCCATCCATAACATCCCTGAAGCGAAGGCGCGCCTATAATATTTTAGAGCCAAGTCAAGTTTCGCTAGGAATCTTGTTCGCGGCACTTAGGAGTTCGCTTGTAAAGACTGGCTGCTGCAAAAGACTAAAGCTTGGTTTACAATCCCGGCAGTGTTATAGGTTTTAACCAATAAATCTATGCGCGACGATATGTTGTCATTTTTAAGCTCATATTTAATGCATGCCCGCAATGCTCTGTCTTTTTTATCGATATTACTACGGAGCTTGTTCTAATGAGCTCCATTCATTAATCCCTCCCCCTCTCGTAGTACGACTCTCATTCATCCCTTTACAGTCGATCTCAAAACTATGAAAACTTGGCGTTTTCATGACTCATTCCTTTGCTAAACTGCCCGTTTATGGAATGGTCTACCAGTATCTGTGTTCCCTTCCCAATTAAATCACGTTTTATTCAAAATCAACATCAATCGCCACTTCCTTGCAACGCCTCACAACAGAAGCAACAACACAAGCAACACCTCTGCGGCACCCTTCCAGGGTGACATAGATCCCCAAGATTTAAAAAAATTAGGGAGCCTCCCGCAAAGGATTCCAAAAAAAAAGGTACGTGTAAGCTCACGCTTAAAGGTGCTACGTGTGTACTTACAAAATAAACAAAACCTCTATATCCTTAATCTAAGTTGCAAAGATATATTACACTTAAGATTCATATTAAATTCAATCTCACAAGCAGAAACGTATAAGTTCGCGCTTACACATGCCACATGCGGACTTACATACAACATTAAAACCCAATCTGAAATTAATATAAGCCGACATTCTCTGAAACAGGGGTGACATTTTTTTTTTTTAAGAAACCCTGTGCGGGAGACTCCCTAGATTCTAGAGGCTCTAGAGGTCTATGACATTTGTTGTAGTGCCGCAGAGGTGTACGAGCGTGGTCGTCGCTACAAAGCGCCAATACTCAAGCAAGACCCAGTTGCTGTAAGGCTGGATGGAGCTTTGGTGACCGGTCATTGGTAAGGTTTATGAATTTTTCAACCCAGCGAAGAGCAAATTTGAAAACATAAATGGTATATTGTTTGTGCTCCGCCGGGATTCGAACCCACAACCTTCTTATTCAGAGTAAGCAGTGTGCACAGTGCACTGAGCTACGGACCGGTCTAATTTGATAACATTTAATTTGATGACATTTAATAACATTGGTACAGTTAACCATTTCTTTTACAGTATCTATAATATCACATATCATTTTACAGTATCTATAGTATCATAAATCTCATCAAACATTGTTTTTAAACAAATTGTATCTGACTTTACAAAAAAATCTGCAAAACCACAAAGATATCGAGTCCCGAGATGAATAGTTTAATAGTAATACTTGAAATCTGAACGAAAGTCACTACTGAGTTGTCGAACAAATTTTTATTTAAAAAATTCTCACCTAAAAGATGGAAGCATTATGAGTCTTCACTTTTTGTTGGGATAGAAATGAATTGTGGCGAAATGTGAGAAAAACATGATAAAAGACATTTTTAACGATGGAAATCTTCATGATGCTGTCGTTGAATAGTTAGAGAAATAATTAGGTACTTTAACGAATCAAAAAAAATATATTTACATTTAAAAAAATCTTTTAAGAACATTTTTATCTTCAGTCATTAAAATAATATAATAGATGTTTTACTGAAAGGCATTATTATTTTTATAAATATTTAAAATTTATTATTTTTCTGTATAAATTTTCACAACCTCCAAAAATGTCATAATATCAACAGTTTTTTTAAGCTTTTTGCCTCATAAAGGGGCGAGTAGAATATATTTACTTTTACAGGTAAAGCGTTACGCCAACCACTTCATTTGAAGTGGAGATTTTCTTCCTCTATACAAATAAGTGTTTAATTACTTCTGTAAGCTGAGTAAAAATTGCAGGCATTATTTTATGGGAGTAAAATAAATCCTTAAATGGGAAATTATTTCGACATCCTTAGTAGGGATTGGAATCTAGCTCTGTGGTATTAAACGCAAGCACTATATTGTATGAGGCTGACCACCCATACTGTAAAAAATGGTTCACTTTGCCAATGTCACTCCTGTTTCAGAGAAAGTCGGCAGGAGTTGCAAGGCTTGTGTTCATTTGAGATTGGGTTTTTATATTGTAAGTCCACATGCTGCATGTGAAAGCGCGAACATATACGTGTCTGCTTGTGGGAATTATACGTTTAATATGAATCTCAAATGATATCTTTAGATTTGTACGACAAGAGTGAAGTAAATATTTTAGAAAGAGTTTTCATTATTGTTACTTACATTATTGTTACTACGATTTGACGAATACAGAATAAGCTCATTTCATTGTACATAAGAAAAAAATCAGGCATTTGATCACAACTGTTAGTTTCAGCATATATTAATAATCATAATAATGCACGATTTTTATAGCGCCTTTTCATGACTCTTGTAATCAAAAGGAAAAGATTAAAAAAGAGCCTAGATTTCACAGGATGTGCATGAATACAGAGTGACCACATTTGAGGTGAGACGTCACCCCGCCGATTCAAATCCCAAAAAGTTCGTAAAGGGAATGGCATATAGAGTCACCTCAGCATGGACGAAGCTTAGCCAAGTTACATGGCTGACGTAAAATGTACAGTACTCCAAGTATAAAACTTCACGAGATAACTCAACCATGTCGTAAAGTAAAGAATGTTTGGAAAACAAAACAAAGCGCTCTTTGAGAGTGTTGGTTTTGATATTTTTTTGATGAAACGCTGTGCTTGAGTTGCGTACTAGGGGTATGGAGTCGAGTGTTGAATTTTTCATTCGGCAGGTAGGGGAACTGTTTGCAAACCCCGAAACATCCCGCGCCTGTATATACTTAGTTAGTATATGCCTGAAGGGCACCCCTACAAGCAGGGCTACCGAAAATTTCACATTACTTAACCCTTAATTCCTTGACTTATAGGTTGGTATAAGGCTGACCACTCATACTGTAAAAAATGGTTCACGTTGCCAATGTCACCCTGTTTCAGGGAAGGTCGGTAAGAGTTTCAGGGCTTATGTTCATTTGAGATTGGGTTATATCGCACGCTTAATAATAAAGAGCAATGAATAAAAAATTGGGATAATCGAGATTTTGTAATAAAACACAAGACCAATGCGAGAAGAATAGGTAGAATGCGACAGCCGTTCAATTTGGACGAATATGACCGAGATAAAACATCCGTCGCCTTTTTCATCCCATACAAGTTGTACTGGTTGTCTGAACTTCAAACGTGATTTCCCAACATTCTTATCTTTTGGGTTATTGCTCTTTATAATTAAACGTGCGATATATTGTAGGACCACATGCGGCATGTGCTAGCGCGAAATTATACATGTCTGCTTGTGAGAATGCGTTTTATATGTATCTTAAATGATATATATCTTTGAAGCTTAGATTTAGATTAGATGTAGATTATCGTAAAATTTTTGTACGTTCACATCATTGGTTTGTTGAGTATTCGTTTACTTATTTTATATGAAAATAAACTTTTAATTTGAAATGCAATTTATTTATTTATTTTTGCTTGGCTAGGAATAAGTATTAACCTTGCCACTAAATATTCATAATTTTCATTGCAGTGAATTGACTATTAAAAATTTACTAAGGATATATATGTTGAAAGAAGGGAATGGGGGTACGCAAATCGTTGATTAGTAGCGAAACTTATGTATGGTATAGAAGCGTGGACAATTAATAATGATAATAAGAAAATATATTCAGTGGACATGAAAAAAATGAAATAAATGATAGGATAAACTGTGATAGATAGTTCACGGAATGTATGGGAGAAAACTAAACTAGGAGAAAATGTGAGTATAAAGGCACTTCAAAAATAAAATATATTTTGATGATTTAGAAATCAAGTAAGTCTCACATGCAACATTCATTTTTCGTAAAAGTGGGAGGTAATTTTTGTTACAAAAAAAAACGCGACAACCCTGCTTGTAAAGTGCGCAACCACAACGGAAGAATTATTATTTAACATTGCAATTACCGCAGCTTACTTGCTTTAGCAGGGCAGGGTTGCCCACTGCCAGAAAAAATATTTTTTCGTGTCACGACAAATCGGTAAAAGATAACTCGTCCACAGACAGCTCGTTCATTAACAAATCGATCACACGACAGTTTTCCTCACGAATTTTCGGTCAACGACATTCCGGTCACAGACAAATCGGCCTTACTTAACTCGTTCACAGATACATCGGTCAAAGTCAATTTGGTCACACGACCGGTCCGTAGTTCAGTGGTAATACTTCGGACTCTGAATGGAAGGTTGTGGGTTCGAACTCCGGCGGAGCAAAAAAATATACTATTTATATTTTCAAATTTGCTCTTCGCTGGGTTGAAAAATTCATAAAACTTTACCAAAGACCGGTCACCAAAGGTCCATCCAGCTTTTCAGCAACTAGGTCTTGCTTGAGAATTGGCGCTTTGTAGCAACGACGACCAAGCTCGTAAAAGGTCGTTAGCTCAATTGGTAGAATGCTTACATTCCATGCCAAGAGCAAGGGTTCGATCTCAAGGTTTACTCAGTCTCACAAGAAATGAGAACCAGCCCCCCCGGGAGCTGGGAAACCCACACTTCAACTGAAAGTGGTTGGTGTGAGGCCGGCCCCCATACTGTAAAAAAATGTTCACTTTGCCAAGGTCAACCCTGTTCCAGACAAGGTCGGCAAGAGTTGCAGAGCTTATGTTCATTTGAGATTGAGTTTTTATATTGTAGGTCCACATGCGGCATGTGTTAGCGCAAACTTATACATGTCTGCTTGTGAGAATGCGTTTCATATGAATCTTAAATGATATAAATATATCTTTGCAGCTTAGATTTAGATTAAAAAGCCATATGTGAATCACAAATTGTACATGATTAAAATGTCGTTGATCAAAAAGTGGTGTGGACGAACTGTCGTATAACCAAATTGTCCGTGATCAATATGCCTGCGGACGAACTATCTGTTAACGAAACGTCGTTGACCGAAAAGTCGTGTGGATGAATTGTCCATATCCCGAGCTGTCTTTGCACGGGGTGATTTGTCGTGGAAGCGTTTTTTTTTGTGTGCTCCTTTATAGGACCATACTAAAGCGCCTCCTGGCCAACGAGAACGGGAAAAATAATTCGCTGATACATTATTAATTCTGAAGCTGAAAGGATGCCTGCCCAGTTGCAATATTGTACTTCACTTTATTACAATGATTTTTTTGTTTGTTATGGGGTGGTTTTAATTTTTAAAGCAGTGATGAAAACCTTTGTTTTGAGAGGTAGGTACTGAATTGTATGAATCCCGAACTTATTTTGTATTTATGTATATTCCTAGGTAAATAATCGTCCCCCGAGTGCCTGTTTGGCTTTTGACCATTTAATTTAGAGATGACCTTTCAATGAAATTGTCTTAAGAATCACATTCTAAACAATCTGAGTTAAGAAAAAATTGTTAACACACAGTATTGTGAGAGTTATTTGAATTAAAAAAAAAAAAAGTTTTTATAAAACACATCGGTGCCGTACACATAACACATTGCTGATGTAAAATAACCTCTCATGGATATAATATACAAACAAGCACTTAGGGGACGCGATGTCAGGTGCTTATATTAGGCAGACGCAAATATATTTAAGTTTTTTTTTTCTTTTCTCTTTCAAATAACACATAATCAATAAATTTGACTTCTAACAAAGGTTCAAATCTACCCAAGCATTTAAATTTGAAATCATCATTTAATTTTTTGTTGTTCGATATTCATTGGTAAGTAAATATGCTTGTTCCTTGGCTACCACTACTTTGATAAATAGTTTACTTGACCAATGTCACCCCTGCTAAAGATGGCTGGATGGAGTGGTCGTGGATTGCCGTGCAGTGGGAATGTGGGACTGGAGGAGGAAGACGTTGGATAGACAGCGCTGGCAGCGTTTGCTGAGGGAGGCCAATACCCCCCCCGGGTTGTCGTGTCAATGATGATGATGATGATGAATGTCCCCCCTGCTTCAGAAAAGATAGGCAAGAGTTCCAGGGTAATAAGTTCATTTGAGATTTTGGCATTTGTTTTGTAAGCTCATACGCATCATGTGTAAGTGTGAACTTACGCGTGTCTGCTTATGGGCCTTCAATTAACATGAATCTTACATGTTAAAATACATTGCAACCTAGATTTTAGATGCACATTCAACAGAATTTATCATCTTCAAAACTCCTCTCGCCGCTCTGAAATGGGTGTACTTTATTATTTTTTATAGGAGAATAATACAGGTGATACTACATATATCTATACTTATCTTTGGAAGCTTTCTCTGGGTCAGATATGTCTTTACAGTACCCCAAGTATACAACTTGATCGTAGCGTTTTCCCAAGAAATGCTCGGCAAGTTAAACCCTCACTAGAGGCAGTCTATTCAGTTTGAATCATTTTTTAGGTCGAGTTTTAAATGAAAATTTTATACTTGGCGTATAGAACGTGTCTTTCATTTTTTCCCTTGCAGCATGCCTCAAAGAAGTGGACGGACGCGGTCCGAGAAAAGTAATTGGTCTGGGTGAAAAGGGTGAAATGTCAGTTGGCCACTGAGATGTCTCGGGTTCGAGGACAGTGATGTCCAACTGGGTAATAAATGTCTTGGTGACATTACAAAGTTCGCCAGGTACTAAACGTCGTGTGCAAGTACAGTTTGAAATGTCTGAAAGCACCCGGTTACAATTTCGTATCGTTTAACAGTACCCTGAGTACGAGTTGCAAAACTTGAGTAAAGTAAAGTTTACGGAAAGTATTAAAGAGTGTTTTTTCCCAAAATATGCCGTTTTTGTTTGTTTGAACTTGATTTCTTCAACACTGTAACTCTTTTGCTAAGACTATAAAGTGTAAGAAACAAAAACCGCAGATTTTGGGGAAAACCACTCTTTAATACTTTCCGTAAACTTTACTCAAGTTTTGCAACTCGTACTAAGGGTACAGAAGTAGTTTGTTTACTCACAGATGAAAAATCTAAATACCTAAAATCTAAAAATCTAAGTAATAAGGGGAAAAGTGGGAAAGAGTAACCTATAATCTGAGTTTGAAAGATATTTCAACATTTAAAATTCATATTAAATACACGCCCACAAACATACACGTTTAAGTTCGTGCTTACAAAAAAATAAATAAAAATAAAAATCCAAACCTTAAATTAACATATGACATTGGCAAAGTGAACCATTTTTTACAGTATGAGCAAAGCCGGGCTTGTGTTTATTTGAGGTTTATATTTTAATGTAATAGTACACATGCAGAATTTGTGGGCGCAAACTTACACGTACCTGTTTGTGGACATGCATTCAATAGGAATTTTTAAATGTTAATGAATCCTTGCAACTTAGATTATAGATGAGCGGATATTATAAAGAGGTCAACGCCGTATACAAGAATTTCCAATATATATAGTTTTTCTTAAGCCCTCTTACTCATAAAAATGATCAACTTTTAATCTTGTTTTAAGTTTTAAATGCTTATTTACAATTATAAAAACTAGACAGTTAAAATTTATAAATCGTTCATCCTCAGTCGTCGTGCAGAGAGGGTGTCTCCTGAAGACGTTAGCTAAGTCGCTAACGAAACGTCAAGAATAATGTAAGTTCTCTATAACGGTTCGTCTAATATACGATATATTATTGTAAATATGTCAAATAACCGTAATTCCAACCTAAACCTAACAATTGTACATGCTTGTAAACGATATAAAGCGTTAACACTCAAATTAGCGTTATTAAAACAATCGTCAGTTCGAGTCCCGTCTTGTCTAATTGATCATAACTGTGACCCTGGTTCCACAGATATCATTGGGTAATTATTGAATCTGTAATCTATAAACTAAGTTGCAAGGATATATTCATTTAAAGCTCTCAGATGTATGCCCACAAACCAACACGTGTAGTTCGCGCTTACAAATGCTGAATGTGTACTTACAAATGAAATCCAAATCTCAAATGAACATAAGCCCCACAACTTTTGCCGACCTTCCCTTTCACAGGGGTGACATTGGCAAAGTAAACCATTTTTACAGTATGGGTGGTCAGCCTCATACCAACCTATAAGTCAAGGAATAGGTCATCAAAATATAAAATATAGATTTATTATTTGATTATGCTGTATGTGTATATATTGTTATTTTATTGATTTTAAAAATGTAATTTGTCATGTATGTTCCTTGACTTATAGGTTGTTATGCGGCTGACCACCCATACTGTAAAAAAAATTGGTTCACTTTGCCAATCTCACCCCTGTTTCAGGGAAGGACGGCAAGAGTTGCAAGGCTTATGTTCATTTGAGATTGGGTTTTTATATTGTAGGTCCACATGCGGCATGTGTTAGCGCGAAATTATACATATCTGCTTGTGGGAATGCATTTAATATAAATCTTAAATGATATATATCTTTGCAGCTTAGATTAGATTAGATTAGATATGCTAGTACCTACCTGTTTCTGGCGAGGAAAAAAAGGTTGGTAAATTTGCATTCCTCTTCACAAATCAATTAAATAAAAGTAAACTTTCCATAGATAAAATTATAATACTTTTAAAGATACTACTGCTAAATGAATAAAACCGAAAAGGTTGCCAATGGATTTCATTCAACCAGAGAAATAAATAATATGTCTTAGTTCATGCTTTATGTACCAAGATTGAGAATTTATAAGAAAACTTCGCAACTTTTGTGGAGTGTCTTCTGTTACATTCGCCATAGACATTCCTCTTCGTAGGGATTTACAGTTAGTTGGGTGTTTAGAGTGACATTGGCTTTCCAGACGTTTCATTCTTAATTCCTTAGAAATTCGGCATTCTACTGTTTACGTAGACAATGATTGTGCGTAAGTCTATGTCTATTAATAAAGTGACTTTCGATGATAGTGTTTTATTCTCAGCCTATTAATAATGTGACTTTCAATGATACTGTTTTAGTCTATGTCTATTAATAAAGTGACTTTCAATTATTGTGTAAAAATCTATGTCTATTAATAAAGTGACTTTCAATTATTGTGTAAAAATCTATGTCTTTTAATAAAGTGACTTTCAATTATTGTGTAAAAATCTATGTCTATTAATAAAGTGACGTTCAATGATTGTGCTTAAATCTATGTCTATACATTAAGTGAATTTTAATAATTGTGCTTGAGTCAGTGTTTATTAATGAAGTGACTTTACTAGTTCCGATATATTGGCATATAAGGCTCATATTAAATACACACTCACAAGCAGGCAAATGTAAGTTCGTGCTTACACATGCTGTCTGTGTCTTTACATAATAAACCAAACCTTGCATGTATCTAAGCTTTGCAACTCCTGCCCCCTTTCTCTGAAAACGGGGTGGTATTGTCAAAAGTGAACCAAGTTTGTACAAAATGAGGGTCAGCCAAACACCAGCTTATAAGTCAAGGAACACAAAAAATCTAGAAAGCCAAATTAAAAACTTAAAAGCAAATTTAAATTAAAATTAAATGTCCGAGCCACCAACATTGTAAATCAACCGCCAACTCTTTCGGTCCTTGCATATTTCATTTATTCGATTCAGGATCATAATCTTCTTCATGTATTGTCTCCTTTTGTTATCTATCTATATCTATAATCTAAGTTGCAAGGATATATTCATTTAAAGCTCTCAGATGTAAGCCCACAAACCAACAAGTGTAGTTCGCGCTTACAAATGCTGAATGTGTACTTACAAATAAAATCCAAACCTCAAATGAACATAAGCCCCACAACTTTTGCCGACCTTCCCTGAAACAGGGGTAACATTGGCAAAGTGAACCATTTTTTACAGTATGGGTGGTCAGCCTCATACCAAGATGTGACTTGTGACTTGTGACTTGTGACATGTGAAGATGTGATTATGACTCTGAATATCCCATTCGTTCGCTTGATTTTGGAAAACAAAACATGAGGAATTACCCTGTTTATAATCTACCAACACTGGTTATACTGGTTGGTACACTGTAAGTGCGTATTGCTTTTGCTAAAGCAAATAAAATACAAAAAAAAAAAACTAATTCAATTTGTCAGAGAGCGAGTCCGCCCCCTTAGCTTGCCCTTTTATACGGCGGCTTATTTATTCAGAGATACAATATTGTTGTTCCAGCTTTTAACAAATTAAATTGTTAATAAGCAAACAATACTGGGGGTTTGTTTGTGTGTATGCGTGTGTCTGTGTGTGTGTGTGGTATCAACTTTGTTTATTGAGTGAAGGCGCTTTTTGTAGACAAATATTCATCCGCAACCGAAGTATTTTATTTTTATTTTAAACGCATTTAAAGCGTTTTAATAGTATTGACTTAATATGCTTTCGGAACCTGGGTTATTGACAAATAATGGAGACTTACGAATAGGTTAAGAAATAATGTTACCTGGAAGATGATGTGTGGATAAGAAAATAATATATATTAATAATAATAATAAATAATATTTTTTAGTGTTGATATGTTAACACAGTGAAAGTCCATTTTTATAAATATTTAAAAATATAAATGGTAAAACATTGTTTTAATTCACTTTATTTTATTTGTTTATGCTCGAATATTACATATTTAATAAAATATATTTTGTAACCATTCTGCTCTTGAAGATGCCTCATTAGGCGAAAATATTCGAGCATAAACAAATAAAATAAAGTGAATTAAAACAATGTTTTACCATTTATATTTTTAAATATTTATAATAATAAATGTTTATTCCAGCTTAGTCATGTGGAGGGTGCAATACATGATCAGCCATAAAAAAATACAGCAATAGAAAAGTACATGGAAGAAAAATACCAAAATGCAGAAAATACGAAAATCCAGAAATATACAAAAGCAGATATATATGAAAAAAAACAACAACAACATATCTAATTAAACAGATAGAATCGAAAGGAAAGATAATACATGTACATTATACATAGGAATAGCAAGAACATATTACACAGGGAAGACAGGGTTAGGTAACCTTCCTTGCCCAATGACGCCATATGCCCAACTCCCATTTCAGGCCTCTGATTGCTGCGATCAGAGAGTTTTCGCTGGATTCTATATAATTAGGGGCTCTCCATATATTACGTCATTCGCATTAAGGGGGGGGGGGGAGTCTGTACGTGGATGTACGAGTACCAAAAGTGACGTCGTTCTTGCAAATACCAATTTCTACAAAATATACAAAATATTATGTAAGTAATATAACATTATTAATTATTAAGCTCATCCATTATTACAGCAAGAGGGGGAGGGGGTCATTAGATAATGACTATAGGCTGATTGTCAGGGGGGGGGGGGGTCGAAAATCGACCAAAATCGATGACGTAATTTACGGACGGCCCTTTCGATGATTTTGACTTTTGGAAAGAATGAATGATACACGCTTGACAAAGAGACATCTACGGGTCTGTAGTCTAGTGGTTAACACTTCTGACTTGCAAATGGAAGGTTGTGGGTCCGAATCCCGGCGGAGCACAAAAAAATATACCTGTATTCAAATTATATAAAATTATAAAAAAAAAATATTTATGTATTCAAATATGCTCTTCGCTGGGTGAAAAATTCATACGTATACACACAAAAACATCCCTCACATCTTTCACTTCATCAATTTGAAATCTTAAAATGAATCATACTAACACTATAACGGGGAGAATGTAAAAAAAAGGGGAAAGAAAAAACTGAGATTTACAATTTGCTTTCGTTTCGTCAAATTTATTTAAAAATATTAACAATTACTTAGATTTTGTAGGGTTTGTGTATTCACACAGTGAAAATTCATTTTTTTAAAAAAAAAATAAAGCTATTTTTTGTTTAACGTAGTTTATTTTCACAATAATATTTAATATCTCGAGTACTTTGAAGGTCGAAAGTACTCGAGATATTAAATATTATTGTGAAAATAAACTACGTTAAACAAAAAATAGCTTTATTTTTTTTTAATAACAATTAATTGTTCGTCACAACTTTTGCCCCACCTCTACTACAACTAGTGAATGTTGTGACAGTTCACATTCTAACAGGAAATCATTTCTGACACCATAGGTGGAGATCGAACTAAAGCCTTCTGGATTTCTACACAAGCGCTCCACTAACTTGGCTATTGGACCGGATAATAATTCCTTTTAAAAATAAATTCTTCAATTTCAAAACCAGATCAATAAAAATAAATTCCTATCGGCCTACAAAGACAGGTACATAAAGCGTTGTACACACTTTGAAAGATTGAAAAGCACGTGAATAGAATTTGGAATTGAAAGACCATTTTCATCACTTATGTGCAGATCTTGGGGGTTTTGTCAAGGCAGCTTTTCTATGGGGTGGTTTACCTGTATCGGAGGCAGATATTATTATACAATATACAGTGACCTCAATATACGTCCAAAAGAATATTCAAATATGGAAATACCATCTCAAAACGAGCCAGAAACAAATTGTAATTGCAAATTTCATTATCCTCATTGCCTTAATAGTCATTTACGTTAATTGGTGAGCGCTGTTTTTTAATGAATCACACCTCAAGAACCCTCTGCAACTTTGGTTATCGCCGTAGAAAGCGCCAATTCTCAAGTAAGACACAATTGTTGTAAGGCTGGATCGACATTTGGTGACCGGTCGTTGGTAAAGGCATAATTATTTTTAAACTCAACGAAGAGCATATTTTAAAATATAAATGTTAAATTCTTTGTGATCCGCCGGGATTTGAACCTACAGGCTTCAATTTAAAATTGGTGGAGAGTTGCAAAATATATTCTCCATTAATGTTTTCTTTGAATAAGCGACGTTTTCTAGGTGAATTTAATGCTGACTTACAATTTTCAATTTCTCTTTGTATTGAAATGTATTTACAATGAAATTCAAAACAGTGTCAGCACAAATGCGTAACTATTTATATTTTATATAACTGTTTTTGATTTTCGTACTTATCCTGTGATTTCTATATCTATAATCTATAATCTAAGTTGCAAGGATATATTCATTCAAAGCTCTCAGATGTATGCCCACAAACAAACACGTGTAGTTCGCGCTTACAAATGCTGATTGTGTACTTACAAATAAAATCCAAACCTCAAATGAACATAAGCCCTGCAACTCTTGCCGACATTCCCTGAAACAGGGGTGACATTGGCAAAGTGAACCATTTTTTACAGTATGGGTGGTCAGCCTCATACCAACCTATAAGTCAAGGAATACGAGTAATAAATAACATTTAAGTAACAACAAAAAAACCTTAAAAATAAATATTTACAAAAAAGTCAAAAAATTATTATGCAAAAAATGTAGCAAACTAATAAACTAACATTACAAATCAGCATTGCAGATTAGCCGCCACTTCTTCCTGTCCTTGCATACTTCTTTCATTTCATCCAGCTTCATAACCTTTTTCATACAAGCTCTTCTTTTATTATGACTCTGGATATCCCATTCACTCGCTATTTCGAAAATTTGGTCCATCCATACCTTTTTTTTTATTTGATTCGGACAAATCTCGTACAGGTCAAAATTGCTGCTTTTTGTTATACATTTTTTAAAACATGAAATTACCTATATTGCTCTTTCATTAGAGGTGACACAAACTTCTCTACAGTGCCTTAATTTCTTTATATCCTGGCACACTGTTTTTCATATTAACAACAGTTTAATCTCCGTGCAGAAAAGGTGCCTCCTGATAGAATTGGCTCAACATCAATAGAATGTCGAAAATTATGTATGTTTGCCCACAACTTTGAGTTAAATATCCGATAAGTGTAATCAAAGATACAATTTTTTTTTTCTTTGTCAATGTTTACAGTTTCTACAGTATATTATTGAAACTGGAGTTGTTTTAACAAATTTTTCAATTTAATCGTACTCGTATATTTAATTCTTCGACAATCAGAGTTAACTAGTTTGTAAAAATGAGATCATCATTTGACCGTTCCGTAGTCTGGTGGGTAACACTTCTGACTCGTAAATCAAAGGTTGTGAGTTCGAATACCGGCAGAGCAAAAAAAAAAACATTTATAATTTAAAAATATACTCTTCGCTGGGTGAAAAATTCATACACCTTTACCCATGACCGGTCACCAAAGGTCCATCCAGCCTTACAGCAACTGGGTCTTGCTTGAGTATTGGCGCTTTGTAGCGACGGCCAAGCTCATAAGCCCACTTGAGTCTCTAGAATCTAGGGAGTCTCCCGCACAGGATTTTTTAAAACAGAAAAATATTATTTTTATTATCTTTTCGATCGTATGACGAATGGAGTCGAAGCGTATCCTTCCCCCATCCTGAAATTCCGCTGCTTTGGTGTGTTTAGCTTAAATCATTCCCGGTACCTGGAGTTATGGATGACTGCAAAGGTTTTGATGTGGGGGAGGGGGCTCGCCTTGGGACGCACCCAGACAGCGTGATATTGTAAACAAAATCCTGAAAAAAAACTGTCACATGACAATAAAGAAAGCATTACGCATCCGAGAGGCTTCGGATCGCAAAGACATACAAAATCCTCGTCCTTTTTTTTTGTCAAATTTCAATTGATATGAATGTGAAATGTCAAAATATTGTAGATTTTTTTATGTCATTTCTGTTTGAAGAAAAGTCGATAAGAGAAGGAAAAATAAAAGAAACGCGGCTTAAATGTTATTTTTTCATTTGCTATCTGGAAGGCCCTTGAAAGACTGTGGACTAGGGTCTAACTTGCAAAAGTAGGGCCTTTTTAGGCACACCGAATTCTGCCCGAATCGTCTATGCATTACCGGAAAAAAATGTGTGAAAGGTTTCATGCACTACTGACATCCGACCCGACGCCAGAAAGAAAAAAAAAACATAGAAAAATTGAGCACGATGATAGCAGAATGCGTTTTGTGAAATGGCTGGTAGGGACTGCTTGACCAAGGACAGAAATGCCTTTGCCAGTTTAGGCTTCAAGTAGGTACATGAAAAGTCTGTTGCTAGTGACTGATATACTGAGGATAGATGGTTCTGGATACAGAAATTAAGTGAGAACTGCACATGTGTTCAAACGTTTTACCGTGTTGTTACCAGAGGATCACATCCGGTGAGTAGAACATATTTACTTCTACATGCAAGAGGTCTAGATTTTTACCAAACGCTCTATTACAAATACTCAATTCCTTGTTATCCAGCGAACTGTTTCACATTTTTTGCGAAGGCTAAATTAACGGAAGGTACGATGATATGAGCTTGAAGAAAGCATTGAAATGTTATTCATGTTTGACACTTATGCTGGGCTTGGAATCTTAGTCGTCTTCCAAAGTTTTCTCTCAGAGTTTAAGTGAAAATCAACTTTCTTTATGGTTAAGATTTTTTCTGTTGGTTAAAATGAGATGTAGAATCCAATGATTCATACATCTTTTGACACAATATGCAGACGAGATTACAAATCTCGTAAACTATAAATTTTAGAGGATTTAACGTTATACTCCATGCAATTTTTTAAGCAATATTAATTTGAAATTGAAGCAGTTTTTTCGTAATAAATTTGGATTAGCGGTTATAATTAGATTAATATAGTGAGCCCTAGTTACGTTTCTGCTTATAGCGTCGCTGGTACATCCTAGTTTCCCGTGTACTCGTACTCTGGGGAATGTCGGAAGGAATTTCGCAACGACCAAGAGTGTCATCCGGTCTAAGACTAAGCACAACGGCCGCCCAATAACTCACCGGAGAGCGAAGGATCACGGTTATAACTATAAATTTGCAGCTCTCTGCGATTATAAATTATTATAGAGAATTGCGTGCACGCACCCTACAGCTGGGTCGCACCTGGATTCCACAAAAGGAATTCAATAAATATACACACAAATTTATTCATACGAAATAGACTACGTTTCATGCGCACAAATGCAGGTAAATCTAAGTCATAATAATAATAATAATATTAGGATGATTTATTTGGTGAGCGCTGTTTTTGTGTGTATCACACCTGAAGAGCCCTCTGCGAGCTTGGTCGTCGCTGTAGCAAGCGCCAATTTTCAAGCAAGACCCAGTTGTTGTAAGGTGGGATGGACCTTTCAGTGACCGGTGCTTTGGTAGAGGTTTATGAATTTTTCAACCCAGCGAAGAGCACATTTGGAAATATAAATGGTATTTTTTTGTGCCCCGCCGGGATTCGAATCCACAACCTTCCATTTACGAGTCCGAGGTGCTGCCACAGGACTACGGACCGGTCCAAGAAATGCCAACACCACGCGGTGTACCTGAGCGGTCACCCATCCAAGTAGCATCCGCGCCCAATGTTGCTTAACTTAAAAAAAAAAAAAAAAAAATGAAAGTTACACAAAAATAAATAAAAAATGAAAGTTACACAGAAATAAATTTTTATTTATTCCTGTTTTAACAGATTTCTTCGTAACGGTTACATTTCATGATCCCCCATTGTTGTACTATTTTTAACGGGAAATTCATCTTTTGATTTCAGTAGAGTAAACGTTCGCTTTGAGAATAATACTCAGTCGCTTTCACTTGGCGAGCTTCAATGCAAAATAAAGTAAAGTTTGCTATCTGCTTCCAAAGAAAACCTTTACACTCAACCGGAGCGTTCGATAGAAAACCCATTTGTACTAAATTCTGAAAGAGCGTCTCTTGTTGAACGTTCAAGTTTCCCTACATTTTTGGTAAGTCTGCATGGTTGATTTTAAACGTAGGGTAACGTCTGGTATCTGATGTTTACTCCAGCGTTAACAATCCGTTTCGCGAGGATAGACAAACCATAACAACGAATAACAAAGAATAATATTGAACATACGTAGGATTGCATACGAAGATAGTGACGTCACAGCAAGAGTGAGTGCACCTCCTTAACCGTTCCAATTTTGAAATAAATGTAAATAATACAATTGTTACGTTTTCAGTAGGTACTTATGTAAGATTTAAAAAAAATATATAAAAGGCAGATGTGATTTTGGTTTAATTTACTTAACTGAAAGGGATGGCGTAAGGTTGTCCCCCTTACCTGTTTAAATAATCGGGCGAAAACGCAGCAAGATGTTATGCTGTATGTGTAGCTTCGTTGCGTTTTTTCTAAAACAATATACAAAACTGCTTAAAAAATCATCACTTTTTAAAGGCTGCTTGTGTTCTTGACAACGGTAAGGTTAGTCGCAAATGCAACCAAGCTACACACACAGCGTAACTTCTTGCCGCGTTATACCCGAATGGTTTCGCATGTGGCGACGTATTTATTTTTCCAGGTAAAGGGGCCGCCCTTAACCCAACCACTTCAGTTGAAGGGGGGATTTTTCCAGCTCACGAGGGGGCAGGTGCTCATTTGTTGTGAAGGCTGAGTAAACCTTACTGGTATTTTATTTTGGGTTTGAAAGAAACATCAAGACGGGAAATATTTTTTTTAAATCATTTTCGATGGGATTTGAGCCGAGCTCTAGGCATGGAATGCAAGGCTATCAATTGGACATATATTTACAAAAAAAATGACCAAAAACTTGTTTGGGCCTGTAGAAACAAATGCAATATTTATGTCGTTTGACGTTTGAGTTACTCTCATTTACGGTTACGGTTTTGGATAACATCTCTCATAATAATGCCGTTATGTCTGAGACTGAGTGAGCTTCTTCAAGTGCAAATATTTCGAGTGCACACAAAGGGATGCAACAATTTGTTCAGGAAATATTATTACCGGAAACTTATGTATACTCCTTCACTGGTTTCAATCCCATGGACGGCTTTGAAATAGCTCCACACCTGATTTTCCATTCAATCTATCTAGAGCAGCTATACTCAACCTGCGGCCCGACAAGCTTTTTTGTGCGGCCCTGAGCATTCCATGCCGCTGGCCCGGCAACACGGAAAGAGCGGTTCCCGAAGACTGTGCATGACTGTCTTTTCGGCAGCTCCAACAGACTGGCACATGACCCAGCTGACCTCAGAGTGACTCTCCTTTCACTTAAATAAGTTCTCCCCGTGAGTTCCACCAGATAGTCAGGAGACAGCCCATGAAGAGTCATAAAGACCATTAAGCAAAGTGGGATTGAATTGTCTCGTGGTTGTATCGACGTTGAATCTATAATCTATAATCTAAGTTGCAAGGATATATTCATTCATAGCTCTAAGATGTATGCCCACAAACAAACACGTGTAGTTCGCGCTTACAAATGCTGATTGTGTACTTACAAATAAAATCCAAACCTCAAATGAACATAAGCCCTGCAACTCTTGCTGACATTCCCTGAAACAGGGGTGACATTGGCAAAGTGAACCATTTTTTACAGTATAGGTGGTCAGCCTCATACCAACCTATAAGTCAAGGAATACGAGTAATAAATAACATTTAAGTATAAAAAAAAATAAAAAATAACAACAAAACCTTAAAAATAAATCTATACAAAAAAGTAAAAAAATTATTATGCAAAAAATGTAGCAAACTAATAAACTAACATTACAAATCAGCATTGCAGATTAGCCGCCACTTCTTCCTGTCCTGAATATGAATGTGAATATGAATCTTAAATGCTATAAATCTTTGCAGCTTAGATTTAGATCTAGATGTGGGTGGTTTTTGTTTATCAGTTGAAAGTCACATAACCTATCGGTGAAAATACCGGGTCTAAATAGGTGCAGCTTACACATTGTACACCATTCAAAATATATGGGACCTCATTTGGATGGGAGAGTGTCTTTGATCTTTTCGTCATGAAAAGTAAACGTAATGTATTAAAAACGGACTATGGAATGCCACACGGAAAATTTACCGTTAATTCTCAATTAGCAGCAATATGCTTTTACATGAAACCCACTTACCAACGTTTTAATAAAGAGTGATGATTTTTTTTACAAATCCAAATAGCTCATTACAAAAAGAAGAGGTTATACATCAACTTTTGGAAAAAAAAAACATGAACCGAACTTGCGTGTTATGTATCAGTATCTGTTATAGTTGGTTATTATGACAACTTCTTGACTAATAGGTTGGTATGAGGTTGATCCGCTATGCTGTAAAAACTTGGTTCATTGTTCCCAATTCCACCCCGGATTCGGGGAAGGCGGCAGGAGTTGAAAAGTTTATGTGCTTGTAAGGGTTTGGTTTATTTTTTATGTACACACGCAGCAGGTGTAAGCGTGGACTTACCTATGCCTTCTTGTGGGCATGCATTTAATATGCAACTTATATTATAGATGCCTTGACCTGTACTGTATTGTTTGGTTCAGTTTCGCACATGTTAGTGTTGTGTAGCAAAACGCGTATATGGGTATCGCCGTCGAAATTTGTACCTTTTGTCTTGTGCGTGTGTCGCCAAATGATTTTCAGTTTTTTCATAAACACTGGTGATCTCTACTGAATTCTAGATTTATTAGAGTAAAATATTTAAAAAGCGTATCGAAATACAAAAAAAAACTGCAAAAAGCATGAAGTGGCGATGTAATTAAAAAATAAAACAAAATGGCCTTTTTTCCATTCTCATACAAATTTTACATGTCCGCAATCCGTTTTTGACCCTTTGATGGCAAGATACGATCAAAATAGTCAAATGTTTTTAAAGTTGAGTATTTTTTCATATACCTTAGTAACGTATCTTTTGTTTTCTGTACTAGCCACAAGAATATTTATTTATACACGAAATATTAGTTGCTAATGGTTGTCTCCATTTTTGTTTCCGAAATTTTTCTTCTGGCTGTTACCTGATTTCATTGGAACTGACAAAAATCTTGCATCCCTAAGTATTTTTTCGCGTATGATAAATCTTTGATGCAGTATGAACAACACAAAAAAGCTGATTCGCTGTTTTCATTTTCAGAAAAATGAAGACCCCTACGTCTCAGCCGTAAACTTGTCGTGATTGTTTTGAGTGGGATTTAGTTAGCTTGGAATTATTAGGATAAATATCTGAATCTGTTATCAGTTGTGTATTGTCTACTTAGAGACATTAGTGCTTCTTAACATTGTGTATTTTTATAGTCGCTGGTATTATTAATTTTCAAATAAATCAATTTTACGATTATGTCGTGCGTGTTTTGTATTGACGAACGTTACCGTTACCGTTACCGCGCTACGTCACATTTGTGAGATTAAGGCATATTCATATTGGTTAAAAAAGTATACCTACTTAAAAAAAAAAAAAACTAAGCTACACATATAGTGTGACTTCTTGCCGCGTCGTAGCGACACACGCATAAGACAAAAGGTACAAATTTCGACGGCGATACCCATATGTAAAGAGTAAGCTTATTAATCTTACACGTACACTGCTTATAAGCGTGCATTGAATAAAAATAAGATTTTGTAAATTTAAAATTTAAAATTAATTTAATCTTAATAGCCTAATTGTCTGACATTGCAGATTAATCCCCATCTTTTCCCAAGGTACATTTCTTTCATTACATCCACATTCGTAATCTTTCCAAATTGTATTCAAAATCGAAAATTCCCTACGTTTGCTCACAGATCGCGATATCCTTATCCGTAATCGAAAATCGAATTTTTACGACTTTATATATTTTTGTTTGTCTCGGATGCAGTACAAGTTTCGGGTATAAAATGCAATTTTATTTGTTAAACAAACGATTTGTTTCCGGCACGTTCGAGGTGGGGATCTGATTGTACTAAAAAAGAGAGAGAGAGGGATATAAAATCTCCCACTTGCTATTCTCCTCTTACCTCAGCTGGGAAAATATTTTATGTGTGCGGAGGAGCAGTGTCTGCCAAACTTTTTACCTTGGCAGCACGATAGTGAATGTAATTTGTCCCGCTTAACAAATGCCACAAAAAAGGTTGAGTGTGTTTTTCTTATGAATGCGGTTGGATGAAATCAGAGTACGTACGTTTTTTGTTGCTTCTAAACTGCACTGAAAACATACTATATGTGTAGCTTAGTTGCGTTTTTTGCGTTTTCTGTTTAACATGAGTCGGTCTGGTTTTTCTGACCTTTGTAATAACATGGAATTTTTGTTTTGATATTCAATTAAATTCCTGTGAGAAAGAATCCCTAGATTTCTCACGGAGCTATTCTTAGACATTTTAATCGTCGGTTGAGCCCACGCTTTGACAAACTAATGATGCATTTGTACGAAGACCTGTCAATCTAAGATGGTCGCAAGTTAACAGCTGATTAGTTTTTATACAAATATTACCGAAATTTGGTAGGTAAGAATGACCGTGGTGATGAGACTTTCAGCCCAGGCATCATTAGTTTGTCATAGCGTGGGCTCAACCGACGACTAAAATGTCTAAGATTAGCCCTGTCAGAATCTAGGCGTTTATGACTTTTATTGGAGTGCCGCAAAGGGGTGGGGGTTGGTGATGTTGTGGTTGATGTCTTGATCTTTTGTAGCAGGGTTTTAAGCTGCGTAGTGTTGAATCGTGTGTTGTGTTACCTTTATTTTGAGATACTGAAAATAAGTGGAGATTGATATTGTTTTTGAATACAGTATGGTGAAATTGAGGTGGTAGCACAGCTACCCTTAACTTGTACCTTAAATGAGCAAATTGCCAAAGGAATGAGTTGTGAAATCACCAAGTTCTCATAGTTTTGATAGCTTTATGTTGTAAGCGGGTTCTATTTAATCAAAACTGCGGTCTTTTTATTTTACACAATTTATTTATTCACTTTCAGTTCTGAAAGAGTTCTACATTTGAACAGTACCACGGCTGATTTACATAATATATCTTATCTCTCCAAGGCATTTTGTCCTAATTTATACATACTGTTGAGATCATTCTCGAAACATGGAGAATCTTTACATTCTACCTTGCTAGATTTCACCGGAATATTCGATGCAACACTTAAGTTATTTCGAACAAATACAAATTACTATTAGGTAACTATCTATAGCTTCGATTCATTTCTAGAAATTTCATAGACGAATTATTAACTAACACAGACAAAGCAAACACAACTACTAACATCTTGCATATTTGTAAATATATCAAGTATAATAATAACAAATATCTGAATACACAGTTTGGTAAGCACTGATAGAGAACTATCTGAGGCCGGGTGTCAATAGTAAACTATTTAAACAAATATTTACATTATCACAATAGGATCGATTCCATATTACGGGAATAATATTATTTACTCAATATTCTTTCAAACAATTTTGTTCGTGTATCCAGAATATAAAACTCTATATTGAAGATATTCCAATATTGTTTTTCCTCTTCAAGCCCTTCTGGGGTAGAAGTCTCGACGACCGTCGAGAGGTCTTACCATAACTATTTAAAGATAGGACGAAATAAAACATAGCGGCGTATCAATAGCTGATACATTTTATACAGAACAAAAATAATCTGTTCAGGCAACGCCATGATGATGATGAGTTGATGATTTCTTTACAGCGCCGTTTCGTGATGTAGTCACTCCAAGGGCGCTGGTGCAAACGATGCCAGAAATTTGCTTGTCTTCAGTGCATTCCGGAACTTTCCATGGTCCTCTAGCTCTCTCACATGATGTGGCAGGTGGTTCCAGGCCAGAGGGCCAGCAACTGCAAATGCACGCTCTCCAAACACTGTGTTAACTCTTCTTACAGGTTCTTCAATCCTTGATTTGGCTCCAGTCTCAGCTGAGCGCAGTGTTAGGCTTTTTTTGCCATGTTTTATTCTGTCCTAACATAAAATAGGTACGTTAAGATCTATCGACGACCATCGAGACTTCCCCCCTGATGTCTCACTCTATCACTCTATCAGAGTTTTTATCGATAAATAATATACTGATCTATTTTTATGGAACTATCTTCAAAACCTAAATTCGTCAAGTAAATAAACTTGTGAGCTCTTTTTATATTCATCGGATATTTATTTTACTGAATGGGTATAGGAGAAACAGCCTATAATAATATTGCATGCATGATTTTTTTTGGTGAGTGTGATTTTTGTATGATACACCATTCAAGAGCCCTCTGTGAGCTTGGTTGTCGCTGCAAAGCATAAATTTTCAAGCGAGGCTTATTTTCTGTAAGGTTGAATGAACCTTCGGTGACCAGTCTGTATTTTAAATAGATTTTTTCTGCACCAACGGATATCGAATTCACGACTTTTGGAATACGAGTGCGTTACCATAATCATAACAGATCGATGATAATAATAATTAAATAGTAAAATATGTATTTAAAATTATAATTAAATCCTCTTGTTAGTTCACGTTTATACATGCTGCATGTGTACTTATAAACTAAACCAAACCTCCAATGAGCACAAATCTTACAACTCCGGTCACTTTTCATTTGAGAACCAAGGTTTTACATCATGGGGGTCAGACTCATACCAACCTTTTAGTCAAGGAACTAATAAACACTTTAATACCTAAAAAAAAATAATCAAACTTTAAGAACACTTCATTTCCTTAGTGCTTGTTTGTCATATGTCCATCAGAGGTAATTTCACATGAACAATTTTTGCATGTGAACTGGACCAATGTGTCTCATAAAAACTGTAAATTCTAAATCTAAAAATCTAAATCTAAGCTGCAAAGATATGTATCATTTGAGATTCATATTAAATGCATTCCCACAAGCAGACATGCATAATTTCGCGCTTACACATGCTGCATGTGGACCTACAATATAAAAACCCCAATCTCAAATGAACATAAGCCCTGCAACTCTTGCCGACCTTCCCTGAAGCAGGGGTGACATTGGCAAAGTGAACCATTTTTTACAGAAATTGATTTTAAAAATATACAAAATAACTCTCACATTGTCCTGTTCTAAGTTTTTAGTTCTCAGATTGTGTAGAATGTGATTCTTAAGACGATTTAAATTAAAGGTCATCTCTGAATCAAATGGTAGATAAGGGAAAAAACAAGCACTGGGATTTACAAGTCCCTGTTTCGAGCCGCAGCATCCAAGATCAAAATAGGTATGATGATCGAAAATGCTGTCGGCAAAAGTTGCAGGGTTTATTTATTATGTTACATTGGGTTTGTATTTATTTTATTTTTAAGTGCACATGCAAGAATTTGTAAGCGCGAACTTATACGTATCTGCTTATGGAAATGCCTTTAATATGAAACTTAAATGTAATGTATTTTTGCAACATAGATTATAGAAGTAGTAGAACAATTGTAAAACTGTGTTTTTCCATAGAATTGCACGTTATCTAATCTAATCTAAGTTGCAAAGACGTATTCACACCTACAGTTCATATTTAATGCATGCCCACTAGCATACACACATAAGTTCTTGTTTACAAATGCTGCATGTGTACTTACAATTAAAAAAAACAAACCTCAAATAAACATAAGGCCAGCGATTTTTGCCGTCCATCTTTGCAACAGGGATGACATTGGCATTTTTTTACAGTATGGGCGGTCAGACTCATACCAGCATACAAGTCAAGGGAAATAAAACCTACAAAGAAAAAAAAATCGAACCATCCGAGCACTTGTAAAATTTATCTTTTTCCATAAAATTGTAGGTTATTATTTATTTAAAATCTTGCGAGGTGGATGGCCCGTTGGGTTGGGTTGGCTTGCACGTTGGCATGGGTTTCGCGAATCCAGCTTGCACGCCGATTCCTGCCGTGGGGTGAAATTGATTGCCCAGCGCCCGAGCGGAAAATGGTGTGCGGAGCCGGCCTGCGAGGGGTACGGGAGTGCGGAGCCGGCCTGCGAGGGGTACGGGAGTGCGAAGCCGGCCTGCGAGGGGTACGGGAGTGCGGTTGAAAAGTGACCTGTGCGCTCACAAAATAAGTCAAACATTAAATTTTGTGCGCTATGCATGCATGCCAAGTGATTGTGAGATGAATCAACTACTTATATTTATATTTTTGCTTTCATCTGTATCAAACCTTTCATCATCAAACCTTTATCAATGACCGGTCAACAAAGGTCTATCCAGCCTTACAGTAAGTGGGTCTTTCTTGAAAATCGCTTTGTAGTGACGACGACCAAGCTCGTAAAAAGGTCGATGGCTCAATTAGTAGAATGCTTGCATTCCATGCCGAGAGCAATAGTTCGATCTCAAGGTTTACTCAGCCTTCACAAGAAATGAGAACCAGTCTCTCCGGGAGCTGGAAAACCCCACTTCAACTGAAAGTGGTTGGTGTGAGGCCGGCCCCTATACCCGTAAAAATAAAAAGGTCCCGAATCGCCTCAACGGGGATAATGCAGGCAGAAGTTACACTATATGTGTAGCTTAGTTGCGGAACTTATTTTCTATAATTTATTTTTCACAATGTGGTACTTTAATCAAATACTGACATACATAGAGATGGTTTCTGACTCACTGGATTATCTTCAATGACTTGTATGGTTGGTACTTTGGTATGCGGCTGACCACCCATACTGTAAAAAATGGTTCACTTTGCCAATGTCACACCTGTTTCAGGGAAGGTCGGCAAGAGTTGCAGGGCTTATGTTCATTTGAGATTGGGTTTTTTATATTGTAGGTCCACATGCGGCATGTGTAAGCGCGAAATTATGCATGTCTGCTTGTGGGAATGCATTTAATATGAATCTCAAATGATACATATCTTTGCAGCTTAGATTTAGATTTAGATTTAGACTTGTTACTCAAAACGCCTTGCTTGAACTTGATTTTATTTTATTTTGTTATATAGGCGATGTGATATACCAGAAGGTTTAATTAATTTTTGCGCGGTCTAGTTCTTTCTAGCAATTTCTTTCGCGTACATACCATAACAATCCATACTATCCTAATATTTTAGCTGTCGATATTTTTTTACTTTTTATTTATTATTTATTACATCTATTAAGCAACTAATAAAATCAATCTACTGACAACTTGTTATCAAAATAATAATAATGTTTAACGTTAATATATCTTTGAACATTAAATAAAACACAGACTGTAGATAATACTATAATAATAATCTATAATCTAAAATCTAAGTTGCAAGGATATATTCATTTAAAGCTCTCAGATGTATGCCAACAAACCAACACGTGTAGTTCGCGCTTACAAATGCTGAATGCGTACTTACAAATAAAATCCAAACCTCAAATGAACATAAGCCCCACAACTTTTGCCGACCTTCCCTGAAACAGGTGTGACATTGGCAAAGTGAACCATTTTTTACAGTATGGGTGGTCAGCCTCATACCAACCTATAAGTCAAGGAATCACTACATTGACATTAAAAATATTTTTTCTTAGATATGAAATTTAATTATTTATCTTTTGATATAAAGCAACAGGTTTAGAATATTCAAATTAAATTTTAATCAATATCGTGCAGAAGCTATAGGTATACTCGTGAAAGTCAAGTTTTAATAATTTTAGATTTAATTATTTTCTTCTGGATCGTTTACCCAGTAAGCCGCACATTTCAGACAGGTTTTGATTAAAAATGAATGAAAATAGGTAGTCGGGAAGAAATTAATAAGAGCACATAGAACTTTCCAGACAAATAGGTATAAACCCACGCACGCCAACCTATTTACTTCCGATACCTGCTATGTGCATCCAATTAAAATCGAAAGATAACCGCTGACTTCATAGATAGACAAATTGATTTTATTTGATTAAACAACCTACGAGTATCTTTAAGCTTCTAGGAAAACATCAATTTTCTATTGGTATTGTTTGGTCTTTCATTTGTAATTTACTTCTTGACTGATAGGTTTCCTTGACTGATAGGTTGGTATGCGGCTGACCACCCATACTGTAAAAATGGTTCACTTTGCCATTGTCACCCCTGCTTCAGGGAAGGTCGGCAAGAGTTGCAGGGCTTATGTTCATTTGAGATTGGGTTTTTTATATTGTAGGTCCACATGCGGCATGTGTAAGCGCGAAATTATGCATGTCTGCTTGTGGGAATGCATTTAATATGAATCTCAAATGATACATATCTTTGCAGCTTAGATTTAGATTTAGATTTAGACTCAATACAAGACGTCTTACGGTATCACAATGCTATACAGTTCTACAGCCCGTTGCGTAATGGTCATTGGTCAACGGCTAACACGAGTTGAAAAATTGAGTCTCGAACTTTCTTCTCCGCGAGCAAGTCTTGTATTGAACTGCCGACCTCAGCAACCAATATATATAAAGAATAACAGTTTGCCTTTTATTTAGTAACCAATCTAGAAGAATGGAGAACAGCTAGATTTTTAGATCGTTTTTTGAAAATGTTATGTTGGAGTATTTTATGTTAGGAAAGATTATTCGTTTCCTTCGTTATGGTTAACATACGCAATAAATAAACACGTTCATATTCAAAGCGCATGATGAATTATGTTGACAAAAGTAACGTTTTAATTTTTTCAAAAAGACGAGATCATCAAAATGTCTACTATTTCTTATTTCAGTATTTATTTCATCTTTAACCTACGTTGCACAGATATATTAAAATTAAAAACTAAACCTCAAATGAACATACACCCTGCAACTTTTTCTGACCTTCCCTGAAACAGGGGTGATATTGTCAATGTGAAACATGTTTTTACAGCGTAGGTGGTTAGCTTAAACCAAACCTATCAAGGGTAACCTATTATAGGTAATGATTCTAGAAAAAATATTGTTTGCCACTGAACGTTATTAGTCATTGTTACACTTGTGTTGTCTGTTGTTCCATTCAGCTGCAACTCATGACACAAAACAGCACTCGTGTTACAATGGCCCTCAATACTTCACAGTTACATATAAATAACTATAAAAAACAAGCAATTACTTAAAAAAATGTTTTTCGATATCAAGTCAAAGTGAGTTATCCAGAAAAAACTTCGTCATATTAGTGCTTGTTTGTCTTATGCCCATTAGAAGTAATTTCACATGAGCAATGTTTGCATGTGTACTGGATCAGTGTGTCTATGAAAATTGGAAACAACTCTCACATTATCGCGTTTTACGTTTTTTTCCTTAGCTAAGATTTTTTTGTTATTTAATTGTCATTTTTATGTTTATTGTCATAATAATATTCAAATCCAATACATGTACCTATAACTATTTGTTTGCTTAATAAATAAAATAAAAAATGTGTAGAATTTGATTCCACAGACAATGCCATTGAATGGTTATGTTTGAATCAAATTGCAGATAAGCTAAGCAAGCACTGGGATAACGACTTGTTATATTTGTATATATTTGGTAGATTTTTTTCTGAAGCGCCATTTTCACTAAAATTTAGTCACAAAGGCCCTTTATTCCGGGTATGACCTTTCAAACAGGTGTGTCTTCAGCTTCCTCCTGAAGCTTGCCCTGTCCTGCTCTTTCCTCACCTCAACCGGCAACTCGTTCCAAGCCATTGGGCTCGAAACCGAATAAACACGATCACCAAAGTTGGTTGAGGTTGCCTTGAGGGGCAAGCTCAGCCTTGCGGATCCTACATTAGCTGACCTTAGAGTCCTGGAGCTAGTGGCTTGCTGCATCTGACACAGTTCTCTGAGGTATTCTGGTGCCTGTTTATCTAGGATGTATTTTATCATGACACACAGTCTATACCGCATTCTTTCTGAGAACTTGAACCAGTGCAGCTTCCGCATAATTGGCGTGATATGGGAGTACCTACTTCGATGTTCCAAAAATCAGTCCTGCAGCCGAGTTAATCACAGATTGGAACCCGTTCATCTGCTTAATAGTCTGTCCAGCAAACAAGGTGCTGCAATAGTCGACTTTAGACATCACAAACGCTGTTATCTGCTTCATCCCTATCTTTTGACGTCAAAACGATTTCTACTTTAATTTTACCTGCAGGTGTGTCGGTTTTGCATGCACAAAATATTCCTTGTTATTTCCTTGACGTTGCACTTTGTTTTCAGAGATGCAATATTTTGAATAGATAATATTATAAATTTTAATTAAACATCCTTCGGTTAAAGGTTTCAGTATATTTAAAAAAAAAGCTTTCCCAGTTTGGCTTAAATTTTCTACCTCTATTTTATTATTTAAAATTGTTAATTAAAAAGCTAAATTAACCTTTTGCATTGAACTCTTTGCAATGTTAAAATTCCTTTTTCATCGCTTACTTTTATAAAAAATATGTTTTAAAAAACATTGTTACATTTAACAGTGAGGAAAAAAAACAAAATGTACATTTTTTTGTATAATAATAATTAACAGACCGTAATTCAATGACATTGTCATGCTACCAAATTGTTGTTTTGAGTTTTAAACATATAATAAAATTTTCTTTTGTACCTTTGGATTTTTTTTATTTCCGATCGCTAATGAATTGAAAATTAGTAAAAACGATTGTTTTTTGCATATTTATTTAAAGTGATTAATTGAAGTTTTGTTTTTTTCATCTTATTTTAATTTTTAATGTATCCCCTTATGCTAGAAGTTTATTTTTACGGAAAATGCTATTTTGTTTGAAAGAAAAGTCATCGTATCCAGCCAACATTCTTATAGGGTTGACCATTAACTTCGCAGATGTGTTTCTAATTTATTTTGTCCTCGTACGTTTTCTCATCTCTTCGACATTCCTTTATTTCATCACTCCTTTATTTTTCCTACTATGCAGATTCCAGTTATTTGCAATCATGCTAATCCATTCTTTCCTCGGTCTTTCTCCTCCACGTTTACCTGTGATATTCCCTTTGTATACTCATTTTACCAGTCGTTTATCGCTTAGTCTTTCTAGATGCTCGAAACACAACATGAACTTCGAATGGTTGTAATCATATTATTTCAGGGGAAAGATTTTAACATTATTCATATAAAATCCGCATTATACTCGTAGAACGAACCATCTTTATGACTTTCGAGGTATATTTTACTATCTCTCTCTTCCCATTAATTTCTACTCTCGCCCTCTCTTTCTTACCTGTTATCACCAGTTCGTGGAGAGTACATCATATTACGTTTCGAATAATTTAAATTCGAAAAAAAAGTGTGATGGATTGAATGACCAATTAAACAGAGAGGCGAACCTCAATAAAGGAAAACACAATTTTATCCCTCTAGCACCGAACGCAAGCGTGCTACCAACCGAATAGTCACTACCAAAAAATTATTACAAAAAATACGAGAACATAATAAACAAAAAATGTGTTGTCTTCACAAATTGTTTGGAAATTTTCGACAAAAAATTTCGTCAAAACCACTTTTCTAATTCTTATATCTCTTATTTTTCTTTATTTATAAAAAATACGGTATCCTGCAAAGTTGAAATCCATATTGTTAAAAATTTAAGAGAACATCTGGCAGTTTTTTTCATGCCAAATTCGAATAATCACATAATATTCGCAATGTTGAATATTCGAATTTTGTGTTGAGATTTTCGCGCGCTGCTCGGAAGCATCTCATACATATAAATTAATTTCCAAGCTCCTTTCTTCGGGCTGTAAATACTTCAGCCGCTGCATGCACAAAGGCATTTCTTATAGTTACACCGCAAGCCGGGAGAGCGTGATTGTATGGGGGCTACCTTTGTGTGCAGTGCAAGAGGGAAATATTTTTATTGCAGATATTTTCAATTTCTTAGACTCTGCCTGAAATTCCATTTATTCAGGATGTACGTCTACCATATTCGTTTTATGTTTTATAACTTTACAACGTCATTTTTTTAACTCTACAATATTGATTTAATCGATGAAAAATAATTTTTACACGGCAAAAATTAAACTACTTTTTCTGTGACAGT
Organism: Agapetus fuscipes; assembly: GCA_951799405.1. Classification (NCBI taxonomy): domain Eukaryota; kingdom Metazoa; phylum Arthropoda; class Insecta; order Trichoptera; family Glossosomatidae; genus Agapetus; species Agapetus fuscipes. The sequence goes on from OX637332.1 coordinate 5,521,812, forward strand.
AACTCTGTCACCATTGCGTTAGGAGTAGCCAGAGCTTCTGCAGAGTTGCCAATATTTTTTCCTTTCCTTGTCTACCTCTTTCTATTCATTCATACTCATAACATTATTCATCTATAATCTACAATCTAAGTTGCAAGGATATATTCATTTAAAGTTCTCAAATGCATGGCCACAAACAAACACGTGTAGTTCGCGCTTACAAATGCTGAATGTGTACCTGCAAATAAAATCCAATCATTTCATTAATTTACATTCACTCTTTCTATCGCAATTTCCAAAACTTCAGCAATCGGATCCAGACATACTTTACTCGCTTTCATAAAATCAATGCTATTTCTTCAGAGATGAGTATCCCGAGTTTAAAACACCATACAAAATCTGATCAGTCGCGTAAATAAAAAAAACGTACGGTAGATACAACAGCACCCCTAGTGAGTGAATTAGTTTTCATACTGTTATTTAAATATAAGAATAGGTATTAGTTATAGTTATAGGAATTCTGTATTATATTGTGTGGGTAGGAATCATTGAATAAAAATACTTGAAGCATCGAGAAATAATGATTTCTACGCCTTTCTGGAACTGTCTAGCGAATATAGATCTAGATTGTACTGTTTTGAAGAGTATAAGAAGGGTGCGAGTTGCTTTCAGAGCCAGTATCCTACGAGCTTTACAACTATATTGAACTAAGATAACCAGTGAACAGAAACCAAGTGTACTAGAATAGTTGAGACTATCTTTGTGAAAATAAATTATTAAAAGTGTAAAATAAACAACTGTATAAGAAGACCAGTATTTTTAATTGAAAGACTTTTGAACCCTAAATTCGTAACAATACGTTTATTTTTATACACGCGATCGGGAGAGTTTAAGTACGGCGGTAAAAAAGGTTTATGTAAGAAATTTCGGCAACAGTTAAAAAATCGTATGTTTTGTATCTTTGTTTTTGCGTTCTTTTTTAAAGAAATATTCTGTGTTGTTCATTAAAAAAACATATTGAAAACTGCGTGCAATGATTTGAAAAAAATATTTCAAATTACTACGGTGACAATTTTTTAATAAATTTTTGAAAACTTTGCATGACCGTGATTTTGAAACAGTTCGAAATATTTTTTTAAATGAAAAAAAACGGATTTTAATGGCCGTGTTAAAGAGAAGAACGATTTCTTTACGTTTCATCGGAGTCATATCCGACGTCCTCAGGAGGCGTGTGTCTTCTACAAAGAAGAACCACAAACTGTTGAGTTATTGTTGTTTGATCGAGTTTGAAGGTTGTAGGTACATTTATTAACCTTCGGTGATGCATCCATAGATGTCGCAATAGCTCCACTTGTACAGAAATACGATATTATGTCTTCCTGTGAAATCGCCCGATTAATGAAAGGGTTGTAATTATATTTTGAAATATTCAGAAAATGCAGTCTTCTTAGAATTTTTAAGATAACAACCTTGATACTATATTTAATCAAATTCTCAGGGGGTCGAGTCAATTTTTGACGAAAGATTTGACGCAGATGTCCTCATTTGTTAACGAACACTTTCAGTAACATTTCCTCCCCAGTCGTCATCCCAAGAACTCTCTCATAGCATTGTTAGCACTCACAGCACTGTTTGTGAATACCACCCATAATATTGTAACGGAATACACTGGTAGATGCTTATTGGTGTGCGTGTGTTTTGAGAGAATGTTCTGAGCCAGACGATTGTAGTTGTGAGGTGTGAATGTGGGTAGAACATGGACTCTTCAAGAAATAATATGTGCCAGAATCGTCTTGACAGGTGTGGTGGTGGAACTTTCTAGGGCCTGCTGGAATGGCCCCTAGGTTCTGTTATAAGAAGGGTCACAATCGGCTGGAGCGTGCAGTCTTTCAAAGCACTCACACAGTGAAATAGCTAGTTACTAGGACAACCAATATTGTGTAAAATAACTGTAATCTGTACAAAATAAATAAGTCTGTTAAAATAAGTGTGTTAAAATAAATCTGTGTAAATAAACTGTCTGGCTAACTTGTGTTGAACTTGTGTTTTAATTAAGGACCCTCACAAGAAACATAACAATATCTTTGCACTCTCAATAACATTTCCTCCCCAGTCGTCATCCCAAGAACTCGCTCATAGCATTGTTAGCACTCACAGCACTGTTTGTGAATACCAACGTTAATATCTTTGCACTCTCAATAATATTTCATCCCCGCTCTGCAATATATCATTCAAGTTTACACCAACATCCCTCAGTGCGGGCGGAAGGGCGGAAGGGTTCCTTGCGACGTTGCAAACAGCCCCACAGGCGAACCAATTAACTTTTAAATAAATCACAAAACGTTAATGTACATTTATTATAAAACACGGTTTGAGTTTGTGAAAATTCCCCCTGTCCAAGTTTTTGACAGTTTTCAAATTAATCTGCCCCGTCATGTCTGCCGAAAGCCCGGGCCACTATCTGCAGTACTACACACGGGGAACAATGTATTGCTTCGCATTAGATTTCATGTTGAATATTGTTAGGTTGCTAAATAATAAAAAAAATGCAGTTTATTTATTCAACACTAATCTCATCTAATCTAAGTTGCAAAGATAATTTTGACTTCTCCAACGAAGAAGGCAGTAACTCCGAAATTGAGGTTTTTGACTTATTTCCATTTGTAAAGGTAATAAATCATTCTAAGAAGACAGCCGTGTCTCTATCTCTTTTAAATTCGTTAATTACTGAATATAAAAAAATAGTTTCAGATCAAAAAGGCATTGTTCTCCATGAAATAAATAACTGTTTCCTGGATTTCCTGCAAAACTATATTTTTTGACTTAGTTCTGTCTTCGTTGGAGCAGACGATTTATTGAATAAATTTATTTTTGCAAGAAATCTTTCAGTTCATGGAAGGACTAAGTACCTAAAAAATGAAAATGCGTCCAATTTTTATGAATCATTTATCGGATCCAATCTAATCTAATCTAAGTTGAACAGATATATAACATTGGAGATTTATATTACATGCATTCTCACAAGCAGACACGTACAAGTTTGCGCTTGCGCATGCCGCATGTGAACCTACAACATAAAAAAAAAACAAATCTCAAATGGACATACACCCTACAAATCCTGCCGCATTGGCAAAGTGAACCATTTTCTACAATCTACAGCATGGGTGATCAGCCGCATACCAACCTATGTGTCAAGGAATAAACAAAACAAATAACTAAAAAAACAAATGACTAAAAGTTTCATAAACTAGCAATGTTGTCATTTACGAAGTCGAAACGCCTAGACCGGGTCGAGAGCTTCGAAACTAATTAAATGCTAAAACAATAATGACAAAGCGTGCCCACTATTCAAACTCCGCTGTAAATGCAAAAATAAAATGCTCCAGTGACAGCCCGACGACGCTGACTTATTCCAATGTTTTGTCTTGTTTAAAGAGGAGAAACGACAGCCGTAATAGACTACCAAGCGACAACCCAACTTTGATCCCTTTTGTTTCTTGCTCTCCGGTCGTTTGCCTCATTATTGGGGATCGTGACCTCCTGTTGGTTTCTTCTAGGACCTTTCACGACACTCGACCCTTTGTTCCTGCGATAAGGAACTTTGAAAGCACCGAAAACAGTGAGGCAAGTGATCTCTTTCACCTATTTGGTACATAGAGGTGGAGATCTACGCATCTCTAGATCTCGGACCTTCCAGACTTCTAGTTATGAAAAACTACTCAAAAATTTTAACAAAATGTCCACTGACAATTGTGCGCCCATTGACAAAATATCCACGCGACAATATGTCCCCATGACAGAATGTTGGACATTTTGTCGACAGACATTTTGCCGGTGGACATTTTGTCGTGGAACCGTGTTGCAGTATGGCTAAGTGGGTCAAAACAGTAACTATGGCTAGCATGTTTGAAATAAAAATTACGCTGGCTCGACTATCAGTCCCTTTGATGATAGTTTGTACCCAGGAACAATAGATATCAATGGGTAATTATGAACTTACAAAAAAATTAAAATGTAATAAATTATTATTTTATATTGTCTAACCGCTAACCTATTTCTAGTCAGACAAAAATAAGTTGGAGAATTGAATGAGCAAATCAATCAAACAATGTTACAATCCGTATTTTTTTCTCTATACACATGCCGTCTCCTAAGTGCTTGATTGTCTTATGCCAATCAGAATTATTTTCACATGGGCAATGTTTGTGTCCTGTAGTAATGTGTCTTATAAAATCTGGAAATTGATTTTGAAAATATTTAAAATTACTCTTAAATTATTGTGTTTTACGTTTTTTTCTTAGCTCAGATTGTGTAGAATATGATTATTAAGGTAATATCATTGAAAGGTCATCTTTGAATGAAATTGCAGATAAGCCAAATAAGCACTGGGGCAACGACTGCTATTGGCTTCATCCCTATCTTTAAAATCTACTCAAGAATCTCAAGTTTGTCACATAATGGTTAAAAGAATCTAAACAGGATCTTTGGCTAGCGTGTTTGAAATAAAAATGTATCTGGTTCGAGCTCAGATTGTGTAGAATGTGAGTCTTAAGACAATGTCAGTAAATGGTTTTGTTTTGTTTTGTTTTTTTAAAAAATCCTGTGCGGGTGACTCCCTAGATTCTAGAGACTTATGGGGTCTATGACACTAGTTGCAGTGCCGCAGAGGTGTACGAGCTTGGTCGTCGCTACAAAGCGCCAATACTCAAGCAAGACCCAGTTGCTGTATGGCTGGATGGACCTTTGGTGACCGGTCATTGGTAAAGTTTTATGAATTTTTCAACTCAGCGAACAGCAAATTTGAAAATATAAATGGTATATTTTTTGTGCTCCGCCGGGATCCGAATCCACAACCTTCCATTTACGAGTCCGAAGTGTTGCCACTGGACTACGGACCGGTCCAAGATGCCAACGACACGCGGTGTATCTTAGCGGTCACCCATCCAGGTAGCATCCGCGCCCAATGTTGCTTAACTTCGGTGATCTGATGAGAACCGGTGCTTTCAACATGGTATCGTCGTTGACAAATTTTTGAATCAAATGATAGAAAAGTCAAAACAAGCACTGGGGGAACGATGCCCCAATTTGAGCGACGCGACGTCTAGATTTAGATTTAGATTTAAACAAAGATCATGATACTTTTAGTGAAAATTTGGATTTGCATTTTAAATTAGGTATACAAAAATGTGCTGTACTAATTTTGCGGCATAATCCTGTAACCAGTCACTTTATCCCTGTATCGCTGGGTTAAAGTGCTATGAAATATTAATTCCCTCCAACAGAAGTGGTTAGGCCTGCTATTACACCTACACAGCTCAGGTTAGGGCTGCCAAAGATTTAAAGTGATTGCGAATACATTGGCGGTTCTTACGGATACATAAAATTAAGCAAATACTAAAAGGGTATTACTTCCATACATTAGGTAGCTTTTGGTAATTCTTTAACAGATATCATAGAGGCTCTCCATAGGTCAAACAACTCGCTCCCCCAGTTCTCGTATATGCCAATCTTGTCAAATATGACTTTTTCATGCAGTTGTCTTATGAATCAAATTCTACACAATCTGAGCTAAGAAAAACCGTAAAACTCGATAATGTGAGAGTTCTTTTAAATATTTTTAAAATAAATTTCTTGTTTTCATAAGACACATTGGTCCAGTACACATGCAAACATTGCTCATGTAAATTTTTCTCAATGGCGTATACGATAAACAAGAACTAAGGCAGCGAACTAATTATTTTGCATTGTTTGTCCAACTGATATATTTTGACTGGTAGGACCACGGTTGTGAAGCCTGACCTCCATATTTTTACGAATGCGTGATTGAGTCTGTGTGTTTTTTACTTGTGTGCGTGCGTCTCTAGATGTAGGTGTTTGGGTAATTGCGCTAGTGTCTGGTGGAATATTCTGGCAAAATCTCAACCACAAGGCGAAAAATTACGAACTGGAACATGTGAGATTTGGCTGAACATGTGAAAATGTCTGACAACTGTTATCTGGATCAAAAATTATATTTTTTTGTTCATAAATTGAATAGAAAAAAACAAAGTTTTAATTCACTTTTATTATGTTTTTTGCTCAAACTTTTTCACCTAAAAGTGCATTAAAACTTTATTTTTCCTATTCAATTTAAAAAAAAAATAATAGACTTTCACTGTGTTAACAGAAAAACCCTTAAAAGTGTAAAAATCAGATATTTGTTTGTGTCATCAATCTGTGCTACTACGTCATTATTTATGGAGCATACAACTTTTTTTTTGTAATAAATAAAATAAATAAGTATTGACAAAAATATTTGCCTTTATTAAGATTACGTCACTGGTATAATTCAACAAAAAATCAGGACCAGTCCAATCAAGAATTCTAAAATTGACTGTTTTATTTATTTAAGTACCTATTTCAAATAATCGCTTGTCTGATAATTCCTTGACTTATAGGTTGGTATGAGGCTGACCACCCATACTGTAAAAAAATGGTTCACTTTTCCAATGTCACCCCTGTTTCAGGGAAGGTCGGCAAGAGTTGCAGGGCTTATGTTCATTTGAGATTGGGTTTTAATATTGTAGGTCCACATGCGGCATGTGTGAGCGCGAAATTATGCGTGTCTGCTGGTGGGAATGCTTTTAATATGAACCTCAAATGATACATATCTTTGCAACTTAGATTTAGATTTAGATCGAATGTTTTGGGTACAACTTTCGAGTGCCATTCACATCCCTGTTTCCGAATCTAATGCCGGTACTTTGTCGACTGTAATGCCTAAAATGTCAAAGCCTCAGAATGTAATAAATGTGAATCGATATTGCGGAGAGGTAGCCCGTTGGACAGTTACAAAGAAAATTGAAAACAGACGGCAATTACGTCGGGGAGCAAGGCTGGAGTCATTAAATTATTATATGGCACAGAAATATACCACCAGTGAACTATTAAATTTCTAACGGGGCTCTTCTTAGACATTTTAGTCGTCGAAAAACTAATGATGCCTGGGCTGAAAGTCTCATCACCACGGTCATTCTTACCTACCGAATTTTGGTAATATTTGTATGAAGACTAATCAGCTGTTCACTTGTGGACATCTTGGATTGACATCTTTTCATACAAATGCATCATTAGTTTGTCAAAGCGTGGGCTCAATGGACGACTAAAATGTCTAAGAGTAGCAACGTAAGGGTTTCTCTGTTATCTTTATTCTAAGTGGCAGAGATATCGCCTCCTTAAAGGGAAAACTAAATAAGTGCCAATTCTCTGGGTTGAGAAATCGTGGATATACTTGTATACCCTGAGTATAAAACATTGCGTTAATTCGTTAACGTTAACATTATTCTTTGACTTATAGGTTGGTATAAGGCTGACCACTCATACTGTAAAAAATGGTTCACTTTTCCAATGTCACCTCTGTTTCAGGAAAGGTCGGCAAGAGTTGCAGGGCTTATGTTCATTTGAGATTGGGTTGTTATAATATATGTCCACATGTAGGATGTGTGAACTTTATCAGGTCTGCTTGTGGGAATGCGTTCAATATGAATCTTAAATGATAAATATCTTTGCAGCTTAGATTTAGATTTTAAACTGCTTCTTGATAGCGGTATTAAAAAATGTATGGAATACACGACTACACTTCTAGAGAGTGATTCAGTTTTCACACATTTTTTCGATTTACGATTGACTGATAGGTTGGTATGAGGCTGACCACCCATGCTGTAAAAATCGGTTCACTTTTGCCAATGCCACCCCGGTTCATGGAACGGCGGCAGGAGTTGCAAGGTTTATTTTCATGTGAGGTTTTGCTTATTTGTATGCACACAATATGCAGAATGTGTAGGCGCGAACCTACATGTGCCTGTCTGTGGGCATGCATTTAATATGAGCCTTATATGTTAACATATCTTTGCAGCTTAGATTATAGATAGATATAGACGCAATCGACTTGACCTTACGCAATGCTTTATCCTAGAAGCACTAGCCTCCGGTCATTTGTGGAATACATGTATACGTTCAATAAAGACGCAACTTTGACGCAGGCTTTGATATCGCTATATCAGGAGCATTGGCCTACAAACAGACATTCTGCATGTATTTATTCCACTTGTTCTACTCACAAAGAATACCTAACATTACTACGACTACAAAATAATTCCCAGGCAATGAAATAGCGGTTGACCTGTAATGTTGGCGGCTAGGACTAGGGTTTTTTGTTGCTTTTCAAGGGCACATACATTTTTCTCGAATACTCGATACTAACGGTGCTATGCTTAGACATTTTAGTCGTCTGTTGAGCCCACTTATTGACAAACTAATGATGCATTTGAACTGTGAATGGACATCGACTCCAGCGGTGTTCAGTCAATTAGAGCCAACAGAATGCATTGCCTGGTACATTTGCTGTGAATACGAGAGCAGCTTACTGATTTTACAAAACAACTAAAAGCTATTTTACAGGTTATTTTAACGGGAAAAATATGAATTCATTTTAAATACAAATGATGACATCTTTCATCGATCAATATAAAAGATTAGGATGGCTTACGTGTGTTTTTTTTCCATTGTTACAAACCATGAAACGAAATACCTAAGTAAATGAGACATAAGATATTAACCTCACACGTTAAAAGACAACAGAAATATGACGGCTGCCTGGAAACTGATTATATCGCCAAGAGTCATGAAAAGGCGCTATAAAAATATTGTATTATTATCAAGACATCGATTGTATGAAGAGTGAGTCTCAAAAAAGTATTTAATTAACAGAAAATAATACTAGATTTTGTAGGGTTTGTGTATTCACACAGTGAAAATTCATTTTTTTTAAATAAAGCTATTTTTTGTTTAACGTAGTTTAGTTTCTTGATAATGACCTGAATATTGAAGGTCGAAAGTACTCGAGATATTAAATATTATTGTGAAAATAAACTACGTTAAACAAAAAATAGCTTTATTTTAAGAAAATAATACATTTAAAATTTTAAAGCCGTAGCCACGTCCGGTCTATAGCTCAGTTGGTAAAGTGCTTGCAATCCATGCCGAGAGTTCGGGTGTGAATCCCACCGAGGGGGTCTGAAATGATTTCCCGTTTCAAGGTGTATTTCAAACCCCAAAATAAAACACCGGGAAGGCTTACTCAGCCTTCACAAGAAATGAGTACCAGCCCCCTCGGGAGCAGGGGGACGTCAAATGAAGTGGTTGGCGTAAGTCCGGCCCCCTTAGCTGTAAAAATAAATAGGTTCCACTCGCCACATGCGAAACCTTTCGGGGATAACGCGGCAAGAAGTACAAGAAGTACAACACTATATGTGTTGCTTAGTTGCGTTTTGCGTTCCGACATTTTTTTCGTTGATAAATTAGATTCAGTTGATAAAATACAATGAAAAACATACACATTACTTCATCTGTATTCTCTGGTTGTCGCGCTGAGAGCGATGATGATTACAATAATATTTTTCAGGTGTTCGCCTCGCACAGTAAAATACATATAATCCACTTTAAGGTTATTCTCGAGGAAAAAAAACGTCTCAGGTGTTGTGAAAAACAAGACATAAAGCCAACAATTTACTCTCGCCCTGGATGTCATTTAAGTAAAAGTATCCAAGAGGAGGAAAAACTTGAAAACAATCTCGGTGCACTCAGGTGCCTTTTCCTTGAAGTACGTAAACACGCTCAGGGTTGGCGGTAACAAACTTAATTCATTTACTTACAGAGTTTTTCGTACATCGAATTGTTCGTTAGTCGAAATACTTTTGTGTTATCTAATATTAACATTGTTTAATTCATTTTTTAAGGGTTATTTGTATTCAATTTTAACTAAAATTAACTTTTTTAAGCAGCACAGTTTTATTTTCACAATTTGAGTTAAATTGCCTAAGCGCTATTGGACTCTAACCATTATCTTTTAATAACACAATCTGAGATTTATTTATCTCACAAGATTTATTTTCACGCTAACGGTTTACAATGTACTGATTACTTTTCTTGCTTTGCTTATATCGACTTTGCGGCTCAATGTTTCAAGCGACCTGGCTCTCCGCAGAATTCCTGCTTGTATATATAGGTACGAAAGAGACGATTATTGCGTGTTCGAGATTATTTTATAGTGGACTGTACCAGAGCAATATACTATCAACTATTTAATCATTATATAATATTAGCTGTTTGACTCTATTACAGTTGCACACCAGTAAAACTACGTGCCTGTAGATGTACAGGTTCATGTATACACAAACTCATAGTTCGGAATTTAATACTTTCCATATGGGTAACAACATTTTTAAGTTCGTGAGTTGAATCATTCGTAGGTTAAATTGTTCGCCACTCGAGGTGGGAGTTTATTTAGTAAGTAAGCAGGGAATTTAATAAAAAGCTATCTTTCTTTGGCCCCGGCGCAAGAAGTTGAGTCCATTTGCATGGTGGTAGGGGGGGAGTCCACAGTGGCCAATTACTAAATATGATACCCGTGGGAGGCCCAAGCCCAGCGAGAGGGCCAAAGTATCGGCAAAGTTTTGAGCGATAAAATACATCACTTTGAAAATGGCACTGTCTTTTTCGGGAGTTGGGGACACACACCGAATATTCCCGACACGCGTCGTCTGAAAAGATTTTCCAGTCTTCGGTAAAGATATGATTTAAAATAAAGTACATTAATGGAGTAGCTGTGATTTGTATGAATTTAGGTAACTTGGAATAGGAGTAGCTATGATTTGTAGATACTAAGATAAGTTGGAAATAGAGTAGCTATGATTTGTAGGTACTAAGTTGGAAATGGAGTAGCTGTGATTTGTATGTATTTAGGTAAGTTGAAATAGAGTAGCTATGATTTGTAGGTACTAAGATAAGTTGGAAATAGAGTAGCTATGATTTGTAGGTACTAAGTTGGAAATGGAGTAGCTGTGATTTGTAGGTAAGTATTTATGTAAGTTGGAAATATAGTAGCTATGATTTGTAGGTACTTAGATACGTTGGAAATGTAGTAGTTATGATTTAAATGTATTTAGATAAGTTGGAAATGGAGCAGCTATGATTTGTAGGTATTTAGATAAATTGGAAATTTATTAAATTATGTTTTGTAGGGTTTGTGTATTCACACAGTGAAAATTCATTTTATTTACAATAAAATTATTTTTTCTTAAACGTAGTTTAATAGAGATATAAAATAGTATTGTGAAAATTAAACTATGTTTAAGAAAAAATAATTTTATTTTAAATATTAAATTATGATTTGTATGTATTAATATAAGTTGTAAATATAAGTCATAATTTGTACGTATTGAGGTAAATTGGAAATGGTGTATCTATGATTTGCATGTATTTATATATGTATGTTGGAAATGAATTAGCTATAATTTGTTCATTTTTAGGTCAGATACAAATGGAGAATCAATTATTAGTTTGTATAGAGATTAGTTGGAAATGCTAATGGAATGTTAAAATAATACATTGGTTAAGTAGATATAATTAGTACATACGTCACCATTTATTATTATTAATTTATAATGGCCACAATCTAGATTTTTTTCAGTGTGATAGAAAAAATATCATGGCTATGGAAATAAAAAAAAACTATATTTTCTTTGTTGGATCTCCTTAGTATTAAAAGAGAAATAAGTGCCGTCAAATTTAATTATAGTTTTTTGTGAAAAACTATTTTTTTTTTGTAATTGGTTGTAAATATTATTATTTATTTATTTTTAAATGTGTAAATATTATTTGTCCAATTTATATTTTGTTCAAAATCAACAGAACCTAAATAACTACTGTTCTCTTTCCATACTTAATATTAATTTATTGAAAACTTTAAAAGGCCATACCGTAAAATAAAATATCATGTAAATTTAAAGCTCCAAAAAGTCTCCGTAACTATATAAAAATTAAAAGCAAAAAAAATGTCTTCAATGAGCTACTTTCGCTGAAAGAGATAAAATTTCCGTGTGGCATCGCAAAGGCTCGGAATCAGAAAGGAATTGTGTAAAATGAAAGAAAAAAGGCGCTCCTCGTACCCATTCTGTGGGCACTGCTGGTTAATCATGGTTTCTGTGAACAAAAGCGATCTCTTGCGACAAACCTCTTCATGCTTCCTGCAGCTCGGGCTCACCCAGTTCTCAAACGCTCGGTCTTTTTACTCCGCTACACTTCTCAATGGTCTGGATTTGCTATTTGCCTGAAACGCGAACCCGAAGATTCGATTTCTCGTCTCCGGATCTGAAGATTAACTCCAATCTAATCTAATCTAAGTTGCAAAATATATGTTACATTAAAGATTCACATTAGATAAGACAAAAATTGTATAGCGCCTTTTATGACAGTGTGTCACTACAAAGGCGCTTGTCCGTATGATTGGACGAAGAGGTCTTGAGACTTCTTTTAAATGGTCTCTCTATATCCAGTTCCCTCAGTGAGGCGGGAATAGCGTTCTAAGTCATTGGAGCGGCTGCCTTGAATGCTCTGTCTCCAAAAATAGTGCGGGGCCTTCTTGCAGGGATGTCCAGGCAGCTGCTTCTTGATGCAGCTGACCCCAGTGTTTGTCCGCGCAAGGTTGTAGTAGCTGGAGACATTATATGCACTTTCACAAACAGACATGCACAAGCTCACGCATAAACATGTCGCATGTGGTCCTACAATATAAACACCCGAATCTCACATAGACATACACCCTGCAACTCTTGCCGACCTTCCCTGAAAACAGGGGTGACATCGTTGTAATTATGGCTCTGGAGGAGACTCTGGAGGAGGAGAAGTTGCAGAGTGTATGTCCGTTTGAGATTTGGTTTTTATGTTGTAGGTTCACATGCGGCATGCTTAAGCGCAAACTTGTACGTGTCTGCTTGTGAGAATGCATGTTATGTGAATCCCCAATGTTACATATCTTTGCAATTTTCATTAGATTAGATTAGATAAGTTAGGTTAGGTTAAGTTTTATAAACATTTATAAGATAAACCAATCTTTCAGTATATTCTACAAAAAAAAAAGATGATTGAAAGAACTGAAACTTTTTTATTACAGTTTTTGAGTATTATATGAAGCAGTTAGGTTTTCTGAAAGTTCTTCACTTATTCTTTCAGGCGCTTTACAATCCGAGCGCAATTTTGATGGTAGACATTTTTTCTATGCAAATTCGGGCGTCTTTTCGATGCAAAGCGGTCGGCGGATAAAACTAGCTTTCAGCTCGTCTCAAATGGAATATTTTTGCTAAGTAACCGATCGTGGTAGGAATGTTAAAAGGGCAAATGCATTCAGAGATCTGACTTCCACTTTAGTACTGTAAGATGTCTGTTTTAGACATAAAAAAAAAATGTACGAAAAGAGTCTGTAAGAGATAAACGAATTTGGATGAAAATGTTTTAGTGTCATTTTTATTCTTGTAACACTTAGTACTTATACGTGGACTTACATTATAAAAACCTAATCTTTAATGAACATAAGCTCTGCAATTTTTGCCGACCTTCCCCGAAACAGGATTAACATTGCCAAAATGAACCATTTTTTACAATACGGGTGGTCAGACTCGTAATAATAATAGTAATAATCTTAGGATGATTTATTTGAGTTTATATTGTGTGTATCACACCTCAAGAGCCCTCTGCGAGCTTGGTCGTCGCTGTAGAAAGCGCCAATTCTCAAGCAAGACCCAGTTGTTGTAAGGCTGGATGGACCTTTTGATGACCGGTCTTTGGTAAAGGTTTATGAATTTTTCATCCCAGCGATGAGCAAATTTGAATATATAAATGGTATATTTTTTGTGCTCTGCCGGGATTCGAACCCACGACCTTCCAGTTACGAGTCCGAAGTGTTACCACCTGGACTACGGACCGGTCGTACTTACCTATAAATCAAGAAATACAAAAATTAATTACAGACAGCTATATAAAACAAAAACACTAAGCAAAAACAATAAAACTAAAATCTACAAAACATCTACAAAAAATTAAAATTGAAAACTTCCAAGCCTTAGCTTACAGATGAGTAGTTAAATATTGATGTTTTCATAATTGTAATGTCCATGTACTCGTATATTTAATCATGGAAGTTGGAATGATACGTATTGTATAAACTTTTGCTGGTTGCAATCGAAACAATCTCTTGGTTGGTCATGAATCCTTCTTTCATTCTTTCTTGTAGTTTAGGTATTTACCTCTTTCATTTGAAAGAGCCCAGATCTCGCAAATTACTTGTTTATATAACCACATGTATTACTGTCAAAAATATAACTAACACTACGATAAAAAATGCTGTACACACATCAGCTATGACATTGTTTTTGTACACACCACAAATTATCCTGGCTTACGCCCAAGCGGCATAAACGTTTATTGAACAGAAATATAAATCAATAAAAAAATAAACAAGTTGAAATTTTCCTTTATAACAAAATATACAGCCACCGTCATAAAAATAGTTTTTAAAAAAGCTGGCCTTTTTAATAAAACTGCAGTGACATTAACGCAAGCATAATAAAATCGTGTTTTTCTAATAGTTTACAAAGATGTCAATAGTGAGGCTCCTTCATACTTGTCTGTCATGTTCTCACTTGTTGAGATAGATTTGAGACGCCAAACGCTCTGATCTTCCGGGTGTGGGGTGGTTAATTTAGCCCAACCGTCACGTCAGACACGCACTAATTTTGAGGGCCGTGACTTCCGGTTTGCGGGCCCAATGGAGTGGACAACCACCTAATGTGAGGGAGGCAGAAACTATTGGAGTCTTTAAAGAAGCACTACAAAAATCTTATCCGTGATTTGAGAGGGCCCTTGGGTATGACACACACAAAAACGGCGCACTTTGACTATGTGTATCTTTTAAATAAATTATCCTTGTATATAAATATTTTCACAGTTCGAATGTAAATATTTATTATGAAATACATATACGTTTTAACTATAAAATATGGATATGTTAAGTAATATACCTACGTTAATTGAGTGTGTAATTTGTAATATTCGTAAAACCCTGAAGACTACTTAGCAAAGCAGCAGTATTGTCGCTAATTCTCAATAATTCACATGGTGCCAAGTCGATGGCGCTGAGCGTTGCTATCTGCCTCGGTACATACTTCACGATCCCAAGTGTGTCACGGCATATTTGTCATAGATAACTCCTCTAAAGATAGCTCGTCCATGGACAAATCGGTCACAAGACGGTTCGTCCACACAGCTTTTAGGACTCGGCTTTTTGATATCTCGTCCACATTTAATCTAATCTAAGTTGTAAAGATAATAATTATGTTACATTGGAAATTCACATCACATGCATTTTCACAACCAGCACGTACAAGTTCGCACTTGCACATGCCGCATGTGAACCTACAACATAAAAACCAAATCTCAAATGAACACACACCCTCCAACTCTTGCCGTCCTTCCCTTAGACAGGGGTGACATTGGCAAAGTGAATCATTTTTACAGCATGGGTGGTCAGCCGCATATCAACTTATAAGTCTAGGATCATACACGACAAATTACATTTTTAAATCAATAAATAATAATATGTATGGGCATCAAAACTAAAACAAAAAACAAATTCCAATTTAATACACCCTAGCCGCCAACATTACATACATATCGGTTACTGACAATTCAGTCATACGATAGTTCTTGCACACGACTTTTCGGTGATCGAGTATAGGTTCACTTACAGTTCTATAACAGAAAACTTGCTCTCAAGAAAACCTTTGTTATTACTGTAGTTTAAATAAATTTTACTTTTCTACAATGGACCTAGCTGTGGACCATATTATATTGTAGGTGACCGAAATGTCATTTACCAAAAAGTAGTCTGGACGAGCTTACATGTGATTGAATTATCCGTACCTGATGTGTCTGTGGATGAATTATCTGTCACCAAGTTGTGTGTGACTGAAAAAATGTGTGGACGATATGTCGTGTCTCCGATTTGTCCATGACCAGGCAATCTGTGGAAGGATATTCAACGACCAATTTGTAGTAGTACCCATCATATTTTTTCTGTTTTTGTTTTTTGTTTTTTTAGATAGATTTGTGGAAAGGAATGTAATCCACCAACCTATTTTGCCTGGCCAGTTGTCTTCATGCGAAAGCAGAAGCTTGTGTGCATGCAACGTCATCCATAAAGTAATGCTATGGAAAACTTAAATTATGATGAAAAATGTGAATCAATTTGCGAGTACTATCTATAATCTAAGTTACAAAGATAAATAAACATTCAAAAGTCATATCAAATGCATGCCCACAAACAAAAACGTGTAAGTTCAGGCTTACAAATACTGAATGTGTACTTGCAAATTACAACCAAACCTCAAATGAACATAAGCCCCGCAACTTTTGCCGACCTTCACTGAAACAGGGGTGACATTGGCATAGTGAGCAATTTTTTTACAATATGGGTGGTCAGCCTCATACCAATCTATAAGTCAAGGAATCCTATCTGAATGGAAAATATTTTTAAGTCGTCAAGTGGTGTATATTGTTTATATTGTGTCAAAGTCATGTCGATAAATTGTAGTGTGACCGATTTGTCCATAGCCAAGCAATCTGTGGACGGGTTGTCTGTGCCCGATTTGTCGTGGAGCCCGATCCCAAGACGATGTGGGCCACGATACATTACTGTCACAAGCTGGTAGCGTTTTAAGCACCATTTCTCATTAGCGCGGACCGCACACCCGGGAGCTTATTGGTGCGCAGAGCTGGGTCGACGGAGACGGAGGTGAAACGTAGCTACCAAAACTAGATACATGTTGCTGCTCCCTGTTGTGTCGTACCTACATTACACGAGTAATGGACTATAATTCCATAGATAACAAAATTGCGACTTAATCTAATCTTATCTAAATTGCAAAGATGTTACATTGGGGATTCACATTATATGCATTCTCACAAGCAGATGCCGCATGCGAAGCTACAGCGTAAAAATCCAAATTTCATACCGACCTTCCCTGAAACAGGGGTGACATTGGCAAAGTGAATCATTTTTACAGCATGGGTGGTCAGCTACATACCAACCTATAAGTCAAGGAACAGTCTGGAACTGATATAAATAAATTGTAATTGTTAACTAAGCACTGTTTTCTTGTAGACATTTTTGACGTTTGCCCACCGAAAAATATATATGTGCTGATTTTTTACTTTTTTGGCATCGGAAAAAATTCAAAGGTTTAGTATTGGTAGAAAAATTGAGTATAAAAAAAGGATATAATTTTTTATATTCTGAAAGATCAAAAACTCAAAGGAGGCGTTATTTGATTTTCCATATATTTTCCTCTGTTAAATTGATGTTTACGCGATGGTGGAGTATTTGTGATTGAATATTTATGATGCTGACCATCCATACGGTAACAAATTGGTTGACTTTACTAATGCCACTCTTGCTTCATGGAAGGGCGACAAGATTTACAGGGTATACATGTTCATTCGAGATTTGGGTTGTAATTTTGTAAGTACACATAAAGCATGTTTAAGCCCAAACTTAGATATGATTGATTGTGGGCATTTCATATGAGACTGATAAATTATTAAAATTTCATTGCACCTAAGATTAAAGACATAGTACACCATCTATAATCTATCATCTAAGCTGCAAGATATGTTAACATTTAAAGCTCATATGAAATGCATGCCTACAGACAGGCACATGTAGGTTCGCGCCCACACATTCTGCATGTGTGCATACAAATAAAGAAAACCTCACATGGACATAAACCTTGCAACTCCTGCCGCCGTTCGATCTATGTATATTATTTCAAATAAAATTTACAAGCTTCGTTGTATATGTAATGCATGAGTAAGTAAAAACACAAGTTATACAAATGAACCTGTTGAAATATTCACGCTGCTATTCTCAAACAGAAAAGCTATGGCTTATACGCGGCCTACAGTGAATTTTCCCTCCAAAAAATCGATGATCCGTAGAACAGTTTTAGATCAAATGTTTTGTGAATAGTCCTGATAGAGTGTAAAAGTTGTTACAAAGTGTTATAAAATTCGTTGCATAACCGTCAATATTTTATGAAAAAAAAAACCTCTAACAAAGGACTGATGTAAAGACATGGAAGTAGTTATTTAATGAAGTGGCTATGAATGTGATTTAGTTGCAATCGAAATGATGCACCGTCTTTGACACCATGCATTGTTTATAGTGTTTCCTCGCTCACGACATGTTTTTGTCATTGTTTATGTAAGCAACGTGTCTCTACTCCGTCTTCAATCTGTGTACCTATCACTATAGAAACTCATGGAATCACCATGGCAATGGCTTTTGTTACTAGTGTTGTTTAAAGTATGAAAATATCTGATAAATTTCGAATTCAAAAATGTTCCAACCTCATTGTGTACGGGATGATTTTCAGAAGTATCTATTACCGCGAGCATAAAAGTTACAAAATTGAATAAGCAAGTACCTACATGCTTGAACATCACTAGTTCTAGAAATGGCTGTCATTTTTGCAAGCAAAATATTTCAAGAAATGAAAAGTAAATTTTATGAACGTAATCATATAAAATAGTATACTTTTTAGGGTTAATCTGTTTACAGAGTGAAAGTCCATTTTTAATAATTTGAAAATTCAAATGGATAAAACAAAGTTTTAATTCACTTATTTTTTTTTTTTTTTTGTGCTCGAACATTTTCGCTCTTTCTTCAGGAGCAGAATAAAAAAGAAATAAGTAAGTGAATTAAAGCTTTGTTTTATCCATTTGAATTTTTAAATAATATAAAATAGTTTTTTTAAGTTTTCTTTTGTTGGCAAATTTAGAAAATATCCTGTTTGGCATTTATATGGATTTTTTTCCAATTAGGTAACACAACTGTTGACAGTTGCAAGGTTACCGAGGATTTTTGTATGAACAGTGGGTTAGCACACTCCTAATTTTCTAAGGGTTGCTTTCTTAGCTCATCTAGTTTTTATACATTGCTGAGTAAAGGTCTAGAATAAAAAGTTTTAACAATTGTGGTTTTAGTGTGGTGACATTTAACTGAACAAAAGGACTGAAAGTTCGTGTAAGTTTGTCCTTTTCATAAATTTTAAAGATGCATAACTGCATAAAGTTCTTGAAATTGCACTCCTTTAGACAAAGTTTTCAATATGAATCCTTTATATGGGAAGACGCAATTGTCAATTGTATACAAAATGAAGTAATAGTCATTCAAATATCTATAAGTACGAGTATATTATTTTCATGGCGATGTTGCTACGTAACTATGATGTGTTGTTTATGGATTTATGTTTTTAAAAGAAAAGAAAAGAAGAAGTGTGAAATCCTGTAATTTAAGAAGTTTTTTATGAGGTCTCTTTTATAATAATTTCACATACTATGAGGGATTTCAGCTATACCACGAGATCATAAGTACATACATACTAGTCAAAAACTTTCAACCTAATCTAATCTAATCTAAGCTGCAAAGATATATATCATTTAAGATTTATCTTAAATGCATTCCCACAAGCAGACATGTATAATTTCGCGCTAACACATGCCGCATGTGGACCTACAATATAAAAACCCAATCTCAAATGAACATAAGCCCTGCAACTCTTGCCGTCCTTCCCTGAAACAGGGGTGACATTGGCAAAGTGAACCATTTTTTACAGTATGGGTGATCAGCCGCATACCAACCTATAAGTCAAGTGTGTCAAGTGTGTGTCAAATGTGTAATATCGACACCTTAAATATAAAAATGAATTAATGGCATATTAATCTACCATGGATTTTTCAGATAAATGCAACATTTACTCCTATTTTCTAAGAAGGAAAACACTACGAAAGTGTGAAAATCCTGTAGGTAGTTCAAAACTTTTTCATGAGCACTTCCTTACAGTTAGTTCACTTACTGTGAGAAATTACACACAATAAAAATGTTTATCCAACGATTTCTCAAATCAATGAATCAGCATTTATTCAGTTGTACCTTTAAAGTGGGGATAGGAACCTTGTATATTTATTCACCACAGTTCCCATCAAGATCATCATAATCATCATACTTCACGCTGAAGAAGCCCATCGTAGAAATGGGCGAAACGTCCGGAAGCTCCAGCTCCCACAGACCACGGCAACAGATCCCAAATATCTAGCTGATTTAATCAAACCAGTCACCCTCGGCAAAAAAAGCCTAACACTGCGCTCAGCTGAGACTGGAGCCAAATCAAGGATTGAAGAACCTATAAGAAGAGTTAACACAGTGTTTGGAGAGCGTGCATTTGCAGTTGCTGGCCCTCTGGCCTGGAACCACCTGCCACATCATGTGAGAGAGCTAGAGGACCATGGAAAGTTCCGGAATGCACTGAAGACAAGCAAATTTCTGGCATCGTTTGCACCAGCGCCCTTGGAGTGACTACATCACGAAACGGCGCTATAAAGACATCATCAACTCATCATCATCATCATCATCCCGGAAAAATCACTCCAGCATCATCAGCCGGCCGTGTAAGCCTAAAACTCTTACTTATATATTTACATCTTAGATTTTAGATTATAGAAAATAAATGAAAGTTTAGAGTATTAAAATGTCATTTAGTGGTTCATGTTTTGGTGTGACGGTTAGTGCGCCCAAGTATGTGGATGCTTCCCCTCCGCCACCTCAACTTCCGACAGAGGGACATGTCCTCATTAACGAGCACTGCTAATTGCGCTACTTGATGATCACGCCAAGGTATTACACATTTATACTAGACACATTTATACTAGACACATTTATACTAGACACATTTATACTAGACACATTTATACTAGACACATTTATACTAGACACATTTCTACTAGACACATTTATACTAGACACATTTATACTAGACACATTTATACTAGACACATTTATACTAGACACATTTATACTAGACACATTTATACTAGACACATTTATACTAGACACTCGATACAACGGCGGCGCCTCGGTGCACAAACGTCTCGAAAATCGCACGACACTTTGATTCCGATAATTAATTTCCTAGTGAGATTATTTTTAAATTAAAAATATGTACGTAGTCTTGATGACCATTGAGTTGAATGAAAAAAATGTGTAAAACGGATCATATTTTATTGTGTTAATAGTTGATTGAATTAGAATCTTATCTAATCTAATCTAAGTTGCAAAGATATGTTACATTGAAGATTCACATTACATGCATTTTTACAAGCAGACACGTACAAGTTTGCGCTTTCACATGCCGCATGTGAACCTACAACATAAAAACCAAATCTCAAATGGACATTCATCCTGCAACTCTTGCCGTCCTTCTCTGAACAGGGGTGACATTGGCAAAGTGAACCATTTTTACAGCATGGGGGGTCAGCCTCATACCAACCTATAAGTCAAGGAACAAACACGACATTTTACATTTTTTAAATCAATAAATAATAATATGTATGGACATTACAACTAAAACAGAAAACAAATTCCAATTTAATAAACCCTAGCCGCCAACATTACTGATCAACCGCCATTTCTCTAGTCTAGGATACTGATTGTTATTCAGGTACATAACTATTTGATAATATTAAAGGCATTGATAATTTTAGAAAAACTTAGACCGTCCGTAGTCCAGTGGTAACTCTTTGGACTCGTAAATGAAACGCTGTGTGTTTGAATCCCGGCGGAGCACAACAAATATACCATTTATATTTTCAAATTTGCTCTTCGCTGGGTTGAAAAAACTCATAAACCTTTACCGAAGACCGGTCGTCAAAAAATTCATCAAGCCTTACAGCAACTGGGTCTTGCTTGAGAATTGGCGCTTTTAACAGCAACGACCAAGCTTGCAGAGGGTTTTTGAGGTGTGATACACACAAAAACAGCACTCACCAAATAAATCAGCCTAATTTAACCCCAGCAAAATCAAAACAATATGCTTCGCTGATCGTATGTAAATTAATTACTTATGTCCATTGAGGTTTCATATTATTAAAAAGTGAGTATTGTCGTGCCGCGTCGCTATGGAGAAACGTACCGATATTGATTTCTGTAATACGCAAGCAGATAATTTGATAGCGATTATTATTTATCATAATAATACACGATAAGAGCGTCTTTTGTTGTGGAAAGAAGCATTGTCACTGAAACGGGAACAACGAATCACCACCATCATCATTGTTACTAAAAAGTAATTACAGTATATATTATGTATATCTATAATCTATAATCTAGGTTGCAAGGATATATTCATTCAAAGCTCTCAGATGTATGCCCACAAACAAACACGTGTAGTTCGCGTTTACAAATGCTGAATGTGTACTTACAAAGAAAATCCAAACCTCAAATGAACAAGAACACCAGCCCTACAACTTTTGCCGACCTTCCCTGACACAGGGGTGACATTGG
The DNA here is from genome assembly GCA_951799405.1 of Agapetus fuscipes. Taxonomy (NCBI): domain Eukaryota; kingdom Metazoa; phylum Arthropoda; class Insecta; order Trichoptera; family Glossosomatidae; genus Agapetus; species Agapetus fuscipes. The sequence continues at coordinate 5,544,061 of OX637332.1, forward strand.
CAAAGTGAACCACTTTTTACAGTATTGGTATAGTCAGCCTCATACCAACCTATAAGTCAAGGAATACCAACCTATAAGTCAAGGAATACCAACTTATAAGTCTAGGAATACCAACCTATGTAAATCTATCATCATAGGTACTAAAAGTAATTACAGTATATTGTGATCTAAAATTGAATAAAAAAAAAATCATTTTGAGAAACTATGCCTTTGTTTTAATCATTGAAAGATGATTTTGAAAACGGGTGTCACAAATAATTTTCCGTTTCGGTGTTTATTTCAAACCCTAAAATTAAATACCGGCAAGGTTTACTCAGCCTTCACAAGAAATGAGCACCAGCCCTGAGGGAGCTGGGAAACCCCCACTTCAACTGAAGTGGTTGGCGTAAGGCCGGCCCCCTTACCTGTGAAAATAAAAAGGTTCACTCTTGCCAACGCCACCCCTGTCTTAGGAAAAGACGCCATAATTTCAGAACTCATATTGATTTGTCGCTTGGGTTTTATTTTGTAAGCATTCGCAAAGAATTTGTGAGCATGAACGTATCTGCTAGCGGCCATACATTTCTTATGAATCCTATATTCATCTGAAAATACATCGCTGCAACTTAGATTATACATTGAAAATATTTGTTTGCATCTTAGATAAGTGATTTAACTCGGTTTTTTCTAGATCATTATTTTATTCGCTCGCATATTCATATCACTTGTCGTTTATAATAATTAAAAGACTGTTTGTTTTTTCGTTAGAACAGTACGGCTGCTATAGAATTAAGTAAAAAAGCTTTTTCATGTTTTACAAGTTTTTTTCAAAACTTCCCACACCCCTCACCACCGAAAACAATTTTTAATTTGAAAACGCGGGACACTTTTTGCAAAAAAAAGATTTTTCGGAAAATTCGTGACTTTTTTTTGTGATTATGAGGAAAGCGAGGCTTTCACATTGTTCATCAGGAATTAAATTTACACCATACTATCTAAAATTTTCCTTGCATTATTTTAACATGATTTTTGTATCTTTTGCCGCCTTGTTTAAAGAAAGGACTACATAGGATTTTTTAAATATAATATTGTTGATGAACGGTTGTTCTGGTTTATGTTTGAAATAAAGCAGTGTCGATTCTATCTCTGTCAGATTTGTAAAAAAACTTGACCCAAGATGTCAATGGTTATTCTAAATGTAAATCTAAGCTGCAAAGATATGTATCATTTGAGGTTCATATTAAATGCATTCCCATAAGCAGACACGCATAATTTCGCTCTCACACATGCCGCATGTGGACCTACAATACAAAAAAAATCAATCTCAAATGAATATAAGCCCTGAAACTCTTGCCGACCTTCCCTGAAACAGGGGTGACATTGGAAAAGTGAACCATTTTTTACAGTATGGGTGGTCAACCTCATACCAACCAATCAGTCAAGGAATACATGCAATTTAAAATATAACACAAATAAAAACACTAAACAATTAAACAGTAAAAAACTAAAACATACAAAACATATTCTTTAAAATTTTATTTTTTTAAAAGCCTCAGCTTTGACCGCCAGCATAACAGATCAACCGCCATTTCTTTCAGTCCTTGCATACTTCTTTCATTTCATCCAGAGTCATAACCTTTTTCATACAAGCTCTCCTTTTATTATGCCTCTGGATATCCCATTTATTCTCTATTTCGAAAATTTGGTCCATCCATTCCTTTCTCGGTCTGTTATTAAGAATAAATAATTAAAAAAAGTGGATCATGGAAATTCCAGGGCAGGAAGACATTTTCTTTATTTTTGAAATAAAAACAAGAAATTTGATTTGATGTATTATGTTTTTTTTAGTAGTTATATGATTGAGAACGCTCGAGAAATTGAACAAGAACAGTGTTATCCTTTGTAATTAAATTTTATTAACTAAAATAGATATTTCCATAGCAGAATAATGCAGAAGTAAAGAATATAAAAATATACTATCGCGTTATATGGCTGAACTAATAGTTTTTCTTTTGTTTGCCAACACACAAAAGTTTTTAAATTATTCAATTTGAAAGTAATATTTTTTTTCAGCTGGCAGCGAATGGCCGCTTTTCGCAGCGTAATCGGTGACTCTAATGTACGGCCCGTTCTGTTATTTTGACAAAATTGCTAATTTATATACTTCGTAAATTAGGCGCCGGCAACCTTGCAGGCGAATAACTCGCGTCTAATTATTTCAACAGGGAGGAATGAATCTCTCCTTGGGAAAAATACGCACCTGTAAGTTTCTCCGAGAATTTAATAATGGAGACAAGCTAATATTTATTATTGTACAGTTTTATGGGATTTCTGACGATCACAAAAAGATGGATGTCGTGGTAGAGGAAGACTGAGAAAGGTATGAATTGACCAAATTTCCGAAATAGCGAATGAATGGGATATCCAGAGTCAGAAGGTTATGACTCTGCATGAAATGAAAGAAGTATGCAAGGACCGAAAAAAATGGCGGTTGATCTGCAATGATGGCGTTTGAGGTTGAGGCTTTACAAATTTTATTTTTCACTTTTTTATAGAATATGTTTTGTTGGTTTTAATTTTTGCTTTTTCATTGCTTTGTGTTTGTTTGTTTTATATACTTAAATTTAATTGTTTGTATTCCTTGTTTTATAGGTTGGTAGGAGGCTGACCACCCATACTGTACAAAATGGTTCACTTTTTAAATTTCACCCCTTTTTCAGGGAAGGTTGGCAAGAGTTGCAGGGCTTATGTTCATTTGAGATTGGGTTTTTATATTGTAGGTCTACATGCGGTATGTGTTAGCGCGAACTTATACATGTCTGCTTGTGGGAATGTGTTAATATGAATCTTAAATGATATATGTCATTGCAGTTTAGATTGAGATTTAGACAAATCTAGGGTTGATATCAAATCAAGGAAAGACGTTTAAAGGCGTTTTCACAGTTTCTATATATCGGACGTGAAACATTGTCCGGATGATAGCTCAGTTGGTACAGTGATTGAATTTAATGCCGTGGGCGTCAGAAATGATTTCCCGTTTCGGTGTTTATTTCAAACCCCAAAATTAAATACCGCCAAAGCTTACTCAGCCTTCACAAGAAATGAGTACCAGCACCTTCGGTAGCTGGGAAACCCACACATCAACTGAAGTGGTTGACGTAAGGCCGGCCCCCTTACCTGTGAAAAAAATTGCCACTCGCTTAATGCAAAAACCCTTTGAGGGCAACGCGGTAAGAAGTTACACTGTATGTGTAGCTCAAATAAAAAGCAATAGTTCATTACAATATATATAATACCTTATTGTGGATTAAAATAATAATTTGACTGACTCGATGAGCCTTGTATATTGTGCGAATTATGCAGAATTCACATTTACCAAGTGGATGAAATTGCCACTTTAAAAGTAAAACTGAATAAGGACTGATTCACTGATTTCGTCACTTATTCAATTTAAAAATTCCGCTTTTTTCAAATTTTCTACGAGAGGTAACACCATTAAAGTGTGTTTGAAAGTGTGAAAATCCTGTAGTTAAGCTTGTCACGAGTAATTCCTTATAAGGAGTTCACTCACTATGCTTTATCCAAGATTTCTCATATCACTGAATAAGTACTTATTCAGTTTCACCTTTAAAAAATAAAAATTAAATTAGGCTGATTTATTTGGTGAGCGCTGTTTTCTGTGTATCACACCTCGAGAGCCCTCTGCGAGCTCGGTCCACGCTGTAGAAAGCGCCAATTCTCAAGAAAGACCCATTTGCTGTAAGGCTGGATGAACCTTTTGATGACCGGTCATTGGTAAAGGTTTATGAATATTTCAACCCAGCGAAGAGCAAATTTGAAAATATAAATGGTACATATTTTGTGCTCCGCCGGCATTCGAATCCACAACCTTCCATTTACGAGTCCGAAGTGCTACCACTGGACTACGGACCGGTAAAACTTTAAGGTGTCGATGTGCACGACTTCTGCAGCTAAGATGATCGAATGCAAAATCGTGTCACGTAGGTTTATACGTGCATTGAATTTGAAATGTTATTAAAATTTCAAATATGAAACTTGTTTTATGTCTGAAGTTTCACGCAAATGCAAAACCAATATTTGCCTGGCTCACAAGAAAATAAAACGTTAATCCTGAATAAATGCGCTGAAATAATTTCAACACTAATAAAATTTGTCAATTATTATAATAACCTGAGCTCTATCCTCTGCTTGTTTTAAATAGTGTGAATGAACTTGATATTTAATGTGTATTTTGTATTCTAACCTAATCGTGTGTTGGGCCCGGTATATTCAAGTTTAGTAATACTTAAGTTGACTAATACTTGAACTTTTATTCAAAATACTCCAGTTCGAGGTAACTAAAACCGAAAATTACCGAAGTGACAAGCCCCGCTCCTTGGGAATAATTACAATGTCATTCAAAAGCTTTAAAACAAACAACTGGTTGTAAAAATCAAATGTCTAACCTTTATTAAAAGCTGAAAAACGACACAAAAAATGTTCAGTTTGCCACAACTTTGATGTATCCTTACATTAAAAAAAAAGCTGCTGTTTGTGAAGACGACGCCATCTTGAAAATCTTTGGTTAAGTAACTTAATATTTACTGGCAAAATTTGGTGAGTAAATTGTAATGAAAATTTAACTAAAATTTCATTTTAATTAACTTTAGTATCCTTGAAAATACATTATAATTGTAAATATGTAGTTATTACAATTGTAAATATATATGTCACACGACCGTAATTTTAGCTTAATTCTAACGGTATAGTATGCTGTCAAATAGGTACCTATAGATATTTTTTGCAAAAGAGATTTTTCAGCTATCGGGTTTTGTTAAATCGTACCTACTCTCTTTGAGTCATTAGTGTTTATTATTTGCTCTAAGTATTGTTAAAAGTCTTCACAGAAAAATAAAACTTTAAAAGTCGTTACTATTTATTAGGATTCCCCGCGTCCTTCTCAACTCTAGCTACACACTTTTCACTCTCAAATCTCATTTTTTCACATTACTTCCCTTCACGATCGCTCATTTAGACAGCACAATGGGAACTTAATCCAAAAAAGACAAAACAACGGCAAAACAAAAAAAACACGGTCGCTTGCCATTAATAAGCTCTGCTTTTTTATTGTTTTTCGTTAATGTCATTTGAGAGATAAGAGCCGTGATAAAATTGTTCACTGTATTTTTTTTCCTTTACATTTTCTTGTATTATATTTCATTCCCATAGCGAACGAGGTGGTATTGTTTTTTTTTGTTCCAACCATCAGATAACGGAAGTCGGAAAAAATGACATTTATTTTATTGTCTATTAACGGACTTTTACCGGAAATTATTTCCACTTCGCCGTACTTTTGTTTCGGTGTGTGTATATATTTTTTAATTTGGAAAATGATACTCTTCTTGTTTGGAAACGGAGTCGGATTGTTCAACTGGAAAGCCGAATTTTGGATTGCTGCAGTTGAAAACTTCCTCGTAGTGAATGAGTCACCGGATGCCTGCTGAGGTTGCTTCATCAAATTATATATTGCTCATGTGAAGTTTGTAATTGAGCAAGGTTTCAGTTGTTGGAATACAAGATGATAATTGTAATACTTGTTTAGATAGGAACTGTCAGAGTAAAGCGTGGAAAGGGAAAGCCGAGGAAAGAATGGTAAGACCAAATAGGTGAGATTGCAAAAGAATAGAATCTGCAGAGTGAGAATAAGAGAAGAGTATGTATTGAAAAAGATGATGAATATTGAGGAAATGAAAGTGATTTTTAAGGACAGAAAAAAGTGGAGGCGCATCTGCGGAGGTACCGGCCACCCCTAGTGGAACGGCGGCAGGATACAGTACAGTACAGTATCGACGATTAAAAGGCAGTAGGATATAAGCGACATAAACTAAATTATTCAGGAGAGCAGTTCAAAGTTTGAGATTCTAGAAAAATGGTATAATTTTTTATTTTTTATCATATCGTTAAAATCAAAACAGCTCTAAAATAAAAAAAGAAAGGCATTTTATTGGCATTCCTATTATGTGGTTTTACGATGTTTTACGTTTTTTTGTGTCACAAGCGCCTTGAACAAAAAAAGCCAAAATCTTGTCGGTTACACCAAAACCACACTCGAAAACGCTGTTGTTTGCTTGGGCATACAAAACACAATAATCATTGTAGAGCTATGGGAGTTAGCGCATTAGAAAGAGCGGAAAATTTCAAGTAAGATAGCATTCATAACTCATTTTTTATGCCGATTAATTAATTTTCAAAAGGATGGTTTTAATTATTACTGTTTAATTGTTTAGTGTTTGTTTGTTTTATATACTCAAATGTAATTAATTGTTTGTATTCCTTGACTTATAGGTTGGTATGATGCTGACCACGCATACTGTAAAAAATGGTTCACTTTGCCAATGTCACCCCTATTTCAGGGAAGTTCGGCAAGAGTTGCAGGGTTTATGTTCATTTGAGAGTTGGATTTTATATTGTAGGTCCACATGCGGCATGTGTTAGCGCGAAATTATACATGTCTGCTTGTAGGAATGCGTTTAATATGAATTTTTAATTATATATATCTATGCAGCTTAGATTAAGATTTAGATTTGGTCTTCAGGAAAAATTATAAATTTAAACTGTTAGATTATTTTTAAAATAAATTGTATAGTGAAAATAAACAGCGTTTTGTTTGAATTTCATCCAAAAATTATAAAATTAAACAATATGAATTTTCACTGTGTCAATACACAAACAATACAAAATACTATAAATTTAACATTACTCCTTGGAATTTAAGAGAGGTGTTCAAAACAAATAACATTGAAGCGACAATCCTTAGACCATGACCGGCCGTTTGATAATGATGATAATGATTTCATAATATCGTATTGTAGAATGTAGGCGATGGTAATTTTGTAATTGAAAATGTATGATAGCTTTTCTTGGAACACTTTGTCCTTGTTCATTATTATACCTATTAAGGTCACCCTTATAGTCTAACGTGCTACAATAGAAGTGTACAAGAAGGTATAAACTACATATTCCTCAAGAACAAATCCGTATCAGATACACCTATCTGTTTTTTATCTAAGTTGCAAAGATATTTTGAAATTTAAAGCGTTTATTGAATAATCTAATCTAATCTAAGCTGCAAAGATATATATCATTTAAGATTTATATTAAATGCATTCCCACAAGCAGATATGTATAATTTCGCGCTAACACATGCCGCATGTGGACCTACAATATAAAAACCCAATCTCAAATGAACATAAGCCTTGCAACTCTTGCCGTCCTTCCCTGAATACACGCTTATAAACATACACGTGGAAGTTCATGCTTACACATGTTGTATAGACAGAAAAAAATCTCACATTAACATCAACTCCAACTCCTGCCGCCTTTCTCTGAAAGCAAGGCGGCATTGGAAAAAAGTGGATTAAGGTCTTGTAGCATTGGATGTCAGCCTCATACCAACTTATTATTTAAGGTACAAAATTTGTAAAAATTATGTGCTTAGGTAAAGCAAGTTATATTTGTTTAATTTTTTTCGTCCTAATCTAATCTAATCTAAGCTGCAAAGATATATATATCATTAAAGATTTATACTAAATGCATTCCCACAAGCAGATATGTATAACTTCGCGCTAACACATGCCGCATGTGGACCTACAATATAAAAACCCAATCTCAAATGAACATAAGCCTTGCAACTCTTGCCGTCCTTCCCTGAAACAGGGGTGACATTGGCAAAGTGAAACAATTTTTATATTATGGGTGGTCAGCCGCATAACAACCTATAAGTCAAGGAACTCCTCAGTTTTGAAATCTGTCAATGGATTGAAAACAATTTTAGAATTATAATGTATTTATTATATTTTATTTCGGGTTAGACCATGGTCTATTTGCAGCTGATCTTAATGGTCGTTACAACGCACACCACTATAACGCTTTCATAACTCGCCTTGAAAATGATTTCTGCTCGAGAAAGCGAAACGTCGGCAGATAAAAAGCATAAACGCTGACCATGAAAGTGAACGTAACAGTTAATCAATTAATTTAATTTAAGAAATTATTCTGGAGATTCATATTGCATGCATTCTCACAAGCAGACACGTACAAGTTCGCGCTTGCGCAACTTTTTTTTTTTTTTTTTTTTTTTTTTTTTTTTTTTTTTTTTTTTTTTTTTTTTTTTTTTTTTTTTATTATTATTATTTTTTTTTTTCTACAGCAGGGGTGGTCAGCCACATACCAACCTATAAGTCACCTTTCACTGTTAGAAAAATTATTCACTAAAATAATATAAAAATAGGATCTTGGTTCAGTTAAGCCTTAGGTGGATAAAATATGTTTTCAGTAACCTTGACAAGCCTTTGAAAGCGAAACAAAAACAAACAAAAAAAAACTTTACGCCTGTCAGGGTTTTCTTTTTCATTTCGACCTGAAATTATTGCTTGCAACAGGCATATTAAAAATATTATTGCGGGTTTAAATTGCAATAAATCACAAAGAAATGTCCAACTTTGCCGTCGACTTGCTGCGAAACTTTATTCCAAAATATGTCAACTTTTACTCGACGAGCTGGCTGGAAAATATAAATTTCGCTCCCACAGAGTTTCCAAGTGAAATTTTACCAATAAACGTTTGCATACTATTATTAATAGTCAAATTTCATACAGCTACTTTATTGAACGATGTACTTTAAACTCTTTTTCAACTACTTTTTTTTGTGATTTTAAACTTTCGATCTGTGATTAACAAAAAAACACATATCAGCTGAAAAAGATATCCATCCATCTTTTTTATCTTATTTGTTCGAATGCATTTTAAGCTCTTTTTCATCTTCCCTTTTATTGTAATTTTGAAGTTTCGATCTGTGATTAACAAAAAAACACAAATCAGCTCAAAAAGTTTTTTTTTTTTTTTTTTTAAATAGATTTGTGGAAAGGAATGCAATCTACCAACCTATTTTACCTGGCCAGTTGTCTTCATGCGAAAGCAGAAGCTTGTGTGCATGCAACGGCATCTGTTGAACCAGGGTCGAAGTTATCGTCGCGTGATTCGAACCAGCGTTATCCGGTTCCAAATAACCTGTCTTGATCCCCGCGACTATAACACCGACTATCCATCTATCTTTTTTATCCTATTAGTTCGAATGTATTTTAAACTACTTTTCATCTTCCTTTTTTTTGTGATTTTGAACTTTCGATCTGTGATGAACAGAAACCCACATATAAGCTTAAAAATATATCCATCTATCTTTTTTATCTTACTTGTTCAAATATAATATTTTGGCAAAATCTCGCATGTTCCAGTTACCAATGTTTCAAGAACCATCTTTATAGCATGCTTTAAAAAAGGCCAAAGCTGTCTGTAAAGTAAGAACTGTATAGGAAGTGTCGAGCTATTAAGTAGTCAAGCGACTGTGGTGTAAAGAACTCTGTAAGTGAACCAAATGTGAACGAAATTTTAAAACAAATTGCGTGAAATAAATAAATCAAAGTTTTTATTAAATTGCACCCGTAAATCTTATCTAAATCTAAGTTGCAAATATATGCAACAAATTGTTTTTTAAAATATATGTATATGTAATTTGTTCAAATAAAAGAAAAAAAAAAGTATCAGTTGAGATTAATATTGAATGCATTCTCACTAGCAGACACGCATAATTTCGCGCTCACATATGCCGCATGTGGACCTACAATATGTATCAGTTGAGATTAATATTAAATGCATTCCCACTAGCAGACACGCATAATTTCGCGCTCACACATGCCGCATGTGGACCTACAATATAAAAACACAATCTCAAATGAACATAAGCCCTGCAACTCTTGCCGACTTCCCTGAAACAGGGGTGACATTAGCAAAGTGAACGATTTTTTACGGTATGGGTGGTCAGCCTCATACCAACCTGTAAGACAAGGAATCATGAATCGTAAATCATAACAATATAATAGATTTTCATAAGCAGACGCGTATAAGTTCACGTTTAGGTACACATGCGCATGTAGACTTACAACATAAAAAACAAATCTTAAAGGAGCATAAGCCCTGCCACTATTTCCTAAAATAGTGGTGATATTGGCATAGAAAACAGATTTTTACAGTTTGGGTGATCAACCTTTTATTCAAGGCAATAAATATATAATTTAAATAAAATATGTAGGGGAATCAAGAGAAGGGAGGCATAACGGCAGCAAGCAGGGAGAGAGACAAAAGAACTATTCCAAGTAACTACCTGCAAATCCGCAGGGAATTAAGTTTCGTAAGTAAGTCGAATAAGTTTGACTGGAATAGTAAATTTGGTAATAAAATAAATGTTTTCAGAGGTCTCTCTTGAAAAAAAAACACAAATAATCCAGAGTTGTTTTCCGTGAACGGTCCGTCGTTCAGTGGTGAAGCTTCGGACTCGTAAATGGAAGGTTGTGGATTCAAATCCAGACGGAATATACAAAATATATAATTTATATTTTCAAATATGTTCTCCGTTGGGTTAAAAAAACAAAGACCGGTCACCAAAGGAAAATCCAGCCTTACAGCCACTGGGTCTTGCTTTATAATTGGCGCTTTGTAGCGACGACCAAGGTCGTAAAAAGTCCGGTTGATATTTCAATAGGTAGAATGCTTGCTTTCCATGCCGAGAGCTCGGGTTTGAATCTGTCGGAAATGATTTCCCGTTTCGCTGTTTATTTCAAACACAAATAAAATACCGGCAAAGCTACTCAGCCTTTACAAGGAATGAGCCACCTACTTATATGTACAAATAAATAGGTTCCACTCGTCCCATGCGACTCATTTTGGGACAACGCGGCAAGAAGTTACACAATATGTGAAGGCTGAGTTTTTTTTTTAATACCTGCTTCTGGCCAGGAAGAATAGGTTACAGTGGCGAAGGGTGCCATACTAGCCGGTTTCCATTGGCTTTCCTTTTAAAATGATGTAACAAAGTAGTTAAAAAATATAGGTACATAGTAAAAAAATACATTTAAAACCGAAGAAACAATACGTATTTTTTCCCCATTGAAACCATGCAGTCTACTTTATTATCATTTTTGCCTCATTTTAAACAGGAAACCGATGGGAATCGGCTTGTATGGCATCCTTCGCCACCAAGAACCAAGAACTTCACCACGCCGAAAAGAAAAGACTTTTCTCCTGCGTCAGAGCGCACCTGATATGTGGCCATTAGAAGAAGAAATAAATAAGTCTTCATAATACTTCACGGGCTCCGCTGTTTGCTCGATTATTATTGAAAAAATACGGCAGTTATTAGTGTGATTTATAGTGGAGGCGGCTGACAGTCTTTACGACTGTGCCATACGAAGGTACATGATATTAAAATAAATGAGTGCGCGGTATCCCCCTTCACCCCTCCGTCCGAATAAGGCTGCCCGTCCACCGACCGCTACTGTAAAAAAATCTGCAATTATTGGGTGAATTAAATGAGAGTTTAATTGCAAGAGAATAAGTTTTTTCTTTTTGTAAATTTGATTGACAAAACACAGCTTTAATTTACTTTTTATTTATTTGTTCGCCGATCTTTGTTAGAAGTGGCGCGAAAAGAAGAAGAAGATTTATTTGTTCATGATTATAGCAGTAGCAAAGGGTGCCACACAACTCGATTCCCATCGGCTTCTCTTTTAAAATGAGGCAATAAAGTAGTTAAACCTACTAAATATATGTACAAAGTAAAAAAAATACATTTAAAACCAAAGAAACAATACGTATTTTTTCCTCATTGAAACCATGCAGTCTACTTTATTATCATTTTTGCCTCATTTTAAAAGGAAAACTGATGGGAATCGAGTTGTATGGCACCCTTCGCCACTGGATTATAGCATAATTGTAACAATGGTTAGGTTACAATTATGCTCCTGAAGATGCCGTTTGAGCGAATAAATTAATGAAAGGATAAAAACTGTGTTTTATTATAATGTGTGGATATAAAAATAGAATGGACTTTCACTGTTTGAACAGAAAAACCCAAAAAATATACATAATAAATGTTTTGATTGTTCATTTTGTTTTTGTGTTAATCACACCTCGAGAACTTTCTTTGAGCTTGTTCGTCGCTATGAAAAGTGCCAACTCCTTGAGCAAAACCCACGCACTGTAAGGCTGGATGGACTTTTGCTGACCGGTCTTCAGTAAAGGTGAATTTTTAGAGCACATTATCTTGAAATTTCAATGTGCATTATTTTATTCTCACTCTTTTAAGCGTCGGAAAAATTTAGTGCTAACTATTTCAATACAGACCGGTCTACAAAAAGTTATCAGATGTGTGTATTCATATAAATAAATACAATTTTATTTTAGAGCAACCAGTTGTATCCAAAAAAAAAACGGTCACAGCTACAAATAAAAAATGATAACTGTATTTAGATGTGACGAAGGAAAATACAAGAATGTGAAAATGTGAAAATAAAATAAAAATGGAATAACAAGAAGACAAGGACATAAATTAAAAATTTGCTAAGAAATCTAAGAATTTTGTGTTTTAAAGCTCGATTAGCGCACAGTACAATAGTTGTTAACTTATAGCAATTTCTTCATCGAATCATCAACATATGATCAAAACTTAATATTCATTATACAAACTTTTTTTTTTTTTTTTTAATTCTGTGCGGGAGACTCCCTAGGTTTTAGAGACTCTAGGGGTCTATGACACTTGTTGTAGTGCCGCAGAGATGTACGAGCTTGGTCATCGCTACGAAGCGCCAATACTCAAGCAAGACCCAGTCGCTGTAAGGCTGGATGAACCTTTGGTGACCGGTCATTGGTAGAGGTTTATGAACTTTTCAACCCAGCGAAGAGCAAATTTGAAAACATAAATGGTATATTTTTTGTGCTCCGCCGGGATTCGAACCCACAACCTTCCCATTCAGAGACCGCAGTGTTACCACTGAGCTACGGACATGTCAAATGTTTTGAAAGTGAAGTTTTTTTATTTTTTAAATACTTAGTTCACTGAAAACATCATTGTATATATTTTCACTGTTGAAAAGCTTGCGTAAGAAGTTTGTAAAAGGATCGTTTCAAACATAAACGTCATAAAATAATAGTCACCGTAAAACTGGTTATATTTTGAGCTATAAAATAATATAATCCATAGCTTTCTGCGGACGGCGGGCTAATATAAGAATCGGACAGCAAAAAACAGGCATACACGCGAGCCGGTCGTTCTTCTCTGGTCAGCCAACACGCGGCAAAAACAATTCATTAAAAATTTATTTTCCTTACTTGCAATTTAAATAAATTAATACAGATTTTTAGTATTTTTTCCATACGTTTCTGTCCAAACAACAATTTAAAATGTTTCAAATTTTCGTCGCTTTTATTCGGTCCGGAAAAGTGCGGTTGATGGCTCATTTCATAGAAAGACTTCGTTCCCTGCCAGAGGGATAGGGTTTGATCTTCACCAAGGGTGCCTGATGTGATTTTCTGTTAGCGTGTTAATTTTAAACCCGAAATAATAATATCGGAAAGGTTTGCGCAGCTTCACAAGGACTGAGAACCAGCCCACTTGGAACCTTGGAAATTGAAGTGGTTGACGTAAGGCCGGCCCCTTTACTTGTGAAAATTAATAAGTGGTAATGTGAACCCTTCAGAACAACGCGGTAAGAAGCTGCACTATACGTACAACTTAGTTATGTTTCATTTACAACATGTAACAACTTAGTGGAAATGTTCTGAGGTTGAATCCCGGTGGAGCACAAAAAATGTATCATGATTTTTTTATTTAAATATGCTCGTCACTAGGTTGAAAAATTGTTTCTGTTTTCATCAAAAGATGTTCAGCAAAAGTTAAGCTAACCTTAAAGCAACTGGGTCTTGATGATGTCAAAATCAGTGATGATTTTATCGACAAACGGCATGCACCTAGAAAAGTTTATTTTTACTAAGAGCTGTAGGTACAAACAATTATACCTACAGCTCTTTAACAAGTGGATGAAGAGTTAAGATGGTAATTTTTCGACCCCTTGACGATAACCTTGACCCTGATTCAACAGATGCCCTCGGCAAATTATTAAATAATACTTCATTAAAATAAATACAAGATGAATCATCAATTGATAATCAAAAGGATGGCAGCAGACAGAGACAGATGGCTGATACAACGAGGCTCTGCCTTTAGAAGATGATGATGATACATGTTTCTGGTGATGGAAAAATACGTTGTTAAATTGCATTCTTATTCACAAATTCACATGAAAAAGATCGTATCATTTCTTTGAAAAAGAAAACAAATCCATGAAAACCCTTGTCTACGAGTATAATATAATATTTAGTTTATGTTTGAATGTACGTGCGGACCGACCATTGCTCAGAAGGGTGTTTTTAGTAATTATTATTACCTGAATATCGCATGCGAGTCGCTAAGGGTTCAAATAAATTATCCTTTTCACAATTTATAGTTATATTTCATATTTTCAAGGCTAAAAACAATAAAAGCAAAATTAATTCTAGACTACATAACTATTTTTATTTTTGTACTTCTAGTAACACTTTTTTGAGAAGAATGCAATAATGAAGAAGATCCTTGACTTTTATTTTGGTATGAGGCTGACCACTCATACTGTACAAAATGGTTCACTTTGCCAATGTCACCCTGTTTCAGGGAAGGTCGGCAAAAGTTGCGGGGCTTACGTTCATTTGAGATTGGGTTTCCATGTTGTAAATCCATCTGTAAGCGCGATACGCGTCTGTTTTGTGGGAATGAATTCATCTTTGCAACTTAGATTGTACATTATAGAATGAGAGAGAGAATATTTGTGTGAATCACACCTGGAGCGCTATTCTGCTAAATTCCTTACGACCTTAAGGCGACGAGCCGGCGATTCGTGTCCAAAAAAAAGATGTACTGAGATTTTTTATCTATGGAGTTCTTTCGCAAGCGCTAGCATTTTCGGACTTGTATGGATACCCAAAGTGTAAGGAATTAAGTCGAATGGTGCTTCTGAAAAGCCTTTTTTCGTAACTATGTAGACAGCGCCAATGTCTAAAGCATAATATCCCAGTTGTTGTGAAATTGGATAAAGCTTTGTGTTAAATAAAAAAGTTAGTTAAACCTTATATATTTTTTCTCTTGATGTTTCTGTACTGATCAATATATTTTTAGTGTCGTTTATAGTTTTTGCCTTTTTAAATAAGACAGGCGTTGCATTTTTATCATTATTTTCATATACATGCTATCAACGATCAAAGAAAATAGGATTTTGAAAGCCTCTTAATTGTCATGAAAACATGTGACTTCAATTATAATTCAAAAAAATATATTATTTGCTATATTTAAAATTAATAACGTAGTGATTTATTACGCTATACATATTACGGTTAAATATTTTAATAATTTACATTACGCCAAAATTAATTATTTTTTATAAGGTGACAAATAATAAAAAAAGTTTTGAGTTTAATTGTAACTCACATTGTTTTTTTTTGTTACATTGATTGTTGTTTGACATTTAATAATTTTTTTCTACACCTGAATTGACATTCAAGAATCAATGTAATAAAACATTCGGGTAATTAAAAAAAGTATTGTACAAAAATCAAAAAAGTTATACAGAATATGCAAAATTAATTATCAAAATTTTAAATTACCAATTAACCTTCAGAGAAAAATTAAAAACGAATCAAAAATTTTTGAAATTGAACGTAATTAAAAAAAAAATGAAGTCACATTTTTTTGTTTCATAAATTAAAAAACAAAAATTGCTCATGTAATTTTGTAACTTAATTTTCATCAGCAAATAAAAAACAAAATGGCAACCTTAAAATTCTTCTCAAAGTGTAATTAATTTTCATTATGGAAAATTCCTTTGTGTCTTTTTTATTTCATAAAATAAAATAAAAACCGCAAGGAATTTGTGGACTTCCGCAACCTCATTCCATGTAAATAATATGAACAAAAATAAATAAATAAAAACTCACCAGAACTCTAAAGCTGTGTTGAAATTCTTATGACGTACAACTTGCAAAGTTTTTGTTGTTGTTTTTTCAATCACAAACTATCAAATATAACAGTAAAACTATTTTAAAACTAAAATTTACAATGTTTAATTCTTTCAACACTTATTTGATTACACTACAAAGATTATGTGTACAAATTGTATGTTTTTAATGTTTTTTTCACGATCGTGTTTTTTAGATGGTTTTGATATTGAGCGACGCGACGTCCTCTCGCCTTGGAGGTTCGAGTGCGACTGAGGGGTAGCTGAGGTATAAACAGGAGGGGTGGTTTTCCCCCTACATCGATCGTTCGCCTGTAGAGCGCGCCTTTGTCGTGTGGGACGACTCTGCCTTTACAGGTGCATTCCACCTTTACTTCTGCATCACAACGTCCTGTAAAACCATTGACTTATGATATCTATGAACTAGAAATTATTTTAAAGAAAATAGACACTATATGTCTGTTATATTTTATAGTGTTAATCTATTTACACAGTGAAAGTCCATTTTTAATTAATTAAAAATTCAAATGGATAAAACCTAGTTTTATTTCTTTTTTTGTGCTCGAACATTTTCGCCTAATGAGGCATCTTCAGGAACAGAATGGTTACAAATATTTGTACTATATATCTGTTTCAACTTAATTACGGAAATGGTCAGTAGTAAGAAATATAACAAAGAATTTCACGGTTGCATTTCCATGTGTATAAAAAAAATGTTTGAATGTAAAAATGTTTCTAGAAAGTTGGTACTATTGCAAATAATAATGGCTGCCGAATTATTCCCAACAGTTGACAGATAACACGCGTTATAAATATTGTGATCGCTAAAATTGACGAATTTAAAAGGAAAAAGCATTATTTTAAGACATTATGGCATGTGTTATAATTGACATTCGATACACAAAATGGATTTAAACAAAATGTCCATATTTCGTATGACTACACCACTGCAACGTTTGACAGGCTGAGACAAATGTGAACTATAATATGTATCTAAAAAGTAATTTAGTTTCTGCTCTTCTGTATTACAACTCAATGTGTACAACTTTGCGTATTGACTCAAACATAGCGTATACAAAAAAATGTATGGAATATTTAACAGCGCCTCTAACATTTTTGGTTGAACACCGCGTTGAGGTAACACGTTAGATCTTAAACTAAGGGCACTGGCTCAGTCTTTGACGGCCAAAGTTGGGTTTTCAAGTAGTTATTGCCCAAGATGTTTCATAGTGTGGCTTGGTGGCGAGTGCTAGGATAATGATGCCGTGGCTTAAGTGTATTTTGTGATTCAAATTTATGTATTATGTATCTTGAGTTGAAAGTTTTTGACTGGTATGCACATTCCTTGACTTAAAGTTTGGTATGAGGCTGACCACCCATACTGTAAAAAATGGTTCACTTTGTCAATTTCACCCCTGTTTCAGGGAAGGTCGGCAGGAGTTGCAGGGTGTATGTTCATTTGAGATTCGGGTTTTTATATTGTAGGTCCACATGCAGCATGTGTTAGCGCGAATTTATACATGTCTGCTTGTGGGAATGCGTTTAATATGATATATGTCTTTGCAACTTACAGTGGGTTGCCATATTAATAGGGACACTTCAAATATTTCGTATTTTTTGTGCTTACATTGCTATTACTTCTAAATAACGGTCATGTGATGGCCAAATCTTTTTTATTTTTACTACTGGTAGCACTACTGACTCATTTAAAACGTAGAAACACATGCAAAGTGTCACACCTTTAAAAAATGTAAAAATGATCCCATGCGGTCATCATTTTTGTGAAAACGAGCGATCGAGAGCGTTATAAGTAAACATCCATTACAATTAATTTAGTGATTTTAGCAGCATTTTCATACGAAAACTTAAGTAAATATGAATTGTGTATTAGATTAATTTAGTTTTTTGATCATTACAAATTAAAATTAAGAGTTCTACAAGGTTGAGTACAAAAATAGTGTTTTTTCAGTATGGACGGGTCTTAAGACCCGTCTCCAAGAAAATATGAGGAAGTAAAATTTTTTTTTGTACACTGAACATTTTTAAGGCAAAATAAAAGACATTGTAGGTGTTTTGAAGTGTTTTTAAAACAAAATTTAGAAAGAAACCATCAAAATCTTGCATGAGATTGGAAAAAGTAGCAAAAAACGAGTCACCACACGTCGTACTGACCAACAAATTAGAGACAACTGTCTCCAAAATCCAAAAAAAAGTGTGTCTCGTCTCACCTTGATAATCAAGGAAGAAAATCTTGAAATATCTTAGAAAACAGTCCTGAGGAGGCTGGCTGAGAAGAGACTCATTGGTCATGGTTGAGCTGCGAAAACTCACCTTTTGGTAGCCATGAAGAAAAAGTGATAGCAATGGGTCAAAACACATCACCACATGACTACAAATGAGAACAGAAGTTAGGTGATTGCTATCTCTATGGGCTTAAACCCATTAAAAAATCCTATCGTGTGATTATCTCTTTTATAGATGTGCTTCTCTGATGAAGCCATTTTTCAAATTTTGGTTAAAAATTCATCATCCGTTCGATGGCACCTGGGAAAGAAATTCCATAAGGAGTGCCCTTTAAAGACAATCAAATAGATTACCAGTATCATGGTTGTGGTCAATCATCGCTTTCAAGTGAATGGGTCACTTCCATATCAAGCAATGGACCATGAAGCAGGATCACTACAGACAAATACTGAAAAATTGACTGCTATCTGAAGTCGGAGAATGGTTCCTTGATGGCCAAGAGTACATATTTATGTCTACTTCCGCATTATACTATAAAACCAGTAGTGCCACTGCATTTCTGGCTGAAAAAATCATGCAGGTTTTACCTTGGCCAGGGGATTCCCTGACATGAACCCAATTGAAACCCTGTGAGAGCTCACGAAGAAGGCGATTGCTCAGGAGGTGATCACAACCAAGCAGCAGCTCATCAAAACCCTCACTCAGATGTGGTATCATACCCCTGAGATAAAATCCAGTGCACAAAAATTGCATTGAGAGCATGCCACGACTCATATAAGCCATTATCGCAGCTTAATGCAATGTCAAAAATCGATTTTTTCATCAAAAATGTTTAAATATGATATAGTAATCAAAATAAATGTCAATTAACAAGAAATACGGTGTCAAAATGTTTCCAATATAGTGTTTTTGTCATTAAATAACAAAAACACCAAAATTTATAATAAAAATATATGTTTTCTGAATACCAAAGAGAGATAAATACGATTTTCACAAGTGTCCCTATTAATATGGCAACCCACTGTAGATTAGATTAGATTAGTGGCCCAAGGTATGCCACTACCTTCTGTAATATCGGATCACTTACTTTTAGAGTCATTGACACGCCTGACATCTTATTTTCTTGTGCCAATGCTTTTAACTTCACATGAAGGCCTTCTTCTATTTGGGAAAATAAATAGCTTTGTGTGAGCCTCCATAAATGTCCTTCTGACACATATATCTCCCGCATAATGGTTCATTGCTTCTGAAGGTAATTCCTAGACTTATACGTTGGTATGCGGCTGACCACCCATGCTGTAGAAAATGATTCACTTTACCAATGTCAACCCTGTTTCAGAGAAGGTCGGCAGGAGTTGCAGGGTGTATGCCCATTTGAGATTTGGTTTTCATGTTGTAGGTTCACATGCGGCATGCTCAAGTGCGAACTTGTACTTGTCTGCTTGTGAGAATGCATGTAATGTGAATCCCCAATGTTACATATCTTTGCAAGTTATATTAGATTAGATGGTAGCAAAGCTCTGAAGAAGTTAATCAAGAAGGAGGAAAATGAATGAACAGTCCAAGATCCGATTTTATTTTATATATTTCAAGCATATAAAACCGGACGTGAAAGTAAAAAAAAATTCAAATTGTTATAAGGCAGGGATATCCAACTCAAAATCGTGGCGGGCCGGATTTAATACTTTTGTAATCGTGGCCGGATAGAATTTTGTTGTTGTTGTACTTTTGTCAATAAAAATTCTGTCGGCTGGGGGGGGGGGTGTAGGTACGTAATTTTGGAAGTTCATTTGGTGCATAAAAATTCCATTGACGGGAGGGGGGGGGGTTTCAATCTTTGCGGAAAAAAATCACGCCCCCCAGTTTGAAAAAAAAACCGCTACCTTAAATTGATGAAGAACATATTGCGCAATAACTAGATGTCGTCACGGGCCGATGTTGGACAAGCCTGTTATAAAGCATAAATGATGCCTGACGTCACTAACAATTAAGGAATTTTGAGTGTGTGTTTTGGTTGAATATTATTGACAACTGAAATAGTTCCAACATAAAATCGTGAATCCAGATTTCACATCTTCATAAAGGCCACTTAAGCTCTTGATTTTTGACTCCTAAAACTTTGACGCAAGGTAACTGTAGCTGTAACTGTAACTCCGTCGCCATTCCACTAGGAGTGACCATAGCCTTCGCGAAGCTATCTCTATTTTTCCTATCTTTACATAATTTTTCAATTCATTCACATCCATCACCTTTTTCATGCGTTTTCTTCTCTTACGCTCACTTCGTACATCCCATTCTTTACAATCTCCTCCATCTGTACCTTAGTACGAGTTGCAAAACTTGAGAAAAGTAAAGTTTACGGAAAATATTAAAGAGTGATTTCTCCCAAAATCTGCCGTTCTTGTTTCTTACACTTTATGGTCTTAGCAAAAGAGTTACAGTGATGAAGAAAATCAAGTTCAAACAAACAAAAACGGCAGATAGGAAATCACTCTTTAATAATTGCCGTTAACTTTTCATTACTCAAGTTTTGCAACTCGTACTAAGGGTACTGATCACTTGATACTTTTCACGGTCGACCCTTATCTTTTTGCTTTCACACTTCCTCGGTATAAGTACTTTGTCAGTCTATCATCATTCATTCTTTCCACGTGCCCAAAACAAGATCCCATAAAACTCCCCAAGTACCCCTCCTGAGTTACTGGTGAAATTGGTAATAATTGTTTTCAACAGAGTATATTGAAAGCTTTAGAAATTTAAATTATAATTTTTCTAAATTTAGGCCGTAGTTGAAAATAATTTTATTAATCTAACTAAATTACAACGTGATGCTCAATTATTGTAAACGCGAATCAATGGAGTCTGTTGCCTATCCAGCGTATGGTGGCTTTTACTCCAAATAGAGTGCTCGCAATGGTGTAGTGTTGTGCGCGATGTGAAATTTCGAATTATACTTTTTCTCTTTTCGGTCATGAGTATAGGATACAATTTGATTTCTGTTTAATATTTTATTCATACTTTTTAATGTTCATGTGTGGTTGGTCTTGAATCAAAGATGGCGCTCTTTAATTTTTGATGTATAGTAATCTATAATCTAAGTTGCAAAGATCTATAAACATTAAAAATTCATATCAATTGCATGCCCACAAACATGCACGTGTAAGTTCCCGCTTACAAATGCTGCATGTGTACTTACAAATTTAAATCCAAACCGCAAATTAATATAAGCCCTGCAACTTTTGCCGATCTTCCCTGAAATAGGGGGGACATTGGCTAGTGAACATTTTTTTACAGTATCGGTGGTCAGCCTCAAACCAACCTATAAGTCAAGGAATACAATTATTAAATAAAATTTAGGTATATAAAAATAACAAAACTTTAAAAATAAATCTATACAAAAAAAGTCAATTATTACCTTGATACTATATTGTTTGAAAAAGATGGAAGAATGACCGGTGAATTTGAAAGAAGAATAATGAAAGGCAGGTGCGTACTGGGTGCTACCGCTAGCATCGCCAAAAACCAGAATCTTTCAAAAAATGTTCGACTGGCGGTGCACGGTGGTATACTAGTGCCCACTCTGATGTATGGAAGTGAAGCCTGGACGGTGAGTGAAAGTGAGATTAGTAAAGTCCATACGGTAGAAATGGATTACTTAAGAAGTATGATTGGAAAAAGACGGAGTGATAGGGTGAGGAATGATTTTGTTAGAGAGGAATCCGGTGTAAGAGAAAGTGTGAAAGTAAAGATTAAAAGAAGTATACTTAGATGGTTTGGACATTTGGAGAGAATGAATGAGGAAAGAATGACGAAGAAAGTATATGCTGCAAGAATTGATGGATGTCGTGGAAGAGGAAGACCGAGAAAGGTATGGATGGACCAAATTTTCGAAATAGCGAGTGAATGGGATATCCAGAGTCATAATAAAAGGAGAGCTTGTATGAAAAAAGTTATGACTCTGGATGAAATGAAAGAAGTATGCAAGGACAGGAAGAAGTGGCGGCTAATCTGCAATCTGCAATGCTGATTTTTAATGTTGGTTTATTGGCTTGCTACATTTTTTGCACAAGACATTTTTTACTTTTTTTGTATAGATTTATTTTTAAGGTTTTGTTGTTTTCTTATACTTAAATGTTATTTATTACTCGTATTCCTTGACTTATAGGTTGGTATGAGGCTGACCACCCATACTGTAAAAAATGGTTCACTTTGCCAATGTCACCCCTGTTTCAGGGAATGTCGGCAAGAGTTGCAGGGCTTATGTTCATTTGAGGTTTGGATTTTATTTGTAAGTACACAATCAGCATTTGTAAGCGCGAACTACACGTGTTTGTTTGTGGGCATACATCTGAGAGCTTTGAATGAATATATCCTTGCAACTTAGATTATAGATTATAGATAGATACGGCACACTTTTTTGTGCAGGCCCTGAATTTCGCCATCCGTCGAACTCCTTGACAAAACTTAACCCTACACGCTGATTGGCCGGCGTTCGGCAAGACACCGGCCGAGCCGAACTTACTGTAACAAAATTTATGTGTTTTATTGTAATAAAAAGGGAATAATTTGTCACAAGGTTTGTCGGCCTGTTGGCCCGAAGACCGGTTCTGTTTGTAACTTGTACTGAAAAGAGAAAAAGAGAATAAAAACGAAAGTAAAGAAAAACCTTCAACCAAGTCTTCCTCATTTTAAAGAGAGGGTATCAACCTATTATGGGTATACAAAAATAAAACATAAATTTATAAATGAATAAGCCGCCAACATTCAGGTTTGTGTATTCACACAGTAAAAATTCATTTTATTTGACCTTTTTTATTTTAATGACCTGAATATTGAAGGTCGAAAGTACTTGAGGTAGAAAATATTATTGTGAAAATAAAACTACGTTTTTGAAAAAAGGAATTTTATTTTAAATTCCAATCAACATTACAGATTAGCCGCCATTTTTTTCTGTCCTTATAAACTTCTTTCATTTCATATGTGATGTATAATAACTAATAAGTAATAAGTAATCAGAAAGATTATGTTCGGTTTCGAAGTTTTCATTGTTCTGTTTACCGGACATTCGAAAGTTTCTCTTGCACCATTTGTGCTTCGTCCCACCCCTACCGATATGTGTTAACCCCTCGCTGCCCTCTAGGCCGGTTTAAGTGTCCGATAGGGTCCTGCCTACGACCTCTCTCTTCACTTACTGCGCCATTGCCCCGCGCAGCTTCAAAGACGTGGCAGAAATACAAAAAAAAACTAAAAAAAAAATCGCTTTGAAGTAAAAAATCAAGGCACCGATTATCTTACATTTAAGATTCATATTAAATGAATGTCGAATTTCAACGAGAATGCTCTCCTTCGACCTGTATTCCGTTGTCTTTCCATTTTTTCCTTGCATGTAATTCCTTGACTGATAGGTTGGTATGAGACTGACCACCCATACTGTAAACAATGGTTCAATTTTGCCAATGTCACCCCTGTTTCAGGGAAGGTCGGAAAGAGTTGCAGGGCTTATGTTCATTTGAGATTGGGGTTTTTATACTGTAGGTCCACATGCGGCATGTGTGAGCGCAAAATAAAGCGTGTCTGCTTGTGGTAATGCATTTAATATGAATCTCGAATGATGCATATCTTTGCAGCTTAGATTTAGATTTAGATGATGTCACGTATAAAGCAATATTTCACATTTTTCATAATATGCTAGAAATATACCATTTTTTGGCTTTTCATGGACATTAGAAGTAAGATGTTTAAACATGAAAAAAATAATAACCTTGGCATTTTTGAATAACACTTAACATCTGACGAGAAGAATTTGTTACATCTCAAAGACTGTCATTTTAATCTTACATCACTAGACTTGTGTTCTCCATTCCAAGCCATCTAATCTAAGTTGCAGAGATATGTTACATTGGAGATTCACATTGCATGCATTTTCACAACCAGACACGCACAACTTTGCGCTTGCACATGCCGCGTGTGAACCTACAACATAAAAACCAAATCTCAAATGGACATACACCCTGCAACTCTTGCCGTCCTTCCCTGAGACAGGGGTGACATTGGCAAAGTGAACCATTTTTACATCATGGGTGGTCAGCCGCATACCAAAATAAAAGTCGAAGAACATACACGACAAATTACATTTTTAAATCAATAGAAAATGATACGATTTTTGGTTCGGATACTTTTCAAATAAAACACGACTCTTCTTTTTACTTATTTATTTTACACGTTTATATTTATTTTTACAAAGACACTTTCATTTATTTCATTACACTTGGTATTAGTTCACTGGTCGAATTCGTTTATTGTATTGGAGCTCACAGATAAGACTGCATTTGTGAGAGCTTGAAGACCAACTGCCCAGTGCAAGCAATTTGCACCCTTTTTATACTAAGAAGGTGGAACTGTCGAGAACACATTTTTGCTAGACTGTTCTCGAAGCACATACATAATTAAAGTAATCTAGTGACTTCTCTATTTACTCACAATCATCAATTCTACCCACCAATACAATAAATAATTCCTATTAGCTATAACTTATACCTATACTTATTTTAATATTTATATTGCATATTTACATAACAATAATAATATCTATGGACATTAAAATCACCATGGAGTTCAATTGTAATGTGTAACTGTAGCATCTCACAATTTGCTTATTTCGTGCATATGTTGATCGTAATTTCAAACGATGCTAAGTATGCGTGAATTCTAAGCAAACATGCATATAGATGATCCAACCACCAATCAGATGCTTCGAATTCACGCATAGCATTGAGGAACCTCAAAGCATCGACTATGAATATCTGTGTTTGAGTATTCACTATTCAACATATACAGAGAACTAAATTCAAATAATGTCTGAAATGCCACTCAGTGAGTATTTTTGGTCACGTATTTGGCTGCAGTTTATTAAATACAATATTCATTTTTCTTAGATCAAGGTGAATCAAACTTTATGCGTTTTAAGGTAATGGACAGTTATTCATTGGCAGGTCTAGTGGTTAACACCAAAATGATTTATTTTCCATATAAACTCTTCGCTGTATAACAAAATATGCCTTTACCAATTCATGATAAGTCCATTAAGACACACAACAAATGGGTTTAGCTTGAGAATTTGCACTTTCTTTGCGACAACCAAGCTCGCAGAGGACCACTGAGTTGTGATTCAGATAAAAACAGCACTATCCAAATAAATAATACTAACTTCTTAATATCCTTTAAAAATAAAGCCAAAAAGAAAGCCTATCATAGATCTCAGAACCTTCATTTCTAATTGTAAAGTTTCCCTCATTTAACATAGGCTATTTACCGTAGATTCATAGACGCCTTTCTGCCATAATGTGAACTTTGGTTAGGAAAAAGTCGGCGATTTTTTGTGTAATTTTCACGGAATGAAGTAAAAATTTTGAGAGGAAATATCATCATCTACAAAATTGTGCGACGGAAATTTGTAAAAAATCTGGAGCATGCAAAAGTTTGCAATTGAGAACGTTTCAAAACAAAAAAAAAATCACACTGCATTTAAAAATGTCTGCTTTTGCGTTTGCCTACATTATGCAATAAAATGATTTTGTTGAGAGCTTTTTTTTACATGAATATACATTTTCAGTTTCGTAGATTTTTTGCAAATCTCAGAAAATAAAACAGAATGAATGCGAGATTATTTTTTTAATTACAGATATTATTATCAATGATAATGATAAGGTTGGTGTGAAGCTGACCACCCATACTGTAAAAAATGGTTCACTTGGCCAATGTCACCCCTGTTTCAGGGAAGGTCGGCAAGAGTTGCAGGGCTTATGTCCATTTGAAAATTGGGTTTTTAGGAATAGGGTAGGGTAGTTTGGGGAATCTCAAATGATACATATCCTTGCAGCTTAGATTTAGATTTAGATTAAGATTTAGATGTATTGTAGGTACCTACAGTATTTTTTGTAATGAGCTGTAAAAACTTGGTTCACTTTTTCAATTAATGAATGGCGGCAAGATTTGAAAGGTTCATGTGAGGGTTGATTATTTTTGTAAAAGTGTACATCCAGTATATGCAAGTGCGAACTTACACGTGCTTGCCTATGGACATGCATTGACGATAAGCCTTAAATGTCAATACATCTTTGCAACTTAGATTATAGTTCGAATGCGGGACAAATCCCTGACACTATAAGTTTGAGCTGTCATACAGCCTGGTTGCCTGGAAAAAGGTTAACTATTTTTTTGTAATTGATTGCTGAGGACATTAGTCATATAGACTTGTGACGTTTGCAACTTAGATACGGGGGCACAAATTCAAAAAGTTTATCAGCTCTATACTAATGGATGCACGATTAGGTAAGTTAGCGAATAGACATTTTGAACGCTTATTTATATGAAGAGATCTTGATTTAAAAAAAAGTAATGCAAACTCTGCAACTTTTGCCGCTCTTTTCTAAATAGGGAGTAGTACGTGGGAGTTAAGCCCGAAAAGTACGTTTTAACCCCATTTATGTACTCTTGTGTTCTAATTTCGCCGTTTATTGAGTAAACGGAATTTTTTCAGCTTATTTGCATTTTTCCCCTTTTTGCATAATTTTATGTTTGTCCTTTTAAAACAATCTAGGACTCGTTCTTTTTATGCGAAAAAAAATTCAAATTGCAAGATTAAATTCAGGTTTTGGTTTAATTCCTTAAATGTGAGCACATTTGTGTTTGCGGAAAGGCAAAATAATTTTACTTTTTTTTAGGTTTTTTTTCGATGTGAGTTTGTAGAAAATATTTATACAAACTATTATCTGAAATAATTCACTGATTGAAAAAAAAAAACAGAAATAAGATACACGTATAGTTTAATCTCTCGCCGTGTTTTTCCCCAAAGAAGTCACATGTGGTGGGTGGAACCAATTTTTTTGTACAGATAAGGGGCTCAGCCAACCACTTCAGTTAAAATGAGGGTTTCACCAGTACAGTATTGTCCAATACAGCACTATTGATTTTGTCGATCACAAAAGTTCACCTAGGCTGCTATTCCCATTTGACCCATAGACAATAATCTATAATAAATAATCTATAATCTAAGTTGCAAGGATATATTCATTTAAAGCTCTTAGATGTAAGCCCACAAACCAACAAGTGTAGTTCGCGATTACAAATGCTGAATGTGTACTTACAAATAAAATCCAAACCTCAAATGAACATAAGCCCCACAACTTTTGCCGACCTTCCCTGAAACAGGGGTAGCATTGGCAAAGTGAACCATTTTTTACAGTATGGGTGGTCAGCCTCATACCAACCTATAAGTCAAGGAATATGAATAAAAAATTACATTTAAATATATAAAAGAACAAAACCTTACAAAGAAATCTATACAAAAAAAAATCAGAAATTTCCTATGCAAAAAATGTAGCAAATTAATACACCAACATTAGAAATCACCATTGCAGATTATCCGCCATTTCTTCCTGTCCTTGCACACTTCTTTCATTTCATCCAGAGTCATAACCTTTTTCATATAAATAATCTTCTAGAATTTACGAAAATATGTCAAAAAAGCCATAAACGGTATTCCACAAGGTCTCACCTCGATTCTTGTCATTAGAGAAGAATCATGAGCAATTTTGCCGGTGAGTTGCATCTCGAGCGCTCAAAATGTATGAAGATCTATGTTACGGAGGTTATGTTGCGAAGATTTTGAGAAGCTTTTATTTTTTAAAAGGCGAAATGTTATTTCTCCGTAAAATAACATATCATAATATTAAGAAGTACTTCAGTATCATATTTTTAATTTAGAATTCGTGGTTTTAAGGTGAAAAACTTGGTCGATGAAAGCATTATAAGTACTGATAAAAGAAAAACAGTTTTGTTTTCGATTACGTGAGTATATTTTTATATACCACAACCGGTTTCGCAAACATCCGTTCGCTGTATATAAAAATATACTCACGTAATCGAAAACAAAACTGTTTTTCTTTTATCATTAATGATGAACGATTACAAAGTTAATGCCTCTACAATCAATAAGTATTATAAGTACTTTTATTGCAATTCCAATGCAACGTTATTTAACACGATAATAATATCAGAAAATTATAACATTGTCCAAAATACGTAAATAATAATATTATTTTAAATTCCCAGCTGACTTTTGCGAGAGCGAATAAAAATATATGATTTAGAGTGAGACAGCATGATCAAAAACAACGTTGTCAAATCGTTTTGATAGAATCGTATTAGACAGAAACACTTGCATTGCAGAATACGAGGCGGCCATTTTTTGTGAATCTTGATTTCGGGGACTCGAGATTTTTGTGAAAATTGGGAATAGCTATCCTAGCCTTACAGCAACTTGATTTGAGGGTATAACAAATTTGGAGAGAACTCTTGAGTAGTGCATTACTCAAAAACAACTTTCATAAAATTGTACCTGAGTGCTTGACTGCTTGTTTGTTTCCATCAGAGGATATTTCACATGACCAATATTTGTTTGCGTACTGGACCAATGTGTACAATGAAAACTGAAAATTGATTTTAAGATATATATACAACTCTCACGTTATCGTTTTTTTCTCAGCTCAGATTGTGCAGAATATGATTCTTAAGACAATTTCATTAAAATATCATGTTTGAATCAACAGACATATAAGCCAGGAAATACATCGAGTAGAATTAATTTTACTCACAAAATACCCCTGTTTAAGGGCAGGCGGCAAAAATTGCACCTTGTATGTTCATTTGAGATTACGCTGTTTACATTGTAAGTAAACATGTAGCATTTCTTAGTGCAAATTCAAGTGTATCGTTTTACTTTGAATGTAATTTATCCTTTGAGTCGTATAAATGCAAACGCCGTCGACTCCTTACGCTATGATTTTGAAAAAAATATACTTGTGTTTTGAACGAAATTTTTTCCCAGTTGGAGATGACGGCGTCTGCACGAAATCATATTTTTTCAATTAAAATTACGAAGGATTAAGTGAGGTTTTCATCACATTGCACACAGCAAATAATTTGTTACACTACGCAGAATCAAATTCAATAATTATCTCAAAAATCATAAAACTTTGAGATGACGGCGTTATACGACTCGTTTTATCTTTGCCAATAAGATTATAGGTCTTTGCACAGATTAAGAAATCATTATTCAAAGTAGTTGACAAAAGGTAGGTAAACATATTCCCTCGCAGCTTCTTGTGTTGCGCCTCTGTCCACCCCTTACTTCAAATTACTCTTGTTTCGTCTCTTTCGGCACGCTGAGCACTTTGGACCCGGCAGGGGTCACAGTGGAGTCACATTGCCAAAAGTGCATTAATAAATTGAATAGTGTATCGCCAATACACTAGTTCCACGACAAATCGGTCACGGAAAGCTTGGCCATGGATAAATCGGTCACACTAAAGTTTGCAACTGTAACTCTGTCACCATTTGGCTAGGGGTGACCAGCGCCTGTTTGTTTTTACGAACTACTGTGCGGGAGAGATTTCAGAGACTCAAGGCGTGTATGATACTTGTTGTAGTGCCGCAGGGGTGCTGGCTACGAGCTTGGTCGTCGCCACAAAGCGCTAATACTCAAGCAAGACCCAGGTGCTGTAAGGCTGGATGGACCTTTAGTGACCGGTCTTTAGTAGGGGTTTTATGAATTTTTCAACCCAGCGAAGAGCATATTTGAAAATATAAATGGTATGTTTTTTAAGCTCCGCTGGGATTCTAGCCCACAACCTTCCATTCATGAGTCCGAAGTGTTGCCACTGGACTATGGACCGGTCTAATGCAGATTTGCCTCCATTTTTTCCTACACTTGCAAACCTCTTGAAATTCATTAATATCCATGACCTTTTTCATATATTTCCATCTCTTACATTCACTTTGTATTTCGCTTTTTCCTAACTTCACCAATCAGAACCAGCCATACTTTTATCGGTCTTCCTTTTCATTCTTCCTCTGTATATACACTTGCAAGTCTGTCAACATCTATTTTTTCTACATGCTTGGACCATCTCATCACATTCTTTTGTACCTTTACTTTCACATCCTCTTTCAACTTATATTAATTATATTTTACCCATGCATTTTTAACTCTGTCTCTTAGAGTTTCGTCTACTCGACTTTTCAATCAACGATCACTCGTTCCTAGAAAACCCATCCACAGACATCTCGACCATAGGCAAACCGTACACACGGCAGCTTGTCTACACAAGTTTTTTGTCTACGACATTTCCCGACTCGTGATTGGAAGGTAGTAGTATCGATTTCCGGCAGAGAATTAAAAAAAAATTATACTGTTCAAATAAACTCCTCGCTAGACTTATAGATTAATCTACCTTTAC
Source organism: Agapetus fuscipes (assembly GCA_951799405.1). Lineage (NCBI taxonomy): Eukaryota > Metazoa > Arthropoda > Insecta > Trichoptera > Glossosomatidae > Agapetus > Agapetus fuscipes. The sequence continues at coordinate 5,574,518 of OX637332.1, forward strand.
TAAAGACTGGTCCTCATAGGTCCATCTATCGTTACTGCAACTGGATTTTGCCTGAAAATTGACGCTTTCTACGATGACGGCCGATTTGTCTGTGACAAAAATGTCGTTGACTACAAATTAGTATGAACAAATTGTTGAGTGACCAATTTGCCAATGGGCGAGCTTTCTGTGAACGATTTATCTGACACGCGAAATAACCTAGGACCTGTTGCGTGGCTATTCACTTCGTATACGAGTGTGTTCCCATTCAATAGATTAAAGTTTTGCTTTGTCAATACAATGAATGCAGCTGACTTGAATATAAATTGGATTGACTTAATTACTAGATACATTTGAGTAGTTTATCTATGGAATATTATACACCAGTAAATTTTAAAATAAATTTAAGTCTAAAATTAGAATTTTGTATTTTGTATTTGATTATAATGTTTATCCATTTGTTTATGTTTAAAATGTTATTTGTTGTATATATTCCTTGACTTATAAGGTTGGTATGCGGCTGACCCCCCATGCTGTAGAAAATGGTTCTCTTTGCCAATAACACCCCTGTTTCAGGGAAGGTCGGCAAGAGTTGCAGGGTGTATGCCCATTTGAGATGTGGTTTTAATATTGTAAGAGCGTCCTTTTCCCTCAGTATAAAATCGCTATGCTAACGTTAAAAATACCGAGCCTTAATATCGTAATAAATTAAAAAAAAATGATAGCTTAGTAATATTGGCTGAGAAAAGAAAATAAAGAATCAAACACACACGAAGTCATGCAAAGTTTGGTTAAAAGATAAATATTTTCCGATGCAGGGATTGATGTAGTGTCGGGAGAGCAAGTTGCGCTCACTTGCACGCGCAAGTTCTTGTAATATTGTAACCCACGATTGCCTCTTTGTTGAAACTTTCCAGTGCCACGACAACGCTTTGCAATCAGGGACGGAGTTTATCCAGGGCACGAAAGATCTTGCCCTCCTATCTCGTCCTTGTGTTGAAATAAAAAGTTTGATTAACAGAGAAAATGAAAATAAGAGAAGGAAAATAATATTAATATATTTATTTGGTATATTGAAACCTTAAACGTAAAACTGTATAAGTGACATATTAAACAAACATGTGTTTCTTAGATAAATGCACTTTTTTTCTTATTGTTTTATCGACGATTTCTCAAATTAGTGAATCCGCACTTATTTAGTTTTATATTTAAACTGGCCAGAAACAAGCATTAGCATAAAAAATAATTGTTTTGATACAAGAATCTCTCTAATCTAATCTATTTCAGAGATTCACATTACATGCATTCTTACAAGCAGAAATGTACAAGTTCACGCTTGTGAATGCCGCATGTGAACCTAAAATATAAAAAACAAATCTCAAATGGATAAACACCCTGCAACTCTTGCCGACCTTCCCTGACACAGGGGTGACTCTGGCAAAGTGAACCATTTCCTACAGCATTGGTGGTCAGCCGCATACCAACCTATAATTCAAGGAATATATACAACAAATAACATTTTAGACAAGAATGCATTTCTAAAAAAAAAATATTTCCATTGCCTACCATCGTTTAAAATTTTTGACCGTTATTGATATCCGACTATACTCATATGAATAAAACAGTACAATTATTAGGAACAAAAAAACATACACGACTCCCCTCGGTAAAGTGTAGTCTCACCACTGCTTAGAATGACTATTGGAACAAGAGTGCTCGTCGCTAGAGGGGGCCGTGTTTGTTGAACAACAAAGTAAAAATCTAATATAAACCTGTGTCTATGCACAACGCTCAGCGAGGGGTCGACTCTGAATACAACTTTGTGCTACGCTTGAAGTGTAGGCGTACATAAGATGAAAAATCCTGAGAAATTTCAATCACGAAAAGTAAAAGTTTGTGTTGAAAATTAAGCTTGCAATTTTACTATGTATGTGTAATCTAACAGTGCTATTCACAAAATATTTAAGCCATACCTGATTTATGGATCATTGATTTTTGGTTTGAAAAATTCGCTGTAGGCTGGGAATGAGCCATGGCTTTGCTGTTTAAAAGTAGCACCGTCTGTTGCAAGGATATAACAAGAAACACGCGTTGGTTTGCGTTCATACACGCTACATGTGTCTGTAATAATAAATATGTAAATACATTAAATTTGAGATTCATATTACGTGCATTATATAAAATTACATATACCACAAACAGACACGTGTAAGTTCGTGCTTACACATACCGCATGTGAACTGACAACATAAAAAAACATTCTCAAATGTACATAAGCCCTGCAACTTTTGGAGACCATCAATGAAAAAATAAAAAATCGGCAAAGTGAACCATTGTTTACAGTATAGGTGGCCTCATACCAACTTATAAGTCACGGAATAGAGCAACGTATTTTAATATTAATAAACACTTTTTCCTTAGCAAAGAAGTGCTTTTAGAAGGTTTTTTTCTGTGTAATTGGAATAAGAAAACATTTCAAAAAGCGCTTGAAATGTATTTAAATGTTTTTTGAGTTTATAAGACTTACAGAATAGTAAGAATATTGCTACGGAGGTTTGCTTATAAAATAAATACCTCATTATCAAAGAAAACACTAGATACTCATGTTAATATTTTTAAGAGTACTTATTTCAAAATGTACATGAACTGGACTGCGGGAATTTGCAAGAAAGATCTTTTTTAAACTGCTTCCGACTAAAAACAATGAAATGAAGTGTCTGCTGCATTCGAGCAAACTTGTCTCGAACAAAAACTATGGCGAAAAAATGGGTTTATTCGTACTTAATTTTGTTCAAACAAAATATTTGTTGCTGGAGTGAAGTTTTCCGGGATCTGTTGCCGTGGTCTGTGGGAGCTGGAGCTTCCGGACGTTTCGCCCATTTCTACGATGGGCTTCTTCAGCGTGAAGTATGATGATGTTGAAGATCTTGATGAGAACTGTGATCACAGTTCTCATCAAGATCTTCATCATCATCATACTTCACGCTGAAGAAGCCCATCGTAGAAATGGGCGAAACGTCCGGAAGCTCCAGCTCCCACAGACCACGGCAACAGATCCCGGAAAACTTCACTCCAGCATCATCAGCCGGCCGTGTAAGCCTAAATCTCTTATTCAAAATATTTGTTGTAACAAAAACTATCATTCCTTCTATAAAAACGCAACGCAACTATACTACACATATACGGTGCTCTTCTTATACATTTTAGTCGCCCGTTGAGCCCACGCTTTGACAAATTAATGATGCATTTGTATGAAGACCTGTCAATCCAAGATGGGTGCAAGTGAACAGCTGATTAGTATTCATACAAGTATTACCAAAATTCGGTGAGTAATAATGACCGTGGTGATGAAACTTCCAGCCCAGGCATCATTAGTTTGTTAAAGCGTGGGCTCAACCGACGACTAAAATGTCTAAGAATAGCACTGTTAGGGTCTATGGCACTTGTTGTAGTGCCGCAGAGGTGTTCACGAGCTTGGTCGTTGCTACAAAGTGCAAATACTCAAACAAGACCCAGTTGCTGAAAGGCTGGATGGACCTTTTGATGACCGGTCTTCAACAGTGTTCTTCTTAGTTCCTTGCTGCGTTTTCGTTGAATGTGGTGAGTGATTATATTTACATTTACAGGTAAGGAGGCTGGTTTTACACTAACTACTTCAATTGAAGTGGGGGATTCTCAGCTCCCGAAGGGAATGCTTCTCATTTCTTGTAAAGGCTGAAAAAGCCTTGCCGGTATTTTATTGTGGGCTTAAAATAAACACCGAAACGGAAAATCATTTGAGACTCTCGCTGGGATTCACGCCCGAGCTCTCGGCATGGAGTGCAAGCACTCTACCAACTGAGCTATCGGCCGGACATCTATCATGGCTTCTATACTTTCATTACAGCAATCAACTTTTTTCCTTTGGTATCTTTTAAAACTTTTAATCTAGTTCCCTCACTTATAGGTTGGTATAAGGCTGACAACTCTAGTGTCCTCTGCAAGCTTGACTATCGCTATAGACCCGTCCAAGACCGAGTTACTTCAAGGCTAGATGGACTTTTGGTGACCGGTCTTTGGAAAAAATTTGAAATTTGATCAAGCCAGCAAAGAGCATGTTTAAATATATTTTTTTCGGAAATCAAACCCACGGACCTTACGAATATAAGTACACACATACAAGTCCACAGCGTATACCATTATTAGTCTATAGACCGAACAATATGTTTATGAATTATGTGTTAAGCATTTTTTTACCATTTTAACTACATATTAAACATATCCAGCCTTTTTTGCGGTGTTATGTAAATTGAAATCCTGTTTTCATTTTATTCTCGTTTTTCTATACAACGTCTGTAGCTGTCACTCCATGTTTTTGAATCAGTGGTCAAACAGATTCCTAAAATGTCGACAGCATGATTCTAGACGCGTCTGTGCCCATCAGCTTTTGCATCATTGTAGTCATTCCAAGGACGTAATGGTAGATTTAATGATTAAATAAATTATAACCATTGATTTTTATATTTTAGAAACAAAATCCCAAGGAAACACTGTTTATTTTCACAAATATCTTATGTGTGTGTTGTGTTTCATTAGAATTTTGTTTTTAAAATATAAAAATCACTCAATATGAATTTTCAAAGTGTTAATGCACAAACCATAAAAAATATACCTACATTATTACCATTTTGTTCTTATAACAGTAAAATAAAACTAAAATTTTACTGTGGTTAGCCATACTGTAAAAAATGGTTCACTGTACCAATGTCCCCCCTGTTTCAGGGAAGGATGGTAAAAGCTGCAGGGTGTTTGTCCATTTGACATTTGGGTTTTTATGTTGTAGGTTCACATGTGCAAGCGCGGACTTTGCATATAATGTGAATCTCCAATGTAACATGTCTTTGCAACTTAGATTAGATTAGATTAGTTTGATGATGGTTTACAAAAAAGGCCTAAATAATCAATAAATAAAAAATATTACGCGAATAAACTCTTACAAGGCAAATATAAAATCAGCTTAAATAAAAAAAAAATGTTTATATTTAAATCCCCTTTTTTAAGTCGAATCCAACATTACTTATTTTTACTTAATTTTTTTTTATCCATGTTAGCTTATTTTGCAAATCTACAGACATTTTTTTCGGTTAATGCGTACTAACATATTGTTAAGTAACCCGATATAAATAATTTAAAAAATACACAAGGCACAGAAAATAATAATAACACTACAAAAAAACGAAAACAATGTCAACAAAGCCAGCCTCATACATACCTATTTTCACCTTGTAAAATCAGTTTACCCCTCTGAAAGCCCTCCATGTTTTTCAGGTCCCCAGTTATCGCTCCGTCAATCCGCCGCTTCCTGCTCGGGAATCTACCGCACGTTATGTAGTATATAAAGGGGCGCCTTCATCCGTGCAACGCCAGTCCGCGGCGGGCCGTCCCACGGGCTGAGGCGATAAAGACGGGTCCATTTCACCTATTGTCATTATGATGGCTTGGGCCCCCACCAGGCCGGTATTCAAACGCACCAGGCATGCCATTTTAAATAACGAAAAGCAAAAAAATAACGAATAGGGTGAGAACTGTTTTCCATACAAGCCAAACAGTAAAAAATATCTTGTAATAGAGATATTTGAAAATTCAAATATTTTTATTTTATTTACTTTGATCAAAGATGTACCTAGAAGTTTAATAAACAAGTTTAATTTTACAGTTTTAAATATTTGTCAGACTTTTTATGTCACATAGTTCGTTTACACATCGATACTGAAAAAGGGAAATATTGAGCTCACATGGGTTTCTCAAACAAATACACCTTTTTCATATTTTCTACGAGATACAACACTAACAAAGTGTGAAAATCTTGTAGTTTAGAAATTCTTCATGAGCACTTCCCTATAATTATTTCACTTACCTACTATGAGAAGTTACACACAATTTAATGTTTTATCCACGATTTCTCAAATCAGTGAATCAGTACTTATTCAGTTTTACCTTTAAGGTGGCGAATAATTAAAAAAATGTTTGCAATAATTTCATTCCATATAGTTATGGGACTATTGAATGTTTTTTTAAATTTAATTTTTAAGTTCATCTGAGAATTGTATTTTTTGATGAATAACCGGAAAATTAAAGAACTTTTGTTTGCTTTACCGACCAAAATAGAGTGAAAAACTTTATTTCCACCAATTATTGTACATTTATTATTTTGCTTAACAAATGATCTAAATATTCTATGAGATCATTGCTTGTATTTTTCTCTACTTCAATGTGTTATCTTATGAAACATATCATTTTATTATTTCTTATTCTACATTTCACAGGAAATAAAGCAAGCTTTCATTTTTTGCTTATCTTCAAAATTATTTCGTTGCATCTAACTCCCTAGCTTCGGTCCTGTTGCGACCCCACAAGACAAGACTTTAGTAAGAAGCGATCCTCTCAAGCAAAACCGATATCCTGAGACAGCCTAACAAAGGGCCCTCCACAGTGTTATGGATATTCAGACGCAAAAACCGACCACTGGGAGCAGGAACCTGTGGTATGATCTTGCCTTTCATCACCCGCCATCTTATCTGATGTCGAGTCTTCTCCATTTCTAAGCTGACGTCGAAGAAAAAAAAGATGTGGTGATTGTTTGTTTAGACCTGTTGATGTAGAATGATGATTGCTTGTTGAAAGAAGTGGTAAAGTACTGAAACCTAATCTTTCTTTTGCGTTTAAAGTTTTATATTTGCAAACAGGTGTGAGATATAACTAAAATTGGTAACGTAAAATGAAAGATTCCGTATTGGACGCAAAGTTTAACTTTTGTAAATGTGTATTTGTATTAGTTAAAAAAAATGTTTGTAAGCCCAGTATTTTCAACGTTAGCATAACGACTTTATACTGAATGATAAGGACGCATATATGCCAATCGTGTGGGTAGTTTTTTTTATCAGTTTAAAGTCACTCATGCTAACGTTGAAAATACGGGGCCTTACGGTGCTATTCTTCGAAATTTTAGTCGTCCGTTGAGCACACGCTTTGAAAAACTAATGATGCATTTGTATAACAACCTGTTAATACAAGATGGCTGCAAGTGAACAGCTGATTACTCTTCATACAAATATTAAGAAGACTGTGGTGATGAGACTTCCAGCCTAGGCATCATTAGTTTGTCAAAGCGTGGGCTCAACGGACGACTAAAATGTCTAAAATTAGCAATGAATGTGTGTTCATCTTAAACATAAGGTTATTTATTTTAGCTGACAAAGGGTTCATTCAATGAAATTAAAAGCAATGAATATCTTTGTTTTTCTGTGTTTTTACATAAAAGTTTGTGCATAAATAAAAAATGAGATGTTTGCATACCAGGAAAAGAAAATGGAACTCAAATTGGATGCCCATAAAACGTATTGTTTAGACATGCTGTGCTTTTACTAGCGCAGAAGTGGTAGTGATCACAGTTGGGGCCGTAAAATAAAAAAATAAAATATAATTTGTGGGATGCGGCGCCCGCAATATATTTAATAGAAATGGCATATAAATATCCCGGGCATTGTTTATTCTGTGGCAGAATGGAATAGTTTGAAAGGCAGCCGAACGTGCCTGTACATAAACAAGGTGGAATGAGCATTATGGAATAAGTGGGGAGCAAGGTGGGAACCCTGCGGACAACCCTCCTGACAAAGTACCGCACGCCGATAGGCTAATATTGCCTATGGGGCAGGGACGGAAACGCAACACAGAATTTTTTTATGAAAAGCTTTCATCATGCTGGATTTAACTTATTTTTTATTTATATAAAACAAAAATAGATTTGTGGAAAGGAATGCAATCCACCAACCTATTTTGCCTGGTCAGTTGTCTTCATGCGAAAGCAGAAGTTTGTGTGCATGCAACGGCATCTGTTCAACCAGGGTCGAAGTTATCGTCGCGGGATTCGAACCAACGTAATCCGGTTCCAAATAACCCGACTTGATCCCCGCGGCCATAACACCGACAAACATATGTTTTTGGGGATCTGTTGCCATGGTCTGTGGGAGCTGGAGCTTTCCGGACGGACGTTTCCCCCATATCTGCGATGGACTTCATCAGCGTGAATGTGAAATAATGAAGATAATCTTGATGAATGTATTCTTTCGTTAAAGTTGCTATTTTTCACATTTTCTTTTAATAGGAGTAGCATTCACAAAAAATACTTTACAAAAAGATTAACCTTATTTTACATTGTTTTTTCAAACTATTTGTATTTCACAGAAGAGCGACTAAAATTGAATGACGTATGCTCATTAAAGAGTCAAGTTCGTTAATTTCGTCGTAAAAAATTGATAATGTCAACTAATTATTTATATTTTGGTAGTCAGTACGTAGTAGTCCGGTCGATAGCTCAGTTGATAGAGTGCTTGCATTCCATACCGTGATCTCGGGTTCGAATCCGGGTGTCAGAAATGATTTCCCGTTTCGGTGTTTAGTTCTAACCCAAAATAAAATACCAGCAGAGTTTTACACAGCCTTCACAATAAATAATAACGAGTCCCTTCAGAAGCTGGGAAATGCCCACTTCTTCTGTAGTTGTTGGCGTAAGGCCGCCCCACCTACATGTAAAAATAAATAGGTTCCACTCGTCACATGCGGAACCCTTCGAGGACAACACGGCAAGCAGATAGACTGTATGTTTGGCTTAGTCACATTAGTCACGATAGCTTCATATTCTCAATTTCTTTATGAACTTTTTTTGTATAGATTTCTTTGTAAGGTTTTGTTCTTTTATATATTTAAATGTAATTTTTTATTCATATTCCTTGACTTATAGGTTGGTATGAGGCTGACCACCCATACTGTAAAAAATGGTTCACTTTGCCAATGTCACCCCTGTTTCAGGGAAGGTCGGCAAAAGTTGTGGGGCTTATGTTCATTTGAGGTTTGGATTTTATTTGTAAGTACACATTCAGCATTTGTAAGCGCGAACTACACTTGTTGGTTTGTGGGCTTACATCTGAGAGCTTTAAATGAATATATCCTTGCAACTTAGATTATAGATTATAGATTATAGAAATCGGCCAAAGTTACGCGCTATATGTGTAGCTTAGTTGTGTTACGACTTTGACCAAATATGCTCCGCCACTGTTGTAAAATAGAAGAAGGGATCTTGTCGGATGGGAGATGGGAAGGGGGAGGGGGGTGGTGTAGGTAACCCAAATCATAACTTACAATCTGAGAGCTGCGGGGGTGTAGGGGGGGAAGTATTCATAAGCGATTCGTCGATTTCCAGACCCTCCGTGAAAAATACAATGCCAACAGAGTTTACCTACGAATAGTGGGGACAGGTTATAACGCCACAGTGACAAAACGACACGTGACATAACGACGCATGATAGAATGACACATGACAGAACGCCACTGTGACAAAACGGCACAGTGACAAAACGACACGTGACATAACGACGCATAATAGAATGACACATTACATAACGCCACAGTGATAAAACGGCACAGTAACAAAACGACACGTGACATAACGACGCATAATAGAATGACACATTACAGAATGCCACAGTGACAAAACGGCACAGTGACAAAACGACACGTGACATAACGACGCATGTTAGAATGACACATGACTGAAACTGACATTTGGTAGAGTGCTTGCATTCCATGCCACGAGCTCTGGTTCGAATCCCACCGAGGCGAGGGTGTCAGAAATGATTTTACGCTTTTTACGATTTTTTACTTCAAACCCCAAACTAAATTACGGGCAAGGTTTACTCATGCATTACAAGAAATAAGCTGGATGAACCTGTTGATGACCGGTCTTTGGTAGAGGTTTATAAATTGTTCAACCCAGCGAAGAGCAAATTTTAAAATATAAATGGTATTTTTTTTGTGCTCCGCCGGGATTCGAACCCACAACCTTCCATTTACGAGTCCGAAGTGCTACCACTGGACTACGGACCAGTTTTTTCATGCGTTGTACTGTTGTGTTGTTCTGTCATGTGTCATATTGTCACTGTGCTGTTCTATCATGGATCCGAAATAGTCTATGATGCCCGTATCTAGTGGGCTGTGAACACAACTTGCGACCCGGGACATTTAGCGACGTTGATAGTGTACACGCTTCTTGTATTTCGGCAACTGTGTGCAGTTCTTGACAGTATTAATATTTGATGATAGAAGTAGCACTTACTCCGTGTACGGCACAAGACATTGTTTGAACGATAAAATTATTGGAAAAATATTTTGAAATTAAAACTATGTTAAAAATAAAACAAAATAGTTTTTCTGGACGAGTTAGCTTATTGTCTAAAGCGTTTTCCGCGTTATTACATCATTGTGTGTATCCCTGAAATCGGGGTGGTATTTACAAGAGTGAATAAAGTTTTTAAACATGAGAGGCCAGCCTCATACCAACTTACTAGTCGAGACAGATATATTATACCTACAATACTGTTATGTATGTAAATATGAAATATAGATGTTTAAAATATGTAGGTATTAGTTATAGGAATTCTGTATTGTATTGTGTGGGTAGGAATCATTGAATAAAATACGTGCAGCATCGAGAAATAATAATTACTATGCCTTTCTGGAACTGTCTAGCAAATATAGGTTTAGATTGTACTGTTTTAAAGAGTATAAGAAGGGTGCCAGTGGTTTGCATGGCCAGCAGTATCATACGAGATTTACAAACACATAGAACTAACTTGATCAGTGAACAGAAACCAAGTGGAATAGTCGAGAAAGCTTTGTGAAAATAAATTATTTAAAAGTGTAAAATAAACAACTGTATAAGAAGACCTGTGTATTTTAATTTGAAAGTCTTTTGAACCCTAATTTCGTAACAATACATTGCCATTTTCAGACATTGACCAATACGGGGCTCGAAACTACGCTTGTTTCAAAATTGAAAATTCGAGTGCCACAGTCTAGCTTGCTCGATAGAAGCGTCGACTTAGATTATTCCTCTTCTTTTAATTAAAAAAATAAATTAGGCTGATTTCTTTGGTGAGCGCTGTTTTTGAGTGTATCACACCTCAAGAGCCCTTGCGAGCTTGGTCGTCGCCGTAGAAAGCTCCAATTCTCAAGCAAGACCCAGTTGCTGTAAGGCTGGATGGACCTTTTGATAACCGGTCTTTGGTAAATGTTTATGAATTTTTCAACCCAGCGAAGGGCAAATTTGAAAATATAAATGGTATATTTTTGTGCTCCGCCGGGATTTGAACCCACAACCTTCCATTTACGAGTCCGAAGTGCTACCATTGGACTACGGACCGGTCACTTATAAAGAAGAATGGCGATCTTCACGGCTATTTTAACTGTAGATGCTGCGGCTCGAAATAGGGACTTGTTGCTATGCCAAAGCACTGTCTTTATTACAGACATAATATGTCATGAAAATATGTTTCAAAATATTTGCTGAGCTATGTTTCTTGTTTATATTATTGTGCGGTAGGCCGGCTTCGAGTGACGTCTTCTCAGCGCGGGTGATTGCACTGAAGGTCCACCGGCGACGATGTGAATAAATTACGCTAATTTCCACTTGGCAAAGTTAATCGCTTGACAAAAGTCCTCGGGCCTCATTACGATTGCATGACAGGGTTAATTTGATATTCTGACTGAGCACAAGGGTGGCGCACGGACTAAGACGGAGGACCAGCATTTCTCATCTGCATCTCGGCACGAAGACACTGGCCGATATCATGAAAAACTTGTAAATTTGAAGATACAGTTATAGCATTTGATAAACGGAGATTGTTGCTGTAGAACTTCAAAATTTTGGAAACGGGATAAGCGCTTATATCATATTTTACAAATCAACAAATGATTTTTTGAATGTTAAACGTAGAAGTGTAGAAAAATAAATCAATTAGTATCTAGAATCAAACTTTATTTTTTGAAGTAAAAGGTTCTATTTGGTTCTCGGTTCCCAGCAAAATTGAGTCCTATGCCTTTCGACTGAGTGAATTCTAATACACCGCTGAGCGGCGGATTAGAATTTTAAATAACCATTTTTATTATAGTTCGTTATCCATCACGCGTTCTTTTAATGTAAAAACATACTATCCCCAAATATTCGTGCATTTCAGACGACATTCTTGAACATTCTCATGGATTTTTGGAGAACTTACGTGAAAGATTAAGACAGTTTTTTCAACGTCAAATAATTCATCAACATGCTTCTATTGATTGATGAATATTGTTACGATATTTGGGTTCGGATACTTTCAAGTAAAACACTACTCTTCTTTTGACTTATTTATTTTACACTTTTATTTTTATTTTTACAAAGACACTCTCGACTATTCCATTACACTGGTTTTAGCTCACTGGTCAAATTTGTTCGATGTATTGGTGAAGCTCACAGATGACTGTATTTGTTAGAGCTTGAAGAACAACTGCCTAGTGCAAGCAACTTGCACCCTTTTTATACTAAGAAGATGAAACTGTTGAGAACACATTGTTGCTAGACTGTTCTCGAAGCACATACATAATTAAAGTATCTAGTGACTTCTCTATTTACACACAATTATTAATCCTACCCACCAATACAATAAAGGATTCCTATTACATAGCTATAACTAATACCCATACCTATTTTAATATTACCTATTTACATAACAATATGTTAATTTTTAACGTTAAGCTTATTTTTATAAAACACTATTTGAATAGTCCGTAGTCTAGTGGAAACGCTTCGGACTCGTAAATGGAAGATCATTGGTTCGAATCCAGGCAGAACACAAAAAAATAAACATGTACATTTTCAAATAAGCTCTTCGCTGGGTTAAAAATTCATATACCTTTACCAAAGACCAACCACCAAAGGTTCATCCAACTTTTGAGCAAATTTGGTCTCGCTTGAGAACTCGCTGCCTTAGTTCTTGTTTGCCGTATAGACCATTAAGCTAATTTTACATGAGCAATGTTTGCATTTGTACTGGACCAATGTGTCTTATGAAAACAGGAAATTGTTTTAAAACATATATTTAAAACAACTCTCACATTATCGAGTTTTACGTTTTTTCTTAGGATTTGATTCTTAAGACAATTGCATTAAAACGTCATATTTGACAAAATTGGTCTATACCTACGACAAACAAGAACTGGGGGAGCGAACTGGCGCTTTCTATAGCGACGACCAAGCTTGCATAGGGCTGCTGAGGTGTGATTCACACAAAAATAGCGCTCACAAAATAAATCATCCGATTATTATTAGCACTTATTAAAAAATTACTAGCTTTTCAAAAAAATAGTATGATAAATATGTTATAGTGCATTGACATGGAAACACATTGTATTTAATATGCCAGGACATTTTTCGCGACAGCATACAAATTCGCAATTCGCTTGAAGCGCATAATTAGGCGATGCATTATTGAAGTCCCCGGGCTCCCCAGAGTTGAAGCAGCCCGTGGCAACTCAAGATTATAACTTGCTCTGTACTGTCATCTCGGCTGACGAATCATCGTCAACTTTTGATGACAAACTTTTCAGGTTTAATCATGACTCAGTTGATATTTCATGTATGCTCCATGAGCCAACAATATTCTTATTTCTCAGTTCAAAAAGTATGTTAAAAAAGTAAAAAAAAAACAGCTTCTGTACTAAGAACTTCAGTTTGTTTTGTCATCAGCTCATCATCTTTTGATGACACACGTTTCAGGCTTAATCATGATTCAGTTGATATTTTATGTATATTCTAGACCGGTCATTAGTTCAGTGGTAACATTAAGACTCTGAATGGAACGTTGTGGGTTCGACTCCCGGCGGAGCACAAGAAATATACCAAATATATTTTCAAATTTGCTCTTCGTTGGGTTAAAAAATTCATAAACCTTACCAATGACCGGTCACCAAATGTCCATCCAGCCTTACAGCAACTGGGTCTTGCCCGAGAATTGGCGCTTTGTAGCAACGACGACCTAGCTCGTAAAAAGGTCGATATCTCAATTGGTAGAATGCTTGAATTCCATGCCGACAGCAGGGGCTCGATTTCAAGGTTTACTCAGTCTTCATAAAAAATGTGAACCAGCCCTCCCGGGAGCTAGGAAACCCCCACTTCAACTGAAAGTGGTTGGTGTGTGGCCGGCCCCCAACCCGTAAAAATAATTAGGTCCCGAATCGCCACACGCTACTCCTTCGTGGGTAACGTAGGCAAGAAGATACACTATATGTGTATGAAATTATGCGTGTCTGCTTTTGGGAATGCATTTAATATGAATCTCAAATGATACATATATTTACAACTTAGATTTAGATTTAGATCCCAAACTAAAGTACACACCTATATGTTTCACTGCAGCCATGTTACATGAAGTTCAAGTTGTAGCAATATTAGAGAGAATCATCTTGTAAGGGAAAGCAAGGCCGAGCTTTTATCTCCTATCGATATTTTTCAGCAAACGCCGTTTGACACTAAGTCTAACACATGGGAGGGCGTCTTTCATACATTTATATGTTTATTCTTAGCCTCAATACTTATTAAAGAAGCAGAAATTTTCTAGGAAATAATGTAAGTTTCACATATTGATACTAACTGTAATTTAAGGGAAAACAAATCCAATCTAAGTTGCATATATATCTTAGTTACATAAAAGATTCACATTATAATGCATCTTTGCAAGCAGACACGTATAAATTCGCACTTAAACATGCCGCATGTGAACCTACGATATAAAAACCCGATGATGATGATGATGATGATGGATGATTTCTTTCCTGTGGCGCCATTTAATGGTCCAGGACCATCTCAAGGGCGCCATGGCCGAATCTCAAATGGACATACACCCTGCAACTCCTGCTGACCTTCCCTGAAACAGGGGAGACATTGGCAAAGTAAACCATTTTTTACAGCATGGGTGGTCAGCCGCATACCAACCTTTAAGTCAAGGAACAAAAATAGGCATTTTTGTTTATTCACATTTTTCGTTTCCTTGGATGAAGATGAATTGTTTATTTTCTAAGATGTGAAAAGAAACGTGTTTTGACTCAAGACAAAAAAAGCACGAAATCCTTCCAACGAAAGTGAAGATTGTTTTTGAAATTATGTTTTTATGAAAAATTGTGTACGTACCATTAAAACACAATACTTATTTAAGAAGCAGGATTTTTCTGGAAAATAATATAAGTTTCATAAGTTGATATTAACTGAAATTTACGAGGAAATCAGATGAGTCAAGAAAATATTGTCTTCAAAAATTTTCAACCAGCTTTCTATAATCTAAGTTGCAAGGATATATTCATTTAAGGCTCTCAGATGTATGTCCACAAACCAACACGTGTAGTTCGCGCTAACAAATCGCACGTTTAATAATAAAGAGCATTAACTCAAAAAACATGAATGTTGGGAAATCACGTTTGAAGTTCAGACATCCAGTACAACTTGTATTGGATGAAAAAGGCGGCCGATGTTTTATCTCGGTCATATTCGTCCAAATTGAACGGCTGTCGCATTCTACCTATTCTTCTCGCATTTTTCTTGCGTTTTATTATAAAATCTCGATTTTCCCAATTTTCGAGCTATTTCTCTTTATTATTAAACGTGCGAAATGCTGAATGTGTACCTACAAAAAAATCCAAACCGCAAATGAACATAGGCCCCACAACTTTTGCCGACCTTCCCTGACACAGGGGTGACATTGGCAAAGTGAACCATTTTTTAAAGTATGGGTGGTCAGCCTCATACCAACCTATAAGTCAAGGAATTTCAATTTAAAAAAAATATATATATATATATTTAATTTTCGATTTTATTTTATTCGAAACATCAATTCATAATCGTTTTTTTTCAACGAAACTGAAGAATTCATATTATTTATCTAATCTAATCTAATCTAAGCTGCAAAGATATATATCATTTAAGATTTATATTAAAAGCATTCCCACAAGCAGATATGTATAATTTCGCGCTAACACATGCCGCATGTGGACCTACAATATAAAAACCCAATCTCAAATGAACATAAGCCTTGCAACTCTTGCCGTCCTTCCCTGAATTGATAATTATCAAACGCATAAAAATCTGCTTGCAATTATAGTTTCCTGTTTTTCTCTCATGTTTTTTAAAACGCAGAAAAAAATAACGACAAAATTTTGCTACGTAATCAATAAAAAGTATATAAATAATGAAAAATAGTGTGCCAAGCTATCATTCACTTTTGAATTTAATAATAAATATACCAGCTATTGAATTTGATTCTGAAAGTACAAAAATGAAGCTGTCTAGATTTTCAATATTTTGTTTTTGTGCTCTGCTTCTGATAAACCTACAGGTCAGAATTTATTATTCTGTACATTTACTAATGTTTATTTTTGTTTTCAAGAAAAAAAATACAAAATTCGTAAATAAAACATCTTGATTAATTTTATATTGTAGGAGCTGCGTGATTTTTTAAAACGTTTTTATAAAATTAAAAGTGCCCGAAAAGGTGGGACAAATATACGTCACCAGAACTGAAGGGGTTGGCGTGAGGCTGGCCCCCTTACCTGTAAAAATTAATTTGTCCCGACTCGCCACATGCGACCCTTTTGCGGATAACGTAGGCAAGAGGTTACACCATATGTGTAGCTTAGTTTTTTTCACGTTATTAAGAAATTACAACATAAAATATTTTTCATAATGAAACTTTTGTTTGAGAATTGAAGCATGAAACTTCATTATTTTCTCAGTCAAGTCGTAAGCTTTACACTAAGTAATTCAATAAAAAATCGGGATTTATGTTTTTTTTTCAATTGGTGTTCTAGTTCTTGTGAAGACAGAGTAGGTATAATAAGAAAAGGGGGAAATATATTTGCCTCAACCAAGTCAATGACGATACCATGTTGAAAGCACCGGTTCTCATCAGATCACCGAAGTTAAGCAACATTGGGCGCGGATGCTACTTGGATGGGTGACCGCTCAGGTACACCGCGTGTAGTTGGCATTTCTTGGACCGGTCCGTAGTCCAGTGGCAACACTTCGAACTCGCAAATGGAAGGCTGTGGATTCGGATCCCGGCAAAGCACAACAAATATACAAGTTGCATTTCCAAATATGCTCTTCGCTGGGTTGAAAAAAATAATAAAAACCTTTACCAAAAGACTGGTCACTACAGAAGTCCATCCAGCCTTACAGCACCTGGATCTTGCTTGAGTATTGGCGCTTTGTAGTGACGACCAAGCTCATTTACCTCTGCGGCACTATAACAAGTGTCATGTTCCTTGACTTATAGGTTGGTATGCGGCTGACCACCCATGCTGTAAAAAAATGGTTCACTTTGCCAATGTCACCCCTGTTTCAGGGAAGAGGACGGCAAGAGTTGCAGGGCTTATATTAATTTGAGATTGGGTTTTTATAATGTAGGTCCACATGCGGCATGTGTTAGCGCGAAATTATACATGTCTGCTTGTGGGAATGCATTTGATATAAAACTTAAATAATATATATCCTTGCAGCTTAGATTAGATTAGATTAGATAGACCCCTAGAGTCTCTAGAATCTAGGGAGTCTCCCGCCCAAGATTTCTTAAAAAAAAAAAGTGCACGCGTCTGACTGAAACTTACATATCTTTGATTGATTGATTGTAATTAATGTACTTTTCAGGTCAGCTATGCATACGTGTACCTAACTCGATTGGGGCAATTTTTTCCTGGCTTTTTCCCCGCGACTAAGATGCATTCTTGGTTTGGCGCCGGTGCGAGTATAGTTCAAGAAATAAAAAATGACCCGGAGGACGACGAACGGATAAGAGAACGAGCTGAATTATATGATGAACCTCTCCCACTCTATTTGAGGACAGTGTAATTGTGACCAATTTTTATATTATGTCGGTGTTATGGCCGAGGGGGCCAAGTGGGCTGATTTTTCTAGCGTGTTTGGAATAGAGCAACGTTGGTTCGATCCCTGCCCGGGTCATTTGACCATAACACTGACCCTGGTTCAACAGCAACACCTTCTCTTAGGGTCAGTCTCCCCTCCACTGACCCACGCCCTGTATATCCATCGCATCCGGGGATGTGTCACAGGACTCGCATGCAAAATTTATGTGAGATACGAGTGGCAGAAGGCCCTCCCGAGAAGCTTCACTTTCCCAAGTGTTTGCACAAAGCAAAGGTTCAACAGATGTTTTTGGATAATTATTAATTAATAATTCATTAAAAATAAACAATAATGAATTATTAATTGATGATATTAATGCCTGTTTCTGGCCAGGCAGAATAGGTTGGTGAATTGTATTGCTCTGTTTTTTTGTAAGCTATGAAACAAACAGTACCTACCACAACTCTGTAAAAATGTATGAAATATAATGTTGATAGCTTTTATACACATTTTTTATTCACAAAATTATTCGCAAGTGATTCACAAAACATTTAATATAATAATAATATTATAATGATTTATTTGGTGATCGCTGTTTTTGTGTGTATCACACCTCAAAAGCCCTCTGCGAGCTTGGTCGTCGCTGTGGAATGCGCCAATTCTCAAGCAAGGACCAGTTGCTGTAAGGCTGGATGGACCTTTAGTGACCGGTCTTTGGTAAAGGTTGTATGAAATGTTCACCCTCACAACAGCGTACACAACCAAAACTTTATTTAATGAAAAAAAAAACAGGGGAAACGCAAATGCACGCAAACTTTTACATCCAAAAAATTCTAGAAAAAATAAAAATACAGATGTATATTTTCGTTTCACATTTGTAATTTCACACTTTGTTTGCGTCGTGTTTGTTTTTTTTTTCTCCCGGCTTGTTTATTTTGCCCGCACACACTGTTGAACAAGCCGCGGCTGATTAAGTGACAGGATGAGCAATGCTCCGCCAGGGACCTATCGCACATCTCAATACTAGTTTAACGCGTTCATATCCAGCGTTATGAGGGAAACTCACCAAACTGGAAGATGTATATCGTGTGTGTGTGTGTGTGTCCGTTTGTGTGTGAGAAGGAAATTTACGTAAGATTCAAGTTGGTTATCCAAAGTATGCAGAAATGGACCGGTCCGTAGTCCAGTGGTTACACTGCGGACACGTAAATGGAAGGTTGTGGATTCGAATTCCGGCGGAGCACAAACATATACCATTTATATTTCCAAATGTGCTCTTCGCTGGGTTGAAAAAAATCATACAACCTTTACCAAAGACCGGTCACTGAAAGGTCCATCCAACCTTACAGAAACTGGGTCTTGCTTGAGAATTGGCGCTTTCTAAAGCGATGACCAAGCTCGCAGAGGGATCTTGAAGTGTGATACACACAAAAACAGCGCTCACCAAATAAACCATCCTAATATTATTTATTATTAAATGCTGGATATATTTGAGAGGAGAGTGCCAAAGTAAATCGTGGGACCCGTGAATGATGGCGAAACCTGAAGCGCTAATGCGAAATTGCTCACTATTTGGGTATCAGTTCAAGTCGGAGCTTGCTAGCGCTTGCGAAAGAAATCCATAGATAAAAAATCACAGTACACCTTATTTTTGGACACGAATCGCTGTCTCGTCACTTTAAGGTCGTAAAGAATTTAGTAGAATAGCGCTTCTAGAGAAGAAGTTACAACAAAGCGCCAAATAACATATATGAGGCTCCCAGACTCTCTGTACATGCTAAATTAAACAAGCTAAGATGGGCCAGACATGTGCAGAGAATGCCCTCTGAACGGGTACCAAAACGGATCCTTGAGGGGCATCCGGATGGGAAAAGAAGAGCTGGCAGACCTAGACTGAGATGGGAGGATGAGGTAAGGAAGGACGCAAACCAACTACTGCAGGGGACAGACTGGAAAGCTGCAGCGGTAGACAGAAGGAGTTGGAGGCGAAGGCTGATGGAGGCCAAGAGGAGATATGAGCTATAGGGCCATCGAAAAAGAAGCCAATAAAAAGAAACATAATAGGACAGCGTTTTATGGATTCCTGGGTCAAAAGTATATTTGAATAAGAGGTTAGGCTTTACGGTTTGCTGAAGATGCTTTCTGGGATTTGTTGCCGTGGTCTGTGGGAGCTGGAGCTTCCGGAGGTTTTGCTCATGCCTACGATGGGCTTCTTCAGCGTTAAAGTGATGTTGACTGCTTCGGTTGATGATGCTTTTAAACATGATTTTCCTGAGTACTTCATATTAAGATCTGATCATCTCTTGTGCTGATTATAAACATGCCAAAAACTCTTGTTTAAAAAAAACAATTAAACAAAACATGATATTCTTGGCAAAGAACCATTTGGTATTACGGAAATCCTTGTACCTGACGGCATCATATTTGTGAAATATGTCTACAATATGAATGTGGAGATGATTCCAAGAAGTAATATATTCATACGGTATAAATCAATCAAAAATTGGCTGACAGGTGAAAGATGATTTTTTTTAATGTATTTTTGAGATAAAAGTACGCGCTAGAAGGGAATATTACATTTACACATTCCGCGATCCTTCCATTTATATTTGGAACAATGAAAGTATTTCAGCCAAAATAAGAATTATTTTTCTCAAAGAGTTATATTCTTTTGTCTTACAAAATAAACCTTTTCTTTTCCTTCTGTTTCATTTCTAGCATTATTCACGTTTAGCCGTATTTTTCGCTATTTGTCATTATCAAAGTTTGTCCTTTTACTTTTTTATTTAAAATTATAATTTTCAAATAATGTATGTGTTTTATTCTTTGTTTACAAAGCATTATGAAGGCTACGTATCGCGGAAAGCAGTGCGCAATTTCCGCAAAGAATGCAAACTTTGCAGTCGTTTCGCTTGCACGCAAAAATTATGCTGCACAAAAATACTGTTGACTCTGCTAATTTGATTTCGCCAAAGTCGTTTCTTGAATCTGGAGTAGAATGCACAGCGATTGCATTCAACGAAATAAAAGAGTTTAAAATCGAAATCTCCTGTAAGCCAGCTGAAACTTTTTTATTGGCTTACCTACTTGTGTGGCTCCATGACAATTCGGTCACAGGCATCTCGTCTACATACAGCTCGACCATGGACAAATCCGTCACTCTACAGTTCATCTACAAGACTTTTGAGTCAAAAACATTACAGTCACATACAATTCGCCCACATATAACTTGTCCAAAGGCACATCGGTCACGGACAAAACGGTCGTACGACAGTTCGTTCATAGGACTTTTCAGTCAACGATATTTCTGTAACATTGTATGTACTATACAGACAGCTCCATCGCAGATCTATAATCTATAATCTAAGCTGCAAGGATATATTAATTTAAAGCTCTCAGATGTATGCCCACAAACCAACACGTGTAGTTCGCGCTTACAAATGCTGAATGTGTACTTACAAATAAAATCCAAACCTCAAATGAACATAAGCCCCACAACTTTTGCCGACCTTCCCTAAAATAGGGGTGACATTGGCAAAGTGAACCATTTTGTACAGTATGGGTGGTCAGCCTCATACCAACCTACATATAAGTCAAGGAATACGAATAATAAATTACATTTAAATATAAAAAAGAACAAAACCTTAAAAAGAAATCTATACAAAAAAAGTCAAAAATTTCCTATGCAAAAAATGTAGCAAATTAAAAACAACATTAGAAATCAACATTGCAGATTAGCCGCCACTTGTTCCTGTCCTTGCATACTTCTTTCATTTCATCCAGAGTCATAACCTTTTTCATACAAGTCCTCCTTTTATTATGATAGATGCAGATAGCTACACAATTAATTAAATGCGCAATAATTAGACCGGTCCGCAATTCAGTGGTAACACTTCGGACTCTGAATGAAAGGTTGTGGATTCGAACCCCGGCGGAGGACAAAAAATACAGCATTTATATGTTGAAATTTTCTCTTCGCCGAGTTGAAAAATTCATAAACCTTTACCAATGACCGGTCACCAAAGGTCCATCCAACCTTATAGCAACTGGGTCTTGGTAGAATGCTTACATTCGATGCCGAGAGCAAGGGTTCGATCTCAAGGATTACTAAGCCTTCACAAGAAATGAGAACCAGACCCCCCCCCCCCGGGAGCTGAGAAACCCCCACTTCAACTGAAAGTGGTTGGTGTGAGGCCGGTCCCCTTACCTGTAAAAATAAATAGGTCCCGAATCGCTACATGCTACCCCTTCGGGGATAACGCGGGCAAGAAGTTTCCTTATATGTGTAGCTTAGTTGCGTTGCGTTTGTTGAAGAGCAAGATTTCTGTTATGGAGCTGTCGTTGAACCTTTATTGAATGTGACTGAAATGTCTTTGACCGAAAAGTTGTGTGGACGAATTTGACCGATTTGTCCATGGATAAGATGTCACAACCTGTATTCCGAGTATAAAATTTTACGTTACAACTCAACCATAGGGTTGTACATAAAAATTGTGAAAACAAAAACAATCACTAGAGGCACTGTTTTAATTTTCGTATTTTTTTTGGAAATATTCGAGTTTTCAAATAAAGCTTTATGCTTGGTTTGCAGTTTTGCTTAAAGTTTGCAGCTGTTCTTGAAAAAGTTTTTTAAGTCTTAGCACTTATGTATACGAACATATAATTTCCTCAGCTTTTTTACTTCCACAGTATTATTAACTTATTTATGCAATTCAGAGAGCAATGATTATTAATTAGTAACTACTTCTTTTTATAATGTCGAGTCTTGAAATTCTGGAGTGAAAGTCTCAAAGGATGTCGGTAGATTTTTATCGTACATGATATATTTGAAAAAAATACGAAATAAAACATGGCGGAGCCTGAACAGTTAATCATTGTTCTGTATAAAATGGATCAGCTGTTGATACGCCGCCATGCTTTATTACGTCATCTCTATATCTATAATCTAAGCTGCACAGATATATTACATTTGAGATTCATATTAAATGCATTCCCACAAGCAGACACGAGTAAGTTTGCGCTTAAACATGCCGAGTGTGGACTTACAATATAAAAACTCAATCTCAAGTGAGCATTAGCCCTGGAACTCTTTCCGACCTTCCCTGAAACAGGGAAGACATTGGCGAAGTGAACATTTTTTTTGGCAGTATGGGTGGTCAGCCTTATACCAACCTATAAGTCAAGGAATGCAGACAATTAATTCCTTACATTTAGCTATTCAAAACAAACAAACACTTGGCACAAAATCTGGGATGGAAATATCAACGGTCATCGGTAGATAATACCGTTCCTATTTGAAGATAGGACGAAATAAAACATGGACGTGCATGAACAGCTGCTCATTGTCGTACACCGCTATGCTTTATAACGTCACGTCATCAAATAGATACGGTAAGATCTATCGACGGTCGTCGGGGCTTCCACCCCTGGTTTTAAAAGAAGATTAAAGACTTCATCGACGTCAGATTCTTAATTATGTCGCGTCAGTTAGCGTCAGGCTGGTATCGCGTCAGGCATTTATTTAATTGACTGACTGGGGGTGCGCGCCCCTTCTCCCGCGACTTGCGTTGTCACGATCTGAAAGGATATTGTCAAAGAGCTGAATGGTTTTGCATGCTAAGTGAGATGGCAACGGTGCTTAGCGATTGCAAAGTGGGTCACCAAAGTCAAGGAGGGTCAAAGCTCAAAAAGTAACATAATGTCGTTACGAATATGTAGTTGTGTTTGGTTGGCCTGTGTAGGTTTATAATCCATAAGCTAAGTTACGAAGTTGTCTAAGACACGTGTTAGTTCGCGCTTGTATGTGTACCTACAAATCGCTGCCTTAGTTCTTGTTGACCGTATACGCCATTGAGAAAATTTTACATGAGCAATGTTTGCATGTGTACTGGACCAATGTGTTTTATAAAAACAAGAAATTTAGTTCAAAATATTTAAAAGAACTCTCACATTATCGAGTTTTACGGTTTTTCTTAGCTCAGATTGTGTAGAATTTGATTCATAAGACAACTGCATGACAAAGTCATATTTGACAAGATTGGCGTATACGGTAAACAAGAACTGGGGGAGCGAAATAAAAACCCTGCAACTTTTGCCGACCTTTACAGGGGTGACATTGGCAAAGTGAACCATTTTTTACATTATGGGTGGTCAGCATCATACCAATCTATAAATCAAGGAAACAAAATATTGTAGGAAAATAGATGCAAAAGGGGGAAGATGTCTCAAATGGCAAAACAATACATTCCGTTTTCGTGTTGTCTCAGAAGTATTGCGCGTGCATACACACATATCTTTAGCTGCCCCTCGATATTATAACACATAGACGGCGTAGGTACGGTGGGCTCCTCCCCTCGGGTACGGGCGTGAGTTAGTGATATCACATTGGTCTTGCTTGCCTCGCAACATATCAAAGCACCGCATGGGAAATCCTACAATCCCCTGGCCAGGTATCCCACCCTCGGAGCAAGACAAGACGAATGTTAATATTGTTATATCTCGCTCGCACATCGAAACAAATTTTATTAAAATGATTTTTTCTGTGGTAATAAGAAAACATATTTGGTTTTACCTAAAAGGGCCAAGTGGGCTGATCATTCTAGCGTATTTGGAATAGAATAATGTTGGTTCGATCCCCGCTTGGGTCATTTGACCAGAACTTTGACCCTGGTTCAACAGATTTTATTGGATTATTAATTAATAATTCATTAATATAAACAATAATGAATTTAATTTATATTTTGTATTGTTTGTGTATTAACACTGTGAAAATTCATACTGTTATAGTTTAAAATTTTTTGAGGAATTCAAAAACACTGTTTATTTTCACATAAATATATTTAAAAAGATTACAATCTTTAGAGTAAGTTACTAACGTTTTCGACCTAGAAGGTCATCATCAGGTATGATTATTGATTACAGAAAAGAAATTTTATTTTATGAAATTTAGTCAATAGGTATAAATGATAATTATACCTATAATTATGATGAAAATAAACAGTGTTTTGTTTTGAATTCATTAAAAAAAATATATATAAATTAAACAATATGAATTTTCACAGTGTTAATACACAAACAATACAAAATATAAAAAAATACAATAATGAATTATTAATGGATGATATTAATACCTGTTTCTGGCCAGGCAGAAATGGTTGGTGAATTGTATTCCTTTTTATTGATTGTAGAGACATTAACTTTGTAATCGTTCATCATTTATGATAATAGAAAAACAGCTTTGTTTTAGATTACGTGAGAATTTATTTTTATATACCACAACCGATTGCGCAAACATCCGTTTGCATCGTCAGGTGGATCAATTAATACCTGACGATGCAAACGGATGTTTGCGAAACCGGTTGTGGTATGTATATAAAAATAAATACTCACGTAATCAAAAACAAAGCTGTTTTTCTTTTATCATTAATTGTATTCCTCTTCACAATTTTTTTTTTTAAAATAAATTAAAAATTAAATTAAAAATTAAATAAATTATAAAATCTATTTATGAAATAAAAACTCAACAGCATATTCAGAAGCACTTTTTTGATTAATTCCTAACACTTTGGATATCAGACACGTGCTAATTTACGCTTACACATGCATGCGTGCATACCGGTCCGCAGTCCATTGGTAACACTTCGGACTCGTAAATGGAAGGTTGTCGGTTCAAAAAATATACCATTTATATTTTCAAATTTGCTCTTCGCTGGGTTTAAAAATTTATAAATCTTTATCAAATACCGGTCACTAAAAGGTCAATCCAGCCTTCCAGCAACTGGGTCTTTCTGGAGTATTGTCGCTTTGTAGCGACGATGACCAAGCTCGTAAAAAGGTCGATAGCACAATCGGTAGAATGCTTGCATTCCATGCCGAGAGCAAGGGTTCGATATAAGGCTTACTCAGCCTTCACAAGAAATGAGAACCAGCCTTCGAGAGCTGGGAAACCCCCACTTCAACTGAAAGTGGTAGGTCTTGTTTGAGTATTGGTGCTTTGTAGCGATGACCAAGCTCGTAAACCCCTCTGCGGCACTACATCAAGTGTCATAGCCCCCTAGAGTCTATTAAATGTAGCGAGTTCCCTCCAGTACAGGATTTCTAAAAAAAAAACAAAAGTAAGCGCTTCTCTTTAGGATTCAATTCAAAGTGTGCACTAGTATACCACCGTGCACCGCCAGTTGTAAAACTCGGATTCCGAATCGTTCGTAATCCGAAGTCCACGTTCATGTGTTGAGGTTTGTCTGTATATCGCCCGGTGTCCGCATAAACTGCAACTCGCCATACATTTTTGATGAGAAGGAGGAAATTTCAATGTCGGCGCAAAACTGTATGTTAAGAGTTTCGCACACGTCTAGACGATGCGATGTTTCGGCATAATATAAAGCTTAATACCTTCATCTCGTCAACGACGATACCATGTTGAAAGCACCGGCTCTCATCAGATCACCGAAGTTAAGCAACATTGGGCGCGGATGTTACCTGGATGGTTGACCGCTCAGGTACACCACGTGTTGTTGGCATTTCTTGGACCGGTCCGTATAGTCCAGTCGCAACATTTCAGACTCGTAAATGGAAGGCTGTGGATTCGAATCCCGGTGGAGCACAAAATATACCATTTATATTTCCAAATGTGCTCTTCGCTGGGTTGGAAAATTCATAAATCTTTACCAAAGACCGGTCACTGAAAGGTCCATCCAATCTTACATCAACTGGGTCTTGCTTGAGAATTGGCGCTTTCTACAGCGACGACCAAGCTCGCACAGGGCTCTTCAGGTGGGATACACCCAAAAACAGCGCCCACCAAATAAATCATATTAATATTATTATTATTATTATTCATCTCGGCAGGGTGATTGTTACAAATTTTAAGTCCATTAAAATAAAATAGCTCACAGAGGCGGTAAACTAAGTATAATCCGTAAAATGAAATACAAAAGTGAATAATTTTAAAGAACTACTTCAATCTGAAATCACCGAATTAATTTATCGAAAAACTTCAAATTGTATCCCTTTTAAAAAGATATTGAAAAGGCTTTAAAGGACAATAATTTAAGATATTTTCACCGCAGAAAATAAACATGTTTATAAGCGAACTGCACAAGAAATTATCCGTTCTAACAAAGGTAAGGTTTTAATTACTTACTTCAAATGAACGAAAACATCATACTGTCTATTATTTCTTATTTTATTATTATTTTATGGTCGAAGAAGTATAGAAAAAGTATTCTATGCCACAGCATGCAATTAGTTTTTGTTACGACTATCATTGCAAGGCAGTGGCCTAAATAACTATTATTTCTATTTATGTACATATTATGTATTTTCATATTTGTCATTTTTTCCTAGATTTCAGAAACTCTGCGGGTCTATGATACCTGTTGAAGAAGATAGAATAGAAAAAGATATAGAAAAAGAGATAAGGGACGACCGGGAAAAGTATGGAGTGATCAGATTGAAGAGATTGTGAAAGAATGGGATATACAAAGTGAGCGTAAAAGAAGAAAATGCATGAAATAGATGATGGATATGAATGAATTAAAAGAGGTATGTCAGGATAGGAAAAAATGAAGCAAGCTCTGCAGATGCTCTGGCGAAAGAGTGCTTATTAATTGTATGTATAAATAAATAAGATAGCTTAACAACAACGAATATATTTGTGGGTAATGCAGTGCACTCGTCTTCAGTATACAGGGAGCTTCGGATACGTCACGATGCATTATTAAGCGTTCATTCATATTACAATATGTACTTACCTCGTATTGTAGGTACTATTACACTTTATATACAAATCTTGTACTGAGGGTATCGCCTTAAAATTTGGAAACTTCTTGACTCTTGGAAGGTCGTTTTTGCAAACTAATGGATTGAGATGAGATTGACCTCCTATTCCGCAAAAAATATATTTCTTTATTATAAAAATAACTGATTTTAAGTATGTATAATATTTGTACTTTTGTATGACTTATAGGTTGGTATGAAGCTGGCCACCCATACTGTAAAAAAATGGTTCACTCGGCCAATGAAAATTTCCCTATTTCAGGGAAAAGTTGATACAGGTTGCAGGACTTTTGTTTATTTGAGATTGCATATTTATGTTGGAAGTCCGCATGCGGCATGTGTAAGCGTGAACATATACGTGTCTGCTTGTAGGATGCATGTTATATGAATCTTAAATATCCTAAAAATCTTTTGAACTTAGATTATAGAATCTAGATTGTTAAAGATATCTGGAGATATTATAATCTAGAAATCTTACAATATAAAAACGAAAATTTTAAATAAACATAAGTCATTCAACTCTCGCTGAAGTTCTCTAAAACAGAAATGACATTGTTAAAGTGAACGATTTCATAACAATATTCGATTGAGGTTGATGAGTGCTTATATCTAAAATCTATAATTATATCTATCATCTGTTATTACAGCTACAATCTATTTTTATATCTTTAAGCACTAATCTTAGATTATGGATTATAGTGCTTATAATATCAACCCTATGATAACAGTCATTCATACATCGAGTATTTAGTATTTTAACCTTTTCAGTGTTCGGTTTACTATATTTTTTTTGTGAAAAATCCTTGAATATTTTCGCATGATCTGAAACGCTGCACCCTTCATACTTTTGAGTGCGGATTTTCAGTTTTCACATGAAGGCTCATATAATACAGTATAGTACCCACATACATTCGTTCCCAACATTTATAGGCAAGCTGTTAGCCGCTTTACATACTGGCTCATGTTTTATGCCACAGCTCGTCAAACATTTTCACTTCTAATCTAATCTAATCTAATCTAAGTTGCAAAGATATGTAACATTGGAGATTCACATTACATGCATTGTCACAAGAAGACACGTACAAGTTCGCGCTTGCGCATGCCGCATGTGAACCTACAATATAAGATCCAAATCTCAAATGGATATACACCCTGCAATTCTTGCCGACCTTCCCTGAAACAGGGTTGACATTGGCAAAGTGAACCATTTTGTACAGCATGGGTGGTCAGCCGCATACCAACCTATAAGTCAAGGAATATTTACAATAAATAACATTTTAGACATAAACAAATGGATAAACATTAGAATCAAATGCAAAATACACAATTCTAGTTGAAAATTTACAAAAAAAATTGGAAAACAGATCAACCGCCATTCCTTTCTGTCCTTACATAGTTCTTTAATTTCATCCAGAGTCATAACCTTCTTCATACAAGCTCTCCTTTTATTATGACTCTGGATAAATTATGAGGTTAAAAAGGAAATTTCCATTAAATCACTCTTATAATATTATTTTACTATAACAAAAAAGTTCTGCTTGAATTTGATTAAATTTAAATCTGTTTTTTTTTTTAATTGAGTAGTTCATTCAATATGCCAATCACGTGGCCCGCAAACTTATAAATTGCGGTCCGCCGAAACGTATCATAATCAAATGATTCCAACAACCACATTTTTTATAAATTAATAAGACAAACTTATTGGGAATTGTCAAATAAACTACGTGTTGCTCTAAAACAATGTTTTATTTTATGATTTACATACATAGGTACAACAACGATTACAGTATTTCACTTAAATCATAATATCTTTTTATAACAGGGAAAATATCGTTAATCTCCAAATTTGCACAAAATCTCGTGCCAAATAGGTGAGATCGCATAAGAACGGAACCTGCAGAGTGAAAATTATAGAAAAGTATGTTTAAGGAAAGTGATGAATGTTGAAGAGATAAAAGAAGTATGCAAGAACAGAAAGAGGTAGAGACGCATCTGCAGAGGTACCGGCCACCCCTAGTGGAACAGCGCCAGGGTGTCTATTCACGATAGGGGATAGAGTAGATTCATTTCGATTTTCCCCGCAAAAGCAATAAATGGTATTGTGAGGCACAATACCTTTATTGCTTTTTCGGGGAAAATCGAGATGAGTCTTCTCTATCCCCTATCGTGAATAGACACCCAGGTACAGTACAGTATAGAGTAAGAATGACGCGACACGCAGTTTGGTGGTCGGCGGTCTCCATACACACTCGATCGTCCCGCTCGCAGAGGATGGATGTAGATATAAAATATTTAAATTTCCCTTTATGATTGCGTGTAGGCATTTCACTGCAAGGTAGTATTATTGTTGCTTGTGTTGTGCCGCTTCAAATGCTCAAAGTACCTGGAGGGTAAATCAAAAGATTTTTCTTTTACCGGTATTCAAAGTGTCAATCTAATTTGGTATTGCTGAGAGAAATCAGCAGACTAAGCTGTAAAGACTGCCGTAACTTGATGGGGCATCCACACGCTTGCGGCAAGCGCCTTGCGGCGAGTAGTTTTAGAGCTAGACGTATGAAACCTTACCTCATCGACTACCAGGCAGAAACATGGTAAGGCTGGTAGTTTGCATCGAGAACATGATTTTTTCACAGATCTGCCTTTTCCTATCCTGGAGCGTCTTGGATCTGTGAAAAAATCATGTACTCGATGCAAACTACCAGCCTGATCATGTCTCTGCCTGGTAGTAGATGAGGTAAGGTTTCATACGTCTAGCTCTTACACTACTAGCCGAACGGCGTTTGCCGCAAGCGTGTGGATGCCCCATCAAGAAGACTCATCGCCACCTTAAAGGTAAAACTTAATAAGTGCTGATTCACTTAATTGAAAACTCGTAGATTAATCATTGCATTGGGTGTAACTTCTCATAGTAAGTGCACTAATTATAAAGAAGAACTCCTTAACTATAGGATATTTACACAAATTTAGTGTTTTTTCTCTATAAAATAGGAAAATTAATGATAGAATATGGATTGGGTGATTTTAACGGTAACAAGTTAGAACGACACAGCGACAAAACGACGCATGGTATTACGACACACGACAGAACGATACACGACAGAACGACACACGACAGAACAACACATGACAGAACATCACAATGACAGTATATCACTTGACAAAACATCAGCTTCCTTATTACCAAAACAATCACATCATCAAAGAACGTTACCTAAAAATGAAGTCTTTTGCGTTTAATTTTTTTCACAATAACGGGAATACCTGCATTTCAGTTCCATCCCTATGGTTTCCCTATTTTGATTTATGGAACGACTCTTTGGCAATATTAGTACCTACACACACTCATGAAATAAAAGTCGTAAATTGTACGAGTTCTTACCTGGATAATAAAAAAATACAGCACAGCTTAACACGATGTCATATTTCAAAGGCATAAAATATTTATTCGTGTTTTTATATCTGGGGAGTGCACAATTTGTACGACAAAAAAAAATCTTTTGTTTGCTAATTTGGTTTACAAAAAAAAACTTAAATTAAATTATATTTTTAAGGGTGGATTTACAGGGCTGTAGCTAGAGTCGAACTTGAGGTAGGGCAGCATTGGTTACAGGTAGGGCGGAAGTAAAAAAAAAATCATAATATCTGCCCTCGAAGCACGGGCTCCTAAATCAATCGTTTTTCGTTTTCCCACAAAATAATAAAATAATGAGAATTTTGAAGAAAAGAAACACGTACAAATTATTTGGTTAGCCAAAACTATTTAATAAAAAATTTTTTTTAAAAAAATGTGAAATCTCTCCATTAGCATAATAATAAAAATATTTAAAACAGCTGAATTTTACGATTCCCCATATTATTAAAAATGCGAAGAACTTAGCTATCAACTGTTTTTTTTTTTTTTTTCAAAGGCTAGAAATACCATGCCAGCCATTCTCTCGTGACCCATTGACAGTCTTTAAGGCCTATTGATTGCAGTTAAAGTTGAAAACGTAGATTCACACACTGCAGTGCTACATCCTATGGTCGCCACAGATGCAAAAAACTCATATGTATCTTTGAACGCCTCTCGTTGCCTGTACAAAACTTGCAATGGATTTTCCATTTTATCCTCTTTACGACTCAAGTCGCAATTTAGGACACATTTTTTTTTATCTCAAACTATGAACAAACAATTTAATTATAATATTTTGTCTTAGTTTTTGGTATTTTTAAGGTAGGGCATTGTGATTTCAAGGTAGGGCATTGCCCCACAATGCCCCCCCCTAGCTACGGCCGTGTGGATTTATTAACAGTGAAAGTCCATTTTTATTTATTAAAAAAATTCAAATGGAAACAAAGTTTTAATTCACTTATTTTTTAATTTCTTTTTAGTGCTCGAACATTTTCGCCTAATGAGGCATCTTCAGAAATCTTAGGCGAAAATGTTCAAGCACTAAAAAGAAAAAAAAAATAAGTGAATTAAAACTTTGTTTCCATTTGAATTTTTTAAATAAATTAAATTAAATGGTTTCAAAAAGTATTGGTTTTAGAGGTTATCGTTCATCTTAAAAGATAAAAAAAAAAAAAAAAAAAAAAAAACAAAATGAGAACAATGAGAAAACATATTTGAGAAGGTGAACAATGTTAATTGTCTCGTTGTTAAAAAAAATACATGAATAACTAGTTAATACAGCTCACACTACACTTTCATCACCGCCATACATTTTGTCGAGTTCACTAAATGCTTTATTATAATATACTTCATCAGCAAGATCTTAGAAGTGGAGAGTCATTGTATGAATTCCTTAAAAAAATGGAATTTAAAGCATGATTAGGTAGGTACAGTTATTTCTTGACATCATCCTAGAAAGCTTCGCTTGTGTGCAAACGCGGCAAGAAAAAAATAAATAACAAAACTGGTCTTCTTTCATGGATATTTCTTTTATACTTAAATTTATTTAACAATTTATATTTATTTTTAACAGTTCACATTTATTTTTAGCACTTTTCATTTCCAGTTGGTCTTCAATGTCTTTCTTGTTTAGAAGCAGAGCGACGTATATCGACTGACTCTTGTGAGCCGCTCGCAGCCCTTTACACTCGTAAAGACAATAGTTTCTAGAAGCCAATTTTGCTGGATTATTCTAGAACATAAAGCTTCAAGTAGGTATATAGTTGATTGTCTCTTTCCCAGGTACCTATAATAATTACTCCCACTTATATCGGCTATAACTACACCTACCTACCTACCTAACATTTATAGTATTTGTTATTTACATAACAATATTATGTGCAGTTAAGTTGCCCCCTCGGGAGCTGAAAAACCCCCCCTTCAACTGAAGTGGTTGGCGTAAGGCCGACCCTTACTTGTAAAAATAAACAGGTTTCCTCGCCACATGAATGTAAGCTTAAAGAAGATGACGTGAAAGTTAAGGTGCAAAAGAATGTGATGAGATGGTTTGAGCATATGGAAAGAATGAATGATGATAGACTGACAATGTATTTATACAAAGGAAGTGTGAAAAGAAAAAGAGAAAAGAGATGACCGAGAAAAGTATCAAGTGATCAGATTGAGGATATCGTGAAAGAATGGGATATACAAAGTGAGCATAAAAAAAAAATGCATGAAAAAGATTATGCATATTAATGAATTGAAAGAGGTATGTCAGGATAAGAAAAAATGGAGCTAGCTCTGCAGAGGCTCTGGCTACCTCTAGCGCAAGGGCGACATAGTAACAGTTACATATGCGACCCATTAAGAGAGAATGCGGCAAGAAGTTAGCTTAGCAGCGTAGCGTATTTGCTTTTTCTACATAAGGGAAATTTTCTTAAGTTAGTGCATTTACGGAATGGAAATTAATTTTCAAATATCAGTTAAAAATAACATTTTAATGAAACACATAGTTTTATTTTCACAGTTTATTTTTGATCCTTTTGTTTTTACCTCAGTTAGCCTCTGAAGATGGAGAGGTAAAGTCCGATAGCGCTTAGTCAATTTAACTCAAATAAACTGTGAAAACAAAACTTTGGTATCATAAAAAAATACTTGGTGTTCTTTACATTAAATTTTGATTTAAATTGATTAAACATTTTTTTAAGCAATATAGGTTACAATGTACTGTTCACTCTTCAATCTCTGCTTACAGGTCTTCGCGTTGCAATGGTCAAAGCGACTCTGTCCGTCCTACATAATTTTTGCTCGTATTTATATGGACGGCAGAGACGACTCTTGCATGTTCTCAAACATGATAGATACGTCCACTAAAATTGTTTGACACTATACATGAGACATCACACCCACCAATCAGCGTGTCTAAGTGAAATCGTTCCATTGGGTACATACGTAAGTACTGAATTGTGTCAGCTACTAGTCAAATAATTTCTACTTGGCTCATTCATCAAGTTACAACTGTTATTCCAATGTTCAAGTTTTGACATGTTATTAGTTCATGTTTTCATTATCTTGAGAGCCCTAGCCGGCAATATAAATGCAGTACACTTTGCTGGCCGCTAAATATGACGAAGTGAGTTGGACGTTATCAAGCAGACGAGATCTTTTTCCCTTTATGCTCGAAAACAAACGCGTCAATTTAGCATAAATTATAATATTAATAAAATATAGTGTACCAGTAATAAAAGTGTATACACTGTAAAAGTGTCCTTCGAGTTTTTAGTCGACTGTGTTTAAGCAGGCTCATAGATCGTCCCCTTAGTTCTTGTTTGTGGTAATTTCACATGAACAATGTTTGTACGCGTACTGGACTAATGTGTCTTATGAAAACTCGAAAATTATTTTTAAAATATGTATCGTGTTTTTTCTTAGCTTTGATTGAGTCGAATGCGATTCTTAAGACAATTTCATTGACAGGTCATCTTTGAATCAAATGCCAAAAACCCAAAAAGGCACTGTAAGGAAGAGTACATGGATCAAAGGCTATTCTTAAAAAATCCTTTTGCCTTTTTATTATTCTTGTCCATCTTTATCACCTACTCATTATGCAACGATATTTGCAAAATACCCCAGTTCAACATGTTGACAGTTCTAGTGGACAGACCCAAATTGTCCCAAAGACTGTTCATCCTCCAGGCGCGCGATTGACAAGGGAACTAAAAAACCTCAAAGCAGATCAAACTAGAATTCGGTGAGTCCTGTGTAATTAATCCTTGACTCCTTTCCTTGTTCTCGTATCGTCTGCAACTTTCGCAGATTTGTCGTTTGGACCGCGTGCTCAAACATGCGAATTAGAATTTGGAACCAGGACTCATTTTCTCTCCATAATTTGGTGCAGCCAAACTTGAATTCACAAAACTGTATTATTGATTTGGTTGAGGAACTCATCATCATTTGACCGGTGCAAAGTCTAGTGGGTAACGCTGCGGACTCGTAAATGGAAGGTCGTGAAGCACAAAAAATATACCATTTATATTTCCAAATATGTTCGTCGCTGGGTTGAAAAATTCGTATACCTTTATTATAGCTCCATTTAGACCTACAGCAACTGGGTTTTGCTTGAGAACTGGCACTTTCCATAACGACGACCAATCTCGTAAAAAGTCCGGTCGATAGCTTAGTTGATAAAATGCTTGCGTTCCATGTCGAGAGCACGTTTCGATACCCAGCGAGGATGTCAGAAATGATTTCCCGCTTCGGCGTTTCAAATAAAAATAAATACCGGCTAGCCAAAAAAATATTGGTTGCGGTAACTGTCAGAAAAAAATATCCGGAAATATTATTGTTATAATGAAAAAAGAAAAACAGCTTTGTTTTCGATTACGTGAGTATATTTTTTTATAAACCACAACCGGTTTCGCAAACATCCGTTCGCATCATCAGGTGGATAAATTAATACGCTGTATTAATTTATCCACCTGATGATGCGAACGGATGTTTGCGAAACCGGTTGTGGTTTATAAAAAAAAAAAAAAAAAAAAAAAAAAAAAATATACTCACGTAATCGAAAACAAAGCTGTTTTTCTTTTTTCATTAATGATGAACGATTACAAAGTTAATGCCTCTACAATCAATAAAATTATTGTTATAGTTTGTAATTATTCAATTTAAATGTAGATTTTATCACACAAGTATCGCTTTAGTAATTGAAAAAAATAAAAACCGATGGCATACAATGGAAAAGATTAAAGCAATCTGATATCTTGTACATAATTCAACGTCTGGGTAGATCAAAGCGCTGGATTAGAATAATTATTATTTCACAAAATAATAAAAGTTAACAAATACTTTTTAGTGCCGTAAGGGCGCAATAAATCATTTTAAGGTTTGTGACTGCCCTTAGTAAATAACCTCCCCGAATGTGACTTTTGGAAATAATTACTGGGGAGGCAAGTTGTAAATTTTGCCCCTCAGGGAGTATATAAATACAAAAAAAAAACAACAAATGGAGAAACTGTAACGTATTCTCCAATGCGAGATATAAAATACACAGATCTAATGCCTATGGTATTTTCTCTCAACAAAAGCCAACCTTCAATAGGTGGCTTTCAATTTTGGACGAC
This sequence comes from Agapetus fuscipes, assembly GCA_951799405.1. NCBI lineage: Eukaryota > Metazoa > Arthropoda > Insecta > Trichoptera > Glossosomatidae > Agapetus > Agapetus fuscipes. Next base: position 5,610,528 of record OX637332.1, read on the forward strand.
TTCCCGTACCAAAGAAGCGAAAATCAAAAGGACCACACTCACCTCAAATTGTGCTCTGGTCCAAGATGATGCTCGTTTCTCAGGATCCTATGGAGATGAGCTCTGTTCACGAACTGCCACACTTGCAAGTTATATGTAAAACAAACACACTCACTCACAGAATTTTAACGGTAAATTTCAAATCGCTCGCGAGACATATAAAAACGTGTCTACTTGCGAACACGACGGAAGCGGAAGTCTTCAAATCTTGAGATTTCACGTTGGATGTCAAAAAAGTTCATACCGACATCTTGCGATTTTTATCCGCACTTTTTTCAGATTGTGAAAGTCCAACATGAAATTCGCTTCTTAGACTATTAATTAAAATAAAAATAGATGACGCTATTCATGCGTCACCAATTACTTTAATCGCTTGTTGTATGGTTCAAGATTGTGTATCGCCATGTCCGAAGGGAGCTCTGGTTCCGAAAATTTAATTTTTTTTATAACACTACTCTTTATTCTGCTGTAACTGTTACTGTATTCTTAAGCCGTTCCACTAGGGGTAGCCGTTACCTCCGCAGATGCGTCTCCACTTTTTTCTGTCCTTGCATATCTCTTTCATCTCCTCAAAATTGATCACTTTCTTCATACATACTCTTCTTTTATTCCCACTCTGCAAGTTCCATTCTGTCGCAATGTGACGTATTAAGTCTATGCATTCCTTCCTCGACCTTTCTCTTCAGCGCTTTCCTCTGACGTTTCCTCAGTACACTCTCTTCGTTAGTCATTCATCATTCATTCTTCCAAGATGTCCGAACCATCTCATTGTGCTTTTTTTGTATTTTAATTCTTGAATTCATTATTATATCACACTCGTTCATCATCCAATCATTACGGACTCTGCAATAGAAGAAAAGTTTTATTTTTTTATTTTTATTAAACAAACAGTTATACATGTAATATATTTGAATAAAAACATAGTTATAACAATTCAAAAACCAGCAAAGCCTAATTTATAAAGATCGTAGTTTTTAGGAAAATGCAGTAAAATTAAACTGTAGACTAGAATACTTATGTAGATACGGCGTAGAAGCTAATCGTAGACATGAGCCGGCAGCGTAAATCTAAAACTATTACTTGAAAAATTAATTAACTGTTGAATTCAATGACTTTCCAAAACAGTAAATACTTGCAGTATTATTATATGAGTAAGCAATTTATTTAACGAGCTTATTTTCAGCACTTGAGTCAAAGCACATTTTTGTGTGACTATTGTACCTGGGGTAGATCTTACCGTAACTATTTGAAGATAGGACGGAATAAAATATGGTGGTGCCTGAACCGCTGTTCGTTGTTCCATATAAAATGAATCAGCTGTTGATACGCCGCCATGTTTTATTCCGTTCCATCTTCAAATAGGTACGGTTAGATCTAGAGATGTCCTTGTAATTTATCATAACTAATTATTGTAAATCGACAGAATCTTATTTTCATACTTTATTCCTTGACTTATAGGTTGGTATGCGACTGACCACCCATGCTGTAAAAATGGTTCACTTTGCCAATGTCACCCCTGTTTCAGGGAAGGACGGTAAGAGTTGCAGGGTGTATGTCCATTTGAGATTTGGTTTTTATGTTATAGGTTCACATGAGGCATGTGCAAGCGCGAACTTGTACATGTCTGATGTCTGGTTGTGAGAATACATGTAATGTGAATCTCCAATGTAACATACATATCTTTGCAACTTAGATTAGATTAGATTAGATACTTTGTATTTTACAATAATGCAATTGTACCAATTATATGAAGGAAGTAAATATTTGGGAGCCACTGAATTCGGAAGCTTTTGACCTAGGGTTGTGGAACTGCCCATAATAATATGAATTTAATTATCAAATTGTAACACAACGAAAAATTACATTTGTTATTTTGAATACATTAAATATGAGTCTTCAAGTCAGATTCTATTAAAAATTTGATACTTTAGACAACAAAAGGTGTTTTTTTTTTTTTTTTCATAACTAAATGTACAATTTGTTCCTATTTTAAAGATATTTAAGCCAATAAATGTGTATCTTTATCATAATAATTGTTTTATGACAACTAAGCTCAACGACGATACCATGTTGAAAGCACCGGCTCTCATCATATCACCGAAGTTAAGCAACATTGGGCGCGGATGCTACCTGGATGGGTGACCGCTACATTTCGACCGCGGCATTTCTTGGACCGGTCCGTAGTCCAGTAGCAACAATTTGGACTCGTAAATGGAAGGTTGTGGATTCGAATCCTGGCGGAGCACAAAAAAATATACCATTTATATTTCCAAATTTGCTCTTCGCTGGGTTGAAAAATTCATAAACCTTTACCAAAGACCGGTCACTGAAAGGTCCATCCAACCTTACAACAACTGGGTCTTGTTGAGAATTGGCGCTTTCTATAGCGACGACCAAGCTCGCAGAGGGCTCTTGAGGTGTGATACACACAAAAACAGCGCTGACCAAATAAAACATCCTAATATTATTATTATTATTAAAGACTGCGAGGAATCAATTGAATTTTTTTCCTATTGGTGTTGTTTTGTGACACTGTCACTCAAAGCTCCGGTGAGCAGATCGGTGTCGAGACGTTTCTTGTTGGCTGAGTGACTGCTGTCAGCAATATCTCGAACTGCAGGTGCCAGTCGGTTAGTCTAAAGGCTTAATCTGCTGACTTGTTATCAAAAGGTCAGGGTTGCGATTCTCAGCGGAGCATACTAAAATTCTTATTTAATTTTCTATTATGCACTTTGCTCGGTTGAAAATAAAACAATAAAAATCAAGCACAAAATCAAGATAAAAAAAGAAAAAAATGTCAACATGTTAAGCTACCACAGGGCTCTTGATTTGTGGTTCATACAAAATATAGTTTACTACATGAATCATCCAAAATATGTATACATTTTTTATTTAATTTAAAAATTATCCCTTGCATTCACGTCATTTTTAAAGGAATCCCGTGCGGGAAGCTCCCCAATTCTTAAAAGGCTTGGGGGACTATATCGTCCTGGAAAGGTGCCGCAGAGTGTAGCTTGAATTGTTGAAATGTCTTACCAACTTTGATATCAAAATCGCATTATGTTTTTCTTCTCCTTTATTGTTTAGCTTTTATCCGTCCATTTCTGCTATACGCCTCTTACAATCTTATAAATGCTTTTATATTGGCTGCTGTGTTCAGCTATCCTCTGCCTGCAGTTCTCTTGATGTCGCCCAGCCACCTCAGTTGGGGTCTCCCCACTCCCCACTTGGACATCCTGGGCCACCATTGAACTGTTTTTTGGCCGCATTTCCTAGTCGTATCATAGTATTGTCATGTTTTCATGCAAAAACAATTCTTGCAATAATTATGCGCTTTCACGAATACATTTAAATATTTGTGCTTGTACATAATGACATAGGGATATCTATAATATATAATGTGAGTAGCAAAGATATACTTATATTTAAAAATTAAAATTCAATGGATGCTCACAAACAGACACGTGTTAGTTCACGTTTACAAATTCTGGATGCGTAGGTAGGTACATAGAAATTAAAATCCTAACCACAAGTGGACATAATCCCTTCAGCTTATGGCAACCTTTCTTGAAACAGGGTTGAAATTGGCGAAGTGAACCATTTTTGTATAGTATGGGTGTTCAGCCTCATACCAATCTATAAGTCAAGAAATTATATTACTCAACTCAAAACAACAAGTCAAAAAAAAAATACTTGAAAATGAAATTACATATTCTGTGTACCATTGGGAATTTAACTTATTACCCTCTGATAATGAATCTGAATCGTTAGCCAGTGGACTACAGTTAGAGTTTTTTAGGTGTGATTCATACAAAAACATCGTTCATAAAATAAATCATCCTAATACATATATACGGACAGTTTAATGAGTCTATATAAATTTGCACAAACTCAAATTATAAATGCGTATTTTTGTGCTTCGCCGGCAATTGAACTAACTATCTTCTAATTATGATTTCAGATCGTCAAACACTGGACTACGGACTGGTCAAAATATATCTTGATAAACTTATAGCATTACATTCATACGAAGTAACCCCAGTTGTAAATGCGAATTTTTGTGCATCACTGGCCGGTCGATAGCTCAGTTGGTAGATGCTCGAATTCTACCCCGTGAGCTCGAGTTCGAATCCCACCGAGGAGGGTGTCAGAAATGATTTCCTATTTCGGTGTTTATTTCAAACCCCATAATAAAAATACCGGCAAGGTTCACTCAACCTTCACAAGAAATTAGTACCAGCCCCCTCGGGAGCTGGGAAACCCCCACTTCAACTGAAGCCGTTGGCGTAAGGCCGGCCCCCTTACCTGTAAAAATAAATAGATTCAACTCGCCACATGCGACCCCTTTGGGGATAGCGCGGCAAGAAGTTACACTCTATGTGTAGCTTAGTTGCGTTACTGGCAATTGAACTTACGATCTTCTGATTATGATTCTGTATTATTCTGCTTAAAATCATACAAGGGACATTCATACATTCATACCCAAATCGCAAATTCACATTGTTATTGTAAAATATGAAATGAACTACAAAAATTTAATGGTCTCGGCTTGCAATTTATTTTCAAAAAACAACCCTCAAATTGAAATTGGTTGTACGAATTTGTAAAACATATTCTTTTGTGCATTGAAATGTACTCGCGCATTGTACAGTACACTCCCGTACGTACAAGTCACCCCACAAAGTGTACCGAAATCGTGTGACTAGTGAGTGCGCAGAATCGGGGTTCTACATTAAAGGAATACCGTATATAGAGCGAATAGAATACCGTGGGATTAATAAAAAGTAAATAAATATCACGTTTACTTTTATTGAAGGAAGATAAATTAGTACACTTCGGACTCTAAATGGAAGGTTGTGGGTTCGAATTCCGGCGGAGCACAAAGAATCTCCCATTTATATTTTCAAATTTGCTCTTCGCTGGGTTAAAAAATTCATACACCTTTACCAATAAGCGGTTACCAAAGGTCCATCCAGCATTGCAGCAACTGGGTCTTGCTTGAGAATTGGCGCTTTGTAGCGACGACGACCAAGCTCGTAAAAAAAGTCGATAGCTCAAATTGGCAGAATGCTTGCATTCCATGCCGAGAGCAAGGGTTCGATCTCAAGGTTTACTAATCCTTCACAAGAAATGAGAACCACCTTGGGGGATAACGCAGGCAAAAAGTTACACTAAATGTGTAGCTTAGTTACGTTGCGGTATACAGTATACACTATCAAAAAACAAACTGCATACTTCGATTAAAAATGAATTTTGGTACTCACTGACAGTGTTATAGATGATCCATGTATAATATTTTTACTTTCTTGCTATAGCCGAAGGCTATAAAGAAAGTTATGATTTGGTGTGAAAAAAAAATTTCGAGGTTCTCACGGAAATGAGTTGTCCTGGTGCAGGACATGCCAAAAAACACTATCTTTCAAAAACGTCCGTCTGTATGTATGTATGTATGTATGTATGTATGTATGTATGTATGTGTGTGTGTCACTTTCCAAAGTATAAGACCTAGAGATACCAAATTTTGGCTACATCAACTTTTTTGGACATGTATTAAGTATGAATAACATGGCATTACACCAACTTGAAAATTCAAGATGGCTGCGATACAAAAAAAACATAAAATTTCACTTTTCTCAAAAACGGCTCCAAGAATTTTTCTTAAATTTTCAGAGTTGCCATTTATTAGTTTTTAACTTAATAAATTAGTTATATCAATACTCTTACTAATCTGTGTCTATGGGCTGCCATATGAAAAAAACAAACGATTGTGATTTTCTCGACAGTTAAGGGGTCAACAAAAATATAATGTTCTACAATATTACGGACAAAATAAATTTCTACAAATTTACAAAAAAAAATTTTTGAAAAAATAAATATAAAGCACCGTTTACACGACCTGAAATTTTAAATCGAAAATATTACAAAAACCTATTAAAATGCAAGATATTTAAATTTGTTTTAGATTTGATAGAAAGAACAAGCTTATTGCTTTAATTCGTAATCATTTTTTTTTTAATTTTTTGAAAATTCAAGATGGCTTCCGAAGAGCTGAAAATTTAAAATTCGATTTTCTCAAAAACGGCTCCGACGATTTTTCTTAAATTTTTTGTGAATCCATTTATATAATAGTGCTATCTAATAATTATAATCATTTCTTCATCATAATCTCGATTTAGGGAGTTGCCATATAAAAGAAAAAAAAAATGGAAAAATTCTCGGCAGTTAGAGGGTTAATAAAAAAATAATGTATTACAAATGTAAAATAATAATAATAACATATATATTGCCATCATTATTTTTTCCAAAAAACGAATCAAAAGTATAGCCTATATATATAGTATACATATATATATATAGTATACAAAGTGAAAATTTTCCATACAAAATGTATTAGCAATTTTCTTGGTAGTCAAACGGTTAAAAATAGATAAATGGCTGCGATTCTTAAAATTTTATGAATTCCAATAATAATCAGTCGTTACTTTTTCAAAATATAACTAAAAAGTTTACCCACCATACAAAGTACTAGTTTGCATACAGAAGGGTTCAATGACCATCTATAATAATCTAGAATATAAGTTGCAATGAAATATAAACATTCAAAACTAATATGAAATGCATGCCCACAAACAGGTATGTGTAAGTTCGCGCTTACGAATGCTGAATTTGTACTTACAAATTAAAACAAAATCTCAAATGAACATAAAACTTGCAACTCTTGCCGACCTTCCTTGAAACAGGGGTGACATTGACAAAGTGAATTATTTTTTACACTTTGGGAGGACTGAGAAAGGCGAGAAAATTGAGATAAGACTGAATGAAAAAAGAGTGGAGGTCGTGAAAGAATTTGATTATCTGGGAAGCAAGTTTGAGGCGAATGCGAAATTGACGAAATAATTGGAAAAGCGCGCTAGTAGAGGAAGAAGTGTAATGGAAACGATTGGAATAATTGCAAGAAATAGGAAACTTACGAAAAATATGAGATCGGCGGTCCACAATGGCATATTGGTTGGTGGAAGTGAGGCTTAATGAATGTGAGCTGAGTAAAGTATGTAAGTACGGTTGAAATGGCTTACCTGAGAGCAATGGCTGGAAAGACACTGAGTGATAGAGTACGTAATGCTTGAGTGATGAACGAGTGTGGTATAAAAGAGAATATGAGAATGAAAGTACAAAAAAGTACGATGAGATGGTTCAGACATCTTGAAAGAATGGATGATGAACAACTAACGAAGAAAGTGTACAAAGGAAATGTCAGAGGAAAGCGCGGAAGGGGAAGGCTGAGGAAAGAATGGTTAGACCAAATAGGTGAGATTGCGAAAGAATGGATTCTGCAGAGTGAGAATAAGAGAAGAGTATGTATGAAAAAGGTGATGACAGCAAAAAGTGGAGGCGCATCTGCGGAGGTACCGGCCACCCCTAATGAAACGGTGGCAGGATACAGTACAGTACAGTACTGAGGTCAGCTTCATACCAACCTATGAGTCGAGGATCTTTCTTGTGTAATTGGTACTTTTTCAAATAAATCAACAAAATATTTATATTCATTTAAGTATTTATATGCCTATATCCATATTGTACGAGTATGCAGGTACACACCGCGGTGGAATAAAATTGATTTATTATTGATATATTACATTTTTATTGAAACAGCATAAGCTGGTAGATGATTCTAGCTTTACATACGTCATACAGTGGGTAAATTTTTGCAAGAAAGTCGAGTACAGATTCTGTGCAATTTATTTTTTACTGAAAGTTCACGTTAGGTGGCGGTTGAGACACGGATTTGCTGAATGTGAATAACACCATTAATGCTTAAATAAACTTGGATTTTTTGTTCAAAAAAATAATAATAAAATGTTATAAAAAAAATATGAACTGAGATGCACATTACGTTTTTTTTTTAGCTTATAAGGCGAAATAAGGCTTATATCACACGTGCTGTATAAAAATTGGTTCACTTTTGCCCAACACACTTCTTCTCCTCCCAGGGAAAGTCGATAGAAATAATTGTAACAAAATGAAAGCAATCTTTTTCATTATTTGAAATTCAGATCCTCATATTGGCTGAAGTGAAAAGCCGGTATTGCGACACCGATGCGCGCTTGCACTCTCTACGCAGAACTAAAAGCCGCCCCAAGTCGTGAGCGGAGCATTTAGATATGGGTATAAATCCTAAATCATATGTGAGGGGGGAGGGAAAATAATAAACCTAACCCTAATTTTTATACGAGAAAAAACCATTAGTCTACCCTAGTTGGTGTGTAGTGTAACACGGAGGGCGGCCGCCCCTGCGTCGGGAGGTGTGGCGGAACTTGCCGATGAATACCGAAGTGAGAGAATGGATCTGAGATATTTTTATGGAGAAATGTAATGACGTCAGTGAGGATTTATGAGTATTGTAAGCGCTACGGTCAAAAGGGTCAAATCGCTAATCTCAACGAAACGCAACTAAGCTTCACATAACGCACAACTTCTTGACGCGTTATCCTCGAAGGATTCAGCATGTGGCGAGTAGTAACTATGTAATTTTACAGGTACTAAGAGGGACGCCAATCATTTCAGTTGAAGTGGGGGTTTCCCAGCGCCCGAGGGGGTTGGTACTTATTACTTATTAAGGCTGAGTAATGGTATTTTATTTTGGGTTTTGAAATAAACACCGGAAAGGTAAAACATTTCTGATACCCTCGTTGGGATTCGAACCCAGGCTCTCAGCTGAGCTATCGAGCGGATTTGAAATAAAATATTGGTAGTTCGATTCCCGTCGTTGGCTATGTATCTGGATTATAAATTAATAAGACTGCTTAGATGTAATAGTAACTATTTCTTTAAAACGCTTTTATTTTTATTTAATCAAACACCATTGTCCATTCTAATTTATTCTGTAGCTTTTCTATGATATAAAGGCAGAGAACTGGTTGTTATTGTCAGACATGTGTAAGTACATTGATGAATTATTCGTCTATGTAGGTACTTAAAATGTAAAGCAATAACATTCTGCCCCCTCTTGCCTTCAAATCATAGAAAACCTAATGAATTAGAATGGACAAAAGCGTTTCTGTTTTTTAACGACTCGGTAATGAAGAAGTTTATTGATTTTTAAACAAATAAAGTAAAAAAAAAAAAAATAATAAAAAAAAAAAAAAAAAATATATATATACATATAAATTAAAAAATTAAAAAATAATCAATTTTTTAAAATGAATTTCCACAGTGTTTCACAAAAATCTTTTCAAAAAATAAAGTAAGTTCATATCAAATATTTCCTATTCAAAGTTACAAGTCTCGACCATTCACTTTATTTTACAGTTAAGAATGCGTCCGCTCCGTGCTCGTCGGCCTATCTACCATTTGATTCAAATATGGGAATTAAATGAAATTGCTTTAAAAATCACAGTCTATAAGTCTACACAATCTGAGCTAAGAAGAAGTCATAAAACACTACAGTGTTGGAAATGTTTTTAATATTATCAAAATTAATTTTCAGAATTCATAAGGCACATAGATCCAGTACGCATACACACATTGCTCATTTGAAATTACGTATGTTGGAGATACGACAAACAAGCACTTAGGTGACGAATAGGTAGGTACATTCCGAATGCAGTGAAAGGGTACATAAGCACCCACTCCCTTAGGATTAGAATGACAAAATAGCCTCAAGGCAAAACGTCACTTAACTCCCCCTATCTAAAGGGCCATAATCCTCCTCGCTTTCAGGCCTCCCATATTTTTGTTCAATTTGTATTAGGCCACGCTTAAAACTTCGCTTGTTTTGGGTTTCGAATTATTATTAAATGCCGACGATGTGCGGTTTTTGTTTTTGCACCATAGTTATTAAAATTTTGTGTCTAACGTTTGCAAATTTCTGGAGTGAAAATTCATATTTTAAATATGAATTCAAAATTCTACTAAAAACATACTTATATTTTCATGAGCTTGTCTTGAAAATAGTCTAAAGCTTTCGTAATTTATTAAGCATATAACTGAATAAGTGATATATTTAGATACCATGGGTTTCTCAGATAAATGAAGGTACCTTTATTCCTATTTTTTACGAGATTTTTTTTACACAAGTGTGAAAATTCTGGAGTATATCATCACTTTCACGGTTCACCACAACGCTGCCTTATAATTAGTTCACTTACTATAAGAAGTTACTCCCAATAAAAGGATTTATCCACGATTTCTCAAATCAGCTTTTAATGCCTCTACTTATTCAGTTTTCCCTGTAAGGTGGCTATTTTTTTTCTCAGTTTACTTAATTTTATATAAAACTCAAGTATTTTTTCTTTATTTAATTTAGTAAACTAATTCAATACTTTTTTTACTTTGTTAAATTTACTCATATTAATATGCTTTGCCTCATCTTAATCAAGTTGTAAGAAAATGTTATAAAATATATAATAAGTGAATTTAATACAAACAAAAAAAAAAAAAAAATTCGTAAAACCCACTGCAAAACTACGCAAAAGTTACTTAATCTCACCACATAATTGTACAACACCTTCTCTCAGGGTCAGTCTCCCCTCCACTGACCCACGCCCTGTATATCCATCCCATCCGGGGATGTGTCACAGGACTCGCATGCAAAAGTTATGTGAGATGCGAGTGGCAGAAGGCCCTCCCGAGAAGCTACACTTTCCCAAGTGTTTGCAAAAAGCAAAGGAGGCTCAGAAATCACTGAAAAGTTATAGCCGTGAGTATAATTGTACATAATTGTACAATTATAATTGTACAATTATTATAAAAGCTAATGTTACTAATAATTATTAGTAATATTATTTTTTTCGTTTAAGTCGATTCGCCTCCAAGTCGTCCGAATCACAATTTCATTTCCATCGTAATGTTTTTAATAACCGTTGTTTTCATGTGTTACAATGAAAATCTAGTTGTTGTTTTTTTCTACTATTTCGGGGCTTGCTTTATTAGCATAAAAAATGTATTACAATAAGTGAATAAGAAATGTTGGCGGCATGCAATGACAAATTTGTTGATTTGTTTTACCTTGTCACGTAAAATATACCTTTTTTCTATTTCTGTACCTACGTTAATATTCAGTATACATTTCAATGTTTCTGTGTGCTTGTGCGTGGGTTGTGTAACATTCAGGGGGTGAATGAAATTTAAGTGAAAAATTTGAGGTTTATTTCAGTTGAAGGAATTAAAATCACTTGAAAAAAAGTATATTTAATTTGTAACAGATAACGTCACTAAGCTACAATAATTGTGTGACTTCTTGCCTGCGTTATTTTCGGAGGGTTTTGCATGTGGTGAGAGGAACTAATTTATTTCCACAGGTAATGGAGCCGGTACCTAGGTGTTAGCCTCTGAAGATGGACGTATAAAGTCCGATAGCGCTTTAGCCTTGTTAACTCAAGATAAGTGAAAATAAAACTCTGTTTTAAAAATTTTTTTTTTATTAAAATTAAAATGAATTTTCACTCTGTGAATGCACTCTAGAAAAGTTATAAGCATAATATTATGTAGACTTATATAAGGTATGGCAATGTATTTTTTTCTTCAGGCTAATAACAAATTGTATCGGAAAAATAATCATAAAAAGCAAATACGCTGAAACGGCTATCTGACAGGCGAATCACTCTCGGGATTTTATTGTCAGGAATGTGAATGTACTGGGCTCAATAAAAGTGTTCGGCTCCACGTACGGCCATAATTGCTCTTTAGTAATTTCAATACAACAGATACAATCTTGTGTGCGTATCAGAAACGCTACGCTTATAAAGATGTACCTTAAGTGTACAGCATTGACTCTCCTCGATCAAGTATTTGAAAGTGTAGGAGCTATGACACTTTTTTTACAAATAGATATGTGAAGAGGAATAAAATTCACCAACCTATTTTGCCTGGGCTGGAAGTCTCATCACCACGGTAATTTTCACCTACCGAGTATCGGTAATATTTTTATGAAATAATTTTTTCAATCCAAGATGGCCGCAAGTGAACGGCTGATTAGTATTAATACAAATATTACCGATATTCTGTAAGTACGAATTACCGTGGTGATGAGACTTCCAGCCCAGTAGCACGTATAAACATTTTCAATTAAAAAAATAATTGTTTAGTATTTTTAATGAATTAGGTATTAATTACTAACTACCCAATGACATCTGTTGAACCAGGATAGAACTTAATGTAGATAGAACATGAGGAAGGCGGGGCTCCAACCGGTGTTAGTGTCAATAACGCAAATACGAGCGTCAACACTCACATCAAGAGTTCTTCAATTGCAAATTAGTGACTTTGTCTACTCTGCCTTCTTCTTCCTCAGACTTTCTCATTTCACTTCTGGACGTGGGATTCCTCCAATCTTCACAATTTTTGTATATCGCCTGCAGTTCCCTTGATGTCGTCCAGCCACCTCAGTTGTGGTGTACCCAATTGCCTCTTAGATATTCTGGGCCAACACTGGACGATCCTTTTGGCCACTGGTAAAGGTCCTGCCTTGCGACGTGCCCAGCCCAGCGCCGCTTTAAGCAGGCCACTCGCTATACGACATCAGTGCATCTACGCCCTACGGATCTCCTGGTTTGGAACCTCTGAGGCTGATTTCCGATATCCTCTTTTCAAGTGCTGTTTGGCTCGCTATCTGTTTGTTTGTCTATTAGGCATTAATAATGTAATTACTTTTTTTGAGTTTCACACTCGATACTTATACATACGCTGGAAGGCATAAGAAATATCAAATTACACTTTTAATAATAAAAACTATATTCATTTTCAAAGATTATCTTCAACTGCCTTAAAAAATCTGTCGCAATTGAACTTATATTAAATCTGACACAATTTAACTAAATAAGACTCCTGAATTTGTCCATTCTTTCAATGTAGATCATTTTTTTTCAACCCATTTTTTCATTGTCTCCTAGTGTATTTCTTGTTTCCAGGTGATCACCACTCCAAGATACACAAAAAAGTTTTTTGAAAATTTCACATTTTTTTCCAAGTGCCTCACATTATGTTTTTTACACAGAAGAAATATTTTTTGGTTAAAAAATTTAAATCGAGATGTTAACTTTATAATGTAAAATAAAATTAAAATACACACGAGAATACAAAATACCAAAAAAAAATTTTTGGCCTGAAAATATAAAAATCTTATTTTGAAAAGAATTTCTTATGTTATGAAGCTGAATTTCATCAAGTTTTCATATTTACCCGAAATGTGGTTGAAACACAAAATCTCTGTAAAATCTGCCGTACATTTTCGCATTTGGTACAAACACATAGTTTGCAGTCCTATGGGAGACGCTTCAGAGTAGGGCACAACTTCGGTACAAATTTTCAGCAATTTATTTTTTTCCTTACCGCAACTACCACGATTCAGGGTCTTCAATTTGGCAAAGAAAATCATGACAATAAAGTATGAATTAAAATTTACAAAAAAATAATCACCTAATACATTAAAGATTAACTGAATAAACATCACTGGTATGGTCGAGGCGATGAGGCGTCGGCACACGAATTTGCATTATTTAAACAATCACAAATTCGATCCCCGCCTGCGCTGTGTCTTATCTACAATTGCTTTGCACCTGGTTCAACAGATTCCATTGGGTAGCATGTTAATAAATAATTCATTACAATATTAAATCTAAATCTAAGCTACAAAGATATGTATCATTTGAGATTCATATTAAATGCATTCCCACAAGCAGACACGCATAATTTTGCGCTCACACATGCCGCATGTGGACCTACAATATATAAAAACCCAATCTCAAATGAACATAAGCCCTGCAACTCTTGCCGACCTTCCCTGAAACAGGGGTAAATAATTAATAAAGTTAATACCTGTGTCTGTCCAGGCAAAATAGAATGGTGTATTGGTGTATAACTATGTAAAACTAAAATAAAACTAAATGTTTTTCGAAAAGTTAACAAACAATCTAAATTAGTTTTTCTGTAGAATCCTCCTCTCATCACTGCATATTCCCCTGGCGGGCAGAATGCGGGAGCTTCACGGCGAGGTTGGCAAACAGACTCGCAAAACAAAAGTAAATTATTTTTAATGAGCCAATTACCACCGGCCCACACTGGCTAAGGTTACCTCCATACTGGAGACGCTCGTTCACCCCGGCACACATGATCTCAGGCACTCTTCTTGGACAATGCTTAAGAAAGCAAGACAACATGGAATCCAAAAGAAATTTGAATGACAAAAAAAATCGCATCAATTTCCAGCATTCATAAGACACATTGATCTAGTACACATACAAACATTATACTTGTTAAAGTACTTCTGTAGGATATAAGACAAACCAGCACTCGAATAAAACAAACCTTGTATGAATGTATACCTACTTTGAAACGCTTGCCACCGTTCCCTGAAACTGGGGTGGCATTGGAAAAAATGAACAAAAATTGTGTCAATGCCACCCCGGTTTCAGGGTTGGCATTGTTTCTTTTAAGGAATCTTATGCAGAACACTCACCACATTTCGGAAAATCTGGAAGTCTTCGATAGTTGTTGGAGTGCCTCCATTGATGTGATGTCCTGATCCTTTCTAGCAGGGGTGCTAGCTGCGTAGTGTTGCATTGCCTTTGTTTTGAGATACTGAAAGGAAATGGCGATTGATATTTGTTTTGAAAATAACAAGTTTTTTTTGTGTTGGCGTACGGACTAACAGATTAGGGGGGAAACACTCAACAATCAACTTTCTTTATTCCTATTGGCACCGACCCATCTCCAGAATTTCTTCCTACTGTCGGTGAAACTTCTGTTCATTTTTTCATCAATCTTTCTCTGTTCATTCGCTTTGCTTTCATAAACTACATTCTTCGCCATTCGCTTGGCTATTCTTATATTCATCTTCTAGCTTTCTATCATTCCTGTCGTTCAGCCACTTTTTGTAACATTCCCTCTTCACTTTCACAGCCTCTTTTACTTTAGCATTCCACCAGGCATCCCCTTTCAATCTTCCACCTTTCGTTTCTCCACATACTTTTCGAGCATACTATTCAATCATTCCTTCTTTCATAAACTTCCACATGCTTTCAATATCTTTTTCATTCACATTCTCTTCAAGTTCATTCACACTTAACTTTTTTTGTATTTCTGATTTATACTTCACTTTCACGTTTTCATCACTCAAACTTTCTACTTTTATTCTTGGTTTTCTTACTTTCTTCTTACGTTTCTTCTTTCTTACTTCTCCAATCATTATTTTAGCGCATAAGAGATAGTGGACACTGCCTATTTCAGGCCTACGATAGACACGGCTATCTCTTACGGCTCCTCTCAGTCTTTCATCCACACAGATGTAGTCAATGATTGTGCGACTTCCCACAATCTGCCTTGTGTACAGATGCACATCCTTATGTCGAAACCATGTGTTTGATGCAAAAAGGCTGTGCTCTGCACACAAAGCTATCAGGTGTCGCCCATTATCATTGACTACACCTCGTCCACTAGGACCAACAATTTTCACACACTCATCTCTTTGCGTACCTACCCATCCATTCATATCTCCCAAAATTATAATGTATTCATTCTTCTTGCTTTCGCGCACAACTGCATTCAACTCATTCCAGAATCTCATTTTCACGTCCATACACTCTGAATCTACAGGTGCATAACAGGCCACCAAGAAAATTTTCATCCTGTTTGTTTTGAGTTTAACAGTCAAAATTCTTGGAGAGATTCTTTGGTAGCCCGTTATGCATCCTTTTACATTCTCACTTATAACCACACCCACACCCTGTCTTTCATTCCCATCTTCCACACCTGACCAGATATACAGTTCACCATTCATTAATACTTTTTCACCATTCCCTTTCATTTTTGTCTCTGTCACACCCATCACTTGTATTCTTTTTTCATTCATCACATTCACAATTTCCTTCTCCTTACACTCATTCATTCTTCTGACATTCCAAGTTCCAAACACCCATTCATTCTCTCTGAGCAAGTTTCTGGCGGTTTCTCTGCAAAGTGGAACTGAGTTTATGTTGGCGAACATAGGGTTTATTATATTATTTAGATTTTGGGCAGTAACTTTGTGAAAGCACATTTTAATTAATTAAAATACTTTTTTAACTTTGTTACAATTCACTTGAGTTTTATTTTTTAAAAAACACAACCAGTTTCGGGAGAATGAAGATGGGAGGTACTGCTTCTCCCGAAACTGGTTGTGTTTTTTTTTAAAAAATAAAACTCAAGTGAATTGTAACAAAGTTAAAAAAGTATTTTAATTAATTAATAGGGTTTATTAATTACAAAAATAAATAAATGATACCAAATAATAACAATTATTATACAAAATGTACAAAAAAAATGTCAAAAATTTTAAAATAAATAAATCATTCTCATTAACTCATTCTTAAATCCTACAGAATGGTCTGTAGAGGTGTCGCATGTGGAGTGTGAAACCTATGTATTTTTGAAGCTAAGCCCGGCTTTACGTCAACCATCTTAGAGTTGTCCAGTTTCCAAGTACAATTGATATCATTTCTCGTGACGGATGAGTACGCCTTGTCGGTATTTTTTTCTTATGGTTTGAAATAAACACTGTAACGGGATTTTGTTTCTGAAACCCTTGGTGGAGATCAGACTCTAACCGTTTACCATAGTTTGTAAGAATTCTACCAACTACGCTATCAACCGGATTTAAAAAAAAATATGATTTGTTTTTCTTCAGTATTTGTAAATGAAAATTAGTCAGTGTTATTCACACAACAAATTCATGGCTCAACCGCCACCTAACGTGAATTTTTCATACAAAAAAGCGATGAACCATGAGTAATCCACAGATCAAACGTGTTTTGAATAACTCTTTAATCTCATCTTCTAATAAAAAAAAGATTGATGTTTGATTTTTAAGTTAACATTTTTTTAATTTCCAAAAGAAACGATAAGTGTAATTTGATGACATCAAGTTTAAGCAAATAATAATTTTCAACAAATAACAAAACCATTATAAATTTACCCCCTCACCACACACAAGAGCTTAGTCTCTTTTTGGTGAGGTTATAGCGTTACAAAAATATAATTAAATAATGTAATAGACGTAAGGAAAACAAGTATTATAAAAGAATTTAACAAAAGGAAATTTGAGAAATAAAATATATTGCTATTAAGAAAGCTTACTGAAATTTAACGTCATTATTAATTGACCAATCACAGAGAAGTTGGGGTTTAAATTTAAGGGTTAAAGTAAGATAATAAAAATATTTTGTATTGTAAAAATTAGGTTTCATTATTTGTAAGCAAAAAATAGTTTTCAAAATACATAGAAAGAAGTAACTTCAACAAGTAGGTACTGTAACTGTAACTCTGTCACCATTCCGCTACAGGTGGCCGGAGTTTCTGCAGATTTGCTTCCACATTTTCCTATCCTTGTATCCTTGTTATCTCTTTCAATTCATTCATATCCATCACTTTTTTCAAACATTCCCATCTTGTACATTTGCTTTGTCCCATTCTTTCACGATTTCACAAATCTGATCCAGCCATACTTCTCGCAGTCTCCCCTTTCTTCTTTACCTTCCACATTTTATATGCATACACTTGGTAAGCCTTTCATAATCCCTTCTTTCTACATGCCCTAACCATCTCATCATATTAATTTTTACTAAAAATGTAATCAAATTTTTACAAGATCAACCAGAATTGGCTCATATTTTTGTGATCAAAATAGATCACTTACAGCGTTGCCAATTTTCCAAATTCAAGGCTTTAATCATGTAAAGGCAGGTTGGGACTTTACGCACGCAGAATAAATACGTTTTCCTTCTGAGACCCGGGCACGCGAATGCCAGTGGCTTTTTGAGGAAGAATATTAACGGTGGAATTGCTCTTATTTCGCAACTTTTGCCACCAGGGACCTGCCTGGGTATTTTTTTTCACCTATTTCCTCCGCAGGTATTATTAGCTATATTGCTGGCAATCTTGGTGATGTCTATGTTATTATGTAACTGAAATAAGAATTATATTATTTTCGGTCAATAAGAGATATATTGTTTTTTGGAAAAAAAACTGTAAATTAAGATGTCAGACGTTTGGCTGTACCAAACTACTCTACAAAATATAATCTATAATCTGTGTTTAAAAGATATATTACATTTAAGATTCATATTATATGCCTTTCCATAAACAGACGCGTATAAGTTCACGTTTTTGATAAACGATCTCCTCTTTAATCTTGACTTTGGATATCCCATCCATTCACTATTTCAGAAAATTTGTCCATCCATACCTTTCTGGGTCTATACCACGACATACTTCTATTCTTGCAATGTATATAATAAAGTTTAAAAATTGGATCAGTTTTATAACACCACTCCTAATTCAGATACAAGAGTTGCAGGGCTCACGTTCTATTGACATTTAGGTTTTTATTTTGCTTGTACACATATGTAAGCTCAAACTTACAGAGTTTTGCTTGTGGACATGCATTAATTATTATTAACATAATATTCCAATAATCGATACGTAAAACTGAATAAGTGACATATTAAGCTAACATGGGTTTCTCAGTTAAATGCACCTTTTTCCTATTTTGTACAAGAGAAAACATTACAAAAGTGTAAAAAACCATGTAGTTTAGAGGTTTTTTAAAAGCACTTTCTTTTAATTAGTTCACTTACTATGAGAAGTTACACACAATTTTTTTTTTATCCACTCTCCCAAACTCTCCCAAAATCCAAACTCCGATTAAAGATTATAGATGCCTTTTCTATTGTTTCATGTTTTTTTCCTATGGAAGCACAGAGTAGGGGCTAAAATAATATCCACAATGACATCCAGTCAGCTAGTTGGTTTGCCGGTAGGAGAGCGGGTATATCAGTGGAGGGCAAACTTTCTTAATGGGTGGCCAGAAATTTTAAGATATTTCAGAGACGGACCAGTATTGCAGAAAAAATGTAATTTGTGTTGAAATTTTGTTTCGTAAGCATAAGCGACAAAAAATAAATTCTTGAAGAGAGCAGTTTAAAGTTAGAAATTGAAGGAAAATAGCATAATATTTTTTATTTGTTATCAAATCGTTAAAATCAAAACGGCTCTAAAATGATAAAAAATAAAGGCATTTATTGGCATTCCTATTATTGTGGTTTTACGCGGTTTTACGATTTCTACAGGTAAGGGGGCCGGCCTTAAGCCAACCACTTCAGTTTAAGTGGGGTTTCCCAGCTCCCGAGAGGGCTGGTACTTATTTCTTATGAAGGCTGAGTAAACCTTGCTGGTATCTAATTTTGGGGTTTGAAATAAACACCGAAACGGGAAATCATTTCTTACACCCTCGGTGCGATTCGAACCCGGGCTTATGGTATGGAATGCAAGCAGGTTAAGGCTATTGAATATGAAAATGCAACTAAGCTACACATATAGTGTATCTTTTGCCGCGTTTTCTCCGAAAGGCTTCACATGTGGCGAGTGAAACCTACTTATTTTTATAGGTAAGGAGGCCGACCTGAAGCCAACCATTTCAATTGAAGTGGGTGTCTAGACACCAGCTCCCGTAGGGGCTGGATCTTATTTCTTGTGAAGGCTGAGTAAACCTTACCGATATTTTATTTTGGGTTTTAAAATAAACACCGAAACCGGATATTATTCCTGACACTCTCGGCGGGATTCGAACTCGGTCTCACGGCATGGAATGCAAGCACTATTGAGCATACCAACTGAGCTATCGCCCAATCTTTTAAAATGTTTTTTTTATAAATCTCTGCGCAGCGGGCCGTAATTTGCCCTTCACTGGGGTACACTAACAGCTCGCCTGCTTATTGAAGTATCGATTCCTGCTGAAGTTGTAGTAGCCTGATGTTATCAATCTATAGACCACACGCAATGATTTCCACGTCACAGGGCTACCGGAAAACCTTCATAAAAAGTCGATTGCATGTTTTTAATTATATTTCTAATAGAACAAGCCCCTAACAGCTATTTAAAGCTCCAAATATTACAGTAAAAATCAAGAAAATTGTTAAAAAACATATTTTTTTGTTCACTTAAACTTTTTCATTTTTATAGAAATGATGACTACCATATTTCTGTCATATCTTCAAATAGATTTGGTAAGATCTATCGACGGTTGTCGAGACTTCCACCGCAGAGTTCAATAGTAAGTTTTTAGGAGAAAATAGTAAAAAATATTTCATTATTCGATTATTATTAGCTAGATATTATTAGGCTGTAGCTTTGTTAATTATTTTTCTTTGTTAAATTTATAAATAAATTGTTATTGATTGCTAAGAATCCTGGTAACATAGACCTGTGACGTTTTCTTACCAAGCAAAAAAATGTATATCGAATTTTGTGCATAGTCCTTTCACATATGAGTGAGTATATGGGTGTGTGTGTGTGAGTTTCTGCAATCTATTTATTGTAATTTTTATTTATTGTAAATGTGCACAACTATTTTTATTTACTTTACTTATTATATGAACTTTACTGTTATTTATATGAGTGTAATTGTTTTATTATTTTAATATCATGGTATATTTTAATGTCAACATGTAATTGGAGAATTGTATTTCTGTTTGTTGAATAAATTAATTAAAACAAAAACAAAAAAACATTCATTTTAATGTACTTTTTTGTCTCAGCGGAAACTTTATGGAATTACATTTTTTTTAAGTACAAAAAAACAATGTTAAATATCAGTATTATAAAACATTCGTTTTTTCTTCATAGTAATAAAATAAATATATATCTGTTTTTTATGAACGGTTAAAATCCATCACACTTTGCGAGCGTAGGGTTGTAATATTATACCCCGCTGTTATCTAAAAGCTTATAAAATATGAATATGTATCGAGGCAGCGTGGTATCACCGTGTGGTACGATGTCAAACCTAACGATTTCATATTTATTGCGCGGCCGCAGCGAGCATACAAACACATCCAGACTGCCTTCTCCAACCAGTGTCTGTGTCTCCAGTCGTTACAGACATAGCCCGAGACATTTGTCACAATATTCTTGTATGACGAACACAGAGTGGGTAATTTTGTAAAGATAGGAGTATAGAATAAAAATGTTAAAAAAGAATGTCGACGGTTAAAAAGTAGTAAAAGCGACGTTTTGGTCAAAAATGAGTTATGAATGTTATCCTACTTACAAATTTCCGATCCTTCTATTGCGCTAACTCCCATAGAGCTACGATGATGTTTTTTTGCAGTTTATGTCTAAGCAAACACCTGCGTTTTCGAAGTTTGGTTTTGGTGTAACCGACAAGATTTTGGCTTTTTTTGTCTCAAAGGCGCTTGTGACGTAAAAAAATCGTAAAACATCGTAAAACCCTATTAATATGAATGCCAATAAATGCCGTTATTTTTTTTTAAATTTTAGAGCTGTTTTGATTTTAACGATGTGATAAAAAATAAGAAAGTTTTGCCATTTTTCTGCGATCTCAAACTTTCAACAGCTCTCCTGAACAATTTAATTTTTGTCGCTTCCTTTTAACCGACGATGTTATCTGATTTTAGGAAAAGGCTTTTAAATTTACAATCCTCATTTTTATAGATTGGTGTTATGGCCGAGGGGGTTAAGTGGCCAATCTTTCTGCGACCTGGAATCATCTACCACCAGAAATCCGAAGGGTCTAAGACGATTGAGGACCTAAAGAGGAGGATGAAGACATTTTTCTTCGCCCAGTAAATTACTAAGCGCCCTTGGAGTGACATTGAGTTACGAAACGGCGCTGATAAGGAAATCATCATAATCATCATCATCATCATCTTTCTACCGTATTTGGGATAGAATAACGCTGGTTCGATCCCCGCCTGACCCTGGTTCAACAGATGTCATTAGGTAATTATCAATTAATAATCCATGAAAATATACAATGATGCATTATTTATTAATACCTGTGTCTGGCCAGGCAGAATAGATTGGCGAATTGCAATCCTCTTCACACATCTATTTTTTTGTTTAAATAAAAAAAAAATAAACATAATTTTTTTTTTACTCAGTGTTTTGTTTTATATAGGTAGTTATAAAACCCTGCAGATCTTGATGACCTACCCTGAAGCAGGAGTCACATTCGCAAAATGAACCATTTATTAATGTATATTTTTACAGACGGTTAGCGTCATACCATCCAATATTATTATTATGATGTGCTGTAAGGTTGACGCAGCTGCACCGTCAAATACGCACTAATTTTGGGGATCGCTTTTTCTGGATTGCGAGATCGATGGAGTGAAACAGACTACCACCTGGAGAGAGGGGTTCGGAATCTGCTGCCATTTTTCAGGGAGCACTAAAACGGCACCTTTGTAAAATATTTCATTCATGATTTGGAGGGCCCTTCAGGTGTGAAACACACAAGAACGGCGCTCTTTTATCATGTAGAAAAAAATAAATAAGTAAATTAACTTCATAAATGACTTATTTATAATATTATTACGACTATATATATGTCCGGTCGATAGCTCAGTTGGTAGAGTGTTTGCATTCTACCCCGTAAGCTCGGGTTCGAATCCCACCGAGGAAGGTGTTAGAATTGATTTCCTATTTCGGTGTTTATTTCAAACCCCATAATAAAAATACCGGCATGGTTTACTCAGCCTTCACAAGAAATGAGTTCCAACTTCAACTGAAGTGGTTGGCGTAAGGCCGGCCCCCTTACCTGTAAAAATAATAGGTTTAACTCGCCACGTGCAGATAAATACAAAGTTTGTATTTATCTGCGGTTCATCAAAGAGGCCAGGACCCACTCTGGATTTTCGTGCCATTGATGATGATGATGTGTTTATTAGATTACAAAAAAATAAAGCCACGTATTTTTAGTCTACACCAGAAAGAAGACAATACAAAAATAAAAAAAACCTCGGCAGTCTCATCTGCTTATTATTTCGTTTATCATTTCTTTGTTTCTGTATTCTTTGAGAGCTGGCGGGGATCATAAGGGATCCCGTTTTAATGTGCATTTAAAATAACAAGCTGTGAGGGCGGGTGGAGGGGGGGGGGGGTAATAAATGGCGAAAGATTTACATGAACGAGGACCGAGGAATATTTTCGGGATAGGCTCGCTGTATTGACAGATCACGTGGCTTAGGAATTGACGGCACTAATGGGCCACCGAGAAAGAAATGATTTTCTCCTTTGTTCACCGGGACATAAAGTCTACTACTGAATAGCAGCTGCCTTTCATTAAGGGTTTTTTTTAAATCAGTTAACTAAACATTAAAAGATAAATTGTACAGTGGCTGCACATGACTTTATAGCATAAAATACGGTCATGCTTAGGTCATAGTCAATTTTCATAACAAAACATTTAGTTGTGTGTAAGTAATGAAGCTAATCTTTTGAAGTAATATTTATTTTGCAGAATTATCATTGATCCCGTTTGTATCAAAACTAACACTTTGTTTGGTGGGTATACTTTTCATTAATATTTTGGAAAGTTATGATTGATTATTATGTGCACTTACTAAATTTTAAGACTCGCAGCCTAGTATTTTAAATTAGGCGTTTTAGTACCAAGAACATTACAATAATTTTTTGTACAGAAATTTGTCACTTTGTATGGTGGCTACACCTTATAATATTTTTTTGAAAAAAGGAATGATTAATTTATGTAGGTATATATAAGAGCTAATCAATTCGAAAACATTATTTTTTAGTTAACCCGTTCTCTGCCAAGTAATTTTAAATTATTTTCTCTTGTATCGCAACCCCCAAAACAAAGAGTATTATGAGGCAATGGTTATTGTTGTTACATAGCACTTGTTTGAGCAAATTGTTATGTAGGTTTATATATGGGTATTAGACGTTTTGCTACCAAAAATATTCAAATTATTTTTTGTATGGAAATTTGTCACTTTGTATGGTGGCTATACTATATAATATTTTTTTGAAATAAGTAATGATTAATGTATGTAGGTATATATAAGAGCTTTTCAATTGTACAAAATTATTGTTTGCTTAACCCTTTCTCTGCCGAGAAATTTTAAATTATTTTTTCTCTTGTATAGCAGCCCCAGAAACAATGAAAATTATGAGGCAACGGTTATTGTTGTTACATAGTACTAATAAAATAACGATAACTCAAAAAAGTTAAAGAAAATCGTAGGAGCCATTTTTGAGCAAATCTCATTTGAAACTTTCAGCTGTTCGGAAGCCATCTTGAATTTTCTAATATTTGAAAAATGTTTCACTATGAATTATAGTGATAAAAGAGTTCTTTCTATTGAAGTTAAGAAATAAAAAAGTATTATGCGTTCTGATGGGTTTTTGTAGCCTTTTAATTTAAATTTTTGATATCACGTAAACGGCCCTTTATATTATTTTTTTCTAAATTTTTATTTATATTTTTTATAGAATTTTATAGTATATATAATATAATTTTTTTGTCAACGCTTTCACTTCTGAGAAAATCACAATTGTTTATTTTCTTCATATGGCAACCCATAGACACTGATTAGCAAGAATGCTGCCATAACTAAATTTTGTAAGAATGTATCAAGAAATTTGCATACTGAAAATTAAAAAAAAATCGTCGGAGCCGTTTTTGAGAAAATCGCATTTGAAATTTTCAGCTCTTCGGAAGCCATCTTGAACTCTCCAAATAGTGAAAAAAAAATATTTTGCAAATAAGAATACAAAATCTTCTTTCTTGTGAACTTAAAACAAGTTTTAAAAAATCGTGTTTTTATGGGCCTTTTTAATTACGATAAAAAAATTTAGATCGTGTAAACGGTACTTTAAATCTTTTTTTTTTACAAGTATTGTTTAGTTTTTGTAGAAATTAATATTGCGCGTAATATTGTAGAACATTATTTTTTAGTCAACTCAGCCATTTCCAAGAAAATCCCGATCGTTTTTTTCTTTCATATGGCAACCCATAGATGCAGATTGGCAAGAGTGTGCCATAACTAATTTTCTTAGTGGTAATTTAAGCAACGACTACACTGAAATTTTAAAGAAAATCGTTAGAGCCGTTTTTGAGAAAAGTGCAATTTTATGTTTTTTTTGTATGGCAGCCATCTTGAATTTTCAGGTTGCAGCCATGCCAGTCGGCCCATCAAAATCTGTGGAGGTCAATTCTCTAAATCCAAAAATTGGTATCTCTACGATCAGTAGTTCCGGCTGGGACATACATACATCCATACATCCATACGGACGGACGGACGGACGGACGGACGGACAGGTTCGACAAATTAGGTTTTTTTGCATGTCCTGGTGCAGTACAACTCATTTCCGTTGAAACCTCATTTTTTTTTTCGGACGAATACAATACTTTATAACAGTTCCTTCGGACTGCTATAAAGTAAAAATGTATGTGCGTTGTTTTTTGTCTGGATAGAAGCAGGTATAAGCATGATCGTTTAACAATTTATAACATTTTCTTTTAATGAGTTATTAATTAGTAATTAATCGGGCTCGGATTTGAATCCCACCGAAGGTGTCAGATATGATTTCTCGTTTCGGTGTTTATTTCAAATCCAAAACAAAATACTGACAAGCTTTACTCAGCGTTTACAAGAAATTAGTATGGACTATCTAAGAAGTATGATTGGGAAAAAACGAAGTGACAGGGTGAGGAATGATTTTGTAAGAGAAGAATGTGGTGTAAGGGAAAGTGTGAAAGTGAAGATTAAAAGAAGTATGTTAAGATGGTTCGGGCATTTGGAGAGAATGAGTGATGAAAGATTGACGAAAAAAGTATATGTTGCTAGAATAGATGGATGTCGTGGTAGAGGAAGACCGAGAAAAGTATGGAAGGATCAAATTTCAGAAATAGCGAATGAATGGGATATCCAGAGTCATAATAAAAGGAGGACTTGTATGAAAAAGGTTATGACTCTGGATGAAATGAAAGAAGTATGCAAGGACAGGAAGAAGTGGCGGCTAATCTGCAATGTTGATTTCTAATGTTGGTGTATTCATTTGCTACATTTTTTTTTTTTTTTTTTTTTTTTTTTTTTTTTTTTTTTTTTTTTTTTTTTTTTTTTTTTTTTGCATAGGAAATTTTTGACTTTTTTTGTATAGATTTCTTTGTAAGGTTTTGTTCTTTTTTATATTTAAATGTAATTTATTATTCATATTCCTTGACTTATAGGTTGGTATAAGGCTGACCACCCATACTGTAAAAAATGGTTCACTTTGCCAATGTCACCCCTGTTTCAGGGAAGGTCGGCAAAAGTTGTGGGGCTTATGTTCATTTGAGGTTTGGATTTTATTTGTAAGTACACATTCAGCATTTGTAAGCGCGAACTACACTTGTTGGTTTGTGGGCATACATTTGAGAGCTTTAAATGAATATATCCTTGCAACTTAGATTATAGATTATTATTATAGATTATAGTACCAGACCACTTGGGAGCTGGTAAATCCCCACTTCATCCGAAGTGGTTTGCGTAAGACCGGCCCTCTTAGCTGTGAAAATAAATAAGTCCACTCGCCACATGCGACGTCTTTGAAGATAACGCGGTATGAAGTTACGGTATATTTGTGGCTTAGTTGCATTTGCACTTTGCATTTATATACGTTGAAACCGGGTTAAAGTTATCAACAATGGGTCAGCCAGGACTCTACAGGAACCAGCGTTTTTATTTCAGACATGCTAGTTGAATTCGGAGAGGATTTTTTTGCATCAAATTTAATTTTCTTATGAACCTATTTCTTTTCGATTTCATTTCTTAAGCTACTTTATGAATAAATTGTACATAGCAGCTTTCATGGCCGGTTTTTGTTGACACAACAATCACTTTTTTCGGGCTGTGTAGCCGTGGTCTGGTAGATTCTTTCCGGACAGTTTCGCCCATTGCTCCGATGGGCATTATCAGCGGTTGGCTAGTCGCTGTGATCTTCTTACAGGATCTACTTTATGATTGACCTTAAAGTATATTTTTTGTGTAAACGAGGTAAATATGTCACTTGTTGTTCAATAATTCCAGCTATTGATCATCCATCAACGAATGTATCTCTAACCTCTGTATGTACACTTTTGTATTAAATACACAGGAAAATAACGTTTTCAAAGTCTTTCAAGAGCTTTTTAATGTATGTAATAGAAGAGATAGGCAGTAAGGGAAAACTGATGCAAGTACTTTGAACGTATGAAATAATGTGGGTAAAGAAACTCACAAGAAGTATTGTAAAGGGGATGGTTCGTGGAAAATGCAATAATACGGAGAAGGTGCATCTCTTTGTGTGATTGAGCCATTGTAGTGAATAGTTTTAATGCACCACTCAGTCTATATTTCTACGAATCGAACAAAGTCAGCATTTTGTATTCAATATTAGTTTCTATTTTTTTAATTTTTTTAAGAAATCCTGTGCGGGAGACTCCTCAGATTCTAGAGGCTCTATGGGTCTAGGACACTTGTTGTAGTGCCGCAGAGGTGTACGAGCTTGGTCGTCGCTACAAAGCGCCAATACTCAAACAAGACCAAGTTGCTGTAAGGCTGGATGGACCTTTGGTGAGCGGTCATTGGTATGGGTTTTCATGAATTTTTCAACCCAGCGAAGAACAAATTTGAAAGTATAAATTGTATATTTTTTGTGCTCCGCCATATTGATTGCATTCCCTAGTACCGACATTGAGATATGGAAGTGAGGCGTTGACAATTAATGAATGTGAGTTGAGTAAAGTATGTACGGATGAAATGGCTAACCTAACAGCAATGATTGGAAAGACACTGAAAGATTGAGTCCACAATGATTGGGTGATGAACAAAATTTTACAGAGGAAATGTCAAGGGAAAGCGTGGAAGGGGAAGAGCGAGGAAGAAATGGATAGACCAAATAGGTGAGATTGCAAAAGAATGGAACCTGCAGAGTGAGAATAAGACATGAGTATGTATGAAGAAAGTGATGAATGTTTAAGAGATATGCCAGTACAGAAAAAAAGTAGAGACGCATCTGCGGAGGTACCGGCCACCCCTTTTAGAACAACGGCAGGATACAGTAACAATAACAGCATACACTGAAAAAATTTCGAAGACGTGCCTTTATTAATTTGTCGGTGTTAAGGCCGAGGGGGCCAAGTGGGCTGATCTTTCTAGCGTGTTTGGAATACAATAACGTTGGTTCGATCCCCGCCTCATTTGACCATAACTTTGACCCTTGTTCAACAGATGTTATTTATTAAATATTTATTATTAATTCATTAAAATAAACAATAATGAATTATTAATTGATCATATTGCTACCTGTTTCAGGCCAGGCAGAAAAGGTTGGTGAATTGTATTCCTCTTCACAAATCTATTTTTTTTCAATACGGTGTACAATAAAATAACGTTGGTTCGATTCCCGCCTGGGTCATTTGACCATAACTTTGACCCTGGTTCAACATAATATGTTATTTGGTAATTATGTATTAATAATTCATTAAAATAAACAACATTGAATTATTTATTGATGATATTACTACCTGTTTCAGGCCAGGCAGAATAGGTTAGTGAACTGTATTCCTTTTCACAAATATATTTTTTTAATATAAAAAATAACGCTAACGAAAAACGGTATGGAAAAGTTACAACGTTAAGCTTTATACTCGTGATTCATTATTGTACGTATTGAAATATGTACCTATACGTGTAGGTAGGTGCGGTGGAAACTTTGCAAAGCCGTAAGTGAAATATTATTGCCAAATAGACGGATTTCTCAAGTTTATTTTTCCATCTCGCGTAATTTCTCGTAAATTTGTCACTTTGGAAAACATTCAGAGATAAGAGGAGTTTGGCGGGCCGGGTAAAGTTTCGGTGCGGGCGCCCCGAGTGCCAAAACACATACCCCATCGCGTAAATCAAAAACGCATCAAATACAAGACGGCGCTCCCGGTGAGTGATCAAGTTTTAATACATTTTTAAGATTTACGCAATCGATGGGTGTTTACGTAATGTTTTGTACTAGGTGTATAGATTATGGAAAGCAGCCACACATGGGATTATTCTCCAAGTTTTACTCGCAGCCAACAAAACGGAGACCATTGTCAAATTCAAATTATTATCTTGGTGCGTAAGAAGGCGCCGCCATAGCGAGATGAGAGTTATGCAAGAATAACAAAGTCATCGAAAGTATTGTTGTGATTTGCGCGTGCTCAATCCAATTAAAATTACGCTGTAAAGCGCCAATGCTCAAGCAAGACTCAGTTCCTGTAGAGCTAGATCAGCGGTCGGGGAACCGGGATAAATAAATTGCCCCAAACGGAGTAAAAGTGATTTTTCTTAGGGTAATAAGCATTTTTTCTTTATTTTCCTTTTTTTTATTTTTCTTGTAAATTAATTCAATAAATAATGTTTATTTGAATACGAGTATATACATTGATTGTCTTCTTTTCAAAATGGGGGAAAGGGGAATATCGACTTATGCAAAAATATTTTGGGGTAATGGTAAATGGTTACCTTTGGTGCCCGGATGATTTTTTCAACCCGTTGAAGTGCAAATTTTGAAAATTAAATGATACTTTTTTTAAGGAATCGAACTCGGGTCCTTTGCTTTTTGAGTCCGCAGTGTTAACTACTAGACTATTGGGCGGTCCTTTTTTTTTGAAGAAATCCTGTGTGGGAGACTCCCTAGATTCTAGAGACTCTAGGGGTCTATGACACTTGTTGCAGGGCCGCAGAGGTGTACGAGCTTGGTCGTCGCTACAAAGCGCCAATAATCAAGTAAGACCCAGGTGCTGTAAGGCTGGATGGACCTTTTTAGTGACCGGTCTTTGGTAAAGGTTTTATGATTTTTTTCAACCCAGCGAAGAGCATATTTAGAGAAATATAAATTGTATATTATTTGTGCTCCGCCGGTATCCGAATCCACAACCTTCCATTAACGAGTCCGAAGTGTTGCCACTACGCTGCCTTAGTTCTTGTTTGCCGTATAGACAATTAAGCTAATTTCACATGAGCAATGTTTGCATGTGTACTGGACCAATGTGTCTTATGAAAACAGGAAATTGATTAAAAAAATATTTAAAACAACTCTCACGTTATCGACTTTTACGTTTTTTCTTAGGTTAGATTGTGTAAAATTTGATTCTTAAGACAACTGTCTATACTGCAAACAAGAACTGGTGGAGCGACTAGGCTACGGACCGGTCCAAGATTCGTATTCTTATTCTTAATTCAACAAAAAAGCTTGGAGAGAATAAGAAACATTGCCGTGATAAAACATGGACCGGAATAAAAACCGATGTAGAAAATCGTTTCTAATACCAGTTGTTGGTATTCGAACCCGGGGCGGTGAATAATCGATGGCACGTCTTTGTCGATGAGACTCCGCGCTGGATCCCGCTAAAACACTCCTACGCGAATTCTCGTGTTTTCGTTAACACATCACGTCCCAGAGACACGAAGGAATATTTTATTTATTTCAAGATAATCTAGCGAAACCGCCTTGATAACAATTTTCTAGCTACGACACTCAAAGCGTGGGGTATGAAACAAAAAAAGAACCTTCCTTTGCAAACTGCAAATGCAACTAAGCTTCACATGTAGTGTAATTTCTTGCCGCGTTATCGCCGAAGGGGTCGCATTTGGCGAGTTGAACCTATTTATTTGTACAGGTAAGGGGGCCGGCCTTGCGCCAAACACTTCAGTTGAAGCGGGGGTTTCCTAGCTCCCGAGAGAGCTGGTACTCATTTCTTGTGAAGGATGAGTAAACCTTGCCTGTATTTTTTTTTGGGGTTTGAAATAAACACCATAACGGGAAATCATTTCCGACACCCTCAGTGGGATTCGAACCCGAGCTCACGGCATTGAATGCAAGCACTCTACTAACTGAGCTATCGACCGGACCGGACCTTTAAAAAGTGTTATGCAGTTGTTTATTATTTTGTTGTTTTCAGTGTTATACACAAAGCGTTTGATCCACAGCTGTTGCATGGACCATCATTTTTTTGTATTGAAAATTCACGTTAGGTAGCGGGTGAACCATGGATTTGCTCTGTGTGAATAACATAATAAAATGTTATCTTAATTTTTCATTTAATTCTTTTTATTTTACTCTCAGTGTCTCGAAACAAAGCCAACGCAACGCAGCACACACCACAACACTATGCAGCTAACAGTCTAGCAAACAAAGGATCAGGACATCAACTGCCACATTATCAACACCTCTGCGGCCCTACAAAAAGTGTCATAGACCCCTACAGTTTCTGAAATCTAGGCAGTTTACGCACAGGACTCCTTAAAAAAAATAGTAAGAGATGCCAGTTTTTCTGAAATATTTGTGGCTAGTGGTTTTAATTTAATTTAGTTCCTTTTCAATATATTTTAATGTAATTTGAATTATTTTTGAGTTAGTTTCTACTTTTAGACCACATTCTGGTATTTTCGTTCCTTAAATGACAGGTCTGTATGTAGATATACCTTGCTGAAAAAACTTGGTTTACTTTTGAAAATATCTGGCCGGTTTAATGGAACAGAAGCAGGAGTTGCAAGGTTTATGTGCATGTGAGGTTTTTTCTTTGTAAATGCACATGTAACATGTGTTAACGTGACCTTACACGTGTCTGCCTGTCGGGATGTATTAAATATATATTTCTGCAATTTAGATTGAAGATTATATACTTCATTCAAAAGTATTAGCTTGATTCCAAGACATGTTTTTAACAACGGCACTCAGATTTGTTCCTTTTAATTTATTTTCTGGTATGCGGCTGACCAACCGTGCTGTAGAAAATTGTTCACTTTACCAATATTACCCCTGTTTCACAGAAAGTCGGCACGAGTTGCAGGGTGTATGTTCATTTGAGATGTGTTTTTTTATGTTGTAAGTTCACATGCGGCACGTGTAAGCGCGAATTTATGCGTGTTTGCTTGTGAGAATGCATGTAATATGACTTCTTAATGATACATACATATATTTGAAACTTAGATTAAATTAGCCAAACTAAAAAATCTTACGATTTTATCATAATTATTTTCGTGGATTGATAAACATTTGCAATCACAGTGCTGGTATATATCGTAAACAAGACGATCGCCCAGGGATGGGATTATCTGTCTCAGATTTCAGGTATTGGCACAATCTGTAATAACCTCGTTATCTCCGCTAATGTGGCTGATGAAGACAGAGACTCTGGGCAGACTATTTCCCAGCGGGGCCGGATAACCAAACAGACTAGCGCCAGCCGGGACGCGTGTTCCCATTCCCCGACCTAAAAGGAATGTTTACTCAGACAAGCACACGGAAAAAATTGAATTCATCAAGTAGTTTCAGTTTTTCCATATTTACTCAAAAACTATTGACATTATAAAAAAACGGTTTCGATACTACACTAGACAATGTATAGTTCTATAAATAGAATGAAAAAAAATATTTCCAAAACATAGCACACACGAGAAAGTAGCTACAGAAGTGAAAAAAACGTATTTTTTTAAATATTTTTTTGTGGTCGCAATTTTTAAGTTATATATTTTGTTTAAA
The DNA here is from genome assembly GCA_951799405.1 of Agapetus fuscipes. Taxonomy (NCBI): domain Eukaryota; kingdom Metazoa; phylum Arthropoda; class Insecta; order Trichoptera; family Glossosomatidae; genus Agapetus; species Agapetus fuscipes. The sequence goes on from OX637332.1 coordinate 5,642,904, forward strand.
CTTTATAATTAAGATAAAAAATTAATAAACATGCTTGATTTTTTTCATTACTGTCACTTTTTTGCTAATACCATAAAGTGTAAGAAACAATAACGGCAGATTTAGGGTATGATACTTGTGCATTTCTGAGTGAACATTCCTTTTAGGTCGGGGAATGGGAACACGCAGCCGGGACTTGCTGAAGCTACAAAAATAAATAATCAGTCTCACCTTCAAATTCCACATAAAATAACGATCAGGTTTTCATACATTATTAACTCAGTTTGGGATACTTAAAGAAAGATTTGAAGAAAAAAGGATTTAAAAGGATATTGTGGCTGAAGACTTCAAGCAATTTACTCTATAATCTTAGTTGTACAGATATGTTTCAAGCAATCCCACAAGCAGACACGTGTAAGTTCGCACTTACACATGCCACACATGCCACTTAAACATTTTTACAGTATGGGTCGTCAGTCATGAAGTTAAATAATTCGACTTATGAGTCATGGAAAAAAAGTTCGCACTTAAACATGCCGCATGTTGACTTGGAAAATAAAAACCCAATGCCAAATAAACATAAGCACTGAAACTCTTGTCGATTTTCCCTGAAACTTGGGTGACATTGGCAAAGTGAACAAATTTGTACAATATGGGTCGTCAGCCTTATACCATCCTGTGAGGCATGGAATCGAAATAAGCTAAAAGAACATAATTGTGTGTAAACCTTAAATTGCTTATATTGTTGCCAATTCAAGGGTGAAAAACTGTAGACTTACAACTATAAATACAGACAACAATTATTGACGGAAATAGAACAGCTTTTCTGAAGAAAAACTGATCTTTTTTATTACAAAAACTACAGATATAATTGGCATTAAGTCTAAGAAAACATCATGAGAAAAACAGAAAGCCAAGTCTGACACCCTCGGCCTGAACCCAAAGGATCCACTACAAAAGAGGATGCGCCAACAACGTCTAGACGCATTTATTGTAAAAAGGATTATTTTCTACGAAAGCTTAGAAAAAAATAACCACCCGGAAGATTTTAACAAGGCTCCTACTTCCGATAGCAACTCCAAGACAATATTCAACAGATTGAAGAATGAAATCTTTAATCTATAATAATAAAATATAATATTAGGATGATTTATTTGGTAAGCGCTGTTTTTGTGTGTATCACGCCTCAAGAGCCCTCTGCAAGCTTGGTCGTCGCTGTAGAAAGCGCCAATTCTCAAGCGAGACCCAGTTGTTGTAAGGTTGGATGGACCTTTCAGTGACCGGTCTCTGTTAAAGGTGTATGAATTTTTCAATCCAGCGAAGAGCACATTTGGAAAAATAAATGGTATATTTTTGTGCTCCGCCGGAATTCGAATCTACAATTTTCCATTTACGAGTGCGGAGTGTTGCCACTGGACTACGGACCGGTCCAAGAAATCTTAGTTACAAAGTAATCTAAATGCTAAGATAATCTAAGTTGCAAAGATATATCACATTTTAGATTCATATTAAATGCAATTCCACAAGGAGACACGTGAACCACCGTGGAACACCGCATGTGGACCTTCAACAATAATATCCAATCTCAAATAAACATAAGACTTGAAACTCTTGCTGACTTTCCCTGAAACAGGGGTGAAACGCCCAAGTATTAATCTATACATGTTAGAAAGTAATAATTATACCTGTTAATTATTATTAAAAAACATTACTATATGGTGATTTATTTTAGACAATTTATTTCAGTTTCGGTTCGGGTACCGAGTCATTTTACACCTGCACAATACAACGGTCGGATGACTTCTCAAACTACAGAGAATTAAAGTTCTTATTTTATACATCATTTTAGAAAAATAAATTTGGTTGCATGCAAGACTTTACTTTAACATCCAACCAAACACTCAAGAAATCTCGAACAATACAAAAAAATATCAAATACAAATTATATAAGTACCTCACATTTTTTTTATTTCTAGAGAGACTTCACAGAATTTATTATTAACTCACACAGACAAACACAACATGCAACTACATATTACATCTAAATCTAAATCTATGCTGCAAAGATATGTTACATTGGAGATTCACGTTACATGCATTCCCACAACAAGACACGTACAAGTTCTTGCTTGCACATGCCTCATGCCTCACATAAAGTTGTAATTATAAATCTTAAGAATACACACTACACTAGCCTAGTACACCTTCACATTATCAAAGTTTTTAAGTGTGCGTGAAGGATCTCAACAATCAGAATTGGAGACTGGTATGTTCTCCGACATTAGTGCGTAGGGCGCGTTTTGCTTGGGGTAGATTCATAGATTGATCAACAGTGTTGTCAGTCATTGATAAAAGATAAATAATAATAATAATTGGACAATTTGTATACAGCGCCGTTTAGTGGCACTAGCCACCCCAAGGGCGCTTTATGTGTTGAAGCTTCTGTTAAACAAATGTGTCTTAAGCAACTTCCTGAAACTGCCAACACTTGGTCTCTGTTCTCAAATTCCAGCAGGATGGACCAGCCGAACTAAAAGCCCTGTCTCCGAAACCGGTTCTGTTCCGTCGAAGAGGCAATTGAAGCCTGTTTAGGGCGTAACTCTGTGCAGAACGAAGAGTGCATCGTTTTCCACCTATCTGGACAACTCTGCACAATTCACACAAGTACGAAGGGGCAACTCCTCTGAGGGCATTAAAAACAGAAACACATATTTGGTACTCAATCCTCTCTGAGACCCGCAGCCAATGAAGGCGCCGCAACAGAGGAGAGACATGGTCAGTTTTTCGTCCTCCTAAAAGTAATTTGGCTGCAGCATTAATGGTCGAATTTGCGCTACGTTCTACGTTGCATTGCCAACAAAACGTCGAGAATAATGTAACTTCTCTCACAACGCATTTAAATTCGACTTGAAATATGATTATAATAAGAAAAGTGATTTATAGTGTAAGTTATATGCAAAATAAATTCGAACAAAATTCGTGCAGGTTTCTTTGTTGCTCGTCGGGTTTGCAAAATAAAATGTTTTTTTTATTAAAAATTTTTTTTTTAAAAAATCCGGATTAATTCTAATCTAATCTAATCTAATCTAATATAAGCTGCAAGGATATATACCATTTAAGATTTATATTAAATGCATTCCCACAAGCAGACATGTATAATTTCGCGCTAACACATGCCGCATGTGGACCTACATTATAAGAACCCATCTCAAATGAACATAAGTCCTGCAACTTTTGCCGTCCTTCCCTGAGACAGGGGTGACATTGGCAAAGTGAACCATTTTTTCACAGTATGGGTGGTCAGCCGCATACCAACCTATAAATCAAGGAACATACATGACAAATTTCATTTTTAAAATCACTAAATTATAATACATATGTATGGACATCAAAAACTAACAGAAAACAAATTTTAATTTAAAAAAACCCTAGCCGACAACATCACAGATTAACCGCCATTTCTTTCTGTCCTTACACACTTCTTTCATTTCCTCCAGAGTCATGATAGCTTAGTTGATATAACTCAAATTGTGTTTGGAGTCAAAAGATTGAGTTTAATTCTCCCAAGGATTTTTTTATTTTCACTTCTTATTTGTTTTTTTACTCTTATTCCAGTTTTTGCCTCTTTTGCATTATTTAATTTCAAAAGTTACCAACATTTGACATTGTTTTTTTTTAATATTTTTTTTTTTTTTTTTAAGGGTTTGGTGGTTTACACAGTGAAAGTCCATTGTATATTAATTAAATAAAACACAGTTTCAATTCACTTTTATTAGTTGTTTTTTTTCTGTTGTCGGTCCTTATTCGGCATGTGTAAGCGTGAACTTATTCGTACCTGCTTATGGGAATGCATGTAAAATTAATCTTAAATGTATTAATTCCTGAAGATGCCTCATTAGGCGAAAATGAAAATTCCTTTTTTAAATCATGAAAATCAAATTCAAACAAGTGCATTCCTTGACTTATAGGTTGGTATGAGGCTGACCACCCATACTGTAAAAAATGCTTCACCTTGCAAATGTCACCCCTGTTTCAGGGAATGTCGGCAAGAGTTGCAGGGCTTATGTTCATTTGAGGTTTGGATTTTATTTGTAAGTACACATTCAGCATTTGTAAGCGTGAACTACACGTGTTTGTTTGTGGGCATACATCTGAGAGCTTTGAATGAATATATCCTTGCAACTTAGATTATAGATTATAGCATCAATTTCACTTTTGATTCAAATTTAAATTGTAATAGATTCAATGGATCCGCAGTACATTATTTTAAACCTCTACCCTATACATGACTATCTTTGTTCGATATTTATGCCCAACTTTTCAGCAAGTTGCAAATATTCAAATGAGAGATGCACCAGATATTTTTTTTAATATCCGGCGTAGAGCTAACATCCGGATTTATAGCGTATCCAGACTCACACATGCATAAACAATCATTCAAAATATGAAATGCAATAAATATGAAAATTATTTAAACAATTCGAGAATAATCTTTGGTCTTCAAATTAATTCACTGCATTTATCAGGACCATGCACCAATGCTGTTAGTTTAACAGCAAAAAATGCATTGAAATTTTTAAGCAAAGTGTTATATTTTTCGGATTCTTTTTAAAGTAAAAACACCTTAGATATTGAATAAGAGTTTTAGGCTTACAAGGCCGGCTGATGATGCTGGAGTGATGTTTTCCGGGATCTGTTGCCGTGGTCTGTGGGAGCTGGAGCTTCCAGACGTTTCGCCCATTTCTACGATGGGCTTCTACAGCGTGTGTTTGTTGTTTTGAAAGCACCATCTATGAATTGCATTGCGAAACTATGAATATATGTAAGAGAAATTACACATATAACGACTTTTTCTACATATCATCACCCCCTGTGCTTTTGGTGATGGTGCTTTTAAAACAACAAACACACGCTGTAGAAGCAAGATGGTAGACATATAAACCCTCATTGCACACACACTGACATCACAGTTCTCATCAAGATCTTCATCATTATCATACTTCACGCTGAAGAAGCCCATCGTAGAAATGAGCGAAACGTCCGGAAGCTCCAGCTCCCACAGACCACGGCAACAGATCCCGGAAAACATCACTCCAGCACCTTAGATATTTATAAAAAAGGTACACATTTATTTTTACAAACATATTTTTTTTAACAAACTTATGGTTTATCAGTTATCACTTTAGTTCTGCCTTTTGCCAACTCTACCCTCCCAAGCCAAATGCATCCTTTGAATTCAGGTACGAGCATAGGGTATTGGCAAATACATTTCAGAATAAATATTTTCTCCAAGTCCTTTAAAATAACTCATTTAAAATTAACTGAAGTGCTAAAGATGACTCCAATCGAACTAAAATTTTGAATTTTAAATCTCAATATCAAGCTTAAATGCGTTTTCTACCAAATATTGCCTATCTATTAGGCGCATGTGCTTGTCTGGAATGCACGCACCTGCCTTTTATAGGTTTATTTTTTATGCCAGATCAAGAAACTCAAAAATGTATATTATTAATTATACAAAGCTAAAACAAAGAACGTTTCATATTTAAACGTCGTTTTATAAATTTTCTACAATCAATGTGAACTTACCTATACGTGTCTGGTTATAGGAATGCATGTATATAACAGTTTTTAATTGTAATATATCTTTGCGAATTAGATTATAAATTACTTTCTTATAATGAATATTTTAAAATGTATTTTAAACAATAATTTAACACATTAAAATAAATTGAAAATTCAAGATTCAGATCCGGAAATCCAGAATCTCTTGTACTAAGTTCTACTAGGTATCATCGTTTCCGTTTATCCGGCATCAGACCGGCCACCATCTGTTCAACACTAAACTTTCAAACCTCTATTAACCTAACCGCGCAACGCATCAATAATGATTGTCAAAGGTGAGTCCGGTCGTCCGGAAACTACTCACTTAATTTGCCGTTTAAATATAACAAAATGAAATGGTTTTGTGTTAATTCGACGCCGCCGCTCCGGGCAGTTTTAACAATTTTAATTGATGGTTTTAATGAAAACTTTGTATGCGTTTGCCGTTTCGTTGAAACACTAGGCATTTTCAATTAATTACCGCTTTGGCAATTTCATTAATTTTAGGTTTCCATTAACACTACTCTTAATACTTGAAATAAAACAATTTCAAAATGGATTTTTCAATATTCTCAATAGGTTAATTCAGTCTTGTATATTTTATTTCACAATAAATAACTCGCTCCCCCAGTTCTTGTTTGCCGTGTAGACCAATTTTGTCGAATATGACTTTTTAATGCAGTTGTCTTAAGAATCAAGTTCTACACGATCTGAGCTAAGAAAAAACGTAAAACTCGATAATGTGAGAGTTGTTTTAAATATTTTTTAAATCAATTTCCTGTTTTCATAAGACACATTGGTCCAGTACGCATGTAAACATTGCTCATGTAAAATTAGCTTAAACGTCTATACGGCAAACAAGAACTAAAGCAGCGAACTATTAAACAAACAAAAAAATAAAGACTGTAACTGTAACTATGTCAACATTTCACTCAGGGTGGCCAGAGCCTCTGCAGGCCTGCGTCTATTTTACAGCTTGCGTTCAATTCCAGATGGTCAGGGTTCTATCACCACCAAATGATTCCTGTTTCGGTATGTATTAAAACGCAACTAAGCTACACATATAGTGTAACTTCTTGCCTGCGTTATCCCCGAAGGGGTCGCATGTGGCGCTTCGGGACCTATTTATTTTTACAGGTAAGGGGGCCGGCCTCACACCAACCACTTTCAGTTGAAGTGGGGGTTTCCCAGCTCCCGGGGGGGGGGCTGGTTCTCATTTCTTGTGAAGGCTGAGTAAACCTTTGAGATCGAACCCTTGCTCTCGGCATGGAATGCAAGCATTCTACCAATTGAGCTATCGACCTTTTTACGAGCTTGATCGTCGTCGCTACAAAGCGCCAATTCTCTAGCAAGACCCAGTTGCTGTAAGGCTGGATGGACCTTTGGTGACCGGTCATTGGTAAAGGTTTTTATGAATTTTTCAACCCGGCGAAGAGCAAATTTGAAAATATAAATGGTATACTTTTTGTGCTCCGCCGGGAATCGAACCCACAACCTTCCCATTCAGAGTCCGCAGTGTTACCACTGAGCTACGGACCGGTCCTATTTCAAACCCGAAATCAAAATACCGCCAAGGTTTACTCAGCATTCACAATATACGACAATGGGCCTCTCAGGAGCAGGGAAACTTCTTCTCCCAGCACAGTGATTGGGTGAGGGCAGCTTTCTTTCCTGTGATAATAAATAGGTTCCACTTGACCATGTGACTCCTTCGGAAAGAAAGCGGCAAGAAGTTACCCTATATGTAACCATACCAGTGGCAAAAGCTGCCATACAAGCCGATTCCCATCGGTTTCCCGTTTAAAATGAGGCAAAAATGATAATAAAATAGTCTGCATGGTTTCAATGGGGAAAAAAAAACGTTTTGTTTATTTGGTTTTCAATGCATTTTTTTACATTGTGCCTATATTTTATAACTACTTTGTTACATCATTTTAAAAGGGAAGCTGATGGGAACCGCCTTGTACGGCACCCTTCGCCACTGCACCATACTTCCGTTTTCTTTTTGTTTTACTTGTGGGGGTGCATTTTAACTAGTAATGCATTTGTACAAATTTGTTTAGCCACAAGTGAAAAAAGATTATTTAGAAGTACCTTTGCATTAATTGACTTTGTAAAAGTTTAAATATAAAGTTACTTTTTCTTATTTTGTTTTAATTAACGCATCGTAAATAATAATAATAATTATTTTACACTGGTTAGCTGTTGCGAAATGTGAATTTATAAAATGAAATAAAAATACCGGGAAAATGTGGGAAGTTGGCCATTTTGTTTCGCCGTTTGGACTTTTCAATTGCCCACTAGCGAGCACAGTGAATTAAAGTTCCAACCAACGTAATATTATTTACATTAAATGAATACGTACTTGAATATTTATTTGTCATTCATGCAGGTCGCACACCGGATACTTTTTAGCGTTTAATTCCAGTTTTTTTTCAAGAGAGATTTTTGTTAGAATTCTATGCGGTAGACTCCTGATTTTGAATGCTCTTACGTAGCACAAACAGCTCTACAAAAAATACTCCGAATATTATTAATAATATTAATGTAATTTGGAGGTCAATGACTGTTGTTAAGTGCTGTAGAGGTTTGTTGGTTTTGGTAAAGTGGTAGTTTATGTTTACGTCCTTATGTTCTTGAGCTTAGTCAACACTAAAAATTCATATTAAATGTATTCCCTCAAGCAGACACGTGTAAATTCGCGCTTACACATGCCGTATGGGAAATTACAACGTAAAAAACCCAAATCATTAATAAACAAAAGTCAAATGTTCCCGACCTTCCTTGTAGCAGGGGTGACATTGGCAAAGTAAACCATTTTGTACAGTGGTCAGTCTCATACCAACCTAGTAAGTCAACGTACAAGAATTTCATACACGAGTTTTTCAATTTATTTTATTTTGTAAGAATGTCAAACTACTGTAATTCCAAACTAAAACCCTTTTTTTTTTGTTTGAAAGAGAAAAAAGTTTATATGGACTCCTATGATTAAGTGGTGTAAAGATTTATATTTTAATTGTAAAATTCAACGACCAAATCCGATTGTATGCAGCTGGTTTTACACTTTCAGTAACTTTACAGAAAGGGTGTTTTGAATTCACCTGGGATTCTAGTTGCAGAAGAGAAAGCTATTAGAATTTTCTTTGACGCAGTACTAAATATAAATTCTGACTAAATTCTAGTTGTCATGTTTCCAAACGTTTATGACGTTTCTGACCACGTAGTAATAAAACAAATAATAAAAATATTTTTTACTTTTTCAAATCAAAGAAACTATTAGTAGAGCAATAAGCGTTTCGTTTAAAAAGTTATTTTTTTCATTCTGTCAGTTTTCAAATGATCAGTTATTTTATTGAATTTTTCTACAACAATGTTAACAAAGGTAAGGTTATTACTTATGTATATACTAAATTCTTGTTTTTACAACATTAAAAATGTTCAAAAAACATTTTTGCGACAGGAAATGATGCAAAATACACATCGATGGTTAAAAGGAAGTAGGGCATAAGTGACGTTTTGGTCAAGCAAACAACTGCGTGTTGTTTGGTTTTAGTATGGTTTTGTATGGTTTTAGTATAACCGGCAAGATTTTGGCCTTTTTTTCCTAAAAGCGCTTTGCAATCCCAAACATCAAACTGCAATCCTGAACAATTTAGTTTTTGTCGCTTATGCTCTAATACCTTTTAAACGTCGGCATTATGCATTTCAACTCCCCTTGAAAAACGACAAGTAGTCAATACCAAAGAACATGGAAGTCGATTGGAATCGTTATTTTACTTGATAATTTTTAGTCTATCTTCCTTTTTCTATCTTGTCTTAATTTATTTCAATAAACTATTGTGTTATTTTGATACAGAAAGATTTTTAGCTCTCGAAGACGCTAAAAAGCATGACAGAGAACAGTTGAAAGAACCTAGGAAAACGTTATAAAATAACAACAAAATATATTTTTTCTACTATACAAAATATTATTATTACACAATAAGCCATAGTCATCGATTAGATGGCACTAAAAATTAAAGGTTTCAAACTGAGTGTCTCATCACTGTCTATCGCAACGTGTGCGATGTCTCTAAAAAGCCAATTTCTAAGTGTTGAACTTTTTACACGTAATTTATATCAAAGTGAGAGCACCCGCTCCTGCCGAGTGATTTATTGGCCTTCACAGAGACGGTGATTCTACTTAATTTTTCCGATCGGAAAGCACCTCTGGGAGAAAATTCCACATCATCTATGTAAATTTCCGCGGAGAGCTTTTAAAGGAAAGACGTTAAAAGGTGCACCGACGCCATGCTGCAGGTTATTTAACCAAATCCTCCTTTTGTTCTTGAGGTATTATTTTTACCCGCAAAAAAATTGCAAGGCATGTTTGTTGCAGAATTTTCAAAAGTTTCGTTTTTCACATAGTACATTATTTTTCCAAGTATCGATAAAAAAAAATTGTTCATTGCATATTTTAAATTAATATATCGCCACCTTAAAGGCAAAACTGAATTAGTGGTGATTCATTGATTTGAGAAATCGTGGATAAAACCTTTTATTGTTTAAAATTTCTCATAGTAAGGGAAGTACCTACTCGTTATTATTAGGAACTGCTCATCACAAACTTCTAAATTACAGGGTTTTCTCTCGTAGAAAATAGGGAAAAAAGGTGCATTTATCTTAGAAACTCATGATAGCTTATCGATGTATAAATCGTTTTTATTTTTGCATCATTAATTTAAAATGAATCTTCATAATGCCACAACACAAAAAACGCTTACACTAAAAAAAAAAATACCATTTTTTTTTAACATGCCTATTAAATGTTTTTTTTTATCAATAGGTTGTACAACCATCTTTAACATAAAAAACGGCATTATAAGTGATATTTTTATTATTTTTGTTGTTGTTGAACAAACATTAAAAGTAAAGATAACAAAACAAATGTACAAAGATTTTTTTGTGTTTTATAGCTTACATTATTTCAATATAATCGAATGTATTAAATGCATAAAAATTGCCTATTAAAACAATCAACTGTTGTTTGAAGCACAATTAAAAACATTTTACAAAGGTAATTTACAAATGTATGTTAAAATTATTTTAACACATAATGATGCTGCTTATTAAAAATAATTTTGTTAAAATATTGATTTCAAATATACTCCAATAGGGAATAGTTTTAAAATAAATAAATTAGTTTTTTTTCTCACGAACAAATACATTTATCTTTGTGTTGTTTGAATGAAAATAGCTTTTTCTTCGAAAAGATTGTCGGTGAGGGTATTCCGTTAGCCAGTCCGGTAGCGACCCATTACGCGTATTTCTGCACACACACATGCAGTCAAATCTTACCGTACACTAAAAAAACAATTACGTATTATGGTTGTAAATTATTATTGATTATTTGCAAAGGCTCTGGCCACCCCTAACGGAAGAGTTACAGTTTCACTTACAGAAAACTGAATTTCTTGAAAAAATTACTAAATTTTGGTCTCAACCATTGAGTGATATATATAGTGGAGTCGAAACTATTTTGACGCAAATTGACGCTATATTCGTTTCAACCTACCTCAATACAAATCTTAGTTAGAAAGAAAACAATGTCACCATACTGTTAACACGTAACAGAAATATGTCAGTTTTTTCTATAGTCCATAATCTTAGTTGCAAAGATGTATTACATTTAAGATTTATATTAAATGCATTCACACGTACAAATTCGTACATAAACATGCCGTGAACTAACAATATAAAACCCAATCTCAAATGAAACCCTGTAACTCTTGCCGACCTTCCCTGAAAAAGGGATGACATTGGCAAAGTGAACCATCCTTTTACAGTATGGGTGGTCAGATTTATGGGTGGCCATGATTTGCAATTAATATGGTCAGTGAATTTGTCAATTTTTAAATAAAAATGGCATTTTCATAAAACATAACAGCATGTGTCATTATTATTAAGTCTCCCAACTTATTAAAACAAATGCAAAAGCTACTGCACACATAGCGCAACTTATTACCGCGATTTCCCCAAATGGGCCGTATTTGCCGTGTACAACTTATTTATTTTTACAATTTAGGAGCTCAATTTACATCAGCTTAGTTAAAATGGTGGTTTTTCAGCTGTCTAGGGAACTGGTTCTCATTTTTATTAAGGTCGGTAAAGCCTCACCGGTATTATTTTTTAGATTAAAAATAAACATCGAAATGAAAAATCAGTTCTCACACCCTTTGTAGTGAAATAATGAAGAGGAAAACTTTATTTTTCTTTTGGAAGTAATAATGAATTTTTAAAGTTTTATTACACAAAGCTTTCAAATTGATTTATGTTTTTTAATTTAAAAAAAAAATACTATTTTTTTGACCTGAAGATGACCATATGGGTCGAGAACGTTAGTAAAAATTATAATTCAAAATATATATCAATATCGTGTGTGAAATAAAACAATGTTTAATAAAAAAAAATGTTTTTTTTTTTTTACTTTTAAAACATAAATCAATCAAAATGAATTTTCACAATGTTAATTCACAAAACCATAAAAATATAAAGTTTGCAAAATTTAAACAGAGTTTGATTAATCTACGCCAACTAGCATGTGAATCTGCTTTGGGATGTTTGATGGGCTGAGATTTGACTGAATCTCGGAATACGTTGCCGGGAATAGGGAACTGTGCTCACAGTACAAACAACGCCGAGTATAATTCAGAGCACTGACTTTTGCTGTGAAAACTTTTCAATTGATAATATAGAAATATGTGTAGGTAGATACGGCGATAGGGACGCGCAACCTCAATGGAATATTCCTTTTCCAGCAATTTAATGGACAGAAGAAAATGGCGGCTAATCTGTAGTATTTGTTTGCAATATTGGCTACTTATTCCTTCATAATTTTATCTATTTACTATATCTTTTGACTTTTATACTAAAGCTAATAATTAAGATACTTTTAATATCTGTGAAGGTGATGTGCTGTACTGGCTAGCCGCTTAACGGTTGATAAACAATTGCAGTTTTTGAGATATCTGGTACGCATGCTTGGGCGCCCATAAAAAAGGATTAAAATATAATCGTAATTGTAGTTAACAACCATGGAGGAAGTATTAAATGGGGGGGGGGTCGTACATGTGATTTAGTACCAATTAACATGATTCACCGTCTTTGACACCATACACTGTTTATAATGCTGTCTCGCTCACGACATATGAAATGCTTTTCTCATTTTCTATGTAAGCAACGTATCTCTACTCCGTCTTTAATCTATTTACAAATCACCAAGGAAATACATGAAATCACTATGGTAACGGATTTGTTAGTAGTGTTGTTGCAAGTATGAAGATATCTGATAAATTCCGAATTCAAAAATGTTCCCACCTCATTGTGTACGGGATGATTTCCACAAGTATCTATTACCGCGAGCATAGAAGTTACATTCTTGAAGAAGCAAGTACCTATATATTTGAACATCACTAGTTCTAGAAATGGCTGTCACTTTCGGGAACAAAATATTTAGACAAACGAAAAGTAAATTTTATCAACGTAATCATATAGAATAGTGATTAAAGTGAAATAGTATTCTATGTTCTATAACACATTTACTCTCATTTGTTGGCACGTTTAGAAAATACACAGTTTGGCATTTATATGTATTTTTTTTCCAATTAGGTAACACACCTGTTCACAGTTGGAAGGTTACCGATAGACTGAATTTGAATTTTTGTGTGATGAGTGGGGTAGCGTATTTCTAATTCTCAAAGGATTGATTTCTTAGCCCATCCTGTTCTATATATCCATGTTAACAACGATACCATGTTGAAAGCACCAGTTTTCATCAGATGAGCGAATTAAGCAACATTTTGCACGGATATACTTGTTTATTTTGAAGGTTCTGTTCTGTACTTACTTACATACTGAGTTACATGTCCAGAACCACCTATGCTCAGTATCTTCAGTGACTAGCGGCAGCCACTGCATTGTAATTTACTTGAAGCATAATAAAGATCAGCTATGGACAAAACTGATTGAAACTGAGGAAAAAAATCTTCTACAGCCGATTTTGTCAACCATCTCAACTGCTCTGATTCTTCGATGTTTTGTTGTTGTTGTTTGTTTGCACAAGGTGTTTCCCAAATTTGCCATCACTAGTGGATGTCGGCGCGAGAGCGTAAGCGCATTTTGTACTATAAACAATCTGATGAGGTGTGAAAGTTTGAGAAGAGACCGAACGCTTCCCGCCGCGCCGGTAGCGTTCGCTTAAATTTATTCCCGCCAACAGCGAAACGTCAGAGCTGGCTGGGGTTTAAAAAAAACAACAAATAAAAAAACAATTGCTTTCTAGAACTCACATTTTTCTAAATCGAAGTATTGGTTAAATAGACCGTAGTTATTTAACCACCTGACGATTCAAACGGATGTTTGCGAAACCGGTTGTGGTATAAAATATAAATACTCAAGTAATCGAAAACAAAGCTGTTTTTCTTTCATCCTTAATGATGAACGATTACAAAGTAAATGCCTCTACAATCAATAAAATACTACCTAAGTATCTTTAAAACAGCACAAAAGACGCATCTTTACAAAAAATCTTATCCGTGAACAGGGCCCTTGGGGTGTGACACACACAATAACGGCGCTTTTTAATAATTATGAGAGTTTCCTTGACTTATAGGTTGGTATGAGGCTGACAACCCACACTGTAAAAAATGGTTCACTTTGCCAATGTCATCCCTGTTTCAGGGAAGGTCGGTAAGAGTTGCAGGGCTAATATTCATTTGAGATTGTTTTTTTATATTGTAGGTCCACATGCGGCATGTGTGAGCGCGAAATTATGCGTGTCTGCTTGTGGGAATTCATTTAATATGAATCTCAAGCGATACATATCTTTGCAACTTAGATATAAATTTAGATTTAGATGAATACCTTTTTAATGTATATAAGAGGGTGAAGTAGAATAAATATTTTATGCAAGGATTCGAGTCTCATAGACTGGTGACGTTAGACAACCAAGCAACGGAACATCCTTTGTGGCGATGTGCGATGTCCGTTTTATCTGTTATGAGGAAATGGTTACATAGAAAAAAGAAGGTAACCTAGGATTTTATTTAAAAAAAAGATATTTGTATAGGAACACAGAATAAAATGATATTCTGTTGTTTCTAAATTTCCATCAATCTCATTTTCCAAAACAATCCTACATTACCGTCTTTGGTTCTTTATGACTTACAGCGTGATACAGAAATAAGAAGCTTAATTGTTTCCGCATTGAGATAAATAAAATTGCATGTAGGTACATACACTGACAATATTAGTAGTGTTTTGAAGACCTTAAAAAAAAGGCATGTTTCCCTAGGAATTGGCTAATTTTGGTAAAAAAACCAAATCACCAACAACTTTAAAGAAGCATTATTTTCTAATGAAATGCTTCAGTGGAGACTTTGTAGAACTCTATTTAAAAAAAAAAAGCATGAAAACAAAATACTATTATTTTTATCTATTGATTGAACAAATCAGTAATGACCGGTCTAAGATTTCAGATTTTGAGAAGACGGGTAAGAGTCCAAAACCGGTCAAATCTCATTATTAGTTCAATCAATGAATAAAAATATCCGTAGAATAAAACAGTGCTTTGTTCTCATGTTTTAATTGGTTCCGAATTCTCTTACTTTAAAGTGAAAATGTTTTTGTTTTTTTTTCATTATTATTAATTGGATTTAAATTTAAAAATTCTTTCATGCGTAAAAAATATCATCAATAATTATTTAGTCTAGCTTTTGCTCGATGGTTATTTAATGTTATTTTATGCTATTGCAGTCTTGTCGTTCAATAAAGAGTGGCTACATTTCCGTTGACAATTCAAGCAATATTTTATTTATTTATTTAATGGAAAAGTCACGACCTAATCCGTCGCTCATCGTTTGAATAAACTATAAGTTCGGAAAGAAAATCTGCCAATGGATGGCGCACGGCCGGAGCAATAAAATGATTTTATTTGCATTGTTTTGTCAACACTAGTATGCGGAAGTCGACGGCGCCAGACGTCGCTCTCTCTCTATTGAATATTGCCCGTACCTGAAATTATTGTCAAAGCAAACAGCCGGGAATCAATATTTAAATATAAACACTATTTAGTATTGTTACGAATGTGTGATTGTGTGTTTTTACTTGTGATTGTGTGTCTGTGTGTTTTTTTTGCTTGCTTGAGTGTGTCTCTAGATGTAGGTGTTGGGATAATTGCTGGTTTTTGCACTGTAATAATTATGTTTTTATTCTAATGTAAAACATGTTAAAACTAAATAAATAAATAATTTAACTAGTGTTTGCTCGAATATTCTAGCAAATTCAAAAATATTCCAGTTCGCAATGTTTCGAGAACCGTATTTATGTCTGTCGTGCGTCTTATTTTTCGTAAACGTTAGCAGTTCGTTAACTAATAGGTTGGCATAAAGCTGACCACTCATACTGTAAAAATAGATTCACTTTTTTCAATGCCACCTCTGATTCAGGGAAGGTTGGCAAAAGTTGAACGGTGAATGTTTATTTCAGGTTTCGATATTAATTTGTAGGTTCACATGCAGCATTTGTAAGCGTGAATACAGTGTTGTTTGTGGGCATGCATTAAACTTGAGTTTTAAAAGTTAATACATCTTTGCAACTTTAAGTATGGATGAAGAGCTTTTTGCAAACCTGTAGGTACTGTATGTGACCAAAAAATCGTTTACAAAAAAAACGGGTAACTGATTTGTCACACGTTTTTTATTTTTTATTTTAATTTTTATTATTTTACACAATTTGATTTTCCTTACATAAGTATGGTTCGCACTTTACCTTTTGCACTGGTGGCTTCACGGCTCGAGTATTAATGGGGTATCTACTCCTTACTTCAAAACACCGCAGTCCGTATTTATAGATGACCGAAGTTTATTCTCGCATGCAAGAAGCCACTCGAAAAGCACGAAGCTTCTCGAGTGGAAGCTTCGAGCAAATACGAAAAGTACAACTATCAAATACTAACGTCTATACACACAAATACAAGCAAGTAAAAAAACAAAACCATAAGTAACTGAAACTCTGTCACCGTCCCACTAGAGGTGACCAGAGCCTCTGTAGAGCTGCATACATTTCTTACTATCCTTACAAACCTCTCCCAATTCATTCAAATCCATCACCTTTTTCATACATTTTCTTATTTTACCCTCACTTTGTAAATCGCATTCTTTCACAATCTTATCACAACATAATCTTCTCAGTCGTCCTTTACCTCTTTTTCCTTTCCTTTCACACTCTTTTGTACCTTAACTTTCATATGCCCTTTCAAATTACATTCTTTCTTTACACATTCATTCCTAACTCTATCCTTCAGAGTTTTTCCTGTCATGCTTCATTTCCACCGTACAATGTACATACTTTTGTCAGGGTTTCCAGGGATTCCAAAGACAGTATGTGTTGATTCTTCTGCAGAGTACTTTATTGTTCTCTTACGACAGTTTTAACAGAATGATTTTCTTAGGACTAAACAAGGTTTATATGTGTTTCCAAAATGAGATAACACAAACTACTTAGATGAATAATTAAGGTGAATAACATGTTTGTTTTCTTATCAAAGGTATTACATGAGGTAAATGTGTTTTGGATTTTCAAAATATTATCGTTTATCTACGCATTGATTGTTTTCTCTTATGCATTTTAGTGGTTTTAAACATTAAGTATGAAGAGATAAAATACAAAAATATTATTCTCTGACACTTGACTCATTTCACTGTCACTCACTGGTCATGCTTCACTTCCATACAAATGAATACATTCATAACCATATATTTAGTGTCGCTTGAGTCAATTCGCCTTTCTGCTAGCAGTTGAATTATGTCAATCAGTTTTGCGACCATAACAGAGATTTATTTTTAGCGACCATAGCGCCGCGTTAATGCGACGGTAAACACAGTGTGATTGGCAATTTCACATTTTGTAAAATATTTAGAAACACGAGGCAGAAAAAATAAAATTGAGAGTGAATGAAAATAAAGTATTCTTGTGTACCCCGACTTGAAAGAACATTAACGATACTACAAAGTCGTCGAGAATATCAAAGTTTTTTTTTTGTAAATGAACAAACTGTAGAGGTGCTTTTTTTTGTTTCTGAAGAAAATCTGGTGTGCTCGATGACTTTGCTGGGACGTTTGTGTGTACTCGGGGTACGGGGTTGTAATTTTTGTCGCTCGGGGTGAATGTTGATTCACTCTTCCGCCCGCACGGTGTCGTGCCATATAACAATTAAGAGTGCCAGCAACCGAACAAGCATTGTGCGCGGAGCCAGCGAAAGCGCCGAGCCAAAGACAGGGTTGCCAGCCAATACCGGATGACGACAAATACCGGTATTTGGTGGGAATAGAAAGACAAAAAAATCTACAACTTACCAAAATACAATTCATGGAATTTCAATGGCATTAAAATTTAATTACGGTCATGTAACTTAAAGTTCGTATGAGGCTGACCTTTGGAAGGTTGGTTTCTTCCGCATGGGGATGCTGTAGAAACTTGGTTTATGGAGAGGCGGAAGAAGTTGCAATGTTTATGTTCATGTGAGGTTTGGCTCATTTTGTAAGTACATATCGACGGTTAAAAGGCAGTAAGCGACAATTTGGTCAAAAATGAGTTATGAATGCTTTCCTACTTGAAATTTTCCGCTGTTTCTAATGCGCTAACTCCCATAGCTCTACGATGATTTTTGTGTTGTTTATGCACAAGCAAACAACTGCATTTTCGAAGTATGGTTTTGGTGTAACCAACAAGATTTGGCCTTTTTTGTCCTAAATGCGTTTGTGACATAAAGAAATCGTAAAACATCGTAAAACCACATTAATAGGGATGCCGATAAATGCCTTTTTTATTTTAGAGGTGTTTTGATTTTTACGATATCATAAAAAATAAATAAGTTATACCATTTTTCTGCAATCTAAAACTTTAAACTGCTCTCCTGAACAATTTAGTTTATGTCGCTTATGCCCTATTGCCTTTTAACCGTCGATATGCAGCATGCGTAAGGCGTGCATTACATAAATATGAGCCTTGAATTTCAATCAATTTATGCAATTTAGATTATAAGTCAGCACATGAAGTGACACAGGTAAACCAAATTGTAACGCACGCGATCGGTTTGCTGGGGGAAAAGGCTAATAAATATTTATTTACTTTTGGTTGCTAAGAATAGTAGTTTAATAAATGCGTGATGTTTTCCCGCGTTTTGCTCTTCATTAAAATTACATTCAACGGATTTAAAACGAATCTTTCGGTAGAATTTGGAGTCGGATCCTACATCATCATGAGACGTGTCTCTTCTAGGCAATTGAGACATAAAATTATAACAGTATTTGAGCCACACTTTAATTTAATCCAACAAAGCGAAGAAAATAATTAAATTTCGATAAATTTATTTAGAGGAATGATAAGTTTGAATTAGGAAAACACCAAGTGAACTAAGTAAATGTTGATCGCAATGCTCTGTAACTGTAACTGTAACTCTGTCGCCATTCCGCTAGGGGTGGCCAGAGCCTCTGCAGAGTTGCCTCCATTTTTTCCTATCCTTACATACCTCTTTCAATTCATTTATATCCATCACCTTTTTCATGCAATTCTTTTATTATGAAAAAAATCCTGAGTGAATAGATGATTTAATAAAATAGCCACCCATAGTTTAAAAAATGGTTTATTTTGCTGATGTCAACCCTGTTTCAGGAAAACTCGGCAAAAGTTGCAGGGCGAATTTTCATTTAAGGCTTCTATTTTAATTTGAAAGGACACATGTAGCATTTGTAAGCGTTAAGTTACACGTGTCTGTTTATTGGCATGCATTTAATACGAATATTTAGTGTTGAAATATCTTTACGACAATTTCATTTTTAGATAAGTTATCTATTTAAACAGCCACTCCAATAGTATTGACACTGTATTACAATTTTAAAACTAATATTTTTTATTAATTCTTGGCCAAAAAAAAAAAATGTGTGTTCGGTTTAGCTATAAATTTTCATTGCAAGATAAATGTGGTTACCTTATTTTTAACTTACTCCATCGCAGATTTTTTTTCATGCAATCACATCTTTAAATCCGGAATTAAAAATTAGCCGGCGATCCCTGACGGCAAGGTTCACAGCCAAATTAATGCTGTAATAATTTATACTTCCGTGCCGCCGTGCTGCAGTGACATCTGGTGAGTCCCGCCTTAAATAATAAACCCCCGCTCAGCCCGCGACAGCCCCTCGCGCTTTGTGCTCAGAGCAAATAATTATGCTCAACTCAAACGCTGCCCAACTTCTAATTGAATACATATTGTTCCAATACTAGCCTCGCCAACACCTGGGCTGGAAGTCTCATCACCACGCTAATTCTTACCTACCGAATATTGGTAATTTTTGTATGAAGATTCAACCATTTGCAGTCGATATCAAAACTATGAGAACTTGGTGTGTTCACGACTCATTCCTTTGCCAAACTGCCCGTTTATGGAATGAGTTACCGGTATCTGTGTTTCCATCCCAATTTAACCTTGCCCTTTTCAAATCCAATATCAATCGCCATTTCCTCTCAGTGTCTCAAAACAAAGCAAAGCAACGCCACACACACCACAGCACTGCGCAGCTAACGGCCCTTCAACAGCTGTTCACTTGCGGCCATCTTTGATTGACAGGTCTTCATACAAATATTACCGATATCCGGTAGGTAAAGATTACCGCGGTTATGAGACTCTCAGCCCTGAAGCGCTATTCCGCTAAATTCCTTACGACCCGGGTACGAGGCGACAAGATAGCGATTCGTGTCCAAAAATTAAGACTTTAGGGAGAAAACAAGGGATACCAGTTGAAAAATATTTTGACTAAATCAAAATGATAAATTTGAATGTCTGTATTTGTCGTGGTAATCCAAAATATTAATGAAAAATATACCCACCCATACAAGGTGTTAGTTTTGATATAAAAGGAATCAATAAACTAATTTACTATGAACTAATGTAACGTAATGTGCAGTCTACTGTACAATTTAATCTAATTGAAGACTACAGAGAAAGAACAAGGAATGTCAGTTGAAGAAAATTATGAGTTAATTAAAATTTGAAATTTGAAATCACGGTCAGTCACAAAGAACCACAAATACCGCCATAAACTGTGAAAGCGACTTTTGTTGCATTACAAATTTTGCAGAGCTTTAGACACACACAGATGCCACTAGATGGCATTAGAAGAGTATTTTCTTACTTTTACTGATACTCCTTATTTTTATACTGTTGTCTTTAAATAAGGTGTACTGTGATTTCAAATCTATGGAAATCCTTCACAAGCGCTAGCAAGCTCTGCCTTGGATTGATATCCTAAATGTAAGAAATTTATCAGAACAGCGCTTCTGAGATAAATTCTGAATCCTTATGGCTTTATTTAAGTTGATGCGTTAATCAGGGTCGCTAAAAAAACAATATGAGTGGCAACCCTGCACTTTATTAAAGAAAACTGTGATTGCCTAACATCGGCTGTCAAACATTTTTTTTACGAATAAAATCAACTATTTGAAAGTTGATTGATTATTATTTAGTTGGTTTGCTCGCATTGCTTATCAGAACTGCAAAAAAAGCAGGAGCAGTAACCGCTCACTTTACTAAGGTACGCTATTTTCAAGTTCAGTTAACTATTACTCAAAATACTCCAGTTTGAGTTCAGTAAAAAAACCTGAAGTGACAAGCCCCGCCACAAAATTTTAGAAATGGTAACAATGCTATTTGAAAGCTTTAAAAAAAAAGCTGGTTATAAAAATCTAATTTATATTCTAACTTTCATTAATTAAGCTTGAAAACAACACAATTTTTTTTCGTTTGCCGCAATTTGGATACATCCTTACATTAAACTAAAATGGAAAATCGTATCAAAATAATTATTTACGGGTGAAATTTTTTGTGATTTAAATATTAAATAAAATTTGCTCTCCAAATAATAATAATCAATGTTATCAATTGTTGCTTTCTAAGATGGAGCTGTCTCTGCACCTAAATTGTATGGAACCGAAATGTCGTTCACCAAAAAATTGCTTGGACAAACAGTCGAGTGACCGATTTTTCCAAAGTCGAGCTGTCTGTGAACGAGTAATCTTTGACAGGTTTGTCGTGACACGTACTAAATGTATACATACCTGTGTAGGTAATTTTTTAAGTATATTTTCAATGCTGCTAACATAATATTTCATCCGTCAACTTTGTTCATTTTCTATTTTTTATATTGAGCACCAGATGCAAGAAATGCAGTGTTTTTGTATTTTAGTTTCACCGTACAATAAACGCTAGATATGGAAAAGTTTTGCAATTTCGTGCACATCTCTAACGGCAAAATTAATTTCAATCAAACAAAAGTTGACCAACGCTCTGTTTATGTTCTGTCAACATTCGATAACAATTAGTCTGTTAATCCAATCAACTGAGAGAACAATCGTTAATCCGATATCGATACACAAACTTCGATTCAATTCATAATCGATACCAAACGGGTCAGGCATTTGTACGGCTGCTGTACAGGAATTGAAAAACTTTTTCTAAAGGCTAGACTGCCGTGAAATTGCTCTCTCTCTCTCTCTAAAAATGTAAATACTTATACTATAGTCTATATATCTATAATATAACTAGCAGACTGACCATGCTGCGCACGGCTGTCTGCTAGGCCCTTCGGGCAGTGTAAGTCTGGCTTCGCAATAATTTTTCCTCACACCTCCTTCATAGTAATTAAATGCTTTAAGAAGTAATTTGAAAAAAAATTGCGGTAAAAGGGTTATTTAGTTCTTTCATGTTCTGAGTATCTTGTATGAAGCATGAGGTATGAGTCTGACCTCCCATAGGTACCTTAAA
This sequence comes from Agapetus fuscipes, assembly GCA_951799405.1. Lineage (NCBI taxonomy): Eukaryota > Metazoa > Arthropoda > Insecta > Trichoptera > Glossosomatidae > Agapetus > Agapetus fuscipes. The sequence continues at coordinate 5,665,342 of OX637332.1, forward strand.
AAAATGTTCACTGAACGAATGTTTCTCTGTTTCTGAAAAGGCCGGCAAAAGTTGTAGGGCTTATGGTCAAGAGAGGCTGAAATTTTTATTTGTAATTACACATGCAGCGTTTGTAAGCGCAAACTCACTCATGTCTGCTTGGGGGCATGCATTCAATATGAATTATAAAATGTATGTATGCAACTTAGATTTATATTCTAAAATTAAAAACATCAAATGCCACAATTATATGTTAGCGTGAAAAAACATTTGCCAGTCTGAGCGTGTGAATTATATTTGAATTGATTTGCATTGAATATGAATTATAAAATGTATCTATGCAACTTAGATTAATATTCTAATATTAAAAACATCAAGTGCCACAATTATATGTTAGCGTGAAAAAACATTTGCCAGCTTGTGGGTGTGCATTGTATTTGAATCATCAAATCTCTTTTGTGCAACTTTAGATTATAAATTAAGATAACCGTTGTTTAAGGATTTTTCAAACTCAAATTCCTTAACTTAAGGGTTAGTATGAGGCTCACCACCCATATCGCATAAATGGGTTCACTTAACTAATGTTCCCCCTGTTTCTGAAAAGGTCGGCAAAAGTTGCAGAGCTTATGTGCATGAGAGGCCTTAATTTTAATTTGTAAGTTCACATGCAGCATTTTTAAGCGGGAACTCACTCTTGTCTCCATGGAAGCATGCATTGAATATGAATTATAAAATGTATCTATTCAACTTAGATTTATATTCTAATATTAAAAACATCAAGTGCCACAATTATATGTTAGCGTGAAATGACATTTGCCAGCTTATGGGTGTGAATTTAATTTTAATCATCAAATAAGTTTTTTGGCAACTTTAGATTATAAATTAAGATTAACGTTGTTTAAGGTTTTTCAAACTCAAATCCTTGACTGATAGGTTGGTATGCGGCTGACCACCCATACTGTGAAAAATGGTTCACTTTGTTAATGTCACCCCTGTTTCAGGGAAGGATGGCAAGAGTTGCAGGGCTTATGTTCATTTGAGATTGGGTTTTATAATGTAGGTCCACATGCGGCATGTGCCAGCGCGAAATCATACATTTCTGCTTGTGGGAATGCATTGAATATAAATCTTAAATGATATATATCCTTGCAGCTTAGATTAGATTAGAAATTCCTTGACTTATGGGTTAGTATGAGCCTGAATACCCATATCGCAAAAAATGGTTCATTTGAAAAATGTTTCCCCTGTTTTTGAAAAGGGTGGCAAAAGTTGCAGGGCTCATGTTCATTACAGGCCTTAATTTGAATTTGTAAGTTCACATACAGTATTTATAAGCGCGAATCCACTCGTATCTCCAGGGGGGCATGCATTGAATATGAATTATAAAAGTTATTGTATCTGTGCAACTTAGATTATATATTCTAATATTAAAAAAAAATCAAGCGCCACAACTTTATGTTAGCGTGAAATGACATTTGCCAGTTTGTGGGCGTGCATTCAATTTGAATCATCAAATAACTTTTTTTGCAACTTTAGATTATAAATTAAATTTAACGTTGTTGAAGGATTTTTCAAACTCAAATTCCTTGACTTATATGTTAGTGTGAGCCTGTATATCCATATCGCAAAAAATGGTTCACTTGACAAATGTTTCCCCTGTTTTTGTAAAGGTTGGCAAAAGTTGCAGGGCTTATGTTCATTACATGCCTTAAATTGAATTTGTTAGTTAAAATGCAGCATTTATATTCGCGAACACACTCGTGTCTCCAGGGGGGCATACATTGAATATGAATTATAAAAGTTATTGCATCTGTGCAACTTAGATTATATATTCTAATATTTAAAAAAAATCAAGCGCCACAACTATATGTAAGCGTGAAATGACATTTGCCAGTTTGTGGGCGTGCATTCAATTTGAATCATCAAATAACTTTTTTTGCAACTTTAGATTATAAATTAAGATTACCGTTGTTTAAGGATTTTTCAAACTCAAATTCCTTGACTTAAGGGTTAGTATGAGGCTTACCACCCATATCGCATAAATGGGTTCACTTAACAAATGTGTCCCCTGTTTCTGAAAAGGTCAGCAAAAGTTGCAGGGCTTATGGTCATGAGAGGCTGAAATTTTTATTTGTAAATACACATGCAGCATTTGTAAGCGCAAACTCACATGTGTCTCCGTGCAGGAGTGCATTGAATATGAATTATAAATGTTAATGCGTCTATGCAACTTAGATTGTATATTGTAATAATACTTAAAAAAAATTAAATGCCGCAATAAGTATGGTTTTATATAAAAAGTTGACCTAATCGATCGTCATTATTTCTAAAAAATACATGTTATAACTGGTTGAAGTATAATTTTGAAATGAATAAAAAATATAGGTAGGTAGGTACTCAGCGGAATTCAACCGAAAAAGAATCGACTTGGCAATGGCAACGATGGCAACTTTGAAGCCTAGGTTGAAGTGCTGGCAATTTATTTGAAATTCGAATGTCAAAATGAGTTTTGTTTCTCGCATAGGTTTTACATAAAAAGGTGTTGTGATTGATCATGTTTATTTATTTAAAAAACAACAATTTAAAATCTACTAATGATGAGGAAGCACATCCCAAGTCCTGAACAATATTTGTTGTGAATATGACGTGCATCTGTTCAGGAGTTCTTCAGTTTGAATGCCATTAACGCACAATTATTTTGTATGGGGAGGCCGTTGCTTTTTATAAAGATAAGGGATGGGGAGGCCGTTGCTTTTTATAAAGATAAGGGATAATACTTAAAAAAAATTAAATGCCGCAATAAGTATGGTTTCATATAAAAAGTTGACCTAATCGATCGTCATTATTTCTAAAAAATACATGTTATAACTGGTTGAAGTATAATTTTGAAATGAATAAAAAATATAGGTAGGTAGGTACTCAGCGGAATTCAACCGAAAAAGAATCGACTTGGCAATGGCAACGATGGCAACTTTGAAGCCTAGGTTGAAGTGCTGGCAATTTATTTGAAATTCGAATGTCAAAATGAGTTTTGTTTCTCGCATAGGTTTTACATAAAAAGGTGTTGTGATTGATCATGTTTATTTATTTAAAAAACAACAATTTAAAATCTACTAATGATGAGGAAGCACATCCCAAGTCCTGAACAATATTTGTTGTGAATATGACGTGCATCTGTTCAGGAGTTCTTCAGTTTGAATGCCATTAACGCACAATTATTTTGTATGGGGAGGCCGTTGCTTTTTATAAAGATAAGGGATTTACAAATATATGTAACATTTAAGATTTATAATATAATTAATAATTTAATTAAATTATTTAAGATTTATATTGATTGTGTTCCTATAAGCAGACACGTATAAGTTCGCGCTTAAACATGCCGCATTTGAACCTACATTATAAACCCATTCTCAAATGAACATAAGCCCTGAAACTCTTGCCGACCTTCCCTGAAACAGGGGTGACATTAGCAAAGTTATTTTTTTTTACAGTATGGTGGTCAGCCTCATACCAACCTTTAAGTCAAGGAATACCTTTGCAGATATATTTATATGTTACTCTCATTTACATTAAAAAGATTTGATGATGACAATTTGGTAGTATCTGAATGTATCGATTATCATATAATATGTAACGATTCTCCCTGTTTCGAGACGAATCTGGATAACCTTTATAAATTAGGACTAAGATCCTTTGGAGGGTCAGATATATATCAACCGTTATACTGTTCAAATGTAAGCTTTGTTGGAACCGAAAGTAATAAATAAATTGAGTCAGATAAATGAACCGCAATTTTAATTAAATAGAACCCGCTAAAAATATAATAATATTATATTAATATCATCTTTCTACAGCCTTCATATGGACATATTGATCAAAACAATATTTAATACAATTTATTTATTATTTATCTAATATAACGTCTTTGTTATGTATGTATCAAGAAGCACCTAGTTTTGAAAATATTATAAAAATAAGATTTACCGACTTCTTGCGTTACTTAAAAAACAAGTCTAGAATATTTCCATGCGTACATAAGCTTGTTTAAAAGTATCCTCAAATGTCGTATTCAGTTCTAACTATAATTTAATTCAAAATACCTATTTTAGAGAAAGTGGCTGTATTTTTTTGAAGTAAAGTGAAATTGATGGTCAGTAGGTAAGGTTGATATATAATATTGCAAAGAATCCAATCTCCCTAAGATGGCTTGATATAAATATCTGAAGGAGAGAGAGAAAGATAGAACAATAAAAGTACAAACATGTGGAAATAAAACTGTAGTTTTTGAAAAAAACTCAACTAAAACTCATTGCCTTCTAAAAGTAGTATTTGAATGTATTATCTCCTCTTTTGGCAGTCATAATATAATAATAATAATAATTGACCGATTTTTATATAACGCCGTTTAGTGGCTCTTGAGTTGTTAATAGAAAGTACAGAGATATGAAAACACGGTATGCAAAATTTGTGCGTGTCTGACAGTGCAGCTAGACCAAGCATTTGTTGGTCCTCTGACAAAGAGATCAAAGGATAACCTTTAATAAAGACAAATGGAAAAACCGATAAATACATGTAACAAATCCCAGGAATAAAACAGAAGGAAAATAAGAACTTACATAGACTCTCAGGCCAACTAAAATAAATAAGAATAATAATATTACGATGGTTTATTTGGTGAGCGCTGTTTCTGTGTATATCACACCTCAATAGCCCTCTGCAAACTTGGTCGTCGCTGTAGAAAGCGCCAATTCTAAAGCAAGACCCAGTTGCTGTAAAGATGGATGGACCTTTCAGTGGCCAGTCTTTGGTAAAGGTTTATGAATTTTTCAACCCAGCGAAGAGCACATTCGAAATATAAATGGTATATTTTTGTGCTACGCCGGGATTCGAATCCACAACCTTCCATTTACGAGTCCGAAATGTTGTCACTGGTCTACGGACCTGTCCAAGAAATGCCAACAACACGCGGTGTATCTAGCGGTCACCCATTCAGGTAGCATCCGTTGTCAGTATAACGCAGGGGCGTGCATCCCAGACAGGCACATGCGCCTAATAGGTAGGCGATATATGCTATAAGACGCATTTAAGATTGATATTGAGATTTAAAATTCAGAATCTAAGTTCTCTTGGAGCCGTAGTTGGCACTTCAGTCAATTTCAAATTAGTTTTTTTAAAGGAATGGGAGAAAATATTTAATCTGAAATGTATTTGCCTATACTAATGCACGCGTCTGGTATATAATCTATAATCTATAATCTAAGCTGCAAGGATATGTAAGCATTTAAGGCTCATATGAAATGCATGCCCACAGACAGGCACATGTAGGTTCGCGCCTACACATTCTGCATGTGTGCATACAAATAAAGAAAACCTCACATGGACATAAACCTTGCAACTCCTGCCGCCGTTCCCTGAACCGGGGTGGCATTGGCAAAAGTGAACCGATTTTTACAGCACGGGTGGTCAGCCTCGTACCAACCTATCAGTCAAGGAGCACAAAAAATTATAAATGAAATACAGAAATTCATAATGAGACACATTACAAATTAAAATTAAAATAAAGTAAAATTAAAATTAAACTTAATATTACACTTAGAATTAATGCCCTAGCCGCATATAACGGACATTTATTATAGAATTCTCACGTTTATTGCTTTTTCGGGTGTGAAAGAAATATAAAACTACTAAATTTTAAGTGAATTCGGTTCGCAATTGCACGATTAGTTTTACTCGGTGCGGGGCTGAGCCGGTGCTGCGTCCCACGTCGCCATCGTGCCCTCCGCGATCTGTAAATAATAAAACAGCGGCAGAACAAGGGCTGTGTAGAGCGAAAGACTCTATGCGTGGGTTTTACGACACATCCGATGCAATAAATAATCAAAGAGATACATGCAAACACATTGGCGGAGCAATCAATATGAGGATGCGCGAGAGACAGGGGAAGCTGCAGTAAAAGTTTAATTTATTACCCAAACAAAGAGATGAAATAAGATTCAGACGTGTTAATACGTCCCCTCAGTGCTTCTTTGGCTTATTTGACATTTGATGCAAAGATGATTTCGACTGCTGCAAGGAAGATAGTACTAAGTCAAAAAAGATAGTTTTGCAGGAAAGCCAATTGAATGTCATTTATTCCATGGAGTTCAATGCATAAACTATTTTTTACATTAATTTTTAAACGAATTTAAAAGAGATAGAGACACGGCTGTCATCTTGGAATGAAGGTAATGATTTGTTACCTTCAGAAATGGAAATAAGTCAAAATACTAAATTTCGGAGTTACTTCCTTCTTCCTTGGAGCAGTCGATGTGATTCCTTGACTTATAAGTTGGTATGAGGCTGACCACCCATACTGTAAAAAAATGTTTCACTTTGCCAATGTCACCCCTGTGTCAGGGAAGGACGGCAAAAGTTGTAGGGCTTATGTTCATTTGAGGCTTGGATTTTATATGTAAGTACACATTCAGCATTTGTAAGCGCGACCTACACGTGTTTGTTTGTGGGCATGCATTTGAGAGCTTTAAATGGATATATCCTTGCTACTTAGATTTTAGATGATGGTATGAGGCTGACCACCCATGCTGTACAAAAATAGATCACTATGCCATTAATTGCTTTGGGGCGCATTTTCTCTAGAAACCAATGTGTACAAAGTCATAGCGAAAAGGCATTTTAGTTTATTCTTCTACACCAAGAATTCACAAGTTTGACAAGCTTAAATATTTGGTATAAGATAGTTTATGCTTTCAAACAAATTACTAGAATACTCTAAGACAAATTTTGCGGCACATACCAGAAACGCGTTTACAAGGTTTCTAAACAAAATTTAAGTTAAAGTACGTGTAAGGTGATACAACTTTTTGGTAAGAATTAATAGTTAGATAATTTAAAAGAAAAAATACCGAGAACTTTGGATTAATGAATGCCAATAGATTTAGTTCAAATGTGTATAAGTCAAAATAAAACATGGAATAAACTGTGTACCTTACAGCATAAACAAAGGTAGTCACATTTAGTAAAATGTGCAGGAGACGAGTTTTAGTGAGAATGTGCACTTTTTTAAACCATCATAACTTCTAAACAAGACGAGATATTTTTGATCTGTAAAAACTGTTTATCTTGTTTTATCAATATTTATTTAATGTGAAGTAATGTGAACAACGTTTGTGGAACTTCCGTGGTTTATGCTCGCACTTTTATGTGCATCCCATATTTATTACACTTGATATCTCAGTAACTATGAGTCCGAGGACTCCAATATTTTTACCCCTTATAGAACAGCTAATTATAGTAATTTCTGCATCATTAACTCAAAAACGCAAAAATGGACTTTCGTTGTTATGTCCTGTTTAATCAAACAACTTCTTTATTGTTAATTCAAATTCAAATAAAACACAAAACTTACACAATGGTAATTATTTTACTGCTGTATGAAGGGGGTTCGAATACATGCAAATGATTTTTCAACACGGTCATTTGTTCAAAATGGTACTAAGATTTCGTTCTAAGAATCCGTTCTTCAGTGCTTGATTGGCTTATCTACTATTTGATTCAAACCTTTCAATGAAATTGTCATGAAAATCACATTCTGAATAATCTGAGATAAGATAAAAATGTACAACACAATAATGTGAGAGTTGTTTTAAATATTTAAAAAATCAATATCTAGTATTTGTAAGACACATTGGCAAAGGACACATTCAAACATTCCTCATGTGAAATTACCTCTGTTGACTGTTGGAGATAAGACAAAATAGGACTAAAGAGACGAATTTAAATCTAAATCTAATCTGCAAATATACATATCATTTAAGATTCATATTAAACGCATTCCCACAAACAGACATGTATATTGTATAAGTCAACGAATCATTAACGTTTTTTTTTAAGTGAATTAATTAATGTTGTTTCAAATTTCCGAAATAGCGAATGAATGGGATATCCATAGTCATAATAAAAGAAGAGCTTCAATGAAAAAGGTTATGACTCTGGATGAAATGAAAGAAGTATGTAAGGACCGAAAAAAATGACAGCTAATCTGTAATGTAGGCGGCTAAGGCCAAGAATCAATTTTATTTATTTATTTATTTATTTATTTATTTATTCGTTAACGGCACATTGTGGCTTTTACATGTATACATAAATAGAAATAAAAAACATTACAAACATAATAGTATCAAAATAAAACAGATTACTACAAAATAAAGCTTACTACAAGATTACTACAGAATAAAAGTAGAAGATCTTTATGCAAAAAGTAAGAAGACGAAGAGAAAAACATATGAGAGAAAAGATAGAAGAAAAACATAAGAGCAATGAGCATATAGCATATAGAGCAATAAGAGCATAATCAAGTAATAAATATTAAAACTTAGGTAAAATAGAAGAAAGCACAGATGAGGGTAAACAAAAATTGAAATACACTGCAAAAAAGTTAACAAAATAAGTAGAAAAAAAAAAAAAAACAAAGATAAAACAAAAGACAAAAGCAAGGTCCTATATTAAAGTAACAAAAATATACTAGAAATTGGATAAAACTAGAGTAAAACAATAGTACAGTACAATATTATATGAGATGCAACTCTACAATAATTATTATGCACTTATTGTGTACCATGGGAGTTGAAGTACTTGATTAAATTATATTTGTATCTATTAGGATTAGTATGAGTGTCAGAATCTATTTCATTGTATATATTACCCAAACGTTGAATACGTATTAGTGGGCTGTAGAAGTGTGTAGATGTATGTGTGGATACAGTGCGATAAGGAACTAAATTGCGGGTAATAAATGAAGGGATGGAGAAATTCAATACGGAAAGTAGGATTGGTGAATCAAAAATTTTTACATTTTTATAGATGTTTTGTAGATTTTTTAGTGTTTTTTTTTGTTTGTTTGTATAACTGGATGTAATTAATTGCTTGTAGGTATTCCTTAACTTATAGGTTGGTATGAGGCTGACCACCCATACTTAAAAAAATGGTTCACTTTACCAATGTCATCCCTGTTTCAGGGAAAGTCGGCAAGAGTTGCAGCCTTGCAGGGCTTATGTTTATTTGAGATTGGGTTTTATATTGTACTTAGGTCCACATGCGGCATGTGTGAGTGCGAAATTATGCGTGTCTGCTTGTGGGAATACATTTAATATGAATTTTAAATGATAAATATCTTTGCAACTTAGACTTAGGTGTAGATTTGTCAGAAAATTGTGAAAAAATTTTGGACAACCTTCTCTCAGTTTTGGATGCGCCCTTTGTTCCTGCTCGGGTTCCCGATAAACCTTTTTCTTTCACGGACTCCGAGCTTGCTAATTTGTGACGCCGGCCCGAGTGCGGCTAAACAGTCGATATAAAGTGAGAACCACGCACGCCGAGGGACGAGACGCGCTCGTGAAGCCAGCGGACCTGTGAGGGAAGAGCCCCTGCATGACGTGTTAATTGAACACGGAAATAAATTGACTTTAGGGTCAATATTCTGAATAATTGATAAGTCGCTCCCCCAGTTCTTGTTTGCCGTATAGACCAATTCTGTCAAATATGACTTTTTAATACAGTTGTCTTAAGAATCACATTGTACACAATCTGAGCTAAGAAAAAACGTACAGCTCGATAATGTGAGAGTTGTTTTAAATTTAAAGAGAGCAAACAACTCACTGAGCCCAGAGCGATGGTTGACGTCTTTAGCTGCGTTATACGATCCAAATTAGAGTACGCTGTCGAGGTTTGGACTCCTTACCAGCGGAAGTACATAGATATGATAGAACAAGTTCAAAAAAAGTTTCTCAGGTATCTCCTCATGAGGCGGTGTGGAAGTTATCCACAATTCATGCATCATGAGGAGCTACTTCGGGAGACTGGATTTAGAAGCCTGGAAACGAGGCGCAACAGGTCCCTTATGGTGCTCACTCATAAAGTCATCAACGGCTTAATTTACAGTCCCACCCTGTTGGAGGGCTACAGGTTGTATGTGCCTGACGACTACACCGGAGGTCGAGGACATGATCTATTTCATGTACCGAAAAGCCGTAGGTACTGATGTCGTGGCGCAACACCCTGTGACTCGGAGTATAAAGCTCTTAAATAAGTCTAATATAGACATTTTTGAGTGTACTTTATTAACATTTAAAAATCTTGCGATAGAGTTCCTCCCAGCGTGTTGATAGCTGTGAGGGTGCACTGTAATAAGGGTGACCTGTTGTGCACAAAAAAAAAAAAAAAATCAAATTCCTGTTTTCATAAGACACATTGGCCCAGTACACATGCAAACATTGCTCATGTGAAATTAGCTTAATGGTTTATAAAGCAAACAAGAACTAAGGCAGCGAAGTGTCCAAACCTCGGTCGGTAGGTCAATTTATTCCACGTTTGCGTTCTCCCCACTTCAACTGAAAGTGGTTGTTGTGAGGCCGGCCTTCTTACCTATAAAAATAAATAGGTCCCGAAGTGACACATGCGACCCTTTCGGGGATAGCGCAGGCAAGAAGTTACACTATACGTGTAGCTTAGTTGTGTAGTTCACAAACACACGACTTCTAAGTACAGTTCGATTTCTACTGTGTGTGCCAGACACGATTTCTAATCTAATCTTATCTAAGCTGCCAAGATATACTGTATTGGGGATTCACATTATACGAATTCGCGCTTGTACATGCCGCATGTGAAGCTACAACATAAAAAACCAAAATCTCAAATGAACACACACCCTGCGCCATTGGCAAAGTGAACCATTTTCTACAGCATGGGTGGTTAGCCGCATGTCAGCAGATCAGACATGAGTTCCTTATTTCTTCTAAAATAAACAAATAAATATCTCCGAGAATAACTCATAAATAACTTTAAAAAAAAAAAACTGATTTACCCAACATTTTACATGCAATCTTCTGAAATGTTAGCATCAGTAACAGCAAAGGGTCTTTTTAGTTTATGTTCAACAAACAAAACATTTTTTATTAGTTCTTGTTGTTTAATCAAATTCGTAATGAAAAGTAAGTATTACAATGGCTCAATCGAATTTAGGTTAGATTAACGGTCGTGAGAGAAATTTGCAATATTTCTTGAAATAAAATAAATAAAAAACCCAATCTCAAATAAACATAAGCCCTGCAACTCTTGCCGACCTTCCCTGAAACAGGGGTGACATTGGCATCCTTACATAAACCTAAATAAAAAACCTATAACCTAAAAAACAAAAAAATTATAATAGTACACGATTCGATTCTTGTTTCCATTTGTAAAAAATTAACTTTTACAAAGTTAGGTACTGCTGACAAATCTTTTTTATATAAATCATTTTGGTTGTGATTTATTTTTGACAATATTTCAGTTATGTTTGTGCAAAAATAATTACCTTGTTGCACTATGTAGATTGCTCTATAAGGTACAACTTTTAATTCGACGTTTGTTTAGAACGTGACCAGAGTACGTATCATTACATAAACTTTATGGCAATCATAATTATTTTCTTGCCAAAATTAATTGCTTTTTAATTGCTGCAGATGCTGCGAAATTGCTCTCTACCACCAGATGCTTAAAATCTCTTAGACGGATCGAGTTACAAATAATCAAGTTCATGCACGTATAAACTAGAAGCGAGGCTTGATTTTTGCTGTCTGTCGTGAGAAATAAAATCAATAAAAGAAAACGCCATCTATGGATTTCATAATGAAACTTGGAGCAGTGTCTGAGTATTTGTCTTGTCTTGTCTTGTATCCTGCTGCTCTAGGGGTGGCCGGTACCTATCCACAAAAGCCTCCCCTTGACTCTGTCCTTGCATACTTCTTTCATCACTCTTTTTATGCACGCTCTTCTCTTGTTTCCACTCTGTAGATTCCATTCAATCTCAATCTCACTTATCTGATCAATCCATTCTTTACTAAGTCTTCTCCTTCTACGCTTACCTATTACATTCCCTTTATGCACTTTTTATGTCAGTCGGTCTTCATTCATCCTTTCCGGACAGTTTCGCGCATTGCTCCGATGGGCAAAGGCTAGCGTTGTTTTTAGTGCAGCAGATCCTGTAAGAAGATCGCAGCGAATAGCCAACCGCTGATAATGCCCATCGGAGCAATGGGGGAAACTGTCCGGAAAGAATCAACCAGACCACGGCTACATAGCCCGAAAAAAGTGTTTGTTGATTTTTTCTTAGCTCAAACTGTGTAGAATGTGATTCTAAAGACAATTTCATTGAAAGGTCATCTTTGAATCAAGGAATGACGGAAGGACGGTGCTTGAGTGCAAAAAAAGTACAAGTAGGTAGGTGTACGTCTTCAAAACACCGCATAGCACATATTTTAACCTTGGCATCTCGGTTCATAATATTAAAGCAGACAAATGAGAACATCTCTTAGCGGAACACGGTTTCATGCAAAGCAGAACACAGCTGAAAAAATGTGTTTTTATCTCCGTGAGCCGTTCACTGGAGGAAGCGTAAAAATGTCATTGCGACTGGCTTTGTTCTTATTGTGTGAAGCAGGGGTGTGCAATTTAGTTGAAGGTTAAAAAAAAAAAAAAAATTAGGCTGAGTTCTTTGGTGAGCGCTGTTTTTGTGTGTCTCACACCTCAAGAGCCCTCTGCGAGCTTGGTCCTCACTGTAAAAAAGCACCAATTCTCAAGCAAGACCCAGTTGCTGTAAGGCTGGATGGACCTCTTGATGAACGGTCTTTGGTAAAGGTTTATGAGTTTTTCAACAGTTAAGGGGGGCAGCCTTACGCCAACCACTTAAATCTATAATCTTAAACGAAAAATCATTTCTGACACCCTCAGTGGGATTGAACATCCTTATGCCATCTAAATCTCTAATTCTAAATCTAAGCTGCAAAGATATGTATCATTTAAGATTCACATTAAACGCATTCCCACAAGCAGACATGTATAAGTTCGCGCTAACACATGCCGCATGTGGGTTTACAATATAAAAACCCAATCTCAAATGAACATAAGCCCAGCAACTCTTGCCGACCTTCCCTGAAACAGGGGTGACATTGGCAAAGTGAACCATTTTTTACAGTATGGATGGTCAGCCTCATACCAACACATGCTTTAAGAAAACCTAAGCTATCTGTAGTGGGAGACGGAGTATCTGGGCCGTTGAGCTAATATGTAAGTAGTCAAGCGGTCGTGGTGTAAAGTTAACTCTGTGAACGAACCAAATGTGAACAGAATCTCAATTTTTTAAAACTAAATTAACCTTTTTATCGATTAAATTGAGCCCGTAAATCGTGCCAATATGATAAAAAAGTTGTGTTACTGAAAACAATATGCAGCTTGGTAATGAGATACTTTAAAGTGGGTGCTGGTCTACGGATTGCTGTCTTAAGACCCCTGGCAAAAGGTAAAGGATCCTGCTTGCGGCTCGGTGGTAATAAAAGTTCCGACGCTACTCTACCTTTTTTTTTCTCCTTCCACAGATTTGTCGAGCAGGGGCCTGCCACCCTTCCTGGCGTAAAACGAAGAATAGGGAAGAACGCGAAGAAGAGGAAAGAGAACAAGGAGTAGGGAAGAACGCAAAGCAGGGGGAATAGAACGAGGAATAGGCAAGAACACAAAGAAGGGGGAAGAGAACGAGGAATAGGGTAGAAAAGCAGAGAAAATGGGAAGGCGAGAGTGAATCTGAAGCTCATCCTGGTGAGATGATACCAATTAGAATGTAATTAGATTTTGCACTTAGACTGATTTTAGCAATCTGTTTAAATGCACAAGTTCATTCTAATGCAATGAATTATGCTTAAACATAAAACGAGATGACAAACAATAAGTTATTACTGAAATTTTAATTGTGAAAACATATTTAGGTGATAATTTTTAGAGCACTGTTTTGTGAGAGGTATTATCCAGAGCACTTATTTTATATGTAAGTATACAATATAAGATTAATGATAATATTAGGATGATTTATTTGATGAGCGCTGTTTTTGAGTGAATCATACCTCAAGACCGTTCTGCAAGCTTGGCTGTAATTTTTCAACTAAAGTGGTTAGCGTCAGGTCAGTCCCATTAGTTGCTAGAATAAATAGGTTCCATTCACCACATACGACCCCTTCGGGGAAAATGCGACAAAAAGTTATAGGACTGTTCTGTATATAAATCATATTGAATCGTGAATGAAAAAAAAATATTCATATCAGAATTGAAACATCAATTTTATTTTAAATAAAATGAATTTTCACTGTGTGAATACACAAACCCTACAAAACCTATTATTTTATTTATTTAAAATAATGGAGTTCTACAAAGTTTTCGCTAAGACATTTCATAAATTGACTCCTCTTTCGTTTAGGTTATTTTTTGGTTAATAAACGTTTAGGGGAATAATTACTTTAGATTAATAATTAACAGCTTAAGGGTTTGTGTATTGGCATTGTGCAGATAAATTTAATATTAAGAATGTAAAAATAAAATACATTTTTTTTCGTCACGGGTTGAAATCGTGAAGCAAAACTTTTGTGTTTTATTTTTACATTATTAGACATAGGGCCTGTTGCACCAACCTCCAATCAATATGGAGTTGACACATCAAATTTGATCGCTTATTTCTGGTAAGAACCTCTGTTACATATTTCTCGGAAGTGGGTAATAATATGATGGAATTTGAACAGGAAAGATGATGTACATAAGCTGATTTACGTAGGTACATGCAACAACATTTTTAATCATATTTTTTTAAAATTTCAATTGGATAGAAACGGAGTTTTAATTCACTCCCATAATATTACAATTCAATAACACATAACATTGCAATTCTGTAACAATTCTGCTCCTGAAGATGCCTCATTAGGCGAAAATGTTTGAGCAAAAGAAATAAATAAATAAGTGAATTAAAGCTCCGTTTTTATCCAGTTGAATTTTTAACTACAGGTAATACAAATGGACTTTCAATGTCCAAATAGATTAACACTTAAAAATATGTAATTTTTTAATGTGTTGGGAGAAATCACACTTATCTTTGATTTTAGTCTGATTGGAGTTTGGTGCAAGAGGCCCTAAGAATCAGTTCAACTTAATAATAATTCAGATGATGATGACGATGCTTGTGATGTTGATCATCACACTTTCTTCCTTCACTGCACTATTTTCCACACAGAGAGTATACATAATAATATGCTGTCTTCGCATTCGCATATTGGGTAAGCAGCAGACATACCTGGGAAATCACAAACTGAAAGAGGCAGTGCTGGAAAACTGAAACGATCATCTAAAAATATTTAAAAAATCAGATTTCAATCCAGAAGCTTAAATATCTTTCATCTCTCTCTTCTTCTTTCCCTTTGCCTTATCCCATCGTTTGAGGTCGGCCCCTCCTTGTTCGAAGACGCCAAACTTTTCTATCCTGGCTCATCTCCTCTGTCACGTTGTACCTAACCTAAATATCTTTCATAATGTATTTTTTTAAGGAATCCTGTACGGGAGACTCCCTTGATATCATAGACATTCTTTAGGTCTATGACACTATTTGTAATACCGGAGAGGGGCTGATGATGTGGCGGATGATATCTTGATCCTTTGTAGTAAGGCTGCTCGCTGCGTAGTGTTGTGTTGTGTGTTGCGTTGGCTTTGTTTTGAGACACTGAAAGGAAGTGGCGATTGATAGATCAGCGCAGGCCACTTTCTGTCAAAATATCAACAAAATAGCCATAGACAGTTTGAATATAATATTAATTAATTATTCTTGACCACAAGGTTAGCATGAAGCTGGCTCTCTATGCTGTACTAACTAAGTACACTTTTACTATTGACAGACAGATTTTAGGGAAAGGCAGTAGGAGTTGTGAGATTTATGTTCATGAGAGGTTTCGTTTATTGCGTTCGCACACAGGCAGCAGTTTAAACGCGAACTAGCATGCGCCTGCTTGTGGGCGTGCATTAAATATGAGCCTCACATCTTTATATCTTTTTGAAACTTATATTAAAGATTTTAGAAAGTTCCAATGGAATTTGAATATTACAAGTGTAGATCCCGAGGGGAAACGTAAGACATCTATGTGACTAATGAAGATCTTAGTATCCAAAAAGAATAACTTTAAAATACTCAGACCGCATTTATATTTTTACAATTAAGTGAGTACCAGCCACCTCAGAAGCTGTGAAATCCCCATTTCAAGTAAAGTGGTTGGCGTAAGCCCAGGACAGAGACGCCTGGAGAGATATGGGGGAGGCCTATGTCCAGCAGTGGATAAGAAGTGGCTGACTAAGTAAGTAAGTAAGTAAGGTTGGCGTAAGGCCCACTTACCTGTTAAAAATAAATAGGTTCACTCGCCACATGCGACCCTTTCGGGCAGAACGTGGCGATAATAATATGTTAATATATAGCATTGCATGAGCGTCAATATGCAGTTGGTCCTTCTGACACACACATACTAGTCGGGTATGAGAAGGGTTTGAGCATACTATGGGCCAGTTGCACCAAACTCCAATCAGAAAAATATCAAAATTAATCTAATATCTCCTAAAAAATAAAAATTTGGTTGCATATACGCAAATCAGCTTCATACATACATATGTACCAGAATCTTCATACGACACTCTTTTTCTAAACACAAAATACAGTATAAGTGAACCCAAACCATCTGTGAAATAAATGTAAATTGCTAAATATATGTAAAAGTGTAAAAAGTAAATATAACTCTAAAAATAAATATCCTGTAAAGAACACCAGTTTTTTTTTTAATTTGAAGACTATTTGAACCCTAAAAACATAACTTTAATTATAAATTTGATGTGTCAATCAAATATTGTGTCAATCAACAGCTTAGTTGCATTTTTTGTAATCTAAATTTTCGCTGCAGTCTTTAACTCTGTCACGGTGCCTCTTTCACGCTAAGAAAAAAACGCGGCAAAAAATCGAGGAAATTAAAGATTTCTGATATGGCGGGGCTGTTTCGCAGCCCGCACGGGGTTCGCAAGATTTTTTTAAATATTTTAAATCTCCCCCCCTAAATTTCTGAAGCCGTAAAAGCGAGTAGGCCTCTACAACGCCGTGCGCGCGCTCACACATAGGATCACTAAATAACTGACGCTAGATGGGGCCGGAGGAAACGGAAATGCTGGAAGTTGGGAGAAAATGAAAATAATAAAGAACAGGTGCCGAAAAAAACATGCGCACACACACGCACTTGAATGAAATGCGTATCCGTGAAAGCATGAAAATACTTGTAGAATAACAAACACTTTTGGAAGGATGGTTTGATGCAGTATCGATAGAACAAGTCGCAGGACAATGAAAAAACAACACTATATATATTACATTTAATTTTCTTTAACCAGTCTGTAGTCTAGTAGTACCGATTCGGACTCGTTAAGGTCATGGGTTGGAATCCCGTGGGAGTACAAACTATATGCCATTTATATTTTTAAATATACTCTACGCTGTGTTAAAAATTCATACATATTTTTACGACCAGATGTGCATTTAGCCTTACGGTCTATAATCTTTAATCTAAGTTGCAAAGATATATTAAAATTTAAAGCTCATATCAAATGCATACCCACAAACAAACACTCATAGTTCGCGCTTACAATGCTGAATGTTTACTTGCAAATAAAATCCAAACCTCTAATGAACATAAGCTCTACAACTTTTGCCGACCTTCCCTGACACAGGAGTGACATTGGCAAAGTGAAACATTTTTTTACAGTGTGGGTGGTCAGCCTCATACCAAACTATAAGTCAAGGAATGTAAACTAACGGAACGGTAACTGACAAAAACAGCGCTCACCAAATAAATCATGCTAATAATATTATAAATAAAAATGAAAACATGCCAATTTCAAAGGGGTACATTTTATTTCATACCTAACTTTAAAAGAATGCTACCTAAATGGCAAAATGTAAGGTTTATATTTTTCAAGGAAACAATGCTACAAAGGATTACGAAGCAGACCATGCACTTATGTTTAATATTGGCTACCAATTCACTCTGCCTTTGACATCAATTTTGATCAGTATATTGTGCCGAACAGATTTCGCTTTGACGAAAAGACATCGTGTACATTTGAATGGGGCATACAAATACATGATATTTATGTCCCTGAGAGAAGCTTACAATAAACCTGCTGCATGTACTCGTATGTATGCATATTGTAGATGCAAGGGATTAATGAGTCGGTTAAAGGCTAGAACGACAAAGTGACATAATGACTCATGACAGAACAACAAATGATAAAACGACACATGATAGAACATCACAATGACAGTACCTACATCACATGACAAAACATTACAAATGTACCTAAAATAGGACATACCTACCGTAAACGGCACATGAAAAAACATCACAAGACAAAACATCACAAATATTTATTATGCTTTTACACGCCATATGCGTCTCCATCGGGGATAACGTGATATGTAGTTGCTCTTTATGTGCAGATTAGTTAGTTTTTTTTTATATTTAATAATGATAATCGGTGGTGTTAATTTTTTTATAAGCTTTACCAAATAATATTCTAGAGTTCTTTTTTCTCATGTTTCTCATGTATCACAATTTTTTTTTGGTGATGCCGTTTATGGTTTTTTCAGTTTTGTGATGTTTTGTCATGTGATGTTTTTTCATGTGCCGTTTATGGTATGTTCTGATTAAGGAATGTGACATTTTGTCACCTGATGATTTTTTTGTGACGTTTTGTCATAGTGACGTTTTCTCTTGTAATGTTTTGTTATTGTGATGTTCTGTCTTGTGTCGTTCTATTATGTGACGTTCTGTCACGTGTCGTTATGTCATGTGTCGTTTTGTCACTGGGCCGTTCTAACCTGTCACCACACCTGGCAACCTCCACTTTAGGTTCTGATTTTATTTTGCAAGTACACACGCAGCATTAATTGTAAGCGCGAACTCACACGTTTGGCATGTATTTTACATGAATTTTGAATGTTCATAATATGTCTTTGCAACTTAGATTACAGACAACAAGGTGAAATCAATTGTTCCCCATGAGTGTGTTGTACGTATATATGTGTGGAATACTGGTTTCTGTTCTGTGTATGAAGTTAATCCTTTTTTTTCAATTTTCCGTATTGAAAAGATGGACTAAAATCCAAACCGGACGGTAGCTCAGTAGTAACACTGCGGACTCTGAATGGGAAGGTTGTGGGTTCAAATCCCGGCGGAGCACAAAAATAAACCATTTATATTTTCAAATTTGCTCGTCGCTAGGTTGAAAAATTCATAAACCTTTACCAATGACCGGTCACCAAAGGTCCATCCAGCCTTACAGCAACTGGGTCTTGCTTGAGTATTGGCGCTTTGTAGCGACGAACAAGCTCGTACACCTCTGCGGCACTACAACAAGTGTCACAGACCCTTAGAATCTAGGGGTCTCCCGCACAGGATTTCTTAAAAAAAAAAACAACAACAATACTCGAAAAAAATTTATAGCCGATTGGTTCTAGAAAAATCAATCCATTTTCAAATGTCGAATGATTTTTCAATGGGAATGCAGAATCAGTATTCGCGTAAACACGCGTTAAAAGTATTCCAGTTCACAGATTCGAAAATTCCAGCAAAATATTATATGGATGATATAAAATTAAATTACTGCGAACAATATTGTTGACTTTTTCACATGTCCGGCATGCCAAATAAGCAAGCAAGCCATTACACCCGCTGGTTAGGCATTTTTACACGTAATCCGCCAGTTTGTCCGGTATCGACCCATCTCACAAGCATACAAATGCAGTCAAATATTGTCACACACAATATTATTATGTACGCACTACAATGAGGTACCTTTGCACATTTCAAAACATCAAAAAAGTTGTGTCGTCAACTGTTAGTCCCCTTACTGCTTGTTTGTCTTATGTACATCAGACGTTATTTTCTTCTTCTTCTTATACAGCCATCTCCATCCACTGCTGGACATAGGACTCCCCCATATATCTCCATCCATCTCTGCCTTGCGCTTTTTGAATCCAGTGTCCAGCAAGCCTTCTTATATCATCCGACCATCTCGTGGGAGGCCTCCCTCTGCTTCTCTTATCTTCCCGAGGTCTCCACTCTACCAATCTCTTCGTCCATCTCTGGTCGGTGGTTCTAGCAACATGTCCCGCAAAGGACCATTTTAGCTTTGACACTCTCTCTATGACATCAGTTACTCCCGACGTTATTTACATGATCAATATTTGTATGTGTATTATGCACTGTACCAGTGTGTCTTAGGAAAACTGTACAATTGTTTTTAAAATATTTTAACTAACTCTCACATTATCGTGTTTACATTTTTTTCTTTACTAAAACTTTGTCTAATCTAATCTAATCTAATCTAAGCTGCAAAGATATATATCATTTAAGATTTATACTAAATGCATTCCCACAAGCAGATATGTATAATTTCGCGCTAACACATGCCGCATGTGGACCTACAATATTAAAACCCAATCTCAAATGAACATAAGCCTTGCAACTCTTGCCGTCCTTCCCTGAAACAGGGGTGACATTGGCAAAGTGAACCAATTTTTATATTATGGGTGGTCAGCCGCATAACAACCTATAAGTCAAGAAACTTCTTTAATGAATGTCTTAAGAAGACAATTTCATTAAAAGGCCATCTTTGAGTCAAATGGTAGATAAGCCAAGCAAGCACTGAAAGGATGTGATGCTAGGGAAAATAATAAGTTTCTATACCATTCGTTGCACACCATGCCTTCACTTACGCGTGACGTTTGCTCGACGAAAAAAAATATCGATATTCGTTGCGTAACTTCACTTAGCGGTTTATACGAGACTGACAATCGCAAACATCAGTTATTTTGTTTAATATCGTACAAATTTTTGGAAAAGTCAACAAGAGTTGCAGGGACTATGTTATTTGAGGCTTGAGTCTTTTGTAAGTAAACATGTTGCATATGTTAATTCGAACTTAAATCGTGTTTGCTTGTTGGCATGCATTTAATATAATATTATTGTTATTAAGATTATGGACTAGAAACAGGAACATTAACTCAAAATTAGAGAGGAATATGTTTTTACACATTGCAGTATTAATTATATAGGTACTGCTACAATGTATAAAATTTCTAAAAAAATTAAAAATATATCTTGAGTCATCTTGTAGATCACATAAGTAAAATTAGGTTATTTATTTATATTTGCTTAAAAACAAATTACTAATCAAACACGGTTTCTTTTCACTCAATATATCAATTTATTTCAATTATTGATTACTAACGTTTTCGACCCCATAGGTCATCATAAGGTAGGATTACAATAAAAGTTGTTAAAATTTGGTATAAATGTCTTTAGGTATAGTCAGATAGGTAAAACAATTCAGTGAAATAAAATTATAATACAACAACAGATAGTTTTATTTAGTAAATTATGAAATACAATGCATTAATAAATAAAGGATCTATTTTAATTTAAATTAGGTTAACTCGATTCTTTGCACACCAAAAACCAGACGGCCAGCGTCTACTAAGCCGACCGCTCAAGAGATGAAAGGACAGTTGGTCTTCTGCATCACAGGATTGAGTTCCTGAAAAAAAACATGGCTAAGATTTACTTTCAGTTGAAAAAGAATATAAAAATAAAACACTTGCTCCTGGTACGTGTGATAGGGGTCGATACAGAACCGACTTACGGAATACACTGTCGGGGGTAGTGGGTACATAATATTAAAATTTCCCACCCTGCATTGACACAAGCTAGGGGAACATTGGCACGTACAAAAGTCATTCCCAGCCAAATGCTAACAAGGCGGATTAAGGTGATAAATAATTTAAAAAGCCATAATATTTACTTGAGCCAGTTGCGCGTTATAATTATCATTACCCCACTGCCGCATTACCTCTGGCACACATAATAACGGCGGGTGTTTTAGTGTTATGAACCCGACAATAACAAAAAGCTCTCGAGTGTGCGAGCAAACAATATCTGTTGAAAAATAACTGCTGAATTTTAAAATATCCGCATTCGTGTCAGTTACCTCAACTATTTCTCTTATGACATAATCTAAGTTGCAAAGATAGAGTGGCATTCTATAATTATCTCTAATCTAAGTTGTAAAGATAAATTAACATTTAAAGCTCATGTCATATATATGCCCCCAAACAAACACGTGTAATTCGCGCTTACAAATGCTGAATGTGTACTTACAAATAAAATCCAAACCTCAAATGAACATAAACCGAACAACTTTTGCCGACCTTGCCAATGGCAAAGTGAACCATTTTTTACAGTATGGGTGGTCAGCCTCATACCAACCTATAAGTCAAGGAATGATGACATTCTATGCTCATTTTTAATGCATGCCTACTAGCAGGCAGTTGTGAGTTCGTTCTTGCATATGCTGCGTGCGTAATGCAAAACGCAACTGAGCTGCACATATCTATAATCTATAATCTAAGTTGCAAGGATATATTCATTTAAAGCTCTCAGATGTATGCCCACAAACCAACAAGTGTAGTTCGCGCTTACAAATGCTGAATGTGAACTTACAAATAAAATCCAAACCTCAAATGAACATAAGCCCCACAACTTTTGCCGACCTTCCCTGAAACAGGGGTGACATTGGCAAAGTGAACCATTTTTTACAGTATGGGTGGTCAGCCTCATACCAACCTATAAGTCAAGGAATAACTCATTTCGAAAATCCTCTTTTCGTTTATTGTGTTTCCGTTTACGATGAAAGATTGACGAAAAAAGTATATGTTGCAAGAATAGAAGGATGCCGTGGTAGAGGAAGACCGAGAAAAGTGTGGATGGACCAAATTTCCGAAATAGCGAATGAATGGGATATCCAGAGTCATAATAAAAAGGGAGCTTGTATAAAAAAGTTATGACTCTGGATGAAATGAAAGAAGTATGTGAGGACCGAAAAAATGGCGGCTGATCTGTAATATAGGCGGCTAAGGCCAAGAATCAATTTTCATTTTATAGATATTTTGTAAATTTTGTAGTGTTTGTTTGGTTGTATAACTGGATGTAATTAATTGCTTGTATTCCTTGACTTATATGGTGGTATGAGGCTGACCACCTATACCGTTAAAAATGGTTCGTTTTGCCATGTTAAAAAGGGAATATTGACAAAATTTACACGGTTTATCTACATTATAGGTTTTGGTTTTACTTTGTAAGTGCACATCTAGCATTTGTCAGCGCAAAAATTACACGTGTATTTTTGTACGCATGCATTTAATATGAATTTTAAATGTTAATACATCTTTTCGACTCACATTATAGATAGATCACTTATCCTTACTGAAGGGGCACAAGAAAAGAATAAGTATATTGTTGTGTTTTTAGGATTCAAAAAGTCTTCAAATTAAAAAAAACTGGTCTTCTTTCATGGATATTTATTTTACACTTAGATTTAATTAACACTTTATATTTATTTTTAACAATTCACATTTACGGTTTAGCAACTTACATTTATTTCACCGTTGGTTCACTTTCACTGATACTGTCTTTCTTGTTCAAAAGCAGAGCGTCGTACCGAGACTGACTCCTGCAAGCCGCTTGCAGCTTTTTATACTCCAAAGATGGTAGTCACTAGAAGCCAATTTTGCTGGAACTTTCCAGAACATAAAGCTTTCAGTGCATACATTTTAAATCCTCTTTACCCTAGGTACCTTTAATAATTACTCCAACTCTCATCGGCTAAAACTAATACACCTACCTTCCTAACATTTATACGTTTTTGTTATTTACATACATAACAATACCATAAACTATTTATTATCATCTATTTCTATGGTTTTTTTTACAAAAAACCTAACTTTTTAAGTTATTTAATATGCGTAAGGCATGAAACAACCGTGTGGAGAAGATTATGATACATTTTGTCATACAATCTTTTAAGGAAACTCAGTGCCAGGAGGGATGGTAGAGAAACATCTTGAAGCAAAGAAATCAAAGCTTTAGTAAAGTGAAAAACTACGAAGGAGAAAACAATCTTTACTCTTTTTTTGCGATTGATTGGTAACGTAAGAGCATTCTTTAATTGAAACGAAATGACGCATCTAAAATCGCCCTTCACCCTTGTGCTAACTGCATTCCCTAATGACTCTGAAAGCTTTGGCAGAAGTTCGTACAATTTCTGAGATTCTTTACCATAGTATTGTAACGATAATATTGACAGGTAGGTAAGATAATATTGTAGTATTGACACGAAAAAATATCTGATAATCTATTTTTTTTTATTGTTTTTTATTAACGGACATGATACCATTTACATAATTTTATGACACGGTGAATGACAAAGAAAGAAACAAATTCTAGGATTTGTATTCCATAATAGCACAGTCAAATAAAATACCTATACAAAGCTCTACGGAATTCAGACAGACTCACGACGCATAAATCTAGATGAGAGAAAGAATTTACAAGACGACACATTCTGTTAATAGGAGAATAGTAGCCCATTGAAAATAGGATGCTGGGAATTGGTCTCAGAGACAAGGTTTCAAATCAAAAGATCCGTTTTCGCATTTGTGACACTGATGTCATACAGCGAGTGGCCTGTTTAAAGTGGCGCTGGGCTGGTCGCGTCGCAAAGCAGGACCATGACAGGGGGCCGAAAAGGTTTGTCTAGTGGCGACGCAGAATGTTCAAATGGGGAGCGGGGAGACCCCAACTGAGGTGGCTGGACGTAATCAAGAGAACTGCAGGCAGAGGATGGCTGGCCACAGCAGCTGATAGACAATAATGGAGAGTATTGGAGGAGGCCTACGTCCAGGAGTGGCTGAAGGATGAAGAAGAAGAGAAGTATTGTTAAGAATATGCAGGATATTGTGTACTTCTGTTTGGTTTGTCTGTGTTAGTGTAATAATAAGTCTCTCTAAAAATAAATAGACTCTTAGGTTAATACCTGATAATAATTTGTACTTGTTCGAGATTAATTAAGTGTTGAATCGAATGTTCTGGTTAAGTCTGGCAAGGTGGTATGTAACGATTCTCCGTGTTTCGAGAATAACCTTTATTTTGTGGTATAAATTAAAAACTTAAATTTCTTACAGCTTCAGAAATCAGTCAAGAGTAGTACTATACCGTTCAAATGAAACTGTGAACCGAAAATGATAAAATGAATTTTGTAAAATAAATAAACTCCAATTTTTACTAAGTAAAATCCGATTATAAACATAACAGTAAATAGTATCACTTGTGTTTTTTTTTCGTAAATATTCATGTTTTGGAATTAATATTGCGTGAATATTTTATTGCAAAAATGCATTACAATGTTTTTTTTATGAGAAACACCAATAGTTTGCTAAGTTCATCAGGTCTGAAACTTTTTGCCATGAGAACTAAAGTTTATATCCGTCCAAACTTAGGGTCAAAACTTAGTTAGAACAGACGAGGAAAAGCAACATTACAGACCCTACATTTGCAGTGGCTGGTCCTCGGTCAAATTTACTCCAACATAATATAAACTATGTTCTTTATTAAAAGTTGTTTTTAATTAATGCTTAAAAAATAACTTTCACTCCGTAAATTAAAAAATTTACAAAAAAAAAAATCATTTTAGGTTACACTTCGTGGTCGTGATTTTTTAAAAATGAATAAAGAAATTTAGAAATTAAAAAACAAATACATTAAATTTCACTTTGATGATTTACAAATTTAGGTACTATATTTATTTTAAATGATTAAGTAACTATGTAATGTATGAAATTTCATTAGTTTTTTTGTAAAGTATGTTCAAATAGATACTTCCAAAACTTATTCCAATATTTTTATCTTTCAAAGTGTTACGCTAAAGTAGACCATACAGTAAAATTTGTTTCATTATTGCTAATGCCACTCCGTTTTCAGAAAAAGTTGACAAGAGTTGCAGGATTTATGTTAACATGACGTTTGGGTTGTATTTTGTTAGAGCATATTGAATCCAGTGGGTCGGACATGTAGCACGTGCAGAGGACTCCAGGATCATCAGAACAGTCTTGGATGGTGCCCCCTCAGGTTTTTTAGACCACTTGGACGTCCCAGGATGCGGTGGGCAGACAACGTTGAAGCCGACGCCGAAGATCTGGGAGTGAGGGGACCATAGAGGGAAGCAGCACAAGACAGAGAGTCCTGGAGGATTGTGGTGCGGGAGGGCCTGAGCCTTCAAGGCTTATGAGCCGAAGAAAGTAAAGTAAAGTAAGTAGAGCATATTGAACATTTTACTTTTTAATTACACGTTTTTTTCTTTTGGAAATGTTTGAAATGAATTGTGCATGTTAATAAATCTTTGCCAATTTGATTATAAATGGTAGGCAGATGGCTTTGTGACCTTAGAGTGACATTCAGAACTAGAAAACCAAATTGTTGTTTTTTTTTTATCTTTTATGAATAACGTCTTTTTAAAATGGTTTTTGGGCTTTTTAGTTGTGCAACAAGATTCATCATAAAACTCTTAACAATACCACAAAAATATTTACCATAAAATTTTAAATCTTAGACTAAAACTATTAATATTTTTTAGGGTTTGATGGTTTACACAGTGAAAGTCCATTGTATATTAATTAAAAACACACGTTTAAATTCACTTATTATTTATTTTAAATATGCCAAACGTTTTCGCCTAAAAAGGCATCCTCAGGACAATGACAATGACAAATCAAAATTTATATAATGTCTAAAACTATTAATATAATGTCTCTGATCCGAGAAATATATACAACAGAATGAAGTGCGAAAGCCATCAAGGTGTATTGTTTTTCACAAGTATTGTTTTTTATTATCATCAACCCTCTCCGTTCTGCGCCCTAAATGATATAATCAAAATAACAAATTCAGTTAAGATTTTCTCAAAGGGAGACCGTGAAAGGGTCTGGGATAATTTTGATACAGCAAATAATAATCAAAATGAACCGGCCGGGAGTATTTTTAATTAAAACAATATAAATTTCAATCAACGAATTATACCATTGGGTGGTAGGTAATAATTATAATGGGCCAAAGCAGTCCTTCTGTTGTATAATTATTGTTGTCGCAGGGTCATCCAAAATAAATCCCTGAAATATGAAATCCCGTTTCTTAGTTACATTTTCTTGAACCGGACTTAATTTTACTGTAAATATCTATCTATCTATTATCTATAATATAAGTTGCAAAAAAATATTACATTTAAGATTTATACTAATGCATTCCTACAAGCAGACACGTATGAGTTCGCGCTTAACTTTTGATTTGATAATATGAATCTTAAATGTAATACATCGTTGCAACTTATATTACATTATATATACATATTTGTATACATAATGAAAAAACGTTTGTACTAATTGATGTCGTAAAATCATAACTGAAGTGAAAGAAAAATAATCCTCTGAAAGATTTACAACTCATTTTTCTATGACTCAAATAAATCCTCAATCGCTTTGTTTTGGGATATATTTTCAAACAAAATAATTTTTAATAGATGAAATGAAATAATGAAATGAAAATGAAATCAACAGGAACAACAGAAACAACACGTAAATCCTGACATCAAGTGAAATAGCTAGCGAAAGACCGACCTCCTGATTTGTAAGAATAATAACATACTCTTGCCGTGTGCGACTCTTTGAAAAAAAAACCCCGACCAAAAGTTGCACTCCAGAAACATTGCTTGCATTTTTTAACATGAACTAAATTTTTCATTTTACTTACTAACTATGAAATTCTCAAAAAAAATGGGATTTCATTTCAATACAGGGATCCTGCCTCTCAGCGTGGCAACCCTAAATCCCATTTAATAACCCTCACCTTATTTATGATATTATTCAGTTATGTGAGCAAGGAAAACAGAATGGGGCCTTGAAGAATAGGCCCGGGGTAGGTGGCTCCCCTAATCTTGACAAAGGGGTACACGGCGGGGGGGAGGGGAGGGTGACGCGAACCAAGAAAGGGGTACACTTTGTCCTCGAGGGAAACTAGCACCCCCCCCCCCCACCCACCCAACAACCCCACCCCCAAAGTAGTTTTACTCTCCTCAAACTGAGATGATATTATTTCGATACAATCTGTGATATTTTAGCAAAGACCTCAACTATGTATTTTAATTATTATTATTTTATTGTGAAAAAAGTAGGTTGGTGCTTGAACCTAAACGATTATGAGGTCGAGTATAGAACCTGAAATTTTTGTGGGCAAAACGCAACTAAGCCACACATATAATGTAACTTCTTGTCGCGTTATCACCAAAGGGTTTCGCATGTGGCAAGTAGAACCTATTTATTTTTACAGGGGGGCTGGCCTTCTGCCAACAACTTCAATTGAAATGGGGGTTTCCTAGCTCCCGAGGACGCGTTAACCTTGCCGGCATTTTATTTTGGGGTTTTAATTTCCTTCTTTTATAGGTTGGTATGAGGATAATCACCCATGCTGTAAAAAATGTTTCACTTTGCCAATGTCACCTATGTTCCAAGGAAGGTCGGCAAAACTCGCAGGGCGTATGTTAGTACACATGCAGCATCTGTAAGCCCGAACTTTCACGTGTCTGTTTGTGGGCACGCATTTAATATGTATTTTAAATGTTTATATATTTTTGAATGTAAAATCATAGATTATTATACTTTTTTCGAGAGCGCGCATAATATAAAACAAAAAACAAGCTTCTGAGAATAAAATTTTGTAGGGAGATCTTTTGGGAAGCACTATAAAGAGTCATAGATATCTCCGGAGTGGCAGTGCAGTTTACTTTCAGAGTAAAGAATCACCTCGGCTGGGAGGCCCTCTCATTTTTAAATTGATTTTTGCTCACAGAATGCATCTCCAGACAGCCACATTGTTCTTTATCATAACCCCACCAACCTCTGTACAATAATAAATCATTCAAATTGACTCGGAACATTTTTGTGTTCAAATGGGCATGATTTTTTTCTCGGCGAGCAAACGTCAGTCTTGTATGGGACTGCCGTACTTTATCGTCATTATAATTTCGATAGCCCTAGATGGGCCATGGCTGAATCCAAAAGCGCTAACCTGATAAATTCCTTACGATCTTAATGCGACGGTCCAAAAATAAGGTGAATTGTGATTTTTTTTATCTATCGAGTTCTTTCGTAAGCGCTAGCAAGCTTCGTTTTGAATTGATATCCAAAATCTAAGGAATTTAGCAGAATGGCGCTTTAGGATTTTCCTTCACTCTCGCCTGTCCATCGCCTTTGTTGTCCAGCCACGTACATATCTCTGCTTTCGCTGCATCTTTTGTTTGTCTTTTCCTCAGTAACCCGGCCGGGTGATGACACAATTTCGTTTCTGTCAATTCACGTGCTGACGTCATTCCGTAAGGACCTCATATACTGAACAAGACGTCTTTGATATTTTGATCAGTAAAAATGGTATATTCAAAAAGACACAGTACCTACAACAAGACCAGTACCTACCTTCTATCAAAATAAAAAAAAAACAAAAATGGAGTTACTTTGTTATGTAGCTCAATCCACGCCCCCATATTTGTCGTACAATTTGGTACGTACTCTCATTTACGTGGTATATATTGTTTTTTTTTCAAATTCGAAAATTTAACTCACATCTTTACACCAGTTTTTAATACATCAAAATATTTTTTAACGACTTTGGATCGTTGTTTAGTTGTTCATCCAAGCATTCAGAACTTAACTGCATACTTTGTTCCAACTTGAATATTTTGGTACTTAAAGTGTCATTCAAAAATGGTTTATCCACAGCTAATCAATGGATTATTGTATTTTTGCACGGAAAATTCACGCTTAGTGGCGGTTGAGCCATAGATTTGCTGTGTGTGAATAACCACGTTGTTTCATCAACCACAATATATAATAACTTGTGGATTTTTCTTGATTTAAGCGGAAAGAGAGCATTAGTTCATATTATAAAAAACTAGGGCGAGTACTACAATGAAGGAAAAGCTAAATCAATAAAGAGGAAACAAAGAATCAAAAGTAATTTTCATATTGTGGATAATAAATGGTAGCACATTACATAAACCTACTGAATACATTTGTTTTAAATATACGAGTACAACTGCGAGATTGTGAACTACATAATATTATGTAAACGCAAAAAAAAAAAAACGCAACTAAGCTACATATATAGCGTAACTTCTTGCCGCGTTATCCCCGAAGGGGTCGCATGTGGCGAGTTGAACCTATTTATTTTTACAGGTAAGGGGGCCGGCCTTACGCAAACCACTTCAGTTGAAGTGGAGGTTTCCCAGCTCCCGAGAATGCTGGTACTCATTTCTTGTGAAGGCTGAGTAAACCTTGCCGGTATTTTATTTTAGGGTTTGAAATAAACACCGAAACGGGAAATCATTTCTGACACCCTCGGTGGGATTCGAACCC
Organism: Agapetus fuscipes; assembly: GCA_951799405.1. Lineage (NCBI taxonomy): Eukaryota > Metazoa > Arthropoda > Insecta > Trichoptera > Glossosomatidae > Agapetus > Agapetus fuscipes. The sequence continues at coordinate 5,695,541 of OX637332.1, forward strand.
GATCTTTCGGCATGGAATGCAAGCACTCTACCACCTGAGCTATTGACCGGACTAATGTAATTCTGAATTATACAAAAAAAAAACAATGCATTCAAATTACTATTATAACCATGGAGTTATATTAAAATCGATGATTATAACTGTATTTTTCTGCACTCAGTTTTGCAATTTTACTTATAGTTTAAATATTGTATTAACAACCAGAAAAAGCTTATGTACGTAAGTCATGTTATGAGGGTTGAAATATACTGCCTTCTCCATCATATCATACAGGCCACAGGGTTAGATTGAGGGGTGGAGAATTCAAGGACGCCGAAGGGCATCGTGGCTGAAAAACCGACGATAGCTGCTTGGCAAAAGCACAAAGTTTCCACTTCGAGCCGCAGTATCTATTTTACATATTATTCTAGAATTTCCTCAGAAGTGGTAATGAAAAACCAAGAAACGTGGATGTGATTCGGTCAATAAAATCCGTCAAACTGCAATAGCAGGATCTCATTCAGCAAATAGATTGACATATCAGACGAAAAATCGGCATTCACATGTATGAAAAAGGTTATGACTCTGGATGAAATGAAAGAAGTATGCAAGGACAGGAAGAAGTGGCGGCTAATCTGCAATGCTGATTTGTAATGTTAGTTTATTAGTTTGCTACATTTTTTAGATTAGATTTTTTTTTACTTTTTTGAATAGATTTATTTTTAAGGTTTTGTTGTTGTTTTTTTTTTTATACTTAAATGTTATTTATTACACGTATTCCTTGACTTATAGGTTGGTATGAGGCTGACGTATGAAAAAGGTTATGACTCTGGATGAAATGAAAGAAGTATGCAAGGACAGGAAGAAGTGGCGGCTAATCTGCAATGCTGATTTGTAATGTTAGTTTATTAGTTTGCTACATTTTTTAGATTAGATTTTTTTTTACTTTTTTGAATAGATTTATTTTTAAGGTTTTGTTGTTGTTTTTTTTTTTATACTTAAATGTTATTTATTACACGTATTCCTTGACTTATAGGTTGGTATGAGGCTGACCACCCATACTGTAAAAAATGGTTCACTTTGCCAATGTCACCCCTGTTTCAGGGAATGTCGGCAAGAGTTGCAGGACTTATGTTCATTTGAGGTTTGGATTTTATTTGTAAGTACACAATCAGCATTTGTAAGCGCGAACTACAAGTTTTTGTTTGTGGGCATACATCTGAGAGCTTTGAATGAATATATCCTTGCAACTTAGATTATAGATTATAGATAGACATGCTGCAGGTAGAGATATATAAGAGACTTAAAGCAGTAAATGAACAAAAAATTAGCAACTCGCTGAAACAGGAGTGGCATTGGCATGAAATTGTATTTTTTACAGCGCGAAAGATCAAACTTACACCAACTTATATGTAAAAGAACGAATGCAATTTTATCTCCCATATCTTATAACTACAATGTCGTCACATGACCGTTCTACTAGAAAAAGTGCAAACTATTTTTTTTTATTGGTTGTTAAAAATGAAGTCACATACAAGTGTGTGATGTTTGTCCGTCGGGACAAAAGTTACAAATTCCAATTTTTTCTAAGTTCATATATTTTTCTTTTTCGTATTAAAGTATCAGTAAAAACGCTAGTAAACTGTACTAGAATGTTTTTTTTTTGCTGTAGTACGTACTCACAAAAATATCGCATTGAAAATACTTATTTTTATGGATAAAGACCAGCCCTACTACACCAACCACTTCACTTGAACTTATTATCATCTTTTGATTTAAAGTTATTATTTTAGTAAACCTCTCTGGAACTATGCATTGGGCTTGAAACAAGCAAAATCTTGTCTTTGATTGGTTGGCAATTTAAGAATAGATTTGTTTTCGCACGGTGCGCATCTGAAAGAGAGAAAGAAAAATCACTTTTTTTCATATAAAACTATCGAAGATTTCGTTAAATTTCCTTTGACTGCAAATGATCACTGTTTTCCAATTTTTTTCCTAAAAACTATTTACTTTTTCCCATCGAGACGATCGTTTCAGCGACTGCCACCTCCAGTCTATAATAAAATTAGAAACGGGGATCGGGCGTGTGTGGGTGACAGGATAGAACGCTACTGTGACAAAACGAAACATGACAGAACGACACATGATAGAACAACATTACAAAACATCACTATAACATAATAACACAGAAAATTTATTACTATGACAGTGTTTTTTATGTGCCGTTTATGGTATATTCTGTGTGTGATGTTTTGTCATGTCATGATTTGTCTTGTGATGTTTGTCATTGTGATATACTTTCCTGAGATGATTTTTTATGGTGATGTTTTGTCATGGTAGTTTTTTGACATTGTGATGTTCTGTCATGTGTCATTTTATCATGTGTCGTATTGTCATGTGTCGTTATGTCATGTGTTGTTCTAACATATGTCGTTACGTCATGAGTCGTTCTGTCGCGTTTCATTATGTCATTTGTGTTGTTCTGTCATGTCGTTACGTCATGTGTCATTCTGCCATGTGTCGTTCTGTCATGTGTCGTGATGTCACGTGTTGTAATGCCATATTGCTCCCCTAGTTCTTGATTGCCGTATAGACCAATTCTGTCAAACGTGACTTTTTAATGCAGCTGTCTTTAAGAATAAAATTCTACACAATCTGAGCTAAGAAAAAACGTAAAACTCGATAAGGTGAGAGTTTTTTTAAATATTTTTTAAATCAATTTCCTGTTTTCATAAGACACAAACATTGCTCATGTAAATTTAGCTGAATGGTCTATACGGCAAACAAGAACTAAGGCAGCAATATATCGTTCTGTCACGTGTCGTTTTGTCATGTCGCACGTTTAATAATAAAGAGCAATAACTCAAAAAATAAGAATGTTGGGAAATCACGTTTGAAGTTCAGACAACCAATACAACTTGTATGGGATGAAAAAGGCGACCGATGTTTTATCTCGGTCATATTCGTCCAAATTTAACGGCTGTCGCATTCTACCTATTTTTCTCGCATTATTCTTGCGTTTTATTACAAAATCTCGATTTTCTCAATTTTCGAGCTATTTCTCTTTATTATTAAACATGCGATGTGTCATTTTTTCACTGTGTCGGTCTAACATGGAGCGGGCGTGTGTTGGGTTGGCGCTCACATTGTGAGAAAACCAGCCGGGCCCGCATAAAGAGTGAATGCAAGGTGAGGCCGTCTTATCGGCGCGAAATGTGTTTCGGGAATCGTGAACCTTCCGGGGCGCTCTACAGGGTGGTCGAGGAAAAAATCAACACTTCTATTTCAAGACTTTCTCGTCCACGAAGGAATCCGCATGCGGCGGGGTCACGCAAGATGTGCGTCACATACTGTGGGACTGCCCGCTGCGACATTCTGATCGGAATGCATTTTTACAGCGGTCAGCCTGGGCATATATCCCATAGGTTAAGCAAACTTCGTGTCCACAAGAGATAACTCGCTGCGTTAGTTCTTGTTTACCGTATAGACCATTAAGCTAATTTTAAATGAACAATGTTTGCATGTGTACTGAACCAATGTGTCTTATGAAAACAGGAAATTAATTTAGAAAATATTTAAAACAACTCTCACATTATCGAGTTTTACGGTTTTTCTTTGCTCAGACTGTGTAGAATTTGATTTTTAAGACAACTGCATTAAAAAGTCGTATCAGAATTGATCTATACGGCAAACAAGAACTGGGGGAGCGAACTACCGCCTTCAGGCGTTTTTGCGCCTCCTACGTGAACCCCGGACTGGATCTCCTCCCAGTTGGTTGAGGACGCCATCAGCACATCTTTTGTGATTGGCACGAAGTAGTAAGAAGCGCATCTCAATCACATTGCGCCGAGTCAGTAACTTCTGTTTTCTCTATCTACATCTCTACATTTTTGGAATGAGAAAAAAAACGGATGTTACTGACCATGGAAAGAAAAGAACGATTTTCTCTACGCTTCGTCAGAGTCATATCCGACGTCTTCAGGAGGCGTGTGTCTTCTACGAAGAAGAATCACAAACAACAGTTGAAAATCTGAATAATACTATTTTGACCGGCCCTTTGGTGAGATATTTCAGCGTCACCGTGTGCCAGAATCGTATTATATTGCGGCTGCAAACTCTCGCTCCATGTGGAGTCACGCGCGACGGATTTGAAAGGATCTACGAGAGGGGTGTGTGAAGGTGTGAAGAGGGAAGATTCGGCGGGGGGAGGGTGAAGAGAACAGGGAGTAGGCAGAATGACATCACTCCCACTATTATATGAGCGCCACCAAACAGGACCGTGCGCCATTCAATTATCTGCGCATCAAGATAACCATGTGTTGTGTGCGCTATTTTAAAGTAAGCTTGTAGAATACGGTTCAAAAATTTGTGAAACAGAATGCTGTTTACACATATTTTGCTAAATTTGCTACATTTGCTGTCTGGTCTATGATGATGATGATGATCGGTTTACAATGTACTGATTACTTTTATAGGCCTAGATTATCGACTTCACGTCACAATGATTCAAGCGTCTCTGACTTCTGTACCATTGCGGCTCGTTTATATAGGTATAAAAGAGACGATTCTTGCTTGTTCTAGATTATTCCACATACTTCTATAATGGATTTTTCGAAGCAACGTCAGATTGTTCGACACACAATCATCGTGCTTAGACGCACGTACCTAGATATGTACATGTATACACAAACTCATTTTTCGTAACAGGATGTAAGTATAGTGGAATAAACACAACTAAGCTACACATATAGTGTAAATTCTTGCCTGCGTTGTCGCATGTGGCGATTCGAGACCTATTTATTTTTACGGGTAAGGGGGCCGGCCTCACACCAACCACTTTCAGTTGAAGTTTCCAGCTCCCGGGGGGGCTGGTTCTCATTTCTTGTAAAGGCTGAGTAAACCTTGAGATCGAACACTTGCTCTCGGCATGGAATGCAAGCATTCTACCAATTTAGTTATCGACCTTTTTAAGAGCTTGTTCGTCGTCGCTCCAAAGCGCCAATTCTCAAACCCATTTGCTGTAAAGCTGGATGAACTTTTGGTGACCGGTCATTGGTAAAGGTGTATGATTTTTTCAACCCAGGGAGAGCAAATTTGAAAATAGAAATAGTATATTTTTTGTGCTCCGCCGGGATTCGAACCCACAACCTTCCATTCAGAGTCCGAAGTGTTACCACTGATTTATGGACCGGTCTTCATTTAATAAAGATTTTTTTTTTTATGTGGAATGCAGTTCACACTCTTGTGGAAGTAGATGAATGCTTTGGAATGTCTTTCACAAATTAGTGAAGTGGGGTACGGTTCACACATTTGAAGTGGAATGCGTCTGACTATTTCATGGCATTTGATACACTCCAATCTAAATGCCAGTTACAGAGAATTTCCAGATTTTTTTAACAAAACATTCCCCATTTATCTCTCTCACTCGTGAGCAAATTAAAGTGAATTTGAAATACAAGAAAGTGAAAAAATAAGTTTATAAATTTGAGAATAGAAATAATTAAAGAAAAGTCATTTTGTGGAATGTATTTAGAAGCAGGAATTTAAAATTACTAACCGAAAAAATACATCCTGTTTTCATATCTAAAATCTATGATCTATGTTTGAAAATATGTTTTTACATTTAAGATCTATATTCAATGCATGTCCCAAAAGCAGTTCCAAAATTCATTTTATTTTCAATATTATTTTCTGCATTTAATTTTTTTTTGTTTTTTTCCTTTAGAAAGACTGACGAAGAAAGTGTATGCTGCAAGAATTGATGGATGTCGTGGAAGAGGAAGACCGAGAAAGGTATGGATGGACCAAATTTTCGAAATAGCGAGTGAATGGGATATCCAGAGTCATAATAAAAGAAGAGCTTGTGAAAGAAAAGGTTATGACTCTGGATGAAATAAAAGAAGTATGCAAGGACAGGAAGAAGTGGCGGCTAATCTGCAATGCTGATTTGTAATGTTGGTTTATTAGTTTGCTACATTTTTTGCATAAGAAATTTTTGACTTTTTTTGTATAGATTTATTTTGAAGATTTTGTTGTTTTTTTATACTTAAATGTTATTTATTACTCGTATTCCTTGACTTATAGGTTGGTATGAGGCTGACCACCCATACTGTAAAAAATGATTCACTTGGCCAATGTCACCCCTGTTTCAGGGAATGTCGGCAAGAGTTGCAGGGCTTATGTTCATTTGAGGTTTGGATTTTATTTGTAAGTACACAATCAGCATTTGTAAGCGCGAACTACACGTGTTTGTTTGTGGGCATACATCTGAGAGCTTTGAATGAATATATCCTTGCAACTTAGATTATAGATTATAGATTATTATAGTATATTGAACTTTTTTATGCTATTTTTGTACTTTTAGTTTCAACCAATTTAATAAAAATCTAGTAATGTTAATTTACGGTTTACTGTAACTGTAACTGTAACTCTGTCGCCATTCCGCTAGGGGTGGCCAGAGCCTCTGCAGAGTTGCCTCCATTTTTTCCTATCCTTACATATCTCTTTCAATTCATTCATATCCATCACCTTTTTCATGCATTTTCTTCTTTTACGCTCACTTTGTATATCCCATTCTTTCACAATCTCCTCAATCTGATCACTCCATACTTTTCTCGGTCGTCCCTTCCCTCTTTTTCCTTTCACACTTTCTTTGTATACATACTTTGTCAGTCTATCATCATTCATTCTTTCCACATGCCCAAACCATCTCATCACATTCTTTTGTACCTTAACTTTCACATCCTCTTTCAAATTACATTCTTTTTTTACCCATTCATTCCTAACTCTATCCCTCAGAGTTTTTCCTGTCATGCTTCTCAAATGCTTCATTTCCACCGTACATACTTTACTCATTTCGCTATCGTTCACTGTCCATGCTTCACTTCCATACATCAAAGTCGGTAACAATATGCCATTGTGTACCTCCATTCTCAGATCCATCGTCAATCGCTTGTTCTTTGCTATTCTTCCTGTTGCACCGACCACTTGCTTGCCCTTACACATCCTATTCTCAAGTTCTCTTGTCATCTTTCCATTCTTCTCAAACATACTTCCCAAGTATCTAAATTCATCCACAATTTCAACTTTCGTACCATTCAACATAAACGTGAATTCTTCATTTTCATCCGTTCTGTCAAAAATCAGTTATTTTATTTAATATAAAGTTTTTATAAAAGTAAAGTATCAGCTGTTGTCACATCAATAGCTCAGTTGATAGAATGATACCGTTCAAACCCAGAGGGCTCGGGTTTGATTCCTACCGAGGGTGTCAGCAATAATTTCCCGTTATGATGTTGACTTCAATCCGAAAGTAATAGTACCGGCAAGGCTTACTCAAATGTCACAACAAATGAAAACCTGCTATCACTTCAAGTTAATCGGTTAACGTAAGGACGGTCCCTTAACCTGTAAAAAAAAATGCTCCACTCGCTTTGAGTTTTAAGTTGCGCTATGTATGCAGCCTCATTTGGAGTATTGCTTAGCATCAAAAGTGAATCTTAATTTTATATGAGTATTATTGTTATATTCCTTGACTTATAGGTTGGTATGAGGCTGACCACCCACACTGTACAAAATGGTTCACTTTGCCAATGTCACCCCTGTGTCAGGGAAGGTCGGCAAAAGTTGTAGGGATTATGTTCATTTGAGGTTTGGATTTTATTTGTAAGTACACATTCAGCATTTGTAAGCGCAAACTACACGTGTTTGTTTGTGGGCATACATTTAAAAGCTTTAAATATTAATATATCCTTTCAACTTAGATTATAGATTATTTTTATATAGATTATGAACTCTAAAAGATAGTATATTACCTACAATAATGTAAAAATAAAACACAAAGTTTTATACATATTACCTATTTGACGAACTAAATATTGTTACGATTTTTGGTTCGGATACTTTTCTAATAAAACACTACTCTTCTTTTTACTTATTTATTTTACACGTTTATATAGACACTTTCATTTATTTCATTACACTTGGTTTGAGTTCACTGGTCGAATTCGTTTATTGTATTGGAGCTCACAGATAAGACTGTATTTGTTAGAGCTTGAAGACCAACTGCCAACTGCAAGCAATTTGCACCCTTTTTATACTAAGAAGATGGAACTGTCGAGAACACATTTTTGCTAGACTGTTCTCGAAGCACATACATAATTAAAGTAATCTAGTGACTTCTGTATTTACTCACAATCATCAATTCTACCCACCAACACAATAAAGAATTCCTATTAGCTATAACTAATACCTATAATTATTTTAATATTTATATTGCATATTTACATAACAATATGTTTGCTAAAAGTGAAAAGAGACGATGAAAACCAACTTTGCTCTATGAAGTTAACGCAGTCTTTCATACAAAATTCCCAGACTCGTTTCATCATTGTTCTACCAAGTTCTTTACATTCTGTCTTTGTGGGGAACGCATGCGAGCTGGAAGTCTGCCAGTGGTGACCTGTTGCTATCAGGCCGTAGTAGAGAGATATAGGCGGTGGGGCATGGAGCATTTCATTCCATCAGAATAACTTATCAGCGAAATCACTGCCGCATATTTGTGACTGTAAACGAGTGTAAAAGTAGGGGCAAGTGGTGTACCTCTGGACGCTGTGTACCTTTGGACACCATCATATCTCTGGAAATACAGAAGATTAAAAATAATCACATAAACGGGGATATTACATTTTTGATAGCTCTCAATATTATTGTGTGTAACTTGTCATCACCTACAACACGTGCCCGTTTTTTACAATTCAAGTTTTCAGCAACAAAAAGTTAGTTTTTATGCATTTTTAAACAGTTTTCATGGTGTGATTATGAAATATTTTAGTCAAATGATAATACCAATTTAGGGTTTAGGGAGTGCTTAAAACGATAGAGCATTCATTTGCCTTATTTAGAACCTCAAAATTAAATGTCAGTTGATGTTTTAATTTAGTATCATTTGTGTACCTCTGGACACATTTTTGCTTGTACCTATGGACGTCCAAAGGTACACGCCTTGTGTCCACCGGTACTCAACTTAAAATAAAATGCTTGTTAGACTATTCTAATTTATTTTTATATCCATCTTTTAGTTGGTCAAACGAATCAAAGTTGCTCATGTGATACCTTGAAAAAGTGATCAAATTCTCCTAATCATGGATAACCACGATTCCCATATAAATATACGAGTTTTCGAAAAAGCAAAAGAATCGAGAGATTTCATTTCAACTTTGCATCCTCACACTTTTCATAAAATGCAGCGTTTGGATAAAGGTGTTTTTGGATCAGATTCATACGATTCCGAAGAGATGAATGAGTTCTACATGGAAAATAAAAAATATTTTTAATATTATTTGTTGTTATAAGGTAGGTTCTTCTAACAATATATATTACGTGTTTTTAATAATCGCTATTAAAATGTTTTGTTGTCATTTTTATAATAATAAGTTTGTGCAATTTTATCACCAATAAAATATAAAATAATACTATGTTTAATCATTTTTAAACTACTTAATTTTTTGATGTCCAGAGGTACACATGCTGTCCCAAGGTACACTTACCCCTGTCCACAGGTACACACCCATAAGTGTACCTCTGGACAAAAATGCGATTTTTGGGGGAAAGGTTGTAACACAAAACAGGTCGATATTATAAAAAACTAAAAATAAGTTGGTTATGCACAATTAGACAATGAATACATAACATAAACAATCTTCTCTCTACCTTTCTTAACTTGCGAGAAAAAAAATATTAAGTCGAAAAAAAAACGGCGTGTCCATAGGTACACCACTTGCCCCTAATTAATTTTATAATATATTTTTTTTTTTTAGTGTTGATCTGTTAACACAGTGAAAGTCCATTTTTATAAATATTTAAAAATATAAATGGTAAAACATTGTTTTAATTCACTTTATTTTATTTGTTTATGCTCGAATATTTTCGCCTAATGAGGCATCTTCAAGAGCAGAATGGTTACAAATATATTTTTATAAAATAATTTTCAAAACAATTTTCAAAACAACTTTTTTTCCAAACAAAAGCAAAATTCATAGACAAAATTTTTTTTTAAACACAAATGTAAGATTCAAAAATGCATTATTGTTAGGTATAATGAAATTAAAAATTTTAATACAATAAAAATAAAATATGTTAGTTAAATAAAAATAATAATAATAATAACAAATAAAAAACAAATTATTGCAATATTGGTGAAACATAGGGAATCTGCACATTCACTAAGTCTTTATTTTTATTTTTGTAGATTTCCAACGCTTCCAGAGCCATCAGTCTCCTCACTTCACACTCAGAGTGTATTATCTCTACATTAGTAATATCGAAAGTATGGTCTTTATCAATGCAATGGTCTGCCATCTCAGAGTATGCAGATAAGCCTCTGAGTGCTCTGGAATGTTCTTTAAATCTTGTGCGTACTGATCTCCCTGTCTCACCAATATATAAAGCCTCACAGTCATTACATTTAATTTTATAAACTCCACCCATATCAAATTTATCTACTTTATCCTTATTGTTGAACAGTAATTTATGTAGATTGTTTTTTGTATAAAAAGCAAAGTTTATATCATGTTTTAATTTTTTTTAATTTTGTATGAAATACTATTATTAACAAATAAACATTTTCGCCAAGGTCTATCTAAATTTTGATTAGTAATTACAGGATAAATAAATTTTTGAAAATGTCCTGGATATCATGTTTCTTAATTATCTGTTTTATTTCATTTTCTCTATACCCATTATTGATTGCAATATCCATAATACATTTGTATTCTTTCCTATATTCATCATCATCAAGTGGCAACTGTTGTAACCTATGGGCCATGGCATGAAATGCTGACATCTTTTGAGAATATGGATGGTTAGAAAATTTATGTATTAATAATTAATAATGCATTTTTGAATCTTACATTTGTGTTTAAAAAAATTTTTTGTCAATGAATTTTGCTTTTGTTTGGAAAAAAAGTTGTTTTGAAAATTGTTTTGAAAATTATTTTATAAAAATATATTTGTAACCATTCTGCTCTTGAAGATGCCTCATTAGGCGAAAATATTCGAGCATAAACAAATAAAATAAAGTGAATTAAAACAATGTTTTACCATTTATATTTTTAAATATTTATAATTAATTTTATGGATATTTTTTCTGAAATAAACGACGTACTTTTGAAGATTTGTAGCTGAAATTGGATATTGTTACGAATTTAGGGTTCAAAAGTCTTTCAATTAAAAATACTGGTCTTCTTATACAGTTGTTTATTTTACACTTTTAATAATTTATTTTCACAAAGGTAGTCTCGACTATTCCATTACACTTGGTTTCTGTTCACTGGTTTTGGTTCAATGTATGTAGTTGTAAAGCTCGTAGAATACTGGCTCTGCAAGCAACTCGCACCCTTCTTATACTCTTCAAAACAGTACAATCCAGATCCATATTCACTAGACAGTTCCAGAAAGGCGTAGTAATCATTATTTCTCGATGTTTCAAGTATTTTTATTCAATGATTCCTACCCACACAATACAATACAGAATTCCTATAACTATAACTAATACCTACCTACTTATATTAAATATTTATATTTCATATTTACATAACAATATTATATAAAAAAAATCTTCTTCTTCTTCCTTCTATTGTTATAGATCTATGATCTGTTTATTGTGGAACTCCCTCGTGTGATGCAGAATACCAGCTGTTCTTTCACCTTTTGGGAAGGCGACCTGGTAAACGCTGGCCGTCCGGTATCTCATGTGCCACGACTCGAGCTATCCTTCCTTCGTTCATACTGTCTATATGGTCCCTCCAAAACCATCTCCTTTTCCTGCTTTTGCTCCTGATTAAATAATCTAATTAGTTTTAATTTGTAGAATATATGTGAGCAGGGGTGGAAGTCTATATGGCCGTGGGTAGATTTTACCGTATCTATTTGATGACATAACGCAATAAAACATGGCGGTGAGTGAACAGCTGATCTTTATAAAATGTGTCAGCTGTTGATACGCCATATTTTATTCTGTCCTATCTTAAAATAGGTACGTTAAGATCCCAACACGACCAGAAGGGGAGAAGAAAAGCCATAACTGAGGTGGCTGGATGACATCAATGGAAGCGAGCCCAAGATGGATAAATGGAGAATCTAAAAGAAATGCATGGAGAAGATTGAAAGAGACCTAGGACAGAGAAAAGACAGAAGAAGGCAGATAAAAAAGAAGATAAATAAATGTTAGACGTAGCAATGTCTACAACATATTGAGATATTTATATACATAATGAGATATTTATACACAGAGGAAGTGTGAAAGGAAAAAGAGGTAAGGGATGACCGAGAAAAGTATGGAGTGATCAGATTGAGGAGATTATGAAAGAATGGGATATAAAATAGAAGAATACAAAGCGAGTATAAAAGAAGAAAATGCATGAAAAGGTGATGGATATGAATGAACTCAAAGAGGTATGTAAGGATAGGGATAAATGAAAGCAGCTCTGCAGAGGCTATGGCCACCCCTAGCGGAATGGTGACAGAGTAACAGTTACAGTAGGACTTTAACCGAGAGATAATATTAACGTCTTAAGTTAAATGGCACGTTGAAGAAGCATATTGGTCTTCTACATATGAAGATGCAAGACGTTTTGACAAAAAAAAGTACTATTACTGAAATCTCAAACTGCGTATTATCCGTCTTATGTGTTCCAGTTTTGTTGTATGGCGTGGAAGATTTGATACTGGCATGTGCGACTGAGAGAGGAAACCATAAATTGAACTCTGGTTATATGGAACATTACTGAGAGATGAGACACAGTTTACAAAGATATTAATAATAATAATTGACTAAATTTATATGCGCCTGTTTGTTATTAATATTAATACAAAGGCGCATGTGGGCTCTAGCGGGAAAATATAAATGCTTTCAGCATCTTCCTGAAGGCTGTCTCATCGTCCTGGACTCTTAGCCTCTCTGGGAGAGCATTCCATGCCGCTGGCCCGGCAATACGGAAAGAGTATTCTAAAAAATATTGTTCTTCAATAAATAAAAAAGTATTAAATAGATGTAAAGACTTTTGAAGTACATTCTTTTCATTGTCAATTTTCGTATTTTTATTCATACAGCTCATATTACTGAATTGTATATCTAATATTCTAAGTATTATTTTATAAATAAATATTTATACATATTGGAACGAATGTGTACCTGCGTGTTTTTACTTGTGTAAGTGTGTCTCTAGATGTAGGTGTTTAAATAATTATACTTGTATTTGTTCGATGGTGTAAGTATTCAATCGAATCTTCTAAATATCACATTCTGGTAAAATCACGACTGTTCCAGTTCCCGATGTTTCAAGAATCATCTTTATGTCGTACTATAAAAAAGGGCTAAAGGTGTCTGTAGCACAGACTTGTATCAGAGCCGTCAAGCTGAACAGTTAAAAAAACACTTTGTATTTGAACTAAATCTGAACGGAATCTTAAAATAAATAATGTGTAATAAATTAACCGAAGTTTTTGTTAAATTGAACCTGTAAATCGTAACAATATTATTCATCTTATGTACCTTAGACACTTTTAAGAAACAGTGAAATGTAAAAAGATTTGCCTTATTGCAAATTATCTATAATAAGATATTACGTGCTTCATCAAACCGTAGCATTGGAATAAAAGAGCTTTTTGCATACAAATACTTTATTTGAAAATCCATTTGCTTCAAAAACGTGGAAATAAAAAAACTTTTTTCTCCGATACATTAAAAGTTTGCACAGCCTGCATCCGCTGCTCCGGACACACGAGCTACCTTCAATAACACAATTAGCTGTAACTGCGACCAGAAAAGTACCGAAATGGCGTGTTGTCCTTTGTGCCGAGGGCGGGATCTCTTTGTGTATTAAATAAATTAAATGATTCAATTCAAGGGCTCTTTTAGCGCGAGGGGCGCCATTGTGTAGAGGCTATTTAATATTACACGGTAGAGGGGCCCCACAATGGGGCACTCTTTTGGGCCGTGCGGAAGACACCGATGGCATTAATTTTCTGGCTACCCTGGCTCGGCTGGACCCAAACACAACAGGTCGCAACAAAACAAATTTTAAATTAGTGTACTTGATAGGTTATTTACCTGTCTTGTTTATTTTCGGACAAAGTAGTAACACAATAACAAAGAAAGAGGAAAAGTGGTAGAGGTGAAGAATGTTTTCGGACCAAACGAAACCAAAACCAGCAGCAAATGAGAAGACAGTGTTTTATGCACGGTTTCAACAACACACAAAAAAGACCAACGTAAGTTGGTAATATCTGGATTTAATAGCTTCACAATGAAATTTTCAATTCACCCACATGAAATTCGACCACTGAAATATGCCCAAAATGCCAAGGATTTGGATCATATTAGAAGTACATAGGTCCAATTTTTTTAGGTAATCACGAGTATATTGTTTTGAAAATTACAGATGAAAGCAAAATAAGTCATTGGAATTTAGTTGAAAAGTCAGTGGACTAGTACAAAATTATTTAACAACAATTGTCTTACATACGTAAGACAAGAGTTTTCTAAAATGAATTCTTTAAAAAAAAAGCAATTCACTTATATCTATTTTGGCCTAGCTAGAAATATATATTAAAATCACCAATTAATAATGCTTCTATTTATGTTAACTTATAAGTATATAATCTATAAAAATTACTAGCAGACCGACTACTTTGGAGATAAAACGGCAAGAATTTGCACTATATGCGTAGCTTACTTGCGTTTTTATTATCATCGAAATCGATATCGCTTCTGTTGTGATCTTGAACAGCCAGCTCGGCAAACAATGAATTATCCATAATTGACTTGGGCTCTCGAGACTCAGACCAATGTGAGTGTTTACCAAAAATGCATCGAGTTGAAGGTGACCCCCTCTTGAGTGCAGAAAGGGGGAGGATGAGGGGAGGGGGATGAAATTACCAGAAGGGTCTGAAGTGCCTTCTGGAGAACAAACTCACTCCAAGTAATTATTTTAATTTAATCAAAGGCAAATTCCCGTCCATTTGGACAACTATCGGGGAGAGGGTTTGTATTTGAAATAACAAACTGTCTCTTGATGGAACGAATAAATATTTGTGTTGTCTTGCCGATTGTATTGAAGTTATCAATTTCAATGGAAAGAAATGTACTTTTATTGTTGGTATTCAATTTAGATTTTTTTCTCGAAGTGCAAGCGTCACACTCAAAACACGCAAACATCAAAAAAGTATTAAAAATATATTAAATTTCCTTTTCCCAAGGGAACCAGCCGCATGATTTCCCAACTTTTTGTATGTATATTTATGTACATAACTCATTGTAACATATATAAATGTGTATATATTTTTTAAATACGTTATTTACTGAATTACTTTTAGAGAACATAAATTCGCTGGTACGGTCGAGCGGATAGGCCGTTGGCATTCAACTTTAATAGGCTGGCAATCAACTTAGCGTTATTGAAACAAGCACACGTTCAAAACCCGCCTGCGCCGTGTCCTGTTGACAAAAACTTTGACCACGGTTCAACAGATGTCATTAGGTAATTGTTAGTGAATTATTCTAATCTAATCTAACCTGCAAGGATATATATCATTTAAGATTTATATTAAGTGCATTCCCACAAGCAGACATGTATAATTTTGCGCTAACACATGCCGCATGTGGACCTACATCATAAAAACCCATCTCAAATGAACATAAGCCCTGCAACTCTTGCCGTTCTTCCCTGAGACAGGTGTGACATTGGCAAAGTGAACCATTTTTTTCACAGTATGGGTGGTCAGCGGCATACCAATCTATAAGTCAAGGAACCGAATGTGAATTATTCATTGAAATATAAAAATATTATCATTTCTAGTAAATTATTCATTGAAATATAACAATATTATCATTTCTAATGTGTGTTCTACGTCAGTATTTGCTCAAGCTTTTCAGTCATATACTCATACTAGATTACACCTTATTATACTAACTATGATTTTTATAACTATCCTTATATGATCCATCATATTAAATCAAACAATATTATGTATTATGAAAGTCGCTCAGTATTACACACCTCATCACCTAGTTATAATAATATTATAGTTTATAATATATAATATGACGGCAATAGTTTCTGTTTCATTCACATCCTATGTGACAACCCTAATTGGGTGGGGAATGTACAGAAATTAATTTCGTATATTCCATACTTGATTGATAATTATTAACTAGTATTATATTAAAATCAATATTATTATATGATCTATTTGGTGAGCGCTGTTTTTGTGTGAATCACAACTTAAGAGCACTGTGAAATATTGGTTTTCTTTATAGAACGCGACAATTATCAAGCAAGACCCAGTAGCTGTAAGGCTGGATGGACCTTTTGTGACCGGTCTTTCAGAAAGGTAGATGAATTTTTGAACCTAGCGAAAAGCATATTTAATAATATAAATGATAAGCCGTGATTCGAACCCACGATCTTCCATTTACGAGTCCGAAGTACTAACGACTAGACTATGTTAGTACAACGAATGTTTAATTATTGCTGCCTCAAGTGACATTCACATTTGTAGTATTTTTTAAAATTTATGACAGAGAATGCTTTAGAATAATTTTGGAATTTGAACCCGTGAAAAAAATCCAATCAAGCATACGCACCTTAACGCAACTAAGCTACACACATAGTTTAACTTCTTACCGCGCTAACATCGAAGGGTTTCGCATGTGGCTAGTGGAACTTATTTATTTTTACTGATAAGGGGGCTGGCTTTAAGCCAACCACTTCAATTCAAGCATACTATCAATTGATTTGTTCTAGGTGCTCTAAGCAGTATGTGCTCGAACATTCCAGTCACACAATTCTGGTATGACTGGTTCGAATTCCATGAGAGGAATGGGTGGCATGGAAGATATGGGGGTAGGGGGGGATAATAATAATAATGTTATGTTAATAGTATATTAATATAGAAGTACAACTGTACATCGTAGGTAGCAATAAATATAGGCCTAAGAAGTCTAGAAGTGGAATGATCCTTTTGTACTCTCGAAGCAAAACGTCTGTCTCTAGCGTATATAAGGAGCAAAATTGAGTGCACTAGGACAGTTAGATAGTCGCCTTTGATTGAAGAGGGTGTGCGGTGCTGCACTGTGAAAGTAAATTTGAGTTGCTAAAAGTGTTAAAAATAAATATAAATTGTAAAATAAATTCAGTGAAAATAAATATCCAGAAAGAAGACCTGTTGTTTTTTGTTGTTGTTTAAAGTCTATTACAACCCGAAAACATAACAATAATAATGGAATATGTAAATAATACCGTTATTCCACAGTGACGAGAAAATTCTGAAAATAAAAAGGTTTTTTTTTATTCTCCTAGCAATCAAACTCAAGGCTCTCTATTCAAAAGCCCTAAGCGTTAACCACTAGACTGCGGACCATTATCTTTCGTCATCATCATAACTTGGGAGTGACTTCCTTGTAAGCAGCTTACAAAGCTCTCAGCTAATACTACCGATGTTAGTTTGAGGTTTCACACAAAGTCAAAATGCAATCTGCCTTGCTTTCAGTTGGCAGCTAGCCAGTTAAGACTTTGTATGGGTAAATTTTTTATTATGTCACTTTAATAACTGTTTTAAAAATTAAATTTCATGATTTACTTTAATTAAAAGTATTATGAGGTTAACAGTGTATACACTTTGTAGATATTTTATAAGCACAAAGGATTTTTAAAACCCAAGTATAATTATTTTGTGGGCTATTTAAGGAAAGAAAACCACTTTATTTTTGTAGCATTTTTATGAAAGAACACTGAAAATAAATATTGAAAGGATGGATGATGAACGACTAACGAAGAAAGTGTACAGAGGAAATGTCAGAGGAAAGCGTGGAAGAGGGAGACCGAAAAAGGAATGGATAGAACAAATAAGGGGTAATGCGCAAGAATGTAACCTGCAGAGTAAAAAGGAGGAGAAGAATTTATATGAGGATGGTGATGAATGTTGAAGAGATGAAAGAGATATGCAAGAACAGAAAAAAGGAGAGACGCATTTCATGGTCATTATTCCATCCATCCATTTATACCATCATTATTCATACTGTTTAATTTATAATTTTTGAATGAATTTAAACAAAACACTGTTTATTTTCACGATAAAATTTATTTAAAAAGATTAAAATCTTTAAAACAAATTACAAACGATTTGAAAAAAAGATTTTAATCTTTGTAAATAAATTTTATTGTGAAAATAAACAGTGTTTTGTTTGAATTCATTCAAAAAATTATAAATTAAACAATATGAATTTTCACAGTGTTAATACACAAACAATACAAAATATAACTATTCATACTATTTAAGATATAATATATGATGCAAGAGAGTAGCTTTCCATGATCTGCTGCCATGGTTTGTGGGAGATGGAGCTTTTGTACGTTTTGCCCATGTCTGCGATGGGCTTCTTCACCGTGAAATTGATATGTAGAAAATTATACTGGTAAAACTGTGAATTTTAAACGTGAGTATTCTTGTGAATTCTTGTGAATTGTAAAATTAATTAAGAAATCACGTGTATCATCATTGGTTTCTAACTCAAGCCTGTTCCATAGAGAGCTTGCTATCTTAGAGTTGATCCATCGACTGGACCTTAAAGTTTCAAAATATGTATAAGAGATAGTGAACTTTCGGCCCGTGAAACACTCTCAATCCAGAGGTCGGAAACTACTAGTGTAGCAAACTATTTATCAAGTTGGCATGGCAACGCTGATTGAGGCGAATGGCTTGTTTGATTCCAGAAGGTTCCACGACAAATCAGTGACAGACAGCTCGGCCATGGAAAAATCGGTAAAATACCAGTTGGTCCAAACGACATTTTGGTCACAGACAACTGCGCCACAGATGACTCGTCTACAGACAATTCGTTCATACGACAGCTCGTCCACACGCCTTTTCTATCACATATTGCCACCTGAAAGGTAAAACTGAATGAGTGCTAATTCACTGATTTGAGAAATTGACAATTAAGCGTTTAATTGATTTTAGCTTCGTTTAGTAAGAGAACTTATTCTTAGGAAGTACCTACTCATGAAAAACTTTTAAACAACAACATTATCACACTTTTTTTTGGTAGAAAATAGGAAAAAGGTTACATTTATCTGAGAAATCCATGTTTACTTAGTATGCCACTTATTCAGTTTTACCCTTTAAAGTATCGATATAATGTATGGTGAACAGACAATTTATCACAAAAACCTGCAATTAATTAAAATAACAGTAATAAAAGGTTTTTTTCTGATATTTTTTTGTACTAGAGTTATCTGTGAACCTTATCGTCTTTGCATAAATAAAACGAGTATATTTTGTTTTCAGGGTTTGGTGGTTCAAATAGTGAAAGTTACGCGATGATTTTGAGAAAAATAAACTTGTAAACTTGTAAAATAACAACATGAGTTGGAGATGACGGCGTTTGCATGAAATCATACATTTTTAATTAAAATTACGAAGGATTAAGTGAGGCTTACATTATATCGCACACAGTAAATGATTTGTTACACTGCGCAGAATCAAACTTTTTCTTAATTTTTGGAGATGACGGCGTTTGCAGTTATACGACTCAAATGGAACGCGTATGGGGCTAGGTTTTTGCGATGTCTGTGGGCGAGTTTTCTTTGACAGATTTGTCGTGACCCAATTCCGGAACATTCCAGATCCGGACCTCGTAACGGTGGCAACTTCTTAAGGAGCTCCGCATGACTAATTAGGATCCCTCGGAGCGCCGGCCACTCAGTCACTCGGTACACCAAATTAATCAGATTAATGCCAAGTTACTGGAATAATTACCGTGTATTTATTCTGGTCGTGTCGATGGCTCAATGTTTACTGACTCAATGTATGAGCAAGGGAGTCGTGATGATAAATGTTGGTGATGTTGATGATAGTAGTCATCATGATTATTAGTGTGATGGTGATGGTGATGGTGATGATAGTAGTCATAATGATTATTAGTGTGATGGTGATGGTGATGATAGTAGTTGTTAAGAATTTAATATACATACCAATGAAACAGTTGTATTTTTGTCTATGGTGTTTTACTACAAAATTCATGTCAATGTTTGACAACTGTATCCTCTTCCTTCTCTCTTGAAACTTGACAGCAACAGCATGCTCTTTTGCTTTCATCCATTCTAATTTCTGTAATATTGTGCTATTTGTAAAGTAATTAATTAAATACAAATTATAAACAATCTTCACCAAGTGTTGCAGTCATTATTTGGGTGATTCGACAAAATCCAGTGCCTCAATACAATGGCTAAATCAGGCCAGTAGTCATCATGATTATTAGTGTGATGATGATGGTGATAATAATTATAATAATATTAGGATGATTTATTGGTTGAGCGCTGTTTTTGTGTGAATCCCACCACAAGAGCCCTCTGCAAGCTTGGTCGTCGCTGTAGAAAGCGCTAATTCTCAAGCAAGACCCAGTTGCTGTAAGGCTGGATGGACCTTTCAGTGACCGGTCTTTGAGAAAGGTTTATGATTTATTCAACCCAGCAAAGAGCATATTTGAAAAGTTAAATGGTATATTTTTTGAGCTCCACCAGGATTTGCACCCAAAACCTTCCATTTATGAGTCAGAAGTGTTAACCTCTAGACTACGGAACGGTCAACGATGACCGGTCGGTAAAAATAGTAGTCAACATGATTATTCATGTGATGATGATGGTGATTGTGGTGGTGCCAGTACTGATATCATGATCATTGTGATGATTTGGGTGATAATGTTGACTTGGGTTTGAGTCATGCGTGCTTCCAATATCCACCTATGGCTTGGAAACAAAAGGGCTCAATCAGTATAGCGCCAACAGACTTAGGAGGTGCCGAAGAGCCATTGAAAGGAGGATGCTGTGAATCAGCCTCAGAGACAGGGTTGGAACCCTGTCTCTGAGGTTTGATCCTGATCTCCTGGTTTGGAAACCAGGAGATCCGTAGACGCACTGGTGTCCCTAATGTCATGCATCGAGTGGCCTGCTTAAAGTGGCGCTGGGCTGGTCACGTCGCAAGGCAGGACCATGACAGGTGGCCGAAAAGGATCGTCTAGTGGCGACCCAGGATGTCCAAGCGGGGAGCGGGGAGACCCCAACCGAGGTGGCTGGACAACATCTAGAGGATGGCTGAACACAGCAGCCGATAGGAGTGGAGAGGATTCGAGAAGGCCTACATTCAGGAGTGGACTGAGAAAAACTGAGGAAGAGGAAAGAAAAGAGTTGACTTGACTTAAATCTTGGACATGAGTCAAAGAACAAGGGTCATTTACATGCAAGCTATACGTTATAAAAAAAGCAACCAAAAATGAGAAGTTAATAAATTAATTGTATAAACTTTGGGTACATATGTACACACAGAAAATTCATATTTGGGAGAAGCTATATTAAAAAAAAAATAACGAGTTTTAGAATTGAGCATTTACGTCATGTTCAAGAGTGAACTCCTCTTGTCCTGAGTTGAGTATCCTCTTGAAAATGACGTAAGTCGAAAATACTTAATGTGAAATAAATGCTCAATTTGTGAAACTATAACTCTGTGTTTTTAAAAAACAGTATACCTTCTTGGTTAATGAATATTTAAAATTAAAATCAGAAATATAAACTACAGTAAGTTTAATCAAAGCCCTAATCGCCAATATTACAGATCATAACTACAATAAGGTATAAGCACTTTTTAAAATTAAACACTATGAAATTTTCATCATCCATGTAATAATATAGTTAATTTATTTAACCAACCAGTCGGTTTTTTTCCCTCTCCCAGCCAGTGTCAGCAGCGGATTGATTGATACGATTTGGAAACTTTTGCCACTGAAACTGTGGCGGGGGCCTCTATATTGGAAATCCATTTTTTATCGGCGAATATCTCGGCGAAGTTTCTTTTTCAGCCCGACCGCATTAAGGCATTGTACCCGGGCCCCGAGATAAAAGTTGGACGCTTTCATCCCCGCACCATACTCACTTACTCTCCGTCCCCCCAGTGCTTGTTTGGCTTATCTAAATCTAAGTTGCAATGATATATATCATTTGAGATTAATATTAAATGCATTCCCACAAGCAAGACACTTTCGCGTTAACACATCGTTCCCCCAGTTCTTGTTTGCCATAAAGACCAATTCTGTCATATATGACTTTTTAATGCAGTTGTCTTAAAATCAAATTCTACACAATCTGAGCTTAGAAAAAACGTAAAACTCGATAATGTGAGAGTTGTTTTAAATATTTTTAAAATCAATTTCCTGTTTTCATCAGACACATTGGTCCAGTACACATGCAAACATTACTCATGTAAAATTAGCTTAATGGTCTATACCGCAAACAATAGATGTCATTGCATACACACAAACTTTTGCTTTCGTATGAAGACAACTGGCTAGGCAAAATAGGTTAGTGAATCGTATTCCTTTTCACAAATCTATTTAAAAAAAATGTTGAGCGCTTTTTTTGTATGAATCATACCTTAAGAGCTCAAGCGAGCTTGGTCGTCGCTGAATAATGCGCCAACTCTCAAGGAAGACCCAATGAGTGTTTTGAGGCTTTTTTTTCAATGAAAGGGGTAAAACCTTCAAAAGATCTAAGATGCAAAAGTTTGTAACATTGAGGATTCACATTATATGCATTTTCACAAGCAAACACGTATAAGTTCGATCTTGTACATGTCGTATGTGAACCTAAAACATAAAAACCCAAATCTCAAATGAACATACACCCGGCAACTCTTGCCGACCTTCCCTGAAGCAGGGGTGACATTGGCAAATGTAACCATTTTCTACAGCATGGGTGGTCAGCCACATACCAAAATATAAATCAAGAAGCATACACAAGACATTACTTTTTTTTTTGTAACACAAATAATAATATGTTAAACATCAGATACAAAATTATAATTTAAAAAACCGTAGTCGTTTTATTTTGTGTGTTTTAAATATTTTTAAAATCAATTTCCAGTTCACAAAAGACACATTGGTCGAGAACACATACAAACATTGCGCATGTGAAATTACCTCTGATGGACATAAGACAAACAAGCACTAAGGGAACGTCTTGCTGGCACAACGCTCCAAGATTGAAATAACAAACTGTTGACCTCTCCGCGACCCTGGACAATGAGGATAATTCATTGATGGCTCCTTTTTTTCTAAAAAAGAATAAATTTGTTGATGTCTGCACTTTGAAGGAAAAATTTACAAAAGTGTCAAAACTTTAAGATAGTCCATCTATAATTGATCTAAGTCACAAAGATATACTAACATTATAAATTCATATTACATGCATTCCCATAAGCAGACACATCGCTCCCTTCAGTGCAAAAAATGATTTTTTTTACTAATACACAAACTCTTACAACTTTCAAACGAATTCATATAATTTTGTTATTAATATTTTTTAGTGTTGATCTGTTAACACAGTGAAAGTCCATTTTTATAAATATTTAAAAATATAAATGGTAAAACATTGTTTTAATTCACTTTATTCTTTTTTTTTGCTCGAATATTTTCGCCTAATGAGGCATCTTCAAGAGTAGAATGGTTACAAATATATTTTTATAAAATAATTTTCAAAACCTGTCTCATTAGGCGAAAATATTCCAGCAAAAAAAAAGAATAAAGTGAATTAAAACAATGTTTTACCATTTATATTTTTAAAATATTTATAATTTTGTTATTGTTTGCTTAGGACTCTTGTTTCATAAACTCTTCAAAATACCATAATTTCCCGCCGAAAAAAGTCAAATTCGAAGCATCTATCTCGAGTTCATTAATTTTCATATTGTTACACAAAAAATATACCATTTATATTTTCAAATTTGCTCTTCGCTGGATTGAAAAATTCATAAACCTTTGCCAATAACCGGTCACCAAAGGTCCATCCAGCCTTACAGCAACTAGGTCTTCCTTGAGAATTGGCACTTTGTAGCAACGACAACCAAGCTCGTAAAAAGGTCGATAGCTCAATTGGTAGAATGCTTGCGTTCCATACCGAGAGCAAAGGTTCGATCTCAAGGTTTACTCAGCCATCACAAGAAATGAGAACCAGCCCCCTCGGGAACTGGGAAACCCCCACTTCAACTGAAAGTGGTTGGTGTGAGGCCGGCCCCCTTACCCGTAAAAAAAGTAGGCCCCGAATCGCCACATGCGACCCCTTCGGGGATAACACAGGCAGGAAGTTATAATATATGTGTAGCTTAGTTTCATTTTTTTTTTAGTTGCGTTAATTGAGCTTATAAACTAAAAAAAAAATTGTTATCCATAATTGTTCAAGAAAATATAAATTGAATATTTATTTTCTTTCGTAAATTTAGGTGAAAGATTACAAAGTTAACTAGGGGCGTTGCCCCTGGCTGCTACGCAGCCCAACCCTTTAACATTTGTGAAATGTTTATATTGCACATAGTTTCCTCGCGTTAAACTTCGTAGTATTAAAAAACAGTTTTTGTAAAAGAACATTTACTTAGATTTGTTAGGCTTTGATAAAATAAATTTATGAAAATCCGCCATTACAAAAAAAAAATGGGAATATCCCGCACTGTAAACGGTTATACCTTTATATAATAAATACATCGATAGTGTATGCAAATATTAAAATTTTTGACTCAAATGAACATAAGTGCAAAAAGAGTTGCACTTATGTTCATTTGAGTTGGGTGTTTATGTTGTAAGTCCACATGCAGCATGTGTAAGCGTGAACTTTTACGAGTCTGCTAGTGTACTTGTATTAAGTCACTGTGATTTTTGGTTAAAGTGCTGTTCTGTCACTGTGCTGTTTTGACACTGTGCTGATTTGTCACTGTGCTGTTTTGTCACTGTGCTGTTTTGTCACTGTGCTGTTTTGTAACCGTGTTGTTTTGTCACCGTGTTGTTGTGTCACTGTGCTGTTCTTTCACTGTGCTTTTTTGTCTCCGTGTTGTTTTGTCACTATGCTGTTTTGTCAACGTGCTGCTTTGTCACTGTGCTGTTTTGTTACTGTGGTGTTTTGTCACCGTGTAGTTTGGTCACTGTGCTGATTTGTCCCTGTGTTGTTTTGTCACCGTCATTTTTTGTCACTGTGCTGTTTTGTCACTGTGCTGTTATGTCACTGTGCTGTTTTGTCACCGTGTTTTTTTGTCAATGTGCCGTTTTGTCACTGTGCTGTTAAATCACTGTGCTGTTTTGTCACCGTGCTGTTTTGTCACTGTGCTGTTATGTCACTGTCCTCTTTTGTCACCTTCCTGTTTTTTCACTGTTTGTTTTGTCCCCGTGCTTTTTTGTCACTGTGCTGTTTTGTTACTTTGTTATTTGGTCATGTATCGTTTTGTCACTGTTATATAACTATGTAATATAGCTTTGCAACTTAGATTACAGATTATAAAGAATAGAAATCAAAATAATTTCCTTGTCTTATAGGTTGGTATGAGGCTGACCACCCATACTGTAAAAATGGTTCACTTTGCCAACGTCACCCCTGTTTGAGGGAAGATGGGCAAGAGTTGCAGAGCTTATGTTCATTAGAGATTGTGTTTTTATGTTGTAAGGACACATGCAGCATGTGTAAACGCGAACTTATAAGTGTGTGCTTGAGGGAATGCATTTAATATGAATCTCAAATGGTATGTGTCTTTGCAACTTAGATTATAGAACTAAACAAAATAATTTCCTTGACTAAAAGGTTAGTATGTGGCTGACCACCCATACTGTAAGCAATGGTTCACCATGCAAATTTTATCTCTGTTTGAGGAAAAGTCGGCAAGAGTTGCAGGGCTTATGTTCATTTGAGTTTAGGTTTTTTGTTGTAAGTCCGCATGGGGCATTTGTAAGCGCAAACATTTACCTGTCTGCTTGTGGGAATGCATTTAATATGAATCTCAAATGTTATGTATCTTTGCAACTTAGATTATGTAAAGAAACACACAAAATAATTTCGTTGACTTATAGGTTGGTATGAGGCTGACCACCCATGCTTAAAAAAATGGTTTATTTTGCAAATTTCACCTTTGTTTCAGGGAAGGTTGGCAATAGTTGCAGGGCTTATGTTCATTTGGAATGGGTTGTTTTGTTGTAAGTACACATGCAGCATATGTAAGCGCGAACTTATACATGTCTGCTTGTAAGAATGCATGTAATATGAATCTCAAATTTTTTAAATCTTTGCAACTTAGATTACAGATTTAAATCCATTTTTATTTTGTGTATTCTTTTTTTTAATTTGCATGAAATAAAAGAAAATATAAAAAAAACTTTCATGTTTTGCCGCTAGATGTCAATTTATTTCCATACATTTTCAGTATGAAGAAACAGGTATATTGAAAAAAGTTTTCATACATTTTTAAACACAAACGTGAAAGCTCGCAGCATTGCAGCATAGATACAAAAATTAATTTTCCATAGATCAGGAATGTGTTTCCTCTGTTGTGATGGCATTAATTTTGAGAATCGAAAATGTAAGCGAATGACGACGGTCTGGAGTAATATAATAAAGGATGCCTTTTTTTCTATTTGGACGAACAATAGGCAGAGTTATTATCAACACATTTTATTCATATTTGATCCATGGCTTTTTTTTGTATGGAAAATTCGCCTTAGGTGGCGGTTGAGCCATGAATTTGCTGGGTGTGAATAACACCAATAATATTTAAACACTTTGTCCGTGTCACCCCTGTCTGGCTGGTATCTGTAATCATTCTTAATACAATCATTAACTGAGAAAACAAGCTGGCTCGTGTAAAAGATAAACAAATTAACGAACATCTTCTGCTTGGAGAAGAATATAATTGAGATTCTGCTTGTCGCCTACCAATCATATACATATTTATTTTATGAATTTATCGTGATTGGATGAAACTTTACAACGCACCGTGAATTTTTGATGCATTTTTTGTACTTGATTCATTACCATTATATTTCGTATGGTTTGCGTATTAATCTAATCTAATCTAATTTGAGTTGCAAAGATATGAAACATTGGGGATTCACATTACATGCATACTCACAAGCAGACGCGTACACGTTCGCGCTTGCGTATGCCGCATGTGAACCTACAATAAAACAACTAAATCTCAAATAAACATAAACCCTGCAACTCTTGCCGACAGAAATAAATAGCGGTTGATCTGTAATGTTGGCGGCTAGGGTTTTTTTTTAAATAAGAATTTGTTTTCTGTTTAGTTTTTGATGCCCATACATATTATTATTTGTTGGTTTTAAATATGTATTTTTTTGTGCCCTTGCGGTGAACTCACAAAACGACACTAAAAATATTGTCAAATTATTATGTTCCTTGACTTATTTCTGGTATGCGGTTGATCACCCATGCTGTAAAAAACGGTGTCACCCCTGTTTCAGGGAAGGTCAGCAGGAGTTGCAGGGTGTATGTTTATTTGAATTTCGGGTTTTATATTGTTCGTCCACGCGCGGCATGCTTAAGCGCCAATTTATACGTGTCTGCTGGTGAAAATACATATAATGTGAATCTTTAATGTTACATATATTTGCAACTTAGATAAAATTAGATTAGGTGCGGTAAGCTACCTGCTTTTACTCTAGCAACTCCTTTGCCCGAGAGACGTCAGGTAAAGCAAACATAGATCGAATTAAGTAAAAAAGGTTGTATACACACACATTATAATGTGAGAAATAAGCCGGCCGGATGATCCGCCGGGAGAAGGGTGGAATTTCATTATTAATTTACACTGATTTTCTATACGCGAGAGCATAATAATTTTCAGATTAGAAAAAAGCTCTCCACGCGTAAAATTTAATAACGGGCGAAATTGGTGGATGAAAAATTAATCATGTAAGCCAGACGAGAGTTGAAATTATTGATGAAATTTTCTTTAAATAATATTGCACAGGGCTGCCGAGCTCATAGTGATCTTTCTATGATCTAAGCTGCCAAAATACTGTTATGTATATAATCTTTAATCTATAATGTAAGTCGCAAGGATATATTCATTTAAAGCTCTCAGATGTATGCCCACAAACAAACACGTGTAGTTCGCGCTTACAAATGCCGAATGTGTACTTACAAATAAAATACAAACCTCAAATAAACATACGCCCTACAACTTTTGCCGACCTTCTCTGACACAGGGGTGACATAGGTAAAGTGAACCATTTTTTACAGTATGAGTGGTCAGCCTCATACCAACCTATAATTCAAGGAATACGAATAATAAATAACATTTAAGTATATAAAAAAAATAAAACCTAAAAAAGAAATCTATACAAAAAAAGTCAATAATTTCCTATACAAAAAATGTACCCAATTAGTAAACCAACATTACAAATCAACATTACAGATTAGCTGCCACTTATTCCTGTCCTTGCATACTTTTTTTAATTCATCCAGAGTCATAACCTTTTTCAAGCACGTCCTCCTTTTATTATGACTCTGGATATCCCATTCATTCGCTATTTCAGAAATTTGATCCATCCATCTTAAATCTAAATCTAAGCTGCAAAGATATGTATCATTTGAGATTCATACTAAATGCATTCCCACAAGCAGACATGCATAATTTCGCGCTTACACATGCTGCATGTGGACCTACAATATAAAAACCCCAATCTCAAATGAACATAAGCCCTGCAACTCTTGCCGACCTTCCCTGAAGCAGGGGTGACATTGGCAAAGTGAACCATTTTTTACAGTATGGGTGGTCAGCCGCATACCAACCTATAAGTCAAGGAGTACAAGCAATTAATACAATCAAATATATAAAACAAATAAATTCTAAGCAATTAAACCATAAAAAATTAAAAAACTACAACACATATTTTTTTAATTTAAAAGCCTCAGCTTTAACCGCCAGCATTACAGATCAACCGCCATTTCTTTCGATCCTTGCATACTTCTTTCATCCATACTTTATGTAAATAGCAAATACACATAAATACTTAGGTGGTAGATATAACATTTGTAGCTGATGGGACCTGTATATAAGTAGCATTAATTATTATAATACCTAGGGTAAAGATATATAATAGGAAAGTAACTAGCAATCATCACCATTATGTACTCGAAGCTTTTGGAAGACCATTCTCTCGAAGGTTCCAGCAAAATTGACTTCTAGTAACTACTATCGCTGGAGTATAAAAAGCCGCAAACGGCTTGCAGGAGACAGTCTTCATACGACATTCTACTTTTAAACACGAAAGACAGTATAAGTGAACACAAACCATCTGTGAAATAAATGTAAATTGCTAAATAACTGTAAAAGTGAAAAAAAAAATATAACTGTAAAGAAGACCAGTTTTTAATTTGAAGACTATTTGAACCCCTAGAAACATAACAATACATTACATTTAAAACTCATATTAGGTACATACATTCCGATTAGTACACATGTATAAGTTCGCGTTTACACATGTCGAATGTGCACATTTTGAAACAAATTGTCTATGACATTGAATTACAATTTTTGAAATACAAATACGTGAGTAAAAAGCTGTATAAATTTAAATTTGGAATTCCTAACCATAGAGGAGATATTTGAGATCAAAGTGCGGCAATTTCATATGAAAGGACCTAATAGATAGATTATTATAGATATTAACTCGGATTTGGCAAACCGCCAGTTCGAGCCCGGCCTTGTTGTATCGACAATAACTTCGACTCTGGTTCAACAGATGTCATTGCATGCACACAAGCTTCTGCTTTCGCAAAAAGGCCACTTGCTAGACAAAGAAGGCAGTATGTGAAGCGTAACTATATGCCACATTAACTTCCAGATATTTTTTTAAAGCTGGTACAGGCAAGTTTTTTTACAAATTTCATCCTAATATAATCTAATCTAAGTTGCAAAGATATGTTACATTGGAGATTCACATTACATGCATTCTCACAAGCAGACACATACAAATTCGCGCTTGCACATGCCGCATGCGAACCCACAACACAAAAACCAAATCTCAAATGGACATACACCCTGCAACTCTTGCCGCCCTTCCCTGAGACAGGGGTGACATTGGCAAAGTGAACCATTTTTACAGCATGAGTGGTCAGCCGCATACCAACCTTTAAGTCAAGGAACATACACGACAAATTACATTTTTTAAATCAATAAATAATACTATCTATGGACATTAAAACTAAAACAGAAAACCAATTCCATTATCTAGGTTTTCAGCAGTAACTTCCTGAATGTTCATTTTAATCCAAACAAATTCCAATTGAATAAACCGTAGCCGCCAACATTACAGAACAACCGCCATTTCTTTCTGTCCTTACATACTTATTTAATTTCCTCAAGAGTCATAATCTTTTTCATACAGGCTCTTCTTTTATTTTCACAAATCTATTTAAAGAAAAGAAAATAGCACATTCGTATGTATATTTGTACTAGCAGTACCCGGCGTGTTTCACTACGCCATTTGGGCATGTGGTATCAATTTTTTTCTACAGATAAAAGAAAAGACAACAGGATCAAAAAAAAAAGTGTGCTAATCGGAATCAAGCTTCACACAATTTATCTCTAGGTTAATCTTCACGTTTTCTAAAAAAAAAGGTCTAGGTACAACTGTTAAGCAGCAGAGCCAAGCATAGGGAAAATCGATTGCGGTGCTCCATTTATATTTAAGATAAAAAAATCGGCTATGTAACGTCACTCATCTAATCTATTCTAAGTTGCATGGATATAATTGTTACATTTGGAATTCACATTAAGTGCATGCCCACAAGCAGACACGTATAAGTTCACACTTGCACATTCTGCGTGTGAACCTACAACATAAAAACCCAAATCTCAAATGAACATACACCCTGCAACTCTTTGCTGACCTTCCCTGAAACAGGGGTGACATTGGCAGAGTGATCCATTTTCTATTTATAGTTGGTCAGATGCATATTGACCGATACAAGAAAAGAATATAAACAATAAATTAAATTTTATAATCATACAATTAAAGAACTAATCTATAAAATTCACTATACTCTTTGAGCAAAGTGAAGAAATAAATGTATTCCAAACAATCAGGAATATTTTTCAATGTAACCGCACTGTGAAACGCATGCAGTTGGGGAAAATGCTTTATACAATATGATGCACTTAAGTGTTTTTTCAACTATCTCCATAAAAGTGTTTAATTTATGTTGAATTTTTGACTCCCTGTCCTGTCTTTATCCCGGCCAAGTGAATTCACATTTTTTCCCCACATTTAAAATGTGCTCTATCCATTATTTTAATAAGTGAAAGTTTTAGGTAGTGCACACGGAACATTTTCTATTGACAACAAAATTGTAAGTCGCACGGCCGGGTTAGGTAAAAGGCAAACATTTTGTTTATCTTGGTTGCTTTGGACCATTGTCACATAGAAGAAAGACGTTTAACCGCCGAGAAAAAAACGATCTTTAAATTTGTGGTGAGTATATAATTTTACAGAAATGCGTTTTTTGAAAAAACAACTATATTATGTATATTTTAATTAAAAGTATGTTTCAATAAAAGGTTTTAATAATAATAAAATATTTCAATATGGTCTTCTAGTTGTGACCTACGAACTTTCGTTTATCGTATTTTTTATAAGTGCGGGATATAAAAGCTTTCTTACATTTCTAAAATTCAACTTGGAATACTTGAATAACATTTTTTAATTTGGAACTTTTGTCTAGGCCAGGGGTCGGCAACCTTTTGAGTCGGAAGAGCCAAAAAAAAAATTACAATTTACAAATTTCAAAGTTTTTCCTTGACTTATAGGTTGGTATGAGGCTGACCACCCATACTGTAAAAAATGGTTCACTTTGCCAATGTCGCCCCTGTTTCAGGGAAGGTCGGCAAGAGTTGCAGGGCTTATGTTCATTTAAGATTGGGTTTTTATATTGTAGTTCCACATGCGGTATGTGTGAGCGCGAAATTATGCGTGTCTGCTTATGGGAATGCATTTGATGTGAATCTCAAATGATACATATCTTATTTTGGATTTGGATTTGTAAAGAGCCACAAATGTTTTTTTGCCAACAATAAATAGCGTCGATGGGGCGGGGGGAAGGTGGGGGGTGAAAAGCGAGTACAAGTAGCGGAGAGATCGTTAATCGATTCAGAACGATTTAGTTTTTTTCGATCAGAAGTATAATTATGTGTTTTTTTTATATTTGCGTATGAAGCTAAAGAGCCGTAACTTCACACCCAAAGAGCCGCATGTGGCTGGTGAGCCGCAGGTTGCTTACGCCTAACCAAACCGATATCGATCCACCATATTTGTAAAAAGTCCGGTCTATAGCTTAGTTGGTAGAGTAACTGTATTCCATGCCGAGATCTCGAGTTAGAATCCCACTGAAGTTGTCAGAAATTATTTCTCGTTTCAGTGTTTATTTCTAACCCAAAATAAAATACCAGCAAGGCTTACTCAGCCTTCATAAGAAATGAGTGTCAAGCCACTCAGGAGCTGAATAACATCCATTTCAAGTTGGCGTAAAGTAAAAGTTACTGGGTTGTTCATTTTAGATTTGGATTTTAAATTATGAGTAGGTACACATGCAGCATTTGTAAGCGTGAACTTACATGTGTCTACTTGTGAGCATGCATTTTATATGAATCTTTAATGTAAATGTATATTTGCAACTAAGATTATGTATTGTAGTTGAATATAATGGTCTTCTTCTATTGGGTGGTTTCAAAATTTACCGACCTCGTTGCTGAAATATTGAGAATTGAGAACCATTGTTTATTTGATCACCATCAAACATCAAACATCACAGGATTCATTCTAAAAATATGTTACATGTTTCCTGAAAATTTCGTCAAAATCGGATGAGCGGTTTATGAGTATAGGGAACATACATACTGTAGAGTTCCCCCCCCTCCTACGAAGTAGATGGAAATGGGGAGATCTTCTCTCTCAGAGAGATTGTTGAAGATCCTTTAGTCCTTGGTCCATGATGAAGGTGAGGGTAGATCAGAGATCTAGGAACGCTGGTACTGCTCGTACTGGAACTGATAATGCTGGTGCTGGTAATCCCTCGCTGATGGGGAATATCCCTCGCTGCCTCCTCTGAGGATCGTCGTTTTAGTATTGGCCAATTGTGTGATCGTCTAGCTAAGGTTAGGACTCCTCGTCGCGTGGAAGAATATGAAACGGAACGTTGTGTAAATTTTTTGTTTTACCGTTTCAAAATCTACTTTAGTGGCAAACCCAAATTCGTTATCGTTTGGTGTGGAACGTACGCATTTTCTAACTAAATTGTAAATTCAAAATTATAATTAAAAAGCTTACGAGATTTAAGTTCCGTGTAATGCAAAATGACTATATGATATTAAAACCGATTTTAAAACAAGTGACTTTCATTTTTAATGGGATTTTGTTTTCTGTGAAATTACTAGAACCCGCTCTGGTAAGGTCACGGCGTATAGAAAAAACACGGCAGTCAACGTATTCAAAGGCGTATACAAAATGAGGAACAAGGAAAAAAGGGGGGACGCAGATCGCGAAAAGTTAATTGATGTGTTAATTTTGTTAGTCTTTTTATTTGACAGATTACATAAATTTACAAAATAACATTATAATAACAATATGAATAAATTACATTGTGCCTAAATGTATTACGTATAATATATTTATAATGATATGCAAAATCTACCTCCACCCACCCCATATTTACTTTAATTAAAATCCCACCTCTAAGTAGAAAATCTGCCTGCTAGCTCCAATGGAGAAGTCGGGGACTTGCGACCCCGAAGTGAGATTAACCGATCGGTTTACAAGCTTGACGCTCTCTCTCTTCTACCAAAGAATCGTCACAGGACTTTAGCACGCTAATTTTTGGAAAAAGGAAAGGAAGTCTTGTCACCAGCTTCGACTAAGTGTTACCCCACTGGGTCGGATATTTCAGCATTCCCGTTACCAAAACTTAACGCGCGCCTACTCCATACTCTATTCCAAGCTGCTTCTGTTAGGGAAGACAGCTTCTAATTTACCCCATCATTCCACCAAAATTCGCAATACCATGGCACCGTCTGATGCTCAGCAAGTCCGGCCAAGTAGACCCGAGACAGATGCCAAAATAAAGAAAACCTGGCAAAACAATAATTGTGGAAATATCTACTCCATAACCTGTTCCTGGTGCACCTCAATATCGGGAAAACCCGATATGGGTGGAAGACCCGAAGCACAGACTACGAAAGACCTTTCCACATCCCCATAAATAATGCCTTAACCAATCGAAATTCGAATGGTAGAAAAATAATTGTGCAAACCGCTTTACTCACGGACAGGAACACGCCACTGGTTTTAAGTTTGTATTAATGTCGCGACATTAGTTATTTTTAGTGCAATCAGCTTAAGTAATTATTTTCTCCCGGCAGCATCTCAGGTCCATTATCAGCTCCATCCTCACACAAACACCCACAAATCAAATATTAAACAGCAATTTTCAGATTTTATCTAGAAGAGACGCGTCACCTCCAGGAAACAGATCGAAACTGAATTCAACCCAGCAATGGAGTTGTCAAAGGACAGCTCAAGGTTTTTTTATGAGGGTACCTTTTTTGTTCCAAGTTTTTAAGTACCATAGAAAGATATATTATACTTTGTATAGAATTACGGATGTATAAACGAATATAGATGGAGTCAGATCTTTACAATACATACATACATACATACATACATACATACATACATACATACATACATACATACATACATACATACACACATCCTTCTTTATAGATATAGATAGATAGATTGCATTCCATGCCGAGATCTCGAGTAAGAATCCCACCGAAGTTGTCAGAAATTATTTCCCGTTTCAGTGTTTATTTTAAACCCAAAATAAAATACCGGCAAGGCTTAGTCAGCCTTCATAAGAAATGAGTGTCAAGCCACTCAGGAGCTGAATAACATCCATTTCAAGTTGGTGTAAAGTAAAAGTTACTGGGTTGTTCATTTTAGATTTGGATTTTAAATTATGAGTGGGTACACATGCAGCATTTGTAAGCGTGAACTTACATGTGTCTACTTGTGAGCATGCATTTTATATGAATCTTTAATGTAAATGTATATTTGCAACTAAGATTATGTATTGTAGTTGAATATAATGGTCTTCTTCTATTGGGTGGTTTCAAAATTTACCGACCTCGTTGCTGAAATATCGAGAATTGAGAACCACTGTTTATTTGATCACCATCAAACTTCACAGGATTCGTTCTAAGAATATGTTACATGTTTCCTGAAAATTTCGTCAAAATCGGAAGAGCGGTTTATGAGTCTATAGGGGACATACATACATACATACATACATACATACATACATACATACATACATACATACATACATACATACATACATCCTTCTTTATAGATATAGATATACGCCATTGTGGCCAAGAAAATGAAACGTTTGTGTATTTTATTATAAACTCGGAAAGTTATTTAATTGTCCAATTTGTAATTTATCGCTGGCATCTGTTGTTGAAATGTCAAAATTAATAATCATTCCGAATCTGTTTTGGTTGGCGGGAACATTCCCGGAATGGAGAAAGTTAAATTGAAAGAGAAAATAAAGTCGGCACTGCCACTCATTCAGTTTTTCTTAGACAATCTTACCCTCTGTACTTGATGGAAAAAAATATGTATGTGAAACAGAAATAATATGCATTTGAATTTTGTTGAAAAAAAAGTTTTAGTTACTCCCGCGTATTTTGGACGAGACTGTTTTTGCGATGGTATTAGTTTTTTTTATTTAATATATCATACCCGGTCGATAGCTCAGTTGGTAGAGTGCTTGCATTCCATGCCGTAAGCTCGGGTTCGAATCCCGCCGAGGGTGTCAGAAATGATTTCTCCTTTCGGTGTTTATTTCAAACCCCAAAATAAAATACCGGCAAGGTTTACCCAGCCTTCATAAGAAATCAGTACCAGTTCTCTCGGGAGCTGGGAAACCCCCACTTCAAACTGAAGTGGTTGGCGTAAGGCCGGCCTCCTTACCTGTAAAATTAAATAGGTTCAACTCGCCACATGCGACCCCTTCGGGGCTAACGTGGCAAGAAGTTACACTTTTTTTTGCGTATATATTTTTTTGTTTGAACATTATTTTCAAATCAAATAAAAAGATTTTAACACTTAGCAAGTCAAACAAAAACTTATGTAGGTATACTTTAACACATAGGTTTGTGAAGAGGAATGCAATTCACCAACCTATTTGTCCAGGCCAGTTGTCTTCATGCGGAAAGCAGAAGCTTGTGTGCATGCAATGGCATCTGTTAAATCAGGGTCGAAGTTATTGTCGATAGGACAAGGCCGGGCTCGAACCGTAGGTTTTCCAAATCCGACCGATTCTATAATTAAAAAAAATAAAATAAAGTATGTACGAATGAAATTTTACTAGCATTACCTACTGTTATTCATGAATCCGTTATCTTTTTTGGAGCGTGATTTTTTTACATACAGTGATACCTCAATATCCGAGTTTAATTCGTTCCGTAACCTTGCTCGTATGTCAATTTGCTCGTATCTCAAAGCGATTTACTTTAAAATGCCATTAATCCGTTACAGCCCCAAAAATCCCAACCCCAATTGTGTTTGTTACGTGTTTTTGAATAAGAAAAATGTATGTATATATGACAAATATTGTATAAAAACATGATAAAAAATAATTTTAGAAAAAAAATCTGGTTGTTGTAAAGTGTACATACCAGTGGCGAAGGGTGCCATACAACTCGATTCCCATCGGTTTCCTTTTAAAATGAGGCAACAAAGAAGCTAAAAAATATAGGCACAAAGTAATAAAATACATTTAAAACCAAAGAAACAATACGTATTTTTTCCCCATTGGAACCATGCAGTCTACTTCTAATCTAATCTAATCTAAGCTGCAAAGATATATATCATTTAAGATTTATACTAAATGCATTCCCACAAGCAGATATGTATAATTTCGCGCTAACACATACCGCATGTGGACCTACAATATAAAAACCCAATCTCAAATGAACATAAGCCTTGCAACTCTTGCCGTCCTTCCCTGAAACAGGGGTGACATTGGCAAAGTGAACCAATTTTTATATTATGGGTGGTCAGCCGCATAACAACCTATAAGTCAAGGAACGGAACAAGGAACTTCTTTATTATCATTTTTGCCTCATTTTAAAAGGGAAACCGATGGGAATCGAGTTGTATGGCACCCTTCGCCACTGGACTACATTCATATTTGTATTTTGGTCACTTCGATGCAACTTATACACAACTTAACTGCTACTGTATGCTTCATTTAAGTAACTGCTTTTCTCTTCACCTCACTTTGCCCTATAACCGGATTCAAAAAAAGATCCAAGGAGGTTTGTTTTTTTCTTAGACCTTTGTAAATAAGTAAAAGGCATATATATATATATACAAGGATAATTTATTTATAAGGTACACATAATTGAAGAGCGCCGTTTTTGTGTGTGTCACACCTCAAGGGCCCTCTCAAATCACGGATAAGATTTTTTGTAAAGATGCGTCTTTAGTGCTCCTTTAAAGACACCAACAGTTTCTGCCTTCCTCACATTAGGTGGTAGTCTGTTCCACTCCATTGGGCCCGCAAACCGGAAAGCACGGTCCCCAAAATTAGTGCGTGTCTGACGTAACGGCTGGACTAAGTCAACCACCCCACACCCTACAGATCTGAGAGTTTGGCGTCTCAAATCTATCTCAATAGGTGAGAACATGTCAGACAGGTATGAAGGAGCCGTACCATTGACAGCTTTGTAAACCATCAAACAAACACGGTAGACCACCCTCTCCGGAAAACGAAGCCAATGCAGTTCTTTCAACAATGGAGTAATATGATTAAATTTGGACATCCCGAAAATGAGTCTTGCTGCAGAGTTCAGCACAGATTGTAGTCGGCTGAACTGTTTTTTCGGCTGACCTATATACAGCGTTGAGCAATAGTCAACCCGAGACATCACAAAAGCGTTAACCAGGGTCCTGACCGCCCCTGATGGTAAACATCTCCTGATTGCCTTAATCTGGCGAAGTTCAAAAAACGAGGAGGATACCGTGTTATTCAACTGCTCTCCCATTGTGGCTCCCACTCTGGCATGTGCCTTATAATAGCTCCGATGCACGACCAGCTGCAACTTTTTCGGGGTGTTTCTTTTTCACGTTGCTCGTATTTAAAATTTCACTCGTATCTCAAAACAAAATCGCGTTCACTCGAGAACTCGTATCTCAAATAACTCGTATGTTAGGGCACTCGTATATTGAGGTACCACTGTATTTGCCACACAAATAATAGTTTACATGTTCATATACTCTCTCAGCCAGCGTACATTTTCCGATTATTTATCATTCCCTTTTATGTACTTTGTGAAATATTTCGCGAAATCCTCTCCACGTATGAAAAGCTTACCCCAATTCATGATTTTAATGCAACCTGTTAAAAATACATCGGAATGTTTGAAACATTTTTCCATCGGAGTACAGTTTAAAATTGGAAATAAGCTTTCAGTTTAACTATCGGAAAAAGATTTTACTAAAATTTATTTGATGAAATCTGAGTGAAATTTAGATATTAAAATATATGTACAATCACACAATTACAAAGGACGTGATTTTTTTTTCAGAAATCCTTTAGAGTTATACCATTGTATAATCGCAGCTTTTTATCTGCCAACGTTTGAAATAAAAATAACGCTAGTTCGTCAACAATGCAAAATTATGCATTATTAAAAAAATACATATAATCTTTTAAAAAAAACTGTTTTTTTTCAATTTACTCATTGCCTAAAATGTTTCGCAAAAAAATTTGATTACTGCATAAAACCACAAAACTAAAAAACATTCAAAAATATTAATTGTTAATATTTAAATCTGTTAGGCAAATTTTTTAGGGAATTTCATGCCTCTTTACTAATTCATTTTTAAAAAGCTTATACAATTGAAATTAGTTGGGTGATTTTTTTTTACACAATTTATTTCAGATGCGGTTCTCACACAGAGTCACATTACACCTTCACAATACAACGGTCAGTTTGCTTCTCTCTGGCCACAGAGGGCTTTGGTCCTTATTTGTAGTAATACTAAGGATAATTCTAGAATTATTTAAAATTTTGCGAGACTTTATTAGAACATCAAACATTCGAGCATTTACGAATAATACAGACGTCAAATAAAAATTGTATAAGTATCTAATTTCACAGACTTTATAAGACAAAAACACAGACATGCAAACACACAATAACATATTCATAACAATATTTACTATTAAAATCAGGGATTTGTACCGGTCCGTAGTCCAGTGGTAGCACTTCGGACTCTAAATGGAAGGTTGTGGGTTCGAATCCCGGCGGAGCGTAACCATTTATATTTTCAAATTTGCTCTTGGTTGAAGAATTCATAAACCTTTACCAATGACCGATCACCAAAGGTCCATCCAGCCTTACAGCAACTGGGTCTTGCTTGAGAATTGGCGCCTTGTAGCGACAACCAAGCTCGTAAAAAGTCCGGTCAATAGCTCAGTAGGTAAAATGCTTGCATTCTATTCTGAGAGCAAGGGTTTGATCCCCACCGAGGGTGTCAGAAATGATTTCCCGTTTCGGTGTTTATTTTAAGCCCAAAATACAGGCTTACTCAGCCTTCACAAATAAATAGTACCAGCCTTTTCGGGAGCTGGAAAACCCCCATTAAGACTGAAGTGGTTGGTGTAAAGCCGGCCCCCTTACCCGTAAAAAAAAATAGGTCCTGAATCGCCATTTAAAAAAATGTAATTTGTCATGTATGTTCCTTGACTTATAGGTTGTTATGCGGCTGACCACCCATACTGTAAAAAAAAAAATTGGTTCACTTTGCCAATGCCACCCCTGTTTCAGGGAAGGACGGCAAGAGTTACAAGGCTTATGTTCATTTGAGATTGGGTTCTTATATTGTAGGTCCACATGCGGCATGTGTTAGCGCGAAATTATACATATCTGCTTGTGGGAATGCATTTAATATAAATCTTAAATGATATATATCTTTGCAGCTTAGATTAGATTAGATTAGATTAGAATCGCCACATGCGACCCCTTCAGGGATAGCGCACGCAAAAAGTTACACTATTTGTGTAGGTTAGTTGGGTTGTACAAAATGTACACGGATGGTAGAAACTTATTATCCTGTTGTATCAGCTTTGCCTTGATGTGATTATTTGGAATAATGCGGCTTTAATTTACCACATGCACCTATGAACTATTGCGTAATGCAGCTCAGAGCGGCTACGTCATTACACTGTTATATTGGATACACTGTTTATGCATTAGAATGTAAAATGATTAAAATCATCCTGACCATTAGGGGTGTGCTAACAGAAATTCTTTTCCAAATCCATGAGATATTTTAAGTATAGTTTTAAAGATTTGGGTATTAATAATGATCATTCATCCCTTTGCAGTCGATCTCAAAACTATGAGAACTTGGCGTTTTCATGACTCATTCCTTTGCCAAACTGCCCGTTTATGGAATAGTCTACCAGTATCTGTGTTCCCTTCCCAATTTAATCCGGTTTTATTCAAAACCAACATCAATCACCACTTCCTTGCAGCGCCTCACGACAGAACCAAGAACTCAAGCAACACCTCTGCGGCACCCTTCCAGGGTGACATAGAACCCCAAGACTCGCAAGAATTGGGGAGCCTCCCGCACAGGATTCCTTAAAAAAAAAATGTAAAGTCATATCTTCTCAAACGATGCTATTCTTAGACATTTTAGTCGCCCGTTGAGCCCACGCTTTGACAAACTAATGATACATTTGTATGAAGATCTGTCAATTCAAGATGGCTGATTCGTCTTCATACAAATATTGACAAAATTCGGTAGGTAAGAATGATTGTAGTGATGAAACTTCCAGCGCGGGCATCATTAGTTTGTCACAGCGTGGGCTCAACCGACGACTTAAATGTCTAAGAATAGCCCCGAAAGAGTTTTAAGTTAAAATAAATTGATACTTTAAGATCAGTTAATAAACTGTTAGTGTTTACATCCCCTTGCCTTTTTCTTGATAAAACTTAACCCTACGCGCTGATAGGTCGGCGTTAGAAGACGCACCGGCTCGGGCAAACTATGATGTTGTCGAGAATATTCTATGTGTTTTTTTTGTGAATTCTGCGAGCCTGTCGAAATCAACGAAAATATGTTGAATTTCAAGTCTCATCAAAACAGTGTTATGAGTCAAAAATATATGTAAACCTTATTGAAATCAAAATTGAATATCTACAAATGGTTTCACAAACACACCGTTTGCATCGTGAGTATTGTCAACAAGTAAACAAATCTCTGTATACATTCTGTTCTATTGATAGAATTTCTGTAAAATATATAAAAAATAAAAAAAGTCAATAGTTCTTTTTATTAGTAATTATAATAGTTTTATGAGTAATTTTTATTAGTATGGGAAATAAGTTTGAAAAAGATGGAAGAATGACAGGTGAATTTGAAAGATGAATAATGAAAGGCAGGTGCGTACTGGGTGCTAACGCTAGCATCGCCAAGAACCAGAATCTTTCAAAAAAATGTTCGACTCGCGGTGCACGGTGGTATACTAGTGCCCACTCTGATGTATGGAAGTGAAGCCTGGACGGTGAGTGAAAGTGAGATTAGTAAAGTCCATACAGTGGAAATGGACTACTTAAGAAGTATGATTGGAAAAAGACGGAGTGATAGGGTGAGGAATGATTTTGTTAGAGAGGAATGTGGTGTAAGAGAAAGTGTGAAAGTAAAGATTAAAAGAAGTATACTTAGATGGTTTGGACATTTGGAGAGAATTTATGAGGAAAGACTGACGAAGAAAGTGTATGCTGCAAAAATTGATGGGTGTCGTGGAAGAGGAAGACCGAGAAAGGTATGGATGGACCAAATTTTCGAAATTACGAGTGAATGGGATATCCAGAGTCATAATAAAAGGAGAACTTGTATGAAAAAGGTTATGACTCTGGATGAAATGAAAGAAGTATGCAAGGACAGGAAGAAGTGGCGGCTAATCTGCAATGCTTATTTGTAATGTTGGTTTATTAGTTTGCTACATTTTTTGCAGAAGAAATTTTTGACTTTTTTTGTATAGATTTATTTTTAAGATTTTATTGTTTTTTTTTATACTTAAATGTTACTTATTACTCGTATTCCTTGACTTATAGGTTGGTATGAGGCTGACCACCCATACTGTAAAAAATGGTTCACTTTGCCAAAGTCACCCCTGTTTCAGGGAATGTCGGCAAGAGTTGCAGGGCTTATGTTCATTTGAGGTTTGGATTTTATTTGTAAGTACACAATCAGCATTTGTAAGCGCGAACTACACGTGTTTGTTTGTGGGCATACATCTGAGAGCTTTGAATGAATATATCCTTGCAACTTAGATTATAGATTATATTAAAAAAATAAGCTTAGAAACTCCCAATTCCTAACTATTATAACAATTTGCTCTTCGCTGGGGTGAAAAACTCATAAACCTTTACCAAAAACCGGTCATCAAAAGGTCCATCCAGCCTTACAAAAACTAGGTCT
Source organism: Agapetus fuscipes (assembly GCA_951799405.1). NCBI lineage: Eukaryota > Metazoa > Arthropoda > Insecta > Trichoptera > Glossosomatidae > Agapetus > Agapetus fuscipes. The sequence continues at coordinate 5,737,971 of OX637332.1, forward strand.
TGCTTGAGAATTGGCGCTTTCCACAGCGACGACCAAGCTCGATACACACAAAAACAGCGCTCACCAAATAAATCAGCCAAATTTTTTTTTTTTAATTTAATTTAATATTCAATCTGTGTCTAAGCTTTCGTTTCAATGCAACCCTATTTTGTATACTGGTTATAACAAAGCATTACTGGTTAGTTTTCCTGTCAATAAGGGACAAAATTGATCGCAGAATATAACCTGTTCAAACAGAGAAATTCATTATATTATTCAAATGAGCTGGCTTGCAATTTTCACCTTTAGGCTCGAAATGCGTCACATCAAAATAACATGCTAAATCAAATCTCATCAATAATCTACGTGCACAGTATTGAACATTTTTACTTGTACCAGTATATTGTATAAAGCTGGGGCATGACTTGCGGTACACAATGGCATATTGTTACCGACTTTGATGTATGGAAGTGAAGCATGGACAGTGAATGATAGCGAAATGAGTAAAGTATGTACGGTGGAAATGAAGCATTTGAGAAGTATGACAGGAAAATCTTTGAGGGATAGAGTTAGGAATGAATGGGTAAAAAAAGAATGTAATTTGAAAGAGGATGTGAAAGTTAAAGTACAAAAGAATGTGATGAGATGGTTTGGGCATGTGGAAAGAATGAAAGATGATAGACTGACAAAGTATGTATACAAAGAAAGTGTGAAAGGAAAAAGAGGGAAGGGACGACCGAGAAAAGTATGGAGTGATTAGATTGAGGAGATTGTGAAAGAATGGGATATACAAAGTGAGCGTAAAAGAAGAAAATGCATGAAAAAGGTGATGGATATGAAGGAATTGAAAGAGGTATGTCAGGATAGGAAAAAATGGAGGCAACTCTGCAGAGGCTCTGGCCACCCCTAGCGGAATGGCGACAGAGTTACAGTTACAGTTACAGTTACAGTATGACTTCGGCATTTCGATATAGCGAAGAAAAGAGAAGGATGCATTGAAAGTAGCCAAGTGCGAGGGAGACAGATAATAAATTAATTCAATTAAGAAAACCGCCGCTATGGGTGCTAATCAAATACAACATTTTTTGAAACTGAAATAAATATTGTAAATGGTAAAATACCGGCATGGTTGAGTACAGCTTTCACAAGAAATGAGCACCAGCCCCTCAAGAGCTGAAAAACTCCCCCTTCAACTGAAGTGGTTGGCGTGAAGCCGGCCCCCTTGCCTATTAAAACAAATAGGTTAATTCACCAAAGGTGACTCCTTCTTGGAGAAAGCGTTAAGAAATTACACTATATGTGTAGGTTAGTAGCATTTAGATAAGTTTCGTAAGTTTCCATATATATGTAGATACATACAAGACAGGTGTAAGGAGGGTTTGAGCATATTATTATCACACTCAACTAAAATAAGTGTGTCTCTTTCATATTTTTTTTTTTATGAAAAACATATGTATGTTTGTTATGTTTTTAAATTAAAATTTGTTTTCTGTTAGTTTTTCATGTCCATACATGTTATAATTTGTTGATTTAAAAAAAGTAATTTGTGATGTATGTTCCTTGACATATAGGTTGGTATGCGGCTGACCACACATGCTGTAGAAAATGGTTCACTTTGCCAATGTCACCCCTGTTTCAGGGAAGGTCGAGTTGCAGGGTGTATGTTCATTTGAGATTCGGGTTTTTATATTGTAGGACTACATGCGGCATGTTTGAGCGCGAACTTAAACGTGTCTGTTTTTGTAAAAATGCATATAATGTGTATCTCTAATGTTATTTATATTTTGCAACTTAGATTAGATAAGATATGAATTTACACTTTGCAAAGCCACTTCATATCATTTTGAAATGAATTTGATGTAGAGATTATATCTCACATACAAAAGTTGTATAAAACTTCACCGCGACTTTTCAATTCAGATTATTTGATACGAAATCTTCGTAATAACGTTTTTACTTTTCATCCCAAAAAAGTAATTATAACTTATTTTTGTACAACTTCAAATGTTTACTTAATACAAAAGTTAAATAAAATCTGACTTTAATGTTAAATATTTTATTTTTCTTAGATACAATGAAGTTAACGCAACTAAGCTACACATATAGTGTAACTTTATGCCTACGTTATCTCCGAAGGAGCCTGTGTGGCGGTTCGGGACCAATTTATTTTTACGGGTGAGGGAGTCAACCCCACGTGAACCACTTTTGATGATGTGGGGGTTTCCCGGCTCCCGAGGGGGCCGCTTCTCATATCTTGCGAATGCTGTTAAAGGTTGATTATTGAAAGCTAAGCACCCATCTAAAATCTGAGTTGCAAAGATATATTAACATTTAAAGGTCATATCAAATGCATGCCCACAAACAAACACGTGTGATTCGCGCTTACAAATGCTGAATGTGTACTTACAAATAAAATCCAAGCCTCAAATGAACATAAACCCTACAACTTTTACATCCATGCTATAAAAAAATGTTCACTTTGTCAATACTACCTCTGTTTTATTAAAGAGTGACACGAATTACACGTTTCCGCCAGCCTCATACCAACTTATAAGTCAAGGAACAAAAGTTATAAAATTTGAAAGTGGCTATATAATTACAAAATTATCAGGTGGCCAAATAATTACTAAATGGTCAAGTGGCTACAAAATTACCACCTGAAGATGCAAACGCAATGTTTTTGAAACGATCGTGAAATTTAATATCTGGTCCGGTCAGTCCGGTCGATAGCTCAGTTGGTAGAGTGCTTGCATTCCATGCCGTGAGCTCGGGTTCGAATCCCGCCGTGGGTGTCAGAAATGATTTCCCATTTTGGTGTTTATTTCAAACCCCTAAATAAAATACGAGAAATGAGTACCAGCCCTCTCGGGAGCTTGGAAACCTCCACTTCAACTGAAGTGGTTGGCGTAAGGCCGTCCCCCTTACCTTTAAAAATAAATAGGTTCAATTCGCCACATATGCGATCCCTTCGGAGATAACGCGACAAGAAGTTGCACTATATGTGTAGCTTAGGGGCCGTCCATAAATTACGTCATCGATTTTGGCCGATTTTCGACCCCCCCCCCTTACAATCATCCTATAGTCATTATCTAATGACCCCTCCCCCTCTTGCTGTAATAATGCATGAGCTTAATAATTAATAATGTTATATTACTTACATAATATTTTTTATATTTTGTAGAAATTGGAATTTACAAGAACGACGTCACTTTTGGTACTCGTACATCATTTGCCATCATCCGCAGACCAGACTCCCCCCCCCCCCCCCTTAATGCGAATGACGTAATATATGGACAGCCCCTTAGTTGCGTTTCTTTTTTAGCCGTAATAAAAAACCAAGTAGTTTTTTATTTTTCATCTTTCAAGGAAATTTCTGCTTTGACTTCACAATCATCATGAATATCAGAGCAGACGAGAAAATTATGATAATAATAATATTGAAATAATATTTTAATCCGAGGGGAATGCCTCGTATCCAATTAAAATAATCCAATCGCTGGATGCGAATAATGTCAACGAGAACCAACCTGAGACTTAATTTGAATAAAAAACGGACTGCTCCACGGAAATTATACTAAATAGGAGAAAATATCATCTCACTTGGGATAATACATAAATAAGATAATCATCTGAACCTTGACATTTCATCCCAATTATTTTAATGTGAAATAAATTCAACATGCCAATGTAGCAGTGGCGAAGGGTGCCATACAAGCCGGTTCCCATCGGCTTCCCTTTTAAAATGAGGTAACAAAGTAGTTAAAAAATATAGTTACAAAGTAAGAAAATTGATTTGAAACCAAAGAAACAATACATATTTTTTCCCCATTGAAAACATGCAGTCATTTTTGCCTCATTTTAAACGGGAAACCGATGGGAATCGGCTTGTATGGCACCCTTCGGCACAGCTGAATGTATATAGTCCGATCGATAGCTCAGTTAGTAGAGTGCTTGCATTCCATAACGTGAGCTTGGGTTCGAACTCCACAGAAGGATGACATTAATGATTTCACATTTCAGTGCTTATTTACAACCTGAATTAAAATACCGAAAGGCTTACTCAGCCTTTACAAGAAATTAATACCAGCCCCCTCTCAAGCTGGGAAACTCCACTTTTACTAAAGTAGTTGGCGTTAGATGATGATGATGATGGATGATTTATTTCCGGTGGCGCCGTTTAATGATCACAGACCATCTTAAAGGCGCCTTGGCTCTTCGAAAACAGCATTTTCTAAAGTCCTCTTCTGAAAGTGATGGTGGGCTGGTCAGAGTGAAGGTCGACAGGCAGCTTATTCCAGGCAACTGGCCCGGCTACCCCAAAGCTCCGGCCCCCTTACCTGTTAAAATAAATAGGTTTCACTCTAAATTTGCTACTCCGCGGGAGAACAAGGGAAAAATTCCCTTATATGTGTAGCTTAGTATGATGATGGAATCGAATGTTTTACAGAATTATTTAAACGAGTCGTATTGAATTAAAGCCGACAAATCCCCATACGTAGAAATATAGCTAGACATCTTCATCTCAGGAGCCATAACAAGATATAAAAAGCCTCTATGAGTTAAAAAAAAATAACTAGACGATCTGATCTCAGGATCCATGATATGATATGAAGACTACCTTAAAGAACAAAAGGTGTCCTCATCTTCGAATCCATAATATGATACGAACACCCCCCAAAAGGAGGTCCTTATCTGAGGATCCATGAGGTAATATGAAGACCCCTGTAAAATGTAAAAATTTAGCTAAATGTTCTCATATGTGGATCCATAACCTGATATGAAGACCCCCTAAAAGGAATTAAGATAGATCGAGGTCTTAATCTTAGGATCCTTTATCCGATTAAATTAAAAAACAGATTTGAAGTAGTTTGTGCATAAAAAATCGAATGATATTAATCAGGAAACAGAAGAAAAATAAAATCTTATGTACTATCTTTGCTTCTAACGGGGCTATTTTTAGACATTTTAGCCGTCGGTTGAGTCCACAATTTGACAAACTAATGATGCATTTGTATGAAAACCTTTCAATCCAAGATAGCCGTAAGTGAACAGCTGATTTGTTTTCATAAAAATATTACAAAATTCGGTAGGTAAAAGTGACCGTGCTGATGAAACTTCCAGCTCAGGCACCATTAGTTTGTCAAAGCGTGGGCTCAACCGGCGAGTAAAATGCCTAAGAATATACCCTGTTAAAATTTACCATAGCATCTTCTTAGGGACTTAAAATAAAAAGTGTATCTCTTGCATAGTGCCTTTGTAATCTAATTTGGTGATTGTTGAGTAAGTTGACTGGAGCGCTTACTTTAAAAGACAGTTTTAATAATCGTCTTGCGCCTTACAATGGCGACAACTAATTAAAGGGACAATACGGCTCTCCGGCCAGCTGGATGTCGCGCTGGAAACAGTGGGTTCATTAGAAAAACAGTCGGAAATAATCGTCGATCGCGTACAATGTGCAAGCAGGTATGGTCTCCGAACTTTCAAAATATCCCTCGACTACGTGACGTCACCCAACTATGTATAATCTATCATCTAATAATCAAATATATATCGACACCTTAAAGGTAAGACCATAACTTTGACCCTGATTCAACAGATGTTATTGGGTAATTATTAATTAATAATTTATTTAAAAAAAACAATAATGAATTATTTATTGATGATATCAATACCTGTTTCTGGCCAGGCAGAATAGGCTGGTGAATTGCATTACTCTTCACAAATCTATTTAAAAAAAAACTTAATAATTGAAATATTAAGCTAACATGGGTTTCTCAGATAAATACAATTTTTGTCCTACTGTTTACTAGAGAAAATACTACAAAAGTGTGAAAATACTGTAGAGTAAAAGTTTTTCATGAGGACTTTCTTATAATTAGATCACCTACTATGAGAAGTAACACCGAATAAAATAAATGCTTAAACGACACATGTGACTGCGAGCTAAAAAATGCTGCAATAATAAAAAACCTGAATCCCACATGAACATAGGCCCTGAAAATTTTACCGACTTTTCCTGAAACACTGGCAAAATGAACCAATTTTCAAAGAATGAGGGTCCAGCTTCACACCAAATTTTTAATCAAGGAATGCAAATAATAATAATTAATAAAAAGTGTCGGTCGACAACTTAGCTGATAGAGTGCTTGCATTCCGTGTCGAGAGCTCGGGTTCAATTCTCACCGAGAGTGTCAGAAATACATAATTTAGCGTTTTGGTGCTTATTTTAAACCCAAAATAAAGTAACGGCCAGGCTTATTCAGCTTTAACAAGAAATGACGACCAGCTTCCTCGAGAGCTTGTCGGGCTCCATTGTGTGTGAAAATAAATAGGTTCCACACGTTACATGCGACGCCTTCGTGAGTCACACTTTATGTGTTGCTTACTTGCGTTTAGGTGAATTAATATTGATTTAAAAATGCGAATAATTTAATAATGAACCGACAGCTGTGGGGCGAGTTATTGGCTCTGTCCAAAATCCGTTTCTATGCGAGAGATTAAAGGAACTCCAAGCCTTATCCACGGTTATCGAGTGAAGGGTTGAAGTGGAGAAGGGCTGGGTGGCTCGAGAGGAGGGAGGGGGAGAGGGCTGCCTCATCGCAAAAGATTGTTTTCTTACTGAAGTTTGTAGCAAGTATCCATCATGAGGTGTATCAAGATTGACATGTTTTTTGTGTGCAATTTTTTGAAATTTCAAATCTTGCCTCTTCAGGAGATGCTGTGGATCTGCACTGGCCTTGTAGTGGGTTCACAAATTGCGTTGTAATATTGCGATATTATATTATTTGTAAATAAACAATTTGAAAGAATTTGTCGTGTGTGAGTGTTCCTTGACTTATAGGTTGGTTTGCGGCTGACCACCCATGCTGTAAAAATGGTTCACTTTGCCAATGTCACCCCTGTCTCAGGGAAGGACGGCAAGAGTTGCAGGGTGTATGTCCATTTGAGATTTGGTTTTTATGTTGTAGGTTCACATGAGGCATGTGCAAGCGCGAACTTGTACGTGTCTGGTTGTGAGAATGCATGTAATGTGAATCTCCAATGTAACATATCCTTGCAACTTAGATTAGATTAGATTAGATTAGAAAGAAAATTCTTCATCTTTTTTGACCACGTAATCTGAAGAGACCACACTACAAATGAGGAGGTTCTCCAAAGAATCGAAGGAGGAAGGCACCTGCTCAGGACCTTGTCCGAAAGGCGTGCAAGATGGATCGGCCATGTAATACGACAAGAAGGTCTCTTGCATGCCATAATGGAGGGGATGACCGAGGGCACCAACTCTAGGGGACGCCTACGCCAAGTATCCCTGGAGGACCTGTTGGTGGACGTGCGCTGCTCATCATATGCAGACCTTAAAAGAGCCGCACAAGACAGGGAAGAATGGAGGAGAAGAGTGAAGGAAATTGCTGCAAGCCAATCCCAGGATTGAAACAAGAGAAGAGAAATACATGTGGGACATTCTCAAAAGCTCAAATGCTAAAGAGGATGACTTGAAAGTCGTAGAAAGCGCTTGAGAAAGTGAATAAAGGAACCGAGTACGATCTCTGAAAATACTTTGCGTGTTTTCTTCCAGATGGGAGGAGTTGAAGAGAAATTTCGTGCTTAGAAATTATTAAAGAAACTTTACCATTGGAGTTTTAACCAATACTCACGTGTAATATTATTAAATTATTAGAAAAAATCGATCCGATGGTTGTGACCAACTAACTTTCTATAGAAAGCGCTCGAAGAAAAAAATCAACATGTTTATTATTTAAAAGTACTGTTGCTCTCTTACTAACGTTGTTTAATGGCACGATTTTTTCAAAACAATATAAAATAAGCACTAAATACGGCTCCTTTGTACGACTTATAGTAAAACAAATAGGTACATTGTAATAATTATACGAATTTCCAACGATAATAAATAAAATATGGAAATTATTTTTGCATTTGAATTCAATCGTAAGCCTGATTAGTCACCATGACTTATAAGTTGATATGAGGCTGACCACCCATACTGTAAAAAATGGTTCACTTTGCCAATGCCACCCTTGTGTCAGGAAAGGTCGGAAATAGTTGTAGGGCTTATGTTCATTTGAGGTTTGGATTTTATTTGTCAGTACCATTTAGCATTTGTAAGCCGAACTATACGTGTTTGTTTGTGGGCATACATCTGAGAGCTTTAAATGAATATATCCTTGCAACTTAGATTATATATTATAGATGTCTTGATGATGATTTGAATACCAGCAGAGAGTGTCGTTCGCAATTGAACTTCCCTTTTGGTTGAGTAGCGATCGATGCCGGCAGAGTCTACTGAAAGTGCTGTATTTACATTGGTCGGCAATTAGGGAAAACTTCGCAACGAAAATATTCCGATAAAAGTAATCCTGCAATATGAATTTAAACTGCGTATTTAAATAATAAAATTATTTCATCCCCTCGGGGGGTGCGACTGGGAAACCGGGGGAAAGTTGGCTTTTGAAGGGATCGCCTCGGAAACTTTTAAAACAACCCTCACTCGTGTTTTGAAGGGCTAAGAGTGCAGGTTTTTGCATGCAGTTTGATTTGCATGTACATCATCAGATGATTCAGGAACAGTTTACACCGTAGAGTCATTACTTAACAAAGGGGAGGTTGCTGTTTTATTGTAGCTGATTGGTTGAACGCAATATTTCAAGTGCATGTGAAGGCTACAGGGGAAGAACAAGGAGTGTTAGTTGAAGAAAATGATTAGTAAATTGAAATTTAAAATTTGAAATCAATTTATAAAGAACCGGAAATACCGCCATAAACTGTGAAAGCGATTGTTGTTGCATTATACATTTTGCAGAGCCTTGAATACACATTAGATTTTTTTGTGACCTGCTTAGTGTGGCGCAAGGCAGGTCCATGACAGTAGGCCGAAAAGGATCGTCCAGTGGTGACCCAGGATGTCCAAGTGGGGAGCGGAGAGGCCCCAACTGAGGTGGCTGGACGACATCAAGGGAATTGCAGGCAGAGGATAGCTGAACACAGCAGCTGATAGATAGTAATGGAGAGGGTTGGAGGAGGCCTACATCCAGGAGTGGGCTGAGAAAGGTTTAAGAAGAATAAGGAAGAAGATGTAGTTTGAAAAAAACTGTTTATTTTTAGATTCCTTCTTGACTGAACAAATTTGACGCTGCATTTGCAATTGTAATTTTGTATTTATTAACTACTAGCTGACCCCGCAGATTTTATCCTGCCTTTTTTTTATAAATGAGATTCAATAGTTTTGTGGATTTGTAAATTTGGGAATGGCTGTTCTTCAGAAAATGGAAAAGATGAGCGAAGAAATCTTATTTTGAAGTGATCATTGTAACTATTATAGCGAGACGGCATCGCCCAATAACTTAAAACAATTGATATAAATATTTAAAAATATAAATGGTAAAACATTGTTTTAATTCACTTTATTTTATTTGTTTATGCTCGAATATTTTCGTTTATGCTCGAATATTTATTAAAATTATTTTATAAAAATATATTTGTAACCATTCTGCTCTTGAAGATGCCTCATTAGGCGAAAATATTCGAGCATAAACAAATAAAATAAAGTGAATTAAAACAATGTTTTACCATTTATATTTTTAAATATTTATAAAAATGGACTTTCACTGTGTTAACAGATCAACACTAAAAAATATTTAAAACAATTGAGCTTCATGGACATTATATCAAATGAAGTTGGGCTCATTTAAAGATATTGAAGTACATTGAAGTGACCACCCATACTGTTAAAAATTGTTCACTTTGCCAGTGTCACCCCTGTTTCAGGGAAGGTCGGCAAAAGTTGTGGGGCTTATGTTTATTTGAGGTTTGAATTTTATTTGTAAGTAGGTACACAATCAGCATTTGTAAGCGCGAACTACAGGTGTTTGTTTGTGGGCATACATCTAAGAGCTTTGAATGAATATATCCTTGCAACTTAGATTATAGATTATAGAAGTACTATGGATTGCAGTTATGAAAGATGTTGTAGCCTTTAAAATTTCAGGAGGTGTATATGAAAGTTGTATATCTTTTGTCATTTTCACACTGTAATTGGTATTTTAACCATAATTTTATTGCTTAATACCAATAAAAGAATGCTGTCGTTCTATTGGGCAGAAGGAAACGTTTTCTGTGTACATCTCAAAAATAATTAAATTATCATTTATAGGTTTTAATGATGCTTTAAATAAAGCTAGTTGCAAACGTTGATGTATATTGTATACATATTGATTGATATTAGAAGAAATAAAATCAATACGATAATTTAGGATAGATCATTGTTTTGGATGTCCATATTATTGTTTATTGATTTTAAAAACATAATTTATTGTGTATGTTCCTTGACTTATAGGTTGGTTTGCGGCTGACCACCCATGCTGCAGAAAATGATTCACTTTGCCAATGGCACACCTGTTTCAGGGAAGGTCGGCAAGAGTTGTTGGGCTTAAGTTCATTTCGGATTAGGTTTTTATATTGTAGGTCCACATGCGGCATGCGTTAGTGTGAAATTATGCATGTCTGCTTGTGGGAATGCATTCAATGTGAATCTTAAATGATATCTTTAATATCATACATATCAAGACATATCTTTGCAACTTAGATTTAGATCATTGTGTTTATGCTCCTAAACTTATAGGTTGGTATGCGGCTGACCGTCCATACTGTAAAAAATGGTTCACTTTGCCAATATCACCCCTGTTTCAGGGAAGGACGGCAAGAGTTGCAGGGCTTATGTTCATTTGAGATTGGGTTTTTAAATTGTAGGTCCACATGCGGCATGTGTTAGCGCGAAATTATACGTGTGAGCTTGTGAGAATGCATATTTTGTGAATCCCCAATACCTTTGCCACTTATATTCGGAAAAAATGAATTCCTTTTTTCACGATCTATTGATGATACAAAATTCATATTTTCTTCATGTTAGCTTTGATTTGTTACCTCGTATGGACGATTCGAGCTCAAGTTTGCACATAGAAAGTTGAATATTAAGTAAGAAGATCGAGTATGTAGTAAAACTTGGTTCACTTTTGCCAATGCCCCCCTGGTTTCAGAGAAAGTGGTAGGAGTTTCAAAGTTTATGTTCACATGCAGCATGTGAAAGCATGTACTTACAATGTGCTTACTTTTGGGCATGTATTTAATATGAGTCTAAAATGACAAAATATCTTTGCAACTTAGATTATATGTTTTGAAATGTAATTTGTCGTGTATGTTCCTTGACTTATAGGTTGGTATGCGGCTGACCACCCATGCTGTGAAAATGGTTCACTTTGCCAATGTCACCCCTGTTTCAAGGAAGGATGGCAAGAGTTGCAGGGTGTATGCCCATTTGAAATTTGGTTTTTATGTTGTAGGTTCACATGAGGCATGTGCAAGCGCGAACTTTACGTGTCTGTTTGTGAGAATGCATGTAATGTGAATCTCCAATGTAACATATCTTTGCAACTTAGATTAGATTAGATTAGACGGATCAAAGAAATGTTGAAAGAGCCACCATATGTTTTTATGCAACTTAGATTATAAATCCTCGACTTGTAAGTTGGTGTACAAATTGTTTCACTTCTGCCTGTTTAAAGTTAAGTCAGCATAAATTGCACCGTTGTTATTTGGGATTTGCAGTTGGGTCTTATTTTGAAAATATACATGCATTATGTGTATGCACAAACTAACATGTGTTTCCTTTTGGGCATCCATTCAATATGAACCTTAAATGTGTGCATATATTTGTAACTGAGATTAAAGACTTATTTATTTAATCTTGAACGCTTTTCATGACTTTGACAGTTGAAAAGCTAAATTCCATTTTTTAAAAAAGAGTTCTGTTTGGTACAGGCTGTTGATGAATAATATGATTTTTTATTCCATTTTCAAATTTTGTACCTACCAGTTTATTTTATTAAGTTGATTTTGTTCAACCTCTTACAATATTTCAAACCGAACACATAATGAAATTTGAATATGGAACAAAAATCTGTCAATTAGATGAAGTTGGAAATGATCAATTCCCATATAAAAACGACGTTCAGCATTTCACAAATTTAAACATGTTCTGCGTTATTTTATCAACTTTTTTGTACACTATAACCCTTCCCAGATTACGTACTTTATTCTGAAACGAAAGACAGCCAAAACCGTTTAGTCCTTCACCATTCTATCGCATTACCAACGAACGCTTTTTTGGTTTTATAAGTATAGATATTTTCAACGACGGCCATTGCTTTATTGTGTAAAAAACTGTACATCATTGTGACAGCAGATTGTCATATAGCTAATTCTCATCCAATCTAAAATATTTTTTTTACCGGCTGGCTGCACAAGCTTTGTGATGTGCAAAAAAATACCAGCGATTTATAATACGTCTAGGATTGTCATTTGGTTTGAAACTGCTGCTCAAAAAAAATTTCGACTTTTGAGGAAAACATATAAAATGATCATTTCATAGGTGTTTTGAGCTTACACTGGTTGACACTGTACCGTTTCTTCTCGGAATCTATTGCCGTTGTCTATCGGAGCTAGAGTTGAAGCTTCCTGACGTTTCGCCAATGATGATGATGATGATGATTTATTTATCAGCGCCGTTTCGTAACTCAATGTCACTCCAAGGGCGCTTAGTAGTTTACTGGACGAAAAAGTGTGTCTTCATTCTCTTCTTTAGCTCCTCAATCGTCCTAGAAAGTCTACGACGAGCTTCTTTCACAGTTTCATTAACATTACATCACTTCGACATTCCGCTGAGGAAACCCATTGTAGACATGAGCGAGACATCCAGATGATTAATCTCCAGCTCTCACGGCAACATGTTATAAAACATATTTTTGTTTCTAAAGTATAATCTAATGCTTTTCACTGAAATATTGTTGACATTGATGATAGTTAGACCAGTCCGTATTTCAGTGGCAACACTTTGGAGTCGTAAATGGAAGGTTGTGGGTTCGAATTCCAGCGGAGCACAAAAAAATAATTTACATTTTCAAATATTATCTTCGCTGGGTTGAAAAATTTATTCAATCTTTAGCAATGACCGGTCACTAAAGGTTGATCCAGCCTTACAGCAACGGGGTCTTGCTTGAGAATTGGCGCTTCGTAGCTCATAAAACACCTCTGCGACACTACAACACGTGTCACAAACTCCTAAAGTTTCCTGCACAGGAATTCTTAAAAAAAAAGTTAACTCTTACACTAAAATAAGGGTCAGTTTTGACTGGAGAAGGAGAGAAGAGAAAGAGAAGGCTTTTTTTGGAGAACAAAAATTTTTGAAGGCTAGTGGAAAAGAACACGTGTTAAAATGATCGCGAGTACAAATCTAGCCTCAGCGATCCGAAACTTCGGAAATATTTTATTCATGAACAACCTGATGCGCTTCGAGCCATACAAGACGGAAGCTCTTTTCGAGGAAGCTAGTGCTACTTAAGTCTTAAAAGCATTTAAGTTGACTTGGCTGCATCCATAGACTACCTACCATCAAACAGAACAAAGGAAGTGGTCTTTGTGGCATCAAAGTAACTTGTTGAATTTGTCATTGATATATTTCTCAATATTTTCTCTATTATATTGAAACACGGTGAAACGTGTAATCATGTGCAAGTAGAGTTTTCGATATAAGTAAATAATAATAAAAATAAGAATAATAATTGGACAATTTGTATACAGCGCCGTTTAGTGGCACTAGCCACTCCAAGGGCGCTTTTATATGTTGAAGCTTCTGTTAAACAAATGTGTCTTTAGCAACTTCCTGAAACTACCAACACTGGTCTCTGTTCTCAACTCCAGAGGTAAACTATTCCAGCAGGATGGACCATCCGAACTAAAAGCCCTGTCTCCGAAACCAAAATGGAATCTCGTTACTTTTCTATGAAATAAGAAAAATAATAGATACCTGACACTTGGAAGAACCCTTTAAATGTGGCTTTGCACAAATATTAAGAGAATTTTCACCATGCAAAATGTCTTACCAGCCCATAGTCTCATGTTTAACGCTTGGGACTCGTAAAAGGAAATTTGAGATATCAAATTCCCTGTTTCAGGGAATGTCGGCAAGAGTTGCAGGGCTTATGTTCATTTGAGGTTTGGATTTTATTTTTTAGTACACAATCAGCATTTGTAAGCGCGAACTACACGTGTTTGTTTGTGGGCATACATCTGAGAGCTTTGAATGTATATATCCTTGCAACTTAGATTATAGATATTATTATAGAAGTTATTAATTATTTCAATCTTCATTAGAATGTAAAATTAATCTGCCTCTACCAAAATAATAAATAAAGGTCTTTATTGTTTTAATCAATATGTACATAATAATATTACAATTACAAAAATCTAATTACAATAAATACTCCCCAAAGTAAGCGTAGCTTATGTTTCGGGGAATACCTGTCAAAAAAGTTTATCCAGTTTACAGTCAGCACCTATGTATTATGTTTTGCTTGCAAAATTGGTGCTGACTTTCGACAAAAAACAATGAAGAGGGCTCTTTAGGTGTTATATAAAAAAAGCGCTAATATATTTATGGCAAAGTTTGGAAAAGCGGGTCAAGACAGTTACAACACAACTAAAAAGTGCAACTAAACTACACATATAGTGTAACTTCTTGCCTGCGTTAATCCCGAAGTGGTGATTCGGGCCCTATTTATTTTTACGGGTAAGGGGGCTGGCCTCATACGAGTACCAACCACTTTCAGTTGAAGCGGGGGCTTCCCAGCTCCCGGGGGGCTGGTTCTCATTTTTTGTGAAGCCCGAGTACACCTCGGGATCGAACCCTTGCTCCTATCGAGGAATGGAATTGGCATGGAATGCAAGCATTCTACCAATTGAGCTATCGACCATTTTACGAGCTTGGTCGTCATCGCTACAAAGCGCCAACTCTCTTGTAAGGCTGGATGGAATTTTTGATGAACGGTCTTTGGTAAAGGTTTATTAATTTTTCAACCCAGCGAAGAGCAAACTTTGATAATATAAATCGTATATTTTTTGTGCTCCGCCGGGATTCGAACCCACGACCTTCTATTCACGAGTCCGAAGTGTTACCACTGGACTTCGGACCCGGTTACGAAATAAAAACAGCCTCAAAAAGCACTTAGACCCTGGTTCAACAAATATCATTGATGAATCTTAGTAATCTTTAGTTTTTTATGTCCATGTATATATTGTTATTTTTATTCTTTGATTTTAAAAAATGTAATTTGTCATGTATGTTCCTTGACTTATAGGTTGTTATGCGGCTGACCACCCATAATATAAAAATTGGTTCACTTTGCCAATGTCACCCCTGTTTCAGGGAAGGACGGCAAGAGTTGCAAGGCTTATGTTCATTTGAGATTGGGTTTTTATATTGTAGGTCCACATGCGGCATGTGTTAGCGCGAAATTATACATATCTGCTTGTGGGAATGCATTTAGTATAAATCTTAAATGATATATATCTTTGCAGCTTAGATTAGATTAGATTAGAATCTAATAATTTATTTCAAAATGCATTAAGAAGAACAAAGAATTATCATTTATTGAAAAATGGCATATTTTTTCTTAGTCCCAACTAGGTTGATTAATTGCCGTAATCGTCTCAAAACATTTTTTCGAAAATCAAAAAAAGCTTGTTTATGCATATCAAAGAGTGAGCTCAAATGTCAATATATATACTTGTATTATAATGTATCACAGACGAGGGTTGATCTCATTATACAATTAATAATAAATATATACCGTTGTTTACTTTAATTTTCCGTGAGCGCAAGACTCTGAGGCGGATTAAAACGTTGGCCATACTTAATAATGAAAATCTCGGCTAATTCAAATGGATTATTTTTCGGCCGCGCTACAAATTGCGCTTTGTTTTGTATTTTTTGGTGTTGCTGTGCCGTGTAAGGGATCGCATTCACCCACTTTATCGAACTTAATTCCTAACACGCCCTCGCCAAGAAGGGTCGCCCGCGCAGGGATACTGAACGATGCAATTTAATTGTTTATTTAATCATTAAATATTTCAGTTTTCATCAAGATCATATTCATCATCACACTTCACGCTGAACAAGCCCATTGTAGACATGGGCGAGACGTCCGGAAGCTCCAGCTCCCATAGACCATAGATCCCGGAAAACATCTCTCCAGCACCAACAGCCGGCCGTGTTAAAATCTTATTAAATATTTCAGTCTTATTTTGAAGAGAACAACACATGGCATTGCATCACTTGACAAAACATCGCCTGACGTATTTACAATTATAGTAACATTAGTGTTTAACGAAAACCAATATTAGACGAACCGTTATAAGAGAATATTACAATATTCTCGACGTTTCGTCGACTGAGGATCCATCTAGCGACGTCGACTTGAAATGAAACATAAGTTTTGAGAATTGTGATAGACCGTAACATGAAAATTACCTTCGCTTATAGGTTGGAATGAGGCTAACTACTCATACTGTAAAAAAAATGGTTCACTTTTCCAATAACACCTCTGTTTTAGGGAAGATCAGAAAAAGTTTAGAAAAAATCATTTCTAAGTACACATGCAGCATTTGTAAACGTGAACTCAGACTTCAAAAGCGCTAGAGGAAATAAAATAACTCATGAAGAAAAAATTTGTGTTTAATTTTTTCACTATACATATATTTAAAATTAATCTGTTTCACTTTGTCAATGTCACCCCTGTTTCAGGGAAGGTCGGCAAGAGTTGCAGGGCTTATGTTCATTTGATATTGGGTTTTTATATTGTAGGTCCACATGAGGCATGTGTTAGCGCGAAATTATACATGTCCTCTTGTGGGAATGCGTTTTATAAGAATCTTAAATGATATATATCTTTGCAGCTTAGATTTAGATTTAGAATCTACACAATCTCAATACAAAAAGAAACCCTTTATATTAAATAAAAAAACAATGATATCTCTGCTTTTCTTAACTTGGTGAAGACAATCCACGATGTTTGCATTTGTTTTACGCTTAATTGTTGAGAAGTTTTACGTTACTTGATTGTTTGCAGAATGTAGTAAAAGTTGAGTATGCCTGCTGGAAAAGGACAGGACCCGTTCACCGGGGAAATGTATGGTTTACAAGCAAAACCCCAGTTTATTCATCAGACGGGAGGCCGCGGTACGGGCGGTCAGGCTTAGCGCCGATTATAAGGGACATCCACCCTCATTTGAATCGAGCCTTTGAAAAGTACAACTTTCAAATTTCACCACAATTCATTGTGTCGTATTTGGTTCTTGCCCGAAAACGTTTTTTTTTTTTTGTACACGAAATTAGCTTTTGTTTGTCCGTCGAAACAATGCCTCTCGCCTGTGAATCGAGTGTGGGTGAATTTAATTCGTTCGTGTAGGTACGGCAATAGTGTAGTTGGTAGAATATTTGCATTAAAAATGTCAACGACGATACCATGTTGAAAGCACCGATTCTCATCAGATCACCGAAGTCAAGCAACATTGGGCGCGGATGCTACTTGGATGGGTGACCGCTCAGGTACACCGCGTGTCGTTGGCATCTCGGACAGGTCCGTAGTCCGTAGTCTACTTCGGACTCGTAAATGGAAGGTTGTATATTCGGATCCCGGCGGAGCACAAAAAATATACCATTTATATTTCCAAATATGCTCTTCGCTGGGTTGAACAAAATCAAAAAGCCTTTACCAAAGACCGGTCAATAAAGGTCCATCCAGCTCTACAGCAACTGGGTCTTGCTTGAGTATTGGCGCTTTGTTGCGGTGACTTAGCTCGTACACCTCTGCGGCACTACAACGAGTGTCAGAGACCCCTAGAGTCTCTAGAATCTAGGGAGTCTCCCGCACAGGTGCTAACACATGCTGCATGTGGACCTATACTCTAAAAACCCAATCTCAAATGAACATAAGCCCCGCAACTCTTGTCGACCTTCCCTGAAACAGGGGTGACATTGGCAATGTGAACCATTTTTTACAGTATAGGTGGTCAGCTTTATACCAACCTATAAGTCAAGGAATAATAGATTCAGTTCAAAAATGTCGAAAATATTGTACGTACAAAATCAAAAACGTAATATTATTTTATTTCAGCAGAAGCGAGCAAACAGGATTTATTAAATTACAAAAAAAAAACATTTGTATATTTTTACACAGGCAAATAAATAAAAAGTGGGTGAAAATACACGCACCGTACATACGGGGTACCTGGAAATTTTGAAGTAAATTAATATCTGAGGCCCCACACACACTGAATACGAAAGTGAGTCACTGAATTAAAATTAATATTAATGCGCCGTGCTCGGTCCTCTAAGAACTCGCATATAAATGTTATGTATAATTAATTATTTGCGGCTAAATATAAGGAAAAGAGGCTTCAAATGGGCTGTACTTAGGCAGGCTGATACGTAATCATGGAGGAGGGGAGTATGTTGGAGCTGTGCCTCGACAAACACGCTATTTCCTTCATTAAAAGTTTCTAAGAAAAAAAAACACACTATTTTGTAAGTAGTCTTTTTGGTTTATTTTTTATATTTTTTAGAAAACAAAATGGGATAATTTAAATCGGATAAAATAAATGGGATATTTTTTGTGCTCCGCCAGGATTCGAACCCACAACCTTCCATTCAGAGTCCGAAGTGTTTGTTATGCTATTTTAAAATAACATTGAAAGAACAATCTTGAAGTGTGCAGTGTGTGTTTGTGGGCCGAACGGAGCCGAACGGTTACGGAAGCGGCCGAACTACGCCGTGTGAACTAATCGGGCCGTCGCTCATCAGTTCCCGGCAAGATGTCAACCGATTAAGACGTCGACGACCAAGCACCAAGCGGTGCAAGAGGGGGAATTACAATGGAGCTCCCTCCTCCCCATTTACTAGGATTTCCTGCCAGCAAGGCACCCGCCTTGTGGACCAGAGGCATAGGAGACATAGTGCATAGGAGCGCCCACCCAGGGGCTCCAACGTGTGGAGGCGTCCGCCTCGTGAGCCGCCGCTAGCCTGGGGCGCTGCCCCAGGCCATTCAGTTCGGAACTCCAGTCAACAGAGTAGGGAGTGTTTTAGTGACAAGTTAAGGTCTGGCCATTCCCTTATTTCCCCTTTTCCCCCCATATTACTAAAGTAAATAAACCCTTATTTGTTCATGTTAAACTTATCTCTTTATATACAAACCCTCCCAAAATACAAGTAAGCAATACCAAAGAAAGAACCCCACGCCCTGAGAGTGATGCTGATGAGAGCTAGCCGGATGTAAGTATCCTGGAGGTACCTTTCTATCTAAACATAACATGTTACCACTGAACTACGGACAGCTAATTTTGACTTTTTATGCTACGGCTTTAAACAGTGACTTGGTGCTTCTGCCGAACGATTGCAGCAGGTTTGTCAAGCTCTAAATCTTTTTACGTCTCTGAGTTCCCCCTTGGAGAAGGCGGTAATGCTCATTTCTAAAAATTTAACCGAAGATTATAAACTTTCTTTGCTTTATAGTTGGCAGAAGTTCCTTTTTGGTGCACGTACGAGTTTCATTTATGTCTTATTCTCTACTTTTGATCCTGGATTGGCTTGCAGCAATTTATTTTATTCTTCTCCTCCATTCTTCCCTGTCTTGTGCGGCTCTTTTAAAGTCTGCATATGATGAGCAGCGCAAGTCCACCAGCAGGTCCTCCAGGTATTCTTGGCGTGGACAGTTGGTCTCCTCATTCATCCCCTCCATTATGGCATGCAAGAAGCCTTCTTGTCGTATTACATGGCCGATCCATCTTGCACGCTTTTCGGACAAGGTCCTGAGCAGATGCCTTCCTCCTTCGATTCTTTGGAGAACCTCCTCATTTGTAGTGTGGTCTCTCCAGGAAATTCTTAGTAGTCTCCTATATGACCACATCTCGAAAGCCTCTGGTCTCCGTTTATCTCTTTTGAATAGGCACCATGTCTCGCAGCCGTACATCAAGATAAAAAAATGAAACTTTGTTTTTTCCAATTGAATTTTTACAATACAAAGGACTTCACAGGACGTTCACTGTGTGAACAGATTTACACTTAAAAATATAATTAGGATGATTTATTTAGTGAGCGCTGTTTTTGTGGGAAACACACCTCAAAAGCCCTCTACGAGCTTGGTCGTCGCTGCAGAAAGCGCCATTTTTTTTTGTTACAACTATGCTCCTGAAGCTACCTTATTAGGCGAAAACGTTTTTTTTTTAATAGATTTGTGAAGAGGAATGCAATTCACCAACCTATTCTGCCTGGCCAGAAACAGGTATTTATATCATCAAGTGATAATTCATTATAGCTTATTTTAATGATTTATTAATTAATAATTACCCAATGACATGACAATGAACCAGGGTCAAAATTATGGCCAAATGACCCAAGCGGGGATCGAACCAACGTTATTTTATTCCAAATACGCTACAAAGATCAGCCCGCTTGGTCCCCTCGGCCATACCACCGACATAACACCATAACACGTTTGAGCAAAAAATAAAATAAAAGTGAATTACAACTTTATTTTTCTAGTTAAATTTAAAAAAACTTATCCTAATATTATTATTATCAAATTTTGATGAGATAATTTTAGGACGTTTCGCAAGATATTCCGCTGTAGAATGTCGCAGGTGGCCTCGGCTTTGGAAGCCCCTAATGGCTCCCCCAGAGCTCGTCGGGCTGCGGTTCGAACTCAAGATTCTAGGGATGAATTAATAGGAAAAAATTCCAACTTCAGGCAAAAGTACATAATAATTACCCTCTATTGATACTGTAATTTTACCTGCTAAGCCGTGTCTGACAAGGGGAAACTTTGCAAGGTAAAATTATCAGAATCACAAGTCTGGTGGATGGATCTAAATTTTATAGGTGAATTTTCGGCCTCGCAAGGGAGGCCATCTCAAAACTAAGTGTAAATATTATGAGCTAAACCTTCTCGGGAGTAATCGGATATTCCACGACGTGAAAAAAAAATCTGAACATATATATATAATTTAAGATTCATATTAAACGCATAACCTCAAGCAGACATGTATAATTTCGCGCCAACACATGCCGCATGTGGACATACAATATAAAAACTCAATCTCAAATGAACATACAACTAGCCCTACAACTCTTGCCGACCTTCCCTAAAACAAGGGTGACATTGGCAAAGTGAACCATTTTTACAGCATGGGTGGTTAGCATCAAACCAACCTATAAGTCAAGGAATACTAGCGTAATATGTCAATTATTCAGTTTTACCTTGAAATTTCTGAGCACTCCTTTGGTGAATATTTGTATATTTTTACGTACATTGAATTTTTTGACTGGTTTCATTTAAACTTTAAGACTTATTTGGCTTTTGAGAACTTAACTTCATTCAAATGGAAAGGTCATAAAACTTAGTACTTGTATTGTTTTATCCCAATAAAATGTTTTACCTACAATTTTTCACACCAGAGAATACGCATTTATTCAGTATTACCTTTAAGGTGGCGATTTCTTTGAATGGCAAACCAACGCTCAAACATTCGAAAATCATTTTCCCTTTACGAATATAAAAACACATGCATTTATCATTCAGCTTCTAAATTTTGAATTAAAACAAACTGAATTCGTAACGATTTTATATGTAAATCATTACTGAATCCTTTTTTGTTTTGTTTCCTTAAAAATGTTTTATTTTTTTAAATAAAAACTATGTTTTATATTCACTTACCATTTTTATTTTCTTCAATAATGGTTGTGTTAAAAAATCAACTGATTCAATTCAAATGGGGTGAATTGATACAGTCAGAACATGGAGAAAAAAAAACATTGGAAAGAAGAAGTAAAAAAAAAAAACGGGAAAAATAAAAAAAAGGAAACACAGGGGAGCATAAGAAAACTAGAATAAACAGGAAAAAGAAAAGTAAACGCGGTAAAAATAGGAAAATAATGAAAACGGGGGAAAAGAAGAGAAAAAGAAAATAAGTGAAGAAGAAGAAGAAATATTTATGAATATAAAGACATAAGAGAAAACGGATGAAAGAATGTGTACAAAATGTTGAAGAAATATAAGATGAACACGAAGAGAATTAAGCTGATAATGAATCAGAAGAAGGAAAACACAAAATAATGTCGAACAAGAATACAATATTAAATTATAGGATGGTACAAGATGATAATACTGTCGGTGCAACAGTGGCTGGCCGAATCTCCATTACCTCGCCGGCTTCCCGCGGGATTTCCCCGGCGTCTGTATATTTGACAGGTTCCGCCTCGGGGAAAAATTGATCGCGCAGCTTAGCGAAACAAAATCGTGGCGGACCGAAATCACTCGGTATTAGCGGTGCAGCGGCGGTACGTGGGTACCTACACGGAGCAGAACAGAGATGGGAGATACGAACAAGTGAGGAGAGACAACTCTCAGCAGCGCTGTGGGTGTGAAAGTTGGGGAAAGTAAAGAAAGCAGTGGGTTTGTGTTGATCGAGATCTTAAAGTGTGGAATAGTTTAATTGAGGGCATTAGATCCGGTTAGATAGATGGGGCATTAGATTCGGAATCCGGTCGATAGCTCAGTTGGTAGAGTGGCTGCATTCCATGCCGCGAGCTCGGGTTCGAATCCTACCGAGGGTGTCAGAAATGATTTCCCGTTTCGGTGTTTATTTCAAACCCCAAAATAAAATAACGGCAAGGTTTACTCAGCCTTCACAATAAATGAGTACCAGCCCTCTCGGGAGCTGGGAAACCCCCACTTCAACTGAAGTTGTTGGTGTAAGGCCGGCCCCCTTACCTGTAAAAATAAATAGGTTCAACTCGCCACATGCGACCCCTTCGGGGATAACGTGGCAAGAAGTTACACTATATGTGTAGCATTATTGCAACGTTCCGTTGCGTTAGAAACAAAAAGGCAAGTGTCCCATAGATAGTGTATAGGACACTATTCCATAGGACACTAGTCTATAAGACACAGTGTCCCATATTTAGTCTATAGGACACTTGCCTTTTTGTTTCTAATGCCCTCAATTACATATATTAGGATGATTTATTTGGGAGCGCTGTTTAAGTGAGAATCACACCTCAAGAGCCCTCTGCAAGCTTGTTTGTCGCTGTATAAAGCGCCAATTCTCAAGCAAGGCCCAGTTGCTGTGGGGCTGGATGGACCTATGGTGACGGGTCTTAGGTACAGGCAGATTAATTTTTCAACCGAGCGAAGAGCAAATTTGAAAAACGAAATCTTTTTTCGTTCTCCGCCGGGATTCGACCCACTACCTTCCAATTTGTCCAAAGTGTAACCACTAGACTACAGACCGGTCACTGGAGTTATTGGAGGTATTTGTTTTGCAGTGCAGAGACAAACTCACCGTCAATTTCGACTCTAAATCTAAATCTAAAACTAATTTAAAATTCATATTAAACGCATTTCTGCAAGCAGACATGTATAATTTCGCGCTAACACATGCCGCATGTGGACCTACAATATAAAAACCTAATCTCAAATGAACATTAACCCTGCAACTCTTACCGACCTTCCCTGAAATAGGAGTGACGTTGGCAAAGTGAACCATTTTTTACAGTATGGGTGGTCAGCCTCATACCAACCTATAAGTCAAGGAATACAAATGTCAAATTATGTAAGTACCTACATCTAGAGACAACACAGACAATCAAAGACATTTGTAACAATATATAGTATGATATTTTGTATTCCTAACCTGAGATTCCCCACCACTAGTAGCTAAGACAGCGACGGGCTGAGGGAGGTTGGTAATCCCGGCTCAGATCCCCGGAATCCCCTTCCAAAGCATGAAGCAGCCCCCACGCCAGAAACTCTATCCGGGTCCAAGATCGCGCACCCTATTCCATATCTCACGCCCGAGCTTAAAAACGTCAAATTTTTTTTCCATTACCCCCAAAAAACAGAACAAAACAACGCGTTTCGCCCTTCGTGGAAATTGCCATCAAATTCGTGAGGCGGTCGATCGCAGGAAACAAACGCTCAAGGAAAAGTCAATCTTTTGTTTATTGTTGTTCGCGAACGCTTTGAGTACTGAAGGATTTATAAATACATTTTTCCAACGAAAAAAATGTAGTACAAGGTTTTTTTCATATTAAGACTTCAACTGAGAAAAAGTATACCTCTATAACATGTCTAAAAAATCTTAATCTAAGCTGCAAAGATATATATCATTTAAGATTCATATTAAACGCATTCCCACAAGCAGACATATTGTATAATTTCACGTTAACACATGCCGCATGTGGACTTACAATATAAAAACGCAATCTCAAATTAACAGAAGCCCTGCGACTCTTGCTAAACTTCCCTGAAACAGGGGTGACATTGTGAAACAGTACTTTGTACATTGTGTTACATGTACTTACTACAGAACTTCTACAAGGTAACATGACATGAATAAAGATTAATTATCTAAGAATCTAAGCATTAATAATTCTTTAATCTTCTTTTAAAATGAGATAAACCTTCAATTTTTAAATTCAAAAACATAAAATGTCTTATTTCAAAATTCAATAGGATAAAACAGAGTTTTAATTCACTTTTTATTTCATTTTTTTGCTCAAACGTTTTCGCCTAACAAGGCATCTCTTGTTATAAGGAAAACGTTTGAGCAAAAAATTAAATAAATAGTGAATTAAAACTTTGTTTTATCGTATTGAATTTTTCAATAATACAATCGACTTTATTCCTTGACTGATAGGTTGGTATGCAGCTGACCACCCATACTGTAAAAAATGGTTCACTTTGCCAATGTCACCCCTGCTTCAGGGAAGGTCGGCAAGAGTCGCAGGGCTTCTGTTAATTTTAGATTGCTTTTTTTATATTGTAGGTCCACATGCGGCATGTGTGAGCGCGATATTATGTGTGTCTGCTTGTGGGAATGCATTTAATATGAATCTCAAATGATACATACATATCTTTGCAGCTTAGATTTGATTTGGATTTTAAACTTTCACTGTGTGAATAAATTTACACTTCAAACTTACAATGTCTTCTTTCTACAGAAGTATGTGAAATATACATACATACTGTAAGCTTGTTTCATGGACCAATTTGCACCATGCAGTGAATCTAAACACAACGAAAGTGCCTGTATTTGCTTGTTATACTAAAGGCGTGCACACTGAAGGTACAATATAGGAATCTTTAATCTAAGCTGCAAAGATATTTTAACATTTAAAATTCATATTCAATGCATGCCCTCAAACAGACACGTATAAGTTCACGCCAGATGAACATAAACACTACCAGTGTTATTCATTAGATTCCGCCCATACCTGTTTAGTGCGAGATTTTGAGAAACCAATTTAAATTTGTACCAGCCCGCTAAACCAAAATAAATAAAAAGGTGATTCATTAGCGAAATACGTGCATTATTTTTTTTGGTTTACCGAATCCTGCTTAAACAGTCTTCCGGTAGCTTTTTCTGTATGAAAAAATACGAAATGCTCGACATTTATGTAGGTATTTTGGTGTCTATGACATTTTTTGAGGTTTTTGTGGGTTTTTGCATGCTTTTTGACAACTTTCGGAGACGCTCGGAAGAATTCGGGTAAACGCCCCCTCCCGAACGTTTCTCGACACTCCAGCTGTCATGCCCGCTTTCCACTGCGAGCGGAGCTGACTCCGTACGGACTCCGCTCGACTAGCAACAGTAAATTTCATAGAAGTGCTTCCACCGACAGCGAGTCAGCGGAGCGGACTGAGCGAGTACAAAGAGTTACAAAAGTGGTCGCAGAGTTGAGCGAGTTTCCAGCGGACTCCGTACGGACTCCGCTCGACTAGCAACAGTAAATTTCATAGAAGTGCTTCCACCGACAGCGGAGTGAGCGGAGCTGACTGAGCGAGTAAAAATGGGTCCGCTGTGTCATGGTCTCGGCCGCTAGTTTTCAACTGACTCCGCTCCCCCGTGCCCCCCGCGCCAACCCGCGCAGTTGCGTGACAGCGATAAAACACATCATACATGATTTACAAAAGCACATCATACATTATTTTATTAATTTGAAAATATTAAAATGTATGTTTTATTTCCAACATCTACTTTTTATGTTTAAAGCAAAATAATACATTACTTTTTATGTTTCGAAACAAAAAAAAACTCTTTTATTAATAATTAAAACGTTTGATCTGGGCGTAGGCTGCAACGAGCTGTCACACACTGCACATCATACATTATTTTATAAATTTGAAAATATTAAAATGTATGTTTTATTTCCAACATCTACTTTTAATGTATTAAAGCAAAATAATACATTACTTTTTATTTTTCGAAACAAAAAAAAAAACTTTTTTTATTAATAATTAAAACGTTTGATCTGGGCGTAGGCTGCAACGAGCTGTCACACACTAGTTGGCTCCGCTGCCAGCTGTAGATGGAAGGCAAACAACTCTTTCATCTGACTCATCTCATTTCCCGCCTAGCTCACTCCGCCGAGCTCGTTGGCTGTGGAAGGCAAATACCATTATTTTTTAAAACTCTTTCGCAATGGAAGGCCAAAACTATTTCACTACGCTCCGCTCAGCTATTTCCCGCTCCCGCTCAGCTATTTCCCGCTCGCAGTGGAAAGCGGGCATCAAACTCATGTCGGCTGCGACTTCGAATGAACTAAATATGGAAACAAGTATTTTTCAAAGCATGACTTCATTGTGGCTTGAGGTTTTGGCTGTAGGCACCACGAAGAAAATCTCAAAGATGGGCCTGCATACTTCATTTACAAGAAAAGTGACAGTTTTACAAAATTGGCGACTTGAAAAATAACACGACGCGGCATCTGTCACTTTTTTTCTTGTCACAGTTTTTATATTTGTTTCGTTGCTGCATGCCCTCAATTTGTTGTTATAGTGTAAAATTCTAATGTTTTAAAGTTACTGTAATTGCTGAAACTCTTATTTGATTCATAAATCTTTTATTCTGAAAGTTATCTCGTACATTACGATCAGCTGGTAAATGAGGAAGATCGCCATTTTGCTTATGTTGATCTAGTTTAGAACAAAATAAACCTACTCGGAGGTGGTTTACAAATGTGATCATGTTTTTAAACACGTTTAGTGTTAAACTGAATTATAAAGTTTTTATGAATCACCTTTTTTGTAAATTGAGATTAAATAGAAAAATTAAACCAGATCTCTAAAGAAATCTGGTTTAAAAATTCTAATGCATAACACTGAATAATTTTTGGTTACCTTCCCTGAAAAAGGGTTGACATTAGCAAAGTGAACTATTTTTATATGAGTGGTAGCCTTATACTAACCTATAAGTAAAGGAATTACCAACCTGAAACTTAAGGAATTCATAGAAACCTACATATAAGTCTAGGAATTGCCAACGTCTAAGATAAAGATAATAATGAAAGGAATACCAGCCCATAGGTCAAGGAACAATAAAATTAATAGGAAGTCAATAATCTAAGTTACATCAGTAGGTATATGAGATTGAATTAAAAAATCATCATTGTATATTTTTCCCTTTTTCATACTATTATATGAATCATTGCACTTTCAGAAATGTAATTTGAAATATTAATAGATGACATGAAAAAACAGAGCAAAAGTAAGCGCTTAAAAACTTGTTGTATAAGTATTGGGTACGCCTACAAATACATCTACAGTGCGTAGTCTAGTGGTCAACGCTTCGAACTTGTAAATGGAAGGTGATGGATTAAAATCCGAGCTGAACATAATTTATTTTTTATTAATGATAAAAGAAAAACAGCTTTGTTTTCGATTACGTGAGTATTTATTTTTATATACCACAACCGGTTTCGCAAACATCCGTTTGCATCGTCAGGTGGATCAATTAATGCTAGTATTAATTGATCCACCTGACGATGCAAACGGATGTTTGCGAAACCGGTTGTGGTATATAAAAATAAATACTCACGTAATCGAAAACAAAGCTGTTTTTCTTTTATCATTAATGATGAACGATTACAAAGTTAATGCCTCTACAATCAATAAAATATTTTTTATTAATTTTTAAAATGTTTTTTTTTTATTATTTTTTTCTTTTTTGTTCCTTGACTTATAGGTTGGTATGCGTCTGACCACCCATGCTGTAAAAATGGTTCACTTTGCCAATGTCACCCCTGTTTCAGGGAAGGACGGCAAGAGTTGCAGGGTGTATGCCCATTTGAGATTTGTTTTTTATGTTGTAGGTTCACATGAGGCATGTGCAAGCGCGAACTTGTACGTGTCTGGATGTGGGAATGCATGTAATGTGAATCTCCAATTTAACATATGTTTGCATTTTAGTTTAGTTTAGTTTAGTTTAAATATTATTTTCATCGAATTGAAAAATTCATTGACCTTTACGAATACCATTGTAGAAAAAAAAGAATTACGAATGAAAAACGGTTTTATGAGATTGCAAACAAAGATAATGAAAAATGTTATGGAAATGAATGAACTGAAAGAAGTATGCGAAGTAAGAAATAAATTGTAGCAACTTAGCTTATGATTTGGGCGCACCTAGCGAAACAGCGACAAAGTAACAGTCCCTTAAAAAAGTGGCATGTATTTCATGAATGAATTTTCTCAAAAAAAAAAGTGTCTAGTGAAAAGGTAAGACCACAAAGAATAGAGTGTTTTTATTTTATCAACAAAGAAGCACTAGGTAAATCTGCGGCCCGACCTAGCTATGTTATTCGCATCACGACGCGCCTCCTCCATACAAAAATAGTGGTGCGGCAGCGCGGTCACGTTCCGGGGCTGGTCGGACCTCTATCCAAAACAAATTGCTGTGGAGACTTGCGGGTCTGAGGGATGCTGTGCTATGCCGCCAACAGGACCGCATCTGGACGCTTTCTAAATAATCATCTGAAACAATTTTTTATGTACTCATACGGGGCTATTCTTAGACATTTTAGTAGTCGGTTGAGCCAACGCTTTGACAAACTAATGATGCCTGGGCTGAAAGTCTCATCACCACGGTCATTCTTACATACCGAATTTTGGTAATATTTGTCCGGTCGATAGCTCAGGTGGTAGAGTGCTTGCATTCCATGCCGAAAGCTCGGGTTCGAATCCCACCGAGGGTGTCAGAAATGATTTCCCGTTTCGGTGTTTATTTCAAACCCCAAAATAAAATACCGGCAAGGTTTACTCAGCCTTCACAAGAAATGAGTACCAGCACTCTCGGGAGCTGGGAAACCCCCACTTCAACTGAAGTGGTTGGCGTAAGGCCGGCCCCCTTACCTGTAAAAATAAATAGGTTCAACTCGCCACATGCGACCCCTTCGGGGATAACGCGGCAAGAAGTTACACTATATGTGTAGCTTAGTTGCGTGTATGAAGACTTGACAGGTCTTCATACCAATGCATCATTAGTTTCTCAAAGCAATAACGCTTCTGCTAGAGCAGAAACGTTATTGCTAAATTCCTTACACTTTGGATATCAATCCAAGTCGGAGCTTGCTAGCGCTTTGCAAAGAGCTCCATGTATAAAAATCATCACCTTATTACCGGACACGAATCACTATCTCGTCGCCTTAAGGTCGTTAGATATTTGGCAAAATAGCGCTTATAATCTATAATCTATAATCTAAGTTGCAAGGATATATTCATTTAAAGCTCTCAGATGTAAGCCCACAAACCAACAAGTGTAGTTCGCGCTTACAAATGCTGAATGTGTACTTACAAATAAAATCCAAACCTCAAATGAACATAAGCCCCACAACTTTTGCCGACCTTCCCTGAAACAGGGGTAACATTGGCAAAGTGAACCATTTTTTACAGTATGGGTGGTCAGCCTCATACCAACCTATAAGTCAAGGAATATGAATAAAAAATTACATTTAAATATATAAAAGAACAAAACCTTACAAAGAAATCTATACAAAAAAAGTCAGAAATTTCCTATGCAAAAAATGTAGCAAATTAATACACCAACATTAGAAATCACCATTGCAGATTAGCCACCACTTCTTCCTGTCCTTGCACACTTCTTTCATTTCATCCAGAGTCATAACCTTTTTCATGCAAGTCCTCCTTTTATTATGACTCTGGATATCCCATTCATTCGCTATTTCAGAAATTTGATCCATCCATACTTTTCTCGGTCTTCCTCTACCGCGACATCCATCTATTTTAGCAACATATACTTTCTTCGTCAATCTTTCATCACTCATTCTCTCCATATGCCCGAACCATCTTAACATACTTCTTTTAATCTTCACTTTCACACTTTCTCTTACACCACATTCTTCTCTTACAAAGTTATTCCTCACTCTGTCACTTCGTTTTTTCCCAATCATACTTCTTAGATAGTCCATTTCTACTGTATGGACTTTACTAATTTCCCTTTCACTCACCGTCCAGGCTTCACTTCCATACATCAAGGTTGGCACTAGTATACCACCGTGCACCGCCAATCTAACATTTTTTGAGAGATTCTGGTTCCTGGCGATGCTAGCGGTAGCACCCAGTACGCACCTGCCTTTCATTATTCTTCTTTCAAATTCACCGGTCATCCTTCCATCTTTTTCAAACTTACTTCCCAGGTATACAAACTCATTTACGACATCAACATTCATTCCATTAATTTTAAATTCATAATTCATACTTTCATCATCTCTTTCAAAAATCAATACTTTCGTCTTACTTGCATTCAACTTCAAATGGTTACCTTTCAAAGCTTCATTCAATCTAGAGAGCATTGTTTGCAATTCTACTGCTGAATCAGATACAAGAACTGCATCATCTGCATACAGTAGAACACTCACTTTGCTCTCTCCTATCATCAATCCACAATCATTAAGTCGAGCATCTCTGACACACTTGTCCATGACTATGTTAAATAGCCATGGACTCATCACACATCCTTGCCTCACACCCTTATAAACTTCAAACCACTCACTATACTCACCATCAATACGGACACATGCCTTACTATTTTCATAGTTTGCATGCACCGCACCTAGGAGAGCCCCATTCACTCCGTATGCTTTCAAAACATCCCATAACATACCTCTGTCTACTGAGTCAAAAGCCTTTTCCAGATCTACAAAGGCCGTGAACAGCTTCCGCCTCACCGACAATTGTTTTTCAACAAGTTGTCGTAGAGTAAAAATCTGATCAACACAGCCTCTACCGGCCATAAAGCCGGACTGTACATCGGAAATCCTTTCACTAGTAGTCAGAATCACATTTTTTATAATCACCTTACAGAAGACTTTTCCTGGTATACTGAGTAGACTGATTGGTCTGAAGTTCTGACAGTCTTTTTTGTCCCCTTTACCTTTGTAAATGGGAACAATGACTGCCTTCCTCCAATCCATCGGTACTACTCCTGCATTCACACAGAGCTTACATAATTCGTACATCCAATCTATCACACATTCACCTCCTGCTTTCAACATTTCACCATTTATACCATCAAACCCAGCAGACTTCCCATTCTTCAGACGTGAAATAGACACTTTCATTTCTTCTTTCATAATATTCAATTCATTCGCTTCATCTATCTGTTCATAAATTCTTCTTTCACCCTGACCAAAAATTTCTTGAAAATAGTTCTTCCATCTCTTGCATACTTCTACATTCTCCCATACCATCTCACCGGCAGCACTTTTGACTCCCGGAGTGGTCAATGCAGAAGATTTATTTCTATCCGCATTGATCCACCTCCAAAATTCCTTCTTACTGTCGGTGAAACTTTTGTTAATCCTTTCATCAATCTTTCTTTGTTCATTCATCTTGCTTTCATAAATTATATTCTTCGCCATTCTCTTAGCTATCTTATATTCCTCTTCTAGCTTTCTATCATTTCTATCATTCAACCAATTTTCGTAACACTTTTTCTTAACTTTCACAGCTTCCTTCACTCTATCATTCCACCAGGCATCTCCTTTCAATCTTCCACCTTTCGTTACCCCACATGCTTTTTTAGCGCATTCAGGTCTATTATATAGCGCGAAGTGTGACTAAACCACACATATAGTGTAATTTATTACTAACTTGTCGCATGTGGCGAAAATAACCTTTTTTAATAAAGGGGGAGGGAGGTATTACGCCAACCACTTCAGTTGAGTTGGGGGTTTCCCAGCACCTGAGGGGGCTGCTACTCATTTCTTGTGAAGGTTGAGTAAAACTATCCGGTATTTCATTTTAGGTTTGAAATAAACACCGAAATGGGAAATCATTTCTGACACCCTCGGTGAGATTGTAACCCGAGTTTTCGTCATGGAATGCAAGCACTCTACCAACTGAGCCATCGACCGGACCAAACAACAAGAAATTACCAAAAAACAATTTACGTAAAGTGATTTTTGTGGGTAAAATTTAAATATATATTATTTTCTTTTCAAGAACAAAATAAATATAATAACATGCTAAATTTTCATAACTTTTGTGACTCATAAGCTTATGTGTTTGCATATCAAAACTTAGAAACCTGATATTCATTTTGAATTTAAACTTAACTAATGAGAAAGAAACAACTTCATTGTTTCAAAATGTCTAGACTTTTATTATAAAATGTAACTACAATAAATAAACAATACACTTCATTCTAAGAAAATAATTACAGCTCCTACGTTAGAAAAACAACGTATGTGTCCTAGCTCTGTCATTTCGCACGTTTAATAATAAAGAGAAATAACTCGAAAATTGGGAAAATCGAGATTTTGTAATAAAACGCAAGAACAATGCGAGAAGAATGCGTAGAATGCGACAGCCGTTCAATTTGGACGAATATGACCGAGATAAAGCATCGACCGCCTTTTTCATCGCATACAAGTTATACTGGGTGTCTGAACTTCAAACGCGTTTTCCCAACATTCATGTTTTTTGAGTTATTGCTCTTTATTATTAAACGTGCGATTTGATCTTGCTAAGAATAGATGACATTTTGTAGCAGTCTAATTTTATCTAATCTAAGTAGCAAAGATATGTCACATTGGGGATTCATATAATATGCATACTCACATGCAGATACGTTTTTATGTTATAGCTACAATATTATAACCGAATCTCAAATGAAATTACACCCTGCAACTCTTGCTGACCTTCCCTGAAACAGGAGTGACATTGGCATGGGGAACCATTTACTACAGCATGAGTGGTCAAAAAAATATGTTTTACAAATAGCGAGTAATCTATGTAAATACTAAAGCATATATATAAAATTCTAATTTAGCAGCAGTCTTTGAAGATTTTAGGGAAATAACCATAGGCTCCGTTTTCCTGAATCCCATCCTGGCAGCAGACGTGGGCTGATCCCTGAAAAGTAATACCTTTATGCTGTGAAAATTGAAAAGGAAATTTCAAGGATAAAACATAATATTTTTTATTACCATGGCAACGGGTATGGGAGTGCTTGCATGCCGTAGAATCACAAAAAAAAATGTATGTAAGAAAAATACGTATTATGCCGGTCTGGAGGTTAACTCTAAAAAGAGAAGGTCGCTGGTTTGATTCCCGGTGGAGCATAAAAATATAAAATGTACCTACCTACCAATTTGTTTTCTAAATTTCTCTTCACTGGGTTAAAAAAATATATATCTGACATATTTACAATTTTAATACACATTTAGGTACCTAATTAAACTTTTTGGATATAAGAAAAGCCTTTCTGAGAAAACTTTCATCATTGTCGATTTTTCGTTGGCAGCGTAGCCTTAGTCTTCAGGATAAATGTTTTCTTTATACCTTGCCGGTTATCAAGCTTACGAACTTGCGAGTCCGAAACGTTTTCCACTAAACTCCGGACCGGCATTCAATTGATTTAAGGTGAGGTGCCATGGAGATGAAATTCAAATTCTAATATCTTCGTGTCCTTTTGATGGACTTGGCACAAATTCCATGGAAAACCAAATTGTGACGTCAAGAGATCGGGTCGGCTTGGATTTAATTTATGCTAATGTTTTTTTTTTTTTTTTTACTTAAATGTTATTTATTGCTCGTATTCCTTGACTTATAGGTTGGTATGAGGCTGACCACCCATACTGTAAAAAATGGTTTGCTTTGCCAATGTCACCCCTGTTTCAGGGAATGTCGGCAAGAGTTGCAGGGCTTATGTTCATTTGAGGCTTGGATTTTATTTGTAAGTACACAGTCAGCATTTGTAAGCGCGAACTACACGTGTTTGTTTGTGGGCAAATATCTGAGAGCTTTGAATGAATATATCCTTGCAACTTAGATTAAAGATTTGCCAAAGACGCAACTGTTACGTTTGTTCGCCGAGAAAAAAATCAATGTTCAAATTTTGATTTGTTTCCGTTGTTTTGTGACAAAGTTCTTATTTGATTCTCTACACATCTTTGTCACCGATAAACTGCCTGCACTTCGCCAAAGTTTTTCTCAAAAAAGAATCCACCTGTACTCAGTTGCAACTTTCATGTATTATCAGGGTATGAGACAATTTTCCCTTTCAAGCTCAGAAGCTTTCTCTCTTATTTATCAGTGACTTCATTTTTATTTCTGTTATATTAAATATTTTATGATCTTAAATACCGTAAAATATTTTAGTGACTCCAGTACCTACAAACCTACTATATTTTCAAGAAAGGTTTTATATAGTAGGCTCACATGCGGCATGTGTTAGCGCTAACTTATATATGTCTGCTTGTGGTAATGCGTTTAATATGAATCTTAAATTATATATATCCTTGCAGTTTAGATTTAGATTATTATGCCACTTTGCCAGTGTCACCCCTGTTTCAGGGAAGGTCGGCAAAAGTTGTGGGGCTTATGTTCATTTGAGGTTTGAATTTTATTTGTAAGTACACAATCAGCATTTGTAAGCGCGAACTGCACGTGTTTGTTTGTGGGCATACATCTGAGAGCTTTGAATGAATATATCCTTGCAACTTAGATTATAGATTATTATGCCAACTGTGTGATGGGTCTCTTTTAATGCATAATTTGCAAAGCGAATGGATTGCACAACATTAACATGCTAATAAATGCAAATGCAATTTCGAATCCCAGCAATGTAACAAATGTTCGAAATCAAACAATGCAATGCTCTGAAGGTAAATTAATATAAATCGTAATAGCCGGAACGTTTTAATACAATAATAATAATTTTAGAATAAGCTTACTCGAGCGAGCGGGACGCTGCCCTGGACTCTACAGGTAGGGCGGGAACGGAGAAAAACCTCTAATAATCGAATGATTTGGTGATCGTATTGACGGTGATACCTGAAAATAAGAACCTCGATGTATTCCAAACGTGGTTCTAAAGAAAAACGCTTTCTGTTCACTCCAATGTTCTTTTTTGAAGCGACCGAGAACAGTTTTAAAAAAAAATGTAAATATACACTATTTTCTACCCTGGTGTACTGTTGAGAGTCTGTGTCGCTATATTTGTCTCTTTTTTCTACAATCTATGCACTCTGACACAATAATAATGTAGGGATGAGGCTAACAAATATTTTGTTGATGGTTTTTTAGTACCGCAGTCCCATAAACTTGTGATGTTTGGCTACTTATAAATTCTAATTTCTGTTCATTTTTGAGATCGTATTTTAATTATAAGGTTTTTTTTACAGATTTTAAAATAATTTGCAGGTGCATGTTTGATACAATTATTATCTATGATCTAAGTTGCAAAGATATAAACAAATTTATGATTAATATTAAATGCATCCCCACAAACAGATACGTGTAACTTCGCAATTACAAACACTGCATGTGTATTTACAAATTTAAATCCAAACCTTGACTGAACATACATCATGCAACTTTAGCAAGTACGACCTTCCCTGAAACAGGGGAACATTGAAACAGTAAGCCATTTTACAGTATGGTTGTTCAGCCTCATACCAACCTATAAATCGTGATATTTATACATGTAATTCATAGATAATATTAATTGTTCCTCAAAACGTCTTATTGAAAAATTGATTCAGGTTACACACAATTTTTCACAACACAATCGTTTGAAATCTGAGGTGCTAGCGTCCTCTTCTATCCTTACCCAACGCTAGCAGAGCCTTTGCGTGCGAGCGAGACAATAGCCATTGTAATCCCTCATAATTTGTGACGAGTTTATTTTCGTATTCAACAGATTTCGCATTAAAATATTATTACCGCGCTCCGGCGATATAAATTACAGCGGTCAATTCATTTCGCAATGATAAATAGTCCTTCCACCATCCCGCCTAGGGGTGGTTATGATTTAGAGTCGTGATTTTTACAAGCTCGTCGGCCGTCAAGAATAATTCGATTGTACCCGCGCAGCTTAAACAATTCACCTGAGAGTTTTACACCTTTTTTTCCATTAAACATTTCAGTTTTTCATCAATCTACATCGGCAAGTCAGTAATTGTTTTTTAGTTCATGATGATGATGATGATGGATGATTTCTTTCCTGTGGCGCCATTAAATGGTCCAGGACCATCTCAAGGGCGCCATGGCTTCTGGAAAAAAGCAGTGTCTTCAGTCCCTCTCTGAAGGTGGTGGTAGGCTGGTTCACGCGAACACCGACGACGGGCAAATTGTTCCAGGCAACCGGCCCGGCCACCGCAAAGCTCCTGTCTGCAAAAATTGATGTGTTCGCTCTTTTGGGCACTATGACCTTGTTGACAGCAGTTCATGTCTCCATTCTGAGAAAATTATATTTTGTCCGTGTCTTCAATCTGAGAAAAACAGCTTTGAAATTGAAAAATGCTTAAATTTACTACTGACTTTGCGTATGGCCGGCAAGCGCAACAAATATCTATCTCGCTTCAGAGGCGAAGGTCCAAGCCCTCCATCCATTTCACTGCTCCTGACGTGGCTTCATGAAGGGGGTACTCCTCCACTATGTGCCGGACAGTCTTGTTCTCCGCCCCATAATCACACCCTGAAGAGGGAGATGATCCCGATGCAGTTGCATCGAGTCAGTAACTTCGGATTTTGCCTTATTTTCTCTAGTGGATCTAGAATCACTCTGGGTCAGGTCACGACTATCGGGAAAGCTTTCCGCCACAAAAAAAAATTATAGCATTGCATGAGCGTTCTGTGATACGCTTCCCCGGATGGAAGTGTACAAACGGAACGGGTATGAGGATGGGTTTGCGCAAATAAATCCCCATCTGTAGAGTAAGGAGTTGCAACGGCCTCGCTTAAATTTACTGGAATGGATTGTATCCTGCCGTCATTTAAATGGCGGTAGCCAGTACCTCCGCAGATTTTTTTCCACATTTTTTTGTCCTTTCATCTCTTCATTCATAATTTGCCTCATTAATACTCTTCTCTTACTCTCACTTAACTGGTTACATTTTTTCACAATCTCGCCTTTTTGGTTAATCTATTCCTTTCTCACTCTCTCCCTTTCACGTTTTCCTCTGACATTTTAACTGTACACTTTCTTTGTTAGTCATTCGTCATCCATATTTTCAAGGTGTTTGAAGCATTTAATCGTCCTTTTTTGTACTTTCATTCTCATATTCTGTTTTATACCTCACTCGTCCATCAATTATTGCGAACTCTATCATTCAGTGTCTTTCTAATCACTGAACTCAAGTAAGCCATTTCAATCGTCAAAATCAACCCTAAACTTTTTTTTTTTTTTTATTTAAACTTATT
Organism: Agapetus fuscipes; assembly: GCA_951799405.1. NCBI lineage: Eukaryota > Metazoa > Arthropoda > Insecta > Trichoptera > Glossosomatidae > Agapetus > Agapetus fuscipes. Next base: position 5,775,359 of record OX637332.1, read on the forward strand.
TAGCTAGTTTTGCAGATAAATTAAAAATCCAAATATAATAAAAATAAATAATTTGCAGTTATACATTTTTTCAGCCCATTGCCAGCCATACAAAGGCAAATTAATAAGAAACAACTTTCATACTCTCAGTTGATGTCAACCAGAAGAACATATTTTTTAAGTACACCCTTACAAGTATGCGCTATAATCTTTAACTACCGCCCCTAAATTCGTCTCCAGGACCCTTAGTATAAACTTGTACTACGCAAGGAAGTTATCGAGTAAACATAATTAAGTTTTTTTTTTTTTAGTGTTGATCTGTTAACACAGTGAAAGTCCATTTTTATAAATATTTAAAAATATAAATGGTTAAACATTGTTTTAATTCACTTTATTTTATTTGTTTAAAATTTTTGTCTATGAATTTTGCTTTTGTTTTGAAAAAAAAAAGTTGTTTTGAAAATTGTTTTGAAAATTATTTTATAAAAATATATTTGTAACCATTCTGCTCTTGAAGATGCCTCATTAGGCGAAAATATTCGAGCATAAACAAATAAAATAAAGTGAATTAAAACAATGTTTAACCATTTATATTTTTAAATATTTATATAATTAAGTTTTGTTCTTAGAACGGTTGTATTTATTTACTTTTTCAACAGCACCCCTATGCGCCGGCTTTTTTAAGTAACCTACACATTTTTCGACCTGTGCTGTCGAGTCTGTGTCGCTCCATTGTTCTCCTTATCAACAAATTGTGTTTGAAAGCAAGCACATTTTGTTCACGTTTTTTTTTATCAGTCTCTATCAAAGCGCTCTAAATATATGAAATTGATTTTATGTATTAGTGTGATGAGACCGCCCCTTATATGGGCAATTTTTCTTTCAATATTTGACATCCCTTTATTTTGTTCTACCCGTTAATCTTAGTTTTCAGTATTTTTTTGGAGCTTTATCAGATTTTGAACTGGTTTTAATTTTCTGAAAAAATCTATACAATACATAATTTCGACATGCCTCTGAGAACTTCAAGAAAAAAGTTGAAAATTAAAAAAAGAGGAATTTTAAATATTGTTTTGTAACAGTCTGTAGCTTCGCGCTGGGAATTGAACCCATAACATTTCGATAACGAGTCGAAAGTTTACCACTAGACTGCGATCGGTATAATAAGCACACAATTTGACGTACTCGATGATTTGCTCTAGAAGTTTCTACTCGGAGTGCACAACCGAGCGAAAGTAAAACGTTTAAAATATTAAGATACAATAAAGTGCGGGCACATTACGCGCTCACATATGTATGTATTATGGGGTATAATGCCATGAAACATGCTCCTAACTGCTAGTCATTGGAGGAGAAAACACGAGTGTACAAGACATAAATGTCGCTCCGAGATGCGTGCCCCGAGTGACGGGCTTCATAGCGAAAAAAAAATGCAACAGTTCGAAAATTCGACTTTTTCGAATAGAGGTTTAAGGCTGTTTATTAGTTTTAAGCTTTCACTGCCGGCTGTTGACTTTTAAGGTTTTAAGTAAAGTTTTAAACTTTCACTAACACTTTCATGGTCGGTATCATAATATAATGAATTGTTTTGTGGTTTCGGGTTAGACCATGGTCTACATGCAGCTTTTTTATCTGCTGAAGTTTCGCCTTTACGAGTAGAAGTCATTTTTAAGGCGAGTTATAACGGCGTGGTGGTCTTCGCTATCTCCTGGGTCGCCTGTCATTGCTAACTAGTTGCTAAGCTGCATCCAAGCTGCATTGTCTAACCCGAGAAACCACAACAAACTATTCATTAGAGGGGTTCTTTCCGAATGTTTTGCCCTGAAACGCTGTACTGCTAAATTCCTTACGACTGCTTTGCTACATAGTCAGGTGACCCCATCCCAGGTCTGGTGGTTCATAATAGTGGGCAAATTGAACCATAGAACAGATAATATTAAACCATAGCAGAGGACAGCACGAACCAAAGCAGAGCCAAACTTGAAGCGCTATTCTGCTAAATTCCTTACGACCTTAAGGCGACAAGATAGCGATTCGTGTCTAAAAATAAGGTGTACTGTCATTTTTTATCAATGGATTTATTTTGCAAACGCTAGCAAGCTCCGACTTAGATTGATATCCAAAGTGTAAGGAATATAACAACAACGCTTCTGTTCTATCGGAGCTGGAGCTTACGAACGTTTTATTCATATCTGCTATGCTATAGAAAGCGCCAGTTATTCAAGCAAGACTGTAATACTAGATGGACCTTTAGTTGGCTGACCGGTCCTTTGGTAAAGAAATATGATTATTTGAACCCAGCAAAACGTTTATTTAACAACGAAATTGTATTTTTTATGCTCCGTCGGAAATCCGATCCACAACCTTTCGGTTACGATTACAAAGCATTAACCATTAGAATATGGACAAATGGACGTAGAAAATGGGTATAAAGTATACCATCAATATGAAACATATGAGTATACCATCAATATGAAACAGCTCCTTAAAAAGAAACATCTTTTAAGAACAAAAAATGTTTGCTTCGGGACTCGAATACATGTACACTCCATGAGTAAAAAAATCATACATTATTTCTAAGCAAACTTCTTAACACCAGCATATATAATATCTATTGCCCTTTTTGGATATATGTTGACATATTTTGACTATTTCAATGCATTGAAATTTACAAAATTCGTTTATAAGTTTATTACGTTTGCCGACGTTGCTAACTTCAATATTTTCTTTCTCTTCACTCACACTGATCTATGAGAAATTCGAAAATTCGAATTATTCGATGTCGAAAGATCGTAAGCTCTAGACTCGCGCACCAACCGCGCAGTTAAATAAATTCAATTAAATATTATTGGAACACACACATGCTCCCGCAAAGCCTCCCCGCTTTCCCATCCCTACAGCCCAGACTCAAATGTGTTCAAGGTATACACCAATTTGTGCATGTGTTCAAGGTATACTCCAATGTGTGCATGTTTTCTGGAACACACAAATGCGTATACGTGATGAAACTTTCATCTGTGTAAAGGTTGGAACACACAAATGTGTATGTGCATGTGTGTTGAAACCTAAGTGTGTATGTGTGTGTGTGTTGGGTCATAATAATAATAATGTGTCTCCCTTATATTATGCGACAGGCAACAAGTATGGGAAAGTGGCAAACATATTTCGACTTCGTAATTCGACATTACGTTAAGTAAATACATTTTTCTCTACTTTTTTAAAAGTAAACTTATTTTTGGGTATTTTATTGTTTGTGTATGGTACCCTAAGTCATGAAATCTCTTCAGCACCCTGTTCAAATTAAATGAAGAATTTTGTTTCAAATTTTATAATTCATTAGTGTATAGGTTAGTATGAGGCTGACCCCACATACTGCAAAAAAATGGTTCACCATGCCAATGTCATCCCCGTTTCAGGGAGGATCGGAAAAAGTTGGAGGGCTTATGTTCATTTTAGATTTAGTTTTTATACTGTAAGTTTTTGTTCCGTACTATATGTATATAGGTACATTCACATTGTTAATATTGAGGGTTTGGACTATTTGTAATAGGGACAAAATCTAAAGTAAGAAAAATAGAAAAGAAAAAAATAAAAAAAACTTTGGAAAAAAAATATTTTTCAAACCTTATTTTCTTTTGCGTCAACTGTAATTTCCGCTATTTTCACATCAAAAAAATAAAAATGTTTTTGGAATTGAAACATTTTATACTTCTCAATTTTATATGATGCTAAAGTCAATCCTTGTTTATCCATCTTTTAATTAAAATATTGCGAAGATTTCGATTTTCAAACAAAATAATTCGCACCCAAAAAATCTTAAAAAATGCTTGAACAACGTTTTCGAAACAGCTTCTTACAAGGCTCATACTAAGGGTTGAAAAAATAAAATTTCCTTGAGGGGTGGACCGTACTTACCGTCGTAAAGCTGTGAGCCCTCGTCTCGCGTGCGGCCCTGCACAAATAAAATGTCCTCGGACCTACAGGGCCAGATCTAGGAATTACTTTTTATAATAATTATTTCCAAAAACCGTTTTTTTTTTTAACTAAAAAAGATGCAAACATAAAACAATTCATAATGACCCAAAGACGATGATTTATAAATGTATTTAAAATGTATTTTAATGTATCATTAATTGTCCTGTCGATAGCTCAGTTGGTAGAGTGATTGCATTCCAATCCGTGAGCTCGGGTCAAATCCCACTGAGGGTGTCAGAAATGATTTCTCTTTTCGGTGTTTATTTCAAGCCCCAAAATAAAATCCCGAATATTTTTTTTTATTCAGCCTTCACAAGAAATAATTGCGCCCCTTCGGAAGCTGGGAAACCCCCACTTCAACTGAAGTGGTTGGCGTGAGGCCGGCCACCTTGCCTATAAAAATAAGTAAGTGCCATATGCAAAATAATAACACAGCAAGAAGTTACACTATATGTATGGATTACTTGCGTTTTTTTATGTGTAGTTCCAGAATAAGCTTCTGGTCTGGATGAAAAAGCTCTCACTGAAAAAAGGACCGATATGAATGAAAAGCAATCATATGGCAAAGAGAATATTGACAATTGGAAAATATGGTTGTGATGACGGACCCAATGGGGCATAGGACAGTAAAATAGCCCAAACCAATATGTTTTTTTTAGAGGAATCCTGTGCGGGAGGCTGCCCAATTCTTGAAAGTCTTGGGGGTCTATGTCACCCTGGGAGGGTGCCACAGAGGACAGAGGTGTTGCTTGAGTTCTTGCTTTTGTCGTGAGGCGCTACATGGAAAAAGGGATGGATGTTGGTTTTGAATACAACCGGATTAAATTGGGAAGGGAACACAGATACTGGTAAATCATTCCATAAACGGGCAGTTTGCCAAAGGAATGAGTCATGAAAACGCCAAGTTCTCATAGTTTTGAGATCGACTGCAAAGGGATGAATGAGAGTCGAACTAATGCGATGGGGAGAGATTAATGAATGGAGCTCATTAAAACAAGCTCCGTGGTAATATCGATACAAAAAAGTGAGTATTCCAACTTTTCTTCTGTGCTGGAGCGGCTGCAGATCGGATGTCAGAGAAGGATCATTGATCAACCTCACTGCCCTCCTTTGCACAGAATTAAGTTGGTGACGTTGGTTGGATGAAGAGTCTTGACGGTAGGGTAAAAAATTATCAGTTAAGAACTAGTTGTCAAAATAAACAAATTATTTCTATCAGCATAAGTATCAGCATACCTGCATATATTTCTTTCGACTACTCCATCATCTCATTTTTAAGTCAAGATAGAGTCTTTCTCAAGGTTTGTCGTAGCAAAGATCATCTCCTTTTGACTACCAAAGATTTTACCCCTGGCTCCTTGCGACTTAGATCCATCCGTCGAGTTTTACGGGCACCTTACCTAGGTATAAAGCAGTGGGTACATATAGTGCGATAGCGACATCATGCTCTCAAATACCGCCCGGACGTCGTCGTTAACTTCATATTTTTGTTTACCACCAAAGCTTCGCGTCCATCCGCGTCACGCATATCGTGCAACCCGAATGGTCCGCTAAACAAGAAAATGAATAAATAAATATTACAAGAGATTACCGTCGTTTCGACTGCGGTTTTATTTTTCGCGAGGTAGAATGTTATGTAATCAAAAAAAAATACTACAAGATAATACCGTCGATAAAATGTGTTTGTGTTAAATGCAAGATATAATGTTCTTGAATGAAAAATAAAGTAATTAATACAACAAGATAATACCTGAGGACGTCGGATATGACTCCGACGAGACGTAGAGAAAATCATTCTTCTCTTTCTCAAAATCCGTATTTTTTTTTCATTCTATAAGATAATACCGTCGACATAACTGTGGTTTTATTTTTCGCCAGGCATATTGTTGTTTGTACGAAAAATAAAGTAATTAATACTACAAGATAATACCGTAGATTCGAGCATGGTTTTATTTTTCACAAGGTGTAATTTTTTTGTATGAAAAAATAAATAAATTAATACTACAAGATAATACCGTTGTTTCTACTGCAGTTTTCATTTCCGCAAGGTGTAATGTTCTTGTATGAAAAACAAATAAATTAATACTACAAGATAACACCGTAGATTCAAGTATGGTTTGCTATTTTGCATGGTATAATGATCTTATATGAAAAATACATACTACAAGATAATACCGTTGTTTTAACTGCGGTTTTATTTTTTGCAAGGTGTAATTTTCTTTTATATAAAAAAGAAAAAAATAATACTACAAGATAATTCCGTTGTTTAAACTGCGGTTTTATTTTTTGCAAGGTGTAATTTTCTTGTATTAAAAATGAATAAATCAATACTACAAGATAATGCCGTTGTTCCAATTGTGCTTTTATTGCTACCAGGGTATAATGTTCTTTGATTATAAAAATATATATATTAAGATGGTGTACAGTGTTATTAGAGTGGCTAAAAGATGTCGCAACTCTTTGATATAAGACACAATGTAAAATGCATGAACTGTTATTATTATACCCCAATAGAGAAAGTAAATTCGTTATTGATTAAAGTATTCAAGCATCAGAGGAATTAGCAATTTTAGTACCTATTAATTTAAGCAAAAGTATTGTGAAAATGAATTAAAATGTCATTACGCCAAAAGACAAGCTTTAATAAAAGAAGAGCCTGTATAAAAAAGATTATGACTCTGGAGAAAATGAAATATGTATGTAAGGATAGAAAGAAATGGCGGTTGATCTGTAATGTTGGCGGCTAGGGTTTGTTAAATTGGAATTATTTTCTGTTTAGTTTTGATGAAATTATTATTTACTGATTTATAAAATGTAGTTTGTGTTGTATGTTCCTTGACTTTTAGGTCGGTATGCGGCTGACCACCCATGCTGTAAAAATGGTTCACTTTGAAAATGGCACCAGGGTGTATGTACATTTGAGATTTGGTTTTTATGTTGTAGGTTCACATGATCCATGTGCAAGCGCGAACTTGTACGTGTCTGGTTGTGAGAATGCATGTAATGTGAATCTCCAATCTAACATATCTTTGCAACTTAGATTAGATTAGATTAGATTAGATAATACAAGAATACAACAGAAAAATGCTGTCCTTATTGAGAACACAAAATGCATGAGAAAAAAATTGCAACTCCAGTTACGAGAAAGTATTCAAATTAAATATTGAAAAATGTTTTCATAAAAAAATATATAATATACACTCGCAGTTTTTGTTTATTGTTTTTAACGAGTGAGAGTTTTCGCTAGATGGGAATCGCCCGCTTTGTCCAAAGTGAAATGGTCTCTATTACTATTTTAATGGGGGACCCTTTGAAAGTTCCCCGACAATAAGAGACCGTTTTGAGTGTGGAGCTCCAGCTCATTTACAGCGACGCGACAATCCGTTTGCCCTCTATGGCCTAGAGAAAACAGCGAGACTCCCGTATCAAAACGCTTTGGGTTACAACTTACAAGTATTTGGTTTTAAAAAGTAAAATCGTAATCTAAATCTAAATCTAAGCTGCAAGGATATGTCCCATTTGAGATTCATATTCAATGCATTCCCACAAGCAGACACGCATAATTTCGCGCTCACACATGCCGCATGTAGACCTACAATATATAAAAACCCAATTCTCAAATGGACATAAGCCCTGCAACTCTTGCCGACCTTCACTGAAACAGGGGTGACATTGGCAAAGTGAACCATTGTTTACAGTATGGGTGGTCAGCCTCATACTAACATATAAGTCAAGGCATACAAGCAAATAATTACTTTTGAGTATAAAAAACAAATAAACACTAAACAATTAAATAGTAAAAAAATAAAAAAATAAAAATATTCTGCTGATTTATTTAATAAGCACTGTTTTCGTGTAAATCATACCTCAAGAACTCTCTGCGAGCTTGGTCGTCTCTGCAGAAAGTGCCAATTCTCAAGCAAGACCCAATTGGTGTAAGGCTGGATGGTGACCTATGGTGAAGAAAAGAAGCAAAAATATGGACCACGGTCAAAACCCGAAACTCCATCATTTATGTGTTTCAAACCCCAAAAAAAAAACCAGCAAGGCTTACTCAGCTTTCACTAGAAATGAGTACCAGCCCTCTTAGGAGCTGGGAAACCCCCACTTCAACTTAAGTGGTTGGCGTAAGGCCGGCTCCCTTACCTGTACAAATAAATAGATTCAACTCGCCACATGCGACCCCTTCGGAGATAAAACACTATTTGTGTAGCTTAGTTGCGTTGCGTTTTTTACGTAAATATTTTTTTTAGTGTAAATATTTTTTTGGCTTGCGTGCTCTTTAAAACGCTTCCAGGTTCGAATATGAAGATTCCTCCATGCATATTATTATTTGTATTCTAATGTAGTGCCAGAATAGCCGTGGAGCGAAAATGAATTTGTGATATTTAACTCAATTTGAGAGGAAATTAATTGCTATGGATATTAATAATATAATAGTTTCCTGAAACGGTCAACCCTCTATTTACGGCCTTTTCCATTCTGATGGAGTGACTAACAGGCTAAATGGCAACCCGGCATCAAGAAACAGTTTATTCATTTTAATGAAATTAAGTGCTAACATTGCAATTTATTGTACCTTGTTTTATTGTTTAATCTTAACATCTAATGGCAGGGCTGGTATTTTAGCAATCATTATAATATAATCACCCATACTGTAAAAAATTATTCACTTTGCCAATGTCACCCCTGTTTCAGGGAAGGTCGTCAAAATTTGTGGGGTTTATGTTCATTTGAGGTTTGGATTTTATTTGTAAGTACGCATTCAGCATTTGTAAGCGCGAACTACACGTGTTGGTTTGTGGGCATACATCTGTGACCTTTAAATGAATATATCCTTGCAACTTAGATTATAGATTATCATCAGCATCTATAATAATAATCTATATTCTAAGTTGCAAAGATGTATTAACATTCAAATAAGCTCATATCAAATGCATGCCCACAAACAAACAGGTGTAGTTCGCGCTTACAAATGCTGAATGTGTACTTACAAATAAAATCCAAACCTCAAATGAACATAATACTACATTTTTTGCCGACCTTCCCTGACACAGGGGTAAAATTGGCAAAGTGAACCATTTTTTACAGCATGGATGGTCAGTAGAGTGTCCCTTATTTTTCAACTTGATTATTTTTTAACGCATATGGGCTATTTTTTTGCGTATTGCTATAAAACACTTCCTCAGAAAATTTCAGATCATTTGGAGCACAGTAACCCGTGCCGACTTGTATCGGAACATGTTCATACAATTAACGCTACAGTACAAGCGCGCGGGTGGCACGTTCTCACTTTGCTTTCAATCAAATGCAATAAGTCGTGTTATCAACATGGTTTATTTAACTTGAATCATATTTCAGCTTCATAACGAAGTGCTAAAAAAATAATATTCTTAGTTGGAGAGGCACAACACCAAATAACAGGTGGTAAATTACTATCAAATCGTCAAACGAAGGAAGAAAGGTCACGGCAACGTGAAATTGAGGAAAAAAAAGAAAACTTACTGCATGTACTTCACTATATGTTTTTCTACAGAGGACAGAAGCCAGCTGAACATTAAAGACCACCAGGCCTCCGTTAAAGTGCTAGGTCTCTACAAAGACAAATATACAATTAATAAATCTTTCACTCAAATGGTTCTATCTGAAATGTGGAAGGAATGGCAGAAGCAGCTGCCTGGGCATCCCTGCAAGAAAGTATGGATGTCCAGGCATTGTGTTTTGGAGACTAGGTATTCAAGGCGGTCACTTCAATAATTTGGAATGCTATTCCCGCCGTACGTCTCAAGACTCACTTCCTCGTCCTATCATATGGACAAGCGCCTTTGCAATGACGCACTGTCATAAAAGGTGCTGTGTTAATTTTGTACTTCAAGCTATAAAGACGGATTTTTAAAATCATGGTCCTGACATAGTAATTGTTAATTGGGATGGGACAGTGTTCCGTGAATTATAGACTGCAAGAGTTCTTAGGAAGAGCGGTTACCGGTCGTTGATTTCTTTCGATGCTAAAGAAAAACTTCTTGCTGTTCCAAAACTAGATAGTTCTTCTGGTGAAGATCAGGCCATGGCTTTTTAAGCTCGTTTCATGATAGGGACCTTAGTGACTAGATGCGAATAATGTGCTGTGACACTTCAGCTTCTAGTGTTGGACTAATGTTGGAATTTTGGACAAAAGTTGGAAAGAGAGGTAATATTGTTTGCTTGTCGCCAACATGTTTATAAACTCGCCTTAACAAACGTGTTTGAAGCAAAAATACCTCACATTACTATAAATACTGATATTTCACTGTTTTAAAAATTAAAAGATAATAATATTGATTCTACTAACATCCAAACTTGCCCAAATTTGTGAAACAATATATCAGTGATTGAGAAATCGATCAATTAGTAGTGTTTTATAAGCATGGACTATAAAAGTTTATTGTACGAGATAAGTACCGTGAACTGATAGAACTACTCATCATATTTTTGGATGGTGATGAGGATAAACCTGAAAATAAAGCCTCCTGATGCTTTGCATTAAGCGCGGAGGATGGCAAGAGCTATTTACTCTTTGGAGATATGTTGCAGTCTTTATTTAAAATGAGCACAAAGAAAGTACAAGTCCTTAGAGATATTTGCTAATTTATTACCACTGTTAATGTGAAACCCTGGGTTCAGTGTATTTTGGCAGTTAAAGCACCTCATCAAGATTTGTGATTTTTGAAAATTTTGAAGGATTATGAGAAACTTGGAACAGTTATTTCTCAAGTAGCCTTGAAGAAGTTTTGTCAGCTCTTATGGTATTTGTCAGATGAAAAAGCAGTATCATCAATCTTTGATGATTTGGTGGAAGATGAAAAAAGAAAACTAATAAGCAAATTTTTGCTAATTTAGAGAGGGAAAGTTCTTGCTCATTACAAAAGAGGTATAGTCCATCTAAAGAAAAAATATCAAGATCTTTATACGGTACATATAAAATCATCAGTTCTTTTAATATATCTTTCTAATTATGTATTGATTGTAATGATATTTTATTATTTGTAATGTTTTACATAAAACTTTGGATCAGTTTGTGTCTTCCTCAGGCAAAAAAATATTTTCAAGATTGTAAATTGAAAATACTTTCCTTCAAGATAGCGTTTCGTCGTGGAAATAAAATGTTATTTTAAAGGAAAGAAAATTTACCTTTGTTAAAGTAGTCAACGATACTGCAGAAAATTTGTGAAAAGAATGAAGATTTTCATGGCGAAATAACGACCAAGGAAGAACAGAAGCAGTGCCATTTACGCTGCGTTCAGTACACAAAAAACTGTATTTTTACTGCAAAAAGAAGACGCTGAAGAGAAAATATCTTAATCAAAAGTATCTATTTTTTTGGTTTTAATATATTTCCCCATTATTCACAGATATTCTGGTTTATTTTGACACTTAAGAATAATTTAAAAAATTTGAACTACCATCATATCTAGAAGAAGTAAATTTCTCTTATTTTGAAAAACTTTGAGGCCTCGTCGGCACGGGTTAGAATCATCGTAAAAATATGAAAAAAAATATCTGAATAGTGTATAGTAATTGTAAAAAAGTAAAAAGGGTATGCGTTTTCAAAATCGAAAAAAAATTTTTTTTGGCCATATAAGGGACACTCTAATGGTCAGTCTCATACCAACCTATAAGTCAATGAATACAAATAGTAAATAACATTTTAGTATATAAAAACTACATAACCTTAAAAAGATATGTACACAAAAAAGTCAATGCTTACCTATACAAAAAATGTAACATAAATGAATAAGCCAACATTACAAATCAACATCACAGATTAGCCGCCACTTCTTCCTGTCCTTACATCTCTAAATCTAACATATTTCTTTCATTTCATCCAGAGTCATAACCTTTTTCATACAAGCCCTCCTTTTATTATGAATCTGGATGTCCCATTCATTCGCTGTTTCAGAAATTTGATCCATCCATACCTTTCTCGATTTTCCCCTACTACGACATCCATCTATTCTGGCAACATATATTTTTTTCGTGAGCTTTTCATCACTCATTCTCTCCATATGCCTGAACCATCTTAACAAATTTCTTCTTTAAAAAGTTTTTCAAAATTATTTTGCCACGATTATTACAGGTTTTAAGCTTCCATCTGAAAAAAAAGCATGAAACTTGGTATGCACGTGGTGGGACGAATAGTCATCTAAGGTCCCGGACTAAGTTTTTTAAAAGTCATGTATTGATTACAAAAAAAACAGTTCATTCAAAGATCCGAGGACAATCGGTTTAATTTTTTTTTCTTCATTATTCCTTGATTTATAGGTTGGTATGCGGCTGACCACCCATGCTGTATAAAATGGTTCTCTTGCCAATGTCATCCCCGTTTTAGAGAAGGTCGGCAAGAGTTGCAGGGTGTATGTTCTTTTGAAATTTGGGATTTAATGTTGTCATGTGCAACTTATACGTGTCTGCTTGTGAGAATGCCTATAATGTGAATTCCCAATGTTACATATCTTTGCAACTTAGATTTGATTAGATAAGATGCAATAAATGAGCCATGGCTTTGCTCTGTGTGAATAACTCCCATAGACTGAAACTACAATAAACACAAAAAAAAATGTTTTTCTTTAAAAATCCTTTTAATGCTAGCATTTCCATTGAATATAACGTGTCTATCACTCAAAAGCTGACCTGTAGTAAGCGCTGATATTGTAATTTTCATAAGCGTGTATTTTTTACTTCTCTGATACGTTTATTTCCACTGCAAAGCCACTCAATTTTTCATTGAAATAAAATCATGCAGCACATTTTGACAGTTTATAAAAATACACAATTTTCACGTATCGGGGTCGAGTTTGTTTTGCCCCGGCAACCCAAGAACCCAACTTTAATCTCTACTCAAACATAGCGTTGTACAAAAAATGTACAGAAATTTAAAAAGCGCTTCCATTGAGAGTTTATGTTTTGATATATTTTCCGGGGAATGTTGCTGTTGAGTTTGAACGGCAAGTTTTAAGCTTGGAGCACGGTTATCGGCAGAAATGACAGCCGGTGTCAAATAATAAATAAATACGTCATTTGAAAAATACAACGCGGAGCAACAATGGCAGATTTTGAATAAAATATGCGGATTTCGAAACAAAGGCAGAGACTTGTCAATACTTTATATTTTATAAGAACAGTCTGCAGTAGAATTGCTTGACAGTGCACGAGATATGACAATTTTATATTCGTACGTGGACTTAACGAACTATAATCTATAATCAAAGTTGCAAGGATGTATTCCTTTAAAGCTCTCAGATGTATGCCCACAAACCAACACGTGTAGTTTGCGCATACAAATGCTGAATGTTCACTTACAAATAAAATCCAAACCTCAAATGAACATAAGCTCCACAACTTTCGCCGACCTTCCCTGACACAGGGGTGACATTGGCAAAGTGAACCATTTTTTACAGTATGGGTGGTCAGCCTCATACCAAGCTTTAAGTCAAGGAATACGAGTAATAAATAAACGAACTATTTATTGAAATCAAGTAAACAAAAATCAAGAAATAGTTTCAAAGTTGCTATGACAATTATAAAATTTAAGCTTTCACACTCCCACGGGAGCTGAGAAAACAACAGTTCAACTAAAGTGCTCAGCGTAGGGCTGGTTTCCTTACCTGTATAAATATAATGGTTCCCCAGTCACAAACGACCTCTTTAGGAACTACACTAAAAAGTAACTCTTTATTAAAAGCTTACTTATTAAAAGCCTTGGTGTATGTTTGTCTTCTCTCTAACAGAAGAAATTTCACATGAGCAATGTTTGAATGTGTATTAGACCCTTCAAGTGTCTTATGAAAACTGAAAATTGATTTTGAAAATATTAAAAACAGCTCTTACATTATCACGTTATTTTTTTTGTTATCAGCTCAGATTGTGTAGAATGTGATTCTTAAGATGATTTCATTTAAAGGTAATCTTTGAATCAAATGGTAGATAAGCCAAATAAGCCAAACAAGCACATGTTTTGACACGTTTCGTAATATTATTTGATGTATACAATTGTTTAACACACTTTTGATAATCTATAATCTATAATCTAAATTGCAAGGATATATTCATTCAAAGCTCTCAGATGTATGCCCACAAACAAACACGTGTAGTTCGCGCTTACAAATGCTGATTGTGTATTTACAAATAAAATCCAAACCTCAAATGAACATAAGCCCTGTAACTCTTGCCGACATTCCTTGAAACAGGGGTGACATTGACATTGAACCATTTTTTACAGTATGGGTGGTCAACCTCATACCAACCTATAAGTCAAGGAATGCGAGTAATAAATAACATTTAAGTATAAGAAAACAACAAAACCTTAAAAATAAATCGATACAAAAAAAGTCAAAAATGTCTTATGCAAAAAATGTAGCATGTAGAAGTGATAATGAATACATTTGACCAAACATTCATTTCATCAATTACTTTCCAATTTCCATCGACAAATATTAATTAAGCAAGTTGTCCCGAAAATTACTCGCTATGTTCTATCGCACGCTGCTATGGTTTACGTTATCCTCTGATATGGTTCAATTTGGCCCCCAAGGTGGTTCATGTTGCTTTTTGTGATGGTTGAATTAGTATCTTCCATGGTTTATGTCACCCCATGCAGATGTTTGATTTGCCAAATATTCTGGTGTAAGGTTGGATGGACCTTTCAGTGACCGGTCTTTGGTAAAGGTTTATGAATTTTTCAACTCAGCGAAGAGCACATTCGAAATATAAATGGTATATTTTTGTGCTCCACCGGGATCCGAATCCACAACCTTCCATTTACGAGTCCGAAGTGTTGCCACTGGACTACAGACCGGTCCAAGATGCCAACGACACGCGGTGTACCTGAGCGGTAACCCATCCAAGTACTATCCGCGCCCAATGTTGATTAACTTCGGTGATCCATGGGAACCGGTGCTTTCAACATGGTAACGTCGTTGACTTATGGTTGATTGCTGTCTCTGCTTTGGTTCACAGTCCCTTTGATGTGGTTTACATAATTTGGCCTCCAAGGTGGTTCATGTTGTTTTCTGTGATGGTTTAATTTAGTCTTTTTCGTGGTTTATGTCGCCCTATGCAGATGTTTGATTTGTCAAATCTTATGGTTGATTGCTGTCTCCGCTATGGTTCATAAGTCCATCTTATGTGGTTTGTTTTGCAATGTGCCATGCTTTTTTTTTAACTCATATCATTTCTTGCTGTATCAGTCTCTGCTACGGTTGATATTTTCTCTGCTATGTTCAGAAGCGCTATTCTACTAAATTCCTTACAGCTTACACTAATGGATATCAATCCAAGTCGGAGCTAGCTAGCGCTTCCGAAAAAACTCCTTACATAAAAAACACACATAAAACACCTTATTTTTGGACTTTGGACACGAATCACTATCTCGTCGCCTTAAGATCGTTAGGTATTTGATAGAAGAGAGCTTCAGATTTGGCTCGGCTTTGGTTTGTGTGGCACTCTGCTATCTAAATCTAATGCTATGGTTTAATATTATATGTTCTATGGTCCACGTTGCCCACTATTATGAGACCAGACCTGGGATGGGGTCACCTGACTCTATATAGCAAAGCGGTTTGAATACATCATTTCGCATTGTCCCTAAGCTGAGCGCTAACCGCTAAAGCTGTCGGTTTCCTTTGACATTGGAAACCATCATATTATTAATTTCAATGATTGTTATTATAAAAGAGATTAGGAATCCGATTGAATGGAATATAGTGTTACGTTTACTGCTGCATCCTCTTTTTAATTAAAATTCCGGAATTTATTTTTTACAATTTACAATTTATTTCACCACTTGACAATCACTGGGTAGATGTGTTACTTAGCAAATGGTTCTCTTGCGACTTCCTGTTCGTACCGTTTTGATCTCTTTTATAATAAACCAGAGGGGTCTTTCTTGCAATTACTAGATCATTCCACTATTAGAATATTATGTACATACACAATCACTACCACTTGCAGACGGTTCCGTCTCACGTGTATATGTGTGCGTAGTCACTTTGATGTATCTGTGTAAAAGCGCACGTATTTCAAGTTCACAACATTAGTTTGATGGATGAAAAATAAGGGATTTAATTGCATAAATAGTTACATTTTTTAGGTCAATATTTTATTCGTACATTAAAAAACAAATTCACGAGAGAAAAAGCAACTAAGCAACACATATACAGTGTGGCTTCTTGCCTACGTTATCCCCGACGGGGGACGGGGGATGTGGTGATTCGGGACCTATTTCTCCGATTGTCTGTTTGGTGTTTGTTTTTGTGACAGTTAACCTTTGCATATCTACTTGCATATTATATACGTCATCTAGTCAAAAATTACACTACATTTGAAAATATCCCTACAACTTTGTAGGTACATCGGTCATATTTGTACAAACTCCAGCCCCGTCGATAGGTTAGTCGGTAAAAGGTTTGCGTTCCGTGACAGACAACTAGGATTCAATCCCCAAAAAAGGATAGCAGAAATAATATTGTTCAGGTGTTTACTTCAAACCCAAAACAAAAATAGCAGCAAGGTTTATACAGCCTTCGTAAAAAATCAGAACCAGTTGTCTCGCAGAATGCGAAACCCCCACATCAAGTGGAGAGCCTGGCATTAATATAAATTGTTTAAAAATCCCGATTCGACTACTTCGGATACAACACGATAAGAAGTTGAACTAAATGTTCGGCTTAGTTTCCTTGCTCAAGTCTAGAATAAGACCTTGAGTATGAATACAATTGCAAAAAAATGACAAATGCTCATAAAAAGCAGAAAAAAAATTCCAAATGTAAATTGATTATAATGAAGTGTGATTTACACAAAGTAACGAATGTGTTTGTTATTTTATTTTCAAGGCACATATTTACCCGAAGTATACAACATCATGTCAATTCTCCATCGCGTGAATAGAATAAATGTATGGGAGTTACAACAGCGCCCTACCGAGCGTGTTGGCTTTCGTACATTTTTTTTCATTTTGAGCGTTGGTGTGAAATTTACCAGGGACACTAACCTTGCTCAAGGTCGATAAAATCCCCAGTAGACACATGATCTTGAAAAGATTATACCCTTTGGTTTCATTGTCACAGCGAAAATCCTATCGACAGTTTATCTTTCACGGCCGTTGCTGAAAACGTTTCTTTTGAACAAAAAATAGTTATTTTAAAACAAAGATCAATACAAAAAAAAACATTATCAGATTGTGTGGTGTGCCAAATTGTTAAGTGTTGGTATTGTTGTGTTTTTAGGTTTGGATAGTCTTAAATTAACAAAAAACTGTTCTTCTTTCGTGGGTATTTATGTTCACTTAATTTATTTGACAAATAATATATTTATTTTTAACACTTTTAAAATTCCTAAGCAACTCACATTTTATTTCAGAGCTCAGCACTACACATTTGTTATTCAATCACAGGCGAAAATCTATGTATCTCCTCACCTGCATGCGATTTGCACCTTATATGTATACCCATAGAGACAGTGCGCTCCCCATTTCTTGTTTACCGTATACGCCAATCTTGTCAAATATGACTTTTTCATGCAGTTGTCTTATGAATCAAATTCTACACAATCTGAGCTAAGAAAACCCGTAAAACTCGATAATGTGAGAGTTCTTTTAAATATTTTTTAAATAAATTTCTTGTTTTCATAAGACACATTAGTCCAGTACACATGCAAACATTGCTCATGTAAAATTTTCTCAATGGCGTGTACGGTAAACAAGAACTAAGGCAGCGTGTAGTTTCTAGAGACCTATTTGCTAGAACGCTCTCGACCGCTCTAACAGCTTCGAGAGTACAAAGGGGTTATCATTTCTTAATTTATTTAGCCTATAATAATTATTGCTACCTACTACACGGCTATACTGCACCTACCTACCTACCTAACATTTATAGCACTTGTCATTTACATAACATTATAATAAATTTCACTGGCATTCGTCAACGGAAGCTTTCAAATGTAAATAAATATTATCTTACCTTTTTGTACAACAACACTTATATTTGTGATTTAAAATACGTCTTTTTTGCGCTATGCTACATGTGTTACTATGAAAAAATGAAATAGACATCTATAATTGTTTATTGATCGATAAGACTACTCAAATAAAAGGTGATACGCTGAAAAAGTAGCATACGGTTTTTGTTAGATAATCCCTTTAAGCATCGATAAGGGACATTTTATGTATAAAAACCAGTGCTGTCACTCTAAAACGTCAGAAATTAGGCACACCAGACAGCTTTGAAGCTCCACGTAGTCCACAAGTGGTTAGAAATAAATTTGTGAAAAGCATTCCATCCATCACCTCGATGCAATATATCTATCTATAAACTATAATCTAAGTTGCAAGGATATATTCATTCAAAGCTCTCAGATGTATGCCCACAAACAAACACGTGTAGTTCGCGCTTACAAATGCTGATTGTGTACTTACAAATAAAATCCAAACCTCAAATAAACATAAGCCCTGCAACTCTTGTCGACATTCCCTGAAACAGGGGTGACATTGGCAAAGTGAACCATTTTTTACAGTATGGGTGGTCAGCCTCATACCAACCTATAAATTTTACAATATATGCTAGATAAAATTAAAAATCAGATTCATGTATTAATTAACGCCCATTAGAAAAATGTTTAAGTTAGCGCTTATAAATTTTACTTTCAATTAAAAAGAAAAAACTTCATTTTTTGTGTAAAACTACATACGAATAAATGTTCTCGTTTTCAATTTTATTCGCAATTTCAAAACTTCATGAGACCCTTATGTCACACCGTCTTTGGCGCATAGTACACACATCCAAACACACACACACACACACACACACACACACACACACACACACACACACACACACACACACACACACACACACACACACACACACACACACACACACACACGCAGCTTCTTCCTACGGCATTTTATTTATTTCGCCGGCTATAATTCAAAATTTGGTCGTGAAACAAGAAGGACGTGTCCCGTACAAACGATGAAATATATTCGAGAGCCCCGTGACATCCCCTCGGTCCCCCCCTTGGATTATTTATGTCATTTCGTCCCTCGCTAGGTACACGTAAAATATCTAAGGTCTGCCCACACGGGAGCGCCGCGCCGCCCCTGACGGTCATAGACAACCGCCCAACACTTTTTAATGTTCGACATCTTTGAAAGCGTCTCGAAACAAAATATTTCCTAAAAAAAAAACACAATTATTTTAACATAATATATTACAGTCCAGACTTGTAACTATACAATCTTCTTGTCAATTAGTATTATAAAGAAATAACATATTTTTCATGTACATACATATTATATATTTAATGGAGTTCTAAGTTTCCACTGAAATATTTCATAAAAAATTCAAAAATACACAACCGGTTGTTAAATTTGTTATTTATTTTGTCTTATACCAACCTATCATCCTCTCCTTGACTTAAAGGTTGATATGAGGTACAATATCGTTCACTTTACCAATGCTACCTCTGTTTCAGGGAAGGTAAGCAAGAGTTGTAAGACTTATATGTATGTTTAAGACTTATATTTTAGCAGTACACAATGTCAATACAAAAATACAAAAATTAAATCTTTCTTAGATTAAGGCTTAAGGATTTAAAAAAAAATCATATATCTATTTCAAAAAAGTTTTATCGACTAAAATTTACTTATAATTCCAGAATGAAAAAAAAAATTGACAAGTTAAGACTTACATCTATAACCTAGATTGCAAATACATATTATATTTATATTTAAGATTCATGTTAAATGTATTTTCATAAGCAGACGTATGTGAAGTTAATCAAAGTATTTCAAATTAGTATAAACCTTAAAACTCTTGCCGATCTTTCCTGAATCAATGGTGACATTCGCGAAGTGAACGATTTTTTACAGAATTTGTAGTGAGCCACATACCAATCTATTAATCATATAAAAAATATTTTCCTTGAACAAAAGTTTGGTATGAAGATAACCCCCATACTGTAACAACTTGGTTCATTTTTGCCAGTACCACCCCAGCTCCAAAGGAGAACGGCAAAAATGGCAAGTTTTATGTTTATGTGAGGTTTGGTTAATTTTGTTCGTATACATGTAGTATGCGTAAGCGGAAACTTACTTGTGTCTGCTTGTATACATGCCTTAAATATGAACCTAAAACGTCTATATATATTTGCAAGTTATATTAAAGAAAGAGAGACTGATTCAGTTCTTGTTTTTGTTGTCTCTTTAATACTAATCTCTGCACAGCACGACTCGTTCAAAAACCAATATTTTAAAGTATTTACTCACACAAAATCTTATGAAAGTCTCTTAGCAAAATCTCTTAGCGTTGTGAAAAGGCTTGTAAAACACAATAATACAACAAACAAGAGAGCGTATATGAGTAAAACATGCAAACCAAAACAAAAATGGAAGGTTGTGGATTCGGATCCCGGCGGAGCACAAAAATATACCATTTATATTTCGAATGTGCTATTCGCTGGGTTGAAAAATTCATAAACCTTTACCAATGACCGGTCACCAAAGGTCCATCCAGCCTTACAGCAACTGGGTCTTGCTTGAGTATTGGCGCTTTGTAGCGACGACCAAGCTCGTACACCTCTGCGGCACTACAACAAGTGTCATAGACCCCTAGAGTCTTTAGAATCTAGGGAGTCTCCCGCACAGGATTTCTTAAAAAAAAAAAAAAAAACATGAATTTCTAATAATGCTTCCTCGCTACTTGTGGCCTAATACAATTTTTCAGGTACCCCTCTTACCTGAAAGGTCGGCAAAAGTTACAGTGCTTGCGGGTGCGTTATCTAGTTTTTTTGTGAGTGCATGCATATTGACGGTTAAGAGGGAATAGCTCATAAGCGATATAAACTAAATTGTTCAGGAGAGCAGTTTAAAGTTTGAGATTGCAGAAAAATGGTATAACTTATTAATTTTTTATCATATCGTTAAAATAAAAAAGCTCTAAAAAAAAAAAAAGACATTTATTGGCATTCCTATTAATGTGGTTTTACGATGTTTTACGTTTTTTTTATGCCTTTAGGAAAAAAAAGGCCAAAATATTGCCGCTTACACCAAAACCATACTTCACAAACGCAGTTGTTTGCTTGGGCATAAACAAAAAAATAATAATCGTAGAGCGCATTAGAAAGAGCCGAAAATTTTAAGTAAGATAGCACTCATACCTCATTTTTGACCAAAACGTCGCGTCGCTTATTCTTATTATTACTTCCTTTTAACCGTTTTGTTCCTTGACTTATAGGTTGGTATGCGGCTGACCACCCATGCTGTAAAAATGGTTCACTTTGCCAATGTCACCCCTGTCTCAGGGAAGGACGGCAAGAGTTGCAGAGTGTATGTCCATTTGGGCTTTGGTTTTTATGTTGTGGGTTCACATGAGGCATGTGCAAGCGCGAGCTTGTACGTGTCTGGTTGTGGGAATGCATGTAATGTGAATGTAACATATCTTTGCAACTTAGATTAGATTAGAACCGTCGAAATAGTAAAAAATATATGTGTCCAGGAATAGGTACATCACACGCTGTAGTGACCTCTATATTGTTCCTCGTAGATTTTCGTTGATCGGATTTGTTCAGAGCAATAATAAGTGCGTCTTTGAAATGAAACGCTTTGTATAAAGTATGCTTATCAAAATTATTTAAAATAAAGAAGTCACGATATTATTAAATTATATCCGTTGCCAAAACAACTTGATATGAAGACTTATTATTAATGCATGCCCACAGGCAGACACGTGTGCGCTCAAGTTTATACACGCTGTTTACAAAAAAAAACTTTTTTTTTTTAATAGATTTATGAAGAGGAATGCAAATTACCAACCTATTCTGCCTGGTTATAAACAGGTTTCAATATTATCAATTAATAATTAATTATTGTTTATTTTAATGAATCAGTAATTAATAAATATCATATTTTTTTCAACACGTAGTAATTATCAAGAGTTTTACTGTTGATAATGACCTGAATCTTGAAGGTCGAAAGTGCTTGAGGTAGATAAAATTATTGTGAAAATAAAACTACGTTTTGAAAAAAATATTTTATTTTAAATTAAAATGAATTTTCACTGTGTGAATACACAAACCCTACAAAATCTAATAAAATATATCTGTTGAACCAGGATCAAATTTATGGTCAAGTGACCCAAGCGGGGATTGAAACAACGTTATTCTATTCCAAATACGCTAAAAATATCAGCCACTTGACTCCTTCGGCCATGACACCGATAAATTACATAGTTTAAGTTCACTTTCATAATTTTAAATTTAATTTCTTGCTGAAATATTTTAGCCTTAAAAGGCATTTTCAGGAGTAGTGATTATAGTGAACTAAAACTGTATTTTTTTTAATAAAAGCAATAGACTTTCCCTGTGTGGACCACCGAACCCTATTAATAGAATAATTTTTCAAGCTTTGTAGATCTCTATTTAAAAAAAAAAAAAATAGATAAACACCGTTTGATTCTAATTATTTTAATCAAATAAGTAGACTCAAACAGTTCCTTGACTTATAGGTTGGTATGAGGCTGACAGCCCATACTGTGAAAAATGGTTCACTTTGTCAATGTCACCCCTGTTTCAGGGAAGGTTGGCAATGCTTGCAGGGCTTACGTTCATTTGAGATTGGGTTTTTTATACTGTAGGTCCACATGCGGCATGTGTGAGCGCGAAATTATGCGTGTCTGCTTGTGGGAATGCATTTAATATGAATCTCAAATTATACATATCTTTGCAGCTTAGATTTAGATTTAGAAACAGTGGTTATTTTCATTAAAAAAAAATAGAACCATTTTTGTTTAACAAGGTTAATATTGAAGAACTCGAATTGCGTTATACTAAGATTACATTTTTTTAAGTATTGCAACCCACCTGAGGACTCTTGTGGTATATATTGTTAAGTATACCTTGGGAGACAGTTTGTCTGGCACTGGTTTCGAGAAAAGACTGGAAAAGCGCTTATGGGAAAATGCATCAGACCGGCAGGTATAATAAACAGCCACGGTATTAATTTTCAATTAGATTTTAATGCTAATCTAATCTAGCTGTAGTCTCATGTAATGCAGATTTAGTAGAAAACATTTTGCAAATAAAAATATTGCACTATAATCTATAATCTGAGTTTCAAAGATATATTAACATTTAAAGCTCATATCAAATGCATGCCCACAAACAAACACGTGTAGTTTGCGTTTACAAAATATGCTGAATGTGTGCATACAAATAAAATCCAAACCTCAAATGAACATAAACCCTACAACTTTGGCCAACATTCCCTTTGCCGGTTTTATTTGCCAATTTCACCCCTGTTTCAGGGAAGGTCAGCAAGAGTTGCAGGGTGTATGTCCATTTGAGATTTCGGTTTTTATGTTATAGGTTTATATGCGGTATGTGCCAGTGCAAACTTATACGTGTCTGCTGTCTAAATCTAAATCTAAGCTGCAAAGATATGTATCATTTGAGATTCATATCAATTGCATTCCCACAAGCAGACACGCATAATTATTATTTAATGTGAATCCCTAATGTTACATATATTTACAACTTATTACATCAACATTTGTTGTTGTTAAGCTTTTGAATATCATTCTTATCTATAATCTATAATAATCTATAATCTAAGTTGCAAGGATATATTCATTCAAAGCTCTCAGATGTATGCCCACAAACAAACACGTGTAGTTCACGCTTACAAATGCTGATTGTGTACTTACAAATAAAATCCAAACCTCAAATGAACATAAGCCCTGCAACTCTTGCCGACATTCCCTGAAACAGGGGTGATATTGGCAAAGTGAACCATTTTTTACATTGTTATGATTTCTAAAATTTTGCGGCGGGGCTTGTCACTTCGGGTTTCTCAGTGTCTGTCGTACATCTCAAACAGCGTATCGTTAAATTTTTTGCATTGAAATCGATCATTGGGCGCAGTCAGGTGGTGTTTGAGCACAGGTGGCCGGATCGCCGGCGGCTTTCGGCCACATTGTGTCATAGTCGTGAATCGGCCGTAAACTAAAGCGGTGCATGAAGTAATTTGCTTCCAGGCCACCCCGCCCTACGGTCCCGTAATCCAATTTTGACAGGTTAATGCGCCCAGTCTGATATATTAGATAGACCCCGGCCTACCAGCGAGTGTGCAACCCTTTGTTTCTAATACTCACTACCGCAAGGGCAGACTTATGCATTCAAACTTGGATTTGCTTGTACTTATTGGCTCCCGCGCGTTTGCATATTTCGCCGAAATTCTGCAAACATTGTGTTTGATGTATTTTATTACAAAAAAAACGAAACAATTGTTTCATATATCGCTCCCCCAGCTCTTGTTTGCCATATCGCTGCCTTAGTTCTTGTTTATCGTAAACGCCATCGAGAATTTTTTACATGAGCAATGTTTGCATGTCGCACGTTTAATAATAAAGAGCAATAACTCAAAAAACATAAATGTTGGGAAATCACGTTTGAAGTTCAGACAGCCAGTACAACTTGTATGGGATGAAAAAGGCGGCCGATGTTTTATCTCGGTCATATTCGTCCAAATTGAACGGCTGTCGGATTCTACCTGTTCTTCTCGCATTGTTCTTGCGTTTTATTACAAAATCTCGATTTCCCCAATTTTCGAGTTATTTCTCTTTATTATTAAACGTGCGATGTGTACTGGACCAATGTGTCTTATGAAAACAAGAAATTTATTTTTAAAAATATTTAAAAGACCTCTCACATTATCGAGTTTTACAGTTTTACTTAGCTGAGATTGTGTAGAATTTGATTCATAAGACAACTGCATGAAAAAGTCATATTTGACAAGATTGGCGTATACGGTAAACAAGAACTGGGGGAGCGATATAGACAATCTGAGCTAAGAAATAACGTAAAACTCGATAATGTGAGAGTTGTTTTAAATATTTTTTAAATCAATTTCCTATTTTCGTAAGACACATTGGTCCAGTACACTTGCAAACATTGCTCATGTAAAATTAGCTTCATGGTCTATACGGCAAACAAGAACTAAGGCAGCGATAAATTTATCTAATCTTATCTAAGTTGCAAAGATATGTTACATTAGGAAGTCATATTATATGCATTCCCACAAGTAGACATGTATAAAAATATAAAATGTATTTTTTTTTTGTAAACGTTAAAAAAGGTGTTATTTTTAAATCTACACGCTCAAAGATATTTTTTCTATTTATATATTCTCTGTTTCAGGGAATGTCAGCAAGAGTTGCAGGGCTTATGTTCATTTGAGGTTTGGATTTTATTTGTAAGTACACAATCAGCATTTGTAAGCGCGAACTACACGTGTTTGTTTGTGGGCATACATCTGAGAGCTTTGAATGAAGAATATATCCTTGCAACTTAGATTATAGATTATATACCTGTGTCTGGAGGCAAATATATTGGTGAGTTGCTTTATTATTCACAAATCTAATTTAAAAAAAACTATGTTAAAAACAATCTGAGAATTGAGAGATAACTTTTGGTTTACATAGCTTTTGCAAGCTGTCTCTTAGTTTTACTTAGCCCAGTATCCAAGTTACGAGCATGACGTCATCACGTATTTTCCCGGCCATCTTTTGGCTGGTCTTTAGCGCGCCATTGTTGTGTTATTTTTAAGTTACCGCGCCGTTTGCAACAGTGATTACCGCCACATTGTTGTTTTCCCGTGGGGGAGGTCCTGCTCCTGCCAGTTTGATGTCATAGGGGTGCCGGGTTGATGTCATGGGGGTGCAGGGTTAACGTCATGAGGGTACCGGGTTGATGTCATGGGGATGCCGGGTTGATGTCATGGAGGTGCCGGGTTGATGTCATGGGGGTGCCGGTTTGATGTCATGGGGGTGCCGGTTTGATGTCATGGGGGTGCCGGTTTGATGTCATGGGGGTGCCAGTTTGATGTCATGGGGGTGCCGGGTTGATATCGTGGGAGTGTAAAGTTGATGTATTAGGGGTATCGGGTAGATGTCATGGGGGTGCCGGGTTCATGTCATGACGGGGCTGAGTTGATGTAATGGGGGTACCGGGTATAGATGTCATGGGGGTGCCGAGTTGATGTCATGGGAGTGCATAGTTGATGTCGTGGGGGTGTCGGGTTGATGACATGGAAGTGCATAGTTGATGTCGAGGGGGTGCCGGGTTGATGTCATGGCGGGGCTGAGTTGATGTTATGGGGGTGCCGGGTTGATGTTATGGCCGGGTAGATTTCATGGAGATGCCAGTTTGATATCATGGAGGTGAACAAAATCCAGGCTTACACTGGATATCGAATAGCTGTCGAATAAATGTCCGATTGATGTTGGTTGATGTCAGGGAAGAATGCAGTTGATGTCGGAAGGGTGCTGGCCCTGCGCTGGGTGGGGGGAGGTAAGAGGGACAGGACAATGGCGACCATTACCTGGGAGGACGAGAAAACGGCAACGGCTAATGCATTGCAGGCAGAGCTGGAAAACAAACTTAACCCACCATGTTAAAAAAATCATAACATTCCACACTTATAATTACTTCGTGAAATATTGCTATAAATAAGTACTCAAATTCTTAAGTTGGTTAAACTCAATTCATGAACTTTGAATTTTCTTAGAGCAATCTTGGGAATGCTGTCTAGTAAATACGCGTAATTCTGGGTAGATTATTTTGAAAATTCTTGAATTAATTAATGTCGACCTTTTCCTAGAACCGAAGTACTCAACAAGAGAATGTCTACCTGTGGAAGAAGACGCTTTCTAAAATTAGGCAGAGCTTATTCAAAACCGAATACATATAGTTTTGTGAATGTGTTTGTGTGTACTTACGTGAAAACTGTACGCTGTATTGAGTCTTGAAATAAATAAATGTGTATTGTTGTGTAGGTACTTATATAATCTAATATAATCTATGTTGCAAATATATGCAACATTAAAGATTCACAATATATGCATTTTCACAAGCAAACACGTATGAGCTCGCGCTTTAACATGCCGCATAGGGACCTAAAATATAAATACTCGAATCTCAAATAAACATACACCCTGCGACTCCTGCCGACCTTCCCTGAAACAGGGGTGACATTGGCAAAGTGAACCATTTTTTACAGTATGGGTGGTCAGCCAGCAGCCTCACGCCAACCTACAAGTCAAGGAATGACCTTCTGATAAGAAATACTGGATCATGGTCTACAAGCCCGGAAGAATGGATGCTGCATCCTCATCATCATCATAAGAGGATATATCTTTACAAATGTGAGCAACCAGTTAAATCAAATTTTATCCTTAAAATGTCAATGCAATGTTTTTTCCTTTTCGGTCTGAATTTCTAACTCTGCGAGAGTCTCTGATGCACCCCGGCCGAAGAGCCGATATTTAAATGAAGAAAAATCGTTTTTCGTCTACACAAGCCCGGGCGGTAAACACGGACTAGCAGCGCCATCTAGCGATAATAAAATAAAGCACAGAAGATAATATGTTTGGTTTCATTTACACTTAAAACGTATACTTCAGTCTTTTTTTTTAAGATTTTTTTTTTGAAGACTCTTTAAATTTCAGAGATCTAGGGGTCTATGACACTTGTTGTAGTGCCGCAGAGGTGTTTACGAGCTTGGTCGCCGCTACAAAGCGCCAATACTCAAGCAAGACCCAGTTGCTGTAAGGCTTGATGGACCTTTTAGTGGCAGGTCTTTTGTAAAGATTTATGAATTTTTCAACCCAGCAAAGAGCAAATTTGAAAATATAACTGGTATATTTTTTGTATTCCGCCAGGATTCGAATCCTGGCGGAAGGTTGTGCCGGTTCGAACCCGCACAACCTTCCATTTACGAGAATGTTCCGTCCAGCCTTACAGCAACTGGGTCTTGCTTGAGTATTGGCACTTTGTAGCGACGACCAAGCTCGTACACCTCTGCGGCACTACAACAAGTGTCAAAGACCTCTAGAGCCTCTAGAATCTAGGGAGTCTCCAGCACAGGATTTCCTAAAAAAAAAAAGTTAGGTTATTAAACTTTTGTGGATATTACACAAAGCGTTATGGGAGAACTTACAGTATTCTTGACGTTTCGTAATTAGCACAGCCAACGTCTTGAGGAGACGTTGGCTTGCAGGATGACTGAGGATGAACTGAATTATGAAATAACACCATTGTCACAAATCACAGCTTTCCCTGAGCCGGAGAGAAATGTCGATAATTATGTAAGTTCTTCCAAAACAGTTAGTGTAAATTTTGAAATTTTTAATTACATAAAATTGTAGTTATTTTAAATGATAATACGTCAGACGACCGTTATTCTACTTTTAATTAAATCACTTCAATATTTATATCATGTTCTGCATGACGGCTGAAAATAAACTGATCCCGTACAATAGTTTATAATTATTCTTAGGTGTCATCGATCGAAGGTTATAATTGTGATTGGAGCAACAATAACTTTAGCTATGGAGAGAATGAATGAGGAAAGATTGACGAAGAAAGTATATTATGTTGAAAGAATAGATGGATGTCTTGGTAGAGGAAGACCGAGAAAGGTATGGATGGACAGAATTTCCGAAATTGCAAATGAAAGGAATATCCAGAGTCATAATAAAAGGAGAGCCTGTATGAAGTAGGTTATGACTCTGGAGGAAATGAAAGAAGTGTGTTAGGACAGAAAGAAGTGACGGTTGATCTGTGATGTTGGTGGCTTGGTTTTTTTTAAATTAGAATGGTTTTTCTGTTAGTTTTTGATGTCCATAGTCCATACATGTTATAATTTGTTGATATTAAAAATGTAATTTGTTGTGTATGTTCCTTGACTTATAGGTTGGTATGCGGCTGACCACCCATGCTGTAAAAAAATGGTTCACTTTGCCAATGTCACCCCTGTTTCAGGGAAGGTCGGCAGGAGTTGCAGGGTGTATGTTCATTTGAGATTCGGGTGTTTATATTGTAGGGCCACATGCGGCATGTTTAAGCGCGAACTTATACATGCCTGGCTGTTTGTGAAAATGCATATAAAGTGAATCCTTAATGTTACATATCTTTGCAACTTAGATTAGAAATTAGATTATTAGAAATAATGTTTATTGTGATGCATCTAATGTGAATCTCTAATGTTACATATATTTTGCAACTTAGATAAGATTAGATAGGTAAAGTTGATTAAATAACATCAAGAAATAACAGTATAATATGGATTTGGATAATATTTGCTACTGTTCTTGTATTGGCTGCTACGTATGGTATTTTGTCTCATTACTGTCTGATGAATTCCTGTAATATCGCTTTGATTGTTCGGCAACGCACTTATTGGATCCCGATTCCCGTTTCATTAGTCAACGCATCCGCCCGCCAGAATGCTAACATTTGCTTTATATGATAATATTATATTACTTACATACATCAAAATACCGGCTTGTAAATGCTGGAGATTAGAGAGGAGACGGTAAGAGAATAGAGTTAACCTAAGAGTGTATTTAAACATGTTACCTAAGAAAATTATTTTTCATTTATGTCTTACAGAATTTTTTGGGGTTTTTTTAAAGCTGAATATTTTTGAAACTGTTTCAGGGAAGGACTGAAAGAGTTGCAGGGTGTATGTCTATTTGAGATTTGGTTTTTATGTTGTAGGTTCACATGAGGCGTGTGCAAGCGCGAACTTGTACGTGTCTTGTTGTTGGAATGCATGTAATGTGAATCTCCAATGTAACATATCTTTGCAACTTAGATTAAATTAGATTAGGATAAATATTGTTTGATTTTTTGGTTCCGGGTTTTGACCGTGGTCCATATTTTTGCTTCTTTTTCTTCTTTCTTGGTACTTCTTGAAGACTTTCAGCTGACGTTTCGTCTCTTCTGTGGGCGACTTCTTTGGAGCTCTGCTCACTTCTGAGGTATGAACGAAAGGCGCGTCTTTTTATTGGTAAATTCTAAAGGGAACGTGGCTTAATTGTTGGGTATAAAACTACCCTCTGTCACAATTTCAATCCGGCCGTGAAAGCCTACAAACATTAAAAAATATTGTTACTATTTACGAGTTCAATGTAACATAAACTTTGGTTAATTTATTTCACACAATTTATTTTAAGATTCCGTTCACATTTGGTTCGATTACAGAATGTCATTTTAACTGTTCAGCTCGACGGCACTAAGACAAGTCTACGCTACATACGGCTTTAGCCCTATACATAGTACGACGTAAGGACGGTTTTCGAAACACCCGGAACCGGAATATTTGCGACGTTGCCAGAACATTTGAGCAACCACTAGTACCTACAATTACTTAAACACCTTCACGCAGAGACACACTCACAAAATAAAAAAACACACACACAGACACACCTTCGTAACAATATGTAGAACTGCAAAGAACATCATTTTCTATTTATGTATATTTTTTGAAGTATAAAAAAATTGGAAAACTTTTAAAGATAAAACCTATCGTAGAATCAATATCAGCTTTCATATAGTAACAATAATGAAGCATCTTCGGCATTCCGTGTATAAAATAAACATAAAAAAAATTCTTATAGAAGTAATAATAGTGCATTCTTCATTTATGTAGAAAAATCCAAGTAACCAAATTTAAAAAAAAACACTGCATATGTGTTACTTTGAACGTCCAATTATTACCCAATTTATCAAAATAAGTAAAATAATATTTTATTTTGTAAGTTCTGTTTATTCAATGATGCACACCTCAAGAGCTCTGTATAGCGACGGCCAAAAAATCATACCTAAATAAATATAGGTATAGTACTGTTTTGGTACATCCATATAAAAATAATAAACTTGATAGACTCTCCAAAATCTTAATATTTGCATTTCCAGAGGGTCGCTGACAAAATTGACTCAATGAGATGGAGAGTAAGAGCATTGTAAGTTTCCAGATTTTTGAACTGTAAAAAGAGGAAGAAAAATACTTCCAATTGATTAAATAGCTTTGTAGTTTCTTTGGAAACAAAATAAGTATCATATACCAAAAATGCTAGGAGACTTAAAAAACGGAAACTCTTTCTGTGAATAAACCATTAAGCATACTTAGTAGTTACAAAATATTTACTGTTTTTAACTGTAACCATAAAACAGCCCGCTCCTTATCTTTCCCGCGGTACTAAGTGTGCATTTTTAGAATTTATTTTCGCGCCATTAACCGGTAAGTAATTCCACGTTACTTGCACTCTATTAATCTTCCTTTCTCCGGCAAATACATGCATTATAATTTATTAGAAAATTCCCACACTAAGGATGTTTAAATACCGCACGAGCGTATGGTGAGTATGAGATACTGGATACATTGCCCCGAGTAGAAACTGTTACCAAGTTTGCAAAATAAAATTAAAATAATCAATATTGTTACTTACATATATGTATGAGTTTATGTCTGTGTTTGTTTACTTATGATTGTGTGTCCGTGTGTTTTTAATTACTTGTATATGTGCGTCTAGACGTAAGTATTTGGATGGTTGTACCTACTCGTATTTACTCGAAGCTTCTGCTCGAGACGATTCTGGAATGGTCTGGTGTATGCTAGAATAGCCTTTAGTCACCTATAAATACGGATTACGGATACGGAATACGGAAGCCGTTAATCGAGAAGTGCAAAAGTTTAAACTGTGAACCAAATGTGAGCAAATTATGTATTAAATTGTGTAAAATAAATTGAATCGGGGTTTTATTCAATTCAAGTCAAACAAATTGTACTTAAGAATATAATAATGTCTTTGATGAGCACTTTTTTTGTGTGAATCGCATCGCAAGAGCTCTCTGCGAGCTTGTTCATCACTAACGAACTTTTTTATAATCATAGCTTTGGAGATGCAAAAATAGTTAGTGAATTGCAATTCCTCTTACATGTCACTCGTGTTACAGGAAATGCTGTCAAATCGAATCCTGAAAATTATTTTACTTTTTAAATTATGTAGATTATGGTATACAGATAGACCTCTTTTATTTTTTTTGTTTCGACCATGGAGCTCTTCGTATCTTTGCAACTTAGATTAGATTAGATTAGACCGCTTCAATGGTTTTGTTTTGATCAAGTATACAAAAATAAAACATATTTATTCGTTAAATACGCTGTATGACCCTATGTTTTAGAGAAGGTCGACAAGAGTTACAGGGCCTTTGTTTAATTGAGATTTGGATTTTTATGCTGTAAGTTTCCATGCGGCATGCGTAAGGGCTAATTTATACGTGTCTGGTTGTGGGCATGCATTTAGTATGGATCCTAAGAATAATATACCTTTGCAACTTAGATTATTATACATTACTATTACCCTCCGCCAGTGGATACTTAAATATTTTGGATATCTGATATTTTATTACACGATGTCTGAGTTTTCACAACATCCCTGTTCACAAACACTTTGAATAATCTGCAAGATTTGACTTCGGCGAGGCATATGCAGAAGGCATTATTTAACAACAAACACAGAACACGTTTCATCACATACAAAGCCACACTATAATCTACAATACACGATACGATATCCGATACGATAGTGTAAGTAGAACCTTCTGGGAGTAGTCCATGATGGTGGTTGTGCGTAGAATGACGTTCTGGTGGGAGCGAGAGATAAAAAAATGATCTGGAATATGCAAGAAAGATCTTTGTTGCACCTATATAAGAGGACTGCAATAGGGCAGCAGTCAGAGTGCCGATAAAACATTGAGCCGTGAAGTTTGAAAGCCAGAGCTGGAAATCAATTGTTGTAAATTGTGAACTAAAATGTAAAAAATAAATAATTGCAGTTTAATTTAAAGAGAACCTAGTAAAAACATGACAATACTCTTCATGTATGGGATTGACATTGCAAAAATCTCCTCGATGTTTTTTTTTTTGAAATTTATTCATCATTTAGCAATACTCCATGTGTTTTACTTCGCCATTTATGCATGTGAAATATTTTTTTCTACAGCTTAACTGAGCCCCTTTTTTGTTTACACGATTCATAAGAAGGGTAATCTACACGTTTTCTGAAAATTTAGTCTGTATCTGATGAACAGCTTGCCCAGGAAAAATGATAAACAGAATGGCAAAAATTGATTGTAAATTGATAGACATCAAACATCAAAGAAATCGTCTATACGCAACGCAAAACGCAACTAAGCTACACATATAGTGTAACTTCTTGCCTGCGTTATCCCCGAAGGGGTCGCATGTGGCGCTTCGGGACCTATTTATTTTTACAGGTAAGGGGGCCGGCCTCACACCAACCACTTTCAGTTGAAGTGGGGGTTTCCCAGCTCCCGGGGGGGCTGGTTCTCATTTCTCCTGAAGGCTGAGTAAACCTTTGAGATCGAACCCTTGCTCTCGGCATGGAATGCAAGCATTCTACCAATTGAGCTATCGACCTTTTTACGAGCTTGATCGTCGTCGCTACAAAGCGCCAATTCTCTAGCAAGACCCAGTTGCTGTAAGGCTGGATGGACCTTTGGTGACCGGTCATTGGTAAAGGTTTTATGAATTTTTCAACCCGGCGAAGAGCAAATTTGAAAATATAAATGGTATACTTTTTGTGCTCCGCCGGGAATCGAACCCACAACCTTCCCATTCGTCTATATTTATGTGATTTTAGGGTTCTAATAGTCTCCAAATTAAATACTGGTCGTCTTTTAGGATATTTATTTTACAGTTAGATTTATTTTAACACTTTTACATTTAATTCTGCAATTTACATTTATTTATTTCACAGATGATTTCTGTCACTTATGCTGTTAGTCTTCACAGATATAAGGTCGCAAGAGAACTCTGCTCCTGCAAGCTGTTCGCGGCTTATATACCTACTCCAGCAATATAAGCTTCTAAAGGTGAATTTTGCCAGAAGCTTCTCAAAGCACATGACAATCTAGTGAGTTCTCTATGTATTCGACAATCATTAATCCTACCCACAAGTATTTTACAGAATTCCTATCAGCTATAACTAATTCCTATACCTATCTTAATATTTACATTGCATATACTATTTACTTACACAACAATATTTTTCCTAAAAAAATAATGAAAAATTAGTTGAGCAGTTTATGTGACATAATTTTATACATCAGATTTCTTAAAAGTTGAATATTTTTTTGGGTATATAAATACAATTTTGCAGTTCAATCTTTTATTTTACACGAGAGGGTACCTTTTTTTATTATTTCGCCCTTCTGTGTCTGATATCGTTAAAATAATCCTTCAGGGCGGAAATATTAAATACTAAACATTTTAACGTCTTGCGGGGGTGCTTCCCTCTTCCTCCTTATACATCTAGGACTAAACGCTTTACAAACACGACCCCTTCTTAGACGAGTCTGACACTTGAAAGATTATGCTTGAGTATTCATATTTGAAAGTACAGAATAACAAAAGCATGCCTTTATTTATAACAAAAAAAAACAACACAGAGATTAAGATTTCTAGTATAAATTCTTTTAAATGAAAGCTTGTAAACGACGGCTTAAAAAACTTAATATACATAGAATCACATTTATTAGTTTTATCATTATTTCTAATAATCTTATTTCTAATCTAAGTTGCAAAGATATGTAACATTAAGGATTCACATTATATACATTTTCACAAGCAGAGACGTATAAGTTCGCGTTTAAATATGCCGCATGTAGATATACGAGTACAATACAAAAACCTAAATCTCAAATGAACATACACCCTGCAACTCCTTCCGACCTTTCCTGAAACAGGGGTGACATTGGCAAAGTGAACTATTTCTACAGCATGGGTGGTCAGCCGCATACCAACCTGTAAGTCATTGAGGTCAAATATGAGCCATATATATCAACATAGCTTTGCAAACTTACATTATAGATAGATTATAATAATAATATTAGGATGGTTTATTTGGTGAGCCCTGTTTTTGTGTGTATCACACCTCAAGAGCCCTCTGCGAGCTTGGTAGTCGATGTAGAAAGCGCCAATTCTTAAGCAAGACCCATTTGCTGTAGGGTTGGATGGACCTTTAGTGACTGGTCTTTTGTAAAGGTTTATGCATTTTTCAACCTAGCGAAGAGCAAATTTTAAAATATAAACGGTATATTTTTTGTGCTCCGCCGGGATTCGAACCCGCAACCTTCCATTCACGAGTCCAAAGTGCTACCACTGGACTACGGACCGGTCAATTCATTATTATCTTTTACATTATAGATTATTATCTATACTATAATCTAAACTAACGATAATTTAAAAAACAGTGTTTTTGCGAATTTTCATTCAAAATCGTGAAACCAGTGTATCGCAGAGTCGTATGCAAAATTTTGCTCCTCAGCAGTAACTGTAACTGTAGCAGTAAATATGTTTTATAAGTAAATCGCATTTTCTTGCACTCCGCATATTGCATAAGGCAAAGTGGGCATTTCATACCGGCAACTGCAGCGCCAGACAAATAGTGCTCTCAATTGAATCACCGCCAGCCTTGGTTGACGCTTTAAGCTAATTTAGCTTTATTTCCTGTGTGAATCAAACATGAAAAAAATATATGCTTGCGTCGCCTTTGCACCACGACTAAGGAAGTATGTTATGACTTAGAGAAAGATGGCGTAGCATTACAGATATTGTTACAGCTGTGAAGAAACTGAATCTATAATCTAAGTTGCACAAAAACATGACTACATACACTCTGGATATTCCATTAATTCGCGATTTCGGATATTTGGTCCATTCATACCTTTTTCGGTCTTCCTCTACCACGACGTCCATCTATTTTTGCAACGTATACTTTCTTCGTCAGTCTTTCCTCATTCATTCTTTCTTCAAGTGTGAAGTCAAATTATAAAGTTTCTCTGCAGCTTAGATATTAGAAAACATATTTTTAGAAAAAGAAACGCCATAACTATATCAGTATATTTTTATGCACACATATAGTTTGAAATTGGAGTCGGCAGAGACAACAAAAAAACAAAAGAAATAAAATCGTTATTTTTGCAAAAGTCTAATAGTATTTCAAAGTTGAACCGGCGGAGTCTTCGATTTGGCAAAAGTATTGGCATTTTCCGTTTACGAGTACGTACTCGGTATACGAGCATGTAACGCTCCTGTATATCTCGATAGCGCTCGACCGAAACAAAGGTGGATGGTACGAAACATTTTGTTTTCATTTAGACACGACTTCTCCCGAATCAGTTGACGCCAACCAGTAAATCCCATCAAAAGGACACAAGTAGGGGCTGGTATTCTGAAGGACCCTAAACTTCAAGGTCACTCCAATAATAAGTGTTTTTTTTTTTTCATTATTATGAAAAACATGACAAGAAACAAAAGATTTGAATAAAAATTCGTATTTGCCTCCCTCTTATAATTGCTTGCTTCATATTATTGGCTGCAAATGCATTAGTCACAGAGTGTGTGCTTGGACAGGCATTTCTGCCTGTGTGTACGTACCCACTCATTTACTTTAAAAAGCTCAAAGACGTGAGAATATTGTTATGTAAATAGTAGATTAATATAGGTGTACATCGTAGGTAGTAATAGTTATTATAGTGTTATGTCAAAAGTAGATTAATATAGGTGTACATGGTAGGTAGCAATAATTATAGGCCCAAGAAGTCTAGAAGTGGAATGATCCTTTTGTACTCTCGAAGCTGGTAGAATGTGCTGGCAAATTGGCCCCTAGAAACTTCTGTCTCTAGCGTATGTAAGGAGCAAAATTGAGTGCACCAAGCCAGTTAGATAGTCGCCTTTGATTGAAGAGTGTGAGCGGTGCTGAACTGTGAAAATAAATTTGAGTTGCTAAGTGTTAAAATAAATATAAATTGTAAAAATAAACTAAGCGTAAAAATAAAGATCCTGAAAGAAGACCTGTATGTTTTAATTTAGAGACTTTTCAAGCCCAAAAACACTAAAATATTTTAATTAGCGCATAGATCTACGTGTCTATTTACACATAGATCTAATGCCTTCTCAGTCTCGTAAAGAAAAACACAACCTCTTTTACGTTTGCCCATGACGTAGGTCAAAACTCGCATGTAGTTGTCATATCCATTGTCTTTACTAATATCATAAAAAACGTATCTCTGTTTATAAAAATATCGCTAGTATTTGTGAAATAAAGGTGTGCAATTAAGGTGAGATTTACGCAACTTTGTACTTTTTCTTTAAAAAAAATGTCTCGCGTATTTATTTATTTATTTATTCATTCTTTAACGGCACATTGTGCCTTTTACATGTATACAAAAATAGAAATAAAAATACATTACAGACATAACAGTATCAAAATAAAACAGATTCCTACAAAATAAAGCTTACAATAAGATTACTACAGAATAAAAGTAGAAGATATTTATGCAAAAAGTAAGAAGATGAAGAGAAAAACATAAGAGAGAAGAGAAAGAAGAAAAACATAAGAGCAATGAGCATATAGCATATAGAGCAATAAGAGCATGATCAAGTAATAATATTAAAACTCAGGTAAAATAAAAGAACGCACAGATGAGGGTAAACAAAAATTTAAATACATTGCAAAAAAGTTGACAAAATAAGTAGAAAATAAAAAATAAAACAAAGATAAAACAAAAAAAAAAGAAAAAGCAAGGTCTTATATTAAAGTAACAAAAATAAACTAGAAATTAGATAAAACTAGAGTAAACAATAGTACAGTACAATATTATAAGAGATGCAACTCTACAGTAATTATTATGTACTTATTATGTACCATGGGAGTTGAAGTACTTAATTAAATTATATTTGTATGTTTTAGGATTTGTATGAGTGTCAGAATCTATTACATTGTATATATTACCCAAACGTTGAATACGTATTAGTGGGCTGTAGAAGTGTGTAGATGTATGTGTGGATACAGTGCGATAAGGAACTAAGTTGCGGGTAATAAATGAAGGGATGGAGAAATTAAGTTCGGAAAGTAGGATTGGTGAATCAATTAAGGAGTGTTTAATTTTAAAAAGCACAATGAGGTCATTGATTAAACGCCTATCAGTGAGACTATTAAGATTCAAAATACTAAGTAAATATTGTGCATTAAATTCAGAGACGGGAATTCTTAATTTGAAATTAATAATTTTTACAAATTTAAGTTGAATGCGCTCAATGGCTTTTATATGACAGGCATAATAGGGTGACCATACGGGGGAACAATATTCCATGGAGCTTCTAACTAGTGACATGTAAAGCGTTTTAATACTAAGAATATTATTGAAGTCCTTGGTTGTTCTTGCTACAAAACCTAACATTTTCATTCCCTTACCCGCAACATAGTTTATATAATTTATAAACGATAATTTGTGATCAAATAAAACACCTAAGTCAGAAATAACCAAAACACTATTTAACTTTTGTTGACCTATGAAATAATCATGCAAACAGGGATTTTTAATTTTATAAAATCTCATTATTTGGCATTTAGAAATGTTAAGGTTTAGGTTATTGAAGTGACACCAGTCGACTAGTTTATCTAATGATGATTGAAGTTTAAGACTATCATCATTTGATTCTATCACTCTAAAAAATTTGACATCATCCGCAAAAAGAAGAACATGACAGTCGAGGAAAATATTAGCAATATCGTCTAAAAATAAGAGAAACATATTTATTTAAATACCATAGAAAAATGTTTGGGTCAACCCGCTCGAAGGGAAAAACATCCAAATTCTAAAACGCCACGTCCAAAAATTACCATAAACAACAAATATATTCACGATGCAGGTGTTCCCAGAAAATGGAACCACATTTATATTTAAAATGGACCAAATCCACCGCAATAAAAAAACACGCGTATGAATATAAAAAAGACAAGGTGATATATGCGGCGCATGATTCATGGCTTGCTGCCTGCGAGTAGACATCAAGTGTTATTTAGCTTTCTCCTTTTTAAACCTCCACAAATAAGAAAATTGTAATCTGGTTCAAGGTAATCTACTGGTTTTCAGTACATTGATCTAGGTTTTATTTGGGTATTCGTAATTCCGTTTTTCTATTTTTGTTGTAGTCTCTTTGATAGCTTAATTCTAATCTCAATCTAATAATTAAGATAATAATTAAAATAAAAATATATTTGTAACCATGCTGCTCCTGAAGATGCCTCATTAGGTGAAAATGTTCGAGCACACAAAAGAAATAAATAAGTGAATTAAAACTCTATTTTATCCATTTGAATTTTCAAATGATTATTATTAAGTTTAAGAGATATGTAACGTAAGGGATTCATATTATATGTATTTTCAAAAAAAGACGCGTATAAGTTCGTGATTGCATATGCTGTATGCAAACCAACGACATAAAAACCCAAATTTAGTTAGTATGATATTTAGCTTAGTTGGTTTAACTCTTTGTTTATAAAGTTGGTATAACGTTTATAATAATCTATAATCTAAGTTGCAAGGATATATTCATTTAAAGCTCTCAGATGTATGCCCACAAACCAACAAGTGTAGTTCGCGCTTACAAATGCTGAATGTGTACTTACAAATAAAATCCAAACCTCAAATGAACATAAGCTCCACAACTTTTGTCGACCTTCCCTGAAACAGGGGTGACATTGGCAAAGTGAACCATTTTTTACAGTATGGGTGGTCAGCCTCATACCAACCTATAAGTCAAGGAATATGAATAATAAATTATATTTAAATATAAAAAAGAACAAAACCTTACAAAGAAATCTATACAAAAAAAGTCAAAAATTTCCTATGCAAAAAATGTAGCAAATGAATACACCAACATTAGAAATCAACATTGCAGATTAGCCGCCACTTCTTCCTGTCCTTGCATACTTCTTTCATTTCATCCAGAGTCATAACCTTTTTCATACAAGTCCTCCTTTTATTATGACTCTGGATATCCCATTCATTCGCTATTTCAGAGATTTGATCCTTCCATACTTTTCTCGGTCTTTTTTACCTTTGCTAATATAACTTTTAACTTAGTTGGTATAAAGTTTAACTTAGATCGTACTATAATGTTTAGCTTAGTTAGTATAATATTAAGCTAAGATGGGTTAACTTGGTTGGTATAACGTTTAACGCTAGTTAATGATTTAGTTTTTTTCTCCTAATCCAAGTGTTTACAAGAATTACCTCTTTCTAAGGGAGAAGTAAATACCTCCAGTTTTCAATCTATTCAGCGTAAGACAGCCGTCCAAGCATGTAAAAATAAACAGATTGTAGATACTGAAAGTACAGGAAGAACAGTATTTTCTTCTTTTACATTCGTCCACGCTGTCCCCAAAAGGGATCACGTGTAACATGTGGAAACCATTTATTTCACAAGTAAGGGCATAAGCCACTTAAATTGAAATGACATTTAAACGGCCGTACTTTCAATATATTTTTTTTTAA
The DNA here is from genome assembly GCA_951799405.1 of Agapetus fuscipes. Lineage (NCBI taxonomy): Eukaryota > Metazoa > Arthropoda > Insecta > Trichoptera > Glossosomatidae > Agapetus > Agapetus fuscipes. The sequence goes on from OX637332.1 coordinate 5,815,553, forward strand.
TAAATTGTATGCGGTTGCGGAGCAAGTAAAATTTAATTATACACGACCGATTTTGTCAGCAATATTCACATTGTTTGTTACAAAAAATTTTTTTTATGATACCCGTCATGCATAATTCAATTTTACGCAACCAGATAAATTTTATTTAGAATTTTTAATTACCTCAAAATGAATGGTAACACATTGAATGCCTCATCAATTGGCGACAATACTGTGTTCTATTTTACTTGTATTTCCATTAAGTGAAAAATTATTAGCTCTTTTATAAAATCAAATGAGAAAGGGGGGAATAAAAGACAGGTGCGTCACGGGAAAACGAAATTGTATTATGATTGCAAAAAAGTTAGGGGACGTCAATATTGTTTAGAAAGAAAGTAAGTGGAGTAGGCTCTCGAAATATGTAAAATATTTTTTTTATCAAAGAAAGAACTCTTTTGTGCCATTGAGGAAGTTTTGTGCCCGGGAATGAGAAAGAAAAAAAACACAAAAAAAATATGCCTCTACGAGCTGAATCTTTATTGTTTAAATAAATTGAATTGAAAAAGTTTTTCAAGTTGTTTTTTTTTTGTTAATAGCGAAAAAAAGAGGTTTGGGGAAAGCCTATATAAAATAAGTTTGTTAAAATACGTACTTAGGTTTTGCATGAAACATTATAAATGATATATTTTCTGTTACGTATAAAAAAAATGTAAAAACCTCTTAATTTATTTATTAAAATCAAAGCTGCTTCTTTGATAAATATTGTTATGATTTGACTTGTGGTTCTTTTGATTATATTTCAATTTAAAATTATTTCACAAGAGATATTTTTCACACTAAAAGTCACAACGTACTATTCACTCTTCACTCTTTGCATACAGTGATGTTCGCGTTACAATGATCTAAGTAGCTCTGTCTCTCCCACAGAATCTTTGTTCGTATGAATAGGTACGAAAGAAACGATTCTTGTATGTTCAATATTCTTGAATATAGTAGATTCTTCGTAGTAGATGGTAATAGAGCATTGTGCCACACTATACCAGAGTGTTTGACACACCAATCAGCGTGTTTAGGTTCACGTACGAACTCATACGTTCGTAACAATATGTTATTTTTACATTAAAAATTATGACTAGAAATCATATCAAAGATAGAAAATGCTGAATTATTTCAATAAATAGAAAAGCTTTATATCAATAATATTGATCAGGCTTCCTTTTTGTAAGATCATATTTTTTTATGTACTCGGTATTCATATCAAATAAAATAAAAATGAGACGCGACACAGCCAGGTTGCTAGCGAAAAAGGAAGCTAATATCTTTAAGTTTTTTTCCGGTCGATAGCTCAGTCGGGAGAGTGCTTGCATTCCATGCCGAGAGCATGAGTTCGATTCCCTCCGAGGGTTTCAGAAATGATTTCCCGTTTCGGTGTTTATTTCAAGTCCATAATAAAATTTTGGCAAGATTTACTCAGCCTTCACAAGAAATGTGAAGCTCCTACTTCAACTGAAGTTGTTGACGTAAGGTTGGCCCCCTTAGATTCTGGGAAAATGCGACAAGATGTTACACTTAATGTGTAACTTAGTTGCGTTGCGTTTACTTAGATGGTTTGAACATAATTATAGAGAAAATTAATATGTAGCAAGAATACGTAGAAAGATTTCGTGGTAGAAAAAGACTCCGAAAGATATGGATGAACCGAATTACTCAAAATGCGTATTTAAGGTGTATCCCGAGTTAAAATATAAGGGAAACTTGCTTGGAAAATATAATGACACAGGAAGGGGCACCATACAACACATTATGATAATTCTGCAGTCCTATCCTAGTACCACACGTCACTGAAGACACTTAGTTTTAATTACTGATTTAGTGACTCAAAATATTATGTTGAAAAATATACACGAAGTATAAAAGGACTTTTTTTTAACAGGATGGGCTAGAGAAGTATTTTTTAATAGGTTTGTGAAGAGGAATGCAATTCACCAACCTATTCTGCCTGGTTAGAAATGGATATTAATCATGAATTAATAATTAATAATAAACCATGCCATCTGTTGAACCAGGGTCAATGTTGTGGTCAATGGCCCCAGGCGGGGATCGAACCAGCGTTATTCTATTATAAATACGCTCGAAAGATCAGCCACCTGACCCCTACGGCTATAACACCTTCAAATTTCACTCCTCTTTAGAAACAATATTTAAAAAAAAGATACTTCCGTCAACATGTGTTTTACTTTGTCATCACTAGGGCCCGGATTAATATGTATCAAAAATCACGAAATATGTAAATATAATATGGATATAAAAAACTGAAATATGGAAAAATATGGAATAAAAAACAATTGTTACCCAGTACAAAACCCTTTATTTTAACATCAAAGAACATAAAATATAAAATCAAAGAACTTAAAGTGCCTTATATTTACTCTGCGTCTATCTTTTTAGTCGAGTTGTTGCAGTACACAATAACATGTTTCTTTAAATTTTCAAAATTAAAACCTTGTCTGTTTTTTCGAAACATCGCCTTATACTGACTGAAAGACCTTTCAACATCACAGGATGTGATTGGGGCAAACTTAAATTTGCACAACTCTGAGGGTGAATATGCCTCCTCTGGATTGCCAGCTGCTGTTCCATTTAGCATGTTGTTAATTTTTTGTAGCGTTGTATACCCTTTATTTTTTTCAAGTACAGACTTTATTTTGTTTTTTACCAATTCAGCAACAGGGCCTTCCGCCTCCATAATTGTGGTTTCAATTGTTTTAATGATCTTAACATTTTCTTTTAATGATGTTGATGGATTTTCCAGTGCTTTGATCTGATGTGACAGAAAACAAAAATTGCTTCTTATGTAGATTAGATCATTTCGAAGAGTTTCATTTTCGAAAAGTTCTTTTGCATTTAAAATACTAGCGGATTCATCTTCTAATTCAAAAACAATCGTTTTAATCTCAGTATAATACTCGCAGTAGTACTCAACCGCTGCTAACCACGTACCCCAACGCGTCAGCACAGGTTCTGGTGGCAAAGGTATGTCTGGATGCATTTCTTTAAATTTTAAAATCCGACTTGGTGCTTTCAAAAAGATTTTCTTTACATTTGATACCAAACTATCAACATTTTTAAACTGGAATCTCACGCATTCGGCTAGTCTATTAATTCCATGTGCCAAGCATGTTACGTGAATCATTTTAGGATACAACACTTTAAGGGCATCTCCGGCTTTGACTATGTAAGGAGCAGCATCGGTCAGTAGCAAGAAAACTTGTTCATGTTTAACACCATCGGACCACAAAACACTCATTGCATCGTTGAACAGCTTGGCTGATGTTTGATGGTTGCATTTAGGAAGTTCTTCGCATGCTATCAAAAAAGATTTGCTGGATTTTTCTTCCACTAGGAGCCCAATAATCACATTTCCTATGCACCGGCCCATGGCGTCCGTCGTCTCGTCAATTGCAACCCATATAGGTCCGTCCTGAATTTCTTCTCGAATCGATGCCAAGCAATCCTCGTAAATATCATTTACGAATTTTTTCCGAAATGTGGATTCGTCGGGAATAGATTTGCCTGAGTACTTTTCAAGAAAGCTTTTCAATACAGGATTGTTTACTTTCCACAGAGGTATATCTGCACTCATCATGGCATGACACAAATCTTTCGAGAAAGTATCACTTTGAGAACCGCTGGCTATTGCTTCAGAAAAAAAATGTTGTTTGAATTTGCTTTTCTTTGAGATATTCATCTTATGTTTTGTGGTAGATACATGCTGTGATATTAAGAAACGCTGCTCAGTCGAAACGGATTTTTCGCAAGCATTACAAAACAGTACATTACCATCTGTACTCAGAGACTGGTTTGGGAAATCTTCAATATATTTTCCTAATTTAAACCGCAAAGGTTGTTTGTCCTTGGGCATTATTTCAATGGGCACAGTTAAATAATTCGGATATAATAATAATATGCAGGAGAATACTTAAATCACGACGCAAGACAAAGAAATTCAATGTGCGCGACACAAGCAGGCGACACGAGTACGCGCGACGATTAACAAGTTGTGACTGGCTGACGACGAGCTGACGTTCGGCCTTCGGGCGAACGCCCGGCCGAGCAGTGAACGGCGAAACGATTCGTTCATTTTTTACTCGTTGTTTTCAGTATTTGCCGCGCCAAACCGCGAACTAATTATTTCCGAAGCGCTATGAAAGCAAAAATTATTCCGTTCTCTCTAGTTTAAGTACCAAACATTGAAAATATGGACTAATGTGATTTTCGTGTGCAAATATGGTCTTAACCTAGAAATATGGAAAAATATGGAAAATAAAATGTGCATTTTCCAGCTCAAAACATCATAATCTATGTAGAAAACTAAATAATTAATGGAAACTATTGAAATAAAAAATATGTATTTACATATTAATCCGGGCCCTAGTCATCACGTACCTTTGACCTTTTTTCAGTCACAATGCAATGTTTCAGCAGCGCGTGAAAGAGAGACTTTCACTTGTTGGTACAGCGGTCACCCAAATGGAATTCTACGCTGCCAATAAGGGAGGGGACGCTGCCAATAAGGGGGTGCCACCAAACGTCTCAATACGAGATGGAATTCCCGCAACGTGGTCCAACTCTATGCGACAATGTGCAGAGGGAATGCCTTAAAAATGCCAACTGGAATGTAGCAATTTTCTCTGCGAAGCGACGGATTATCGTATCGTATTGTATCGAGAGTTTAGTATTTTGCAAAAATGCAACTATACTGCACGTATGCTACTACTTTTAACCGTTTTGTCTTTAAACGCGTAGCGGGTATTTCTTTTTTTGGGCACAACAGGTTTTCCTTATCACAGTACACCTTAACACAGTCATTAACAAGCTGGGAGGAACTCTTTGACCAGATTAAAAAAAATCTAAATAATGTGAAATATATCTATGTAAGTAGAGTTTCAGGGAAGGTCGTAAAAAGTTGTAGGGCTTATGTTTATTTGGAGTTTAGATTTTTATTTGTAAGTACACAAGCAGTATTTCTTCGAATGATATTTTTGCGAATGTGTAATTGTATGTGTGGTTGATTTGTTGTAAATTGTATCTGTATGAGTCAGTGAAGTCTCTAGATCTAGTACTAAAATAATTGCACTTTTATTTGTACGAGATTGTGTGAGTGTGTTCTGGAATATTCTGGTGAAATCTCACATGTCACATCACAGTTCTCAATGTTTCGAAAATAACCCTTATTTTCGTCTGTAAATAGAGAACAAGATGCTTTGTAGCCAGGCTATTGTCCAAACCGTCGAATTATACAGTTCAAAAGTAACTCTGTGTACGAACCGAATATTACTCGTATCTGAAGTAAATTGTGCAAAACAAATAACCGCAATTTGTATTCAATGAACCAGGTAAAATGACAAAAATATAAAAACGTACAAAATAGGGAAAATATATATCCTGGAACAGAACACGGATAAGAAATTCTTTTTCATAGTCCACACTGACAAATGAAGGACCTTGGGTGTAAAAGACAGTGGCACATACGACTTAAGACAATGTTATATATTGTTATTTGTTCACTTACAAAATACTAGAATAAGAATATACAGACAGAACTATAGTGGAATTAAGAATAAAACAGTGAATTAAACTTATTTGGTTTAAAATACAATAAATTTAATTAATGAGAACAATACATTTTTGAAGGATTTAAAATGAGATCGAACTGAAAAAAATACTTCATGGGGGAATATAAACAACCTATTTATTTATTTTTTACAGAGAAAATAACTCTTAGTTTGACAGTTAAAACAACCAGCAAATTTTCCAGTTATTGATTGAAAAAACAAAAAATATATATGAGACCTATAAAATTAATATAGTACTACAAATCAGCAAAGTTTTAAAATTCAGTTGAACAATAAAATCAATAGTCTTCAGCATTGAAATTTTCTCTTTATATTATATGTAGATCAAAATTAGGAAGATATTTATTGTATCTGTCACAACTATGTTTAATGAAAGAATTTAGAAAATAGTTAAATTTTCACGTTTCTATATGAAGACTATAGCGGGAGTTTCCCAGCTTCAAAGCAAGCTGGTACGCATTTCTTTTGAAGGCTGATTAAACCTTGCCGATATTTTATTATGGATTTGAAATAAACACAAAAACTAAAAATCATCTCTGACACCCTCGGTGAGATTCGAACCCGAGCTCTCGGCTTGGAATGAAATCAGTCTACTAGCTGAGATATCGACCAGACAACCTTTGATTATCTATATTTCTTACTTGATGCATTATTTCTAGAATTCTCTTTAAAAAAAAACATTCAAAATAATACATAAGTTGTACCTAGGTTGTCCTACAATCATCCTAAATGAATGCTTTTTCTTTTGCGAATGTTACAAGATGTTAACATTCTATATACACATACCAATGTGCCATCTACCTAAGCTCCGATGTACTCAAATTCACTTATGTGCCAATAATGAGATCCCCAAATCGAGTTAGAAAGCGTCGCGGGCCTATTTTCTATTTATAGTAATATATTGTATTACCAACATGTACGTCTTTTAAAATACCTCGTCCAAAAAAGGAAAACTCGTCTCACATTTTTGTCAATGCTTTTAAGAAGACACCCAAGCCGTGTATTTACAAGGTGAAGATTTCGATATTTTAAGATTTTCTAAAAATAATCTGTCTCAAAACATTTATTTACATCTTCTTTTTCTTCTTGTGGCACTTCTAACGAAGATCGGCGATCATCATAGCTCTTTTGATTTTTGATGCTGCGGTTCAAAACGGGGACTTGGTGGTTCTGCCGAACCACTGTCGCAGGTTCTTCAGCCACGATGTCCTTCGGCGTCCCTGAGATCTTCTCCCCAGCGGTGAGACCGGGCATAGGCCCAATAGGGTACGCCGACTTCGTGTCCACAAGGGATAACTATCGAGCCTTCTGGCGCTTTTGCGCCTCTTACGTGAGCCCCGGACTGGATCTCCTTCCAGTCAATTGAGAACGCCATCAGCACATCCTTTGTGATTGGCACGAAGTAGTAAGAAGCGCATCTCGATGACGGGTTTTTGCTGTTTTCTCTAGTGGACGAACAGGTAAATCTAGAATCACTGCTGGGTCGGGTCACGACCATCGGGAAGGCCTTCCGCCACAAAAAAAAAATTATAGCATTGCATGAGCGTTCTGTGATACGCTTCCCCGGATGGAAGTGTATAAACGGAATGGGTATGAGGTGGGTTTTTGCAATGTCCCCTCAATCTTACCCTGAATGATAAGATGAAGGAGACGGTACTTCTCATTTCTCATAATGTGACCGAAGTACATTAGCTTTCTCTGCTTAATGGTAGGCAGTAGCTCCTTTGTAGTGCGCATTCGTTGAAGGACTTTTACTATTTACAGGGACGTGCATCCCATACAGGCACATGTGATTAATAGGTATGAAATATATAGTAAAAAAAACATTTAAGCTTGATATTGAGATAAAAATCAAAAAAGTTCGATTGCAGCAATTGTTAGCACTTCAGTCAATTTCAAATGAGTTATTTTAATGGAATGGGAGAAAATATTTTTCTGAAATGTGTTTGCCTATAGTACTCTATGCACGCGCCTGCTAATATATAGTATCCTAAGATGGATTAAAATTAAGGATTAATATCAAATACATACCCACAAGTAGATGCGTGTTAGTTCACGCTTACACATCCTGTACAAAATAAAAACCCTAATCTTCAATGAGCGTGTGCTCATATACCCTGTAATTTTCCTTACACCTTTATTTTAATTTGTAAGCTTCTTTGAAACAAGGGTGACATTGGTAAAGTGAACCATTTTTTACAGTAAGAGTGGTCATAAAATTTAAATAAAGGAAACACTAAACAGGCACATCGGTGGTTGGAGCGCAGTCAAGAGAGAACTGGAGAAGAGTGGTTGCTTCTGCACGGGTCACAACCCTCAGCAGTGAAGAACAAAATTGAGGAGAATGACCTAAACAAAAGTTTTATTTTGCACTCCTAATAAATGATGATGATATCGACGGTTAAAAAGAAGTAGAGTATAAGCGACAAAAACTAAATTGATCAGTTAAAATCAAAACAGCTCTAAAATAAATAAATAAATGTGGTTTTACGACGTTTTACGATTTTTTCATGTCAAAAAATGTCGCTAATAAGTAGATACCTACTGCCTTTTAACCGTCGATATGAAAATATGCTTTGATGAATGAATTTTCCATATTTATTTAAATAAACTGAATATTGTTAGGGACCACGACGTCAAAATGTGTCAATTTACATTTGATTTAAATTCGCAAGTTCCAAAACATGTTGATTGCCAAATAAGTGCCAAACTCAAACAATAGCGCATTGTATTGTTTTTTTTTTTGCACTGAAACTTCTCTTCAATTTGGCACTCCGAAATGCATTATGGCAGTAGGTGTGCCGGCCGCCCCGTGCCCCAAAACACATTTACATATAGATTAATCCCATTTCGGGCGTGTCACGACAAATCGGAGAAAGATATCTCGTCCACAAACAGCTCGCCGTGAACAAATCGGCCACACGACAGTTAGTCCGTAGTCCAGACCCGTAAATGGAAGTTTCTGGATTCGAATCCCGGCAGAGCACACAAAATATACCATTTATAGTTTCAAATATGCTTTTCGACGGCTTAAAAAATCATAAAATAATAATTTGACAATACTTTTAGTAGCGTTTTGTGAGTTCACCGCAAGGGCACTGCAGAGTACCCCTCCTGAATAGACATGACTTTAATCCTGATTTATTAAAAAACAATTCATTTCTCAGGAGACACTTAACTGATGTCAGGCCACTTTGACAGCGCCATGGACAATACCTTTGCCAAAGACCGGTCATCAAAGGTCCGTCCAGCCTTACAGCAATTGGGTTTTGCCGGAGAATCAGCGCTTTCAAGAGCGATGACTAAGCTCGCAGAGGGCTCTTGAGCTATGATTCACACAAAGACAGCGCTCACGAAATAAACCGTCATATTATTTAATATTATTATTCGTCGAGATGACTATTCCCTCAACGACATTGAGGTCACAGACAACTCTGCCACAGATAATTCGTCCACATACACATCGTTCACTGGCAATTTGATCACACAATAGTTCTTCCTCACGACTTTTCGTCCAATATATAGAATGTGATCGAAATGTCGTTGACTGAAAAGTCATGTGGATGAACTGTCGTGTAACCACATTTTCTGTGACCGATGTGTCCGTGGAAGAGTTATCTGTGGCCAAATTGTCTGTGACCGGAATGTAGTGTGGACGAACTGTCGTGTGACCTAATCGTCCGTAACCGATGTGTCTGTGGACGACCTGTGGCTGAGTTGTCTGTTATCAAAATGTCATATCGACGAACTGTCGTGTGACCGATTTGTCCATGGACGAGCTGTATGTAGACGCGTTGCCTGTGACCGATTTATCGAGGAACCCATTTCGGTCACAGTTAGAACAATGCAATTTACGTGATTCAAGATCCCGCGCATGCAACTTAATTCGTTCGGTTCTGGCCGGTATTCGGCGGGTTTGCTCGGTATTCACCATTTTGATGTAATTTGCCGGAAACCTAATTTGATAAGTAGCTGTTACACCTTTTACCTATGCGGCAAATCGTAACCAGACGCCTCAATTTGGTGCAATCGTTCATTTCTGAAATGTATAGTTATGGTTTTAATGGATCGTACTCTATAACCGTTAAAACTCTCCCCTTTTTTTCAATTTGTTGAATAGAATCCTTATATGATTCTGATAGAATCAAAGGGGGTAACCAAGGATTTATTTTAAAAATGAAATATGTTTATGAAAATAATGAATTTTCTGCGTTTCTATATATAAACGATGAAAAATAATTTATACTAGAAAGAATAAAAAAACAAGATACACAGAGTTTTATTTTCACATATTGAGCATTTATTCGACCTCAAGTACTTTCGACTTACTCACGTCATTTTTAAGAGTTACACTGTTACAACGTTCCGTGATCTGTGGTTACAACATTGCTCATCCTTCTCATTTCTATATATTTTTTTTTGTCTTGTCAATTGATAAAAGATAACTTGCTTGTATGCTCGTGGTAAAAGATACTTGTGACAATCATTCCGTACACAATGAGGTCGGAATAATCTTGAATACGGAATTTATCAGATATTTTCATACGTTCGATAATACTAGAGGGATATTCATAACAAATACCGTTACAATGGTGACTTCATAGGTTTCTATGGTGATATGCACATATATTGAAGACGGAGTAGAGAGACGTTGCTTACATAGAAAATGACAAAAACATTTCATTTGCCGTGAGCGAGACAGCACTATCAACAATGTAGGGCTTCAAAAACTATTATGTTATTTGAACCTAAATCACATTCATAGTCACTCCATAAAATTACTAAAACCATGAATTACCAAAACGACTTTTATATGATTATGAAGACGAATGGATTTAAATTTCAAAGATAACCTTGACCAAATAAACACGATCATATTAGACAATAAACTCCCACTTCACATGCGTGAGTGACAAACAAGCGTGTGTTTGAAGGAGAAACCACACTATCGACCCGAGTGTTTTTAGGTCAATTTCATTAATTTCTCAATGAAAAAACACGTCATTAATCCTCCTTATTTTCAGACAAATGAAGGCTCCATCTTCATTCAAAAAGTATTTTTATTTGACCTGTTTGCACCGTAAAAATACTTGATGGACTACTTGATGCTATGTATGTTATGTTTTATGTATAGGTATGATTTACGAGTTCAATTTAATAAAAACTTTGGTTGATTTATTTTGCATAATTAATTTTAAGATACAGTTCACATACCGTACTTTCACGAATGGCTTTTGTACTGTATTGCTCGACAGCTTAGACACAAGTGCCTGGGCATAGCATCTTGGTCTCTATTAGGGTGTAAGAATTATTCTGTCATATGACGACGCTAGAATATTCGAAAAGATACAAGTACAATCATACAAGTGCCTACATCTAGAGATACAGAGACACACTCATACAATAAAAAAAACACACAATTACACATTCGTAACAGTATAAAAAAACGCGTGAGCTTCACAGAAGCAAATGAAAACCTCACAATTTACAACAAATAATCTCCTATTCGCTAAACATTAAATATTCGGTCAAAAGCTCAGTCGGAAGAGGGCTAGGATTTGATTCCATTCTAGGGTGTCAGAAATTATATTCCGTTTTGACGCCAGTTTACAACCTACAATCTTAAAAAATGTGTTTTTTTTTAATAAAGCTTTTTACAAATAAAGTAATTGTTTAGAAAAAAAAAAAAGTATTTAAAAAAATCAATCTTTCAATAAAACCACACAACTTAATATTTCCCTTCAAAGATAAATAAGTAGGTACATGGGTAAAATTTGTATAATCTACATTTACAATTTTTTTCAGATTTTGATTTTTCAGCAGGCAACCTTGTCTGCTTCAAACAGAAAAAATGAAGGCAAGATTTTAAAACAAATGATACAGGTCACGAGAGAGCAGCAGTGGGAGTCGGCACGCCACATATACGGAATTGGCTCAAGCAGTTTGCATGACTCTGCTAGGAAACGGCCCACAGTGGGTCGATGGAAGAGTGACCTCTTTAGGCAGCATTTAAAAAAATCAATTTCATGTACTGCTGCTAAATACTTCATAACTTCTTTTTCTACTTTGTGTGTAGATGGATGGATGTCGTGGTAGAGGGAGACCTATAACAAAGGTATGGATGGACCAAATTCCTGAAATAGCGAATGAATGGGATATCTAATCTAATCTAAGCTGCAAAGATATATATATCATTTAAGAATTATATTAAATGCATTCCCACAAGCAGACATGTATAATTTCGCGCTAACACATGCCGCATGTGGACCTACAATATAAAAACCCAATCTCAAATGAACATAAGCCCTGCAACCCTTGCCGTACTTCCCTGAATCAGGGGTGACATTGGCAAAGTGAACCATTTTTAACAGTATGGGTGGTCAGCCGCATACCAACCTATAAGTCAAGGAACATGCAGAACAAGTTGCATTTCTTAAATCAATAAATTATATATACATACATGTTCAGCTAATATATACATATCCAGAGTTATAATAAAAGGAGAGCTTGTTTGAAAAAGGTTATGACTCCGGATGAAATGGAAGAATTATGTGAGGACCGAAAAAATGGAGGTTGATCTGTAATGTTGACGGTTTAGGCCATTGACTTTAAGTTTGTATGAAGCTGATAATCCATACTTTCAAAAAATGGTTCATTTAGCCAATGTAACCCCTGTTTCAGAGAAGTTCAGCAAGTGTAGCAGAGCTTATGTTCGTTTGAGATTGGGTTTTATATTGTAGGTTCACATGCAACATGTTTAAGCGCGAATTTATACGTGTCTGCTTGTGGGAATCCATTTAATATTAATCTTAAATGTATTGTATCTAAGTTGCAAAGATATATTACATTGGAGATTCACATTACATGCACTTTCATAACCAGACACGTACAAGTTCGCGCTTGCACACGCCGCATGTGAACCTACAATATAAAAACCCAAATCTCAAATGAACATACACCCTGCAATTCTTGCCGACCTTCCCTGAAACAAGGTTGACATACCAACCTATAAGTTGATGAACAACATTTATTTTCTTGACAGGAGGACTGTAGGAGCCGCATACCAACCGACAAGTTAATGAACAGTTTTTTTTTCTTGACAAAAAGGTCTTTTAAATCTCAAATTGATCAAGATATTTATTTTTACATTTCTTAACAAATCATTGTCTCAAGAGACAAGAACCCATCAGAAGAAAAGCAATGTTCACATTTGTCTCCTTTTTAAATAAATAATATCTGTATGCCTCATGTGAAGTGCAGAAAATAGAAATCGATGAATTTTTATGTGAATTCATTGTATGAAACGCTTCATTTTTTCCCCGTCTCCGTCCATATTTCAATTTAGAGAGCAGTCGTGTGCCGTTTATTCGCTCTGGGCGTATGATCATAACCTATGTTATTTTGGTCCCAGTAGGAGCATATTGTGGTGACGCGGGCCGTGTACGCCAGACATTAATATGACTGTTTTTATTATAGATCTGCCTTTACAAATGGAGAGTCCATACTAAAAACGCTGCATGTACTAGTCAAAGACATTGTGACCATGTTTATAAAATAAAATATTTAAAAAAAGCGCATAATTTACCACATACTAAGATTTATTTTACACAATAAAAATTACAATGTATTGTGCTTAGGTCTTTGCGTAACAATGTTTCAAGCAACCTGGTAGTCTCACAGAACTTTTGTTCTTATTTATCGGTACAAAAAAGACGATTCTTTTATGTTTGAGTTACTTTCATAATGGATTATACCAGAGTAATGTTCCGCATGCACCAGCAAGCTACGTATTCAAGTTCACGGCCCCACGAACTCTTACATTCGTAACAATATAGTGCTTTTATGATGTTGGAAATATACTATACTAGATACTTGATAAAGAGGCCGTATATATTTTATGATGTTGGAAATATACTATACTAGATACTTGATAAAGAGGCCGTATATCTTTTATGATGTTGGAAATATACTATACTAGATACTTGATAAAGAGGCCTATTCCAAGTACAAATATATAAAATGCAACAAAGCTACACATATAGTGTAACTTCTTACCTGCGTTATCTCCAAAGGGGTCGCATGTGGCGATTCGGGACCTATTTATTTTTACGGGTGAGGGGGCCGGCCACTTTCGGTTGAAGTGGGGGATTTGTAGAGTGCTTGCATTCCATGACGAGAGCTCGCGTTCGAATCCCACCGAGAGTGTCAGAAATGATTTCCCGTTTCGGTGTTTATTTCAAACACAAAATAAAATACCGACAAAGTTTACTCAGCTTTCACAAGAAATGAGTACCACCCCTCTCGGGAGCTGGTAAACCCCCACTTCTTGGATAAAATTTATCTGAAAAAAATGTGCCTACATAAATTAAAGCTGTATCTCTAAATAAAAAAAACAAAAATACTAGGATTTGATAAATTATATTAAATCGCTAAGGACTCCTAATGTTTTAAAATTTTCAAACAATTTACCCCTAAATCATAATGTATCGAAAATATTTAGTTTACATAACTTTAGGTATAGCTTAAAGTTTTTTTTTTATAAATTCAAATAATCTGCTCTGTAAAAGCTAAAAAAAATATTCATAGAATTTGTACACACAAAAATTTCAATGAATTTTATTGACTTTATTTTATCCTGAAATTTATTTAAAAAATATGAACACCCGGGAGATCACTAATTAAAGAAAAAATGTTTGAAGGATTATTTGCTTGAAAATACTGTCAATTTTTCAAAATCAACGAACACATTTTCAACGGATTACAAACATGGAAAATGGCACGCACTCTATTGAGTGGTCACTGGAATTTTCGACTGTTTTTACTGGAAATAGTAGAGTTTTTTGCTCGCCTATTGGCCGGTATAACTCATTCGAGTTTTACATCCCGAGGCAAAAATATCCCCTGTGAAAATAAGGCCAAAAAAAAAAACACAGTCACATGATTGTGAAACACACAAAACGGTATTTTTTTTTTTTACCAGGAATAAAATGAATGTGACGTTTTAATATCATGGTAGAGAGTTGATTATGATAAAAAAAATATGTGAATAAAAAAAAAAACAGTTTTCAAAGCAGCTATATTTTTTTGATGATGATGATGAAAGAAGTATGCAAGGACAGGAAGAAGTGGCGGCTGATCTGCAATGCTGATTTGTAATGTTAGTTTATTAGTTTGCTACATTTTTTGCATAATAATTTTTTGTATAGATTTATTTTTAAGGTTTTGTTGTTGTTTTTTTTTTTTTTTTATACTTAAATGTTATTTATTACTCGTATTCCTTGACTTATAGGTTGGTATGAGGCTGACCACCGATACTGTAAAAAATGGTTCACTTTGCCAATGTCACCCCTGTTACAGGGAATGTCGGCAAGAGTTGCAGGGCTTATGTTCATTTGAGGTTTGGATTTTATTTGTAAGTACACAATCAGCATTTGTAAGCGCGAACTACAGGTGTTTGTTTGTGGGCATACATCTGAGAGCTTTGAATGAAAATATCCTTGCAACTTAGATTATAGATTATAGATGATGAATAAGTTGACTATTTACATTGCTAATTTTTTGTGGTATTGTTACTCAAAGGGCGCCTCAAATTATTTATGGAACAGATTGCTTTTGATGCATCTATTTCTCAGGCATGTGCATTTATTAGTATAGGCAAAAACATTTCAGAATAAATATTTTCTTCCATTTCTTTTAAATAACTCATTTCAAATTGAATGTATTTAATTGCTTGTATTCCTTGACTGATAGCTTGATATGAGGTTCACCACCCATACTGTACAAAATGGTTCACTTTGCCAATGTCACCCCTGTTTCAGGGAAGGTCGGCAAGAGTTGCAGGGCTTATGTTCATTTGAGAGTTGGTTTTTTTTATATTGTAGGTCCACATACGGCATGTGTAAGCGCGAAATTATGCATGTCAGCAATGCATATGCAATGCATTTAATATGAATCTCAAATGATACATATCTTTGCAACTTAGATTTAGATTTAGAAATTGACTGAAGTGCTAACGATGGCTCCCATCAAACTGAAAATTTGAAAAGCTTAAATGTTTTTTTTACCACATATTGCCTACCTATTAGGCGCATGTGTCTGCATGGGATGCACGCCCCTTCAGGAAGAAAAAATATTTTATAAAATTTATTGTTTTCGTAAAGCCATTTAAAAATATTTCATCTTGAGGTAGGTATTCCATAAAAATACTATTTTTTCAAAACATAATATTTAGCTCTCAAAAAATAAAGTTTATACTCTATACATTGGTCTTAAAGCTTCAACTAATTAAGTATGGATGTGAGGCTATCAGGGCAATAGTGGTGTATTCCACAATTTCGGCTAAGTGGCGTTTTGGCGTTAGTTTAATTTCTTATTATACTACAAAACAACGTCGCTGGTGCCATTTCTTTTTTAATAGCTAAACTATCTTACACCACTTCTGCTTTGGGAGATATTTAGCCGAAATTGTGAAATAAACCACTGTCCACCATTGTCCTTGTGGCCTCATGTAGTCTCGAGCATTGTCCTGTACGCCGAATGTATAAAACATTGCGTTAAATACTTAAACTTTGCGAAAACAGAACAAATGTATTCAAACTAAAACACTCACTAGATGCGTTGTTTTTTCTTCCATACTGAAACGAAGTATGAGTTTTTACACGAACCTAAGCACGCTAGTGTGTGTCGAAAAATCTGTCTCTAGTATGATCCAGGAATATTAATGAGTGAGCCTAAGTACGCTATTTGGTGTGCGTGTGGAACAATCCACCATGGAAGAATCTGGAATATACAAGAAACGTCCATATGAATTGTATAAATGTGAGCCGCAATAGTGCGGAGAGTCAGAGTCGCTTGAAACATTGTGACGCGAAGTCGATATAGAGAGAGCAAGAAGAGTAATAAGTACATTTTGAGAAATAAGTGATTGTGCAAGATAAATCTTGTTAAATAAATAAATCGCATTTTAATTTAAAAGAACCCAAGTAAAATCAGATGGATACATTTTTTGTGTTTGCCAGATGGTTGAGTAGGTACTTAGACAGATAATATTTTAAACTAGGGGTAGGAGTTCACTTTTTGCATGAAAATCAACACCACCAAAAATGAAAATGAAAAAATTAGTCCTGTGAAAACTGAATGATTTTTTTTAATCATTCGTTCGATGCCGCGGAAATAATTTTCCCTTTCATACTTTGAGCTGGATTCTGTTCGGGGGATGTGCAAGCGTTTGCAAATATTCTTTTTTATGAAAGGGGTGGCTTAATTGGACGTCCATGCTGTCTCCGTGTCCACCCCTCCTCGAGAGAAGGCTCTTTCGACGCTTTATTTGCGTGATTACGTGGGTAAAAAATATAAAAGAGAAAGGCTTAGTTTGTTGCCAGTTGTATGGGTAAAAAATATGTATTCTAGTGAGTGAATTTTACCCAATCTAAATCTAAAATCTAATCTAAATCTAAGCTGCAAAGATATATATCCTTTAAGATTCATATTAAACGCATTCCCACAAACAGACATGTATAAGTTTGCACTAACACATGCCGCATGTGGACCTACAATATAAAAAATACAATCTCCAATGAACATAAGCCCTGCATCTGTTGCCGAATTTCCCTGTAACAGGGGTCGGAAATCTACGTTTTCGTTCTAAAAATAAATATATTAAATAACACATTTTGACATTGGTTCTCTGGCAAAGAGGCATTGTAAGGAGGATGTTGAGAATAAGTCTCAGAGAAAGGGTTCCAAACCAGGAGATACACAGACGCACTGGTGTCACTGATGTCATACAGCGAGTGGCCTGCTGAAAGTTGCGCTGAGCTGGTTGCAAGGCAGGACCATGACAGGTGGCCGAAAAAAATTGTCCAGTGGAGGCTGAAGACGTTCAAGCGGGGAGCGGGGAGACATCAACTGAGGGGGCTGGACGACATCAAGAGAACTGCAGGCAGAGGATGGCTGAACACAACAGCCGATAGATAACCATGGAGAGGATTTGAGAAGGCCGTCGTCCAGGAGTGGACTGGAAGATTCCAGGAAGGCTGAGGAAGATTTCTATAGTCACCGCCAAGCTTGCAGAGGGCTCTTGAGATGTCTAAATCCTAATCTAAGCTGCAAAGATATATATCATTAAAGATTCATATTAAACGTATTCCCACAAGCAGACATGTATACACACATGCCGCATGTGGACCTGCAATATACAAATCCAATCTCAAATGAACATAAGCCCTGCAACTCTTGCCGACCTTCCCTGAAACAGGAGTGACATTGGCAAAGTGAACCATTGTTTACAGTATGAGTGGTCAGCCTCATACCAACCTATAAGTCAAGGAATAGATGTGATTCAAACAAAAGCAGCGCTCATCAAAAAAATAATCCTAGCATTAATAATATTACTATTATCACAGCAAAAAATCTAATTATAATAATATTAGGATGATTTATTTGGTGAGCGCTGTTTTTGTGTGTATCGCACTTCAAGAGCCAACATATAAATTATGGAAAACGTTGCTAATTTGATTGGTTGCAACAAGACAACAAAACGCGTCCATCACAATATTGCAATTTCATCAAATTAATCACGAAAATTCAAGTCATCCTGCTCGTGCGTTATCCAATCATCTAAATTTCCCCTGCCAGTACATAAATAGTATAATGTCACTGAAAAAAACAGGGGCACTTTCAGTAATCTACACACCAGATACGTTTGGGATTTTCAGAGTGAAAAATAACGTTGGATCAAATATTCAAATACGTTAGGTAAAAAGAATCCCTAAATTATTTATTTAGGGAATTTGAATTTGTCAACCACAACATTTGTCTATACTATTTATTCTATTTATTGTTACATTTCTGATATAGGTTGAATAATTAAGAGTATTTAAACTTGAATTCATATGTACATATTATGTTTGTCCCTTTCCTTACAAATAGTCGACCAAGACTATCGTTGGAAACTTGTACGTTCTTGTAATAAAAGTGATTTGTGTGTGTGACTTGTAGAAAAAGTCTTTTTTCTACAAGCCACCTAACCACAAAATCAGAGCCAAGAATCCTCGAACATTTTAAAGCTCAACTCAGAGGAAATAGCATTTGGGACTTCATCGGAAACCCCAGCTAGATATTTTTTTAAATTTTTGAATAAAAAACAAAAAAACAACGACTAGGCTACGAAGATTCCATCTGCTTATTTTAAATCTTTTTTACCGGCTTGGTTTCGAAAATGTAACATTGGCTTGTGAGGCATATTTTTTTCACAGCCCAAGTCTTCATTTTACTACAGAACGTTTTGGGACATTTCGAATTGATGATCTGTAATCTATAATCTAAGTTGCAAAGATATGTACATCCCATTTAAGACTCATATTACATGCACGAATAAATTCGGCTTACACATTAAACACCCAGAAACTTTTTCAAAACTTCCTGAAAGAGGGGTGACATTGGTAAAGTGAAGCATTATTTACAGTTTGCGTTATCAGCCTCATATAGAACTGTGAGCCTATGTGTAATCTGTAATAAATAGAATTGAACAGTGTTTATTTTAAAATTGATTTATCTTTTCAAATTGAACCTTACAAAGTTTTCGCTGAAACATTTTACAAGATTAATAATAAAAATAAAATCATGAAATAATTCAAATGGAGGCATTTGCGTCGAGTAATTTATTTGAGTCCATCGCATGCCATTTTTTTCTGCAACTGCATCCAAAACACATTGAGATAAATAAATAAAACAACAATACTAGTAATAAAACACAATATTGTCTATAACGGAGAACCCTATTTCGCTCGCGGAAAATCTGCTACACCGCGGAAAATTTCATTTGATCAAAATGGCCACCGCCATAAATGTAATTGTGATTATAAAACTTTTTTAACGATTAATAAAAAAAAATACCGGTCGTGTCCGCGCATCGACATTTTTAATGTCTCTCGGCATATTATGGTTTTTATGGGCACGGGTCCGTACTGCGCGCCGGATGACTCGTGAAATATTCACTCTAATGTATGGACGGCCACGGACGCTGACCGCTGCCTGCCTACATGCGAGCCATTTTTTCCCTCCGTGTCCATAACAACAATCGCATTTCATATAAGCGTAATTACGTCTGCAATTATATCACCTACCTTTTTGATCCAGTCGTCAAAATATTATTTGCCCATCGCTCAGGGATCTAAATATTATTTTAAGCTGAACATCTTCAGGTCTGAAGATGGGAGGTACCTACTGCTTCTACCAAAACTGGTCGTGTACAAAAATAAACTTATGTGAATTAAAACAAAGCAATTTTTATTTGAATCTATTGAAATTGAAAATTAAAAATTGTCAAGGTTTGGTATAAAAAATCAACTTTTGCAGTGGCTGTCGAGTTATCTTGTCGAGCGTTCTTTGAGAGTAAAGGTGGGGGAAACCCTATCAAAGCCCTTCCCTGCTAAAAGTGGTCTTCCGCAAGGAAGTCATTTTGGCCCAATTTTGTTCCTTATCTTTATTAATGATATCACAGATGTGCTGTTTGACATTGAATTCTTACTTTTTGCAGATGACATCAAACTATACAAAGCTATAAATGACGTTTCTGACTGTCTGTTGGTTCAGAATAATTTAAATCGAATGTCCATGTGGTGTGCACACAATAGACTGTTTATGAATGACAATAAATGCCAAGTTATAAGATTTGGTAGAAATAAAGATAAAATAATATATAATTATTGCCTAAACAATAGTTCCCTTGAATCGGTTGAACTAATTCGAGATCTAGGCATAATCTTTGACTGCCATTTATCGTTCCGACAACATATTGCATTTATAACAAATAGGGCCACTAAGACCCTGGGTTTTATGTGTCGCACTGTGAAAGATTTCTCGAACATATTAGCCATCAAACAGCTTTATATTTCCCTTGTACGCAGCCAACTTGAATACAACTCATACATTTGGTCTCCCGGGTACAAACTTCATTGTGATGCTATAGAGCGTATCCAAAAAAGATTTTTAAGATTTGTAAATTTTAAATTAAATATTCGTTTTGATGACTTGAACTATAGTTTTTTGTTAAATTTTTTGAATCTTGAAACTTTACAAAATCGCAGAATATTTCATGATTTTTTTTTTTTGTATAAAGTTGTTAATTCATTGGTGGACAGCCCTGAATTATTGAATGTCATTAATCTACACATACCGAGTCGAACAAGAAGTCGAAATATATTCCACTGCGACGTTGCAACAAAAACATTTATAATGCATTCTATGATATATCGGCTTCATCGACTCGGTAATGATTATCTAACCAATGATGATATAGATATTTTTGGTATGTCCATCGGAATTTATAGAAATTCATTAAAGTCTGTTTTATCATGTAATTCTTCTTGATTTATGTTTAATTTCTCTTTTCTTACTGATCACTTATTTTTATACATTTATTTTTAATCTTTTTATATTCATAATATGTATCATAATATTTATACAATTTGTAAGCAACAAACTTCTGTACTACCTCTGTTAATCTAAAAATGTAAAAGGCTTCAGCCGTTTATTATAAATAAATAAAAAAAAAAAAAAAAAAATAAAGAAATGAACTTTCACGAAGTTACTGCTGAAAACCTAGATAATAATATTTTAAGCTTTTTTTTCTTATGTATTTCAAAAAAAAAAATTTTTTACTAGAATCTGAGTTGCAAAGATATATATCATTTAAGATTCTTATTACATGAATTCCTATAAGCAGGCACGTATAAGTTCGCGCTTACACATTATACACCCAGAAACTTTTTCCGAATTTCCAGAAAGAGCCGCATCATCGACGCCTAAGACTTTTTTGCTCACAACACAAGCATTTCCCCACTTACCACATTTTCAAAAGGTAAAAAATAAAACTTTTATTTTATTTTCGTCAATATTTTGAGTTCGTAAAATTCTGTATATACAGTTAATTCAATTCAGTATTTACAATGAATTCAATTCAGTATTTACAGTTAATTTAATTCATTATTTACAGTTAATTCAATTTAGTATTTACAATGAATTCAATTCAGTATTTACAGTTAATTCGATTCAGTATTTACAATTTATTCAATTCAGTATTTACAGTTAATTCAATTCAGTATTTACAGTTCATTAAATTCAATATTTACAGTTCATTTACTTCAGTATTTACAGTTAATTCAATTCAGTATTGACAGTTTATTCAATTCAGTGTTTAAAGTTCATTCAATTCAATAATTTCTTACTTACTATGAAATAGTAAGTCTCCAAAAACATTTGTTTATTTTCCTTCATTGTACATTTTGAGGTTTGGATTTTATTTGTAAGTACACAATCAGCATTTGTAAGCGCGAACTACACGTGTTTGTTTGTGGGCATACATCTGAGAGCTTTGAATGAATATATCCTTGCAACTTAGATTATAGATTAGATTATAGTATATTGTTTTTGAATCCATCATTTTCATATTATGGTCAGTAAAATTCAATTCAACCCTTTTCATACAAAAGCACACACAAAATATTACATTATTTTCTTCATTTTATTTGATCACATTCGGTGCAGGAAAGAAAACACACACACACTCCAATCCACTTTTATTCTTTCCCTCCGAGCAAGGAAAAAAAAACAATTCGGGAACAAAAACATATTTTTACCGATGTCACTTATGCAAATAACACATTGTTCGGTGTGTGGGGGGAGAGGAAAAAAATGCAAAGGTAAAACGAGGGAACGATGGAGTCTCGTAAAATAGATCCATAAAAACGTTATGTATTTTTGATGTCATCTGAGTGAAACAAGGGGTGGTTTCTTTTCACTTAACTTTAGTATTGGTGAGGAAAAGTGACCCGCAGATGTAAACCGTGTCTGAATAGATTTGGACTTTGGGCCCTTGTAAGAACAAGGTCAAATTAAATTATACATAAAATAAAGTTTTTGTTGAAGATCAGCTAGTATTTATCACGAAAAAATACTTTCTTGCTAAAACTTTGTTACTTTGGAAAAATTGTGGATAATATCGCGTTTTATATAGAGAAGCCATTGAAATTTACAAAACAAGAATTTGCAAACAGATTTTCTTGACTTATAGGTTGACGTGAGGCTGACCACTCATGCTGTATAAAAAGATTCATTTTGCCAATTGTTTGAGATTTGTATTTTTTATTTTGTAAGTAGACATGCAGCATTTGTAAGCGCCAACTTAGTGTTGTTTTTAGTTTTGATGTCTAAACATACTATTATTTGTTGATTTAAAACATGTAATTTGTTGTGTATGTTCCTTGACTTATAGATTGATATGTGGCTTACCACCGATGCTGTAAAAAATGTTCACTTTGCCAATGTCGCCCTTGTTACAGGGAAGGACGGCAAGTTATGCCGTTATAGTAAACAGAAGTACCTACCAAATACCTATGTATGCATTTAAATATTTATTTATATTCTTTTTGGATGCCCACGCAATCTCATGTCGTACTTTCTCTCGATTTGTTAAGAGTTTTTCGAAATGTGTAAATAATAAGTATATTTAAAGAGTGGCAGGCCCCAATCTCCTAAGATTTACCAATATCGAATGTAGTGGTCTGGAACAGGTGGTCGTAAGGAGCTCTCAGCCCACCAAATATATTATTATTTCTTATTGCATTGTACCTACTGCTCATACAGCGTGCCAGCGGTAGACCCGCAGCCCATCTTGAACAGGAATGGTCTACATTTGCACAATAATTATGTTCCAGATATCTGTGGGTTGTACGAATTCCTTTTCTAATTAAGTGAGTGAGTGTTTTCAGGCTTTCACGGCCGGATTCAGATGCTTGATTTTTTGTCATAATTTCAATTGAAGTTTTGACAGAGGGTAGTTTATACCTAACAATTAAGCCAAGCTCCCTTTTGAATTTACGAATAAAAGACGCCGCCTTTCGTTCAGACCTCAGAACTGAGCAGAGCTCCGAAGATTTCACCCACAGAGAAGACGAAACGTTAGCTGTAAGTCTTCAAGAAGTATCAAGAAAGAAAAAAAGAATTAGAAGCAAAAATATGGACCACGGTCAAAACCCGGAACCAAAAAATGGTAAGTGAGTGAGTTTTACAATTTTTGTATCAATTCTTCCTTATTTTTCTTCTTCCTCAGCCTTTTTCAGTCCACTTCTGGACGTAGGCCTCCTCCAATCCTCTCCATTCCTGTCTATCGGCTGCTGTGTTCAGCATCATCTGCCTGCAGTTCTCTTGATGTCGTCCAGCCACCTCAGTTGGGGTCTCCCCGCTTGGACATCTTGGGTTGCCACTGGACGATCCTTTTCGGCCACCTGTCATGGTCTTGGTCTTGCAACGTGATCATCTCAGCGCTACTTTAAGCAGGCCACTCGCTGTATGACATTGGTGATACCAGTGCGTCTACGGATCTCCTGGTTTGGAACCCTGTCTCTGAGACTGATTCCCAGCATCCTCTTTTCAATGGCTCTTTGGCACGTCCTCAGTCTGTTGTTTGTACCTTTATTCTAAATTAAATATTAACATTTCAGATTCATATTACATTCACTATCACAAGTAGACACAGACGCGATTGATGGTAACAAAACAAAAACGATTTTAAATATTGCATAACCATCAGGCGCAAACAGTAAAAATGGGCAAATATTTCTCAGAATGAATATTTTGCTTTCACCTTTACATATTCAAGATTAAATTAGGTACTTTTAAGGCCATTGTCGTCGGCCTTAAATGCCTGTATGAGATGCTTTGAAAAAATTAAACAATGCTTCTTAAATATTTTTAGTTTGAAAAACAATTTGTTGTTATTTTTTTTCAATTATTTCAGTGAAATATAAACTTCCAGAGATTTCACCTATGTCTAGGAAGAGATTCTTAAGCGTTAAAGTAAAGTTACAGTTTCACTAACGTTATCTTATTCATTTAACTTGTACGCTGAATAAGTCCATCGTAGACATGGGCGAAACGTCCGGAAGCTCCAGCTCCCACAGACCACGGAAACAGATCCCGGAAAACAACACTCCAGCATCATCAGTCGGCTTTGTAAGCCTAAAGCTCCGAAGAAATTCAAATTGTTTTCCTTCAACATCCTTTCTTGAAATAGGCTTTTCATTTCATAAAATTGTAATTATACTGGCATGTGTTTGTTTGATTTTCTCACATTTATTTTTGTTATTTCTAACATTCGACTTTGTAAGGCTTTATTTCATTCTCGACTCGATAAAGATAATTCATTCCTTGAAAAGAAAACTTATATCCGCACTGGAAACAATAAAATATAAAACCTCCGTTTTCCTGACTTTTATTTCCTGTTCTTTCGCTGTTGTTTTTTTCATTGAAAATTTTTCAGTTCAATTTTGAAAAAAATAAAAAAACAACACTATTTTTAAAGTTCAATATAAATGTTAAAAAAAGGAGTTAAGATCAGATTTATATTGTTGGTCTAAAAAAATATTTTTGTTAATTATATTGTTTTGTATCGGTTCACATCATATTGTCGGCGCTAAAACCAAGAGGATCAAGACGTTAACTTTGATAAGCGTTTGTTTGATGGTGGTTAAGAAAATGAGTCCACTTAAATTTTTGCAAATTAAAAAAATGGCAATAATATAAATGTACACTTTTACATAGCTTCATTTTTTTCTTCAGTTTTTTAGACGCGATTGCTGTGTCAATTAGTCATAGCACTACTACCAACACTCACTGTCGATGATATTTGTCCTCCATTGTTATCCTTCTCTACCAAACTCGCACGAACGCAAACCATAAACCATTCGAGAACCCTTACATTTATTATGTATGTATCTATCTCCCTCAAACATGCATACTTTCCATAAATCCGTCCCCCTTTCACACGATAATCGTAAAAATGACAGTCAATAAAATCTAAACTTAGGTTGTATTACATAATAAACAAACAATATACGAGCAGCATTGCAGCAGATAGCAGGTATGAGGCTGACCACCCATACTGTAAAAAATGGTTCACTTTGCCAATGTCATCCCTGTTACAGGGAAGGTCGGCAAAAGTTGTGGGGCTTATGTTCATTTGAGGTTTGGATTTTATTTGTAAGTACGCATTCAGCATTTGTAAGCGCGAACTACACGTGTTGGTTTGTGGGCATATATCTGAGAGCTTTAAATGAATATATCCTTGCAACTTAGATTATAGATTATAGATATTATAGATTGAAATAGATACATCATACGATACGATACATTTATCCTGTCTATCTCCCTCAAACATGCATACTTTCATTACATCCATCCCCCTTTCACGCGATAATCGCAAAAGTGACATGCAATGAAATCTAAACCTAGGTTGTATTACACAATAAACAAACAATAAACGAGCAGCATTGAAGTAGATACATCATACGATACGATACATTTATCCTGTCTATCTTCCTCAAACATGCATACTTTCATTACATCCGTCCCCCTTTCACACGATAATCGTAAAAATGACAGTCAATAAAATCTAAACCTAGGTTGTATTACACAATAAGCACACAGTATACGAACAGCATTGAAATAGATAAATCATAAGATACAATTAAATCTACACAAACCAAGGACGGAGTTGTACTCGGACTAAGTTACTAACTCCCAGCTTGCAGATTAAAGTCTCCGTAGTTCAAAGGGGTCAGCCCCGGTGTACCCACAAACAAACAATGTTACAATCCTGTTCAACACTGATGATACTAGCAAGTTACACTTACTCGGTTTGTTATACAACATTTTGTACTTATTACTTAAAATAAAATCGTGACAAAAAACGTGTGATGTATGCTTACGGAATTGCTATGGTAACAATATTATTAGTATGGTTGCTAAACAATCATTGTGAATGACGCAGTAAATATTAAATGAACATAAGCCCTGCAACTTTTGCAGATCTCCCCTGAAACAGTTGAGACATAGACAAAGTGAACCATTTTTTTACAGTATAGGGGTCAGCTTCACATCAACATATAAGTCAAGAGCACATGTACTTGTCATGAATTACATTTAACTATGTATATTACATTAGGTACAATAAATATAGTACATTTGTATAAAATGTCTACAGTAAGTTTATCAATCAAATAACATAATATCACTAAATTAACACATTATAATATTGTTATGTAAATAGCAAACGCATATAACTATTAAGGTAGGTATATTATTTATAACTGATGAGAGTTGTAAATAAGAAAGATTAATTATTATAAGTACCTAGGGTAAGAGCCACAAAGACGCCACTAGATTATCTGCTTCGAGAAGATTCTAGCGAAATCCATCTCTAGTAGTTTCTATTGCTGAGGTTTAAAAGGGCGTGAAGAGCTTGCAGGCAGACAGTCTTCATACGACACTCTTCTTCTAAACACGAAAGACAGTATAAGTGAACACAAACTATCTGTGAAATAAATGTAAACTGCTTAACCATAAATGTGAATTGTAAAAATAAGTGTTAAATAATAAATATCCTAGTAAGAAGATCAGTCTTTTTGATTTGAAGACTATTTGAACCCTAAAAACATAACAATATCAAACACAGATTCAATCATATTTATTTCAAATATAAATACATACATTGCATAGGAGTTTTAGGCTAACACGGCCGGTTGATGATGCTGGAGGGTCACTATCCGGCATATGTTGCTGTGTTCTGTGAGAGCTGGAGCTTCCGGACGTTTCACCCATATCTATGATGGGTTTCTTTAGCCTGAAAGGGAAGTGGAGAAGTTGATGTTGATGAAACTTTGACACTTAATTTTACACTTAAGAAGCCTATTGCAAAAATGGGCGAAACATCTGGAAGCTCCAGCTCCTACAGACTACGGCAACAGATCGTGGAAAGCAACTCTCCAGCAATGCATACATTGTTACAATAAGTTATACTACAACCGTGGAAATCCTTGTTGTTTGTTAGTAAGAATAATAATATACAATCGGAAAATAGGGATGGCCGATTCTCAATTCCGGATCTCTTCAAAAGGGCTCCCTTGTAATATCCGGCTTAAAAATAATGAAGAACTCCAATTCCAAGATATATGGCAGTTGATCTGAAATGCTGGCGGCTAGGGCTAGGGTTTATCAAGTTTTCCATTTTTTTTTGTAAATTTTAAATTAGAATTTGGTATTTTGTAATTGATTTTACCGTTTATCCATTTGTTTATGTCTAAAATGTTATTTGTTGTAAATATTCCTTGACTTATAGGTTGATATGCGGCTGAGCACCCATGCTGTAGAAAATGGTTCACTTTGCCAATGTCACCCCTGTTTCAGGGAAGGTCCGCAAGAGTTGCAGGGTGTATGCCCATTTGAGATTCGGTTTTTATATTCGGTTGTTCACATGCCGCATGCGCAAGCGTGAATTTGTACGTGTCTGTTTGTGAGAATTCATGTAATGTGAATCCCCAATGTAACATATCTTTGCAACTTAGATTAGATTAGATTAGTCATTGTAAAGTATGATTACACATAAAAATAGTCTGTGTACCTAGCTGTAAAAGAAATGACTTGTCATCATTATCATCATCACCTCAGTTCTTTGCTTGTTCACTGCAATACATAAGGGCAGGTTCTCATTTCTTGTGAAGGCTGAGTAAAACTTGTCGGTACTATGATTTATATACTTTACTTATATACATACTTGTATACATACTTTTACACATACTTTGTATACATACTTTGTCAGTCTATCATCATTCAAAATATAGGTTACGCAAACAAAGAGAGGCTCTCAAATTTTATTTTTTTACAAAACCTTCTGTTGTATGTATAACTAATTTTACACGCACATTGATGCTTTGTCTGAATCACAGAACGTTGGAATCCGTTTGTTTGTGAAATCGCATTGCATCCACACCCCTACTGGATACGTATTGTATCGGATCTGTTGCTTGGAAGGAATGCTGTAATTTGGATGCGAACAGTCCGGGAGCTGACTTGCTCCCATTATAGTTTGCCTGTAAATTACACCTTTGATTAAATTACTGGTGACCAAGTATAAGTGCCGTTGTGCTCGGAGCACGTACCGTGTTGGCTTGCGAGCCTAGCTACGCTGTTACTGTTACTGTATCCTGCCGCCGTTCCACTAGGGGTGGCCGGTACCTCCGCAGATGCGCCTCCACTTTTTTCTGTCCTTACAAACCACTTTCATTTCCTCAATATTCATCACCTTTTTCATACATACTCTTCTCTTATTTTCACTCTGCAGGTTCCATTCTTTCGCAATCTCACCTATTTGGTCTAACCATTCTTTCCTCGGCCTTCCCCTTCCGCGCTTTCCTCTGACATTTCCTTTGTACACTTTCTTCGTTAGTCGTTCATCATCCATTCTTTCGAGATGTCCGAACCATCTCATCGTACTTTTTTGTACTTTCATTCTCATATTCTCTTTTATACCACACTCGTTCATCACCCAATCATTACGTACTCTATCATTCAGTGTTTTTCCAGCCATTGCTCTCAGGTAAGCCATTTCAACCGTACATACTTTACTCAGCTCACATTCATTAACTGTCCACGCCTCACTTCCATACATCAATGTCGGAACCAATATACCATTGTGGACCGCCAATCTCATATTCTTCGTAAGTTTCCTATTTCTTGCAATTCTTCCAATCGTTCCCATTACACTTCTTCCTCTACTAGCACGCTTTTCCAATTCTTTCGTCAATTTCCCATTCGACTCAAACTTGCTTCCCAGATAATCAAATTCTTTCACGACCTCCACTCTTGTTTCATTCAGTCTTATCTCAATTTCCTCGCATTCCTCAGTCCTGTCAAACACTAATACTTTCGTCTTACTGGCATTCACTTTTAAACCGTTCTTACTAAAAGCATCATTCATTTTGGTGAGTATCATCTGGAGCTTCTCCGCTGTATCAGCCAACACTACGGCATCGTCAGCATAGAGAAGAACTCCAACATTCGTCTCACCCACTTTCACACCATAATGAGAAATTTCTGCTTCTTTCATACAATTGTCCATGATTATGTTAAATAACCACGGACTCATTACACACCCCTGTCGTACTCCCTTGTAAACATCAAACCATTCGCTACATTTACCATCCACTCTTACACACGCCAAACTATTTTCATAGATAGCGCGTATTCCATTCAGAAGCTTGCCGTTCACACCGTACTTTAGGAGTACTTTCCACATCATACCTCTGTCCACCGAGTCAAAAGCCTTCTCGAGATCCACAAAAGCCGTGTAGACCTTCCGACCTACAGCCAGATGTTTTTCAACAATCTGTCTGAGAGTGAAGATCTGGTCTACACACCCTCTTCCTGGCATAAAGCCAGTCTGGATATCAGAAACCCCATGACCGGTAGACAGTCTCACTTTTTTTATGAGAACCTTACACAATACTTTACCAGCTATTCAATTCACTAATTCTCTAGATTAACCCAATAGTCCGGTGAAATCAGATTAGCTGTGCGCGCTTCTTTTCCTTCAGTTTTTGTTGTAACATTTTTACACCCTTGAAACATTTTTGCTACAAAAAATCAATAAAATGATATTTTGTATGATCCTGCAAGCAACAGAGATCACTGCATATTTTATCAATCATTTTTTTTTAAAATATTATTTCTTTATTGCGGTTCATTTATTTAAATAAACGCACGAAAACGCAACTAAGCTACACATATAGTGTAACTTCTTGCCGCGTTATCCCCGAAGGGATCGCATGTGGCGAGTTGAAACTTTTTATTTTTACAGGTAAGGGCCTTACGCCAACCACTTTAGTTGAAGTGGGGGTTTCCCAGCTCCCGAGAGGGCTGGTACTTATTTCTTGTGAAGGCTGAGTAAACCTTGCCGGTATTTTATTTCGGGGTTTGAAATAAACATCGAAACGAGAAATCATTTCTGACACCCTCGGTGGGATTCGAACCCGAGCTCACGGCATGGAATGCAAGCACTCTACCAACTGAGCTATCGACCGGACTGAATGCGGTAATGAATGGGGTATACGAGTATCTTACTAGTGACCACCTATAGTTGTAAATATATATTGCCATACAAGGTTCCTATTTCATGCATGCTCACAAGCAGGCACGTGTGAATCCGCGCTTGCACATACTGATTGTGTACTTACTTACTAAATCAAACTTCACATTAACATAAACCTGGCAACTCATTATTTTGTACCGATCTTACCTACTGAATATCGGTAATATTTGCATGAAGGCCGGTCAATTCAAGATGGCTGAAAGTGAACAGCTGATTAGTCTTCATAGAAGTTTTTTTTTTTTTTAAGAAATCCTGTGCGGGAGACTCCCTACATTCTAGAGACTCTAGGGGTCTATGACACTTGTTGTAGTGCTGCAGAGGTGTATTATGAAGACCTGTCAATCCAAGATGGCCACAAGTGACCAGCTGATTAGTCTTCATAGAATATTATGAAGACCTGTCAATTATGAAGACTTTTCAATCCAAGATGGCCGAAAGTGAACAGCTGATTTGTCTTCATAGAAGTATTACCGATACCTCTCAATCCAAGATGGCCACAAGTGAACAGCTTAATAGTCTTCATAGAATTATTATGAAGACCTGTCAATTATGAAGACTTTTCAATCCAAGATGGCCGAAAGTGAACAGCTGATTTGTCTTCATAGAAGTATTACCGATACCTGTCAATCCAAGATGGCCACAAGTGAACAGCTTAATAGTCTTCATAGAAGTATTATGAAGACCTGTCAATTATGAAGACCTGTCAATCCAAGATAGCCGCAAGTTAACAGCTGATTAGTCTTAATACAATTATTAGTGGTAAATGACCGTGGTGATAAGACTTTCAGCTCAGTATTCCTCCTTTTATTCCTTATTCCCATCCCCATCCAGATTCCGACCACTGCTAATAATAATACTATTGTTTCATAATATTATAATTGCATGCAGTACGGGGAGCCACTGCGAGTGGAGCGATTTTAGGTGTGTCGTGTCAGGCGTAAAGCTGCCTTATGGCGCCGTGTCATAAAGTGATTAACGGCTTGCATGGACAGCCAACTTAAGGTTACAGCGGCTTCTGATGGCGAGCGCCGTGGACGAAATCATAAACTTGATATTTCATGTGACACTCACTCCTCACTAGGGATGGAATACTCAATACCGGCTCCATTCCATAATAATAATTAAACATAGTCTAAATTTCAAAAACATATTCTATCTATAATCTAAGCGACAAAGCGAACAAAGCTGCCTTATGGCAACGCAACGCAACTAAGCTACACATATAGTGTAACTTGCCGCGCTATCCCCAAAGGGGTCGCATGTGGCGAGTTGAACCTATTTATTTTTACAGGTAAGGGGGCCGGCCTTACGCCAACCACTTCAGTGAAGTGGGGGGTTTCCCAGCTCCCGAGGGGGCTGGTACTCATTTCTGGAGAAGGCTGAGTAAGCCTTTTATTTTTATTTATTTATTTATTTATTTATTCACAATCATACACCAACAGGCACAACATAAAAAAAGCACATTAGGCAAATTAACAAAAGAAGAAATCATGTTGCACCCCATTACCGGTGTAAGCGTAATACAATGTGATAAAAAAAGCACACAAAAATATCAAGATAATTTCACTTACATACTAAGGATAAAAACATTTTTTTTTAAAACGGAATACTTAATAAACGGAAATTGGAATTTGTTTTTGTTTGTAAATGGATATTTTGTATTTGAATATTATTATTTAATGATGTATAAAATGTAATTTGTCGTGTGTGTGTGTTCCTTGACTTATAGGTTGGTATGCGGCTGACCACCCATGCTGTAAAAATGGTTCACTTTGCCAATGTCACCCCTGTCTCAGGGAAGGACGGCAAGAGTTGCAGGGTGTATGTCCATTTGAGATTTGATTTTTATGTTGTAGGTTCACATGAGGCATGTGCAAGCGCGAACTTGTACGTGTCTGGTTGTGAGAATGCATGTAATGTGAATCTTCAATGTAACATATCCTTGCAACTTAGATTAGATTAAATTAGATTAGAATACAACATTCAAAAATTCAAACAACAATAATAAAATAATATAAATAGAAGTAGTAGGGAAGAAAGGAAGGGGAAGGGGAAAGGATACTTACTGCTCAAGTATAGCTAAAATTGCCGGTATTTTATTTTGGGGTTTGAAATAAGCACCGAAACGGGAAATCATTTCTGACACCCTCGGTGGGATTCAAACCCAAGCTCACGGCATGGAATGCAAGCACTCTACCAACTGAGCTATCGACCGGAGATGGTGCCGTTCATATTTTTTGTGATTCACCGAATTTGAATCTAGGATCTTCCATTTGTAAGCTCGAAGCGTTATCACTAGACTACATACCGATTGAAGTCGATGAAAACAATGCGCTTTATACATGAAAACTGATATCCCGGTAGTGGTGTTATTGTGAAATGATTGGTCGCATCTCTAGCTATGACACACGATTACCATAAGCCACTGAGTAAGCTATAAAAGTTTGGGATTACAAATGATTTAAGTGCTCCCATACAAAAATCATTTTAATATCCCTAGAACCACAGATGTCGCAAGCAATTAAATTTAGTCTTGTGATCGATGCAGGTAGCTGATCTTATAGCAATTCCATTTTTGGTGGATTGTGTTTGGTGGAATTGAGGATATGAGGCTGACCACCCACACTGTAAAAAATGAATTACTTTGCCGATGTCACCACCGTGTCAGGGAAGGTCGGCAAAAGTTGTAGGGCTTATATTCATTTGAGGTTTGGATTTTATTTGTAAGTACACATTCAGTATTTGTAAGCGCGTACTAAACGTGTTTGTTTGTGGGCATGCATTTGAGAGCTTTAAATATTAATATATCTTTGCAACTTACATTATTACAATTGACATCTATTTCAGATTATCCTTTTCTCGTAGTTTGGTATGTGACTGAACACCCTTACTGCAAAAATGGTTCACTTTTCTAATGCCACCCCTGTTTCAGGGAAAGTCAGAAAGACTTGTAGATATGTTCATTTGAGATTAGAGTGATTATGTTGCATCTGTAAGCGCGAACATATGCACGTCTGCTCGTGGGCATACATTTAATTTCAATCCTAAATGTGATAAATCTTTGCAACTTAAATTAAATAAGACCTTGTTCTTCTTTTGATGCTACTTCTACCAAAGATCGGCGATAATTATGGTTATTTTTACGTTCTGTAAAGGGGCTTTTTATTTTACTTGCATATTTTTTGGTCAACGCTATGATTCAGTTATAACGTAAAATTTTATTCTTAGAGGTCAGTACCCCGAGTTTTCAGCATTGCGTTCATTTCCCTTTTGTAAATTGAAAAAAATGTATTAAAGATAATTCACTCACTAGGAGCGTCGTAATATATTTCAAACGTTTTCAATTAACGCAATCGAAGGATTTAACGCAATTAAAATCGAGATACTGATATCTAATAACATTTATTTAATACTCATCAATATCAAAGGCTATATTTTTTTATTTATAAAATGGTAAAAGGCTGTCTCTAATACCTCAAGGATTAAAATATAGTATTAAACTCAACCGTAGCATTTTACTAAAAATACATGAAAACTCAAACGCTCTGTAGAAGTGCTTTGTAAGTTAGCATACATTTTTTCAAGTGCAGAGGTTCAATTAAGACGTATTTTTTTCCTAGAACTGAGTGCTTCGTGACTTTATCGGAATAGTGCAACAAAGCCTATTAAGTTAATTCTACAATTAAAAAAAATAATGCTCAGATTACTGCTTCTAGCACAATTACTAGGGATGTTCCGGATATTCGTATCCGAATATGGATATGTAAATAATAATAATTCGGTTTCTGAACCTGATACGGTATCTATCTAATCTAATCTAAGTTGCAAAGATATGTAACATCGGGGATTCACATTACATGCATTTTTAGAAGCTACGTTTAATAAAAAATAATTTGATTTTAAATAAAATGAATTTTCACTGTGTGAATACACAAACCCTACAAAATCTAATTTTTAGAAGCAGACATGTATAAGTTCGCGCTAACACATGCCGCATATGGACCTACAATATAAAAACCCAATCTCAAATGAACATAAGCCCTGCAACTCTTTCCGACCTTCCCTGAAACAGGGGTGACATTGGCAAAGTGAACGATTTTTTTACAGTATGGGTGGTCGGTTAGCCTCATACCAACCTATAAGTGAAGCAGTAAATCGATTTTTTTAAATGCTGGAGAGATGGCTTCTTCAGCGTGAAGTGTAATGATGAAGCCCACCGTAGACATAGGTGAAACGTCCGGAAGCTCCAGCGCCTATAGACCACGGCAACAGATCCCGGAAAACATCTCTCCAGCATCATCAGCCGGCCGTGTAAGCCTAAAACTCTTATTGAAAAAACTAATAGTACCTGAATTGAACTCTGATGCTGGAAGACTGTATCCGCCCTTCGTAGTCGTCTGTCTGGATCTGGAAGGCGGCTTGCAACCATTTTTTACAGTATGGGTGGTCAGTCTCATACCAACCTATAAGTCAAGGAATACAAGCAATGAAGTATATAAACGCGTTGCGAAGTATATAAAAAAAATCACCTATTCACTTGCGGCCATCTTGAATTGACAGGTCTTCATACAAATGCATCATTAGTTTGTCAAAGCGTGGGCTCAACGGACGACTAAAATGTCTAAGAATAGCCCCGAAAGTTGTTACAACATGTTTCATTTAGACTCCGCCCCTATCCGAAATTATCCGAAATTTTTATATCGGTTTTAATTGTACGCATTCGAAAGTTTTTTGGTCTTTCGGATATCCGATAGTTTCGGTTACAGATACGGATATTTATAACATCCCTGATAATTACTGCGCATTAAATACTTTTTCATTTGCCGTTTCTTTTTTCATTTGCAATCCTCGACTAATGCCATCTACAATTTCATTTGATGTTCTGCATTTCAAATGGATCAGTTGAAAGGCAAATTGACTCAAGCGCTGTTCTATATAATCTACAATCTATGCTGCAAAGATATGTTAACATTTAAATTTATATTAAGTGCATGTCAACAAACAGACATGTGGATGATCACGCTAACAAATGCTGCATGTGTACTTACTACTTGAAAACCAAATCTCAAATAAACAAAAACCTGCTACTTTTGCCGACTTTCCCTGAGTCAGGGGTGACATTGGCAAAGTGAACCTACACAATGCCAAATTCAATGCATTTATCATTTATATACATAAGTGTTTTCGATTTGTAGTCTTTGAAGTTGTTGGTGTAAGGTCGTTCCTTTTACTATAATCTAAGTTGCAAAGGTTTATTACATTTAAGATTCATTCATTCCATGCATAACCACAAGCAGACCCGTAAAAGTTTGTGCTTACACAAGTAAAACTTATGCAACATAAAAACACAATTTTAAAATGAGCATAAGTGAGCATAAATGAAAGAAGTATGCAAGGACAGGAAGAAGTGGCGGCTAATCTGCAATACTGATTTGTAATGTTGGTTTATTAGTTTGCTACATTTTTTGCATAAGAAATTTTTGACTTGTTTTGTATAGATTTCTTTTTAAGGTTTTGTTATTTTTTATATTTAAATGTTATTTATTATTCATATTCCTTGACTTATAGGTTGGTATGAGGCTGACCACCCATACTGTAAAAAATGGTTCACTTTGCCAGTGTCACCCCTGTTTCAGGGAAGGGCGGGCAAAAGTTGTGGGGCTTATGTTCATTTGAGGTTTGAATTTTATTTGTTAGTACACAATCAGCATTTGTAAGCGCGAACTACACGTGTTTGTTTGTGGGCATACATCTGAAAGCTTTTAATGAATATATCCTTGCAATTTAGATTATAGATTATAGATAAGCACTGTAACTCTTGCTGACTTTCTCTGAAACAGAGAAGCATTGGAAAAGTGAATCATTATTACTTTATGAGGGGGGAGCTTCATACCAACCTATTAGTTAATGAACACATATAATTATAGATATAAAACAACCTGTAAGAATAAATATGTTTTTTACGCTACAACTCGCGGACTACTCTTCGGGAAGAACGCAGTAAGAGGTTGCACCATGCATGCAGCTTTACTTGGTTGGTAGGGCGGGAATTATTAAAAACGCATTACAAACACAACTAAGCTACACACATAGTGTAATTTCTTGCCTGCGTTATCTCCAAAGAGTATTCTGTGAGTTCTATAATCTATAATCTAAGTTGCAAGGATATATTCATTTAAAGTTCTCAAATGCATGCCCACAAACAAACACGTGTAGTTAACGCTTACAAATGCTGAATGTGTACTTACAAATAAAATCCAAACCTCAAATAAACATAAGTCCTACAACGTTTGCCGAGCTTCCCTGACACAGGGGTGACATTGGCAAAGTGAACCATTTTTTATAGTATGGGTGGTCAACCTCATACCAACCTATAAGTCAAGGAATACAAGCAATTATTTACATCCAGTTATACAAACAAGCAAACACTAGAAAATCTACAAAACATCTATAAAAATGAAAATTGATTCTTGGCCTTAGCCGCCTACATTACAGATCATCCGCCACTTTTTCGGTATTCCGTATTAATTGTTCCCCGATTTTGAACTATTGCGAAAATAATTTAATTTTTGAAATTCCTTAAATTTTCTTATCTGACATCATACGAAGAACTTCTAACCAAAAGATATTTTAGTAGAATGTGCGAGTATGTAAAAGTTACTTTGGTACCTACCTGCTGGATGGCTTAGATGACTTTTCAAATCTTAATTAGCATTCGGGCTAGAAAAGTTGTGTCCTTACAAACAGGATGTCTGGCAACTTGGACTAGAAACTTCGTGGAAGTCTTAATGAGATAAGTACATACTTTTGTATGACATCCAAATTAGGGCTGTCATGATTATCCGTTAATCTAATCTAAGTTGCAAATATATGTAACATTAAAGATTCACATTATATGCATCTTCACAAGCATATTCATATTCATAGCAGTATTTTTTTCTTGTAATTAGGCACGTCTTGTAATTAACAAATTGTAATTCTTTCCAACATTCGAAACTTGATATCCGTGGCAACATATAATTGGTCATATTTTTTGTAATTGTTATTATTATACTTCTTATGTAACGCTGTTTGTTGTCCTATTAAAATAAAATAAAATAGAAATATTCATAATCTTTTGAATTGTACAAAAACAATTTTCATATTATGCAGCTGAACCCGCAGATAAAATTGCAATAACAAGGTCGCGGCGCGAGCCAAGCCATTGCGGCGAGTTTAGCCATTTTGAGTTTTCCCCGCGCAAAAAAGCCAACAATTTTGTCGAGAGTGTTGTAGTGGCGGGGACGTGCCACTGTTCTGCCAAAACAAGCAAGATAAGGAGCCATTATTATAATGACCCGCTCTTTAAAAAATGCAAAAATGTTACGTTTTGCAGTGAGAGCTCGGAAGCGGGGGAGATCCTTTTTTTCACCGTCACTTTTTCGCGCTCGAGATTTTCATTGCTTCTCAGTATAATAATAATACATAATGTTAATAGCTTCAGCGGCAGCCTGACAGTTTTCACATTTAAGTATGAATTTAAAAGACAAGACTTGCTATAAAAAAGAATGGACCTTTTTTCAGAATTCCTGTACGGGAGACTTCCTAGATATTGTTGTGTTTTTAGGGTTCAAATAGTCTTGGGATTAAAAAAAAAAGTGGTCTTCTTTACAGGATATTTATTGTACACTTACTTAAATTATCGAACAATTTATATTTCTTTTTTACAATTCACATTTATGGTTTAGCAATTTACATTTATTTCACAGTTGGTTCTTCTGACTGATACTGTCTTTCTTGTTCAAAAGCAGAGCGTCGGATCAAGACTGACTTCTGCAAGCCGCTTGCAACCCTTTTTACTCCAAAGATAGTAGTAACAAGAAGCTAATTTTTAAGGAACCTTCCAGAACATAAAGCTTCAAGTAGGTACATAATTGAATATCTCTTTACCCTAGGTACCTATAATAATTACTCCAATTCTCATCAGCTATAACTAATACACCTACCTACATTTTATTTATATGGTTTTGTTATTTACATAACATTATATATTTATGGATCACAACAGGTTACCCTAATTACAGAGCACCCTCTCAGCCATCAACAAGCTGGGAGGAACTCTTTCACCATGGATTTAAAGTTGTCTAAATTGTATTGAAATACGTCAATCTTTGATTCGTATACGATATCAGAGACTCTAGAGGTCTATAAAACTTGTTGGAGTGCCACAGAGGTTTTGTTTACGAGCATGGTCGTCGCTACAAAGCGCCAATACTCAAACAAGACCCAGTTGCTGTTAGACTGGATGGACCTTTTGGGACCGGTCTTTGGTAAAAGTTGTATGAATTTTCCCACCCAGCGAAGAGCATATTTAAAAAATTAATAGGATGTATATTTTTGTGCTCCGCTTGGATTCGAACCCCTAAACCTTCCATTTACGAGTCCGAAGTGTTGCCACTGGACTACGGACCGGTCAAGCCGGTTTTCTCTATCAACATATTTCTGATCCTCGACTTATAGGTTGGTATGAGACTGACCCACATACTGTAAAAACTTGATTCATTTTAGCCATAGGTTGTCCCCCCTTTTTCAGGGAAGGTCGGCAAAACTTGCAGGGTCCATATTCATTTGAGGCTTAGATTTTAATTTGTATGTACACATGCAGCATTTGCAAGCACACGTTTCTGTGTATGTGCATTTATTAATATGAATTTTTTCATGTTAATACATATAATATATTTTTGCAACTTATATTATAGGTTTTAGATAGACTTTGCATATGTAGGATATATTTTTTAGCTTATTTATAAAATACAC
This sequence comes from Agapetus fuscipes, assembly GCA_951799405.1. Taxonomy (NCBI): domain Eukaryota; kingdom Metazoa; phylum Arthropoda; class Insecta; order Trichoptera; family Glossosomatidae; genus Agapetus; species Agapetus fuscipes. The sequence goes on from OX637332.1 coordinate 5,854,949, forward strand.
GGACTTGAACTCAAAAATGTATTACGGAATACTTTTAGTTCCTTTACTAATAGGTTGATATGAGGCTTACCCTAATACGGTAAAAACTTGGCTCACTTTTGCTTATGCCACCTCAGTTTCAATAAAAAGCAGCAAGAGTTGCAAGGCTGAATATGTTGATGCGAGGTTTGGTTTTTTTTTTAAGAAAAATATGGTATGTGTAAACGCGAACTTACGCTTCTATAAGTTAGATTGTGGGTTATTTATACATCGTTAATTGTATGAAGAATTGCCTCAATTTGTCCTGAGGATGAACAACAATGTTCCAAGCTTCCAATAAATTCCTGAACGTTGTTTACAGTTGAGGTGTTGCTGTTTTTGAAAAAGGGATGTAACGTCTTGAATTATTCGAAATCAAATAAGATAAAAAAAAAAATGACGCGCGTATGAGGATATTTTTTTACATAACTGAAGAGTTCATTCATGATTCACGAGTCAATTTCCTTGACTTATAGATTAGTTTGAGGATGCACCTATACTGTAAAAAATGGTTCACTTTGCCAATGTCACCTCTGTGTCAGGGAACGTCGGCAAAAGTTGTAGGGCATTTGTTCATTTGAGATTTGGATTTTATTTGTAAGTACACATTCAGCATTTGTAAGCCCGAACTACACGTGTTTGTTTGTGGGCATGCATTTGTGAGCCTTAAATGTTAATATATCTCTGCAACTTAGATTATAGATTCCCTTCAAGATAGAGAAGGGATAAAAAAGTACTTCCTGTTTTATTATTATTTGAAGAATTTTTCCTATCTTTTACATATTCAAACCCGAAACACGTATTTAAAATACCTTAAAACGAAAAATATTCGACTTATCCCTATTCAAATTTTCACATAACTTACACCCCTAGACTGTATTGATAATTTCTAGCATAATAATAGTTTATTATCCCGCGTTTATGCATAGTTTCTGCTTAGCATGAAGTGTATCCAGGTAAGCACTCACAGGTCGATAATTTTCCAACAATTTAAGACAAACTATGCGCCAAATTCCTGAATGTGTTGGAATTCCCAACAAGTTGAGGCAATCAGTATATCCATAATGTTATTATACATTGAAATCTGCTGCAGCCTTGCCTTTCACATTACTTGCGTCTAGTTAGATTTGATGTATTTCTGCAGTTGGCTGGTCATATAATTAGAATGGATGACAAAAACCCCAGCGCTATTAACTGCTATATTCCTTACACTTTGGATATCAATTTAAGTCGGAGATTGCAAAAGAACTGCATCTAATCTAATCTAATCTAATCTAAGCTGCAAAGATATATATCATTTAAGATTTATTTCGCGCTAACACATGCCGCATGTCGACCTACAATATAAAAACCCAATCTCAAACATAGATAAAAAAAATCACACTTCACATTATTTTAGAAAAGCCTGCAGCAATGGTTCAACGAAAGTACAAAGTCCCTGTTTCAAGCCGCAGCACCCAAGATCGAAATTGCCATGATGGTCGTCAATCTTTCTTATAAGTCGCACAAAAAGAAGAAGAAGGGGAATCGTTATAATATTTTTAGTCAATAATCATGATGAGTAATTTTCCTTTTTTTAATTGGCGCCGTTTTGTGACATTGCTAACCCATGAGCCTGAAAAGATCCAAATTTCAAATGAACACAATGAGCCAGTTTTTAATGACTTGCCCTCAAACATTGCTAAAAATTTACAGTTATGCTAGTCAGTGTAATACCAACCTTAAATACAAGTAGAAACAAAAAAAAGCTTTAAATTGCTCTTTCGGGCTATGAACCTCGTCCACGGTTTCTTTCTTCTTTTTTTTATTTTTTCTTCTCTTGCTCACGTTTCGTTACTACTGTGTGTAACTTCTACGGTGCTCTACTCCCCTCTGATGTGGACTGAAATATTGCATTATATTTATTGGTCCTTTGATAAAGGAGGCGTGGCCTGATTTTTAGATGTGAAACTACTTCGTTTCATAGCTGTAATTGACTGTAACCATGTTTAATTTTTTTTAATCTTGCATTGTGAAAAGATACGGAATGCTGGCTTCTCTGTTTGTTACATGGATTTCATTTTAATGCCTTTCAAACATTATCTTTGGTTTGAGCAGCGTACAACGTGAAATCCCGCCGTTTCTCAGTGAAGGCTGCTCCACGCTTAGCAGATTAACAATACCGCATTAGACTGTGACGATGCACATAAATCGCGATCTTCAGGTGCGCTACTGTTATCGTTAAGGAGCATTTTCGTTTTCTTAGAACTAATTTTTAATATTCATTTCATATTCTAATAATTTCGTGCTCACACATGCCGCATGTAGACCTACAATATAAAAAACTCAATCTCAAATGAATGAATTTAAATTAGCGAGTGCGCTATCCTGTGTTCAATTTTTTGTATAATTTTTATAATCGCAACTATTTCCAGAAAAAAATTAAACTTTGAAAACAACCTCTAGAGTGGCAGCAATTTTTCGTCCATAATCGAGTCACACAGCTCTTGGTTTTCATATTAAATATCTCTATAGATACAAAACATATCTCTTATCCAGTTTTGTATCTCAAAAGACAGTTAAATAGGGGTTTTTAGTGCCTAACATAGTTAAAAATCACCAGTGACTAATAATATTATGATTACGAAAAAAAATCGTGTTCTAAAAATATACATATAATATTCTTGTGAACAAGTCACCTAGCCCAAATAGGTAGTAAATGTAGCGGAGCATTGACCCTTTGGAATGTAAACAAAATGTTTTGATTTTGTTTACATTCCAAAGGGTTCACAGATTGACAAATCAAAATCATTACAAAGAAGAATGCGATTAGGTTTAACGAGCAATTATGTAGTTCCAAGCTTCGTGTTATACTGGCTCAGTTTAGTTGTGGCTTTACGAAGTTTCAGTCTTGACTTTCGCAGCCTCAGTCGAGCACATATTTTGACGGGCCGCAGAATCCTGGCACACACGCCGTCATCTTCAAGTAGGCGATGAATTCGCGCAGCTCGAAGGATGCATTATAATATTTACACGAGAGAGCTGGCAGATCGGAGAAGCCCAAACTCGGTGGAATGACGGTCGGTGCATGGTGAGGTGGATCGAGTAGTATTCGCGAAGTTGTGATCCACTATATCGTTATCGATAACATGTGGGATAATTTGAGTTGACAAGGTATTTAGTACTTGAGATATTCGCTTTAGTATACGTACTAGAATATACCTAGGGATGTTGATGCTTGCACTAAGTGTGCAACTGTGCATATTCACAGGAAGATAACCTAAACCGTAGGAATATAAAAATTTAGAAAACTTGACTTAATCGAATCGCTAATATAATTTAAATGTATCTGAAATATGTCTAGAATGCCGGAAACAATTATACTCCCAAGTAAAAGGATTTTGCACCATGATATCAGTACAGGAGAAAGGAAAATAAAGATCTAGACGTCTTCAACGACCGTAGCCATCTGGCAGATACAGTGGTCAACTTCATTAAATCCTGTAAATCAAGAAATCTCTTCTGTATAAGTTTCTTCTCATCATTAAGAAGTCAAGGAATAATAATAAACAATAAACTTCATTTATATAAATACAAAATCATTTGCCATTTTCTTAAAAAAACATATTCACTTAAATACACGGTTTTACTGTCTTCTTCTTTCTCTTCTATTATTCTAATTATTATTTCTTATTGCATTGTACCTACTGCTCATACAGCGTGCCAGCGGTAGACCCGCAGCACATCTCCAACATGAATTTCACATTTACACAATAATTATGTTCCAGGTATCTGGGGGTTGTACGATTTCCTTTAAATACCAATTCAGTGAGTGATTTTTCAATTTTTGTATCTTTTCTACTTTTTTCTTCTTCCTTAGCCTTTCTCAGTCCACTCCTAGACGTAGGCCTCCTCTAATCCTCTCCATCTCTGTCTTTTGACTGCTGTGTTTAGCCATCCTCTGCCTGCAGTTCTCTTGATATCCATTCATCTTAGTTAGAGTCTCCACACTCCTCACTTGGACAATCTGGGTCACACACTGGAGAATCCTTTTCGGCCACCTGTCATGATCTTGCCTTGCAACGCAACCAACCCAGCGCCACTTTAAGCAGGCCAATTGATGACATCAGTGCGTCTACGGATCACCTGGTTTGGAATCCTGTCTCTGAGACTGATTTCCAGGATCCTCCGTCCAATAGACCGTCCTCAGTTTGTCAAATAAAATAATTTATATGTTAAAATAAAATAAAATTGTAAAGCAGAGTTAAAGAATGGCATTTTGAGGAGCTCTTGTGAAGACGGTAGCTGGCGCTGAACAGCGAGTGTGTGCTATACAAGGGGAAGAGTTACTATGACGTGTGTAAGACTGGCAGAGTAAACTGCTGCCCTACTCTCACTGCGCTGGAGCACAAGTCTGTAAGCGGATTAGCCAAGACTGGCTGAAACACCGAGCGTGTGACGTCACACAATCCCACCAACTATGCAATGCAGCCCACATGTTGTGTGTAATTGTTATCAACTAATGGACTCCCAACATCTGAAATATCTCTCTGCTTTGTGAGGTAATAATTTCAGCCATTTTTTATTTTTTATTACTATAGACGCAATATTAAATCAAATAGCATCAATAACATACACTAAATAAATAAATCTAAGTTGTTGTTGATTTAGCATAATAAATCATGCCTAAGATTGGGAGAGAAAAATTACTTGCAGATTGGAAAAGCGGCATGAAACAAAAATATGGTATTACCTACGTCCCCACAGTGCTTTTTTGGCTTATCTAACACATTCTTAGCTGAGAAAAACTCGATTATCTTTTTGTTTTTTATAAAGTTAAATGGAATTTACCATCTGTGTTCTAGACTTACAGGTTGATATGAATCTAAATCTTAAATCTAAATCTATGTTGCAAAGATAAGTATCATTTGAGGTTCATATTAAATGCATTTCTACAAGCAGACACGCATAATTCCGCGCTCACACATGCCGCATGTGGACCTATAATATAAAAATCCAATCTCAAATGAACATAAGCCCTGCAACTCTTGCCGACCTTCGCTGAAACAGGAATGACATTGGCAAAGTGAACCATTTTTTACAAAATGGGTGGTCAGCCTCATACAAACCTAGATGTCAAGGAATATGTCAATTCAAAATAAAAACGTAACCATATTAAATGTTAATACAACCATAAGACTGATTTATTTTAAAAATTACAAATGATAAGAGAGCGCCATTCTTATGTGTACTACATTGAGGACTCTTAAAATTATATGTAGGTACCCTGGCAACTTAGATTAGAAATAATGGATGTACTGTAATTACTATCGTATTTGCTTTCCAATATGTTTTACACGACCTCACAAACAATGAAATATTAAACAATGCAAATTACCCAACAAAGAGTTTTCATGAAACTTACATTGTATCCAATGTATTATTGAGTTCATATATTGTTATATATTTGTGTTTGTACTTTGTGCCAACAAAAACGTACTCGTACTACAATAATTATTATATTATGATTGCTGATTAGACTCGTGGCCTCAAAAAGCAATCAATTGATTTTGTAATTAACCCACAAATACCAAAATTTCTTGTCAAAAGTCTTGAAAAAGTCGTGTTTCCTTTCGTTTATATTCAATTGGACGTTTCTTGTAAAGTATATTTGTTCTGTTTGTATGTTTTTAAGTACTCTTTTTTAAGTATTTTTTTTTGAGAAAGCCTGTGCGGGATACTCCCTAGATTCAAGAGACTCTAATGGGTCTATGACACTTGTTATGTGCCACAGAGGTGTTGGCGATGTGGTAGTTGTCCTTATCCAGTTGCAGGGCCGTAAGCTGCGCAGTGCTGTGGTGTGTGTTGCGTTGCTTTGGTTTGAGACACTGAGAGGAAATGGCGATTGATATTGGATTTGAAAAGAGCAAGGTCAAACTGGGGTGGAAACACCGGTAACTCATTCCATAAGCGGGCAGTTTGGCAAAGGAATGAGTCGTGAAAACACCAAGTTGTCATAGTTTTGATATCGACTGCAAATGGTTGAATGTGAGCCGTTCTACGAGTTGCCCTTGTTGTGACAAGAGGAGGGAGTATAAGTGAGGATATTATTTCATCTGGAAATTTATGATTTTTACCTTATAGAATGTGGTGTTTCCGTTTAACTGTATTTTTCCTTGATTTAATAAGGGATTGTTGCACCAAACTCCAATCAGGCAAAATTAAAAATTAAGTGTGGTTTCTCCCATCGAATCAAAAATTTGGTTCCATATCATCCAGTCAGCTGATGTACATCATCTTTCCTGTTAAAATTGCATCATATTATTACCTGTTTCCGAGAAATATTTAAACGAGTTCTTTAATGAATTAAGCAATCAAATATTGATTAGAGGTTGCTGCAACAGGCCCTTAATGTGTGATATATGTGTGTTAAATATGTTTTTATCCTTGAAATTCTATAATATTTCTTAAATCATATTATGGTTTTATACATTGACGTATTAATGAGGTGGGAACATTTTTGAATATGGAACATTTTCTCGGCATTTATAAGTGAGTGTTTTCCTTTTCTAAATATATAATTTTTTTGCAAGGGTTTTTTTCCTGTCAAAACGTGGGCGTTAGTTTTTTTAAATGTTGAAAACTTTCATTAAAGAAAATACAAAACATTACGCTAGGTACCTAAAGTTTTACACTTTCCCTTTTACTTTCATAGTCGGTGTTCAATGATATAGTTTAGTAAATGGAGGATAAAGGTCCCCCGTCGCTTCGAGCCTTGAAAATGTTCCCCGCTCGAGGGAATGAAACGTCGGCAGACAAAATTACTGCAAGTAGAACATGGTCTCACCCGAGAAAAACTATATCATTACGCTTACTACTTTTTAATACTGAGAATTTTTCGTTTCCACTACAAAACAAAATAATTCAATTAATTCAAGTGTTTCTCCATTTTGTTTTCAAAATTTTACTACTCGTATGTTTGTTTTTCAATAAAATCTTATTGCAAAGGTTAAAAAAGCAAGTCAAGGACAAAACAGAACACACATATTTTTGTAGTAGCATAGACCAATATCCAGACCAGAGAAGATATTTAGACATTTTCTAGTTCATTTTTAATCCAACGGCCTCTTTCAATATTTATAGCATTTGCTTTAGACCAGAAAACTTTAAAACTCGCACAACACTAAGCCCGAGATAAGTCCAAAGTATCTGTCATTTTGTTAGGATTACATTTAGGAATTACCCGGTGGAGAGGCGGTTTCCAGGAATTACAGGAACGCGGTAATTAAGGATGGCGGACTCACCTGGCCAGATCCTGGATCCTGGAGCACTCTGCGTGGAGGGGGTTAATTACTTCGATGCTGGTTGATGATTCCGCAGTTTCGATCCTTTGGTATATTTATCTTGTGTTTTTTAACTTTTGGTTAGATTGCACTAATTTACTGATGCGGTCTTGACGACGCTACGTAATTAGACGGTATTTATAACTGATGTACGTTATGTTTTAGCGACCGTATTAGACGGCATGTGAATTTATACTTGGTTTTTAGCGGCCTTATTGGAAGGCGATTGCAGGTGTACTGAAGAGCGAATGCGTTTTGCCAAAATAGGTTTTTGGTTTTATTAATTATTATTTTATCACTTTCTTCTTCTGGCCAGACTTAAAGGACAGGGAGAGAGAAGGATAGCGGATTGTTGAGGTGATAAGTATTTAATATAGTAAGATAAATGTAAATAAGTATACATGTACATATGCGTAATAGCTTTACCATTTTAAAAGTAAATAATAATTATGAGTATTTAATAAAATAAAGAATAATTATATACATGAATGTGTATACATATATATAGGTACATATCTACAAGTAACGGCGTTACCATTTTCGCCCGGGCTGAAGGAACCCCTTCAGAAGAAAAGTAAAGATAGCGGGTTAATATATTTATAAACCGGGAATAAGAAATGGCAAAATAATGAATGAGAGATTTAAACGTAGAACATGTTTACCAACACTCAAGTCACAACATTAAGAGTAGATGGAGAAAGAAAAAATAATACAAATTAAAAAGAAAAAAAAATAAAGAAAATCACTGAAGTGGTAGAGGACAAAGGCGTACCACTGGTCTGACATAGCAGCCCGTCTGGGTCCTAACCCTGACCGTCCGCGTCACCCCGTCCTTGCCTGGATAGAGCTTCTCCACCACTCCGAGGGGCCAGCTCAAGGGCGGTGACTTGTCATCGCGTATAACGACGATGCAACCCTCACCTAACCCAACAGAAGTCTTGTGCCACTTGTGCCTTGTCTGCAATGATGATAGGTACTCGACCCGCCACCGCTGCCAATACGACTGCACAAGCCGACTCAAAAGCTCATAGCGATTGAGTCTATTTAGGGGGGCATTGGTAAAGTCTTCAGCGGGAAGATACTTCAATGGTGTTACATTTAGAAAGTGTGACGGCGTAAGAGCCGTAAGTTCTGATGGGTCGGAACTCAAAACGCAAAGTGGGCGACTGTTCATTAAACATTCTATTTGGACGAGAACGGTGTTGAATTCTTCGTATGTTAATATCTGCTTCCCTATTACCTTTGATAAATGTGTCTTCACAGATTTTATATTGCTCTCCCAAATTCCTCCAAAATGGGGAGACAATGGCGGATTTCGTTTAAACTGAATGCGAAAATTAGCGAGATTTTGATCTAGATAATTGTTATGTTCCTCAGATACTAACAAAGTGTATAATTCATCCAGTTTACGCTTAGCTCCAACGAAATTGGTTCCTCCGTCACTGAGTATCATGGAGACAGGCCCTCGTCTGCTAATGAAGCGCTTGAAAGCGGCTAAAAACATGTCTGAGCTTAGATCAGACACCAACTCCAGATGGAGCGCCTTTGTTGTCAAACAAATAAAAAGACAGAGATATGCCTTGAGAACCTTAGCTCCGCGGCCACGATAGGGCGTGATGGCAAAAGGACCACCGTAATCAACTCCAGTGAATACAAAACTTTTGACTTCACTCACTCGAAATGAAGGCAAATCTCCCATTAGTGGGATATTATTCTTTGGTTTCAGTTTGAAACATATGTTGCAGTTTTGCACACTTTTGCGTACAGTATTTCTAGCGGCTAGGATCCAATACGACTGCCTGAGTAGAGCCAGAAGTAGGCTGGGGCCAGCATGTAAATTTTGAATATGAAAATGGTTAATCAACAAGTGGACAACCAAATCCTTCGCAGGTAGGATAATGGGATGCTTTTGTGGAAACTCCAATTGAGAATGTCTCAAACGTCCGCCAACTCTGATCAAGTTACTATTATCAATATATGCGTTAAGTTTTGATAAGGCTGGAGTACGTGTGTCACTAAAATGACGACGCTGAACAGCTCTTATTATATATCCTTCAGCAGTCTCCTTATCCTGCACAGATATAACTCCCCTGGATCCAATGACTTTGCAAAACCGCAGAACATAAACGCAGGAATTCAACAATTTGTTCCATGTGGACACGCGAGTTGCTAAATCATACAGTAAGTTGTCCGAAGAGCCGCTGTCTATAACAACGCAAGAAACAATTTTCGTCTCTGGAAGAGGCAAACCTGCATTGCAGAAAGGCTGCGTTGGCCATTGATATCGAGGAAGAGAAATCCAGGTAGGGCCATGGAACCACAAATAATTATTGATCAATTTACTAGGCATAATGGGCCTGGAAATTATATCAGCGGGATTTTCTTTTCCTGGAATATGAAACCAATGCCTTGCTGGCAAATTATCGTTTATAGCGGAAATCCTATTGGCCACAAAAGTTTGGAAGCGAAAAGGCTCTGCATTTATCCATGAAAGTGTAACAGTGGAGTCTGAGAAAGCACATATTTCATTTATGCGAATTTTCTTGGAAATGTCATCCTTGATTGCAATAATCAAGTTTGACAGAAGTAATGCGGCGCAAAGCTCGAGGCGTGCCAAAGTTACCTTTTTTGTGGGTGCGACTCTTGATTTTGAGCAGAGCAATATGACTGTGCCAGTTTCCTGATCATTCTGACTCACACGAAGGAAGACAACAGCGCCGTAGCATGACTCACTTGAGTCTGCAAAACCGATTATCGAAACATTGTTTGACGTATCAAATATGCCTATGTGTCGCGGGATCCTTATGTCTTCAAGCAAGTGGAGCTCCTTTTGGAATTGAATCCATTGCTTATTGATGTATGCGGGGACTGCTTCATCCCAATCTAGATTTTGTTTCCAACATTCTTGGACGAGCAACTTCAACAAAGTAGTAACAGGACTCAATAGGGAAAGCGGATCGAAAATTCGAGCGACTGTTGAAAGAATAACTCTCTTAGAACAAACTAAATTACTTGCGTTGATTTTGAAAAAGAAAACGTCGTCTTTTGGTTTCCATCGAAGACCTATAATTTTCGTGTCAGAATCATCGTCAAAATTGACCGTACTGGAAATGCGATGATCAGCAGGGATCCGATCCGTGAATTCAGTGTTATTTGAAATCCACTTAACTAAACGGAAACCACCGGCTTGCAACAGCTGATTGAGCTGGTTGCGAAGCGCATCTGCTTGATCGAGAGATACTTCTGAGGAAACAAAGTCGTCCATATAAAAGCACTCCTGAGCGGCAGCGGCGGCAGCAGGCCAACGCTGACACTCATCGGCGGCGAGTTGTCTTATCACGCGCATTGCGAGGTAAGGTGACGACGATACCCCAAAAGTCACACAATTGAACTCGTAAGTAGTGATTGGGTCTTTTTTGTCAAATCTATATAAAATGCGCTGGAAACCTTTATGGTCTTCGCATATTTTTATTTGAAAGAACATCTTCTCAATGTCTGCGGTCATTGCTATTGGAAATAGCCTTAGGTTCACTAAAAGATTGAAGATGTTGCTTTGCAAGTTCGGTCCGGTATATAATATATCATTAAGTGATCTTTTTGATGAAGTTTTAGAACTGGCATTCAAAACAATCCTTGTTTTTGAGGTTGTTTTTTCCGGGCGGTAGACTGCTCGGTGCGGTATGTAATAACATAAACCAGAATTCGGTTTTTGGACAGGATTAAGGAAGCCCTGGTCTATATATTCCTGAATTGTGTTGTTGTAATCTTTGCGTAGAGTAGGATTATTATCTAATTTTCTTTCTAAGCTTAGAAAATTTAATTTGGCCTTTATATCTGATCGACCAAGTTCGGTCGGGGCGTACTTAAATGGTAGAGTGACCACATATCGCCCAGTGGGATCCCGCGTGTGCGTGTCCAAAAAAATTTGTTCGCACGCTGCATCATCCGGACTGAGGTGTTGCTTGATAGGAACAGTCTCGAGTTCCCAAAACTTTTTAACAAGGCTTTCCAGATGAGGCAAGCCTGTAAAGAAAACTTGGGAGGAATTTTCCTCCTGTGGAAACGACGGCAAGGCAAGGCAATCAGCTCTGCCTATGGCCACATATCCAAGAGTGGTTTCCACTGCAATCACCGCTGACGTAGGTGACAAAACTTTATGACTACCCCAAATAAGTGCAAATAGTTCTCCACCGATGATACAATCAATATCAGCGGGCTGATCGAACAATTCGTCAGCCAAAGGTAAATTTCTGAGATGACATAAATCTGACGCGCTCACACTCACGCCGGGCATTTTGTCAGAAATGACATCTATGACACGGGCGTTCACCATGTACTTGGAGCGATGATCAATGCGCGAATGAATTGTGAATCTGGCGTGACCCAAAATGGGTTTTTCCATATCACCAATGCCTTTCACGTTTGAAGCGGCATAAACTACATTTAAGTTTAGGCGTTCACAACATTTTTTTGTGATGAAGTGGCTCATGGAAGCACTATCCAATAGAACCCTTACTGGGAAGCGATTACCAGCGTCATTATGTACATAAACTATGGCGCTAGGTAATAGAATAACTGAATTTGAATCTTCATTAGAATGAGAAGATGACGTCAATGTAATTTGACTGTGAGCGGACTGATTGTCTGTGATATTTTTATTTGATTTTTGCGATGCGAGCTCTGCTGAAGGCAGAGGAGTTTTTGAAATGGCGGTGGACTGTGACATGACCGGCACAGCCATATTTTGAGCAGCGGGTTTTGTGATATCCCTATGTAATAGTGTATGATGGGAACATTTACACTTGGAACAACGATTTGATGACTTACACAACCTGAGGTTATGAAAACCTAAACAATTAACGCAAAGATTGTTGTTTTTTACAAAATTAAATCTCTGAAATGTATTTAATTGAAGAAATGAATCACATTTGAAAAGTTGATGTTCATTATTACTTTTGCAAAAAATGCATTTTATAATATTGCCTGAGCTGTTGCTATTCACAATGAAACTTTGTACTTGCGATCTTTTCTGAATAGCAGAAGACTTATTATTATTGCTTTGCGTTTTTGTTGTCGGATTGGAGCCATGGTTGCGAAGCAAGTAAATCTTGCTTTGTCCTTTTATAAATTTTAGTAAAGAATCGAATGAAGGAATTTTTTCATTTCGATGCTCCTGTTCAAATTGAGTGACTGTTTCCTTGTCTAGCTTGGAGACAGCCAGCTGCAGAAATATGAAATCCGACAAATCCTCGATTCCCAACAGCTTAATTGCCGACTGAGCAGCACAAAACCGTTCAAGAAATGTATCGAAAGAATTCGCCGAAGGCGTGACTATTGGACGGAAATGAAGCATCTGATCCAAGTAGTTGGATGCCAGAGTGCGCTTGTCCTGATATCTTTCTACAAGAGCATTCCACAAAATGTTGTAATTTGCGGCAACGGGTGGGATGCCAGCACATACTGTTAAAGCCTTCCCTGATAATTTCCCCATCAAATATTGGATTCTCTCAGCGTCAGTGAGCCCCTGGTTTTCATGTACAATTGTACTAAAGTTTTCGTAGAACATGGCCCAATTGTTGGGGTTGCCATCGAATGACATAAGTTCTAATGGAGGCAATTTGTTGTTTACAACTACCTTGCTAACTTTGGGAATTTTATTTTCTTCGTTTCTTATGAGGCAGTACAGCTCATCAAAAGAAATAATTTTTGAAAAGTCCGGGACACTTTTCGGATCAAGGGTCAAAACAACGAGATTTAAGTCCTCTGTCACTTGGAAGAATTCCTTCCGCAACCCGTCCAGAGATTGAGTTCTGACCAAAAACATGTACATAGCGTCTCGGTCTTTCAATCTGCGGGACAGATCATATGTTCCCTGAATGATTGTAAACATACTCTGTTGTTTTGCTCGCAAAACCGATTCGCGAGCTTGGAGTTCTGCTTGAGTGGCCATATTTGAATGTTATTTATTTTTAATAGAAAAAGAAGAAAAATAGTAAGAGTTTTTAAAAGTAGTTAGGTATAATCAATTCAATTGATCGAATGCAAAATTTGATATTAATTGCGCGCTTGTAAACAAATTGAATACCTAGGCACATTAGAAGGACAATAATAATAGCAAGTATTTAAATATTTGATATTATTATTGCGGCACAAAAATACCCAAGCGTTCAAATGACTATATAATTATATAGACTGGTAATATAATATATATACATGGTAGATAATATTATACATTTATTATGCGGGTATGAAATGTATTGTTACAAGATGGAATGATATTATGAATAGATAAATATGTAGGAATTCCTTGGATCAAATTTTGGATAATGAGGTTAGAAGGACCATAAATGGAGAGGCGGTTTCCAGGAATTACAGGAACGCGGTAATTAAGGATGGCGGACTCACCTGGCCAGATCCTGGATCCTGGAGCACTCTGCGTGGAGGGGGTTAATTACTTCGATGCTGGTTGATGATTCCGCAGTTTCGATCCTTTGGTATATTTATCTTGTGTTTTTTAACTTTTGGTTAGATTGCACTAATTTACTGATGCGGTCTTGACGACGCTACGTAATTAGACGGTATTTATAACTGATGTACGTTATGTTTTAGCGACCGTATTAGACGGCATGTGAATTTATACTTGGTTTTTAGCGGCCTTATTGGAAGGCGATTGCAGGTGTACTGAAGAGCGAATGCGTTTTGCCAAAATAGGTTTTTGGTTTTATTAATTATTATTTTATCACTTTCTTCTTCTGGCCAGACTTAAAGGACAGGGAGAGAGAAGGATAGCGGATTGTTGAGGTGATAAGTATTTAATATAGTAAGATAAATGTAAATAAGTATACATGTACATATGCGTAATAGCTTTACCATTTTAAAAGTAAATAATAATTATGAGTATTTAATAAAATAAAGAATAATTATATACATGAATGTGTATACATATATATAGGTACATATCTACAAGTAACGGCGTTACCACCCGGGGTATATCTGGTCCGGGACTAACTAATACCGGGTTGAGCCTCGGTCGCGTCTTGCCGAAACAAAGTCTAGTTTAGCCTGTAATTCTGTGTTTCCACTAATTTTTCGACCAAAGATCACTTTTATTGTTTTCTATTTAACGTTGACCACAATCGTCATTCAAGATTTTTCTCTTTCAGTTCCATATTCCTTTTTCACAACAATCTGCTATCACTATCTATCTTTAATCTAAGTTGCAAATATATATTATTACACGCATTCTCATAAGCGATTAAGTTCATGCCGCATGTGGACTAACAACATAAAAAAAACTAATCTTAACTGACCATAAGCCCTGCAGCTCTTGCCGACCTTCCATGGGACAGACGTGATATTGGCAAAGTGAACGATTTTTTCTCAGTATGGGTGGTCAGTCTGATACCAGCATAAAAGTCAAGGAATACCAACCCATATGTCAAGGAAGTTCTCCATCCCACTATGTTTATCTAAATCTTGCTTTTGCTTTGCATGCGTTTGCTATTTTCTCAAAGCTTTGATGGAAATTGTAAAAGTGAATAAATTTTTACACAATAAGTAAAAGAATGATTGTACACAATGACATTCTAAGCATTTACTTCGTTCACATGATAACAAATATTCAAACATTTTTTTCAAAACGACATATATTGAATCACTTAAATATTATATGATATAATCGATCATAGGATACGATATTACTGACTAACAAAAAATGGCCAAGAAGCCGAAATCAATAAAAAATCATTATTTGTTCAATCAACAAATACAAACATCAGTAGAACAAGTTTAATTTTTTTTCGCATAAAACCTACTTGGTAAATACAAAAAATCTACTAAAAAAGTAGAGAGTGAAAAAAAGCATAAGTAAATGGCAATTTTATCCATGGAAATTTTTGCGGTTCAGACACATAAACGATCTTGAAACTGCAATCATACGTATAATATAAATAATAACAATATCGACGGGTAAAAGGAAGTTTTGGTCAAAAATGAGTTATGAATGCTATCTATAATATCTATAATCTAAGTTGCAAGGATATATTCATTTAAAGCTCTCAGATGTATGCCCACAAACAAACACGTGTAGTTCGCGCTTACAAATGCTGATTGTGTACTTACAAATAAAATCCAAACTCAAATGAACATAAGCCCTGCAACTCCTGCCGACATTCCCTGAAACAGGGGTGACATTGGCAAAGTGAACCATTTGTTACAGTATGGGTGGTCAGCCTCATACCAACCTATCGTACTTAAAAAATTCCCCTCTTTGTAATGCGCTAGCTCCCATAGCTCTACGATGATTTTTGTTGTTGTTTATGCCCAAGTAAGCAACTGCGCTTTCGAAGTATGGTTTTTGTGTAACCAACAAGATTTTGGCCTTTTTTGTTCTAAAGGCATTTGTGACATACAAAAATCGTAAAACATCATGAAACCACATTAATAAGAATGCCAATAAATGCTTTTATTTTGTTAATTTTAGAGCTTTTTGGATTTTAACGAAAAATAAAAAAGTTATGCCATTTTTCTGCAATCTCAAACTTTAAACTGCTCTCCTGAACAGTTTTGTTTATGTTGCTTATGCCCTATTGCCTTTAACCGTCGATATATTTGATGAGCGCTGTTTTCGTGTGACTCACACCACAAGAGCTCTCTGTAGGCTTAGTCGTTGCTATTGAAAGCGCCAATACTCAAGCAAGACACAGTTGCTGTAACGTTGGATGAACCTTTAGTGACCGGTCTAAGGTAAAAGTATGTGAAATTTTCAACCCAGGAAAGAGCATATTTTAAAATATAAATTGTATATTATTTGTGCTCCGCCGGGATTCGAACCCAACACTAGACTACGGACCAGTCAAATCCAGTATATCGGTAGGTATTTCCTTTTAAAAAAAAGTCTTAACCGTGATCAGTGAGGGCTCTTGAGGTGTGATACACACAAAAATGGTGCTCTCTTGTCCTTCATACCTAATTTAAAACAAATACGCCTGATATTATAATCATACGTCCTTCATTACGAATTGCTCTCACGCACCCCCCTTTGGGAACCACTGCTCTAATTAAACCGTACTGGATGTATATAATTTAATAATTATACCGTTCTGGATATAGGCACATCATTTTGTTCATACATCTTTCTAATTACCTGTATTCACAACGTACAATATTATGTTTTACAACTTCCTGGCGGGATCGATTTTCAGTTGTGACTCGTGTAATGGTTATTAATTATTTTGCTCATTAATTATTAATTTTC
Organism: Agapetus fuscipes; assembly: GCA_951799405.1. NCBI lineage: Eukaryota > Metazoa > Arthropoda > Insecta > Trichoptera > Glossosomatidae > Agapetus > Agapetus fuscipes. The sequence continues at coordinate 5,871,545 of OX637332.1, forward strand.
CGGCACACACGAGAACGCAAGACGTCTTGACGATTGAAACAAAAGTAAATTTCGGTATTTTATGGAACAACGCTTAATTTTGTATGAGCCAGACAAAACTAAATTTTGTATGAAAAAGATGTTCATTCTAGAGGTTTGGATTTTAATTTGTAAGTACATATGCAGCATTTGTAAGCGCGAGCTTACACATGTCTGTACGTAGGATTCATACATTAAATTATCCACCGTGTATCTATAATCTAAGTTGCAAGAATATATTCATTCAAAGCTCTCAGATGTATGCCCACAAACAAACACGTGTAGTTCGCGCTTACAAATGCTGATTGTGTACTTACAAATTAAAATATAGTTTTTATGGATTATTCTTATAGTGTAGATTTATAAAATATGGTTTTTGTGAAAAAAACACACTGTTACGGTTCACAACCTACTGTTTAGTCTATAATTTATTTTGCAAAGATTAAATGAACACATAAAATGAATGCCCACAAACAGACACGTGTCATTTCGTGATTAAATATGCTGCATGTGTACTTACAAATTGAAATCCAAACCTCAAATGAACATAAACTCTGTTAGTTTTGCCGACCTTCCATGAAACAGGGGTCACAGCCAATCTCTTAAAACCAAAATTTAAACATACACATCAGTTAAAAGTGTGGCGTTAGGCTGGTTTCTCTCCTGTGAAAAAATAAAGATTTTACATGTCTAAGTTAGCAAAAGTAGCGCAGATGAAGTTTATATTTAGTTTTTATTAATGTCAGATGATAATAATTAATGTTTTGCTTATTTGGAAATCTTTAAATTTGATTCCAGTCGTATGAACATTGCAAAAATATTAGATTTTTTTTCTTCCAGCAAGTGAAATTTTAAGGGATGACTAGCATTTAATTTTTTAAGCTTGACAACGAAAACATGTTTGCATTTTTGAAATTTACAACATCGACTTTTTGAATTTATGTTTTCAAAGTATTTTATTTGGAAATACTTTGTTATTGAATCAGAGTATTTTTTTATCTAATCTAATCTAATCTAATCTAATCTAAGCTGCAAAGATATATATCACTTAAGATTCATACTAAATGCATTCCCACAAGCAGACATGTATAATTTCGCGCTAACACATGCCGCATGTGGACCTACAATATAAAAACCCAATCTCAAATGAACATAAGCCTTGCAACTCTTGCCGTCCTTCCCTAAAACAGTTATTCTGTACAAAATGTGAACAGCTGTGTAAATAAATAGGTTGTATGAATTCAATTTATACTGGAGTTACGGTCTTTTATATTTAAAAAATATGTTTTCTTTTTTGGGTTAATTATACTTTTCAGATAGAAGACGAACCGTTATGGGAGAACTACATTATTCTCGAAATTTTGATTGTGACGTAGACCATGTCTTGAGGACTCTCACAGGCACTCTCTCTGCACGACGATTGAAGATGAATTGAGGATTAAATGTCACTTTTAGCGCACAAATTACATCACGATGCGTTATTTGAAGACAAAGAAAAAACAGTTATCCTGAAATGTGATTGCCTCTTCCAATCTATTTGAATATCAAATTTAACTTCATTTTCAGTTTAAATGCACGATTAACAACATATTCCTTACATTATAAGAGCAAGTAGGTATACACCTTAAAGGAAAAACTGAATAAATGGCATACTAAGCAAACATGTGTTTCCCAGATAAATGCCCTTTTTACGTATATCCATTAAAAGAAAACACTAAAAAAGTGTTAAAATCCTGTAGTTTAGAAGTTTTCATGAGCGCTGCATTATACTTAGTTCACTTACTGTAAGAAATTACACAATATAAAAAGTTTTTTCAAAAATTTCTCAAATCAGTTAATCAACACTTATTCAGTTATACCTTCAAGGTGGCGATATATAGTGTTACAAATGTGTGATTGTGTGTCTGTGTGTCTCTAAATGTAGGTATATAAGTATCCTTGTACATGTTAAATGGTTGAGTATTCACTTGAATATTCTAAATAGAATATTTCGGCAACATTACGCATTATCCAGTACACAATATTTCAACAAACATCCTTGTTCCATCGTATAAAAACGGCCAAAGCTGTCTGTAGCGTTAAATTTGTGCTCATACGAGATATTTACCCTTCTTCTTATTCCTCATTCTTTCTCAGTTCACTTCTGGAATTAGGTATCCTCCAATACTATACATTCCTGTCTATCAGCTGCTGTGTTCAGCCATCTTCTACCTACAGTTCTCTTAATGTCATCCAGTAACCTCAGTCGGTGTCTCCCCGCTCCCCGCTTGGACATCCTGGTTCTCCACTAGACGATCCTTTTCAGCCACCTGTCATGGTCCTGAGCCTTGCGACGTGACCAGCCCAGCGCCACTTTAAGCAGGCCACTCGCTGCATCACATTCGTGACACCAGTGCGTCTACGGATTTCTTGGTTTGGAACCCTGTCTCTGAGACTGGTTCCCAGCATCCTCCTTTCAATAGCTCTTTGATTGAATAGCCAAGTCTGTTGGCGTTATACTGAATGACCCATTTTGTTTCCAAGCCATAGGTGTAAATTGGAAGCATGCATAACTCAAAAACCTTGCGTTTCAGGTTAATAGGCATTTTCGTGTCACTGAGGATGTATCCTAAATTTTCGAAAGCTGCCCATCGTAGTGCTATCCTTTAGTCAAAAGATAGCTCACCCTTAGTGAGTAGATACTTATAGGATTTAGTTTGGTTTACTTGTAATGAAATTGCGCTTTAATTTATTTAACAGTATTTATTGTTTCACAAAACCAGTTAAGTAATACGGTTCACTCTAACAGCTCTGTTCATTGTGTTCGCGGGACAGTGACTCAAGAAACACTGATCTCTCACACTATATACAAGGAACGAGGAACAGCTATATACTGCTTATATAGCTGTTCCTCGCGTACTCAAGAAACAGCTAGATCCTTCCATAGTGGGTTTTTAGACTTTATATCAGAACTATCAAACGCACATAATATACAGCAGTGGCGAAGGGTGCCATACAAGCCGGTTTCCATCGGCATCCCTTTTAAAATGATGTAACAAAGTAGTTAAAAAATATAGGCACAAAGTAAAAACATACATTTAAAACCAAAAAAAACAATAGGTACTTATTTTTAAAAAAATTGATTATTTTTCAATAAAAAATAAAAAAATAAAAGAAATTAAAAACTTTGTTTTATTCCAATTTTTTAAAATGAATTTCCACAGTGTTTCACAAAAATCTTTTCAAAACTTATTTTTCCCCCAATGAAACCATGCAGTCTACTTCTTAATCATTTCTGTCTCATTTTAAACGGGAAACCGATGGAAACCGGCTTGTATGGCACTCTTTGCCACTATTATACAGTCAGCAACACGCCTAGGCACACAATCACACGAACCCATACATTTGTAGCAATACTTTGAAACCTAAAAATTCCTATGGACCTCCATAAATGTGAGAGAATCGCTAAGTGGTCTAACGCAATAACACTCGCAGTACATACAAAGAGAAGTAACTCGTCGCACGGCGGGTCCTCTAATTGAATTTGTCACGGCGCCTTGTCGAGTGGGTGCACTGCACAGAGTACAGACCCGGCACGTCTGTGAGGAAGACGACGCGACATTCTCTTCCGGGGTAAAGGAGGGCTCGCATGTCTCAACTGAAAGAGACGACGCAAATAAACTGCACATATAGTGTACTTATGGCGCGTTATCCCTGAAGGCGTGAAAATGTGGTGAAGGGGGGCGTGCATCCCATACAAGCACATGCGTCTAATAGGTAGGTAAGCAATATATTGACGGTTAAAGGCAATAGGGCACAAGCGACAGAAAATAAATTGTTCAGGAGAGCAGTTTAAAGTTGAACATTGCAGAAAAATGGCATAACTTAAAATAAAAACAGCTCTATAATTAAATAAATAAAGGTAAATATTGGCATTCCTTTTAATGTGGTTTTACGACTATTTAATGTCACAAGTGCCTTTAGGACAAAAAAAATACCAAAATCTTGTCGGCTATACCAAGACCATACTTCAAAATCACAGTAGTTTACTTGGGTATAAACAACAATAAAAAAACATCGTAGCGCTATGGGAGTTAGCGCATTAAGAAGAGCGGAAAATTTTAAGTAGGATAGTATTCATAACTCATTTTTACCAAAACGTCGCTTATGCTCTACTTCCTTTTAACCGTCGATATCGTAAAAACCAATCAAGCTTAATATTTATCGGTGTTATGGCCGAGGGAGTCAAGTGGCTGACCTTTCTTGTGTATTTGGAATAGAATAACGCTGGTTCTATCCCCGCTTGAGTCATTTGACTATAATCTATAATCTATAATCTAAGTTGCAAGGATATATTCATTTAAAGCTCTCAGATGTATGCCCACAAACCAACAAGTGTAGTTTGCGCTTACAAATGCTGAATGTGTACTTACAAATAAAATCCAAACCTCAAATGAACATAAGCCCCACAACTTTTGCCGACCTTCCCTGAAACAGGGGTGACATTGGCAAAGTGAACCATTTTTTACAGTATGGGTGGTCAGCCTCATACCAACCTATAAGTCAAGGAAAGGAATGACCATTACTTTTAATCTGGTTCAACAGATGTAATTGGGTAATTATTATTTAATAATTCATTCAATAAACAGTACTGAGTTATTAATTGATGATATTAATACCTACCTCTTTTTGGCCAAGCAGCATGGGTTGGTGAATTGCATTCCTCCTCACAAATCTATTAAAGAAATGAAATTTAGATCACCTGAAATCAACGTCGCAACTTTTTCAATGTCAATGTCATTTTTTAAATTAAGTGATTTCACATTCCTTGACTTATAGGTTGGTATGTGGCTGACCACTCATTCCGTAAAAAATATTTCACTTTTCCAATGTCACCCCTGTTTAAGAGAAGGTCAGCAAGAGTTGCAGGGTGTATGTTCATTATTTTTTATGTTGTAGGTTCACATGCGGCATGTACAAGCGCGAACTTATACCTACGTGTCTGCTTGTGACAATGCATTTAATGTGAATATGTAACAACATATCTTTGCAACTTAGATTAGATTAGAATATCCATTTTGAAATGAAATGACTTCACTAGTAAAATGTTGGAGGTGTCATGACACTGTATTTCTTATCTGGAGAGTATGAATCATTCTTAAGCACCCGAGTGTGTGAATGTGAGGTTGGACTGCATTGCCGCTGGCAAAGGAGAAAAATACTCACTGCAATAATTTGTATTACTGTAAAAAAAATACGCCCCAAATATGAAGTATCTATCCACATAATTTTTGTTTTCCAAAACACTGCTCCTGCATAAAAATTAATTTCAATTAGTGAATAAATAACTCGTAAGAATGCTAACATGAAATATTAAGGTTTATCCAATTAGGTCAGATTCCAGCAAGGAGACTAAATTTAAATCTAAGTTGCAAAGATATGTATCATTTGAGATTCATATTAAATGCATTCCCACAAGCAGACACGCATAACTTCGCGCTCACACATGCCGCATGTGGACTTACAATATAAAAACCCTATCTCAAATGATAGGCCCTGCAACTCTTTAAACAGGGGTGACATTAGCAAAGTAAACCTTTGAAGATTCATTTTGATTAAAATTTAAAAATAAAACACAAAGTTTTTCTTCACGAGTTGAGTTTTATGCCTTGAAGGAATAAAACTCAACTCGTGAAGAAACCATTTGTGTATCATTTTTTTTGACACAAAAAAAATGTTTTTTTTGACACAAAAAAAATGTATTGTCTTACATGGATAATTTACGATGTATTGGTATGCATCTGACCACCCATGCTGTAGAAAATGGTTCACTTTGCCAATATTACCCCTGTTTCAGGAAAGTCGGCAAGGGCTGCAGGGTGTATGTTCATTTGAGATTTGGGTTTTCATATTGTAAGTCCACTTGCGGCATGTTTAACTTATACGTGTCTGCTTGTGAAAACGCATATAATGTGAATCTTCAATGTTACATTTCTTTGCAGCTTAGATTAGATACAATTGGTTTTTCAACAAGCTTTTTGGTTCAACGATTGCTTCAATATTTAACACTTTGTTTATTTGAGAAACTTTGTTTTGTATTAATGCGAGATAAAAAAGGGTGTGAAGACGGTGCTAAATTTCAAATCCCCGTATCTGGAATGGCACATTTCATATCTGTTCCCTCTCATTATGACAACATCTCCCCCAACTCCCCTCCCCCCACCCCATTTAATATTATGAACACAATAAAATTTTAACCTTATCTCCCCTCGCAAGTATCCTTCCGCACCTCGCCCATATCTTTTCATATTCTCCCGTATTAAAAAGGTGTGTATACAGCTCATTAGTGCATTAACAACGTGTTTTTTTTTTTAATATAAAAAGGGGAGTTTTCATCGGAAATGGGACTTGTAGGTTCTGCCATTTTATCCAGTTGATTTTCACTGAAATGTCATTTTTGTATATATCAGTTGCAGACTGAACAAGTGGTCAAAGGTTGAATCTTCAAAGAGGACTGTGGACGATCTTAAAAAAGGTCCGCACAGAGCAAGGCCGTTGCAGCTCCTTGCTCCACAGATCGGGATTAGCTCCATCTCCAGGGTGTTACTGTGGGGCGGAGAACCAGACTGTCAGGCACATAGTGGAGGAGTGCCCCATCAGAAGACACCCTCATGGCCTGATAGACCTCCATGAAGGAGCCACGCCAGGAGCAGTGAAGTGAATGGAGGACCTGGATCTATACCTCTGACGCGGCTCAATGGCCAAGAAATCTGTTGCGCTTGCCGGCCATACGCAAAGAAAGAAAAATAAACAAAAGAGACTGAAAATATAATCGCTGATTTCAATTTAACTTAAGAATACAATACATAAATTAATAATCATTTTGATAAAATTGAATTTTCCTCTGTAAATGACTGGTATGAAGACGTTCGATCATGTCAGAAAAATGTCGCCAAATATTTTCGCTAGAGTTGAAATTTTTTTCTTCATTTTATGTTCAAGACATTCTGCTTACTTAATCTGGCTCGTACATCTTGAAGGCTAAGAAAGTCCTGCAGCACAATCCTCCAGAACTCTCTGTCTTGTTCCGCTTCGCTTTATGGTCTCCATACTCCCAGGACTTCAACGTCGGTCTTAACATTGTCTGCCCTACCTACTCGAACTACCTACTAGAACGTCCAAGTTCAAGATACGAGTAAAGATATGGGTAATAATACCATAGAGAGATAGTGCCAGATTATGTTTACAAAAAATATATATATTGAATAAATAGATGCGGTTTTCTATTCAATTTAATTTTTTTTTTTGCATTTTTTCCAAGAAATCTTTAGAATAAAGGGCGATCAGCTTCGTCTTTTCCAGCGATGGCGTCGGTCAATAGCAAGCAATAAAACAAATTTGCGAGTAAAAAAACTTAACAAATTGTATGGAAAACATTTAACTGCCCGATGTAAGGCTTGAAGCTTGAAAATACGAGATTGCTCACCCTGGTCATAATGAAATAGCTGAACATTTGTTTTCATTCTCTACCTTCTAACTTCTCGTACCTTCTTTATTAGGCTTGTACAATGGCAAGTCATCTTTTTTGAAAAAAAAATAATGTATTTATACTTCAATTATATTTATGTATAAATTTTTTGATGTATGTATATTTATAAAAGGACAGAAAATTACATACTTACTCAATCAAGCGTAAACTTTTGGGGGGGGAAAAATGTCTCAAATATGAAAAAAAAAAAAAAAAAAGGTGTGTAATTGTTAAAAACAAAATAAACTTAAATAAAGTTACTCACTTCTTGTAATTTGACTTGATGATGCGACTCTAAAATGAAGTTTGGTGCTATTTTTCAATTATATCTTTCAGCCATCTTATCTCTGTCCTTTGTGACCTTAAGCCTTCTTCTCTTAAATAATATATTTTCTAAACTAAATATTCAATTAGTGTTTTTTTTAGGCTTTCATGGCCGGCTTCAAAGTCAGAAGAAGTCAGAAATCAGTCACAAGTTCACTGAGCAGCCGTCTAAGAAGGAAAAAACAGCCTTCTGAGAAGAAATACTGGACCATGGTCTACAAACCTAGAAGAATGGATGCTGCTTCCTCATCATCATCATCTAAATATTCAATGTTTTTTTATACTTTCTACTTTTAATTATACGTTTGATTAATCAAAATAAAATGTACGGACATTTTCTGAAATACTTTCTTCCGAATCGTCCAAGTAGGTACTTTACCTTCACGCAGCTTCTGAAACTCCGCACCAGTGGCGTCTCCACTCGGGTAGTGGGGGCAGGGTTGGGAAGACGTCTACTTTTATTCTTCCGCCACTGATGCATCACATCATCAGCGACTCGGGTTCGGGCGCTTCCGTCACGGCTCGGGTACTTCCGCCAAACACTCGATAGGGGTGAAAACGCCCCGTCTAACAATCACTTCGGAAATATACGTGGGTACCTACCCCTCCACAAGTACATCGAAGAATACACAATGCTTCCCATTTTTCTCGTATTTCTATTTATATTTTCTGCCATTGAAAAGTTTTTTTTTTATTATTTAATTATGCACGAAGAAAAAAACAATATCCTGACTTGAATGGAGATTTTTTTAAAGATATTCAATGTGATGCTTTGAATGTGTTATGAAAAAATTAAAATGACATAACATATCTGGTACGGAATGTACAAATTTTAAAGTAAAAAACAAGCATGGAAACATTAACTTCACTTTACTTACCTATTATAAAATAGGAGAGATGTTTTCTGGGATCCGTTGCCGTGGTCTATGGGAGCTGGAGCTTCCGGACGTTTCGCCTATGTTGTTTGTCGCTCTTGGACGTTTTGCCCATGATTCATCATTTCACTTTCACGCTAAAGAAGGAAATTGTAAACATGAGCTAAACGTCCAGAAGCTTCAGCTCCTACAGACCACAGCAACAGATCCCGGAAAACATCTCTCCAGCATCATCAGCCGACTATAAAATACTTTATTTCTTTTTTATTTCATCATCTTATCACATTATATTTTTATTGACTCACAGGTGGTATAAGGCTGATCAAAAATGGTTTACTTTGCCAATGCCATTCCTGTTTCAGGGAAGGTCGGAAAAAGTTGCAGGGCTTGTGTTCATTTGAGGTTTGGATTTTAATTATTTTGTAATTTACACGTGTTTTTTTGTGGACTATTAATTGTTATACATTTTAAATACTATCATATGTATCTCTGTAACTTAGGTTATGTTATATCTATATTATTATCATAGCAATTCCTAACGATGGTTTGTTCCTTGGTGGTAGGTTAGTATGATACCAACTTCCTAGGCTAGAAAAAAACACTTTTGCAAATGCCACCTCTGTCTCAGGCAAAGGCAGCAGAAGTTGTAGGGTTCCATGTTCTTTTCAGAGTTGGGTTATCATTTTTGTACACGTCATGCAGCATGTCGATACCTTTAAGGTAAAACTGAATAAGTAACGTATTAAGCTAACATGGGTTTCTCAGATAAATCTACCTTACTTTGTTCCTATTTTTTACCGAGGAAACACTAAAAAATAGTGGAAGTTCCGTAGTTTATAAGTTTGTCATCACTATTTACTTATAATTAGTTCATATACTATGAGAAGTTACTCCCAATAAAATGCTCAATTCACGATTTCTTCAATCAGTAAATAAGCACTAATTCAATTTTACCTGGCTTGTGTTGGCGATGTGTAAATGCAAAATAGTACGTTTTTGCTTCTGAGCATGCAATTAGTATGAAATTTCAAAACTTAATTAATTTAACTCGGATATTTCACAAACCGTTTAGAGAGATCTTACATCATTCTCGACGTTTCGTCGGCGACGTAGCCAACGTCTTCAGGAGAACATCCTCTCTGCACGACGACTGAGGATGAACTGAGTTTGAAAACAAAATTGTCACAAATCACTGCCTACCTTCGAGCGAAGGTAGTAATTATGTTTAGGTCTGTTAGAAATTCAACTTTCATTTTGTTTGGATTCCAAGTCACTAGATGGCACTATGTTTCCTGTACACACGGCACTAATTATATCATTGTCTTTGACTTGAAACTTAGGTACTGGTTTCAATAGTAAGTTGAGTGTAGCTTTCCAAATACTGGACAATTTGAAACTGTCGTCTCTGTTGAAGTTAGGATGCTTAAAAGTTTCAATGGCCTCTCTTACAAGTCTGGGAATTAAGATTTTTTTTGTTAGTTTTAAAATTAATATAATTGTCTAATGTCAAACGACCGTAATTCTAACTTAAACCTAACAATTAGTATGAATCTTTCGTTTTTGCATATTGCAACTTAGATTATAGATAAACCCGGAGAAGGTCTTTGCTTCTGTTCAATGATTTTGTCCCCCAGTCCCCAACTTCTTTCAGCCTTTTTTTTGTATCAGTTCTCATAGACTTTCCATACATTTCCTGCGTAATACAGGGAATTTAAAAAAAAAGGATGTATTTTTTTTTTAATGAAAGGCGTTTTTGAAAAGTTTAAAGCTTCTTTATTTTTTTATTGGATGACAGAAATATGTTGGGATCCTAATATGCCTATTGCCATTTTTTTCGTTTTTATCCAAATGAAGGGTACACCGAGATAAATGAATCGATAGATATTATTTGTTTCCATTTTAATACACATTTTTTTAAACATATTTAGTGAACTTACACATTGATTATGCATCCAAATCCATTTAAATATACAAATCAACTTAATCGTATTTTTTTAAATATAAAATACAATTTTTATTATATGATATTATTTCATACAAGATTTATTGTTTTTCATCTCAATAAATAAATTAAATAATCTATACAATATAATTAAAAAATTACAATTCTGTGCTTTACAATTTTTTTTATGTCTTTAACATTAACTTAAATACTTTTTCTGTTGGTTATTTTTACAAAAACGTGTGATATTTTAACAGAGAAATGAATAATTAAATACAAAAGTAATCAGATAAATAAGTATTATTTACTATTAAGAAGGTCATTCATCCCAAACTGAAATTCAAATTGCTGGAGTGAAGTTTTCCGGGATCTGTTGCCGTGGTCTGTGGGAGCTGGAGCTTCCGGACGTTTCACAGTTCTCATCAAGATCTTCATCATCATCATACTTCACGCTGAAGAAGCCCATCGTAGAAATGGGCGAAACGTCCGGAAGCTCCAGCTCCCACAGACCACGGCAACAGATCCCGGAAAACTTCACTCCAGCATCATCAGCCGGCCGTGTAAGCCTAAATCTCTTATGAAATTCAAATTGTTTAAAAACTCACTATTTATATTAAACATTGCGTAAATTTTACACCATTGTTTACCTAAAAAAGAAGTTTAATATTATATAAAGATTTACATAATATGAGACACTTTTTTGCCATCCACCAACCTTTTTTAGCTGGTCAGAAACAGGGTTGAACAATAAGTTAATTGATTATTAATTAACATTTTCCAAATGGCATCTGTTGAACTAGGATCAAAGATGTTGTCGATAGGACACGACGCAAGCGGGGTTCGAACTTGAGATTGTCTCAATAATGTCAATTCGAGTGCGGACGCCATATCCCATTGGCCATACCAGCGACTGACTATTAATGCGATAAATAATTTTTAATATATATATATTTATATAGCCTGGAAATTAAATAATGTTTTAGTCTTGCGGTAAAGTTGAAAAGGCAGTTCATTTTTTTTAAGCAAAACGCAAAAAGAATAAATATTGATAATTAAAAAAAATAAGAAGTGAATAACTATTGAAACTGAATTTCAGATATGTAAATACATTTTTTTAGGCCCTATGTCTATTATTTACCTAAATTTGTGATAATTATGATATTTCTTTACTTAAAAAAATCTTATAAATATATGGGATATGTTAAGGGTATTTAAAAGAACAGGTGAGGTGCTGTTTTATTTACATATATTGTAGCAGAAATGTAAAAATATATTTAAAAGAGCTTTTAATTGTGTCTTTTTACTCTAAAAAAAAGTTTTATATTTGTTAAAACCATCTCATTTTATTTCAAATAAATACTCATATCACGGTGTATGTAAATATAAATTATTTTTATAAATTTGCTAACACATAATAACTTGACAAATAACTCAAAAAAGTGTTTTAAAAAGTCTTTTTTTTAAGTATGATATTTATAATGTGTACTCAGTTCAAATGAAATTACCAAAATAAATATATGCTATTTTAATAATTACAATATTTATGATATTTTATCATTTTTATTTGTTAGGGATTTAAATACATTTAGTTGGTAGATTATTGTCATTTTTTAAAGATTTTGAAATTTGGGGCTACTAGCTCTAATACAATTTATATTATCATTAATTGTTAATTATTAATTGAACAATTAATTTATCGAAGTTAACTTTTTTTAATATTTACAGTGAAATTATTGTATTACAAAAAACCAATAAAAATTATATAAGTGTTTTTTTTTATCTAAAATGAAAAAAAAACATCCCTTTTTGGGAATGCTTGTTTTTCTTTTTAAATATATTAATTTAAAAAAAAAACATTGATTGTCATAAGCCTAATAGATAAATAATATGTTTTCGTAACCATTTAAAGTTTTTTTCCACTATACCTACTCAATAGATTTTTATCCATAATTTAAATTATGATAATTGTAAGAAATGTACAAAATGATATGAAATAGGAGTCATTATAATATATTTTATTTAAAATTAAATACATAAAATTAGTGAGTATATTATTATCACGCTTGCAATTTTATTCAGATTTTCAAAAATCATATTTTAGGATATCGATAATTTAAAAAACGTTTTTTTAAAAAATCACGATTTGCTCTGATCGTTGGTGAATTGGTTAAAGCAACTTCCTTCAAAATTGAATACCCTAAGTTCTTCCTTTTTTTTTACTTTAGAACATAAAAGATGATTTACATAAAATAGATACCTACTCACTTTCAACAGCTTCTTGAAGAATTAGTGATTTAATTATCATTTCTCAGTGTTATTCAAACACAGCAAATCCATGGCTCAACCGCCACCAAACGTGAATTTTCATTATAAAAAAAATGATCCATAGATCAGCTGTAGATCAAATGATGTGTGAATACGAGTAGCACTGTTAAAATAAAAACCTCTTAAGACGAGTAAAGAGTTGTTTAAAATGTATTATACTTGATGTTTATTATGATGATTCAAAAATATATCTCATGCACAATGGAACCTTAAATTTTTTGTATTGATGCAAATCACGCAAGGACTTATCGTATTTAATTGTCCTTCGTTCTTTGAAATAACCTTCATTATATGCGGAGGAATTATTTGGTAAGCGCTATTTTTGAGTGAATCACACCTCAAGAGCCCTCTGCTAGCTTGGTCGTTGCTATTGATAGCGTGAATTCTAAAGCAAGACATTTAAAGAATTTTTTATTCGGCTCAAAATGACATATATAGTAATAGGCTTGTAGTGACTTCATATATTTTTTCTTCATAATTTTTTTTCACTCCAAAATAACAAGATCGTTTGTTGATATTTTGAAGCGCACAAGTATTGACGATCCAATTTTTGTAAGATACGCTACTAAACTGCACATTTGGCATAACTTCTTACAGCGTTTTCACCGGAGGAGCTGCATGTGGCGAGTGGAAACTATTTATTTTACAGGTAAGGTAGCTGGTCTTACGCCAACCACTTCAGTTTATGTGGGGGTTTCCCAGCAACCGAGCAGACTGGTACTCATTTTTTGTGGAGGCTGAGTAAGCCTTGCCGGTATTTTATTGTGGGTAATCGGGCGGGTAACGGAAAATCTTTTTTTTTAATAGATTTGTGAAGAAGAATGCAATTCACCAACCGATTCTGCCTGGCCAGAAACAGGTATTTATATCATCAATTAGTAATTCATTCTTGTTTATTTAAATGAGTTTTTAATTAATAATTACCCAATTACATATGTTAAACCAGGGTCAAAGTTATGGTCAAACGGGGATCGAACCAACTTTATTCCATTCCAAACACGCTAGAACGATCGGCCCACTTGGCTCCCTCGGCCATAACACCTACAAATTTCTCACAACCTCACTTTTCGAACCCAAGCTCTCAGCTTGGAATACAAACACTCCACCAACTTTGCTATAAACCGAACAATACCGTGCTTTGAAAGAAAAAAAAATCTTTCTGGTAAGTCAGATGACAATGTCCAAGAAGGTGAACGTTTCTCGTGTGCCCTTTTTGACTTGTTATATTTTTTTATGAATCATTTTATATACTCAAATGTAATTCATTGCTTGTATTCCTTGACTTATAGGTTGGTATGAGGCTGACCACCCAACTGTAAAAAATGGTTCACTTTGCCAATGTGACCCCTGTTTCATCGTAAGTCGGCAAGAGTTACAGGGCTCATGTTCATTTAAGATTGTTTTTTTTTATATTGTAGGACCACATGCGGCATGTGTGAGCGTGAAATTCTGCGTGTATGCTTGTAAGAATGCATTTAATATGAATCTCAAATGATACATATCTTTGCAACTTATATTTAGATTGCTTTTGACAAAAATTTAATGTGCGACTTTTCAGTTGGCTTCAGGATTAAAGCCTAGGTTTTTCCTCTGCAGAAACAGGTGTATTTCCCTGAAACTCGGCCTGTCCGACTCCTCTCGTCTCCAACATTCGCACATGAGATCGTATATTTCCTTCGGACACTTGATGGGACAGTCCAGTATGACCTGTGTGAAATAAAAATAATCAAACCGAGATTCATCGTGTTCAAAATTTTGACTTGACAATTGTTATAAATAAGTAATTTAAGAGGCCATTTCCTAAGGCAAAAATATGCGTAATGTTTTAAAGTGTAAATCTATTCACACAGTGAAAGTCAATTGTTTTTTTTTATAAATTCAATAGGGTAAAAACGAGTTATAATTTACTTTTAATTAAATTGTTTTCAAATTTGTTTTGAAAATTATTTTACAAAAATATTTTTAACAACTACTTATGCTCCTGAAGATGCCTTATTAGGCGCAAACGTGAAATAAAAAGTGAACGAAAACTCTGTTTTATCCTATTGAATTTATAAATATGCATAATGTGTTTACTTTGAAACAAAACATCTAACATGGGTAAAAATGTGTTCTCAAATATTTTTTAATGAACTATGTAAATTGTTTAAAAAATATATAAAATGGACTTTCATTTAATTCAGAAAAAACCTTTTACACTAAATTAAATTTATAGTTTGCTTGAACCAAAACGGTCTTTTTTACAATAAACAGTAATTGGCAAAAAAAAAAATTTTAAGAAAATAAAATGATTTTTTTTCTTACACTCATACAGGGCTATTCTTAGACATCTTAGTCGTCGGTTGAGCCCACGTTTTGACACACTAATGATGCATTTGTATGAAGACCTGCCAATCCAAGATGGCCGCAAGTGAACAGCTGATTGGTCTTCATACGAATATTACAAAATTCGGTAGGTAAGAATGACCGTGCTGATGAAACTACCAGCTAAGGGACCATCAGTTTGTCAAAGCGTGGTCTCAACCGACGGCTAAAATGTCTAAGAATGGCCCAGTAAGATTGATAATGGTATTAGGTTTTACCTGTTCCCCGGTGCACCTGTAGACATGAGTGAGGTTGGCGATCACGTGGTCATCAGCCATATCCTCGAAAGGCTGCTCCCTGGCGAAGGTCAAGATCTCCCACAAGGTCACGGCAAAAGACCACACGTCGCTCTTCACAGAACATTTATCCTGAGAAAAAAATGGGAACCATCAGTACAATAAAATATTCATCAAAACTATGAGATTAATTTATTTAAATTAAACTTTTAAGGTTATCTGTTGCATGGTTTGTGACCTAAAGAAGTCGTCAAGATGATCGAGAGATCAAAAACCTTTGTATTTATTAATTCAAATGGAACAAATCAGCAAGTTTGCTTTATTTATGTCGGTGTTATGGCTGAGGGGGCCCAAGTAAGCCGATCGTTCTAGCGTGTTTGGATTGGAATAACGTTGGTTCGATCCCCGCTTGGGTCATTTGACCATAACTTTGATCCTGGCTTAACATATGTCATTGGGTAATTATTTATTAATAATTCAATAAAATAAACAATAATGAAATATTATTTGATGATATTAATACCTGTTTCTGGCCAGGCAGAATAGGTTGGTGAATTGCATTCCTCTTCACAAATCTATTTAAAATAATAATAATAAAAATAATAAAACGGTGTTTCATTAGAATTTTTGGTTCTATAAAGCATTCATTTTTATGAGAAAGCATTTTTTTTTTCAAAAATATGTAGTTTAATATTCACAAGGTGAGCATTTATTTCACTATTGCCCTTGAATCCTTGGATATTCATAAACATAAAAATTCTTATAGTTTGGTCAATGTTCAGATTCCTGCTGCTTTGCCTTTGTTATTACCTAATTCTGGAGTTGATGAGTATGTACATATATCGACTGCTCCAAGGAATAAGGAAGTAACTCCGAAATTTAGGTTTTTAACTTATTTCCATTTCTGAAGGTAACAAAACATAATCTTCATTCTAAGATGACAGCCGTGTCTCTATCTCTTTTAAATTTGTTAATAAATGAATGTAAAAAATACTTTGGGCATTGTTCTCCATCGAATAAATAACATTTAATTGGCTTTCCTGCAAAACTATATTTTTTGACATAGTGCTGTTTTTTTATGCGCGGTTCGGTTTATTTGCTTTTGGGCATACATTCAATATGAGCCTTTAATACGAACATATATTTGCAACTTAGATAATAGATCACAAAGATGGAATTTACTAAATCTAAAAATTAAAGGTAAAGGTTTCGGGTGTTTTCTTCGGAATCTACTTTTAAAATCACAATCTCGAACCGAGATAGATCAACGCAAACTTCTTTTGTTTATCGAACGTGACAAATAAATGAGAAGTTTCGAGCAAACACTTCTGGAGACACTTTCAGTTATTTCGACCAGGATGTGAGGAGAGGGTGAAAAAGAGGATTTGGTGAGAGGTAGACTTAACACGACCGATCAAATATAAATATACTCTTACGGTGCTATTCTTAAACATTTTAGTCGTCCGTTGAGCCCACGATTTGACAAACTAATGATGCACTTGTATGAAGACCTGTCAATCCAAGATGGCTGCAAATGAACAGCTGATTAGTTTTCATACAAATATTACCAAAATTCGGTAGGTAAGAATGACCGTGGTGATGAGACTTTTAGGCAAGGCATCATTAGTTTGTCAAAGCGTGGGCTTAACCGACGAATAAAATGTCTAAGAATAGCCTCGTTAGAGTGCTATTCACAAAACGTTTAATCCATAGCCGATCTACGGATCATCGATTTTTTGTGTAGAAAATTCACTGAAAGCTGCGGATGAGTCATTGCTTTGTTGTTTGAGAATAACTACGTTAGATACATTAGTATAAAAATGTATCTATCTGTGTCACTGAGTTTAAAAATGATTGTAGAAAAAATAGAAAACTTGGGACGGATTGAAATTGCTAAAAATAACAGGACGAGTCAATTTTTTTAATGTACACCTGGTTAAGTGAATGCATTTCACACTGTCAGGCACAAATTTTGAAAAAAAAAAACATTACTATTTTCATTTTTATTATTATTACCCGACAATCTGAATTTCATTCATAAAACCGGTCGTGCATCAATACATTTCATTTATTCTGTTACTTAAAACTAAGTATTTTGTTTATTTTCTAAGCGCTGGTCCTTGGCTTGTTGAATTATATGAGGCTGTCCACCCAAACCCTAAGCATTGGTTCACTATTACAAATGATATCCCAGTTTAAGGGAAAGCCGGCATGAGTTTCAGGGTTTGTGTTCATTTGATGTTTGTTTATTATTTTGTAAAGTGTACTGCTGCAGACATTATGTTGCATCTCCTACATTTCCCTGTTAACAGTGAAGCACACTCGGCGCATCTTTGCTCTCTTTCTAATTAACATGATTTGTGTTTAGCTAGGTTGAAACAGATATAGTTTCGTTTACATTATACGTCGGTGTTATGGCCGAGGGTAGAGGCGCATGCTCGACTAGCGTATTTGGAACGAATAACGTTGGTTCGAATCTTGCGTCTGGCCCACCTGACCATAACTGGTTCAACAGATGCCATTGCATGCAAGCTTCTGCTTTCGCATGAAGACAACTGGCCAGGCAAAATAGGTTAGAGGATTTTATTCCTTTCCACAAATCTATTTACAAAAAAAAAAAAGGTTGTAGTAGGTATTCGTTTTTTACTTTCTTGCTATAGCTGAAGACCATAAAGAAAGTTTTGATTTGGTGTGAATTTTTTTTTATGTTATTGTCTTAATACGAGTATTATTCTGCGCCGTTGAAATTATCTCAATTCGTTCACATGCCGTTCGGGTCCATCACGCCGAGAGAGACGTGAGTATTTCTGACAGGCACCGCCTTTCCCTTCGGCATGACTGACGAAATAACGGAGCGGAACACACCGGAATAGAGCGGAATGGGGCGGAATAATAATCTCATTGCAAGATCGAATCAGGAGCTTTGCCCGTCATACATTTGATTGGCCGTCAAACAGCACACACTATTATGCCAGCTTTCATACCCAAGAAACAATAATAACAACATTTATTATTTGTATTCGTTGACTTATAGGTTCGTATGAGGCTGACCACCCATACTGCAAAAGATGGTTCACTTTGCCAATGTGATCCGTGCAAAAGTTGCAGGATTTATGTTCATTGGAAGTTTGGATTTTAATTTGTACAATATGCAGCATTTGTAAGCGAACTTACACGTGTCTGTTTGTGGGCATGCATTTTATACAAATACTAAATGAAATATTATTATTGCACGAACTTGGGCGCCTTCATAAATACCATACGCAACGCAACTGAGCTACACATTAAGGTGGATCGCTGTATGTATGGAAAAAATTAAAAATCATTTTTTCGTAATTGCGTTGTGCAGAACAGTTGCTCTATGGGGTGAGTATCTGATATAAAAAAAAATCTTATCAAAATATTAATTAATTATACTGCCCCAAGTCATCAGAAAAATTACAAAAATACATAAAACTACTCATTTTTACCCCTGTGTTTAAGAATCAAGTATTAGATAGAATCAAACGAAATAAAATTTTGTTTCTTTAAAATGAATGAAACAGTTATTATTACGTGGTTGGTATCTTGTAATTTGAGAGGGGTGGGTGGGGGCACCCCCTAACTTTGTTACTCTGCGCAGACGCGCGTCACCAATTCGGTGCTCTCAGAGATGTAACTATAGTTGTACGCTACTCATATTTTTTGCGCATACAAATTTGCGAGAGACCTAAGTGTATTTTTGATATATCAGCGTGTTAATGCAACAGATTGGCTTCATTTAACCATGAAAAAAATCTTAAAGTACCGATAACTGAAAAATATTCTGATTGATCAAAGAACCAAAAGATAAATGATCATAAGGAGTGTTGATTTGAAAACTGCTGCGGGAAATTAAAAAAAAGCTGAACTGGAAACAGAAATATGAACCATACGAAGAAAAAGCTACAAGTTTATTGCCAAATCTGTCTGACCTATCAACTGATGTCTCTCAACAGTAATAGAAAAACTAGCACTTCAGAGAATGCTACCTCAAACTTCGTATTCATATTCATTAAAAAATATTGACCTTGGCATACTGGAAACACCTGTGGATCAATTTGGCATTTCCAATAAGGCTGAAGCTGCTCTTGTTTTGGCAACAAAGCGTTGGTATTATTTCAGACAACAATTCATCCAAAGTTTTCGATCAAAATAAAATTAGAAGAGTCCGTGAAAAGTAGAGAGCTAAGTTCAGCGGTGTGACCATTGATTCTGATTACTAAGATTTGGGCTTATACTTTGATGGACGTAAAAATAAAACCTTTAATATGGTGGATCATAAGAGAAATATAATTAAAGAGGAGCATATTAGTTACTTAAGGACGCAAGGTCACAGTACATTGGTCATATTTCTTTAAGCACTGATAAAGCAGCAATAATAAAAAGAAAAATTATGGATATTTTAATCAGTAAAGATATCAATGTCATCCTTTTTGCTGGAATCGGACGTGATAGAACTATTGTTAATACAGATGGAATTGGTAAATTTATTCCAAAAAAATTAAAATATCTAGTAAAACCGCTGCAGTGGTGTATTTGCCAACTCCATGCCAACGAACTTCCACGCCAATTATTTGAATATATTGATGGTTGTACAAGTGGACCAAGAAGTTACTCTGAACTCACAGAAAAGGTATTAAAAAATTGTGAAGAGCTTCCAATAGTCTTGTTTCTAACTATCCAATGTGATCTACCTATTGGACGAAGAATAACTATAAAGTCTGGATATTGTTCTCAAAGCTTATTAAAAAGAAACCCTGGAAAATTAGTGCATTCAAGATGGCTCACAGAATACTACGGCTTTATGTTCTTTTTTTTTAACCATCTGACAAGCTGTTAATATTATCAATTATATAATGGAAGTGGATGCTCTTATGTGGTCTTACATCAAAACTAGCCACATTGCATTAATAGTGCTAGACACTTACACAAGACAATCTAGCTGTCGCAATATTTGACAGATAATTTAAAGCAGATACTACATCCTGTTATAAAAGAAATGGATATTTCAATCATCCAAAAGACATCTTACTTGCTTTGCCTTTTTATGAGTTCTAGCCTTGTGAAGAATATTGAAACGCGACAGGAAACAATTTTGAGAATTCGAACTACGATCGGCCAAAACTTGATTTTGATGCAAACAATTATAAAAAACCTTATAAACTGGCACGAAAATAATGTGACCTAGACCCCTGTTACAAAATTTATGAACGGTGAATTAACATCACGTTGTTAAGAAAATCCACTGCTTGTTGACGAACTAATCTCAAGCCATTTCCATTTTCCTTACTACACGTTAGCCACTGAAAGATTAGTAAAAATTGTAACAGAAACTTCAGCTGCTGTTTGCGGTATGATCAAAAGAGATGGATTCATTAAAACAAACCTGGAATCACGACAAATAATGTTTTTTTTCAATTTAAAGAAAGATTACCAATTCTCTTAAAAACACTTTTTTCTAGACTTCTGTTGATTGCCATTTTTTCATATTTTTTGCCATAAAAGGGTCTTTTTACTATCATTTATAGAAAATCATGCTTTGTGCTTAAATTTGAACTGCATTATACTTCAATTATTTTTTTCTTAATAAACAAAAAAAAAGTTAAGTATATGGCAGTTTTTATGATTTTTATTAACTTTTCGAGTCTTTGGGGCAGTATAAGATCAAATATTTCGACCTTATGGTTGTACAATTTATTGTTTGTATTGATATAGAGCAGCTTTTGGTTATAACGCGAAATCGAAATTCCCAAAAAAACGATTTCGATCCACCTTACTACACATGTCGTGTAACTTCTTACCGCGTACATCCCGACGGAGTCGCATGTGGTGTGTGGAACCTATTTAAGTTAACAGGTAACCACTTAAGTTGAATTGGGGGTTTCCCAGCTTTCGAGGGAGCTGCTCTCTCATTCATTTCTTGTGAAGGCTGAGTAAACCTTGCGGGAATTTCATTTTTGCTTATCCGGATTTTTTCATTTATACTAAATCCGTTTCTAGTAAGCCTTGCTCGTATATTGATTTAAGGTTGGTAGTAAATACCAAAATGGGAGCACGTTTCTGCCATTCTTGGTCTAGATTGAACTCCAGTACTCTGGGGTTGAAAGAAAACGCTCTACCAACGGAGCCATCAACCGATATATTTATTTTATTTTATTAATTTATAAACAGATTAAAAAAGATACTTCCATGACTTATAGTTATAAGATGGTATGATACTGTAAAAAATGATTAATTGTGCCAATATCACCCCAGTTTCAGGCATATAGCAAGAGTTGCAGGCCTTATATTCATATGTCTAAATCTAAATCTAAATCTAAGTTGCATAGATATGTATCATTTGAGATTCATATTAAATGCCTTCCTACAAACAGACACGCATAATTTCACGCTCACACATGCCGCATGTGGACCTACAATATAAAAACCCAATCCCAAATGAACATAAGCCCTGAAACTCTTGCCGACCTTCTCTGAAACAGGGGTGACATTGGCAAAGTGAGCTATTTTTAATAGTATGGGTGATCAGCCTCATACAAACCTATAAGTCAAAGAAATGTATAAATTTGTGATTTATATTTATTTCGCATTGCATTTGACATTAATCTTAAAAGTATATATATAACGTTGTAACGTAGATTATAGATAAATATACTATTTTTGAATCGATGTAATTAAAAACCAATAGTATTTTATTTATCTTTGAATGCGAAGCTTAATTTGTGTCAATAAATTATCCCCGTAATGCGTGTGCCACATTATATACATTATACAGGTATACAATAACGCTTATGTAGAGCGCTAATTCTGCCCAGAGAGAACACATTTCTGGAATCAGAGATGCTACGTGGCAGAGGTATGCGGACGTTACCGCCGCGACAGAGCCGCGCTGCCAAAAGCGCTTCGGTCAAAGCCGCGCGGAGCGAAATATCGATAATATAAAAATGATTTTAGCATGATTTATTTGAAACAGTGTTCTGTCTACAAAGCGTCGGCACATATTTAATTTTTAGAGTTTTGGTGGTTGATTTTTAATGTTGGCGGCTAGGGTTTATTAAATTGGAATTAGTTTTCTGTTTTAGTTTTACGTGTTTATATATTGATAAAGTGATGTTTTATGTGTTTATATATTGGTGTTTTATGTGTTTTATTTATTGATTTAAAAAAAATGTAATTTGTCGTGTATGTTCCTTGACTTATAGGTTGGTATGAGGCTGACCACCCATACTGTAAAAAATGGTTCACTTTGCCAATGCCATCCCTGTGTCAGGGAAGGTCGTCAAAAGTTGTAGGGCTTATGTTCATTTGAGGTCTAGATTTTATTTGTAAATACACATTCAGCATTTGTAAGCGCGAACTACACGTGTTTGTTTTTGGGCATACATTTGAGAGTTTAAAATGAATATATCCTTGCAACTTAGATTAGATAAGATGCGGCTGACCACGCATGCTGTAAAAAAAGTTCACTTTGTCAATGACGGCAAGAGTTGCAGGGTGTATGTTCATTTGAGATTTGGTTTTTATGTTGTAGGTTCACATGCGGCATGTGCAGGCGCCAACTTGTACGTGTCTGCTTGTGATACTGTATATAATGTGAATCTCTAATGGAACATATATTTGCAACTTAAATTAGATTAGATTGTCAACTGGGCGCGGATATGTCTGGGCGGTATTGCCGGCACACCCCTGGTCAGCTCCTGTTTACAGTATTCTGTATGCCGTTCATGGCTCAATTATCTCTCCACGTAGCACAGGGTCCTGCCTATTGTCGCAAGGGTACTTTGATTAATTATGTTCCCCTTAGACACCTGTTTGGCAAATACTACACACCAAGGCACGTCGGCCCACTAATTATTTTCTAATTCTCTTTTTTCATTACTTTTTTTAGACATTTCGGCTTCAATGTGGATTTTTTTTATCTCATTTTCTTCGTAAGCAATGCGTATTTACTTACTTTCAGCTGTTTTTCTTTTATCAAAAATCTAAAGTGAATGTATAGAAATTTATAAAAAAAAGAGCAGATTTATAATTAAATGCAAGTCCATAAGTCACAGCATCCAAGGTCAAAATAGTAACGATGATCGCCAATCTTTGACAGAAGTGGCACCGAAACATTAAGAAAAAGGAAAGACGTATTATTTCGCTCTTATACATGCTGCATGTGTACCTACTTGCAAAATAGGACCCAAATGAATATAAACTCTACAACTCTTACCGGCTTTCCATGAAAATAGGTTAGAATTGGCAAAAGTGAAACATTTTTTTACAGCATGAGAGGTCAGCCTCATACAATTTTTTTTGTTAAATGTATATCAAGCAATTCTGTAGCAATTGAGCAAAACTACACGTTGATCTTTGACCAAAATAAGGTATATTCTGTCATCATAATTTTTTTCTTTCCTTGGCCAAAACCACATAAGTCGTAACGCAATAAAAGAAGCGTAAATGATGTGGAATAGTACATACGCTAATCTAATCTAATCTAAGTTGCAAAGATATGTTACATTGGAGATTCACATTACATGCATTCCCACAACCAAGACACGTACAAGTTCGCGCTTGCACGTGCCTCATGTGAGCCTACAACATAAAAACCAATCTCAAATGGGCATACACCCTACAACTCTTGCCGTCCTTCCCTGTAACAGGGGTGACATTGGCAAAGTGAACCATTTTTACAGCATGGGTGGTCAGCCGCATACCAACCTATAAGTCAAGGAACATACACGACAAATTACATTTTTTAAATCAATAAATAATAATATACATGGACATCAAAAACTTAAAAACATAAAACTAATTTCATTTTAATAAACCCTAGCCGCCAACATTACAGATCAACCGCCATTTCTTTCTGTCCTTACATACTTCTTTCATTTCACGCAAAAACTCTATTTTATTTCGTAACTGTTAAATGCACATATAACGCTTCTATTCTTCTCAAAAACCGGATTTCTGACTTACATTCTATCTATTGACAAGATTGGACAGGAATAAGAACATTATATAACACATTTTTAACGCTAGATATAAAGAGATATTTTTTAAATCGATAGCCGATAGCATCTGCCATGACACCATAGCAAGAAGAAGGTACTATTTAGTTTGGGCAAATTACCACAGTAACAGCAACTAAGCTACACATACAGTATACCTTTTTGCCGCGTTACCACTAAAGGTCCCTCAAAATCCCACAATATTAACAAAACCCCAAAAAGGTAAATTGGAAAAATTGTTTCTTACCAGCAGTACACTCTCCCAGGCCATCCATCTGATGGGTAAAGCCAGCGCTTGATCGTCCTTGGAGGAGTTGGTCTTGTCTTCCAGTCTGTAATAGTCTGCCGGGTAGAGGACCTTCCCAATGCCAAGGTCACAGATCTTCACCGCGTAAAACTTGCCCACCATGCAGTTTCTGTTGAAGACAAAAATAAATGAAGTCATCGTTCAAGACAAAAGGAACATATTGTTGTACTTTTTGGGTTCAATAAGTCTTTAAATTTAAAAAACTGGTCTTCTTTCACGGCTATTCATTTTACACTTAGATTTATTGAACAATTTATATTTAGTTTTAACAATTTACATTTATGGTTTAGCAATTTACATTTATTTCACAGTTGGTTATCACTTACACTGTCTTTCTTGTTCAATTGCAAAGCGTCGTATCAATCCTGACTGACTTGCAAGCAACTTGCGCTTTATATACTCCCAAAGACAGTTGTTACTAGAAGCCAATTTTGCTGGAATATCCCATAACATAAAGCTTACAGGAGGTATATAATTGAATGTCTCTTTTCCTGGTACCTATAATAATTACTCGAACTCCCATCGGCTATAAATAATACACCTACCTACCTAACATTTATATGTATGTATTTGTTATTTACATAACAATGTATTTTTTTTCTTCCATTGACCTAGAGCCTTTATCTCTCCTTGGCCTTCGCTATCTTGAGCCTCCATCCCTTTCTGTTCTTTGCTATTGTTCTCCAGTTTGTCACCTGCAGTAACCGCGCCACAAAGGGTAAACATACTGTGAGAGAATTCGAAAGCAAGAGTGTGAAAAATTATGTTGAGAAATGTAGCCAGTGTTTTGGCAGAGCGAGTCAAGATGCTGAATTCGACTTCTGTTTTTGATATCAAACAACGCCAGTTTGAGTCTCATCGGGCTTCTTGATGATAGCTTTGACACTTATTTAGCAGATTTGACCTGATAAGTATTCATTATCCGTAAAAAATAATGATGGCTTTGGAAATATTTTAGAACAGATAAAAAATACCTAAGAATTACAATATACATATTATGACCATAAAAAAAATAATTTAAAAGCCGTAGCTGCCTACATTGTAGATCAACCGCCATTTTTTCCGTCAAAGTTAACCATTTCCTACAGCATGGGTGGTCAGCTGCATACCAATGCTGTGACCTACCAATGACCACCCATGCTGTAAAAATGATTCACTTTGCCAAAGTCACCTCTGTTTCAGGGAAGGACGGCAAGAGTTGCAGGGTGTATGTCCATTTGTTTTTTATGTTGTAGATTCACATGCGGCATGTGCAAGCGCGAACTTATACGTGTCTGCTTGTAAAAAATGCCTCTAATGTGAATTTCCAATGTAACATATCTTTGCAACTTAGATTAGATTAGGCATAACCACAAACTGCAAGCAATCATCCTATTGAATCTTATTCAATCTTTTTTATGAAAAGAATTTTCATTTACCAAGCTCAATTTAAATTAATACACTAGTAGGTACGCAAAAAAAAAAAAAAACTCAGGTTGTTTTTTTTTTTTTCCGCTATCCACGCTAAGCAACTTGATCCTTTTAATGAAATAACGTACAACGCTCGCCGCCAAAATTAAACTAATAAAAAGTGATGCTCTCAATGAGGGAATTTGCTAAGCAAAACAAAATTAATTTTTGTTTCGCTTCCGGACCCATCTCTGAGCTACGCGGGGGGCAAACTTTAAAATATCGTAATATCAACTTGCTCGCTTTGGTTATAACTCTGCGCCCCTAGTACAAAACATTGTGCAAACCCACGTAGATTGAAAGCATGCATGAAAACTAAATCACTCTCTAGGAGTGCCGCCGTATATTCCATACGTTTTCTGTTTAGAGATTGACTTTGTTTTATACTCGGAGTAGAGTAATGTTGCTTACAAGGAATTCCTAGCAGATGCAAAAGGCTGGTGGAAAACGTTGTACTATGAAATATTGTGTATCATGATAAAATCATATGAAAATATTTCTGAGATGCACGGTGTGTGAAACTTGTTTATTTGCGCGAAAGAGGAGAGGGAAGTCTGTGGAAAGTATGGCTTGATCAAATATGTGAAATTGTGAAAGAATGGGATAAAGATAGTGACTGTAAAGAAGGAAAATGTATGGAGAATGTGATGGATATGAATATATTGAAATAGGTATGCAAGGATAAAAAGCATAATAGGGACAGAGTTTGCAAAAAAACAACTTCGCGTAGATCCTGTTGCACCAACCTACAATCAGTAATTAATTGGCACATCAAATTTGATTGCTTAATTCTGGTAAAGACCTCGATTAAATATTTTTCGGAAGTGGGTAATAATATGGTTGGAATTTGAAAAGGAAATAAAATGTACCTACACCTGCGGGCTTACGTATATGCAACCAAATTTTTTATTTTAAGGGAGAAATCACACTTAATTTTGATTTTTGTCTGATTGGAGTTTGGTGCAACAGACCCTTAAATTTTCAAATCAATTTAATTAGAAACAATTCTAGTTTTGGAGGGACAGTATCTCCCGTCAATAGGTTTGAATAAATTTGTTTATTTGGTTACTAAATTTCTTTACTGTTTTGTAAATATGAAATTTGACAAAGCAAATGTCAAAATAACTGAGTAATAATCCAGAATTTCTCCCAAAAATTGTTTTCTTTGAATTTCATAAAAATAATAACTTTTATCACACGTATCATGATAAAAAACAAACAGATATGAATATCATTTTACATAGAAACTGAATAAACTCATATCATTTATTTTATAGTGAAACTTCATTTGCAAAATCCCTTCAAAATTATTTACATGCGCTAAAATGAGCAAACTTACATAAAAGACAAGTCCAGAAAATTTCAAATATAATTTAAATACTTTTGTAGCACAAATGAAAATTCAGATTTAAAGTGCAATTAGTGTCTGGAAATTATGCAACATTTTCAATATGAAAATTGTTTTGAAACAAAATAAACGACACGTGAAAACTAGATGTTGGCAAAAATTAGCTCCAGACATCAAAATAGCGTCAAAATTCCATTATAAGTGTTGTTATTAATTTTGGCATGTTTTACACCACTGGTAGACGCTTCGCAAAATACGGGCTGAAGTTTATAGATTCCTTTGCGAAGTTGGAGGAGACTAGCAATATTGCAACCTGCCCTGCAACTTGTTTTAGCAGCTACTGGAACAATAAAGGTCCAAACGGGTCAAATTTGCGGATGCTTCATCCCAAAAAAATAAAAATAAATTAATGTAAAAACAGATGTAAAATTGGTGAACTGAAAACGCAACTAAGCTACACATACAAAGCTACTAGAATTGATATTTTTCATTTAGAGACGGCGCACTTTCGCAAAGCAGTGGGTGCTACACTCAGGGAGAACTGATTTTCTTTATTTTTAAATTTACATCATATTCTGTTTTGAGAGCAGTATTTTTTTTTTTTTTTTTTTTTTTTTTTTGTAATTAACATCTTGTAATTCTTTCCAACTTCCTAAATTTGATATCCGTGGCAACATATAATTGGCCATGTTTTTTTTGTAATTGCTATTATTATATTTCTTATGTAACGCTGTTTGTTGTCCTATTAAAATAAAATAAAAAAAACATACAGTTTAGCTTCTTGCCACGTTATCCCAGAAAGATTTCACATGTGGCGAGTGGAACCTATTTATTTTTATAGGTAAGAGGGGCAGGCTTATGCCAACTGATTCATTTGAAGAGGAGGTTTCCCAGCTCCCGAGGGGGGTGGTACTCATTCCTGGTGAAGGGGGAGGACACCTTGCGACACCCTCGGTGGGATTTGAACTCGAGCTCACGGCATGGAATGCAAGCACTCTACCAATTGAGCTATCGACCGGATCTGTGATGTTTAATAAATGAGGAGGTTTGACTTTTGTCTTACCTTGTTGCCAGGTCTCTGTGGATGACGTTGAGGGACTCCAGGTACTTCATTCCCGAAGCAATCTGCGTGGCCATGTATATAAGACATCCATAACTGGAACAATAGAAATATATCGTTTGTGTTAACAATCATTGTTTTGTGAAGCATCATTTGCAAAAAAAATAACATAGTACATTCATCGATATGTCTGTTGCAAAGATGAGATTTTAAAAATAGTAAAATAGTGTCTTTGCATAATTGTTTGATATGAGGTTGAGCACCATTCTGCATATACGAATGAATTTTAGTGACAAGGTGGAAGGAGTAACGTTAAAAAATCTTGCATTTTATATTTGTATGGAGTGTGTACTTTAAATAGTTGTGGGTCTTGACAATTCACGTTTTAAATTATAGTTTTTTTTTAGTTTGGCATACAGAAGGTACTGATGAATAACAACAACAAAAAGTGGTATTGATGTTTTAATTTAACTGCAATGTCCCCAAAACTTTCGCAGATGGCGGGTGCAACCTATTCATTTTCACAGATAGAATGGGCCAAGCCTTACACTAACCACATCACATAAAGTGGGGTTTCTCCAACTCCCAACGGGGCTGGTCCTTATTTCTTGCGAAGGCTTTTGGGATGAAATAAATACAGGAAACGGGAAATAATTTCTTACAGCCTCGGTAGGGATCGAACCCTAGCCCTCTAATAATTGAACACAACCACCGCACCGTTCTACCAACGACCTACTACCCACCGGACTGCAAATGAAAACCTATTATATTTTTAAGGATTTTTAAGGTTAACACTGTGGAAGTCCATTGTAATTTTCATAAAAGTCGATGTTATGGCCGAGGGGGCCAAGTGGGCTGATCTTTCAAGCGTGTTTTTTTTTTTTTTTAAGAAAAACTGTGCGGGAGACTCCCTAGATTCAAGAGACTCTAGGGGTTTATGACACTTATTATAGTACCGCAGAGGTGTTGGTGTTGTGGCAGTTGTCCTAATCCGGTTGCTGTGGTGTGTGTTGCGTTGCTTTGGTTTTAGACACTGAGAGGAAATGGCGATTGATATTGGATGGTGTTTGGAATACAGCAACGTTGGTTCGATCCCCGCCTGGGTCATTTGACCAAAACTTTGACCCTTGTTCAACAGATGTTTTTGGGTTATTATTAGTGAATAATTCATTACAATAAATAAAAAAAAAATATTAATTGATGATATTAATACCTGTTTCTGGCCAGGCAAAATAGGTTGGTGAATTGCATTCCTTTTCACAAATCTATTTTAAAAATAATATATATAAAAAAATACAAAAATATAAAATTGAATATAAAAAACAACGTTTTCGTTAATGACAATTACGCTCCTGACGATGCCTTATTAGTCGAAAGTGCTTAAGCAAAAAAAAAATTAAACTTTGTTTTTCTATTCAATTTATATTAAAAAAAAAAAAAAAAAAACAACAAACCTTGTATTGATTCCGTAAAGTATGGCGCACTTAATGATTTACAAAGTTGTTTATAAATATTGAAAAGTTTGTCAGCAAAAAGGACAAAAAGGACAACAACACACACCGGGACGACTCCGGAGTGCAGTTGGACAAAGTTCGCTGTAGTCGGTCATTAAGACTCCGCCATGGAGAAAACTTGCGCAAGTTTGGTAACTTTCTGCCGCCTTTCCCTGGCAGAAATGGCGGGCGCACTTTACCTGCCGATGCAACTATTTGCAATAAGTCGTTAGATCAAAAGCCTTCTTCAACTAAATTGTGTAATTGAATAGGAAAGAGGGAAGTTAAGTTGTTAGGTTTTTTGAGTAAAACCAACTGAAAAAATGGTCATTTTACGATGATAGGTATGAAATTGGTTGTTAGTTTGAGCTGCTCACTTATTGTTTGTGTTTAGTACTTTAAAAAAAAACCTGTGCGGGAGACTCCCTAGATTTTAGAGACTCTAGGGGTATATAACATTGATTGTAGTGCCGCAGAGGTGTTGTTCACGAGCTTTGTCGTCGCAACAAAGCGTCAATACTCAAGCAATACCCAGTTGCTATTAGGCTGGATGGACCTTTTCTGACTGTTTTTTGGTAAAGGTTTTATGATTTTTTTCAACTCAGCGAAGAGTATATTTGAAAATGTAAGCGGTATATTTTTTGTGCTCCGCCGGAATTCGAACCTACAACCTTCCATTTACAAGTACGAAGTGTTGCCACTGGACTAAGGGCCTAACATAAGACTACATATGTTAGATATTTAGTTTGAAACAAAAATGAAATAAAGTTAGTATTTCTCCAACAAATAATGCGTAAATTTGTTCCTATTTTCACAGAACCGAAGTTAGGCCGATTTTTTTGATTATTACCGAATGTTTGGCCGAAGTTCGTATTCGGTTCAAACCACATTCGGCCCATCCCTAATACGTACAATATCAAACAAAAACATATGATGTAAATTACTGAACGCCTGCAGATTGCAGGTGGGCACTTAAAAGCAAAGCAGGATTCTACATAATGCAGACGCTATAATGACGCAAGGCCGCCGCGGTGATGGGAGAGGTTCCGTGAACGATAGGGGCGCAACTTCGTCGTCCAGTCAACAAAGTGCGGCATAACGACACTTGCTAGCAGCGAGTCGGGCATTAAAATGTAAATGTATTTAGTCTGCGAGGACAAAGGAGAGTTGACTGGACGGTTCCAGAGCACAAGGCCTATGAGATTTGCACCGCTTTATAATTCAATTGAAATCAGTGCAATTTATAGTCTATGTTACAAAGATATGAGTCTTACAGAGGCAAAGGCAGCAACGCAATTCAGCTACACATACAGGGTAACTTTTTGCCGTGTTCCTCTAGTAAGGGTCGCATGTGACGTGTAGAACGAAACGTGTACAATATTCTATGGGATAGATGTATGGGAGATGACAAAATCCAGGAGCATCAGTTATCGACATTTTAAACACAACGCAACTAAGTTACACATACAGTGTAACTTTTTGCTGCGTTCTCCCCGAAGGGGTCACATATGACGAGTGGTTGGCCTCACGCGAACCACTTCAGGCGGTTCCCCAATGACCGAGGGAACGGCTACTTATTTCATGTAAAGGCTGAATTAACCTTGCCGTTATTGTATTTTAGGTTTGAAGTCAACGGTGGAACGGGAAATCATTTCTAACATAGTCGGCGGGATTCCAACTCGAGCATTTTGGCACGAAAAGCACTCTGCCAACAAATAAAATATAAATTAATAGAAAATTTTTAAACTGAGCTATCAATCGGACGGGCCAATCTAGTATTTAGTATACAATAATAGAAACACAGGGCTAGACAATTTCAGCGTTTATAAATTGCTTATTTTGTTGTTTATTCTTTTGTTGTAATCCTTGGATTGGTTTGCTTCAATATTCCTTCATATTTTACGCCAAATTTCCGTTTCAAAAGAAATACTTTTGACCTCCTCATAACAGGAACAACACATGTTATCTGCTAATTTACATGAACTTTCTGCGTGGTCATCCTCGAGCGCTTGCTCTCACGATGATCCCATCAACAATCCACATTGAAGTAAGTTAGTTTTGCTTGAAGTTCAAGTGGTTCATTCTGCTGGAATAGTCTGCCTCTAGAGTTGAAAACAGAGACCTATGTTAGCAGTTTCTCGAGATTGTCTAAGACACATTTGTTTGATGGAAGATTGAACAATGAACGCATAAAAGTTCCTTTTTAGTGGTGAGTACATACCACTAAACGGTGCCATATAAATTTGGCGAATTATTATGATTTTTTTATAGGTAACATTTTTTTTTTCAATATTTTAATCTTGAAAAAATATTTTTTATTGATTGTAGAGGTATTAACTTTGTAATCGTTCATCTTAAGAGATAAAAAGAAAAACCACTTTCTATTCGATTACTATAAGTATTTTATTTTATTTAATACCACAACCGGTTTCGCAAACATCCGTTCGCATCATCAGGTGGATAAATTAATACTAAATGGTGTAGAAACGGAATCAATCTTAGAGGGTGTCATTGTGTGAGGGTACGAGGGAGGGAGGGGGTGCAGGACGGCCATGTGTGGAGCTTGCGTCATCTGGATCGTTTAGGGATTGCTTCCTTAGGAATATGGTCAACAGGGGGGATGGATTGGGTACTAACATATTATTTATAAGTGTATTAGGTGATTTTTTTAATTTGTTAATTTCGATTATTTCTAGTGCAGAGAGGGTTGGTCCGTAGGAACTAGGATGCAGAAGTTTAGTGGTGTGATTGGGAAAAGAATGTCCAGTCTCTATGATATGGTTAGCAAGTTCGGAGAAATTATTATTAGAAAGGCATCGTCTATATTAAATGAAATTAAATACTCATCGTAATCCAATGCAAAGTGGTTTTTCTTTTTATCTCTTGAAAAAGTATGTTCAAATACTGGTATTACATAGATTTCAGGCTATTTAGTGAACGTTGTACTGTAAAACTCTCAATTGAAATACGTTTCGTTCATATCTGCAATCAGCACCATCAGCGGTGATCTTTTCTGGATTGCGTCTGATCCGATCTTTAGCAATTGTAAGATATTTTTTTACCATTTCTGAAGTGTTAATTGGTGAGTTTATAAATAAACCTATTACATAATTATTATGAGTCGTATAAATGCAAACGCCGTCAACACTTTACGCGATGATTTTGAGAAGAATTAACTTGTGTTTTGAACGCAATTATTTGTGTATTGGAGATGACGGCATCAAAATAAGAAACATCCTTTCATTTGAGATATAACAAAGTGTGATATACAATTACATAGGTATAAAACCGTAAAGCGAAATAAATTACTGTTTCCATTTTTCTTTATAAACATTTCGTTAATGTAGATTTGAATTATTGCATTGTTTATTTTGCTAATGTTACCCTTATTTTCAGATAGGACTTCAATCAGCAGCAGAGAATACGTTCATTTGAAATGTAGGTTTATATTATGTAAGTGCACTGGTTGTGTAAGTACTAACTTACACGTATTTTTTTGGGCTTATGCACTGAAGATACATATTTAATATTAATACATATTTGCATTCTATATTGTAGAAATACAAGAATGAAGTGTGGTATATAAAAATTTAACAAACCTTAATGTCTTCCCAGCCAGTGGCGCAGTATTCGCTGACTCTGCCACTCGACTCTGAAGAAACTGGTTCAGATCTCCCGGTGAAATATGCTCAATGATCACACTGAAAGGTTCGGTCTCCCTGTTCGCTGCGATTGCTCGTCCAAGATTCGGATCACGCAGTCTAACTAAAGCGCGAACGTGCCGGTCGAACGCTGCTCGGACAGCCGGCGAACATGCTGTCTTCAGGCTTTGGACGAAAACTGATTGTCCAGTTTCCAGTGGGCATTCGCCTTCGACTTCACAGATGTGGACCGGTCCAAAGCGCCCTTCTCCCAGGGTTTGGAGTATCTTCAGATTCTTCCATGGTATTGTTGGGATCTTCATGTTTTCTTGCTCTTGGTATTCGTCTTCGTCCGGCGCTGAATCTCCGACTCCTGCGAAAATTGAAATAAAAAACGTACGTTATCATTTGCATGAAACAAACAGGGTTTAGTACAATTAACTTGAGCTATCATTAATATTTGGCAACAGATGCATACAATAAAAACGTATTCAAATATTAGATTTTGTAGGGTTTGTGTATTCACACTGTGAAAATTCATTTTAATTAAAATAAAATTATTTTTTCTTTAACGTAGTTTAATTTTCACAACAATATTTTATATCTCGAGCACTTTCGACCATCAATATTCAGGTCATTATCAAGAGTGATGTATGTCGACATGAAACAGGGGTGACATTGACAAAATGAATGATTTTTTTTACAGTATGGGTGGTCGGTCAGCCTCATACATATAATCTATATATCATAATATATATCCGCCTGTAAGTGAAGGAACATTTTTTTTTAAATGCTGGAGAGATGGCTTCTTCAGCGTGAGGTGTGATGTTGAAGCCCACCATAGACATGGGCGAAACATCCGAAAGCTCCAGCTGCCATAGACTACGGCAACAGATCGCGGAAAACATCTCTCCAGCATCATCAGCCGGCCGTGTAAGCCTAAAACTCTTATTGAAAAAACAAATAGTACCTGAAGTTGAACTAAGCGATGCTGGAAGACTGTAGCCGCCCTTCGTAGTCGTCTGTCTGGATCTAGAGGGCGGCTTGCTCGGCGGTGGACTGTCTTCAGAATAGTAGCGCTCTGCTTTAGCGCTTGCAGGGAAGCGCTCAGCCTTGACGCTCGTCGAGAAGCGCTCCGCCTTCGGGGGCGGATTGAGGGGCGGCGGACTGTCGGGGGCGGCATAGTACCGCTCAGGGGGTGGCGGGACAGGCGGCGCATGGGCGGCTGTGAAGCGAGGGGGCGGGGGCCGAGCGGGACCCTGACCGCAGGGGATCTCTCCGTACGGCATTACGCAAGGATCTGTGAGAAGAAGAACAAAAAGAGTGTATTTAAGAACTTACAAAAACAGTAGACTCAACAAATGGAATATATATATATGTATATTTTTAAATAGATTTGTTAAGAGGAATGAAATCCATCAACCTTTTCTGCCTGGCCAGAAACAGATATTAATATCGTGACTCATGAAGTCATTATTGTTATTATAATAAATTATTCATTAATAATTACCCAATGACGGAAATCGAACCAACGTTATTCTGTTCCAAATACGCTAGTCAAGAATGGTGACTTGATCTATAATATAATCTATAATCTAAGTTGCAAGGATATATTCATTTAAAGTTCTCAAATGCATGCCCACAAACACGTGTAGTTCGCGCTTACAAATGCTGAATGTGTACTTACAAAATAAAATCCAAACCTCAAATGAACATAAGCCCTACAACTTTTGCCGACCTTCCCTGACACAGGGGTGGCATTGGCAAAGTGAACCATTTTTTACAGTATGGGTGGTCAGCCTCATACAACCTATAAGTCAAGGAATTCCCTCGGTAATAACACCGACTTTTAATACAATATGGTGTTAGTAGTTTGAAAATACACAATAGTGCATCGTACTGCATTTAGCATTACCGACAACTGTATGAGTGCTATAAATTAGAAAATATTCCAGATTATTATATTTGATTGATTTTTTATGGTTTGTGTATTAACTCTGAAAATTCATATTGATTGATTTTTACTTAACTTTATGGAAATTTCGTCTGAATAATGAATTATTGTACAATTATTAATATATTATATGTAATTTATTTAGTAATGTTAATGACTCGTTGTTATATATTGTGTTATAACTATTATAATTTTATAAATATTTAAAAATTTAAATCGTAAAGCAATATAATTTTATTTTATTTAATTCTCAATTTTACCAATCTTACTTTGTATACCTATGACATTTTTTATTTATTTTCTTACCTGAAGATGATCGAGTTATAAAAAACGTTTGTATTTATTAACTAAAATAAAATTAAAGAAAGGTACTTTGAAAATAAAAGTGTTACATTAGAATTTAGTAGAAATCAAAATTTGATTGACGTCACAGCCCAGTCTCAGCAGAAAGATACTTTCATAGAGATATTTTGAATATTCGGGGTTAATTTGTTTACAATAGGCTTCAGGGCTTGCAGACTCAACGGAGGACGGAAGGTTTAATCGTATATATTAGGAGAATAACCAAACATAGAGTCAATGGAATTTTAAAGTTAACAATGAAGCTGATATATCTATCTGCCAAACTGTCAATTAATTATTTCAGATTTTTTTTTTTGTTGTTTCAGATTTCACGCATCACTTTTTTCCAACGTTTCAATTCCATCAGCTCACATTTAGTTGTGAAATTTTAATCAGCCGTGCCAAATTAGTTTCTGATGATCACACAATATGAATAATTTCTCGCAGAGCCAAATTGTGAAATCGAGTACGCCGTCAGTTTGCCTCAATAATCACAATCACACGAGCATCTCACTCCAATCTACCTCACATGATGATGAGTACTTCAAGAAAACAACCCAACTCAACCAGGGCGTTTATCAAAAAGTTCATGGAAACTAAATCAGCGCCTCTAGTGAGTGTTTAAATTTCCTTACACCTTATATGGTTCAGTTGAAACGTGATGTTTGCACTTGGTTACTCGGGAGTGTTACACAGGTAGCGCATTAAATTAATTAATGACGAACTATTCACACACGGCAAATCCATGGCTCAACCGTCACATAACGTGGATTTTCCTTACAAAAAAACGATTATCCATTATAGATGAAATTTGGTGTGAATTGCATTGTATACATATGTTACAATTTTTATTGACTAGTAGCCAATAGTCAGCGCTCAGCGGTGCAATTTTTTAACAAATTTTCATTCAATAAATATGTAAAATTGTGAACGAGAAATAATACGAAAAATTAAAGTAAAACACGCAATCCCCTTTCAAGTCCAATTGAAGGAAATAAGTTTGACTCCACCATAAAAGGTATGGAAAAGAATATATTGCTGTTTCTAACTTAATTAAGCGTTTGAGCAAATTGATCAAAAAGGATATCTTCCAGAGTCGCAGACCATCAGGTTACAAGATTATGAGATTTGGACTTATTTGAAAGGACTAAGTCAGATCACAGTCCGGTCGATAGCTCAGTTGGTAGAGTGTTTGCATTCCATGCCGTGAGCTCGGGTTCGAATCCCGCCGAGAGTGTCAGAAATGATTTCCCGTTTCTGTGTTTATTTCAAACCCCAAAATAAAAACCGGCAGCCAAAAATACTCAGCTTTCACAAGAAATGATTACCAGCCCTCTCGGGAGCTGGGAAACCCCCACTTCAATTGAAGTGGTTGGCGTAAGGCCAGCTACCTTACCTGTAAAAATAAATAGGTTCAACTCGCCACATGTGACCCCTTCGGGGATAACGTGGCATAAAGTTGCACTATATGTGTAGCTTAGTTGCGTTTTTTTTTGCGTTGCGTTGCGTTACTTACATCACTCCTGAAAGATCTATTTTTTGTAGTTTTGTGGTTCTTCCTGTCGATCGCGTGCGTCTTTTGATTCAGTTGAAGAGACTAGAAGCGTCTCTTCTCACTCGAGGTCAAACAAGCACTGGACTTCACACAGGGGTTATAGTTACATGGTGGGTATGTAAGGACAAACAAGGCTCATAAAAGGCTAAAGGGGAAAATAATTTAATAGCCTGTGAAGTTCTATGAAGGATGATGAATTAATTATATCTTGATAATGAATTTCAAGTATCCACCTTCTGATATGTCAATCTAAAAAAAAATCGTTAGAGCTTCATAAATAAACTTTAAAATGGTACTACACCTTTAAAATGGTATTTTCATAGTCAATGCCCTTGTTATTATTTTAAGAAAAACATCATTGATTTGATTTACTGTTTGTATTTATTTGATTTTTTTTTGTTGGACCAAATTGACGAAACAGCGAATGAATGGGATATACAGAGTCATAATAAAAGGAGAGTTTGTATGAAAAAAGGTTATGACTCTGGATGAAATGAAAGTAGTATGCAAGGACCGAAAAAAATGGCGGTTTATCTGTAATGCTGGCGTTTAAGGCTGTGGCTTTAGAAATTTTATTTCTCACTTTTTTATAGAATATGTTTTGTAGGTTTCAATTTTTACTGTTTAATTGCTTGTTTGTTTTATATACTTAAATGTAATTAATTGTTTGTATTCCTTGACTTGTAGGTTGGTATGAGGCTGACCACGCATACTGTAAAAAATGGTTTGCTTTGTCAATTTCACCCCTGTTTCAGGGAAGGTCGGCAAAAGTTGTAGGGCTTATGTTCATTTGAGGCTTAGATTTAAATTTGTAAATCCACATGCAGCATGTGTTAGCGGGAACTTATATATGTATGCGTTTTGTATGAATCTTAAATGATGTATATCTTTACAGCTTAGATTTAGATTTAGATCAAATGAAATCATCGGTAAGATGTTATTATGGTGACTTACTTAGGACTTTTGGTGAAGATCCGTGACCTCTGTAGCCGGTGAAGTTGTATGGTTCATGGTACGTGGCCTCTTCTTTATCATTCTGTGGACAAAAATATATTAATTAATCACCTGATATTTAATATTCTTAATTCCTTGGCTCATATATAGATGGCTTATATACTCGTATATTGATATTGAGGCTGAACCCCCAAATAAAATGGTTCACTTCGAATAAGAGCTTTAGGCTTACACGGTCGGCTGATGATGCTGGAGTGATGTTTTCCGGAATAAGTTACCGTGGTCTGTGGGAGCTGGAGCTTCACTGGAAAACATCACTCCAGCATGGTTCACTTCGTTCAAAAAGTTCAGCTTTTGACATTTATTTAATTTATAAAATTCCAATGTAATTTTGGTCAAAACTTCTGAAAATTTATGAGATTTTTCTTAACATTGGGCAATATTTTTATTACTCATCTCGCCCAAATAAAAAAATACTCATTTTTTCTATTAGGTACACAAGGCAAGTATTAATAACTTCTTGAATAAATTAGTAAAAAGTGGATTCCTCTGAAAGTTGACGAGAAAAAGGGTGAAGATCAAAGCGTTTGCTCGACTGATCTTTTTTTCATTTGCCAGGCATGCCGGTAAGGCCTACGCTTTTTTTCGGGAAAATATTTCTCCAGAAATTCTTCGCTAGGCCATTTTGTTTTACTCTATTTCATACAGTTGTACACTGCGCAAGAATAAACAACACGTTTACAGAATTCCGTATTTTTCAAGTTTTCATTCCACATTTTTTATAGAATATGTTTCGTAGATTTTAATTTCATTTTTTGATTGTTTGTTTTATATCCTTAACTTTAATTAATTGTTTGTATTCCTTGAATTATAGGTTGGTATGAGTCCGACCATGCATACTAAAAAAAAATGTTCACTATACCAATGTCACCCGTGTTACAGGTAAGGTTGGCCAGAGTTTGAGGGTTTATGTTCATTTGAGATTGGGTTTTATATTGTAGGTTCACATGCGGGATGTTTAAGCGCGAACTTATACGTGTCTACTTGTGGAAATGCATTTAATATATATCTTAAATGCCAAGTATCTTTGTAACTTAGATTATAGATAAATAGTTATTTATGCCACTGCCAAGTAATGATAGTCTTTTTAACACGAGTGCTAGTTTGTGCCATGAGGCGCAGCCGAATGGCACAATAGAAAGCACGAGTGTTACAAAGACTAATTACGTGCAGTGGCATACAATACTTTTTCTACGACCATGAGAGAATTAACAAAATAGTGAATAATAGTAATTATAATGTACTCGTCCATTTGAAGTAATTAAAACCTTACCTTTGTCAAAACGTGTGATTTATCATTCCCTTCGATTATCTAATCTAACCTAAGTTGTAAAAATAAATTATATTTAGGTTTCATATTGAATTCATGCCCACAAGCCGACACATATGTATAAGGTCGCGCTTTTACATCCTGCATATAAGCTTAAACATTCAAACCCAAAACTCAAATAAACATATGCCCTGCAGTTGTATTGGCAGGTGAACCAAATTTGTACAGCATAGATGATCAACCTCATACTCACCTATTAACCAAGTAACTTTTTGAGTTTGTTTATTTTTTGCGGTGAAATTTTTTGTATTGCTTTCCTTTCAAGCCTTTTATTTTCCATTGAAAAAAGGAAAGCTTTATTTGGAGCAATCCGATAAATAAATTCGATAAATTTTAGCACTATTAACAATTTTTATTTGACTCTACACATAAAATATACTTATTTATTTTCATCTGAACAGGGCTGAAAGTCTCATCACCACGGTAATTCCTACCTACCGAATATCACTAATATTGTATGAAGCCTAATCAGCTGATCGCTTGCGGCCATCTTGGATTGACAGGTCTTCATACCCCCATACAAGGTTGACATTTGAAATTAAAAAATGGTTCCAATTCTGACAATGCGCATGCGCACATGTTCATTTTAACACGGTTACCGGTTGCATAATGTAACATTATGCAACGGGTGTAGAAATGTATGGCATTGTGATTGCGTTAGCCGTTTTGTAATTAGTAAATTACCAAATGGGAGTAGAAAAAGATTATTATAGATTTCCCAACTTTTCTTTATGAACTGCCGGACGTAAGAAAGCCTCTTGCATGTTTCTCTGAATATTTTTACTATTCTTACATAAATTGTTTTCCAACAGTTTTTATTGTATCTTATGGTTGTTTGTGATATCTTTTTTTATTATTATTCCATCTACAGATGTTTCCAGAATATAAAAATAATTACCAATCCAACATAGTTACACATATAAATAGGATTTTTTTTGCACCGCTGTCGCTGAAAATGTAGCAAGTAGCGAATGAATCCTACTCATTTCCACAGTTAAAGAGACCGGTCTTTCTCCAACCATTTAACTCAAAGTAAGATATTTTTGCTCCCGCAGAGGTATGTTCAATTATTTTGTAAAATCTGAGTGAATCTTGCCGGTATTTTGATTATTGCTTTAAAATAAAAATCGGAGCCTTGAACCATTTCTGAAGCCCTTAACGCGGATTTTAACCCTAGCCCTCTGATATTGAACGCAAGCATTCTACCAACTGAGTTTTCGATCGGACGAATAAAAAGAAGAAATACCTACATCAGTTAATTTTATTATTATTATTTTTTAATTATAACTACGGTCGTTGGACATTTTATAGAATGAAAAAAACGGACTCCATATACTGGAAAGTTTGTAGCTGTCACCTCTGTTGAAATTGGGGTGCCTGTGTATTTCGATTGCTTCCTTCACAAGTCGGGGGATGAGAAATCTTTCTTTAGATA
Source organism: Agapetus fuscipes (assembly GCA_951799405.1). Classification (NCBI taxonomy): domain Eukaryota; kingdom Metazoa; phylum Arthropoda; class Insecta; order Trichoptera; family Glossosomatidae; genus Agapetus; species Agapetus fuscipes. Next base: position 5,913,081 of record OX637332.1, read on the forward strand.
AACAGTTCGTGGTTCTTCTTTGTAGAAGACACACGTCTCCTGAGGACATCGGATATGACTCCGACGAAACGTAAAGAAAATCGTTCTTCTCTTTTACACGGTCAGTAAAATCCGTTTTTTTCATTCTATAAAACTTTTTAAATGTTCAGATCTCACAAAACTGTGTCTCTTCTTTATAAAAATACATTCTACTAGTTTTTTTATGAAGGGAACGAATGCAAGTCTTGGTTGTCGCTACAGAAAGCGCCAATACTCAAGCATGACCCAGTTGCTGTAAGACTGGATGGACCATTGGTGACCGGTCTTTGGTACAGGTATATGAATTTTTCAACCCAGCAATGAGCATATTTGAAAACATACATTGTATATTTTTTGTTCTCCGCCGGGATTCGAATCCACAACCTTTCATTTACAAGTCCGATTGCGTTACAGCAATACTACGGAGCGGTTATGCTTTCGACAAAACGATATTTTTTTGGGTTGTACAATTTGGTTATTACACCCTGCGAGCTCGCAATAGGTTTGGTTGGATTTATTTAGACATTTAATTAAGTACTGCGCCGGGGATATAAAACAAAACAGAAATATTAGTCGAAGGGCTTAAGACGGATCATCCGCTTTGGACGGTGAATACAGTTTGTGTACCTACACAGTCCGGTGGGCTAAGCGAAAATATAAGCTTTCAAAATATTTGTACACAATGGAAAATTTCTGCAAAAGGATAAAAAAAAATCATACACTTTCAACTCATAGTGAAAGTATAAAATTAGGATCTTGGATTTTTAAAATAAAATAACAAAATATATTTTTTTATTTGATTTACAACTACAATATTTTCTCAAACTCCATTATTATTTTCCGAGATAGAGAATTAAAAAAATGAAGCATTTGATTTTTATTTTTATTTTTTACAAATGAATTGAAATTGGTGCTGTTGTGGATATATGAATTAATATCCAAAATTGAAAAACAAAAGGTTTTTATTTCTCTTAAAACTACAAAATTCTATCAAGTTCTTTATATTTTTTCATGAACGAGAATATGAAAGTAATGCATTTGATTCGGTATCATTTTTACACGAAAAGATAAATTGAAATTTATACTGTTGTGTAAAAAATATTGCATTTTTCAGTACTTTGTGAATTAAAAATTTGTTCAAAATAAATTTACTTTATTCCAGAAATTGCATTTTTTTGGTTCTGCTAATTGACCATCTCTTTGTCAACAAAGCATAACGTATCTATTTTACATAAACATCTTTCCCGTGTTTTTTTCTGTATTCCCGACAAAGCCGCCCCGACATAACCGCGCCATCATATAAATCCAATAAATTACTAGTCGGGCAACGGGAATGGTTTTTTTTCTTTATGATGGCAACATACATTTTTTTATAAGTTTATTACATATACAAACATCAAACAGTGCACTTAAAATGTATGCATCATGAACACTTTAAAAATTTCTACTACATAAAGCTTAATAAGGTCAGCATATTAATTGACATACACACAAGTGTACTCACAAAATAAAAACCCCTTAAGGATAAAAGAAAAACAGTTTTGTTTTCGATTACTTGAGTAAATATATTTTATACCACAGCCGGTTTATTGCATCGTCTTTCGCAAACATCCGTTTGCATCGTCAGGTGGTTAAATTAAATGCAAACGGATGTTTGCGAAACCGGTTGTGGTATAAAACATATTTACTAAAGTAATCGAAAACAAAGCTGTTTTTATTTTATCCTTTTAATGATGAACGATTACAAAGTTAATGCGTCTACAATCAATAAAAACCCCTTATCCAAAATGCGCATAACTCCTCCAGTTCATGCCGCTTGTCCCTTACACTGGCGAGAAATTATCAAAGTGAATCAATTGTTAACTCCTGACCTTTTGAATTATGCAGTTATGAATGTCGATAATTACTAAAACTAAATGAGTGAAATACAAATACTGATGACACAAGCGGCTTTGTCACGGCGAGATTTTGGTGCGCTTTTGTCACGCCATGTGTTTTTACAAGGCACCTGTCAAGATCGCTTTTTCGAGGCGGCTTTGTCACGATGACTTTTTTTCGTGACGTTTCAATCAGGGCGCCTTCGTCCGGGGCGATTTCATCCCCATCGACATTTTTACAGTCCACTTTTTTTTCAATAGCAGCAAACAAACGGCGGCTCCTGTTACTCTTTGAGTGCACCGCCCGTGAGAAATTGGATAAAAAACATGACGGCAAACGGGAGACCCGACAAAAACACAAATAAATAATTGGAAACGGACCCACTCAATTAATTTGATATTTGGCTAATTGATTTCTAGGTATCGGAAACAATGGGTTTACGTCGCCATGTTTGCAAAGGTTCCATGATATAACGACACAGTGACAAAACCATACAGAACGACACATTACAGAACGACAAATGACAGAACGAAACATGTCAGAACGACACATGACATAACGACACATGTTAAAACGACACATTTCAGAACGACAAATGACAGAACGATACATGGCAAAATGACACACTTCAGAACGACAAATGACAGATCGAAACATGTCAGAACAACACATGACAGAACGACACATGAAGTAACGACACATGACTAAACGACACATGACAGAACGACACATGAAATAACGACACATGACTGAACGACACATGACAGAACGACACATAAAATAACGACACATGACTGAACGACACATGACAGAACGGCACATGATAGAACGACACATGGCAGAAAGACACATGACATAACGACACATATAATAATATCACAATGACAGTACATCACATGAAAAAACATCACTATGCCAGAACAACAAAGAAAATACATCACTATGACAAAAACTCACAAGACAAAACCGTTTCATGTGCCGTTTATGATATGTTCTGTTTTAGGTATGGCAGGTTTTGTCGTGTGATGTTCTGTCATAGTGATGTATCTTCTCTGTCGTTATGTCATGTGTGGTTATGTCACTGTGCCGTTTGCAAATGACAATACCGTCAGCCATTTGCGAAATGAATATATGAAAGGCCTGCAACCAAATGGACGCTGACTTTTTTGTAACGTCTGTGTAAATTTTATTACAGATAGCATTTCAACAGAGCCCTAATTACGGCTTTAATTATATTATCACATTGTATTATAGTTAACCAGTTCGTAATTCGACTATGTTGGATTGAAAGCACGCTACATGTAAACAAAAAACCTCACCAAGCCACTAAAAAATATTATGTGCAAACTTGACGGTGTTATTCACATACAGCAAATCAATGGCTCGAGCGCCTAACGTGAATTTTCTAAAAAATAAAGCCACGTTCTATGGATCGGCTATGGATTAAATGTGTTGTAAGTAATCGAGTTACAGTTGGACTTTGGTTAATTTAAAAAGCTACTTTTTACAATATCACACCACGCATGACAAATGGCAGTTTTGCGGAGATAAGAAGGTCGTTTGAGCTGCATTAAAGTCGCTTTGTTGATTTTTCTACAAAATTTGATGAATATTTGTAATATTCCCAAATACGCTTCTTTTTTTTTTTTTTTTTTAGTTTTACAGCTATAATTTTTAGTACTTTTTTTAATCAAACATTCAAAAATATAACAACGTTTTTCAGTTGTAGAGTTTTCAAACAATTTTTTACGATACTGCTTAGTTTAATTATGTTTCTTGTCAGTTAGGTTTTTTTACCCTAACTTTTTTTTTTTTAAATAGATTTGTGAAGAGGAATGCAATTCACAAACCTATTCTGCCTGGCCAGACACAGGTTTTAATATCATCAATTAATAATTAATTATTGTTTATATGAATGAATTATTAATTAATAATTACCCAATAACATCTGTTAAGCAAGGGTCAAAGTTAAAGTCAAGTGACCGAAGCGGGGATCGAACCAACGTTATTTTATTTCAAATACGCTAGAAAAATCGGCCACTTGGCCCCCTCGGCTATAACACCGGCTTACTCCCAACAATGTCTGTATTTATTCGCTTAAAAATCTGTCCCTCCAGTGACTCTCGCATTTTATAGTCTCCATCTGTAACGGCACTCCATGATCTTTTAATGGCACAAAGTCTACACTAATTTCATGAAATTTTACTCACCTTGTTAGCAACCACCCTTGGAGTGTTGGTATTGGAGGGCATGGCGTCTCTTCTTCCTCTGGTAGCTGCCAGAGCAATGGCTGCCATCAGAAGCAGCGCTACTGCCACCAAAGTTCCCACCAAGGCAGCTTGGGAACCTTCATCGGGAGAAGAAGCGTCCGGAGGAGCTGGAGACCAAGAAGGAATTCAAATTTTAGAGGGGAAAATACAAGACTCTTGTTCCCGGTTCATCAACAAAGCTTATCAAATTGTTATTTTAAAAATACTTCTTTAATTTTAATTTGAATGTTGAGTTTGTTTCTGTAACACAAAAATCAAGTAGGTAACCATTCTGCACCTGAAGATGCCTCATTAGGCGAAAATGTTCGAGCAAAAACAAAAATAATAAAGTAAATTAAAACCATGCTTTACCATTTGAATTTTTAAAAATTTATAGAAATGGACTTTCACTGTGTTAACAGATCAACACTAAAAAATACAAAAATCAAGTTTTTGTCTTGAAGTCTTGTTTCTGAAATTTAAAGATTATGATTAACGTATTAATTTTGTCTTTCAAAAGTATTGACGTTCATATTATGTGTTGTTGTCGAGCTGTTAATATTCGTGAATTCGGGCATACATATGTAAGTTCCTTTTAAAGTGACCATTCTATCCAAAATTGTTTTTATTGAGACGTTGCAGATAATAATTAGTACTTCTGTCGAATGTGTTAATTTTTACGAATGTCGCCTTTAGGAGAAACTGGTCTTGTTAAATCTTAACCAATCATGGCAATACAATATATATTATCTTATTGGTATGTTGTTATGAAAATTACATAACAATTCTGATAGATATAAGGATTGTGTTGCATCTCCTTTCTGAGTGCACTTGGTATCAGGAATCAATATTGGTCAATGAGCCTTTTCGCAGGTTTATGGTGAGTGCATTTTGCAGAAACCGACAACCACCTGTGGTTCGATAAAATGCCTGCAACAGTCACTCCAAGACACTTTTCAAGATAGATCTGTTCATCGAATCTTTTGGGGCCCCTTGGACTGAAATGACGCCTTTGGAATCAACTAACAATCAATCTTTTGTAATTAAACTTACGTATGAATCCCGTCCCTTGGCCTCCAGCACCTTGTCTTCCTGGGGTGGTGTGCACGTCGTCTCTTTGGAATGGATCGTTACCAGATGAACCGATCTGATTCAGGTCATCACGATCTGATACTGTTGCTTGATCCGTTGTCGTCTCGATGAGTTCCTCTTCAGTGAAGTTACCAACTGCTGTGTCTGCACGAATTCAAAAACATTTTTAAAATAACAGTACAAATTATTAAAAAATGATAATAAACTTTGTTAAGTTCTACTTATTGATAAAGTAGAACTTAACAAAGTTTGTTATCATTTTTTAATAATTAAAATGGAGTTCTACAATGTTTCCGCTAAAACTTTTCAAAAACAGTACAAATATTTAAAAAAACTAAAAAAAAGTAGTGATATAACAAAGTTTGGCTTATCTACTATTTGATTAAAATATGATTTACAATAAAATTGTCTTAGGAATCACAAGAATGGGATTACAAAGTGAGCGTAAAAGAAGAAAATACATGAAAAGGTGATGGATATGATTAAACTGAAAGAGCTATGTAAGGATAGGAAGAAATGGAGGCAGCTCTGCAAAGGCTCTGGCCACTCCTAGTAGAATAGTGACAGAGTTACAGTTACAGGACGATCTCTCACCGAACCGTGCATGGTTCTGAAAGTCTTGCTTTCAAATGCCTCGATCCTATTTGTCAAAACTCGTGTTTTGGAGTAGTTATTCATGACTGGCCTAAATTTAAGCTGTATATATTTTAAAAAGCTAGAGGACTTACTGCAGTCGAAGTTGACCTCGCTGATCATGATCCACCTGGCCGTGAAGTAGAGGTGCAGCTTGAGCCTCCTGCCCAGGCGGTTGTGCAGCTTGATAGTGACGTCACGGGCGTGCTCCATCACCAGGTCGGGCATGTAGGAGAAGTGCAGGGGGGAGCCGCGGTACTGGGAGCCCACCAGGCTGAAGAACACCTCTCCGTAGCTGGGCACCTGCAGGCACACACAGTATCTGTAGTAATCTAGAGAAGGGAGGGGAGAGCCACTCCTTACCAAAAAAATAATCGAAAAAGACGTTTCGTATTTAGTGGCACTGTCAAAAAAAATGTCAAAATGGCGGCCCATTTTTTAACCGTTGCATTGATAGCCATGCGACATCCAAAAAACAGAGATAGCGCTATTAGTAATGTCTGAAACTTGTCTATTCCAAATCACCTTCATTATTCCAGATATGCTACCCTTCCTAGAGGAAGGGTAGCATATCATTGACTATAAATAACAGCCCTTACCTGAACATCTTTAGAGAACATGTTGCTGGTGTGAAGGAGAAGGGCTGTGAAGTTCTTCACTTCGGAAAACTCAAAGATGATTTCCACGTATCTTCCGAGTGTGTCATTGCGCCAGCCAATCCATTCATATCCTGGGAAAAGAGAGAAGAAAAACGTTAACGACATTGCTGTTTACAAGTGAAACATGGACTACGAGTGAAAGAAAAATGAGTAAAGAATGTACGGTGGAAATGAGGCACTTGAAGAATATGATAGAATAAACTGTAACAGGGTTATTCACGACACATTTGATAATTGTTTTTTGTATGGAAAATTGACGTTGGGTGGCGGTTGAGCCATGGATTTTCTGTGTAAATAACACCGTAAGAGACAGGGAAAAGAATAAATGGGTAAAAAATAAATGCAGGTTCAAAGGAGAATAGAATATAATGTGATGAGAGGGTTTGGGCATGTGGAAAGAATGAATGATTAAAGACTCACAAAATGTGCATATAGAAAAAATTTGAAATAAATAGAAGAATAAGAAGCCGCCATTCTGCAATGGGGTGGCCAGATCCTCTGCAATCTATCTATTGTTTATTCCTATCCTTGCTAACCTCTTTAAATTCCTTCATGTCACCTTATTCATACATTTCTAATCTCTATAAAATTTCTTCGTACATCCAATTTTTTTAAAAAAGAGTTAAAATTAAAACAAATGAAAAATGATTTTTGTAAGAAATTAAAATCCAAATTAAAATTGTCTCTACCGAAAACATTCCTCTCAGCCACACTTTCTTCTTGCGCATAAACCTTTTTCTGTAAGTTAAATTAATTGACTTACTTCGACAATAAATCGCCGCCCAAAATTCGCAACCCGTCTGAATATTTTTCCCGGCGAAAAATAATAACCACTTGGCTTAAAAAATTAAATAAAAACTCTGGAACTTTTTCATAATTTACATAAATTTATCATCTCGCTCTGATTGATTTTTGTAGCCTTTTTAATTAATCTTCCCAGTGAATTTACTTTTTAAAAATCCCTGCAAATATTACATTTTCAGATTATTTTATATTTACAAATTCTTCGGCTTAATTTTTGACCAATAAATTAGTTGCACTGACTTAATGAAATTAAAATACAGTTTAACACGTCTCTATGCTCGTCGTTTATACTCAATCAAGTCCCTGTAAATTCCAAAATAAAAGCAGGACCTTAAATAAGCATAGATAAAATTGGCAACTTTTACTGTTTTTCCCTGAAACATTTTCAAAGTTTGCCATGTTTAACAGTAAGGGTGGAAAGGTCTTACGAATCTGACAAATATTTTTTCCTGTTGCTTTCTAATCTAATCTAAGTTGCAAAGATATGTAACATTAAAGATTCACATTACATGCATTTTCACAGCCAGACATGTACAAGTTCGCGCTTGCACATGCCTCATGTGAACCTACAACATAAAAACCAAATTTCAAATGGACATACACCCTACAACTCTTGCCGTCCTTCCCTGAAACAGTGGTGACATTGGCAAAGTGAACCATTTTTACAGCATGGGTGGTCAGCCGCATACCAACTTATAAGTCAAGGAACATATACGACAAATTGTATGCTTTTATCTGTCTATTATCTAAAATCAGTTGCAAAGTTGTAAAAAAAAATTGGCATTTCAGGCTCATATTTAACGCATGCCCACAATTAACGTTGAACTCTTTCCCTGAAACAAAGGTGGCATTGGAAAAATTAAAGTATGTTTGTAAAGCATGAGGGGTCAGCGTCATGCCAACTTGTTAGGAATGTATCTATAATCTAATTTGCTAGGATATATTCATTCAAAGCTCTCAGATGTATGCCCACAAACAAACACGTGTAGTTCGAGCTTACAATTAATGCTGAATGTGTACTTACAAATAAAATCCAAACTCAAATGAACATAAGCCCCGCAACATTTGCCGACCTTCCCTGAAACAGGGGTGACATTGGCAAAGTGAACCTGATAATGAAAATGATGCTGATAAAAAAGACGTCGCTATGCTTTTCCAGTGTAAGAAAAAAGAAAGAAGAACGATGTGTATTTCAAAATTCAAAACCACTATATCTCTCACAATAAACCCTTCTTATCGCCTTCATAACAAAAATAAGGGGCAAGGATTTTATAGTTCCCAAAAGGAACACAAGGGCCATTGAATAAAATTCTAGGGGCCCTAAAATCACCGTTAACACTACTTTTCCATCCCTTTTTTTTGGTATTTTGCATAACAAGTGATCCTTATTGTGTTTATTTGAAGGGCAGACAACGGAAAAATATATTACAAAGACGGCGTTTATTTTCGTTCGCATTGTAAGACCTCACCTTATTCGGACATCTTTTTCTTTTGCGTGGATCATAATTACGAGAGAATGAGACAGCGGTTTATCAAATCTTTAATTTTTTCATGTCGATGAATACAGTGAAAAGATGATCGCATTTTATAAAATCATCAAACTTTGGATTGTTTAAATGAAGTTGATAATAATATAATTATGTTAGCAACATTTATAGCTTTTAATGACTTTTTTGATCATTTTTTGGAATGAAAAAACGGAAGTTAATGAAAGGGTGGAAAGTTAAAAAAACTTTTGACAACAACGGCTAGAATTGTGAAGGAAATGTTAATTTTAGGTTAGTATTTTCAAACTACAAATGTAAACTGCCGACGTGCATCAAATATGAATCGTACATACTTGTATTAAACTAAGATAAAAAAATAATATGTAAGTTTTAGGGAATGAAAAAAAATATACAAACACATTTTTAATGTCTATTTCGCAAACGCTCTTGAATATTATATATTCGCTGCAAGAATCTGAACAAAAATATTCCTCCCAGCACTGGTAACTTAACCCCGAGTATAAAATAAAACATTGCGTGAAACTCTCCTCGAACGCGTAAATCGAAAATATATATGAAAGCTCTATCACTCACAATGTGTGCTGTTAGATATTTGATACACAGTTTTGATTTACTGAGTGTGACAATGAACAATGATACGTTCTTATAATGCCACACTCAGGAGATTTCTTCATCACATATAAGAATAAATTTTCAGTTTACTTTACATGCAAAACTTGCCACTGACAGATGAACGACACAATATGTAACACAACAACCACATTAAATGTTTAACTTTATTTGTTTTACCATTCCTTGACTTATAGGTTGGTGTGAGGCTGACCACTCATACTGTAAAAAATGGTTTACTTTGCCAATGTCACCCCTGCTTCAGGGAAGGTCGGCAAGAGTTGCAGGGCTGATGCTCATTTGAGTTTGGATTTTTAAATTGTAGGTCCACATGCGGCATGCGTGAGCGCGAACTTGTACATGTGTGGTTGTCAGAATGCATGTAATGTGAATCTCTAATGTAACATATCTTTGCAACTTAGATTAGATCTCATTGCAGTATGGTCCTAGACCATACCGGAGAACAAACCCGATTCTGATGGTCAATCGATGTTAATATACTCGTCAAAACAATGTTAATACACTCGTCAAAATCGTCTTCATCGTAAAAATTCATTTTTTATGTAAATTCACAATCAAACAAAAAATGTGATAACAATTAAATACGAAGGAATATTTTGACAGCGCTTAAGCGTTGGTTAATATACCTGTCGACCTTACTAACCTAAGCGCTAGTATTTGGAGAGCTATAGCGCTGCTTTTACCCTAAGTATTGTTCTTGAAATGAATTTCACCAATCTAAGCGCTAGTTTGCCCTTAAGTTAGTGCTTGTTTTGATCGTGACTACGGGGGTTAAACGTTCAGATGTCAATGAAGAATACCGGCATTATACAATTTGGATTTTGTTAGAATACTCGTAAGCGTTGGCGCATTTCTAATTCTCAGAGGATTGCTTTCTTAGTCCGTATAGTTCTTATACAAAGACTGTTATTGGAGTTTGTGTGAATATTTTGTACTCGGGGCGCTTGTGTGCATTGTTATTTTTGCGGTATACGATATCCTTGTTTGATTTGAATGCAAGGCGCGCCAGTAAACAATGCAACGTTTTCAATTTGAGTAACTCCGAATGCGACCTGCTTTGTGAAGGCAAGATAAAAACCAACGAGAAATAAAACCCATCCGTAGATGATATAATATGTATATTTGCTTTAATGCCTTGTATAAGAGACGGAAAATAAATATATTTTTTTTGTGCAATTTATGATGGTTTAATTTATTTTTTACTTATTTAATTTTTTGAACATACAAATATTATTAAAAAAAAATTTTTTTTTTCTAAAACGTAGTTTTATTTCTTGACTTATAGGTTGGTATGAGGCTGACCACCCATACTGTAAAAAATGGTTCACTTTGCCAATGTCACCCCTGTTTCAGGGAATGTCGGCAGGAGTTGCAGGGCTTATGTTCATTTGAGTTTGGATTTTATTTGTAAGTACACAATCAGCATTTGTAAGCGCGAACTACACGTGTTTGTTTGTGGGCATACATCTGAGAGCTTTAAATGAATATATGCTTGCAACTTAGATTATAGATAGATTATAGATTATAGATGACTTAATTGGTGAGCGCTGTTTTTGTGTGAAACATACCTCAAGCGCAAATTTGCAAGCTAGACCCAGCTGCTGTTAAGGCTGGATGGACTGTTGGTGAGCGGTATTTGGTAAAGTTATTTGAATTTTCATCTCGGCAAAGAGCATATAATTTGAAAGTATAAATTACATATTTTTTAGCTAAGCCGGGATTCGAGCCCACAACATTCCAGGCGTTAGGAGGCTACGGACCGATCTATACATTCATACATTTTTTAGGAACCGGAACGGTGTCAACAGCTTTTTTGTTAATATTTATATTATGAGTAACTCCTTCGAGCTGGTTGTAATTTTACAATTTATTTAAGCGCGAAGAAAAATTTGAGGTGATGTTGATGGTTAACGCTTTATCTTTTTGATTTTCAATTCAATTTTTCATTTTATTAATTTTAATATGACTGATATTTTAAGTGCATTTTTTTATTTGTGTTCACAAATCATGTTTGAAAATATGGAGGTGCATAAATCTGTTGAAACTTTGGCCTCTCCTAGTCGAATTGTAATAGAGAAACAAAAATGCCTGATAAAAAAAACAAACTGTTTTCAGTTAGCCAATAAACAAGTTTATATCGGATGGCCAAACGGGCACAATTTCAGATGGCCAATTGTGTGGTAGTTGGCCGGCTGAGCGCCGCTATGTGAGCACACAACAACACACAGGACAATGGCCATTGGCCACTCTCTCTGTGAATTAGCGTGTTCCACTCCACCGCAAATAGACCATAAACAGACGTGGCGGGCTACAGGGAAAATATGATACCGACTCTAGCTCAGCCGCGGCTAAATACTGGATCACAGTGATGCTCAACGCCTGCTCACCACCGTAAAAAAAAAATATACATGCACCAATTTTAATGATGATGATGATGATGATGATTTGTATAGCGCCGTTTCGTGACTGCTGTCACTGCAAGGGCGCTTTCAGGCTTGACGAGGCGGTGAAGAAATGGGACTGCGGAAAATAATGACTGCTTAATCTAATCTAATCTAAGTTGCAAATATATGTAACATTAAAGATTCACATTATATGCATTTTCACAGACAGACACGTATAAGTTCGTGGTTAAACATGCCGCATGTGGACTTTCAATATAAAAACCCGAATCTCAAATGAACAAGCACCCTGCAACTCCTGTCGACCTTCACTGAAACAGGGGTGACTTTGGCAAAGTGAACCATTTTCTACAGCATGGGTGGTCGGCCGCATACCTAGAGGCTTGGATTTTATTTGTAAGTACACATTCAGCATTTGTAAGAGCGAACTACACGTGTTTGTTTGTGGGCATGTATTTGATATGAGCTTTAAATTTTAATATATCTTTGCAATTTATGTAGATTATAGATTATTATTAGTATACAGAAGATATTCTTGGCGAATGACGCGCTATCCATTTTGTTATAAGTACCTAAAGCATATCTTTAAAAAATATATAATTGTAGATACAACCATTCTTCTTCTTCTTCTTTTTGTGCCACTTCTATCGAAGATCGGCGATCATCACGGCTATTTTGACTTTAGATGCTGCAGCTCGAAACAGGGACTTGGTACTACTGCCGAACCACTGTCGCAGGTTTTTCAGCCACGATGTCCTTCGGCGTCCCTGAGATCTTCTCCCCTCAACCTTATTACCCTGAATGATAAGATGAAGGAGACGGTACTTCTCATTTCTCATTATGTGACCGAAGTACATATTTAATGGTAGGCAGGAGCTCCTTTGTAGTGCGCATTCGTTGAAGGACTTTTCCATTGGTGACTACATCACGCCAAGAGATCCGAAACATCATTAGCATACATATACAACCATTAGCGTTCATTAATACTCGACGAGAGCCAAAATTATAAAAAAAAATGTTGAGCACAAATGCCGTGTAGTCGCGGCTTTATCGCCTATACGGGGGCACCATCAATGTAATGCACTGCACACACTCTGTTCTCCACTTACCGCACTACCAACATGCATTTCTCAATTTGTACTGCATGTGCAGCTTGAGAACAGAGCACAAATTACGGTGAATGCGAAGCTAAAAACGGGAAAAATGTACTATAACATTTTTCCTTGTTTCGTCTAAGCTTGAATATATGAAGGTACATACCTAATCCCTTCTTTCTCGGTGGGTGGAAGTACTTTTTTCAGTAATACGGAAACAACTAAAATATTTTTGTCTTCTTGATTATCCATGGGTAATTTTTTGTAATAAATATGTTTTTTTGAAACACCTATTAATATTTGTTATTTATAATGAAAACGCTCTATAGTGCCAGTTTGAAATAAAAATACTGATCAAATACTGAACTAATCAAATAATTCATTATCTGGCAACTCATAAAAACAGGTTATTTCGAAATGTGTGTCTCCACTTCAACGGCAGGGGTTGACCTGTATAAATAAATAGGTTCCACTTGTCCCATGCGAAACCATTTGGGGATAGCGTGGCAAGAAGTTTCATTACATGTGTAGCTTGGTTGCGTTTGCGTTGCGAGTACAAAATGCATATTAATTAAATCAAGTACAAATAACATTTAGGTAGCATTCAATCTCTTTTTTTATGGAATAATCATTTTTATTTTGATTTTTGTATTAAAAGATTATAAAGAAAGAAAAAACAAAGATTGTTTATTATTAACATCATAATTCTGTACCTTAGAGCATAAACAACGGTAGTCACATTTAGTAAAATGTGCAGGAGACGAGTTTTAGTGAAAATATGCACTTTTTTAAACCATCATAACTTCTGAACTAGACGAGATATTTTTGATCTGTAGAAACTGTTTATCTTCTTTTATTGATATTTATTTAATGTGAAGTAATGTGAACAACGTATGTGGAACTTCCGTGGCTTATGCTCGCACTTTTATGTGCATCCCATATTTATTACACTTGATATCTCAGTAACTATGAGTCCGAGGACTCTAATATTTTTACCACTTATAGAACAGCTAATTAGAATGATTTCTTCATCATTTACTTAAAAACGCAAAAAAGTGGACTTCCGTTGTTCATGCTCTAAGGTACAGAATTATGTTTGTAACGTATACTTCAATAAAATTATTAAAACAAGATAGCAACCAAAACCGCGCAACTTTATCATTTCGTTAATCCGCGGCATAATAAAATAACAACATAATTAACGTAACATCATACCATCACAATATTACATTTACAACTCGAGCGCAATTTTGATTTTAATTGAGTTTGTTAATTAATTAATATTTAAATAATGCGATCTCATCAACAATGTGACTTCAAAAATAAACTAACAAATTGTGATGCTTTCAAAATTACATTTTGCCTACGGTAATTCCCATCCATTGTTTTGTCAAATTTTATCATTATATGAAAATAAGCGTCGAGCGAAAGGCTTTTTATGTTTATTTCAATACACAAAGGGTGTTTGCCCGTAATCGAATATTTATTAGTAACCCTCAAACGCCAAAGCCAAAAAAAACGGTTTATTTTATGAAAAAAATATATATATATTGTTGCGAACTTCGAGTACATGCGCTCGTACACACATAGGTACATTGACTACACACATCAATGCACGTAGTGTGGAATCATCTAGCAGTCCCAGGTAGTGCGCGTAAATATTCTGGTGATGGAATAGTCCAGAAATTGGGAGAAAGATCTCCCCGTTTGACTATATGAGGGGGCAAAATGGTAGGACAGCCAAGCAGTCGCAATAAAGCACTTTGCCAAAATATAACACATATAGCCAGTGACTCTCAAGTGTGAAGTAAATTGTGAAAAATAAATTCAGATGGGATAGAAAAACCAATTCAAAAGTTTTTGGTGAAACGCAATGGAAAGCCATTATTAAAAATGTTATTATTGTTAAAAAAAAACAACGAGAATTAATTTGTTTTATTTCATTTTTTTGTTAATTTTAGTCATAATTTGTTACCTGAAGATGATGGTTCTCCTCCAAAAACGTTTGAAATGACTCCAACAATAAAAGTGGAGTAAAACAAAGAAAAAAAACTGGTGAAGTGAACCTTTCACAAGGCATTTCCTACTTCTTAATCTAAGTGACAAAGCTTTATTATGTACATATAAGATTGACATAACATGCGTTCCCAAAAACAGACACGTAAAAGTTTGCGCTTACAAATGCTGGATTTGGACCTTAAGTACTTACCTTACCTTATGATTTTGGTGATTTTTTCTTATGAAGTAATAAGCGAAAGCGATCTTGAAAGGTGCATGTTTGCGTGCGTATAGAGTTTTGTAGAAAAACAATGAAGCGACACAGACTTCTTGACATTGCAGGCCGGAAAATGTGTAAGTAGGTACGTAAATATTTGTAAATATTCTATACTCATTAATTCTATTCTTTAAAACCACCGCCAGTGTTAATTTAAAGATAATACCATCTGGTAGAAATCTAGGATTTTAAAGCACCCTGTACAGTATAAGTACATGTAATCTATACTTTAAGTTACAAACATATTTTTAAATTTAAAGCTTACACATGCTGCATGTGCACTAACAAAAAATCTCATATGAACATAGGCCTCGCAACTGAAAGACCCTAAAACCTGGGTGGCATTGACAACACGCTGCCTTAGTTCTTGTTTATCGTATACGCCATTGAGAAAATTTTACATGAGCAATGTTTGCATGTGTACTGGACCAATGTGTCGTATGAAAACAAGAAATTTATTTAAAAAATATTTAAAAGAACTCTCACATTATCGAGTTTTACGGTTTTTCTTAGCTCAGATTGTGTAGAATTTGATTCATAAGACAACTGCATGAAAAAGTCATATTTGACAAGATTGGCGTATACAGTAAACAAGAACTGGGGGAGCGAACAGTGAACCAATGCTTTGGTGGTCAGGCTAATATAAATCAAGAAGTCAAAGAGCAACCTTTAGAAATAAAACAAATACTTTGTCTATGGTTACACAATGAAAAATGTAGTAACATATAAAATATGCAAGTACCTGCCGTTAACACTTGGGGTCAGAATTTGACCCTAGTGTGTTATATACTTTGTTTCATATTGCAGTGCGCTTTGAGGGTTAAATACCCACATTGCAATTTTCATTCACCGCTAAATTGTACGAATAAAAATATTGTGCACCGTTATTCGTTAATGAAACGGCGGTCATGTAATGCGAGCGATTATAGCACACAAATATTTAATAAACCAATACTTAAATGATCACCAACGCATCCGTTTAGTATTGGTTTCATTACTCCATACAATCAAATACAATCGAAGCTTTACAATGCAATTGTGAGAAAAATATTTTTTTGTAAATCGTAAATCCGACCGCTCCGTAATCTAGTGGTTAAATTTTAGACTTCTAATTGAAAAGTTCTGAGTTCAACTCCCAGAGGAGCACACAAAAATATTTATATTTTCAAAAAAATTCTTTGCTGGGTAGAAAAATAAAATTGCAGGTATGTAAATTAAGGTATTGAATTAATGAATTCGGTAAATCTATATTTTATTTAGATCGATGGGTAAATCTATTCAAAATGTAGGGTAGCGTTAATAATACACATTTTTTTTATTTTCAAACTAAGGCCACCAACATTACAGATCAACACCTATTTTTTTTTCGATCTCTGAAGTCTTCAAACAATTTATTGTTTCATCGGCGGGAACAATATTGCTTTTGAAATTAGACAATAAACCATATTAAATGTTTCACTTTATTTCACCATCAGAATAAATAATAAAACACAACATATAAAATTTACTTTTCATAAACAGAGTTCATATGTTTGTGGCTCTGAAGGCAGGGAAGTAATCCTTCATTTTTGCAAGGTCAATCCTCTTCTGTTTTCATATTTAAATTAATTTCATATTCAAACATTCCTATATTCTTTACTCTCCCACATACTTATTAAATCCTTTCGTTACAAGACTTTATCACAGACAAGCAAAACACATAATTACATATTCATAACAATAAACGGTGCTATTCTTCGACATTTTAGAAGTCCTTTGAGCCCACGCTTCGACAAACTAATGATGCTTGGGCTGAAACTCTCATCACCACGGTTATTCTTACCTACCGAATATCGGTAATACTTGTATGAAGACCTGTAAATCTAAGATGACCGCAAGTGAACAGCTGATTAGTCTTCATACAAATATTACCAAAATTCGGTAGATAAGAATAACCGTGGTGATGAGACTTCCAGCCCAGGCATCATTAGCTTGTCAAAGCGTGGGCTCAACGGACGACCAAAATGTCTAAGAATAGCATTAAAACACGCGTAACAGCGCTGCGTGATGTGTTGTACGAATAGTGCGGACTGTATTTTTATTTATGGCCGGATTATCGAGCTAGTCCTCTGGTAAGCTGTTCCTATTGACCGCAGATAGCCAGCATCTTCTAAGTCTGGTTTATTTCTGCACGATGAGGATATAATCCCTCAAGACCAGTCCCCCAAGCTCGGAATAATCGTCCCTGCTAGGATTCGTGTGACAGGTGTCGCCCATCCAGACCTAATCCCACTGATAGCAATATGACATCCTATTAAATTTATACGACGCTATTCCTCAAGGCATTTCCTTTTAAGCTCTTACGGGACCAACATTGATTTTTTTTATCATATTGTATGTACATACATAGAATTAAAATGAAAGGAAAAGTAGGATAAGAAGTTTATTAGGATGGTGTGATATATTTTCCTCTTAGGGCTTGTTTCATGTGGAGAGAAAGACTGACAATCATAGTTTAAATCTGAAAAATGAATGGAAAGACTAAGAAAGGTAAGGAGCGACGAAATTTCTGAAATAGCCAATGATTGGATATTTGACGTGAAATCGTCTGAGTGGCAAAAATATTATTAGCTTTTAAAACTTATTGATTTCTACTAAATTTAATTGAACCAGAAATTCTAAGGAAACACTGTTTTGTTTTCACTCGATTATTAATTTTAATTAAATAAATCTATACGAGCTTTTTTGATCCCTCAATCATCTTCAGGTACAATAGAATTCAAAAATATTATTTGGGTATAAAAAGTCGAAATGTCTAAAAAATATAAATAAAGTCTAAAAAAAGTTTCTTTTTAAACCTAAATGGCATTTTTTAAAATATTATTGTGCCTGAAAGATAATCGAGAGATCGAAAACGTTCGGATATATTAATTAAATGTAAAATTGATAATGGAGTAACAATAAAACTGTGTTGCATTAGAATTTTTGGTTTTATAGAATTTAGTAGAAATCAATTTATATGTGTGTTGATAGAGTTAATACACAAATTATAGGGAATATATTTAAAATTTAAATGAAATGCATACTCCACAACGTGTAAGCTTGCTCTTAAAAATGCAGCACTTGCAATTCAAAATCTAAACCTTAAAAATGAGCATAACTCCTTCAACTTTGGCCGACCTTCCCTAAAACATTGACAAAGTGATCTCACACCCATATATCATGGTTATTAGTCAACGACGTTACCATGTTGAAAGCACCGGTTCCCATAGATCACCGAAGTTAAGCAACATTGGGCGCGGACAGTACTTGGATGGGTGACCGCTCAGGTACACCGCGTGTCGTTGGCATCTTGGACCGGTCCGTAGTTCGTAGTGGCAACACTTCGGACTCGTAAATGGAAGGCTGTGGATTCGGATCCCGGCGGGGCACAAAATATACCATTTATATTTCGAATGTGCTCTTCGCTGAGTTGAAAAATTCATAAACCTTTACCAAAGACCGGCCACTGAAAGGTCCATCCAACCTTACAACAACTGGGTCTTGCTTGAGAATTGGCGCTTTCTACAGCAACGACCAAGCTCGCAGAGGGCTCTTGAGGTGTGATACACACAAAAACCGCGCTCACCAAATAAATCATCCTAATATTAATATTTTTATTAGAAAAAAGACAAAAAAAACTCGGCAGAACTCAACCCACTTCAAAAAACTTGATTTATAAAGCGGGTTAAGAAAAAATATGAAAAATACAATGCATTTATTTATAAAAATTTGATGTCACATAATACAATAGTTCTTCATCAATAGTCACATGGAAGCTATTTTTTCTTTCGATTGGTACGAGCCGATACTAACATTTCGTATACCTTGTACCTGCATGCACATGTGTCTCGAGTAAGTGAGGAATATTCCCATCACACACGTCGTTCTACGGCAAAAATGTGAAACCGGCACGCCATGGCAAAATAAATTTCAGCCCCATTTTTGTTCGTTGTGTGTCAAAACGCTGCTCTGAATGATGCCTTGTTAAAGTTCACTGTGAAACAAGCGTATTAGATGACACGGACTGAGCATTGCATATCAATTTGTACAAGAAATCTTTAGATCTATAATCTAGGTTGCAAGGATATATTCATTCAAAGCTCTCAGATGTATGCCCACAAACAAACACGTGTAGTTCGCGCTTACAAATACTGATTGTGTACTTACAAATAAAATCCAAACCTCAAATGAACATAAGCCCTGCAACTCTTGCCGACATTCCCTGAAACAGGGGTGACATTGGCAAAGTGAACCATTTTTTACAGTATGGGTGGTCAGCCTCATACCAACCTATAAGTCAAGGAATACGAGTAATAAATAACATTTAAAAAGAAATCTATACAAAAAAGTCAAAAATTTCTTATGCAAAAAATTTAGCAAACTAATAAACCAACATTACAAATCAGCATTGCAGATTAGCCGCCACTTCTTCCTGTCCTTGCATACTTCTTTCATTTCATCCAGAGTCATAACCTTTTTAATACAAGCTCTCCTTTTATTATGACTCTGGATATCCCATTCACTGTTAGATGCTGTTTTAAAAAGCGTGTGAATAAAAACGCAGCTAAGATACACATTAGTGTAACTTCTTATCGCGTTATCCCATTAGATAACTCGGCCTGAGCATTGCATACGAATTTGTGCAAACATCTTTTGATGCAAAATAAAACTATTTTTTTTTAAACGTAGTTTAATTTTCACAATACTATTTTATATCTCGAGCACTTTTGACGGTCGAAAGTACTCGAGATATAAAATAGTATTGTGAAAATTAAACTACGTTTAAGAAAAAATAATTTTATTTTAAATAAAATGAATTTTCACTGTGTGAATACACAAACCCTACAAAATCTTTTGATGCAGTCTTAAAAAGCGTGTGAAGATTCCGTGATGATACGCAACTAAGCTACACATATAGTGTGACTTCTTGTTGCGTTGTCTCTGAAGGAATTCATTCCGGATGTGACGAGTGAAACCTATTTATTTTTAAAGGCGAGTAAAATATTCCTTGACTTATAGGTTGGTATGAAGCTGACCATTCATACAGTAAAAAATGGTTAACTTTACCAATATCACAGAAAAATTACATAGCATTTTAATCCTTTATTATACTACTCCAGACCGTCGTCATTCGCTTACATTTTCGATTTTCAAAATTAATGCCATCACAGCAGATGAAACACATTCCTGATCTATGGCAAATTATTTTTTGTATATATGCTGCAATGCTGCTAGCTTTCGCGTATGTGCTTACAACCCACTGAAAACTTCTTTCAATAAACCTGTTTGTTCATACTAAAAATGTATGGAAATAAATTGACATCTAGCGGCAAAACGTGAAAGTTTTTTTTATAATTTCTTTTATTTCATGCAAATTAAAAAAAAGAAATACACAAAATAAAAATGGATTTAATTCTGTAATCTAAGTTGCAAAGATATAAAACATTTGAGATTCATATTACATGCATTCTTACAAGCAGACATGTATAAGTTCACGCTTACATATGCTGCATGTGTACTTACAACATAACAACCCATTCCAAATAAACATAAGCCCTGCAACTCTTGCCAACCTTCCCTGCAACAAAGGTGAAATTTGCAAGTAAACCATTTTTGAAAGTATGGGTGGTCAGCCTCATACCAACCTATAAGTCAACGAAATTATTTTGTGTATTTCTTTACATAATCTAAGTTGCAAAGATACATACCATTTGAGATTCATATTAAATGCATTCCCACTCGCAGACAGGTAAAAGTTCGCGCTTACAAATGCCTCATGTGGACTTAAAAAACTAATCTCAAATGAACATAAGCCCTGCAACTCTTGCCGACTTTCCCTCAAACAGAGATAAAATTTGCATGGTGAACCATTGCTTACAGTATGGGTGGTCAGCCACATACTAACCTTTTAGTTAAGGAAATTATTTTGTTAAGTTCTATAATCTAAGCTGCAAAGATACATACCATTTGAAATTCATATTAAATGCATTCCCACAAGCAGACAGGTATAAGTTCGCGCTTACAAATGCCCCATTTGGACTTACAAGATAAAAACCTAATCTCAAATGAACATAAGCCCTGCAACTCTTGCCGACTTTTCCTCAAACAGAGATAAAATTTGTGTGGTGAACCATTGCTTACAGTATGGGTGGTCAGCCACATACTAACCTATAAGTCAAGGAAATTATTATGTTTAGTTCTATAATCTAAGTTGCAAAGATACATACCATTTGAGATTCATATTAAATGCATTCCCACAAGCAGACAGGTAAAAATTCGCGCTTACAAATGACCCATGTGGACTTACAACATATAAACCTAATCTCAAATGAACATAAGCCCTGCAACTCTTGCCAACCTTTCCTGAAACACAGCTGAAATCTGCAAAGTGAACCAATTTTTAAAGTATGGGTGGTCGATTTTCTTTTTCAAAGGCTGCATGTTTTTATTTTACATGTTTTCCGAATTTTAATGCGAGGAAACTATGCGCAATATACACATTCACCAAATGTTAAGGGGTTGGGCTGCGTAGCAGCCAGGGGCAACGCCCCTAGTTTTTTTTATCATATCGTTAAAATCACAACAGTTTTAAAATTAAAAATATATATAAAAGCATTTATTGGCATTCTCATTAATGTGGTTTAACGATGTTTTACGACTTTTTTATGTCACAAGCGCATTTAGGACAAAAAAAGGCCAAAATCTTTTCAGTTACACCAAAAGCATATAAGTACTTCGAAAACGCAGTTGTTTGCTTAAGCATAAATAACACAAAAATTATCGTAGAGCTATGTGAGTTAGCGCATTAGAAAGAGCGAAAATTTTAAAGTAGGAAAGCATTCATAACTCATTTTTGACCAAATTAACCGTCGATATGTTGATTATATTTGTAATGTGCATTGTCAATTATTTTATTTGAAATTTACAAGGAAAAAGTAAGAATACTCATGAACTTGAAAATGACATATAATTTAAAAGAGCTCTTTTAAGGAATCGTTTTCTAAAAATAAACATACCTATTTTCAATAAAATATAGGTACCCAACAAAAATTACGTTCATATATTTTCGCTGAACAAACGTTGCACTCGTAATGTGATATCGTGGACTGAAATAAAAGCGAGGCAAATGGCGATGAGGGATGTATAAGTTAGAGTTTATGAAACCTATTTTTATTTTTCGTGAACAGATTCATGCATAATGCTTTTTTCTGCTAGTCAGGTTTTTACCACTAGGTTTCAAAGCTTTTGTCGTATTTTATTTTGCATTTGCTTTAAAGTTATGTTCAAGCACAATGAATATTACTATGGCGAGAAGTTTAACGATATTTCATGAAATATTAACCTGTCCATGCCAAAAAAATAAATAAAAATGACTTGGTTTTTATTCACATAAGTTGTATTTGTTTAATGCACTTCCAGTTTCAGTAGAAACAGTACCTCTTATCTTCAAGTGAGCTTTCACAAATTTAGTGCCGAAAATCTAGAAGATACAAATAACTATCCCATATTCGTTGATCATTCTGAAATTGTTGGATTTTCCTAACCAATGTCACATTTTTTTACAAAGATTTGTATAAGCCTGCCAATTTATTTATTATGAAATAATTTGTTCGTTCTATTTTATTTTAATTTGTTAGCTTAAACGCCATCAATATTTTTCATTTACTTCAAAGTTCATGTATTTTATTATATGTATGTATTAGCTTTAAGGACATCGATCTTTTTCATTTACTTTCACGTTCATCTATTTTATTTTATTTATAATCTTCAACGACATGAATCTTTTTTACTTACTTCTAAATTCATCTGTTTTCGTTCGATTGCTGTTAGCATCATGAAATGCACTTCCACCGCTTGCAAAAATATAGTTTTGTATTTGCATCTATGAATTATTCTAGCATATTCATACAGGTTTAAACCTGTTGGCGTAAAATAGTTAATCAGAAAATTTAAACTGTTAGCACACCTCTCCAACTCAGATTATCCGGAGATACCTGAATATGAATAAGAGAAGAGTATGTATGAAGAAAGTGATGAATGCTGAAGAGACGAAAGAGGTATGCAAGGACAGAAAAAAGTTGGGCCGCATCTGCGGAGGTACCGGCCACCTCTAGAGGAACGGCGTTAAGAAACTGTAACAGTAACAGCCTGCTCGTGCAAAATAACTAAACAAAAAAATTCTAACGTTAACACATCTCTGCAACTCAGATTACACGTCATTAAAAATAGACAATAATAGAATGGCTAATGCCGAGTTTCGTCCCATGTCCGAGCCGTTAAACACATCCAGCACACGTGCATATAGGCTAAAAGTATTCACGATTACTAGGGTCCTAACTCTACGTATCGCTCTGCGATATATTATTCACGGCCCAGTACGGCGCACGCCTCTACCTGAAGCGCGTTTTTGCCTTCATTAATACTTTAATCTTCCCTTCATGGACCGGGTTTATGAATAAACATCCTCCTCTCGCGGCGGCCATTTTCCTCCGCGTGCTTTGTTCAATTTTATGAATCATATGTTACGCCTCCACTTAGCACATATTTGATTCCCCGCTGTGTTTTTGACTTGCACACTCGCGCCAGGGATGTTTAGGTTATCCCAGTATCCGAAACCGAAACTAACGAATATCCGAAATATATTTTTTATTTTTTTAAATTAAATTTGTGAACAGGAATGCAATTTAGCAACCTATTCTGCCTGGCAGAAACAGGTATTATATTAATATCATCGTTTATAAAAAAACACAGAGTTTTATTTTCACAAATTGAGTATTTAATTCCACCTCAAGTACTTTCGACTTATTCACGTCATTATCAAGATTTGTGAAATTGTGAATTTGTGAAAATAAAACTCTGTGTTTTTTTTATAAATTTTTATAATTTCTTATAAAAATGAATTTTCACTGTGTGAATACACAAACTTTAAAAAGTTTAATATCATCGATGAATAATTTATTCTTGTATATTTTAATGAACTAGGGGCGTTGCCCCTGGCTGCTACGCAGCCCAACCCCTTAACATTTGTTTTATGTTTATATTGCACATAGTTTCCTCGTGTTAAACTTCGTAGTATTAAAAAACATGTTAAATAAAAACACGCAGTTTTTGTAAAAGAACATTTACTTAGATTTGTTAGGCTTTGATAAAATAAATTTATGAAAATCCGCCATTACAAAAAAATACTGTGAATATCCCGCACTGTAAACGGTTATACCTAAATATAATAAATACATCGATAGTGTATGCAAATATTAAAATTTTTGACCTATAGGTTGTTATGAGCCTGACCACCCATACTGTTACAAAAATGGTTCACTATGGCAACGTCACCCCTGTTTCAGGGAAGATCGGCAAGAGTTGCAGGGCTAATGTTCATTTGAGTTGGGTTTTTATGTTGTAAGTCCACATGCAGCATGTGTAAGCGTGAACTTTTACGAGTCTGCTAGTGTACTTGTGTTATGTCACTGTGCTTTTTGGTTAAAGTGTTGTTTTGTCACTGTGCTGTTTTGACACTGCTGATTTGTCACTGTGCTGTTTTGTCACTGTTTTGTTTTGACACCGTGCTTTTTTGTCACTGTGCTGTTTAGTGACCCTGTTGTTATGTCACTGTGCTGTTTTGTCACTGTGCTGTTTTGTCACTGTGCTGTTTTGTTACCGTGTTGTTTTGTCACCGTGTTGTTTTGTCACTGTGCTGTTCTTTCACTGTGCTTTTTTGTCACCGTGTTGTTTTGTCACTATGCTGTTTTGTCACTGTGCTGTTATGTCACTGTGCTGTTTTGTCACCGTGTTTTTTTGTCAATGTGCCTTTTTGTCACTGTGCTGTTATATCACTGTGCTGTTTTGTCACCGTGCTGTTTTGTCACTGTGCTGTTATGTCACTGTGCTGTTTTGTCACCTTGCTTTTTTGTCAATGCGCCGTTTTGTCACTGTGCTGTGATATCCTTGTGCGGTTTTATCACCGTGCTGTTTTGTCACTGTGCTGTTATGTCACTGTTCTTTTTTGTCACCTTCCTGTTTTTTCACTATTTGTTTTGTCCCCGTGCTTTTTTGTCACTGTGCTGTTTTGTTACTTTGTTATGTGGTCATGTATCGTTTTGTCACTGTTATAAAACTATGTAATATAGCTTTGCAACTTAGATTACAGATTATAAAGAATAGGAATCAAAATAATTTCCTTGTCTTATAGGTTGATATGAGGCTGACCACCCATATTGTAAAAATGGTTCACTTTGCCAACGTCACCCCTGTTTGAGGGAAGATGGGCAAGAGTTGCAGAGCTTATGTTCATTAGAGATTGTGTTTTTATGTTGTAAGGACACATGCAGCATGTGTAAGCGCGAACTTATAAGTGTGTGCTTGAGGGAATGCATTTAACATGAATATCAAATGTACTATATTTTGCATCTTAGATTATAGATTTAGATTTTAGATAGGTTGGTATGCATTTAATATAAGACTTAAATGCTATATATCTTTGCAACTTAGATTATCTAGGTACATCCCTAAATCTCTCAAGTTGCTTTTACGTAGGTATTTGAAAATTTTGGCTAAAAACAGCAATTTTGTTGAAAATTTAAATTATTTATTATGAAAAATCGTTTTTTGTCATCTATATTTCTAAAAACCTTTCAATGATTTTTTTTATTTCTCCGTTATATTTTAAAAATGCTGTATATCTTTGCAACTTAGATTATTTAGGTACATCCCTAACTCTCAAATTGCTTATACGTAGGTATTTCAAAATATTGGGTAAAAAAAAGCAATTTTGTTGAAAATCTCCATTATTTATTATGTAAAATCGTCTTTTGCCATCTATATTTGTAAAAACCTTTCAAGGAAATTTGGTTTCCCCGTTATATTTTAAATTACTAATTGCTGGTCTAAATAAATACCTGTTTCTGGCCAAGAAATAAAGTTTGGTGAAATTCATTCCTCTTCAAAAAATTTACTTTAAAAAAAAAGGGGAAAAAAAAAAAAACTTTCGAAATACATTTTCTTACATTTCAATACAAAACAAAAACAGATTTAAAAAAATGTGGCGGCTTTTTAAAAAATACTTTTTTCAGAAATTATAATTACTTCTACTAAAAACTACTGTTTTACGAAAAAAAATTTTTTGTTGTTGTAAATATTGAAAGAAGTTATAGTGTATTTGAGTGTGTTTCTCAAACACATACATGAATGGTCCTGTTTTGCAGCATATATACAAAATTTTCTTTTCTATGTTCGCAAATGTATTTCATCTGCTGTGACGGCATTAGTTTTGAAAATCGAAACTCAAAGCGAGTGACGACGAAAGACGACGATGAAGGGTAATATAATAAAGGATTATTCATTAATAACTACCCGATGACATCTGTAGAACCAGGATCAAAGTTATGGCCAAATGACCTATGCGGAGATCGAATCAACGTTATTACATTCAGATCAGCTACTTGATTCCCTCGGCCATAACACCGAAAGTAGTAAAAAAATACGAATGTAATAATAGTATTAGGATGATTTATTTGGTGAGCGCTATTTTTGTGTGAATCGCACCTCACGAGCCTTTTCGTTTTCGTTATAGAAAGCGCCAATTCTCAAGCAAGACCCAGTTGCTGCAAGGCTGAAAAGACATTTGGTGACCAATCTTTGGAAGAGGTATATGTATGAATTTTGAATATTTAAATAGAATATTGTTTGTGCTCCTCCACAACCTTCCCTTTTTGAGCTCGAAGCGCTAGCCACTAGACTAAGGACTGGATATACTTAGCAATGTTACCGGTATTGTTATATTTAAGATTCATTAACTAAAAAAATGGTATTACTGGTGTGAGGATGACCAGTAAAAAAATGTTGCACTTTCTCCAATGCCGCCCCAGTTTCAGGGAAAGTCGGCAGGATTTGCAAGGTTTGCGTCAATGTGATGTTCGGTTTATTTTGTAAGTACACACGCAGCATATGTAAGCGCGTACATAAATGTGTTAATTATGAGCATGAATTTAATTTTAATTTCAATATTGAGTTATCTTTGCAACTTCGATTTTAGATTATATTATAGTCAATAGATCCATATCCGAGATTTCGTATCTCTAACATCCCTAGTACCTACCTACAAAGCACTTGTAGATAAATCCCGCTTTCTTTAATCCATGACTAATAATGTATTCATGCTAAAATTGCAATCGTATGAGAAATATTGTGTAGGTTTCGCTTCGGTTTTCAATTTTATGTTGGCGTACATATTTATTTTCTTTCTTTTTTTTCTTTTCTAGGAAAAAAAAAGAGGATTTCTAGGAAAAGCATGAAAATATAGGCACAAAGTAAAAAAATACATTTAAAACCAAAGAAACAATACGTATTTTTTCCCCATTGAAACCATGCAGTCTACTTTATTATCATTTTTGCCTACCAAATTACCTACCAAGGACACAGTTGAATTTTTGTCTATGGTGTTATGCTAGAAACTTGTATGTCAATGTTTGACAGCTGCTTCCTACTTCCTTCTCTCCCGAAACTTTGACCAACCACATGTATGTTGGCTTCCATCCATTCTAATTTTTTTAATCTTTTGCTTTGAATTTGTCAATATTTGGGATAATACTCTGCAGGTACTCTGGGTACTTTTATTGTTAAGAATTTAATATACCTACTAATGACACAGTTGTACTTTTGTCTATGGTGTTTTGCTAGAAACTTCATGTGAATGTTTGACAGCTGCTTCCTACTTCCTTCTCTCTCAAAACTTTGACAAACCACATGTATGGTGGCTCCCATCCATTCTAATTTCTTTAATATTGTGCTATTTGTGAGTTAATTTATTAAATAAACATTCTAAGCAATCTTCCGCGAGCTTTGCAGTTATTATTTTGAGTGATCCTCGAAAAACCAGTGCCTAACCAGACCAATGGCTAAATTCGGCCAATTATCGTGGCAGAATTTCAGTTGCAGTAAATTGGCTCGTTTATATTTTACACAAATCACCAGCATGCTGTTGACCCGTTTACGGTCCCACCTTGAGTTCTGTAGCGCCGCCTCGAGTGCAGATATTTATTGCTCAGCGTGTACGATAATTCGTAAGCGAAATTTTAATTAAATAAGTTGACGGTGAGCCGTAATGAAAACGAAACTGTCGGTTGATATAATACTTCCGACCGACGGAATCATGGAGGAAGTATTCAATGAAGTGGCTATGAATGTGATTTAGTTAGAAACGACATGATGCACCGTCTTTGACGCTATACATTGTTGATAGTGCTGTCTCGCTCACGGTATATGAAATGTTGTTGTCATTTTCTATGTAAGCAACGTGTCTACTCCGTCTTCAATCTATGTATGTACATATCACCATAGAAACCCATGAAATCACCATCTCAATCAAAATCTAAATCTAAACTGCAAAAAAAATATATATATATCATTTATGATTCATATTAAACACATTCTCACAAGCAGACATGTATAAGTTCACCACATGCCACATGTGGACCTACAATATCAAAACCCAATCTCAAATGCACATAAGCACTTTGCCAATGTCACCCCTGTTTCAGGGAAGGTCGGCAAGAGTTGCAGGGCTTATGTTCATTTGAGATTGGGTTTTTATATTGTAGGTCCACATGTGGCATGTGTTAGCGCAAAATTATAAATGTCTGCTTGTGGGAATGCGTTTAATATGATTCTCAAATGATGTATATCTTTTCAACTTATATTTAGATTTAGATACCTACATACTAGAACATCACTAGCTGTTCTAGAAATGGCCTTTTTTCAAGCAAAATATTTCAACAAATGAAAAATAAATTTAATAAACGTAATCATGTGAAACAGTTTTTTACTTGAAATATTACTCCACAGTTTAAAAATAAGTATTTCCTTTTGTTGGCACGTTTAAAAAATATCCAGTTTAGCATTTATAGGGATACACACCTGTTAATAGTTGGAAGGTTACCGATGACTGAATTTGGATTTTTGTATTATGAGTGGGTTGGCGCATTCCTAATTCTCAAACGATTGCTTTCTTAGCCCATCTGGTTCTTACATGTCGATGGGTTGATATAATATTCCGACCGACGGAATGAATAAATTAATGTCAACATTGTATGGGCACTCGGTGCGCAGAAAACAACCAAATCATACCATGCCAGCCAGTCACATCAACATTTAATGTCTCCATGTATAAATTGGGCTGTTATTTCAACTGCATGATATGTGATATCTTTAATTGTTAATAATGTAAATAGACTGATTTATTTACGCTTGTTTGTATGTACAATACTGTTTTCTCACTTTAAGAGAAATAGACCGGTCCGCAGTTCAGTGGTAACACTTCAGACTCTGAATGGGAAGGTTGTGGGTTCGATTCCCGGCGGAGCACAAAAAATATACCATTTATATTTTCAAATTTGCTCTTCGCTGGGTTGAAGAATTCATAAACCTTTACCAATGACCGGTCACCAAAGGTTCATCCAGCCTTACAGCAACTGGGTCTTGCTTGAGAATTGGCGCTTTGTAGCGACGACGATCAAGCTCGTAAAAAAGGTCGATAGCTCAATTGGCAGAATGCTTGCATTCCATGCCGAGAGCAAGGGTTCGATCTCAAGGCTTACTCAGCCTTCACAAGAAATGAGAACCAGCCCCCCGGGAGCTGGGAAACCCCCACTTGAACTGACAGTGTTTGGTGTGAGGCTGGCCCCTTACCTGTAAAAATAAATAGGTCCCGAATCGCCACATCCAGAGCAAGAAGTTACACTGGATGGACTTTTGGTGACCGGTCATTGGTAAAGTTTGTATGAATTTTTGAACTCAGCGAAGAGCAAATTTGAAAATATAAATGGTATATTTTTTGTGATTCGCCGGGAATCGAACCCACAACCTTCCCATTCAGAGTCCGCAGTGTTACCACTGAGCTACGGACCGGTCGTAATGCGTATTTAGTAAACTAGTTTATAAACCTGTCTTTGATTTTTTTTGTTACAGTTAAAATTGAACAGTTTCATTCGATTCAATTCATTAATTTCCCTCATCAATAAAATGCATTCTACACATAAAAAACGTTCATTCAAAATATGAATTTTTCTCTTTAAATAAGTTATCATTTTGGTGTTTGCAATTCAACGGTATTATAATATTGAAAAAGCGCCCCAATTAGACTTGTTAGTGCACCCTTTCATTGGCTATTCCAAACATGGACTTTTTTTATTTACAAAATGGAGACGCTTTGTAGCAACGACGCGTAAACGCCATTTAGCGAAAGAGTTTTTTTAAAGTAGACTTAATATAATATTAGGATGATTTATTTGGTGAGCGCTGTTTTTGTGTGTATCACACCTCAAGAGCCCTCTGCGAGCTTGGTCGTTGCTGTAGAAAGCGCCAATTCTCAAGCAAGACCCAGTTTTTGTAAGGTTGGATGGACTCTTTAGTGACCGGTCTTTGGTAAAGGTTTATGATTTTTTCAACCAAGCGAAGAGCACATTTGGAAATATAAATGGTACATTTTTGTGCTCCGCCGGGATTCAAATGCACAACCTTCTATTTACGAATCCGAAGTGGTGCCACTGGACTACGGACCGGTCCAAAAAATGCCAACAACACGCGGTGTACCTAGCGGTCACCCATCCAAGTAGCATCCGCGCCCAATTTTGCTTAACTTCGGTGATCTGATGAAAACCGTTGCTTTCAACATGGTATCGTCGTTGACAAATATATTGGAAGTATGTTTTTAATCATACTACTATAATTTTTCCGGATTCAATTCAATTCAAATGTGGTGATTTATTTTTACCCAATTTATTTCAGATTCGGTTCACATCCAGAGTCACTTTACACTTACACAATGCAACGATCGGCTCACTTCTCTGGCTACAGAAAGTTTTGACCCTTATTGGATAGCAAGAACAAGGATCGTTCTCTAATCATTGAATATAGATATATGAGAAACTTCACTAGAACATCCAAATACTCGGGCAATCTCGAAGAATACAAATACACTTCTGTTAGTACTTAACATCTACTTAGACTACATTTCAAGAGAGACTTCACAGACTTTAGCACAGACACAGATAAACAAAACACACAATTACGTGTTGCTAACAATGTCTAAAGGAGAAAAAAAAAAAACAGTTGGTAATATCGATATTTCAGTTTCTCGTATAAGTTTGCAAAGCTGCATGTAGATATACTTACAAATAAAAATCCAAACTCAAATGAATAAAAGCCCTGTAACTTTTGCTGACCTTTCCTGAAACAAAATTGAAATTGGCAAACTGAACCATTTTTTACAATATGGGTGGTCAGCTTCTTATAAGTCAAGGAATTAAAAACATTCCAGTACCAGGAAGTGCTTGTGGGAAACAAGCCTTTTGCGTTTTGCCTAATCATGTCGGTGTTATGGCCGAGGGAGCCAAATGGGCTGATCTTTCTAGCGTGTTTCGAATGGAACAACGTTGGTTCGATCCCCGCTTGGGTCATTTGACCATAACTTTGACCCTGGTTCAACAGATGTTATTGGGTAATTATTATTTAATAATTCATTCAATATAAACAATGAATTATTAAATGATGATATTAATACCTTTTTTTTGGCCAGGTAGAATAGGTAAGTGAATTGCATTCCTCTTCACAAATCTATTTAAAAAAAAAAGGCTTTTTATACCGGGTTCAAAACGGTCACCACTAGACTACAGTCGGTTCAAACGCGATGTTTGTTCGTTTCCGCAAGTAGACCATACATTTTTTTTTTGCAAACAAACATTCCAATATTCCATTGGCTGCCGGCATAAAAATGTCGGCATATCGTTATACTTTTATCGCAGGCCATTTCCACGTTTTTTTTTTCGCCGATATCGGGTTGAACGGAGTCATTTGTGGAATGAGAGTGAATGCAGTTCCTGCGCCGAAGTCAATTGCAATATAAAATTCCGCCATAGATAATTTTATTTCCACGTTCGCATAAATGATGTATCGACTTCTACATGGTAATGTATCAAGCGCGATGTGTGATTTTATTTTTGCCAGCGATGAATATTGCAATTTGTCGGCTGAACGTTCATTCCGCAACAGTAGCGAATGGTGATTTTTTTCAGAAGGTAACATATATCTTTGTTTCAGGAAAGGTCGGCAAGAGTTGCAGGGTGTATGTTCATTTGAGGTTTGGTTTTAATTTGTAAATACACATTCAGCACTTGTAAGCGTGAACTTACACCTGTCTGTTTGTTTACATGCATTCGATATGAATTTTGAATACAAATTAAATAACTAGTTTTATGCATAACTTTTTATATAATTTTAAAAGGGAAGCCGATGGGAATCGTGTTATTAGGATCCTGCGCCACTGCTCCATAATCCGCACAGTGCATAAATACGAAATAAATATTTTTTATTCAAACGCTAAGCCGGAATTATTTTTAAAGCACTCATAAAGTAATGATGAAATTAATGGTTGATTCAAGCATGACCATCAGTACCGTCGTGCGTGGTATTAGTTCTACAATTAGTTATCCATTTAAATATCCTGTTAATGCCAAAATTATAATCCTGGAAAAATATTGAATCTCAATAAAAGTCTAATTTAATGATGAACAAACTTAACGCAAACGAAGCTGAGCTACACGTATACTGTAACTCTTTGCCATGTTCTCTCTGAAGGGTCGCATGTGTGCAAGTAAACCTATATATTTTTACAGGGAAGGCCAACCTTATGACAACCACATCATTTAAAGTGGGGGTTCTCAGCTCTGGGGGGGCTGGGTGCTGGTGCTTATTTATTGTAAAGGTTAAGTAGGCCTTGCGGTATTTTATTTTTCGGTTTGAAATAAAAGACAAAACGGGAAATCTTTTCTGAAACCCTCGGTGGGATTCGAACCCGGGCTCTCAGCATGGAATGCAAGCACTCTACCAACTGAGGTATTGACCGGAAAATAAAAGATAAAGTTTTTATTGATATTTCACTAATATGCCATTTAAAAAAATCCTACTTTCAATTAACTAGCTATATTTGTCTGAACGCTCGTTTGAATTTAGAGAATTTAGCCATGCACCAAGAATTTAAATTTTAAATAACCTTTAAATGCATTTTAATCCTTAATAACCCGAGCACCCATTTCAAATCAAGATTTTTTTCAATTATGCAAGGTTCAGAGTCTTTAGAGCTTACGAATATCCCACCTTTGGTACCGATTCTAAGCTCTCAGGTGGACAACGCAACTCCGCGTGGGACCTGCAAGAAATGCCAACTATTTGAAGCGAATGCTTTGAGCCCTGGCAGAGGCGCATAACCCAACGGAGCCCACATACCAGCGCCCTTAGTATAAAATATCACGTAAACTCACCTCGATGGCGTAAATCTAAAAAAACTATGAAATCTAAATCCTTCTCTAGGAGTGATATTGAATTTTCCATACAGTTTTGATTTACGTGATCGAGGTGAGTTTATGCAACGTACAGCCCTTCCCAGCGCGACAGTCCACCCTTTCAGTAAATTATGAAATGATAATACAAGGGGGCTCACTCAAAGCGAAGAATTTCTTATAAATAACCCTTTTGTAAGCGCGACGATAAACGGGAATATCACAAATTATTCAAATAACAACGAGCAAGCTTTTTGTTCACCCACTGTCAAAGCTTGCAAAGGTGAAATAAAACATAAAGTACCTATTTGTGCATATTTGTAAATCCGTGTGGTACAGAAATAAACATTTTTTGTTGATGGGTGTGGTAGTCATTTTTATTTTGAATATTTTTTATGGTGTAACTTTTACGGCTTTATTTACTTTTACCTGATGTGCTGTGTGATTTATTGCGGCATTTCAAAAATTTTTTTGACAGAAAAAAAATCTTTTAATGAATAAAAATAAATAATAAAACCATGAACCAGTGCAAAAACATATTTTTTTTTTTTGATGGATTCTGGCTTTCTTTTTTTTTTTTTTTGAGTTTATTCGATGTTTTTTTTTTTTTTTTTAAATAGATTTGTGGAAAGGAATGCAATCCACCAACCTATTTTACCTGGCCAGTTGTCTTCATGCGAAAGCAGAAGCTTGTGTGCATGCAGCGGCATCTGTTGAACCAGGGTCGAAGTTATCGTCGCGGGATTCGAACCAGCGTTATCCGGTTCCAAATAACCTGTCTTGATCCCCGCGGCTATAACACCAACTAAATTTAAAACAGTATTTCAGAATCGACGCTATTTTTTATACCTTCTAGGGATACTGAAAATTAACATGGATCAAGTGTCTATCTAATCTAATCTAATCTAAGCTGCAAAGATATATATCATTTAAGTTTTATATTAAATGCATTCCCACAAGCAGATATGTATAATTTCGCGCTAACACATGCCGCATGTGGACCTACAATATAAAAACCCAATCTCAAATGAACATAAGCCTTGCAACTCTTGCCGTCCTTCCCTGAAACAGAGGTGACATTGGCAAAGTGAACCAATTTTTACATTATGGGTGGTCAGCCGCATAACAACCTATAAGTCAAGGAACACCCCGCGGCTATAACACCAACTAAATTTCCGAACATCCCCGCGGCTATAACACCAACTAAATTTAAAACAGTATTTCAGAATCGACGCTATTTTTTATACCTTCTAGGGATACTGAAAATTAACATGGATCAAGTGTGTTGTAAATAATCCTGTTTGTCTATAGTTATTATTATATTTGCACATATACATTGTGTAAGTTTATTTCTAAAACTTTAATAATACAAAAAAGTATGTACTTTTTACGATGGTTCTTTCAACCCTTAATCAGCCATCGGGAGAAGCCAATTGAGGTAAAAAAACATGAATACCTCCCATTTTTGTAAGTCCTACAATAAAATGAACAAAAATTTGTTTATTTATATTTTATGTATAACCTTTCTTGCATAGTGATATTTAAGATTAAAATCGTATGCATGATCATTTCAACTGAAAGTGGTTGGTGTGAACCCGGCCCCCTTACCCGTAAAAATAAAGATGTCCCGAATCGCCACAAGCAACCTCTTTGGGTATAACGTAGGTAAGAAATTGCACTACATGTGTAGCTTAGTAGCATTGCGTTGCATATCACAAACGGACAAGTCGTCTCCCCAGTACTTGTTTGACTTTTCTACCATTTGATTCAAAGATGACCTTTTAAATGAAATCGATTTATGAATCACATTCTACACAACCTGAATCAGTTGTTTGAAATATTTTTTAAATCAATATGCAGTTTTCATTAGACCAGTACACATACAAACAATACTCATGTTAAATAACCTCTGATGGACATAAAACAAACTAAAGGGATGGACTATTTGTCTCCACGCTTGATTAAATAATATTTATTTCCTTCCAATAATAATATGCCCTAGTCCAATTCACAGGTACTCTCATTTCTCTCATTTCCTTCCTTGTACATATAAGAAAGTATACACCTAGTTCTATTGGATTTGTAAAGCCCCATCTGTGCCTTGGTAATAAATCAATCCACTGCAACAGAGATTAGCGACCCAAGAAGCCATCAAACGTTGGGCTCGCTTAAGTGGGAAGGAATGGGATTGCTGAAAGCATAGTGGAGCAGAAACTAACTTACTGCATTGATACATACTATCTACCACCTTTGTCTCAGTCTTGTCAAACGTTGCAGTTGTGTAGTCATACAAAACATGTTTTTACGTGTCAAATTTTATGTTTTCTTGCTTTCTCCATTTTGTGACCGGTCCGTAGTTCAGTGGTAGCACTTCGGACTCTGAATGGAAGGTTGCGGGTTCGAATCAAATCAGAACAAAAATATAACAATTATATTTTCAAATTTGCTCTCCGCTGGGTTGAAAAATTCATAAACCTTTACCAATGACCGGTCACCAAAGGTCCATCCAGCCTTACAGCAACTGGGTCTTGCCTGAGAATTGACGCTTTGTAGCGACGACGACCAACCTCGTAAAAAGATCGATAGCTCAATAGGTAGAATGCTTGCATTCCATGCCGAGAGCAAGGGTTCGATCTTAAGGTTTACTCAGCCTTCACAATAAATGAGAACCAGCCACCCCGGGAGCTAGGAAACCCCAACTTCAACTGAAAGTGGTTGTTGTGAGGCCAGCCCCATTACCCGTAAAAATAAATAGGTCTCGAATCGCCACATGCAACCCCTTCGGGGATAACGCAGGCAAGAAGTTACACTATATGTTTAGCTTAGTTTCGTTTGCGTTGCGTGTTTTGACATCCAATTACTACACATGCCATACTATCTTTAAATAATACCTCTTTTCTTAAAAAATCGTCAATTTCATCGATCACAAGATTTTTGCCGCATGCGTCTATGTTCGGACTGCTCTGAACGTAGTTCGCACGCGGCAATTCTGCCATCTTCCTAGAAACATTTTTGCATTCGCACGAGTTTTTTTGTACACATGGAAATGCAACTGTGAAGTTCTTTGTTCTCTTTCTTGCTAATGACCATTTTCGTAAGTAGGTTGAAACAGGTATATATAATGTATATTTTAGTTGAAATAATTTCTAGTCCACAGATATCATAAGTCAATGGCAGAAACTCTAGAGCTCAAATAACGTATAGAAAAGCGACGACGGGGGGAACTATTATATTTTAATGGTTAGCTAGATGCCTGGAATGCTGGAAATCTACAATATTATTAAGAAATTGCAGATCTGTGAAAGGGAAATGAGTGGTGCTTTGGAAGGAATGGGAATCCAGTACTTGAAACTATCAAAACCGATAAGCCAATAATAATGATTATAATATCAGGATATAATTTTTTTAAATAGATTTGTGAAGAAAAATGCAATTCAGCAATCTATCTTACCTGGTCAGAAACAAGTCTTTTAATGTTATAAATTGATTATTCTATATTAAACATTTTAAATGAATTATAATAACTACCCAATGACGTCCGTTGAACCAAGGCCGAAGTTATTGTCGATAGGACATGACTCAAAGGGGTTCAAACCAGCGTAAGTGTCAATAACGCAAATTCCAGCGCCGACGCCTTATCCCCTCGATCATCCTAGTGATTCATTTGGTGAGCGCTGTTTTTGTGTAAATCACACCTCAAGAGCTCTCTGCGAGCTTAGTCCTCCCTGTAGAAAGTGACAATTCTCAACCAAAGCCCAGTTGCAGTAACGCCGGATGGACCTATGGACCTTTTAATATTTGTATGACCCGCCAGGATTCAACCTATTAACAGTCGCTAGACAGTGTTATTTTCACTTATCACTTTTGCCTTCGACTTGTTGTAGATGCTAATGTAAAAAATGGTTCACTTTGCCAATGTCACCCCTGTTTCAAGGAAAGTCGGCGTGAGTTAGAGTGATTATGTTCATTTGAGATTTGGATTTTTATATTGTAGGTCTACATGCGGCATGTATAAGCGCGATTTAAAAGTGTTTGTTTATGTGAATTCAAATCTTAAATGTTATTTTTCTTTGCAACTTAGATTACAAATAATGCTGACAATGACGAACATGAATATCGTACTGAGAAAATGTGACCAATGTATTTTTTTAATCTACCTGTATAATTTCAATAACATTCACCACAGCTATTGTTGGGATCTTCATCCGCGAAGAAGGACCAAATGGTGGATTTGATCCGCAAGAAGGGCCAAATGATCGCACTTTATTTGGTGAGCAGGAACAAATGTGGGGAGAAGGGCCAAATGTTGGGTAGATCTGGTCGGATGACCAAATGTTCGCACTTTACAGGGGAGAAGTGAATAAATGTTCGCTCATTCAGCATGGATGAGCTAAAATGGCCGAATCCTGTTGTATGTCACTGGGTGCTGGTTTTAAGGTTATTAACCAAAATAATAACTGTAACACATTTGTATGTGGGTCATACAATTTATTTTAGAGATTAGTGACAATTTAACAACGGATTATTTGAATTAATAAAGATGAAATCTCAGGCGAAATGTTGCCTGCACAAAGTTTGAGATGAGAGAGGAAGTCACAAGCAAGCAGGAAACAGTAAAACAGCTGTCAAAAAGCATTGAGATAAACTTAACAGCTAAAAAAACTACCATAGACAAAATGACTAATTCTTGGTAGGTATATTAACATTAAATTCAATAGATTTTGTAGGGTTTGTGTATTCACACAGTGAAAATTCATTTTATTTAAAATAATTTTATTTTTTTCTAAAACGTAGTTTAATTTTCACAATAATATTTTATATCTCGAGCACTTTCGACCTTCAATACTAGGTCATTATTAAGAGTGATGTAAACGTAAACACGTCTTCGCAAGTGTATTAATGCGGGGGGAGATTATTTTGAAGAATATTAAGAATTTGTACCGTTACAATGAATAAATCTATTTTCCTGTATATATGTACCGCGAATCTGGACATATTCAATACATATACATGTGTGATACATCACTCTTGATAATGACCTGAGTAATGAAGGTCGAAAGTGCTCGAGATTTAAAATATTATTGTGAAAATTAAGCTACGTTTTAGAAAAAAAATATATATTTTAAATTCAATGTTAATTCTTAACAGCTATTGATGAAACAACCGACAATGAGCGTGGTTAGTTATACAGTTACGCCCTGTTTGACATGAGAAAGACCGCAACTGTTCGTGTGGTGGATCAGTCGTCATCCCCGACGTCTCTCGCCTCCCTCCCCAGTTCAAACACAAGTCGGCGAGCTCACAAATGTATGTAATTTGTACACATGCGAATTTAGCGTTTGCTCTTGACCGCACGCGCGCAAGTTTGCAGTGAAGTCTCTTTAATTATCAGCTGCAATACTCCTGCTAATTACGAGACACTATGGGAAACTACACATGCTCGATTTCACCAACAATTCCAATGGTTTATGTGTCCTTTTGTAGAATTTACAACCAATAGACATCACGATTTGTTAAGTACAAATTCACACATCATATATTTTTTATTTATTTCACAGCTAAGCTTATAGTATTTTTGGTCTATTATTTTATTTATGTTAAAAACTATAACATGAAAAAAAGGCTGGAAATATTTCTCACCTTTTCATTCGCGGGTATCTTGGATCTAAGAAGGCCAAATTTTCTTTTTGTTCTCATTTTTCATCGTTAAACGATAGGTATAAAGTTTCGTATTAGGCATAATCATCTTCGGAGATTAATTCGTTAACAATAATAAATACATTAAAAGTTTGAGGGTATGTATATTGACATTCAAGATTAATTTTAAATTAAAAAAGCAAAAATAATAACAGCAAAAAAAACATCTTTCTCTGTTGTTTTCTTGAAAATAATATACAAACACTCCGAAAGCAGTCGAAATATTAAACTCAAGCGCTGTTTTTGTGTGATTTACACCTCAAGAGCCTTCTGAGGTCTTATTCGTCGTTGTAGAAAGCGTCAATTTCCATCAGTTACTGTGGTGCTGGATGGACTTTGATGATAGGTATTTGGTAAAAGCAAATTATTATTGGAAAAATTATGTAAATAATGCAGAATCAAATCACGATCATACAATTAGTCCACCTTGTTTTCTTATTGAACCATTCTTTATTATTCACTCGTTTTTGGCAAACATAAGCTCATATCTTCACATTTTCTTTAAACTATTCTCTACTTGTTTCTACTCTCAGATAATCGCCAAGCTGCACTGGATTCCAGTGACCCGATTTCTCAAGCACTGTGGATTAGCGACTATCCCACAAATTGAGAGCCGTCTAAGACGTGCTTTTAAGCCTGCAATTGGGCGTCCATTTTGCTCTTTAGATATAGGGACTCTTAAGCAATAGTTATTTCTTTTGATTTGTCCTATCATCGTTGTAAATCATTCAAAGGATTTTGTCGCTTAAAAATTTTAAGCATTAAAGTTGATGTGGGAAGATCTATAAAATGTTATCTAAGCTGCAAAGATACGTTAACATTTAAGGCTCATATTAAATGCATGCCTACAGACAGGCACATATAGGTTCGCGCCTATACATTCTGCATGTGTGCATACAAATAAAAAAAACTCACATGAACATAAACCTTGTAACTCTTGCTGCCTTTCCCTACAACCGAGGTGACATTGGTAAAAGTGAACCAATTTTAACGGCACGGAGGGTCAGCCTCTTACCAATGAGACGAAATAATATATCACCTGTTATACTTGTTCCTTGACTTTTAACTTGGTATGAGGCTGACACCCCATGCTGTGAAACCTTGATTCACAAGGCGGCGAAAGTTGCAAAAGTTTTGTTCATGTGAGGTCTGGTCGATAGCTCAGTTGGTAGATAGCTTGCATTCCATGCCGTGAGCTCGGGTTCGAATCCCACCAACGGTGTCAGAAATGATTTCCCGTTTCGGTGTTTATTTCAAACCTCAAAATAAAATACCGGCAAGGTTTACTCAGCCTTCACAAGAAATAAATACCAGTTCTCTCGGGAGCTGGGAAGCCCCCACTTCAACTGAAGTGGTTGGCGTAAGGCCAGCCCCCTTACTGTAAAAATAAAAAGGTTCAACTCACCACATGCGGTCCCTTCGGGAATAACGCGACAAGAAGTTACACTAAATGTGTAGCTTAGTTGCGTTTAGTTGCGTAGGTTTGGTTTTTTTTTTATGTAAAAATGCAGCATGTGTAAGTGTTTGTGGGCATGCATTAAATATAAGCCTTAAATGTGAATACATCAATGCAACTCAGAGTATGGATTACACTTTATGTGCCGCAGCTTAGAGAATAAATTTATAGAAGAACTTCAAGTTGTATTTTAAAATTCATAAATTAGTAGTCAAACATTAAGAATTTTGCATTTTGAACATTTTTCTGAAATATTCACAGCTCCACATAAAAAAAACAGTATTTTTAAATAGGTCGGGTATGCTCGTAGACTACCCAATTTATTTCCTTACATTCTCGGTACAACCGACAATCTCCCAGCCCAGTTACACAAAAGTACACAACAAAACGTTTAAATCAACCATGAAGTTGCAAGAAAACCAAAACAGCGCCGCCATTGAGCGTGTAAGTTATAAAACGTTTTTGGTATCGCTTAGTTTGAACCATTGAGTAATAACATAGAGGAGCAGAAACTAACTAACTGTATTGATACAAACTATAGAACACGTTGCAGTGGTGTAGTCATACGA
This sequence comes from Agapetus fuscipes, assembly GCA_951799405.1. Taxonomy (NCBI): domain Eukaryota; kingdom Metazoa; phylum Arthropoda; class Insecta; order Trichoptera; family Glossosomatidae; genus Agapetus; species Agapetus fuscipes. The sequence continues at coordinate 5,954,395 of OX637332.1, forward strand.
AACGTGTTTTTACGTGTCAAATTTTATGTTTTCTTGCTTTCTCCATTTTATGCGTTTGACACCCAATTATAACATATGCCATAATGTCTTAAAATAATGCCTCTTTCCTATAAAATTCGCCAATTTTATCGATCACAAGATTTACAACGCGCGGGTGCTATGTGGTGCTATGTTCGGACTGGTTCGAGCAGCCATTATATTCGCAATGCTGCCAACTTTCAAGAAACATTTTTACATTTGCCTGAGTTTTTTTGTAGACATGGAAATGCAACTGTGAATTTCTTTGTTCGCTTTCTAAGGATCATTTTCGTTAGTAATTTGAAGCAGATATAAATTTTGAAGAAATCTTGTGCGGGTTTCAGAACTCCCAAGATTTCAGAGTCTCTAGTGGTTTATGACACTTTTTGTAGTGCCACAGAGGTGTTTACGAGCTTGTTCGTCGCTACAAAGTGCCAATACTTAAGCAAGACCCAGTTGCTGTAAGGCTGGATGGACCTTTAGTTACCGGGCTTTGGTAAAGGTTTTATGAATTTTTCAACCCAGCAAAGAGCATAATTAAAAATATATATTGTATTTTTTTTGTGCTCCGCTGAGATTCGCACCCACAACCTTCTATTCACGAGTCCGCAGTGTTGCCACTGGACTACGAACCGGTCAACCGGTCTTATAATTATTAACAAAACAAGTTATTAAACCTACAATATAAATCTGACCTTAACTTCTTATTTTAACATTTATATACGTATTGAACTTTAAACATACTGCTGTTTTTTTTTTGCCACTGAACTACGTACCGGTTTTCATTAAAATAATTTCAAGTCCACAGATATCATATTAAGTCTATGGTTTGAACGGAGAGCTTTGTACTTGGGTTACTGGATACATTATGAAAACGTCTCTTTTGATATATTTGTGATGAAGAGTCAAGGCGAGCCCAGAGGGAGAATGTGAGGTCAAACTGAGGACTGGACCCTTCCTTTGTCGAAGGAAAATTTAAATTGCTACCATGTATGAAATATAAGAGTATTGATGCAAGAAAATGTGAAATATGATGAGCTGTCAGTCCATAGAAAATGTTACAATAAATAAAGGTACCGACAGCCCTGGGAAAAATCGACAAAAATATTAGCCAACTAGTAAATACTAGGTTTTTTTTTTTATAAAATAGACTGACATTTTGTCGAGCAATGTTTTTTTCGGTAAGAATATTTCTAGTCCAGTGGCGAAGGGTGCCATACAAGCCGGTTCCCATCGGCTTTCCTTTTAAAATGATGTAACAAAATAGTTAAAAAATATAGGCACAAAGTAAAAAATACATTTAAAACCAAAGAAACAATACGTATTTTTTTCCATTGAAACCATGCAGTCTACTTTATTATCATTTTTGCCTCATTTTAAACGGGAAACCGATGGGAATCGAGTTGTATGGCACCCTTCGCCACTGATTTTTACACATACTTTTTATACGAGTATTAGGAAAATGTAACCAATTAAAATTTATTTTCATTAATTAAAACGCATGTAAAAAACATGAAAATTTACTGCGTTATTACCGTCCGGTCGATAGCTCAGTTGGTAGAGTGCTTACATGAGATGCCGAGAGCTCGGGTTCGAATCCCACCGCGGGTGTAATGATTTCCCGTTTCGGTGTTTATTTCCAACCCGGAAATAGAATACCTGCAAGGTATACTAAGCCTTCACAATAAATTAGTACCATCCCCTTCGAAAGCTGGGAAACACGTACTTCAACTTAAGTGGTTTGCGTAAGGCCGGCATTCTTACTTGTATAATAAATCGGTTTTACTCGCCACGTGCGACGCTTTCGGGAAAAACGCTCCAAGAAGTTACACTAAATATAGAGGAGCGAGGTAGCATAGCATGTCTTGTAAAACTGGTTTAACAAGAACTTTTTTTAAGCTTGGAATGGATCTGTTTACACTTCAAACGTATCAAAGAACTTAATATTAAATATAATCCGATTCCCGAAAAATATATATTTCCCAAATACCAATACGAATCGATTTTCGGTTCTCGTTTTATTCGATTTAAAAGCTCTTTATGTGATGTAGTAATATCACGTACATTTCCATATTGCATTCTGTAGCACGCCATGATTTGATATTCAGAATTGTGCTCTGTGCGTGAAAAACACGCAATCCGTAATCACACTGTAGGCCTACAAACGACGGATGAAAACGTCAATATAAACAATTTTTATGAATTTCTAGGCATGCTAACTGCCCTCAAATATTTAGACGTATATATTTTTTAGAATAAAAAAACGCAACAAAACTGCACATATCACATGCAACTTAGGTATATTGTTAGAATAAATAATAACGTTAGGATGATTTATCTGGTGAGAGCTGCTTAACCACGAGCATAGTGAGAATGCATGTAATGTGAATCCCCAGTTTTACATATCTTTGAAATTTAGATTAGATTAGATTAGGTAGATAGTGCATAGTTACATACTTGAACATCACTAGTTCTAGAAATGGCTGTCACTTTCGTAAGCAAAATATTTCAACAAATAAAAAAATATTTATATGAAAGTAATCATATAAAATAGTTATTTTTTTTAAGTTGAACACTATTCCAGATTTATTTTCTTATGTTGGCACGTTCGGAAAATATCCAGTTTGGCATTTATTTGGATTATTTTCCAATTATGCAGCACACCAGTTGATAGTTGATAGGTTACCGGCAGACTGAATTTGGGTTTTTGTTTAATGCGCGCGTTAGCGCATTCTTAATTCGCAAAAGATTGCTCTCTTAGCCCATCTAGTACTTACGTAGATAATATGCCACATTCAATGGTCGTAAGACACTTATTAAAAAACTATCAAATCCACCAGTATAAAAAAACACTACTGGGAATTTTTGTTTGAATCTGAAATTAGTATTCCACAAAAACTTATCTACATTTTTTTTCTTTGAAATTTCGATACAATTCATAACAACTTCGTTTTATTAAATAAAGTTTTATTAAAATCAGGCCTACTTCAGGACTATGATGAATATTCCTTACTTAGAGAACGCCAAAAAAAAATGCAACTCGAATGTTACAGAACCTTTATTAATAGAACAGAGTTAAATATTAAAAATGACCCAAAGAATATCCACAGCTACGTTAAATGTATGAAATCACAATCAGGTTTCCCACAAAACATGTATTATAAAAACACTGTAACTAACGAAATGGAACAGGTATGCGAGATGTTCAGTGACTTCTTTCAGTCATCGTTTACATCGAGTGCTTGTCCAGTACCAGACGTGGTGAGCCCTGGAGAGATTGATATCGCCCGCATTTCTTTTGAACCATCTGATATTTTGAAAAATCTCAAACAAATGGACTTGAATAAAAGTCCGGGCCCCGATGGAATTCCCCCGCTATTCATAGTTAAATGTGCAGAGGAATTGGTCGTTCCGCTTTCCATTTTATTTAATTTGTCATTTACAACTGGTGTATTCCCGGATACTTGGAAGAGATCCTTTGTGACTCCCATCCATAAATCGGGGCCAAAGCATAACGTAGAGAACTATAGGCCTATCTCCAAACTCTCCTTGTTCAGCAAATTGATGGAGAAAATCGTGGTAGAGCAACTGACTCCAGCATTAAAGAGTTTTATTCTTCCAAATCAACATGGATTTTTTAAAGGCAGATCGGCTGACTCGAATTTGGTTGAATTCACTGACTACTTACACAATTCAATGAGTGGTGGGGGACAGGTTGATGCCGTGTATACGGACTTCTCGAAAGCCTTCGACAAAATTAACCATGAAATATTAATCCATAAGCTCGGGAGGTATGGAGTGCACGGCAATCTGCTACGATGGTTATCTTCTTACATTATTAATAGACTCCAAGCAGTAACGGTAGAGGGTAATACTTCTCCATTTCAACAATGTCCATCTGGCGTTCCACAGGGCTCACATTTGGGGCCTGTATTATTTATTTTGTACATAAATGATATTCAGCATTGTTTCAGATCATCTTCTTTCTTGATCTATGCTGACGACATTAAAATATACAAAAGAATTAAATGCTCCAAAGATTCCGAACAACTTCAGTTTGATTTACAGAGTTTGTCCCACTATTGCTCAAGAAGTAGCCTATTTCTGAACGTTGCTAAGTGCTGCTCAATATCTTTTACTCGTCGCAATACCCCTTACTATTTTAACTATACAATAGACGGTATATCCCTTAGAAAGTGTAGTGAGGTAAAGGACTTGGGTGTTGTTCTGGACAGCAAAATGACGTACAGGGCTCATATCAATTGGAGAGTGAGTGGGGCCCTTAGGCAGCTGGGATTTATTCTGAGAATCTCTAAACCATTTAAACTACTAAATACAATAAAATTGCTCTATTATACGTACGTAAGGACATGTCTGGAATATGCCACGGTTGTTTGGAATCCTCAATATACTACGTATATTGATAGACTAGAGAGGGTCCAGAACAAATTTTTAAAGTCTCTTAATTATAGATGTCGTGTCACATTTGACAACTACCGCCTTTCTGCCAAATATCATCAATTAATGACCTTAGAAAATAGACGTACCGTTACTGACATGAAATTTCTACATAAAATAGTGAACAATACAATCGATTCACCCGACTTGCTTAAAAAAAATTTTTTGAACTGTCCCATACGACGAACTAGATCCTTGCTTACATTTAAACAACCTACCTGTGCAACTAATTATTTACAGAGCGCATTCATATACCGGGCCTGCAATAACTACAATATTTTTTTTGTCAACATTGATCTGTTTAACACCACCATACTCCAATTCAATGAAGCTGTAAAAAGATCCCTTATGACAGCGGGGTCTCATGGGGTTTAATCGTTGGATGCTTTTCCTTTTCCTTTCCTTTTCCTTTTCTTTTTCCTTCCCTTTCCTATTCTTCCCCCCATTCCTTTTCCTCTCTTTATGTGATGATTAAGTTAATAGTCGTTTTCTCTTTGTTTTTTTCTTTCTTCTTCTTCATTTTTCTCATATTACTTTCCAATTTTTTCTTGTTTCTCCTTCTTAATTAAGCTGTAAACGAAATTATACTACATTATGTTTGCAAACTTTGCTGGTTTTTGAAATTGTATAACTATGTTGTTTATCCCATATATTACATGTATAACTGTTTGTTTGTCTAATAAAAAAGAAAATAAAATAAAATAAAATACAACTATCTAAATAACTCATATTCAAAACGAAATTTTTCCAACAGAAAAAATACCATTATTAATTTTAAACTAAGTAAACACAGGTGCAATTTTGTCCTGCGGTTTTTTGTGAGAGAATTTCTGGATCACGCTGGTACCTGCTCGGTGTTATGATTTTGCAATGTTACAGAATTGCGTTTGATAATATTTTTTTCATACATTTTTCAGGGACCGACGATGTTACCTTGCCCGTGCGTTATCAGCAGCAATAACTTCACGGAAGCGAACCTGCTACTTGTATAACGTGTGTGCAACGTTGTATACGTGTGGCTGGCTCTACTAGAGCTGGATAATCTCCAAGTATACAAAAACCGAATTTTTGTATTTTGGAAAGTTACAAAATTTAAATAAATGTAATCGTAATATTCGATGTTTTTTGCTTCAAGGGAAGGCATTCCGCTGCTTGAGAAAATAAATAGATTTGTATGAGCGTCCATGTGCTGCGAGTCTTTCTAACACACACATGATGTACACGTATGAGGAGGCTTTCTCGATATAATTATCTTTGCATATTAGATCATTATAAACATTACTCGGACTAAGTAGATAACTTGAATGCTTCGAGAGACAAAAAATGCCAAAATGTCGTCTAAAATGGGTTGTTTAAAAATCTTGTCATGCAAAATAGTGCTGTTCATAATATTGTGTTTTTATTTTTTATATCATGTAACTTATCACGTGAATAATTACACCAATTTTAGGCAATAAAAGGGCTCTTGAGATGTAATTCTCACAAAAACAGCGCTCACCAAATTAGTCATCGTAATATTACGAAACAAGAGAAATCACTCCAGGTCTTTGAGAACAAAATGCTTCTTCGCATTCTCGGACCTGTATTTGAAGATGTCCGGCGTATCCGGACCAACGCGGAGCTGATGTCCGTGTTTCAAGATTCAAATATAGTGGCGGTAATGAAATCAAGAAGACTCCAGTGGGCCGGACATGAAGCACGCGTAGAGGACTCCAAGATCATGAAAGCCCCCTCAGGTGTTAGACCACTCGGACGTCCCAGAATGCGGTGGGCAGACAACGTTTAAGCCGACGCCGAGGTTCTGGGAGTGAGGGGACCATGGAGGGAAGCAGCACAAGACAGAGAGTCCTGGAGGATTGTGGTGCGAGAGGCCCTGAGCCTTCAAAGCTTATGAGCCAAAGAAAGTAAGTAAAGTAAAAGTAATATTACGATTATTATTATAAACAGTAGGGCCGCATTGATGATATTGGCGGACCGGATTTGACTCGTAGCTTCGAGACCCTTGACTTAAAGGATTGAGCACTTGTCAGGGAAAAGAGGCAGGGTTATACAATAAAAGCTTTATTTCGGTTTGTTTTCTCGGTCTTATATAAACGCAATCAAGCTACATATACTATTGCAGCGTTATCCCTGAAGGATTTCGCATGGAGCGAGAAAAAGCTATTTTTATAGGTAAGGGGGCCGGCCTTACGCCAACCTTTTCATTTAGTAAAATGAGGAGTTTTCTTGGTCACGAGGGGGCTGGTACTCATTTCTTGTGAAGGCTGAGTAAACCTTGGCGGTATTTTATTTTTGGTTTTGAAATCACCAAAATGGCGGTATTTTATTTTTGGTTTTGAAATCACCATCTGAATCGTTTCTGACACCCTCTGTGAGATTCGAACCCGAGCTCACTGCATGGAATGCAAGCACTCTACCAACTGAGCTATATTTTATCTGTGAATCTTTATAAGCCGGCTTGTGTATCTGCACGAAGATAAATATTGAAATTTTAGCCCATCTTTGCAACACAGATTATGTTGTATAAAAATAATCATATTAAATCTAAGTTGAAAATATATATTAACATTCAAAGCTCATGTCAAATGCATGCCCACAAACAAACACGGGTAGGTTCGCGTTTTCAAATGCTGAATGTGTACTTATAAATTAAAATCCAAACCTCAAATGAACATAAACCGTGCAACTTTTGCCAACCTTCCCTGGTACATGGGTGACATTGGCAAAGGGAACCATTTTTTACAGTATGGGTGATCAGCCTCATACCAAGCTTTAAGTCAAGAAATGTTAGTAATTTAATTTCAAATTCGAATAACTATTCGTAAGCAAACTATTATGCATCCTTTTTTCTGAGTCCATACACGGGGGGTAGTACAAAAAATGAAAAACCAAAATCAATAAATTCCGCATGTCGGTAAACTCGGTGAACTGACAAAAAATGCAAAAATATTTTTAAAAAAAAGTTTTCATTAAAAAAGTGTTTATTTTTTTTCCAGAAAATAAGCTAGTGTTTTTCAGAACGTTTTTATACGATGGAGCTGATAGCAATTTTCTTTCCATGCATTTGACCCATTTCCTTCAAAAATATGCTTGTAAAATGTCGGACTTTGAAATTAAAAACATGGAAAATGCGGTCGCTCATGAAAACAAATATTTCACAGCTTACAGAAAATGATTTTATGAAAAACGCAATAAACTTACAGTATTTACGATACTCAATGAACAATAATATTAGGTCTTTACATATGAAATTGGCGTTTTGTATGGGAGGAACAAAAAGTATTTTTTTTGTAAATATAACATATTTATTTAATCAAAATATGTACCATAGCTATCTATGCACTTTTGGCATCTCATAAGTAGTTGATTGATCCCTTTACGAAAATAACCATTCGGATGGCAATCAATACAATCTTTGAAGGCGGTTTGGACTGCCCCATCGGAGTTGATTTTTTTCCCTTGCAAGAAGTTATCCAAATTTCGAAAAAAAATGTAATCTGTTGGAACAAGGCCCGAGGAGTACGGGGGATGTATCAAACATTCCAATTAAATCTCCCATAATCTGGTAGCCGTCTTTGTGCAACGCGGCAGCACGCGCGATTGTTGATTTGCTTCACTCAATTAGTGAGGTACATTAGTGATATACATACATGGATTTCAATACTTTTCCGTTCATACTTGTATACATATGTACTCGTAAGAGCGTTTTATACCCTGCACCTATCGTTTTTGTTTCTTTACTTTTATGGTCTTAGTAATGGAGTGACTGTAATGAAAAAAAATGAACATGTTTTTAATTATGCCTCTAAGTTACAAAGTTTAAAAAATATATATAGTTTACAAAGTGTCACCGCAAAAAAATATTTCAAAAAACACGTTTTTTTACATTTTTCTTTTGATGTACCATATTGGTTTTTTTTTCTTTATTTTTAATTACATAATTATAAATTATTTAATCTCGCAGGAAGTCGATTTTTGATAAATTAAAAAAGGTTTTTAGGTAAATATGAAAAAACTAAAACTATTTAATTAAGTAAATATCATGAAAACAGGGGACGTGATCTGTGCATGGGACTATGGATGGAAGCGGCACAAGACAGTCCTGGATGATTGTGATCGAAGACATTGAGCCTTGTGAACCGGATTAATTTAGTAAGTAGCAAATGAATATAGACGGTTAAAAAAATTGAAGATATTCCGACAGCGTTTATTTTGATAATTTAACCATGCTTTTAAAAAACGATAACATTAATAATTTGAAAAAGAAATTACACTCTGTAAATGTGCAAACTTAAGAAAGCTTAAAAGAAAGACTTTTGACAAGCCATAACAAGTCTTCATTATTAGTTTTTTCGAGACTCTTCATTGCCCACACCGAAATTTGCAAACAAAAATTGCATGCACACGTCTGCAAGGTTTTCAGTTAACAGTTAAACAAACAAAACAACCTCTCCAAGCTCCACTTCTGTACGTCTTGAAAATTGATTTTCCTGTACGAAAAAAAACTAATGAAATTCCTTAACAAAATCTGTTTACAATGCATAAGCGAGTTAAATTTGAACATTTCTATATTTTCCAAGCATTTTTATTTTTAATTTTTTTTCACACATATGTAATCTCAGTTACAAAGATGTATAAACATTTAAATTTCATGTTAAATGCATGCTCACCAAAATACACGTATAAGTTTGCCCTTACAAATGCTGCATGTGCACTTACAAATAATAATCCAAACCTCAAAGAAACATAAGCCTTGCAACTGTTGTCGACCTTCCCTGAAGACGGGGTGAAATTGGCAAAAGTTTTTACAGCATGGGTGGTCAGCCCAACATTGTAAGTCAAAAAATTACATAATGTTAGTGTCACTATTTCACGGACTGGCTAAAATGGTAGGAGTCATTTGGAAAACTTACGAAGAAGAACATAAACTTGTTTGGTTGTGGGCATGCATTCAATATGTTTTGTTAAATACGAATTTGAAAGTTAATTTATCTTTGCATCTAAGATTACAGAATACTGTTCGAATTAACAATAATTATAACTGCACAGCTAAAAAATATTTATCGGATATTACACGAACCGTTATTAGAGAACTTTATTCTCGAGGTTTCGTTAGTGACGTAGCTAACGTCTTCAAGAGACACCCTCTCTGCACGACAACTGAGGATGTACTGATCATCTTCAGTTCTCATTAGTTCATCCTCAGTCGTCGTGTAGAGAGGGTGTCTCCTGAAGACGATAGCTACATTGCTAACGAAACGTCGAGAATAATGTAAGTTATTTTATAACGGTTCGTGTAATATACGATAAATAAAATTTAACTGTGTAATTATTTTAAATAATTATGTCAAACGACCGTAATTCCAACCTAAACCTAGCTATTGTTACGAATGTATGTTCATGTCTATACATATGTTTTTTATGATTGTGTGTCTAGGCGTATTCACTTGCTACCTATATATACTTATGTGTGTGTATACTGTATAGACCAGTGGTTCCCAAACTATGGTACGCGTACCACCAGTGGTACGCGACGCTTCTTAAGGTGGTACGCAAGCAGCCATGGCCATAGGAAATAATAAGATAAAACGTTTTTCAATTTCGTGCTTCAAGTTAAGTACAACTGAGCCAAATATTTCCTCTTTGTTTCGAACATGCAGCATCATTTTTCAGACTAAGACAGGCCTGTCCCGCCACGATTACAAAATACTAAATCTGGCCCTCCACAATATTATGTTGGACACCCCTGCACTAAGAGTATTGTATTTTTTCTCTATAATAAATAAATAAGCATAATGTTTTCATTAACAGTTGCAGTTTTTATTACTTTACCATTTGAATGATTTTTTTAACTGTTGCACTTCAGTGGTACGCCACTGATTTATAATTTCATTAGTGGTACGCGAAATTAAAAGTTTGGGAACCACTGGTATAGACGTAAGTGTTTGATGATATTTTAAAACTTGTATTTCTCGCACTCTCTCGAATGAATGCTTCGAGAGGCGTCTCGGATGGTCTGAAGCATGTGAGATTACGTTTCTGTCTTTTATAAATACGGGCAGCGGTTCTGTGAATCATCAGTGATCCATTAAAACGCCCAAGCCGTGAAGCCGCCAATGCAGAAATTAAAGAGTGAACCACATGTATTCGATTTGTTAACAATAAATACTGTAAAATATTTGTTTTTATTAAAAGTGAACCTGAAAAAAAACATAACAATATAGAAAATTGCCAGAAAAATCCCTAATGCTCTTTTTGACGTAATAAGCGTATGGTGAGTTATTATTACTCGTACTTATAGGTTGGTATGAGGCTGACCACCCATACTGTATAAAATGGTTCACTTTGCCAATGTCACCCCTGTTTCAGGGAATGTCGGCAAGAGTTGCAGGGCTTATGTACATTTGAGGCTTGGATTTTATTTATAAGTACACAATCAGCATTTGTAAGCGCGAACTACACGTGTTTGTTTGTGGGCATACATCTGAGAGCTTTGAATGAATATATCCTTGCAACTTAGATTATAGATTATTATTATAGTGAGTCTCAAAATACATACAGTTGACTTGTCTTTCTAAATATTTGCACGCCACAATACGATAATGTTTTAATTAATAATATTGCATTTGCATTTTACGCGTAAATGCAAATGGCGCGCGCTATCATTGATCTGTTCATGTTACACTGAAATGACTGCCGACTTGATGGCCAACAAATGGACGATTCGGTTTTAATGCATTAAAATAATTGCTCTTAATAAGTCCTCGCGCATGCAACTATCGAAATTAAAAAAAACCTGTACTTTGGACACGTTATGAGAAATAAAAGTACCGCCTATTTCATTTTATTGTACAAGATTGAAAAAAATATTTGGCTGATTTATTTGGTGAGCGCTGTTTTTGTGTGTATCACACCTCAAGAGCCCTCTGCGAGCTTGTTCGTCGCTGTAAAAAGCGCCAATTCTCAAGCAAGACCCAGTTGTTGTAAGGCTGGATGGACCTTTTGATGACCGGTCTTTGGTAAAGGTTTATGAATTTTTCATCCCAGCGAAGAGCAAATTTGAAAATATAAATGGTATATTTTTTGTGCTCCGCCGGGATTCGAACCCACGACCTTTCAGTTACGAGTCCGAAGTGTTACCACCTGGACTACGGACCGGTCCGTACGAGTCCGAAAGATATACCTTAAAGTACCTACAAAAGTAAATAAAATCATTGTTTATCTCGTCTTCTTAGTACTTGTTTGCCAAAAAAAACTAAACTTCGAACACGTTATGAGAAATAAAAATACTGCATATTTCATTTTACTCCACAATAAATACTTTAAATAACCTAAAAAAGAATATAAAATTTTTGCTCTTCTCGTCCTTTTAGTGCTTGTTCGTCTTTCACGAATAAACCTTTTTTAATAAGGCCAAAATTCAAACATATTTCTAGAGTACCTAATGGGTACAAATTACCACATTACCTCCCAAAAACGAACCAATCGTCCCTTTAGTGCTTATTTGTCTTATCAATCATCCATCAGATGTAATTTCACATGAGCAATGTTTGTATGCGTACTGAACCAATGTCTCTTATGAAAACTGGAATTGATTTTCAAAGTATGTAAAACAACTCTCACATTATCGTGTTCCACTTTTTTTCTTAGCTCAAACAAAGTTACACTAAAAAAGAAAAAACAGTCATGACTGTTACTGTAGCCATGACACCATTCCACTATGGCCCGGTATATTGAACTGTAGTAATATTTTAGTTAACTATTACTTGAACTTTCATTCAAAATACTCAATCTCGAGTTAACTAAAACCGAACATTACCGAAGTATGAGGCCACGCCCACAAATCTTGGAAATAATTAAAATGCCATTCAAAAGCTTTAAAACAAACAATTTTTCATAAAAATCATATGCCTAACCTTCATTAAGCTAGAAAACAACACAAAAAATGTTCAGTTTGGAACAATTTTGATGTATCCTTTCATTAAAAAAGAACAGCTGCTGTCAGTGAAGCGCCGCCATCTTGAAAATCGAAAGTTAAAGTTACTAAATATTTACTGCCGAAATTCGGTGAGTGAAATATTATGATGATTTAACTAATTGCATTTTAGTTAACTTTACGATACTTCAAAATACCGGGCCTATGAGTAGCTAGAGCCTCTGCAGAGTTGTCACATTGTTTTCCTATGATTGCATCATCCTTCCCTTTTTATGTATTTCTGACATTACATTTATAATCCAAGTTGCAAAAATTTAAGATTCATACTAAATGCCATTCCACAAGCAAACACGTAAAAGTTTGCGCATACACATGCCGCATGTGAAATCCCAACATAAAAACCTAATCACGAATGAAAAAAAGCCATGCAACATTTACTAAAATAAACTGGTAGGCCGCCCCCTTACCTTTGACAATGAATAGAACCCACACGTCGCATATGACATGTGAGCGTGGAAAACTTGATAAAAAATTGCACTGCATGTGCAGCTTAGTTGCGTTTTCGTCTTCACGTATAGCTTAATGCAATTCTTCAAAGAACATAAACGCAAAAAAAAAAAAACAATTAACCATTGCAAATGTATTCGAGTTAATTCATTTCGACGTCTGCCACAATGTCTAGCACGTCAACTCGGTATATTAGCTTGTTGGCACAGTACGTGATCAATACGATACAAAGTACAAAAGCCCGTTTAAACTCAGCCACAACGTTTTACAAAAAAAAAATACAGCAGGGCGTGTGGTGAGCGTTTTAGTCTACCTACATTTTTTTTGTTGAGTAGGAACGCAAAGTTTTGTACTTAGGGCAGTGCATTTAGCGTCGTTTGTCGGGGCCGAGTCGTTCCGAGCCCTTTCCATGCATGCGATATGATTCATTAGCCTGACTTGTTAGCGAAGTCCCCGCGGGCTACGGCGATCCTATATGCTGACAAAGCAAACAGTAGGTTCTAGTAAACAAAATGTAGGAAAACCTTTCACTAGTCGGGCATTTCTTTAAATACTGAATAGTTGCTTTCCGGGAGCTTCCAGCCGTACAGCAACTGGGTCTTGGTTGAGAATTGGCGCTTTGCAGCGACGAACATGCTAGTAAAAAGCCCGCTCGCAAAGATACGGATGAACATTGCAGCAAGCCATTAGGATTAAAAATAATATGTAAGTAGAAATGGTTAACGATAGTTGTGAAACTTTCAATTTCGCCTGAGCCGTTTCAAATATTTTATTAGGTCGATAGCTTAGTTGATAGTCCTTGCGTTACATGCCGAGAGCAAGCGTTTGATCCCTACCGAAGGTGTCAGAAACGATTTTCCTTTTCGGTGTTTATTTCAAAACCAAAAATCAATACCGTCAATGATTACTCAGCCTTCACAATAAATGAGAACGAGCCCCTTTGGGAGCTGTGAAACCACCACTTTAACTGAAGCGGTTGGTGTAAGGGCCGGCCCTCTTACTCATAAAAATAAATAGGTAAGGAATCGCCACATGCGACCCCTTTGGGGATAACGCAGGTAAGACTTTACATTTTATGTGTAGCTTAGTTGCGTCTGCGTTTGGCCACCTGTTAAGAAATGATAATTTTTGGCGCCTGCATACAGTCAAATATTGTTGAATATACGAGGACGAGCTTCAGGTCGAGGGTGGAAGGACTAAGTTTAACAAATCTGTGATGATGGTTTGGTAAAAGCACAAGATCCCTCTTTTGTGCAGCAGTATCGAAGGTGCGAATTGCCATGATCATCGGCAATCTACAGTGAAGAGGAAAAATATGAAAACATTCCTCCGTACATTATAATTGCCTCCATGCATTGGTCCGTAGTCTAGTGGTAACGCTTTGAACCCGTAAATGGAAGGTCATGGGTTCGGAACCCGGAATGAGCACAAAAAATATATTATAATTTATATTTTCAAATATGTTAATAAAAATTCACATACATTTACCAAAGACCGGTTAGCAAAGTCCATCCAGCCTTAAAGCAGATAGATCTTTCTTGAGAGTTAGAGCTTTCTATAGTGACGACCAGGCTCGCAGAGGGCTCTTGAGTGTTACACACAAAACAGCGCTCACTGAATAAATTATCTAATCTAATCTAATCGGCTGAGAGGAGCCGTAAGAGATAGCCGTGTCTATCGTGGGCCTGAAATAGGCAGTGACCACTATCTCTTATGCGCTAAAATAATGATTGGAGAAGTAAGAAAGAAGAAACGTAAGAAGAAAGTAAGAAAGCCAAGAATAAGAGTAGAAAGTCTGAGTGATGAAAACGTGAAAGTGAAGTATAAATCAGAAATACAAAAAAAGTTAAGTGTGAATGAACTTGAAAAGAATGTGAATGAAAAAGATATTGAAAGCATGTGGAAGTTTATGAAAGAAGGAATGATTGAATGTGCTCGAAAAGTATGTGGAGAAACGAAAGGTGGAAGATTGAAAGGGGATGCCTGGTGGAATGCTAAAGTAAAAGAGGCTGTGAAAGTGAAGAAGGAATGCTACAAAAAGTGGCTGAACGACAGGAATGATAGAAAGCTAGAAGATGAATATAAGATAGCCAAGCAAATGGCGAAGAATGTAGTTTATGAAAGCAAAGCGAATGAACAGAGAAAGATTGATGAAAAAATGAACAGGAGTTTCACCGACAGCAGGAAGGAATTCTGGAGATGGGTCGGTGCCAATAGGAATAAAGATTCTGCATTGACCACCCCAGGAATCAAAAGTGCTGTTGGTGAGATGGTATGGGAGAATGATGAAGTATGTAAGAGATGGAAAGAATATTTTGAAGGGATTTTTGGTCGGGGCGAAAGAATTTTGTTTAGAAAAATGACAGAAGAGAATGAATTTAGGATTTTGAAAGAAGAAATAAAAGTATCTATTGAATGTTTGAAGAATGGAAAGTCTGCTGGGTTTGATGGAATAAATGGTGAAATGTTGAAAGCAGGAGGTGAATGCGTGATAGATTGGATGTACGAATTATGTAAGCTTTGTGTGAATGCAGGAGTAGTACCGATGGATTGGAGGAAGGCAGTCATTGTTCCCATTTACAAAGGTAAAGGGGACAAAAAAGACTGTCAGAACTTCAGACCAATCAGTCTACTCAGTATACCAGGAAAAGTCTTCTGTAAGGTGATTATAAAAAATGTGATTCTGACTACTAGTGAAAAGATTTCCGATATACAGTCCGGCTTTATGGCCGGTAGAGGCTGTGTTGATCAGATTTTTACTCTACGACAACTTGTTGAAAAACAATTGTCGGTGAGGCGGAAGCTGTTCACGGCCTTTGTAGATCTGGAAAAGGCTTTTGACTCAGTAGACAGAGGTATGTTATGGGATGTTTTGAAAGCATACGGAGTGAATGGGGCTCTCCTAGGTGCGGTGCATGCGAACTATGAAAATAGTACAGCATGTGTTCGTATTGATGATGAGTATAGTGAATGGTTTGAAGTTTTTAAGGGTGTAAGGCAAGGATGTGTGATGAGCCCATGGCTATTTAACATAGTCATGGACAAGTGTGTTCGAGATGCTAGACTTGATGATTGTGGATTGATGATAGGAGAGAGCAAAGTGAGTGTTCTACTGTATGCGGATGATGCTGTTCTTGTATCGGACTCAGCAGTAGAATTGCAAACGATGCTCTCTAGATTGAACGAAGCTCTGCTAGGTAATTATTTGAAATTGAATGCAAGTAAGACGAAAGTTTTGATTTTTGAAAGAAATTAAGAAAATACGAACTACGAATTTAGAATAAACGGAATGAATGTTGATGTGGTAAATGAGTTTGTATACTTGGGAAGTAAGTTTGAAAAAGATGGAAGAATGACAGGTGAACTTGAAAGAAGAGTAATGAAGGGCAGGTGTGTACTGGGTGCCACAGCTTGTATCGCCAAAAATCAAAACATATCTAAAAATGCTCGATTGGCGGTACGCAGTGGCATACTTTTACCCACCTTGATGTATGGAAGCGAGGCCTGGACGGTGAATGAAAGTGAAATTAGTAAAGTCCATACTGTTGAAATGGACTTTCTAAGAAGTATGATTGGGAAAAAACGGAGTGACAGGGTGAGGAATGATTTTGTAAGAAAAGAATGTGGTGCAAAAGAAAGTGTGAAAGTGAAGATTAAAAGAAGTTTGTTAAGATGGTTTGGGTTATGGAGAGAATGAATGAGGAAAGACTGACGAAGAAAGTATATGTTGGTAGAATAGATGGATGTCGTGGTAGAGGAAGACCGAGAAAGGTATGGATGGACCAAATATCCGAAATTGCGAATGAATGGAATATCCAGAGTCATAATAAAAGAAGAGCCTGTATGAAGAAAATTATGACTCTGGAGGAAATGAAAGAAGTATGTTAGGACAGAGAGAAATGGCGGTTGATCTGTAATGTTGGCGGCTAGGGTTTATTAAATTGGAATTTGTTTTTATTTGTAAATGGATATTTTGTATTTGGATATTATTATTTAGTGATGTATAAAATGTAATTTGTCGTGTGTGTGTGTTCCTTGACTTATAGGTTGGTATGCGGCTGACCACCCATGCTGTAAAAATGGTTCACTTTGCCAATGTCACCCCTGTCTCAGGGAAGGACGGCAAGAGTTGCAGGGTGTATGTCCATTTGAGATTTGGTTTTTATGTTGTAGGTTCACATGAGGCATGTGCAAGCGCGAACTTGTACGTGTCTGGTTGTGAGAATGCATGTAATGTGAATCTCCAATGTAACATATCTTTGCAACTTAGATTAGATTAGATTAGAGATATCTAAGGTGCAAAGATAAGTTACATTGGAGATTCACATTACATGCATTCCCACAACCAGACACGTACAAGATCGCGCTTGCACATGCCTCATGTGAACCTACAACATAAAAACCAAATCTCAAATGGACATACACCCTGCAACTCTTGCCGTTCTTCCCTGAAACAGGGTGACATTGGCAAAGTGAACCATTTTTAGGGTGGTCAGCCGCATACCAACCTATAAGTCAAGTAAATTTCAAAATTAGTATTCTTATCAAGGCAGCATCATTCTTTTGCTATCCCCATTCACTTAAGTCTTCGCCTGATCCATGAATTAAATTAAATGTCTTTGAATGACGCTATGAGTAATTAAAAGTAAATACTGGTTTTTGCTGTGAACAAACATGATCGTGGTGGGACGTGAAAAAATCAGAAATCCTGTGAAAACTGTTTTTCACATTGCTCCTCTCTTTTCCACGCTGCATTCCATTGAAAACCAAGGCTTGTTGATTTTCATTGAGTTATTTTCTGTTTGAACAAGCCAAAAAAAATACCTACGAAATCGTTATGCGATTCACATACAGTTTTCTTGCTTAATCAATTAACTTCAATAAAAACATCATTTTTTAGTTGTGTTTCTGAACTTTATTTCAAATCACAGATACATATTTTCGCAAAACATCGTTAATATGAAGAGGACGCCAAAGAGCGCACTCTTTTTACCACATTAGACGACGCAGTTGCTTCATCTATACCTTTTATGTCTCAGTCGATGTTTCAGTCACATCAGATTGCGAAGAAAATAAATAACAGTCCAGCAGAGAAAATATATTGTGCAAAAATGATACGTACCAGTGAAAATACTGTTACGATTTTTGGTTCCCATACTTTCAAATAAAACACTACTCTTCTTTTTACTTATTTATTTTACACGTTTAAATTTATTTTAACTCTTAGACACTCTCATTTATTTCATTACACTGGTTTTAGTTCACTGGTCGAATTTGTTCGATGTACATTATGTATTGGTGGAGTTCACAGGTAAGACTGACTGTATTTGTTAGAGCTTGAAGAACAACTGCCTAGTGCAAGCAACTTGCACCCTTTTATACAAAGAAGATGGAACTGTTGAGAACACATTGTTGCTAGACTGTTCTCGAAGCACATACATAATTAAAGTATCTAGTGACTTCTCTATTTACTCACAATTATCAATTCTACCCACCAATACAATAAAGAATTCATATTACATAGCTATAACTAATTCTACCTACACTTATTTTAATATTACCTATTTACAGATATAACATAATAGACATAAGATAGACAAAACAATACTATTACTTCTAATCTAATCTAAGTTTTTAAGATATGTAACATTGGGGATTCACATTACATACATTTCCACAAGCAGACACGTATAAGTTCGCTCTTGTCTATGCCGCATTTCGATCTACAACATAAAAACCCTAATCTCAAATTAACATACACCCTGCAACTCTTGCTAACCTTCCCTGAAACAGGGGTGAAATTGGCCATGGCGGGTCAGCCGCATATTAACCTATAAATCGAGGAACATAGAGAACAAATTAATTTTTAAAATGAACATAAAATAATATCGACGGTTAAAAGGCAAAAGGCAATCAGGAGAGCAGTTCAATGTATGAGATTGCAGAAAAATGGCATAACTTTTATAATTTTTATGATATCGCTGAAATCAAAACAGCTCTAAAATTAAAACAATAAAGGCAGTTCTTGGCATTCCTATTAATGTGGTTTTACAATGTTTTATGTCACAAGGACCTTTAGGACAAAAAAGGACAAAATCTTGTCGGTTGCACCATAACCATACTTCGAGAACGATGTTGTTTGCTTGGGCATAAATAACAAAAAAATCATCGTAGAGCTATGGGAGTTAGCGCATTAGAATGACCGGAAAATTTTAAGTAGAAAAGCATTTGTAGCCCATTTTTGACCAAAACGTCGCAAAAATTCTAATTTAAAAAATACTATAGCCGTAGCCGCCAACGTTACAGATAAATCGCCATTTCTTTCTGTCCTAATATATTATACTTTTTTCATTTCATCCAGAGTCATGACCTTTCTATAATAATCTATAATCTAAGTTGCAAGGATATATTCATTCAAAGCTCTCAGATGTATGCCCACAAACAAACACGTGTAGTTCGCGCTTACAAATGCTGATTGTGTACTTACAAATAAAATCCAAACCTCAAATGAACATAAGCCCTGCAACTCTTGCCGACATTCCCTGAAACAGGGGTGACATTGGCAAAGTGAACCATTTTTTACAGTATGGGTGGTCAGCCTCATACCAACCTATAAGTCAAGGAATACGAGTAAATAAATAACATTTAAGTATAAGAAAACAACAAAACCTTAAAAATAAATCTATACAAAAAAAGTCAAAAATGTCTTATGCAAAAAATGTAGCAAGCTAATAAACCAACATTACAAATCAGCATTGCAGATGAGCCGCCACTTCTTCCTGTCCTTGCATACTTCTTTCATTTCATCCAGAGTTATAACTTTTTTCATACAAGCTCTCCTTTTATTATGACTCTGGATATCCCATTCACTACAGATAAATCGCATTTCTTTCTGTCCTAATATATTATACTTTTTTCATTTCATCCAGAGTCATGACCTTTCGTTACAATATAAATGTATGTGTCATATTTTTTCTTCGCGTTATGCATTACCATAGCAACGACAGACACGTCACCGTGGATCCCCAAAACGGCACCTCTGTGTGGGCCTTTACATGCGATATGATTCATTAGCGCGCCTTGTTAGCGGAGTCCCTCAGGAGCTTGGACGATCCAGCGAACTGCCCTGCGGACAATTCTCGTCATGTCGGAGAACAGTGCCTCCAAATCGGTGGAACGCGAGAGCCTCGGAATTCAGCAAAATCAAGCTACTTACTTTTAGAATCATGGGCATTTCTTGACTTTTATGTTAGTATGAGGCTGACCACCTTTACTGTAAAAAATTGTTCACTTTACCAATGTCTCCCCTGTTTCAGGAAAGGTTGGCAACAGTTGCAGGGCTTATGTTATTTTTTTTTTTTTATTGTAGCAAAATAATGCTAATTTAAACAATTACATATCAAGTAAAAAAAAAACAGTTATGTCAGAGGCGCTGTGCAAGTAGGAACCTGACAGCTTTCTCTTTAAATTCAATTACGTCACTAGTTTCCTTGATTTCCGCTGGTACTTTATTATAATCATCAAATCCTCTGTGCACAACTCCTCTTTCATATTTCATTGTTCTTACTTTAAACTTTCTTAAATCATTTTTCCCTCTAGTATCATAACTATGTAGGTACATCCTTATTTCTAATTATGAATTTATCCAAATAAACAGATTTGAGATTGAGTTTTTGTATTGTAAGTCCACATACGGCATGTTTAAGTACGAAGTTATACGTGTCGGCTTGTGGGAGTGCATTCAATACGAATCTCAAATGTACTTGGACCGGTCCGTAGTCCGTAGTGGCAACACCTCGGACTCGTAAATGGAAGGTTGGGATTCGGATCCCGGCGGAGCACAAAAATATACCATTTATATTTCGAATGTGCTCTTCGCTGGGTTGAAAAATTCATAAACCTTTACCAATGACCGGTCACCAAAAATCCATCCAGCCTTACAGCAACTGGGTCTTGCTTGAGTATTGGCGCTCTGTAGCGACGACCAAGCTCGTACACCTCTGCGGCACTACAACAAGTGTCATAGACCCCTAGAGTCTTTAGAATCTAGGGAGTCTCCCGCACAGGATTTCTTAAAAAAAAAAAAAAATTTTTTTTCAACTTAGATTATATGTACATTATTTCAGATTATCGGCCTATCACCCATCGATCAACATAATAAATGCAGCTAAAGTGTGCCAAAAAAGTACGCCCTAGGACGTCATCTTCATACAAACGAGGTATTGTTATAATCAGTTTCCAGGCAAACGACATGTTTAATTGTTTATGGCTCTTTGTGACCTCTGCCAGCCACTTTCTCTCAAAATACAATGAGTAATTCAGACCACACATCAGTGTCGATGGTTGCCATACAAGCCGATTCCCATCGGTTTCCCGTTTAAAATGAGGCAAAAATGATAATAAAGTAGACTGAATGGGTAAAAAATACGTATTGTTTCTTTGGTTTTAAATGTACTTTTTTACTTTGTGCCTATATTTTTTAACTACTTTGTTACATCATTTTAAAAGTGAAGCCGACGGGAACCGGCTTGTATGGCACCCTTCGCCACTGCCACACATAGCATTCTATCAAAATGGAAAAAATAGCACAGAATAACAATGCAATTACAGTTTTTCCTGCTGGAAAAATATAATCATAAAAGTAGTCCGAGGGTAAAAAATATTAACAGTCACTGGTGTAGAGGTACAGGCCACCCCTTTGGGTAACAAGCCTGTACAATATGTGCATTCGGAATGGACAATTTCAAACTGCCCATCTTGCGGCGGGGGACCGACAAAAGCCAACTTTGACTACGTCACATGCAATATTCAAACATGTGAGGAGTCAAACAATAGTAGCATTATGTACCAAAGACAATCAATAGGCCTTGGTCATCAAAAGCGAGCACTCCATAGGGGCAAATGGTACAGAAATATGTTAATTTTTAAACATAATTTTCTATTTAAGGTCAATTTTAAAATTATATTTACTCACTACAACGTTTTTCTCTAAAGAAGTATTTTGAAAAAAAATATATCCTGAGGTGAATTTGAAAAATGAATATTTTTTAACAACCCAACTTATGTTTTGATATGAGGCTGACTCTCCATACTGTAAAAAAACGTGTCAACAAGTCATGAAAATGGTAAAATACTAAAAATCAATATCTTTTAAATTGAAAATACACTTGGAACCTTAGTGACCTGGTCGAGGTCACTTTTTTGTTTCAAAATACAAAAAAAAATGGAGAATAAAAGCAAAAAGCAAAGGAAAATAAAAACAACCAAATTATCGTTGATATGATTGAACAATAATACCAATAATTTTGGGTCGCAAAATTTTGGAAATAAAGGTCAGGTCGTCGGTTTCGACGGGGCATCGTTTGCCTTTTGGAAATCTATTAGACCATTACGGCCGAAGAGGTCGTATTTTACCCTCAATGTCTGGACCCCAAGTACCCATCCAACATTCCGTTTAAACTCTCCCATTGAGAAATATCTTCACCAACTAAAACGCTCACTGCAAGCGCTGTTAAAGTTTCCTTACATTTTTTTGGTTTATTTTGTAGGTGAGTTTAGGGGTGAAGCTTTATGCTTGGGGTACTGTATCGAGCGGGCTGGAGTTCGAGCCACCTGCCTGAAACCAATTTTCCTTCCGATGTGTACCCATAAAGGCGACCAAGTGTTTCAAATATAACGAATCTATGAAATTTATCTTTGCACTTTTTGTTTAAACCAAGCGATGTTTGAAATAAGTTGGAGAACCGAGTTTTGAGACTGCACTGATGTATGGAAGCGAGTCATGGACGGTGAATGAAAGAGAAGTAAATAAGGTATGCACCTTAGAAATGGCTCATTTGAGAAGTATGACAGGAAAAACACTGAAAGATAGAGTGAGAAACGAATGGGTTCTGAATGAATGCGGAGTAAAAGAAAGCGTGAAAGTGAAAGTTCAAAGAAGTGTGATGCGATGGTTTGGACATATTGAAAGGATGAATGAAGACCGACTGACAAAAAGAGTGTATGAAGGGAATGTAATAGGTAAGCGTGGGAGGGGAAGACCTAGAAAAGAATGGATTGATCAGATAAGTGAGATTGCGAATGAATGGAATTTACAGAGTGGAAACAAGAGAAGAGCATGCATGAAAAGAGTGATGAAATTAGATGAGATGAAAGAAGTATGCAGGGACAGAGTCAAGTGGAGGCACTTGTGTGGAGGTACTGGCCACCCCTAGAGGAATGGCGGCAGGATACAAGACAAGACAAGACTCTTAGAGCATTGTTTTACAAGTACATAAACGTATCTTGTTTATAAGAGTGTATAAAATCTTACTTTATTTCTGGTTAATTTATTATTAAGATATTTAAAATAATAAAGTAATGACGACAAATTGTAGTTTTCATGACATCTTACTACTTTTGATTAGTCTATAATAATTTAAGTCGCAAAAACACTTAAAAAATCATTTTTCAATGCATGCCCACAAACAGACTCATTAAAGTACGCGCTTACAAATGCTGCATGTGGATTTAAAAATTAAAATCCAAACATCAAATGGACATACATCCTGCAACTCCTGCTGACCTTCCCTGAAACAGTGGTGACATTGGCAAAGTGAACCATTCTCTGCAGCGTGGGTGCTCAGCCGCATACCAACCTATAAGTCAAGGAACATACACAACAAATTACATTTTTTAAATCAACAAATAATAATATGTATGGACATCAAAAACTAACAGAAAACAAATTCTAATTTTAAAACCCTAGCCGCCAACATTACACATCAACCGCCATTAATTGTTTCTGTCCTTACATACTTCTTTCATTTCCTCCAGAGTCATAACCTATTTTATACACGCTGTTCAATATGACAAATGGAATTTAAAAATAACAACCGTATTTGGCTTCTAAATCTAAATCTAAGCTGCAAAAATATATATAATTTAAGATTCATATTAAACACATTCCCACAAGCAGATATGTATAATTTCGCGCTAACACATACCGCATGTGGACCTCCAATACAAAAACCGAATCTCAAATGAACATTAGACCTGCAACTCTTTGCGACCTTCCCTGAAACAGAGATTCTGGTACAATCTGGCTTATCTATAATCTATAATCTATAATCTATAATCTAAGTTGCAAGGATATATTCATTAAAAGCTCTTAGATGTATGCCCCCAAACAAACACGTGTAGTTCGCGCTTACAAATGCTGAATGCGTACTGAAAAATAAAATCCAAACCTAAAATGAACATAAGCCCCACAACTTTTGCCGACCTTCCCTGAAACAGGGGTGACATTGGAAAAGTGAACCATTGTTTACAGTATGGGTGGTCAGCCTCATACCAACCTATAAGTCAAGGAATATGAATAATAAATTACATTTAAATATAAAAAAAGAACAAAACCTTAAAAAGAAATCTATACAAAAAAAAGTCAAAAATTTCCTATGCAAAAAATACATTAGAAATCTACATTGCTTGATGGATAAAAAACAATTTCTCTGCTTTCTCATACTTGGTCACCCCCCCGGCAGTCTGACGTGAAATATGAAAACGCAGCGCCGCACTGGCATTGTTTTCTTTTTTATTTGTTACATTTTATGGTTCTATATCTGCGGCAGGCCGGCTATCATTCGCCCAACAGAGTCGAAAAAAATGTATGGCGGGAGGGAATTTATCAAAATTATCTACAGGTTTACGCGAGATATAAATACAATATATTTTCTAGACCTAAAGATGACTATATAGGACGAAATAGGTTTGCAAAATTATATTTCAAATATATCAATATCGTGTGTGAAATAAAACAATGTTTTAATTAAAAAATAGTGTTTTTTTTTTTATTTAAAAAACATAAATCAAATAACATTTTCAGAGTGTTAATACACAAACCATAAAAAATATATTTTCTATATGTTGTACCATAAAAAAAAAATTCTATATGTTGTACAAAATATAAAAAAAAAATTATAACTTGAAAAAAAAGTGTGGTATTAGTTTTTTGTTGACGTGCACTAAATAGGCCAGCCATCCACTGCTAAATTGAAAAATATTTTTTTCCAGTCCAGCCCTGTAATCTTTCATCTAAGTTTCAATAATATATTGACATTTAAGGCTCGTATTGATTGCATGCCCACAATCAGATACGTGTAAGTTTTGGCCTACACATGCTGCATGTGTACTTAAAAAATAAACCAAACTTCACATCAAGCCGAACCTTGCCACTCCTGCCGCCTTTCCCTGAATCCGAGGTTTTATTTACAAAAGTGAACTTTTTTTTCATCATGAGTGTCAGCCATACCAAACTATTAATTAAGCAACACCTACCAATGCTTAAAATGCTACGCACGTCCTTGTTTTGGACTGAACTGTACGTTTCTTATTACGAATAGAAAACACTTTCTTTGAAACAACTAGTGTTAATACTTGAAAAAAAAAAAAACAACAACTCTATCCAATGATGATTTTTTTTATTTTTTGTCCATATTTGGGTTTTCTCATTCGCTCTTCAGACATCTCTTTCTAGGTTGAACTTCATCCATTTTCTTGCAACTGTTAACTTAGTATTCGACAATCTAGAAAAACAAAATAGAAACTGGTTCACTTTGCTAATGTCACCCCTGTTTTCAGGGAAGGTCGGCAAGAGTTGCAGGGTGTATGCCCATGTGAGATTCGGGTTTTTATATTGTAGGACCACATGCGGCACTAAGCGCGAACTTGTGCATGTCTGTTTGTGAAAGTGCATATAATGTGAATCGTTAATGTTACATATATTTTGCAACTTAGATTAGATTAGATAAGATTTCTAAGATTTCCCTTTCTCTACTTTAATTGATTTTTTTTATCCAGTTGCTTCTGCAACATTCAGAAACAAGTCCACAACAAACAATAAAGTATGCACAATTCAAAACCTCAAAAAAGTTGTAAAGTCACTTATGCGTGATGCTAGGGCAAAGGACTTTCTAAAGAAAATGTAGGGATTTTCAGGAGGGACCTTAGTTATATGGGCGTGTGACGTTTGCCAGACAACTAAATAATTGTCAATTAAAATATCAAACATTCGCTCAAAAAACTCCATTCAACCATTTCTTTTCTCACAGTTTGAAATACATTTTCAACTTCTACGTTTTTCTTTTTTTGAGAAAGACCAAAAAAGAAAATATTGTAGTCTGTATATTTTTTGTGCGGACACCTAGCCTTGGGAACGTTTTCAATGATCACATACAATGGAATCATTTCATCATTCTACTGATATAATATTATGCATTACACGCATTCATTTAATTCTCCTCCATTTTTTTATGTTTGTTTATTCTTTTCACTTCACGTTTTTATGCTCTAACAGTGCAAAATTAATTTACAGGATTTGCATACAAGGTACGTGCACAGTATACATGTATTTACATTGCTTTTTACAGTAACGTAGCATATTTTTTTATTTTTGTAATGTAACCTGAAAAGCTGAAGTCTTTTTGTATTTATATTGTATAAACGCAACTAAACGCAACTAAGCTACACATATAGTGTAACTTCTTGCCGCGTTATCCCCGAAGGGGTCGCATGTGGCGAGTTGAAATTATTTATTTTTACAGGTAAGGGGGCCGGCCTTACGCCAACCACTTCAGTTGAAGTGGGGGTTTCCCAGCTCCCGAGGAGGCTGGTACTCATTTCTTGTGAAGGCTGAGTAAACCTTGCCGGTATTTTTATTATGGGGTTTGAAATAAACACCGAAATAGGAAATCATTTCTGACACCCTCCTCGGTGGGATTCGAACCCGAGCTCACGGGGTAGAATGCAAGCACCCTACCAACTGAGCTATCGACCGGTCTATAGATTATATATAGACTATAGACCGGTATAGATTTATTATAAGGAGTTCGAAGTCTAGTGGTTAACGCTTCGGACTCGTAATCGGAAGGTCGTGGATTTGGTTCATAGCGGAGCAAAAATACATGTTATTTAGTGGTTAATGCTCTCGTAAATTTAAATTTGTGGGATCGAATCCCGGCGGAGCACAAAAATACACAATATACGGATATATTTTCAAATGTGCTCTTCGCTGGGTTGAAAACTTTATATATGTACATTTACCAAATACCGGTCACCAAAAGTCCATCCAGCCTTACAACAACTGGACATTGCTTCAGAAATTGCGTTTAGCAACGACGACCAAGTTTGTTTCAGAAGACAAAAATAGCGCTCAAAAAATGATTCATCACATTTTTAGTAATTTATTTTATTTTGTAAAACCACTAATATTTCCGAATATACCAGTTTACCAGTACCCGCTAGTTTCATATAGTATGCAGAATCAACAGAGCGCCCCACAGTCCTGATTCCTGGTTGAATTATTGAATAACAAATTAAACTTAAGACAATACGGCGAGCGAGCCCGCCTTAAGATGGATGGATGGCGGCAAAGCGTCACAGGTACTGGCAGCCAGTTTAGATGAAACGACACCTGCACACACACTGAAAACACGGCCTGAAAATTATGAAACCTTTTTCCCGAGTGTTGAATTTGAGTGAATATTTTGAAAAATAATTTCTATTTTTTTTTTTAAGAAACGCTGTGCGCGAGACTCCCTAGATTCTAGAGACTCTACGGGTCTATGACACTTGTTGTAGTGCCGTAGAGGTGTACGAGCTTGGTCGTCGCTACAATAAGCCAATACTCAAGCAAGACCCAGTAGCTGTAAGGTTGGATGAACCTTAAGTGACCAGTCTTTTGGCAAAGGTTTTATGATTTTTTTCAACCCAGCAAAGAGCATATTTGGAAATATACTCGTAAATGGTATATTTTTTGTG
This sequence comes from Agapetus fuscipes, assembly GCA_951799405.1. Lineage (NCBI taxonomy): Eukaryota > Metazoa > Arthropoda > Insecta > Trichoptera > Glossosomatidae > Agapetus > Agapetus fuscipes. The sequence continues at coordinate 5,982,110 of OX637332.1, forward strand.
TTCCGCCGGGATCCGAATCCACAACCTTCCATTTACGAGTCCGAAGTGTTGCCACTGGACTACGGACCGGTCAAGAATGCCAACGACACGCGGTGTACCTAAGCGGTCACCCATCCAAGTAGCATCCGCGCCCAATGTTGCTTAACTTCGGTGATCTGTTGAGAACCGGTGCTTTCAACATGGTATCGTCGTTAACTTCTGTTGTTAAAGTACATTTTTTTAGGTTTCTTACTTGTTACTTATTTTTAACTGTCGTTTTTTCAAAGAGGTTTCTTTTATTGTAAAAAATACAAAGAATTTTTTACAGTTTCCAAATTAAAATTAATTGTAAATACAGTAAACTTTTCGAATATCTGACGAAGCGTTGTAAGAGAGTTAACATTATTACCTATCAATGTTTTATTTGCGTCATATCCAAGTAGCTCAAAACTTGAGTAATGTAAAGTTTACGGCAATTATTAAAGAGTGATTTCCCCCAAAATCTGCTGTTTTTTTTTGTTTGAACTTGATTTTCTTCATCACTGTAACTCTTTTGCTAAGACCATAAAGTATAAGAAACAAAAACGGCAGATTTTGGGGAAAATCACCCTTTATTACTTTCCTTAAACTTTACTTTACTCAAGTTTTGCAACTCGTACTAAGGGTACTGAATGCAACATGTTGAATGTTACAAGAAAATAACAAATAATGACATGGGTTGTATTTTCTACGTCACTTGAAAGTGTGTCGTTGCGTCTTAAAACCTGGTCTGGTGTATATAATATATAATATTGTTATTACTATTGGCACGTTAATTACAATGAAATCATCGTTAATTACCAGCTGAATTAATGTGTAAGCTTTTAATGAATATAAATAGGCCTTTCGGTTTCGGGACTTTTTCACAAATGTACTGAATTTCACGGTATTTTGAGTTTAATTATACAATTAATCTTGGATAAAGAAAAAAAAAAAAAAAAACAACATTTCAGTTAACATGTTCGCGTCGACATTAATCCCTTCACAAACAAAACATTTTATTTCACATGACGCGTACGCTGTTCCATGTACGTCATAGACTTGTTTACATGAAAGAGAGCTGTCTCACTATCGATCTAACTTATCTCTAAAAATAATTGGAGTATATCTCTGGAAGATTCTGAGCAAACAAAAGATGAGAAATTTCAATAGCTTTAAAATAAAAAAAAGCAAACTTGCTAGTATCGAGAAATAATATTTGTCTTTAATATTTTATTGAATAGTTTGATCATTAGAGCCTTGCGACTTTGATACCAGAGATGAGTTAACATTTACGTTGAACTTTCTTATATAAAGATCAAGAAGGGAGTTATAAAGAATTAAGCTTTTTGTAAATATATACAAAATATTATCATTTATCTATCTACAATCTAAAGATATATGTACTTACATTTAATGCTAATAGGAGATGCTTATAAACTCGCGCTTACACATATTGCATGTTATGTTTGCACCTAAAAAATTATTTAAATCAAAAAATAAAAACATAAATTTAATTTTTCGCTTAGAACTACGACTTTTGAATGCATTCTTTTTCATTTTTGCATGTAGGTACACGCGTTTTTTTTAAGAATTATTTTTTTATATTTTAAAATTTTCAAATATACGTATTAACAGTAAAAGAATATATTCAAAAACCTGCAAATAATGTTAGTACTGCATGTTCAAGGTATTACGTTTCAACTCAACTGCATCGTTCACCAAAAGTATATACCAACTAAAACACTCATTTAGAGGCGCTGTCCTAAACAGGATTCATTTTCGGTGCAGCGTTAAGGTTGCGAGTAGTTTAACACTTGGGATAAGTACTGTGTTCTTCGATCAATCAAAATTAGCAGACTGCTGCATGTACGCTGGATCATAGCAAAGAAAAAAAAGCGTCCCTGTCAACCAGTTTGGAGGGGACGCAGATGTAGGGAATGACCCGAAGTGAGATGGCTGATCGTAATGGTGACGGATTGCTTCGTCCCGTGAACGCTGGATAGAAAAAAACGACCTAGAATAGACTGGACAATATTGACGTAGGTACTTGATAGGTTTTTTATTGTTTTTATTACATCGAAAGGAGAAAGTAGTCCATGTGGAATATAATAATGATATAAGGATGATTTATTTCGTGAGCGCTGTTTTTGTATGAAACTATGAATCACACATCAAGAGCCCTCTGCGAGCTTTCACATCGTCATAGAAAGCACCGCAACGCAACTAAGCTACACATACAGCGTAATTTTTTGCCGCGTTATCCCCGAAGGGTTTCGCATTTAGCGAGTGGAACCTTTCTCTGCTTTCTTCTTTCATGGGGGTCGCATGTAACGAATGGAAAGTATTTATTTTTACAGATAAAGGTACCGGCCTTACACCAACCACTTCAGTTGAAGAGAGGGTTTCTCAGCTCCAAAACGTGCTAGTACGCCTTGCAGTGTTTGAGTTAACCTAGCCGGTGTTTTTTATGGGCTTGAAAGAAGCACCGAAACGGAAAACCATTTCTGACATCTTTGGTAGGACGCAACCCCGAGCTCTTGACTTGGAATGCAAGCACTCTACCCACTGTGTTATTGTTGTATAAATATATTGACACCTTAAAAAGGTTAAACTGAATAAGATATATGTTCTATCAATTCTGAAAATAATCTCCTAAATAATATCTTATTTCCTAACACTTCACCTCTACTTTCTATGTTTCCTATTACGCCCCGCCCACATACAACTTCCCCCTCCCCTTCTATAATTTAAATCCTTGCTTCGTAGTTTTGTATTATGTGTTAGTCTCTATTTACGCCTGAAGATGGGAGGTACTGCTTCTCCCGAAACTGGTCGTGTCAAAAAATAAACTCATGTGAATTAAAACAAAGCAATTTTTATTTTATTGTATTAAAATGAACTTTCACGAAGTAACTGCTGAAAATCTAGATAATATAAGATATATGTTTTTTAAGCGAATTTGGGATTCTCAGAAAAATGCACCTGTCTCCTATTTTCTACGAGAGCAAACACTATAAAAGTGTGGAAATCCTGTAGTTTAGGACTTCTTTATCAGCACTTCCTTATAATAAGTTCAATCACTATGAAAAGCTACACACAATATACTGTTTTATCCACGATTACTCAAATAAATTAATTGGCACTTATTTAGTTTTACCTTTAAAGAGGCGATATATTGGCCCATCCTTGACTGATAGGTTGGTATGAAGCTGACCACCCGTGCTGTAACAATCGGTTCACTTTTGCCAATGCCACCCCGTTCAGGGATCGGCGGCAGGAGTTGCAAGGTTTATGTTAATGTGAGGTTTTGTTTATTTGTATGCGCACATGCAGAATGTGTAGGTGCAAACCTACATGTGCCTGTCTGTAGGCATGCATTTCATATGAGCCTTAAATGTTAACATATCTTTGCAGCTTAGATTATAGATAGTGCTTGTTTGGCTTATATACTATTTGATTGAAAAATTACATTTCAATTAAAATATGTTCTTAAGAATCACATTCTACACAATCTGAGCAAAGAAAAAAACGTAAAACACAATAATGGGAGAGCTTTTCTACATATTTTTATATCAATTTCCAATTTTCATAAGACACATTGGCACACATAAAAAAACTTAAATAAACAAGGACTAAGGGGACGATATAAGAAAAATAACTTATTTTAATTTACCTCTGCAACTTCGATTACATATATTTCCAATTGCAGATGTCACCCCTAGTGAGTGAATACTGAAATCCCGACTACGAATGTGTATACTGTATAGGGGAGGTCTGCGCCCCCGGGCGTTCAAACGCCCTCGCTTGTTTTGACGGATTGACAGTCAAAGCCGATCGTGTACACGCCAACAATTGACAGACAGAGTCGCTACTGAGGGGAAGAAAACACTGTGCAGAGTAATATTACTATTCATTAAAAAAAAAAAAATTATTTACAATACGTTGTTGAATGGCGGTTGATCTGTAATGTTGGCGGTTGGGGTTGGGTTTTTTTTTATTTTAAATTAGAATTTTGTACTTGTTTTTAATGTTTTTAGATATAATTATTTGTGTATTTCATTTTTTTGTGTATATTCCTTGGTTAATACGTTGGTATACGGATGACCACCCATGCTATAGAAAATGCTTCACTTTGCCAATGTCAAAAAAAAATGCTTTAAAGAAATCATCGTCACCCATGTTTCAGGGAAGGACGGCAAGAGTTGCAGGGTGTGTGTCCATTTGAGATTTGGGTTTTTTGTTGTTGTAGGTAAGCGCGAACTTGTAGGTGTCTGCTTGTGAGAATGCATAATATGTGAATCCCCAATGTTACATATCTTTCCAACTTAGATTAGATTATTTGACTAATAGGTTGGTATGAGGCTGAACCCTCGGCGGTATTCGAACCCAAGCTCACGGTATGGAATGCAAGCACTCTATCAACTGAGCCATCGACCGGTAAAGTAACTAAGTATATATTTTACTCTAGCTGTACAACTTACAAGACTTCCGGACATTACAAGTATATCAAAATGTATTTTAACCCTGAAAGCAAGATTCTTTTGTAAGTGTAAAATTTTCCCCTCAAATAAAGTTGCATTTAAATAATAATGTCAGTTACATGGCTGTTTAACGTTGCATGTTAGGAAATATTTATTTTGTACTATTTTACAATGCAAAGAGATAACGCTTCATTGTACTATTTATTATTGAACAAAGAGAATTGTTAAACTGTTTAATGTTCCTAAGCCTTTTATTGATTTTCATGTTGTTGTCTAGAACCTAAGTTACATATTAATTTACATTATTGCTACGAATGTGTGATTGTGTGTCTGTATGTTTTTACAAGTTTGAGAAAAATTTCGATAGCTCAATTGGTAGAATGCTTGCATTCCATGCCGAGAGCAAGGGTTCTATCTCAAGGTGAACTCAGCCTTCACAAGAAATGAGAACCAGCCCCTCCGGGAGCTGGGAAACCCCACTTCAACTGAAAGTGGTTGGTGTGAGGCCGACCCCCTTACACGTAAAAATAAATAGGTCCTGAATCGCCAAAATGCGACCCGACCGATAAGTACACATCTAGCAGGTGTACGCGTAAACTTACATGTTCTTAATTGTGTACACGCGCAGATTGTAAATCTTGAATTATCTTATTTTCGTTAAACAGGAATAAATCGATTTAAAAACTGATCAAATTCCTTTAGACGAAATAGATTAAATATTTAATATTAGATTCCTTGACTTTTAGGTTGATATGAGGCTAAATACCCATACTGTAAAAAATGGTTCACATTGTCAATGCCACCCTGTTTCAGGGAAAGGTCGGCAAGAGTTGCAGGGCTTAAGTTCATTTGAGATTTTTTACTTTCTTGCTATAGCCGAAGGCTATAAAGAAAGTTATGATTTGGTGTGAAAAAAAAATTTCGAGGTTTTCACGGAAATGAGTTGTCCTGGTGCAGGACATGCCAAAAAACACTATCTTTTAAAAACGTCCGTCTGTATGTATGTATGTATGTATGTATGTATGTATGTGTGTGTGTCACTTTCCAAAGTATAAGACCTAGAGATACCAAATTTTGGCTACATCAACTTTTTTGGACATGTATTAAGTATGAATAACATGGCATTACACCAACTTGAAAATTCAAGATGGCTGCCATACAAAAAAAACATAAAATTGCACTTTTCTCATAAACGACTCCAAGAATTTTTCTTAAATTTTCAGAGTTGCCACTAATTAATTTTTAACTTAATAAATTAGTTATGACAACACTCTTACTAATCTGTGTCTATGGGCTGCCATATGAAAAAAACAAACGATTGTGATTTTCTCGAAAGTTAAGGGGTCAACAAAAATATAATGTTCTACAATATTATGGACAACATAAATTTGCACAAATTTACAAAAAAAAATTTTTGAAAAAATAAATATAAAGCACCGTTTACACGACCTGAAATTTTAAATCGAAAATATTACAAAAACCTATTAAAATGCAAGATATTTAAATTTGTTTTAGATTTGATAGAAAGAACAAGCTTATTAATTTAATTCGTAATCATTTTTTTTTTACTTTTTTGAGAATTCAAGATGGCTTCCGAAGAGCTGAAAATTTAAAATGCGATTTTCTCAAAAACGGCTCCGACGATTTTTCTTAAATTTTTTGTGAATCCATTTTTATAATAGTGCTATCTAATAATTATAATCATTTCTTCATCATAATCTCGGTTTAGGGATTTGCTATATAAAAGAAAAAAATAATGGAAAAATTCTCGGCAGTTAGAGGGTTGATAAAAAAATAATGTAGCACAAATGTAAAACAATAATAATAACCTATATATTGCCATCATTATTTTTTCCAAAAAGTGAATCAAAAGTATAGCCGCCATACAAAGTGAAAATTTTCCATACAAAATGTATTAGCAATTTTCTTGGTAGTCAAAGGGTTAAAAATAGATAAAAGGCTGCGATTCTTGAAATTTTATAAATACCAATAATAATCAGTCGTTACTTTTTCAAAATATAACTAAAAAGTGTACCCACCATACAAAGTCCTAGTTTGCATACAGAAGGGTTTAATGACCATCTATAATAATCTAGAATATAAGTTGCAATGAAATATAAACATTCAAAACTAATATGAAATGCATGCCCACAAACAGGTACGTGTAAGTTCGCGCTTACGAATGCTGAATTTGTACTTACAAATTAAAACCAAATCTCAAATGAACATAAAACCTGCAACTCTTGCCGACCTTCCTTGAAACAGGGGTGACATTGACAAAGTGAATTATTTTTTACACTTTGGGAGGACTGAGAAATGCGAGAAAATTGAGATAAGACTGAATGAAAAAAGAGTGGAGGTCGTGAAAGAATTTGATTATCTGGGAAGCAAGTTTGAGTCGAATGCGAAATTGACGAAATAATTGGAAAAGCGCGCTAGTAGAGGAAGAAGTGTGATGGAAACGATTGGAAGAATTGCAAGAAATAGGAAACTTACGAAGAATAAGAGATCGGCGGTCCACAATGGCATATTGGTTGGTGGAAGTGAGGCTTAATGAATGTGAGCTGAGTAAAGTACGGTTGAAATGGCTTACCTGAGAGCAATGGCTGGAAAGACACTGAGTGATAGAGTACGTAATGCTTGAGTGATGAACGAGTGTGGTATAAAAGAGAATATGAGAATGAAAGTACAAAAAAGTACAATGAGATGGTTCAGACATCTTGAAAGAAAGGATGATGAACAACTAACGAAGAAAGTGTACAAAGGAAATGTCAGAGGAAAGCGCGGAAGGGGAAGGCTGAGGAAAGAATGGTTAGACCAAATAGGTGAGATTGCGAAAGAATGGATTCTGCAGAGTGAGAATAAGAGAAGAGTGTGTATGAAAAAGGTGATGAATATTGAGGAAATAAAAGTGGTTTGTTAGGGCAGAAAAAAGTGGAGGCGCATCTGCAGAGGTACCGGTCACCCCTAGTGGAACGGCGGCAGGATACAGTACAGTACAGTACAGAGGTCAGCTTCATACCAACCTATAAGTCAAGGATCTTTCTTGTGTAATTGGCGCTTTTTCCAGAGAAGACCAACCTTGCAGAGGGCTCTTGAGTTGTGATTCACACAAAACGGCGCTCACCAAATAAATCATCCAAATATTTTTTATTCACTTAATAATTTTAATGGCTTTATCCATATTGTACGAGCATGCAGGTACACACCGCGGTGGAATAAAATTGATTTATTATCGATATATTATATTTTCATTGAAACTGCATAAGCTGGTAGATGATTCTAGCTTTACATACGTCATACAGTGGGTTAATTTTTGCAAGAAAGTCGAGTACAGATTCTGTGCAATTTATTTAATGTTGTACATAGGTTCACCTGCGGCTTATACGTGTATGCTTATGGGAATACATGTTATGTAAATCTTAAATGTTTACGACTTAGATTACCGATTAAAGATAGATAAAAAATATTTTTGTTTATGGCAGCTGACCATCCATGCTATAGAAAATGGTTCACTTTGCCAATGTCACCCCTGTTGTAGGGTGTATATTCATTTGAGATTCGTGTTTTTATATTGTAGGACTACATGCGGCATGTTTAAGCGCGAACTTAAACATGTCTGTTTTGTGAAAATGCATATAATGTGAATCTCTAATATTACTTATATTTTGCAACTTAGATTAGATTAGATTAGAATGTGGACGTACCGATTATAAATACTGATCAAATTCCTTTTGACGAAATGGATGAAATATTTCGTATTGGATATTTTAAGCGTGCAGTACAATATTTACTTAGTTATGGATTTTTGTTGGGGTACGTGAAATACCTTGTGAATGTGAGAGTCGAGCACAATAATAGTATGAGAAGAATGCTCGGGAAATATCAAACACGAGAAAAGTCTACGGGATCCGAAACCGGTGCTTGCAGGGTAGAACGGCACAGTGACAAAACGACGCATGACATACATGACATACTTGCTGTCAACAAGGTTATAGTGCCCAATAGAGCAAACACATCAAACTTTGCAGACAGAAGCTTTGCGGTGGCCGGGCCGGTGGCCTGGAACAATTTACCCATCGGTGTTCGCGCGAACCAGCCTACCACCACCTTCAGAAAGGAACTGAAGACACTACTTTTCTCGAGAAGCCATGGCGCCCTTGAGATGGTCCTGGACCATTAAATGGCGCTACAGGAAAGAAATCATCCATCATCATCATCATCATAACGACATAATATGGCAGAACGACGCATGACAGAACGAAGCATGACAGAGCGCCAACTGACAAAACAATATAAGCACAAAACATCACATACCTAAAAAAGAACATACCATAAACGGCGCATCACAAACGTATGTTTTCCTGACACATGCCATATGCGATTCCTTCGGGGATAACGTGGTTAGAAGTTGTTCTTTATAAAGATTTAGGTTTTGTTAGGATTTTTTTTATCTAATAAGCTTTACCAAATAATGCATGCAAGAGTTTCATTTCTCATGTTTCTTGTGTCTCACTTTTTAGCCATGCCGTTTATGTTGTTTTCTATTTTGTGATGTTTTGTCATGTAATTTTTTGTCATATGATGTTTTTTTATGTGCCGTTTATGGTATGTTCTATTGTAGGCATGTGATGATTTTTTCATGTGATAATTTAATTTAATTTTAATTTATTATTTTAATTTAATAATAATTTATTCATTAAAAATATACAACAAATAATTTTATAAAAATTACTACAAAAATGTATACCAAAGCACCTCTTGACATTTCATTTGTACACATAAGGAATTTAACTTAACAAGAAAATAATACCTAATGTGCCTGAATTAGGAAAATCCTGTGTCTCAGGCGTGGAGAACTTCTACACAATATTATGTACCTAAACAATTATTTCTACATGTATTCATATTTTTATACTATTATCTTAAATACTGGTTCTAATACGAATAGACTTGGTAACTCAAAAAAATTAAAAATAAATTAAAGCAAAATAAACAAAAGAACTGATGTTTTGTCATTGTGCTGTACTTTCCTGTGATGTTTTATCATAGTGATATTTTGTCATGTGTTGTTATGTCATGCGTGGTTCTGTCATGTGTCGTTATATCATGTGTCGTTTTGTCACTGTGTAGTTCTACCATGGAAACCCGAAATCGTAGGCATTCCGTAGACGAACGTGAAATGTTGTAGTATAATACAAGATGCGAGTAACCATCGTTCTGCAAACGATACTACATTAGGGCGAGAATAATAAAAGGCTACATAAAACTAAAAAATATCACCGCTTCAAGGTATAACTGCTGATTCGCTGATTTGAGAAATCGTAAAAAAAACATTATATTGGCAGTAACTTCTCATAGTAAGTGAACTAATTAAAAGTAACGCAACCAAGTTACACATTTAGTGCAACTTCTTTCCGCGTTAGCACTGAAAGGTTTCACATATGGCGAGTGAAACCTATTTTTTTTTACAGGTAAGGGAGCCGGCCTTACGCCAACCTTTTCAGTGGATGTGGGGGCTTCTCAGCTCCCAAAGGGGGCTGGTACTCTTTTTTTGTAAAGACTGTGTAAGCCTTGCCGATGGTTTTATTTTCGGTTTTGAAATAAACACCGATATGTGAAATCATTTTGACTTCAGTGGGATTCGAACCCGAGCTCTCGGCATGGAATGCAAGCACTCAACCAACCATCCACACAAACTGAGTTGAAACTGTGAAATCTATTTGATATGTTTCCACTACTCATTACAGAGTCAAACAATCCATTAAAAAATAATACTCCCGTTTATTTGTATTTATTCCTAAGCAATGGTATAACCTTTCAACGCAAATGCAAATGCAATAACTAGACTACACTTCTATGACATTTTTATTATTATTTAAATACTATTTCTAACATTCTCCGTGGCAATGGAACCCTGATCATTAGCATGAAATATTGGCATTCTAAAAACTCAGCTCTGATTTATTGACCGGAATTTAGCTGACAAATTATTTTAGTGTAGCGAATCTTTTTTTTTTAAGAAATCCTGTGTGGAAGGCTCACTAGATTTCATAGACTGTAGAAGTCTATGACTATAATCTATAATCTAAGTTGCAAGGATATATTTATTCAAAGCTCTCAGATGTATGCCCACAAACATACACGTGTAGTTCGCGCTTACAAATGCTGATTGTGTACTTACAAATAAAATCCAAACCTCAATTGAACATAAGCCCTGCAACTCTTGCCGGCATTCCCTGAAACAGGGGTGACATAACTAACTGACCAATTTTTATATGGCGCCGTTTAGTGGCACTAGCCACCCCAAGGGCGCTTAAAACCAAGCGCCAATCACGCAAGACTCACTTTTTGTAAGGCTGGATGTAGTTTAAGTGACCGGTCTTTGGTAAAAAAAATCGGAATGTTTCAACCCAGCGAAGATCATATTTGAAAATATAAATGCTATTTTTTTATGCTCCCCGGGATTCGAACCCACAACCTTCTATTTACGAGTCCGAAGTGTTGCTACTAGACTACGGGCCGGTCAAAAGTAAATTAATTTAACACTTACTATAGACAAAATTCATTTATGTAGCGTGCAAGTGACAGCTTCAATCATAACTAAGAACATTTTGATTTTGACTTCTTTTTTTCTAAACCGACGTTGGGAAGACAGCGGATGACGCAAAACTTTTTTGTACCCTAGCTTGTGTCTCTCATTATTATTTTTAGGTTATTTTAATTTTTTGTTGTTGTTTTTAATTTTGTATAATCTCTTCTTATACTCTTCTCCTTTGTTTAATTTAAATTGTCTTTGTACATGAGGACCTGTAATAATTGGCTTCTTGTGTCTACTCTTGCTTTTAATCCTGTTTTAATGCTGTTGATTTTCCTAATAAATATATATATATTTTTTTAAATTATGCCGATTGGTCACCCGTGCGACAGCTATCTCACATCATGCGCTCCAATACAAATATCTTCAGCGATATTTCGGCTGTCAAATAGTGTTGACGCTCGTCTGACTTGTACTGTGCGCGCCGGGCGATAGAAGGGTTGGCATTTCCGGCAGTCGGAGTCCATTGTGCCCTGGAACATGTACCCAGACGTTTGTACATAGGGTGTTATCGTAAGTGTAGGTAGGTACTCATGAAAGTCGAGGAGATATGCCGAGAGAGACCCCTGCAACCAGAGCCATCAGTTACAAATAATTGAACCCCGTGTAAGGCTGATGTAAAAGGTGGATTTAGTGTATTTTATTTAATTTGAAGCCAACAAAAATCCATCCAGCCTTACAGCAACTGCGTTTTGCTTGAGAAGTGGCGCTTTATATTATAGTGACGACCAATTTTGCAGAGGGCTCTCGAGGTGTCTAAATCTAAATCTAAATCTAAGTTGCAAAGATATGCATCGAAGGCCTTTCGCCACTTAATAAAATATATAGCTTTGCATGAGCGTCCATATGCTGTGGGTCCTTCTGACACATACATACAGGACGGGTACGAGGAGGGTTTGAGCATTTGAGATTCATATTAAATGCATTTCCACAAGCAGACACGCAAAATTTTGCGCTCACACATGCCGCATGTAGACCTACAGTATTAAAACCCAATCTCAAATGAACGTAAGCCCTGCAACTCTTGCCGACCTTGCCTGAAACTAGGGTGACATTGGCAAAATGAACCATTTTTTACAGTATGGGTGGTCAGCCTCATACCAACCTATCAGTCACCTATGGCTATAAGTCAAGGAACTTTGAATAACTCTGTAAAAATATAGCAGTAAATTAATATTTGTGTTTTTGTTACCCCTTACCTGTTAAAATAAATAGGTCCCTAATCACCACATGCGACCCCTTCGGGAATAACGCAGGCGAGAAGTTACACTACATGTGTAGCTTAGTTGCGTTTTTTGTACTTAAAACGAAAAACAACCCCTTATGCTGTACAAGTATTTCTCCCTTGTACCCACTTTCCACCCACAAAGTAAATTTTCCATAAAATAATGAGATCGATGAATGAACGAGTCATAAAGAATATCTGAAGAGGAAAGATAATAATAGGAAAAGTGAAGACAGAGGAAATAATGGCGTGATAAAATTTTCTACATTTTTTTAGATAAGTCAATGATCTTTGCGAATGAAACATTTTAGCGTATTTTGGGAAGTGTGAAAAATGGTTTATCCGTGAGCATAAGAGATGTGGTTTCTTTTTTAAAAAACTCAACAAAAGCCTGTAAAATTTCAATGGGCAGAACATGTGAAACATCTTGTAAATGGAACGTAACGCTTAAACTCACTAAGCTACACATATAATGTAACTTCCTGCCGCATTATCCGCGAACAGTCTCGCATGTCTATAAATAATCCATAATCTATTATAGCATGCGGCAAGTGGAATATATTTACACACATACGCCACTAGATAGCTTTAGTAGATTATTTTTTTATTATTGCTGACATTCCTTGTTTTTCCCCTGTAGTCTTCAAATTAACCAAAGTTGTTATTAAATTAAGATAAGCAACATTGGGCGTGGTCAATACTTGGATGGGTAACCGCTCAGGTACACCGCGTGTCGTTGGCATCTTGGACCGGTCCGTAGTGGCAACACTTCGGACTCGTAAATGGTAGGTTGTGGATTCGGATCCCGGCGGAGCACAAAAAATATACCATTTATATTTCGAATGTGCTCTTCGCTGGGTTGAAAAATTCATACACCTTTACCAATGACCGGTCACCAAAGGTCCATCCAGCCTAACAGCAACTGGGTTTTGCTTGAGTATTGGCGCTTTGTAGCGAAGACCAAGCTCGTACACCTCTGCGGCACTACAACAAGTGTCATAGACCCCTAGAGCCTTTAGAATCTAGGGAGTCTCCCGCACAGGATTTCTTAAAAAAAAAAAAATTGAACCCGTTAATCGTAACAATATGATAAATCACTTAAAAGCAACTTCCTACCTTTCCCGAAGCCATTGGAGTCAGCTCTGAAGTTGTCATGACCTCGCTGGCCATCCGTCAGCTGGCCCAGTCCTCCCGACAGGAATCCATCCGAAGATATTCCATCGTAGGTGCGGTCAGAGAGGTTGACCTCAGTTCCTCGAGATGCTCCCTGGTGCATGGAGTACGACAGGAGTCCAACTGCCAATAAAAAAATAAAATAAGAATCTTGAATGAAACAAATAAGTTCCCAAATTTACAAGGATGCACATTGCACAGGTATGTATAATTGTTAGACTTGGGGTATAATCTATAATAGGGATACTCTAAGGCCCGGTATTTTCAGCGTTAGCATATGTGACTTTAAACTGATAAAAACACTACCCACACGATAGACATAAGTGCGTTCCTTTCACTCAGTATAAAATCGCTATGCTAACGTTGAAAATACCGGGTATAAGTGCAAAGATAAATTAACAATTAAAATTCATTTTGAACACATGCCCACAAATAAACACCTACAAGTTCACGCTTACAAATGCTATTGTCAAATAAAAGTGCAAACCTCAAATGAACATAAACTCTGCAAGTTGTACCGACCTTCCCTGAAACGGGGGTGATATTGGCAAAGTGAACAATTTTTTATAATATGGGTGGTCAGCCTCATACCAATCTATAAGTCAAAGAATGGAAAGATAATAAGTTTTCTTTACCTGTAAAAATAAATAGGCTCCACTCGACACATTCCGAGCCCTTCGGGGATAACGCGGCAAGAAGTTACACTGTATATACGTATGTGTAGCTTAGTTGCGTTTTGTTTCAAATGATGCGCTTTACCTTTGCATGGGCAGACTGTGCGATGAGCCAATTTGCTCGGCGGTTACCTTTGAGCACTGTCTAAGCAGATATCGGATATCCTCTCAGCTCAAATGTTTGTGACGGCTCTTTTGATAGACGCATAAATCGCAAATGGCAAATTGGCAAATACATACGTACACACAGTTCTGAGTAATGCGCAGTAATATATTGCCAACATTCACATTAACCCGGCAATGTTCACATGTTTGAAAAAAACACCTTGTAATTTTTTTCACGGTTATTCTCAACACTTTATACCCGTAACTGAACCCTGGATCATCATCAAGTTTTCTTAGTATGGAAAATTCACGTTATGTGGGAGTTGAGCCATCAATTTTCTGTAGGTATGTGAAGAACACCGTGATTTTTATTTTGAAACTCGTTTATTATGAAAATTATAAAAATGTTTTTTTTATGATATTTATAGACGAATAATTAATTACCTATTCTGTAGATTTTTGACAGTTACTTTGTGAAAGTACATTTTAAGAAAAATATTATTATTATATGAAAAATTATTATTATATTACAAAATATATATAATTAGAATATAATAATAAACTCACTATGAATTTAAACAAAAAACATTTTATTTTACAATATAACCTAATCCATTTATTGGTTTTTAAGACTTTAGGCAATAAAAGGACTAAACTTTGTATTGAAACAAAAATCAGTTGCTTACATCATATAAAAACTATATGTAAGCAAAGTGATATTTTGTCATTATGAGACCTAATATCGAATTGTTTTTTTTTTATCTATTAAAATTATCTCGGCAGACCTTATACGACAGATGTACTTTGAATATCAGATGTAAAAGAATAAATTAAATTAACAGGCTATACAAAATAAATAACAACTATAAGAACGAAAAAAACAACAAAACTTGTTATCGTTAAGGGAAGAAATAAACACTCCTTTAGGGGCCGAAAGTGTAGGTATGTGGACCTTCTTGGGCGTATGAGGGTTAATAGTTCTGATGCCGCGGGCTGAATGCGCCCTGCGATTGATTTCCCATTAGCATGCAGAGCTAATGACAGCTTACATTTGCAGCCAGGAGCTTAATTATCAGATACAGCGTTGCAATACGCCATTTACGATTCCATATTTACGTTGATCCACAAAATTTACATCAAATCATATTTTCCTAGTCGATCAGTTGATAAAATGTATGCGTTTCATGCCAAACCCTCGGGTTTGATACCAGCAGAGTCTACCAACCAGCCCTCGAGAGCTGGGAAACTCATTCTTCAATTCAAGTGGTTGGCGCAAAGCCGACGTCCTTACCTGTAAAATACATAGATTACGCCACATGCGCCATACGATAGTACTTTTCGGTAATGTGAAGAAATCATGTTTAACACCCGGAGTCGAACTCTTTTCCTCTGTTTTCAGACAAACGTTTCGCCTCCTGCGTTCACTCCGGACTGGATCTCTTTCCAGTCAATTGAGAATACCATCAGCACATTTTTGTGATTGGCACAAATAAGTACGAAGCGCATCTCGATGGAATTGCACCGAGTCAGTAACTTCGTGTTTTTGCTGTTTTATCTAGTGGACGAACAAGTAAATCTAGAATCACTGCTGTGTCGGATCACGACCATCGGGAAAGTATTCCACCACAAAAGAATATAACATTGCATGAGCGTTCTATGATACGCTTCCCCGGATGAAAGTCCATAAACGGAACGGGTATGAGGCTGGGTTTTCACAATGTCTTCATATAGTTTTTTAAAAAATAATGCGTTACTATATTTTTGTATCTTGGATACATATTATGTTTAATTAAATAAGGTGCTTTAATTTGCGCAATTTGCAAATGTACTTACGTTTCCAAGGACAGCCGATGAGCTCGATCCTCATACATATGACGCTGTGGAAAGCGCTATAGGGAAAGACTCGAATCTTGTCCGTCACTATGAAAGGCTCCAGCCTCTGCTCCACAATGTCGTTGGTGTTGTTATTGCCGGTGAGAATCTGAAACAAAGGGAAATACTATATTTATTATTTCAAAAAATCACTCTGGTCATAGATCAGGTAAACAAGGCAGTCTCAGTCTCAATAAGCATGAAAAACTTAATATGGAAAATCAAAAACATGAGAATTGAACGTAAGTTACAAACATACATGAGACATTCGTAAGATACTATGGTGTAAAAGCTAGAGCAAACACAAGTAGAATTAAAGGCCTACTCAAAAAACCCGGTATTTTTAAGGATTAGAATGATCATGTAGGTTGGTATGAGGCTGACCACCCATACTGTAAAAAATGGTTCACTTTGCTAATGTCACCCCTGTTTCAGGGAATGTCGGCAAGAGTTGCAGGGCTTATGTCCATTTAAGAGTTGGGTTTTTATATTGTAGGTCCACAAGCGGCATGTGTGAGCGCAAAATTATGCGTGTCTGCTTGTTGGAATGCATTTAATATGAATCTCAAATGATACATATCCTTGCAGCTTACCCAAGTAACATTTTAGGTACTCCTTGATTGATAGGTTGGTATGCGGCTGACCACCCATACTGTAAAAAATGGTTCACTTTGCCAATGTCACCCCTGCTTCAGGGAAGGTCGGCAAGAGTTGCAGGGCTTATGTTCATTTGAGATTGGGGTTTTTATATTGTAGGTCCACATGCAGCATGTGTAAGCGCGAAATTATGCATGTCTGCTTGTGGGAATGCATTTAATATGAATCTCAAATGATACATATCTTTGCAGCTTAGATTTAGATTTAGATTTTAGATCCCTGTTTCAGGAAAAATCGACAAGGGTTGCAGAGCTCATTTTCATTTGAGGTTTGTTTATTTAATTTGTAGGTACACATCAGTATGGGTGGTCAGCCTCATACCAACCAGTCAAGTCAAGAAACATAGCATTTTCACTAAAGCACAGAATCCTCAGGATTTCCCAAAAATAATGAGAAAGGTATTTAAAATACATAAACGTAAATTTAAAAAAAAAAACCGTGTGGATTTTTATTTTGTGTAAAAACATTTTTTCAGGAACAATCTAAAGAAAAGCAACCATCGAAAAGCCATTCATGGCAAGGCCCAAGTTATCCAACAATGGCTGAATCCATCTATCAAGACGGGGGGATAGAAATTAATTTAAAGCTCCTCTCGTAAGATTGGCTCTCAGAATCAAAAATTAAATAAAGATAAACTTTTTTCGGTATTTTCATGTCAATCATTAAATGCTCAATCACAGAAGTACGGGCTTTGTGATGTGCCCGGAATCTCATTTGGCGTTTGGTACCCGCGCTCCCAAGGAAAACAACTTTTGGCTCGGATTTCATTAAAATCTCCCCCTGGATTAAATTCAACCGAAGTTTGTTTCAAAAGAGCATCCGATTCCGACATTCGCATCCCGACGTTTTTTTTATTCTTTAATTTTTATTTCCTCTCCTCATATTCGCGACGCTTCAATTATTTTCTCGATTTAATCTCATTCTATTTATAATTCAATCTATAATCTTAGTTGCCAAAATATATACACACCTATGTCACTGGAATGGTCGAGGGGGTAGGGCGTTGGCACTCGAATTTACGTTATTGGTACCATCAATGGTTCGAACCCCTCCTGCGCTGTGTCTTATCGAAAATAACTTCGACCCTAGTCCAACATAACTTCCCCAGTGCTTGTTTGGCTTGTCTACCGTTTGATTCAAAGATGACCATTCAATGATTTTTTTCTTAATTATCACACTCTACACAATCTGAGCTAAGAAAAAAGTAAAACACGATAATTTGGGAGTTGCTTTAAATATTTTTAAAATTAATTTAAAGTTGTAATAAGACGCATCGGCCCAGTACACATGCAAACATTGCTCATGTGAAATTGCCTGTGATGGGCATACAACAAACAAGGACTAAGTGGACGAGATGTCATTGGGTAGTTATTAATCAATATTTCATGAAAAATATTAAAAAAATAATTTTTAATTGTTATTGGGTGTACCTGTTTCCGGCTAGGCAAAATAGAATAGCGAATTGCTTTCCTCTTCTACAAATCTCTTTTCAAAAATGTATGCACAAGTTTTTACAGATATTTGTTTATCAAAGAAACCCTACTTAAAAAAATATTTAAGGAAAAAGCTTCCTTGCTGGAATTTTTATGAGCAAGCTAAATGTGAAATTTTAATTCCATAGATCTCTATGAAGAGATGATTACTTATTACTTCATTTCTTTCATTTTTCCATGCAATTTGTAATCCTCTTAAAAAGGATCGCCGTTTCAATATCTTATCAACGGTCTTATTAGCTGTAATTGAAATAAGTATAAAAAATGCATTTTAATGTAGAAAATCAATTCACTAGAGCAGGAATCTCCAAGCTGTTCGATCCGCGGGCTCTATTTATCAGGTACTCCAAATTAAGAGGTACAAAATTTTAAGCACGCACTTAATCTCAAAAAATGACTGTGGCATTGGAATCGTCAATGGGAAAATGGTTGGTATAGTAGAAACGCACTCAATCTCAAAAAATGACTGTGGCATTGGAATCGTCAATGGGAAAATGGTTGGTATAGTAGAAACGCACTCAATCTCAAAAAATGACTGTGGCATTGGAATCGTCAATGGGAAAATGGTTGGTATAGTAGAAACGCACTCAACCTCAAAAAATGACTGTGACATTGGAATCGTCAATGGGAAAATGGTTGGTATAGTAGAAACGCACTCAATCTCAAAAATGATCATCAAATATCCAATAGGCTTTCCTGGAATACAAAAGGGGAAAAAATAAGTGATGTGAAGTGAAATTAAACTCAGTGATGATTTGTCATTATGACACCTAGTATTATATCAAACAGTACAAAATTGATCAACAAATACCAAAATATGCGTAAAATTTACTGCGCCATTCATCAACACCGAGTCCAATTCATGTTTGAAACATTTTTGAAATTGGAACTTTTTTTTCGGCAAGCCTGTATGTTAGCCTGTATGTTAGCCTGTATGTTAGCCTGTATGTTAGCCTGTATGTTAGCCTGTATGTTAGCCTGTATGTTAGCCTGTATGTTAGCCTGTATGTTAGCCTGTAAGTCAGTCCTGTATGTGAGTGTCGTCTTTAGCAACCAATAACAAAATATTTGGAAAACTTTTCCTAAGCAACCCGGCAAAGTGACGACCCAATATTATCATAAAATAAGACGTTAAATGTCACGGGCCGTATGTTGCTCGCGGGCCGTAGTTTGGTGATCTCTGAATAAGAGTACAATAATTAACAACGTAGAAGCACTTGAACAGTCCTAGCCATTTCCGATGCATTTTTATCTACAATTTAATAAGTCGGTTTATCGTATTTTTTACAATACTTTAAAAAAAACTGGTATTTCGTTTTTTGTTACATTAAAAAATTGAACGACCAGGATGGCAGAGGACTCTTTCAGCTTTATTCATAAGATTAGTTCAACCAAAAATCTGGTCTAAGTCTGCTATTTTGTTTGAAAAAATTGACTTTAAGCCGGAGGATGTATGTATGTATGTATGGATGCATGTTTGTCCTGTATGGACTCCTAAACTACTGAACAGATTACGATGGAACTTACATAAGTTTTTGTGTACATGCCAACTTAGACTTTTGTATACAAAAAATGGAGCAATAAAGGAAATAAGAGCAGAAATATGCCTATTTTCCCCTTGTGACAGGGAAATTCTTAGACTGAAATATGTAAGTATTCTTAGACACAACACAGTGGAGACACTTCAATAGAAATTTTGGCCACCCCCAAAATAATAGCGGCATGCTAACAGTGACCAGTTCGTAGTCCAGTATATACCTACCATTTACCAAAACTACTGGACAGATTGCAATGACACATACATGAGTAATTCTTCGAAGAGGTCGGCAAGACTTGCAGGGTGCATCTTCATTTTAAATATAAATGAAAGAACCAATTGATGTGCTCTATGCCTGGCCTTACCGCTCAACAGTTTTAGAACACATTTTCAGAAAATGCAAATAAAAAAAATCAAGAAAATAATTTTGATTTCAATTGCATTACTATGGTTATTTATGGCTGCGTCTTTTATCTGTGTAAATCAATTGATTCCACATGCTCAAATGGCGTAATGAAACACGCCGGGTACTGCTAGTTATTATCATAAATCAAAACACTTACCCGCTGTCCGGTTTTATTCTTCCAGACGACCCAGCTGCCCCTCCTCTGGTACTCCAGCCAGTACTCCTTGGTGAACTCTATGCCGGCACCGTTGCCATGGCGTCCCTGGGTCTGCACTCCGACCACCTGATGCGAGGAGCTGAGCGACACCTCGAGGTACACTCGAGCGTCTTCGTGGATGGTACCGCGAGGACACCAAGCTCCGCCGTGCTTGTCGTGCTTCAATCTGAGGACAAACATGAAAAAGAACTACTGAATTATTCTATTTTTTAGGCTTATAATATTAAAAAAAAAAAAATCACGAGTTGATTTATTTCACATATTTATCACCTTGACCACGCATACTGTGGAAAATGGTTCACTTTGCCAATGGCAGGTTTCAGGGAAGCTCGGCAAGAGTTGCAGGGTGTATGTCCATTTTATATTGTAGGTTCACATGCGGTATGCGAAAGCGCGAACTTGTACGTATCTGTTTGTGAGAATGCATGTCATGTGAATCCTCAATGTTACATATTTTTTCAACTTAGATTAGATTAGATTAGACCGAATACAAGAAATAAAAAAATTAAAAAACATAGAATACTTTTCAATAATTAAGTTCGGTACACTTAGGCGCTTACAAAAACAGTCGCTTTAAATATTTCCTTTACTTATTAGTTCTTCCAAAGTCAATTGCTCGCCCTGCTCTCGGCAGAATAAATGTTCTTGGGGGCTTTCTATTGGCAGTCGGCAGAGCTTCTGAAACTTATGGAGAGAATGAATGAGGAAAGATTGACGAAGAAATTATATGGTTGTAAGAATAGATGGATGTCGTGGCAGAGGAATACCGAGAAAGGTATAGATGGACCAAATTTCCGAAATTGCGAATGAATGAGATATCCAGAGCCATAATAAAAGGATAGCTTGTATGAAAAAGCTTATGACTCTCGATGAAATGAAAGAAGTATGCAAGGACCGAAAGAAATGGCGGTTGATCTGTAATGCTGGCGTTTAAGGCTGAGGCTTTTAAAAATTATTTTTCACTTCTTTATAGAATATGTTTGTAGGTTTTAATTGTTACTGTCTAATTGTTTAGTGCTTATTTGTTTTATATACTCAAATGTTATTAATTGCTTTTATTGGTTGGTATGAGGCTGACCAGCCATGCTGTAAAAAATGGTTCACTTTGCAAATCACACCCTTGTTTCAGGGAAGGTCCATTAGTGAACCATTCCGAAAGTGAACCATTTTTACCATTTGGGTGGTCAGCCTAATGCCAAACTATAAGTCAAACTCAAACTATAAATATATTCCTATTTTGAATACATTTAATGATAAAATTGCAATACTTACAAACCATTGATTATATTTTCAACTGAATTTCAACCATTCTGAATTTTTAATTTATTATATTTCTCTTTTTTGTATCGTGTAGCATTATTTTATGTATCATTTTAATTTGTTGTTATTTTTAATCAAAATTGGACAATTTACTGGTTTTTTCAAACTATTTTTTTTTTAAAACAAAAATAAGCAAACATATTACAATTAAAAAGCTTTAAACGCTTTTGCAACAGAATAGAAAAAGCAGTTTATGGCATTTTTATTGTTCCATACTTGATTTCCTTTCATACGATCCATGACCAAGCAGACATGTAAACATTTTTTTGCTATAATAACTGTCGTGAACTTAACTTTGTAAACAAAATATCTCATTACATGTGTGTTTTTCAACTAAAACGTATCCGTTTTACGTGAACATTTTTAAAACACCTTGATATCAAAGAACACTATTATACTTTTTTATAGGTGTATTTTTCTACAATATCACAAGAGATATTTTTTTAATTGCTGGCTTCGTATTATATGTCACTTGTCTTTAAAACCGACAAATTTAAAGTTCATTACCCGAGAAAATTATAACTGGATTGTTTTTATGTCCTGCTATTTTAACCCTTTCATACAAAATATGAAATATTATGCGTCAAGCAACAAATAAACAAAGATTTTTTTTACATTCTATATTTTTTTTATATTTTCGTTCAGCATGTCATTATTTCCTTGTATTTTGTAAATCGTCTCCCCAGGGCTTGTTTGGTTGATTTACAATTTAATTTAAAGATGACTTTTCAATAAAATTGTCGCAAGAATCACATTCTACATAATCTGAGCTAAGAAAAAAACTTAGAACAGGACAATGTTGTAGTTGCTGTAAATATTTTAAAAATCAATTTCCAGTTTTCATAAGACACATTAATTCAGTACACATGAAAACATTTTCATGTGAAATTACCTCTGTTGGAGATGAGTCAAACAAACATTAAGGTGATAAAATACCTTCTAGCTTTAAATATGTTTTTACCGTTCTATATATCGATGTTTTGACGTATTTTTTTTAAATATTTAATGCATGTTCATAAGAAGGTTCGTGTAAGTTATCGCTTTCGCAGTCCGCATACTTACCAAATAAACATACCCCCTTACAAAACTAAAAACCATAACACGAATTCATATACATAAGCCCTGTAAGTTTTTGCGTTTATCTCTGACACAGGGGTGACAATGACAAAAGTGATCATTTTTTTGCAGTTAGTCTCATTCCAAGCTTAAAGTCACGGAATGAAAGAATTACATAAATTAAACTACGTAAAACAAATACTAACAAAAATATACATCTTAAAAATCAATCTGACAATTAAAATAACATTTAGAATTGAAAAACCTTGGCATTAAAAATTTAAACGTAAATATTTTTTAGGGTGGATTTATTAACACAGTGAAAGTCCATTTTTAATTTGTTAAAAATTTAAATGAGTAAAACATAGTTTTAATTCACTTATTTATTTATTTTGAACATTTTTGCCCAATGAGGCATCTTCATCTAAGAATTTAAACGTAAATGATTGTATTTTGTAGGGTTTGTGTATTCACACAGTGAAAATTCATTTTTTTTTAAATAAAATTATTTTTTCTTTAACGTAGTATAATTTTCACAATAATATTTTATATCTCGAGCACTTTCGACCATCAATATTCAGGTCATGACATACATCACTCTTGATAATGACCTGAATATTGATGGTCGAAAGTGCTCGAGATATAAAATATTATTGTGAAAATTATACTACGTTTAAGAAAAAATAATTTTATTTTAAGTAAATGATTGTTTTTAGAGAACCTGGTTTCAGAACCGCTGCCGATTGTTCTTAAACTCGTCTTTGCAAAAGTTTTGCACTACCAGCTGAACGTTGAGAAATCTTGCTTGTATCTTTTTGTACTTTGTACTTAAAGTAGAACAACTAAGGATAAGACCTTATTCCGGAATACTTAATCCCGAAGTTAAAATGATTATAAAAACGCTCAATTCTAGAAGCACTTCCTAAGAAGTACATATAACACAAAACTAATTTAATGGACTGAAAAAATGTTTGCAGTTCGATCGACATCAAACTTCACATGATCCAATTGACGTCAATCTACGCGTTGATTATTTGAAGAAAGATGAGCATTTTACAAAACAAAAAACGTCTCTTCAATCTTCATACAATATTTTTAAAACCAGTTTACAAGGTTTTTAGGAAAATATTGCTCTTTATTAGGATCACATTATTAGGATTAGGGAGAACGCTTGCATTCCATGCCGAGAACAAGGGTTCAATCTAAAGGTTTACTCAGCCTTCACAATAAATGAGAACCAGCCCCCGCGGGAGCTGGAAAACCCCCACTTCAACTGAAAGTGGCTGGCTTGAGGCTGGCCCCCTAACCCGTAAAAATAAATGGTTCCCGAATCACCACATGCGAATCCTTCGTAGATAACGCAGGCAAGAAGTTACACTATATGTGTAGCTTAGTTGCGTTGCGTTGCGTTACAGTTTTTATTTTATTTTAAGATTGTGCATGCAATGGCGGCTTTGTTTGTCAGATGGACTGAACCAGCGAAAAGTAATAAAATAAATTGTACAGTGGACTGCACAGGACTTTATAGCACAAAATACGGTCATGTTTAGGTCATAGCCAATTTTCATAACAAAACATTTAGTTGTGTGTAAGTAATGAAGCTAATTTTTTTAAGCAATCGTCTTTTTGCAGTATTATCATTGATCCCGTTTGTATCAAAACTAACACTTTGTTTGGTGGGTACTGTAGTGTTCCCCCCCTGGTGAAATAAAAAGAGAGAAGTGGACGAGCGGTCCGGTTTGGGTAATGTATGATTATTATGGTACAGGCGAGCCAACGGCCGTGCTCCTGCATCCATGTTCTCCATAGTTCTTCAAAGTTCTCCAAATGGTGATGTATGGTGAATGATGTACTCCTTGTTGATGGGGAATATCCCTCGCTGCCTCCTCGGGGTGATCGTAGTAGTTTTGGCCATTTGTGTGATCGTCTAGCTAAGGTTAGGACTCCTCGTCGTGTGGAAGATAATGAAACAGAACGTTGTGTAATTTTTTTGTTTTACCGTTTCAAAATCTACTTTAGTGGTAAACCCAAATTCGTTATCGTTTGGTGTGGAACATACGCATTTTCTAACTAAATTGTTAATTCAAAATTATAATTAAAAAGCTTACGAGATTTAAGTTACGTGTAATGCAAAATTACTTTATGATATTAAAACCGATTTTAAAACAAGTGACTTTCATTTTTAATGGGATTTTGTTTTCTGTGAAATTACTAGAACCCGCTCTGGTAAGGTCACGGCGTATAGAAAAAACACGGCAGTCAACGTATTCAAAGGCGTATACAAAATAAGGAACAAGGAAAAAGGGGGGACGCAAATCGCGAAAAGTTACTTGATGTGTTAATTTTGTTAGTCTTTTTATTTGACAGATTACATAAATTTACAAAATAACATTATAATAACAATATGAATAAATTACATAGCGCCTAAATGTATTACGTATAATATATTTATAATAATATGCAAAATCTACCTCCACCTACCCCATAATTATTTTAATTAAAATCCCACCTCTAAGTAGAAAATCTGCCTGCTAGCTCCAATGGAGAAGCCAGTGGACTTGCGACCTCTGGAGTAGGGTTATTCGATCGAATTACAAGCTTAACGCTCCCCTTCTTCACCAAAGAAACGTCACAGGACTTTAGCACGCTAATTCTTGGCAAAAGGAAAGGAAGTCTTGTTACCAGCTTCGACTAAGTGTTACCCCACTGGGTCGGATATTTCAGCATTCCCGTTACCAAAACTTAACGCGCGCCTACTCCATACTCTATTCCAAGCTGCTTTTGTTAGGTAAGACAGCTTCTAATTTACACCATCATTCTACCAAAATTCGCAATACCATGGCACCGTCTGATACTCAGCAAGTCCGGCCAAGTAGACCCGAGACAGATGCCAAAATAAAGAAAACCTGGCAAAACAATATTTGTGGAAATATCTACTCCATAACCTGTTCCTGGTACACCTCAATATGGGGGGGGAAGACCCGATATGGGTGGAAGACCCGAAGTACAGACTACGAAAGACCTTTCCACATCCCCATAAATAATGCCTTAACCAATCGAAATTCGAATGGTAGAAAAATAATTGTGCAAACCGCTTTACTCACGGACAGGAACACGCCACTGGTTTTAAGTTTATATTAATTGTCGCGACATTAGTTATTTTTAGTGCAATCAGCCTAATTATTTTCTCCCGGCAGCATCTCAGGTCCATTCTCAGCTCCATCCTCACACAAACACCCACAAATCAAATATTAAACAGCAATTTTCAGATTTTATCTAGAAGAGACACGTCACCCACGGCTTCAGAACGAAAACTGAATTCAATGCATTTGTCAAAGGACAGCTCAAGGTTTTTTTATAAGGGTACCTTTTTTTTCTCAAGTCTTTAAGTGTCATAAAGGGATATATAATACTTTGTATAGAATTACGGATGTATAAACGATATGGATAGAGTCAGATCTTTACAGTACCTATACTTTTCATTGATATTTTGGAAAGTTATGATTGATTATTATATGGGTACAACTTACTAGATTTTAAGACTCGTAGCCTAGTATTTTATATTAGGCGTTTTAGTACCAAGAATATTACAATTATTTTTGTATTAAAATTGGTCACTTTGTATGGTGGCTACACCTTATAATATTTATTTGAAAAAAGTAATGATGTAGGTATATATAAGAGCTTTTCAATTGTAGAACATTATTTTTTAGTTAACCCGTTCTCTGCCGGGAAAAATTAAAATATTGTTTTCTCTTGTATGGCAACCCCCAAAGTAGTATTAAGAGGCAATGCTTATTGTTGTATTATAGCAATTGATTGAGCGAATTGTTATGTAGGTTTATTTATGGGTATTAGACGTTTTGCTACCAAAAATATTACAATAATTTTTTGTATGAAAATTTGTCACTTTGTATGGTGGCTATACTTTATAATATTTTTTTGAAACAAGTAATGATTCATGTATGTAGGTATATATAAAAGCTTTTCAATTGTAGAACATTATTTTTTAGTTAACCCTTTCTCTGCCGAGAAATTTTAAATTATTTTTTTCTCTTGTATGGCAACCCCCAAAACAAAGAAAATTATGAGGCAATGGCTATTGTTGTTACATAGCAGTATTATAATGACGATTATGCAAAAAAAAATAAAGAAAATCGTAGGAGCCGTTTTTGAGAAAATCTCATTTGAAATTTTCAGCTGTTCGGAAGCCATCTTGAATTTTCTAAAATTTGAAAAATGTTTCACAATGAATTATAGTGATAAAAAAGTTTTTTCTGATAAAGTTAAGAAACATAAAAGTTTTTTGCGTTCTGATGGGTTTTTGTAGCCTTTTAATTTCAATTTTTGATATCATTTAAACGGCCCTTTATGTTTTTATTTTCAAAAAAATTATTTAATTTTTATATAGAATTTGATGTTACGTATAATATTGTGGAACATATCTTTTTTGTCAACGCTTTCACTTCTGAGAAAATCACAATTGTTTATTTTTTTCATATGGCAACTCATAGACGCAGATTAGTAAAAATGTTGTCATAACTAAATTTGATAAAAAAAGTATCAAGCAACTACTTTACTGAAAATTTAAAAAAAATCGTTAGAGCCGTTTTTGAGAAAATCGTATTTGAAGTTTTCTCCTCTTTGGAAGCCATCTTGAATTCTCAAAATAGTGAAAAACAAATTATAGTGCAAAGAAGTTTATAAATTTTTCTTTCTTTTGAACCTAAAAAAAGTTTTACAAAAGTGCGTTTTTATGGGTCTTTTTAATATTTTCGATGAAAATTTTGAGATCGTGTAAACGGTACTTTAAGTAAAAAAAAAATTACAGTATTCTTTAAATTTTTGTAGAAATTAATATTGCGCGTAATATTGTAGAACATTTTTTTTTTGTCAACCCAGCCATTTCCGAGATAATCACAATCGTTTTTTTCTTTCATATGGCAACTCATAGACGCAGGTTGGGAAGAGTGTTGCCATAACAAATTTTCTTCGCGACAATTTAAGCAACGACCACACTAAAATTTTAAAGAAAATTGTTAGAGCCGTTTTTGAGAAAAGTGCAATTTTATGTTTTTTTTGTATGGCAGCCATCTTGAATTTTCAGGGTGGTGCCATGCCAGTCGGCCCATCAAAATCTGTGGTTGTCAATTCTCTAAATCCAAAAATTGGTGTCTCTGTGATCAGTAGTTTCGGCTGGGACATACACTCATACGGACGGACGGACGGACGGACGGACGGACGGACGGACGGACGGACGGACGGACGGACGGACGGACGGACGGACGGACGGACGGACGGACGGACAGGTTCGACAAATTAGGTTTTTTTGCATGTCCTGGTGCAGGACAACTCATTTCCGTTGAAACCTCATTTTTTTTTTTTTCGGACGAATACAATACTTTATAACAGTCCTTCGGACTGCTATAATTTAAATAAATTGTACAGTGGACTGCACAGGACTTTATAGCACAGAATACGGTCATGTTTAGGTCATAGCCAATTTTCATAACAAAACATTTAGTTGTGTGTAAGTAATGAAGCTAATCTTTTTAAGCAATCGTCTTTTTGCAGTATTATCATTGATCCCGTTTGTATCAAAACTAAAACTTTGTTTGGTGGGTACCTATACTTTTCATTGATATTTTGGAAAGTTATGATTGATTATTATATGGGTACAACTTACTAGATTTTAAGACTCGTAGCCTAGTATTTTATATTAGGCGTTTTAGTACCAAGAATATTACAATTATTTTTGTATTAAAATTTGTCACTTTGTATGGTGGCTACACCTTATAATATTTATTTGAAAAAAGTAATGATGAATGTATGTAGGTATATTTAAGAGCTTTCCAATTGCAGAACATTATTTTTTAGTTAACCCGTTCTCTGCCGGGAAAATTTAAAATATTGTTTTCTCTTGTATGGCAACCCCCAAAACAAAGAGTATTAAGAGGCAATGCTTATAGTTGTTTTATAGCAATTGATTGAGAGAATTGTTCTGTAGCTTTATTTATGGGTATTAGACGTTTTGCTACCAAAAATATTACAATAATTTTTTGTATGAAAATTTGTCACTTAGTATGGTGGCTATACTTTATAATCTTTTTTTGAAAAAAGTAATGATTCATATATGTAGGTATATATAAACGCTTTTCAATTGTAGAACACTATTTTTTAGTTAACCCTTTCTCTGCCGAGAAATTTAACTTTTTTTTTTTCTCTTGTATGGCAACCCCCAAAACAAAGAAAATTATGAGGCAATGGTTATTGTTGTTACATAGCAGTATTATAATGAGGATTATGCAGAAAAAATAAAGAAAATCGTAGGAGCCGTTTTTGAGAAAATCTCATTTGAAATTTTCAGCTGTTCGGAAGCCATCTTGAATTTTCTAAAATTTGAAAAATGTTTCACTATGAGTTATAGTGATTACAAAGTTCTTTCTGATAAAGTTAAGAAACATATAAGTTTTTTGCGTTCTGATGGGTTTTTGTAGTCTTTTAATCTCAATTTTTGATATCATGTAAACGGCCCTTTATGTTTTTATTTTCAAAATTTTTATTTAATTTTGATATAGAATTTGATGTTAGGTATAATATTGTAGAACATATTTTTTTTGTCAACGCTGTCACTTCTGAGAAAATCACAATTGTTTATTTTTTTCATATGGCAACTCATAGACGCAGATTAGTAAAAATGTTGCCATAACTAAATTTGATAAGAATGTATCAAGCAACTACTTTACTGAAAATAAAAAAAAAATCGTTAGAGCCGTTTTTGAGAAAATCGCATTTGAAGTTTTCTCCTCTTTGGAAGCCATCTTGAATTCTCAAAATAGTGAAAAACAAATTATAGTGCAAAGAAGTTTATAAATTTTTCTTTCTTGTGAACCTAAAAAAAGTTTTACAAAATTGCGTTTTTGTGGGTCTTTTTAATATTTTAGATGAAAATTTTGAGATCGTGTAAACGGTACTTTAAGTAAAAAAAAATTTATAGGATTCTTTAAATTTTTGTAGAAATTAATATTGCGCGTAATATTGTAGAACATTTTTTTTTTGTCAACCCAGCCATTTCTGAGATAATCACAATCGTTTTTTTCTTTCATATGGCAACTCATAGACGCAAGTTGAGAAGAGTGTTGCCATAACAAATTTTCTTCGCGACAATTTAAGCAACGACCACACTGAAATTTTAAAGAAAATCGTTAGAGCCGTTTTTGAGAAAAGTGCAATTTTATGTTTTTTTTGTATGGCAGCCATCTTGAATTTTCAGGGTGGTGCCATGCCAGTCGGCCCATCAAAATCTGTGGTTGTCAATTCTCCAAATCCAAAAATTGGTGTCTCTACGATCAGTAGTTTCGGCTGGGACATACACTCATACGGACGGACGGACGGACGGACAGGTTCGACAAATTAGGTTTTTTTGCATGTCCTGGTGCAGGACAACTCATTTCCGTTGAAACCTCATTTTTTTTTTTCGGACGAATACAATACTTTATAACAGTCCTTCGGACTGCTATAAAGTAAAAATCTGTATGAAAGAAATGACATCTAACTAGATTACAATTAAAACAATTTCATGAACTAGCTGACCCGACAAACGTTGCCCTGTCTTTATTGCAATCAAAAGTGACCAATTTGGAACACAATAGAGAAAAAAAACTTTTTACATTTGATATGAAATAAAAAAATTGCGGAAAATAAATTTTCGACATCAAACTTCACACGACCTATTTCGAAGGTTATCTACAAGTTTTCTGAAAATTTAGTCGTAATCGTTTTATTAATTTGCCATCGTATGGCGATCGGCAATTCAATTTCTTTGCACCGTTGCCTACGTCACTTTGTCAATGTTTCAAATGTTTAGCTCCCGCTTGGCCAACCTAAAATAAGAGTTACAAAGGATGCGCTCTTAGGCCCGGTATTTTGAAGTATAGTAAAGTTACATAACTAAATTTTAGTTCAATTATCATAATATTTTACTCGCCGAATTTCGCCAGTTAATATTAAGTTACTTTAACTTACGATTTTTAAGATGGCGTCGACTTCACTGACAGCAGTTGTTCTTTTTTAAAGTAAGGATACATCAAAATTGTTTTGTGTCGTTTTCCAGCCGACTGAAGGTTAGGCATTTGATTTTTATAAATAGTTGTTTGTTTTAAAGCTTTTAAATGGCATTGTAATTATTTCCAAGATTTGGGGGCGGAGCTTGTCACTTCGGTAATTCTCGGTTTTAGTTAACTCGAACTTGAGTATTTTGAATAAAAGTTAGAGTAAGAGTTAACTAAAATATTACTAAACTTAAATATACCGGGCCTTAATGTGCTATTCAATATCCGTTGTAGCAAGCATTGGTCGCAAGGCATCCCATTATTGTCGAGTCGGCAATTATTTAAGGAGTTATCCCACGGCTGGGATTTTTCAAGTTCCTCTTCCATTTAACGCGGACAGCTCTGTGAAGAATTGATGATAATTCTACCTGAAACTCAGTGGGGCCCTTTCAGACCTCTGCACTTTTCATTAACACTTTGTACAAAAAAAAAATTTTCGGATAATATTATCTAAACACTAACGAGGCTATTTTCAGACATTTTACTCGTCGGTTGAGCCCACGCTTTGACAAATTTGTATGAATACCTGCCAATTCAAGATGGCTGCAAGTGAACAGCTGATTAGGTACTCTTCATACAAATATTATTCTTCTTCGGTAGGTAAGAATGACCGTGGTGATGAGACTTTCAGCCAAGGCATCATTAGTTTTTCAAATCGCGGGCTCAACCAACGACTAAAATGTCTAAGAATAGCACCGTAAGTGTTAAGCATTTTATTCACTTTATAGTTGGCCACTTTAAGAATGTGTTTAAAATGATTCGATTAAAAAATCTTTGTTTCCAAATTGTCTTAATTTCCTCAGTATGAAAGGGTACTGAAATCGTTTTTTTGTTACTTTGAAATTTTGTAATCCTTCTCGAATCAAGAGAAAGACATGCCGGTAGAAGCATTTTTTCAAACATTATTTATTCTGAAATCATACACTTTTGCTTTTCACTTTTCATTATTATAAAATATTTTTACAAGAGTGCTTTCTTCAACTGACTGACTCTAATCAAGCACGATTCTTCCTTATAATGCACAGAAATGACGTTAGTGAACAGTGAACACTTGCATAATTTAATCTTGTTCTTTTCCTTAATATTGTTCCTCATTGCTGAGGGTTGTGACCCTTGTGGAAGCAGCCACTCTTCTCCAGTTTTTTCTAGACTGTGCAGCCCACAGCGCTCCAACTACGGAGATGTCAGCTGCTGATCTGTTAATCATGTGAGCTATCTTCTTCTTCATCTGCTCCCTCCTAGTTACCAATCACAAACAGTCGTTCCAAACTGTCCTCATTGCCACGCAAAACGTGTCCTAAGAACTGAAGAATACGTCGTATAATTGGGCAGTATCTAATCTAATCTAATCTAAGTTGCAAAGGTATGTTACATTGGAGATTCACATTACATGCATTTTCCCAAGTAGACACGTACAAGTTCACGCTCGCACATGCCGCATGTGAACCTACAACATAAAAAAAACTAATCTCAAATGGACATACACCCTGCAACTCTAGCCGTCCTTCCCTGAAACAGGGGTGACATTGGCAAAGTGAACCATTTTTACAGCATGGGAGGTCAGCCGTATACCAACCTATAAGTCAAGGAACAGTTCAGTAGTAGCTTTAAAAAAAAATCTTGAGCGTGTTAATCTTCGCTAAATTTTAAAATCAGTGCATTCGGAATCGATCTCGTGTCGTGCCCAAGTACAAAACTTAATGCCAAAACTGAAACATATAGTTTAAAAAACTGCACAGTAAAACTAAAACGCTAACTAGAGGAGCTGTTTTGATTTTCACTGCTTTGTTAGGAAACGCTTTGGTTGAATTTTAACGTTGAGTTTTATACTTTTGGTACGTTATGGGATCGATTCGTAGTGGTCCGTAGTGACGCGGCAACAAAGACGACGTAGAGTTGAGAAAATGGGAGACGCGATAAAGTAAGGAAAAACTTCCCAAATAGATTATCTCCGACCGACTCTGTAATAAACTGAAACTTCACTTTCGACCTACGTAAAATAGTATCGATAATCTTAGTTGCAAAGACATTATTTACATTTAAAATTCCCACAGGCATGCATGTGTAAGGTTGCGCTTACACATAATGTGGTCGGTTTTTCAAAAGAAAGCAGCGAGTTTGGTAAAGGGAACATTATTTACAGAGCGGTAGTCAACCTCATGCAAAACGTTTTATTTAATGAATAAAATAATAATCTCCATAAACTAAGTGATAAAGGTTTATAGACATTAGACATATAAAGATTAATATTTAAAGCATACTCTCGGGCAAACATACGCAACGAAAAAAACGCAAATAAGCTACACGTATAGCTTAACTTCTTGCCGCGTTATCCCCAAAGGGTTTCGCATGTGGTGAGCGGAACCTGTTTATTTTAACAGGTAATGGAGGGCAACCTTACGTCAACCACTTCAGTTGAAGTGGAGGTGTCCCAGCTCCCCAGGGGGATGGTGCTCATTTCTTGTGAAGGCTGAGTAAACCTTGCCGGTATTTTATTTGGGGTTTGAAATAAACATCGAAATGGAAAATAATTTCTGACACCCTCGGTGAGATTCAAACCCGAGCTCACGGCATGAAATGTAAGCACTCTACCAATTGAGATATTGACCGGACAAAATACGACACAAAAACTCTTTCAGGTTAGACAAACAGGAGTAGCATTAACAAAACCAATTTCTAGAGCATGAGAAGTTTATCTAAGACTTTATAAAAATAATATTACACAATATCGTTTCAATCAAAATATAAATCACCATTTTTGTTAAATTAGACGTAGAACCCCAATAGCTTCAAACTATCATAATACTTTTGTTATTACAATGTTTTCAGTCTACCAGTGCCGCAGGGTTGATGAAATGGAATTGATTTTGGATTTCCCTTCAACATAAGGTTACACAGTCAAATTACTTTTGTTGAAATAGCTTCAAATCATTTAATTCAGTATTTGATATTTTTGCTGTAATAATACAGTTATGTAAATATGAAAAATAAATAAGTATAGGTATTAGTTATAGTTATAGGAATTCTGTATTGTATTGGTGGGTAGGATTGATGGTTGTGTGTACATGGAGAAGTCTCTAGGCTAAGTAGGTATTTCGAGAAGCATCAAGCAAAAATATCTTCCAGAGTATTCGATTCTCTTAGTATAAAAAGAGTGCAAGTTGCTTGAACGAGTCAGTTAACAATACATTCCTTAACCTGCTTGTTTTCGATAGGCACATGACAGAAAAAAACGTGATAGAATGACACATGACAGGACAACACATGACAGAGTATCACAAAGACAATGCATCACATGACAAAACATCACAGGAAAGAACATCGCAATGACAAAGCATCGCATGACAAAACATCGCAAAACAGAAACACCGTAAACGGCATGACTAAAAAGTGAGACATGAGAAACATGAAGACATAGATTTCATGCATAGGTATATTATTTGGTAAAGCAAAAAAAGGATTAACGCCCCCGATTATCATTACTAGATTATAATAAAACCTATCAAAGGTGCACATAAAGAGCAACTTCTCACTGCGTTATCCCCAAAGGAGAAGCATGTGGCAATTTGGCACCTATTTATTTTCACGGGTAAGGAAGCTGACCTCACGCCAACCACTTCAGTTGAAGTGGGACAAAACAAAGATAACGCAACGCAATGCAACACACATCACAGCACTACGCAGCAAACAGTCTTGCAACATTATCAGGACAAACTGCCACATTGCCAACACTCTGTGACACTATCAGTTTTATAGACCCCTAGAGTTCAGTAGAGGTTCCTTAACTTATAGGTTGGTATGCGGCTGACCACCCATGCTGTAGAAAATGGTTCACTTTGGCAATGTCACCCCTGTTTCAGGGAAGGTCAGCAGGAGTTGCAGGGTGTATGTTTATTTGAGATTCGGGGATTTTATGTTGTATGTCCACATGCGGCATGTTTCAGCACGAACTTATACGTGTCTGCTTGTGAAAATGCACATGTTAATGGTGTTATAGCCGCGGGGATCAAGACAGGTTATTTGGAACCGGATAACGCTGGTTCGAATCCCGCGACGATAACTTCGACCCTGGTTCAACAGATGCCGTTGCATGCACACAAGCTTCTGCTTTCGCATGAAGACAACTGGTCAGGTAAAATAGGTTGGTGGATTGCTTTCCTTTCCACAAATCTATTTAAAAAAAAAAAAAAAAAATCTCAATTTTTCATATATTTGCAACTTAGATTAGATGTATTAGATTAGAGTCTCTTAAATCTAGAGAAACTCCTGCACAGGGCTCCTTAAAAAAACATGCGAACCAAAAAGTTACACTGTTTGTGTAGCTTACCCGTCGCCACTGCAGTACACCTTTACCGCACCTATGTGCTCATACTGTCACACTGGAGCAGCGTTAATTTCAAAATGGCGTATTGGGGTCACTTTGCGCGCAATCAGCTGTTTTCCCTCCTCACTGTGGCCGCTGGAGATTATCGTTTAGGGGCGAGGGCGCTATCAGTGGGCCACACAGTGCTGACAACGTATGACGATCATGTTTAGGCGGAATCCATTTTGGCGGGAGAGCCGGCCTCGCATTGTTCAACCCTCATTCAGATTAACAAATATATTGGGACATATCGATGTTATGGCCGAGTGAGTCAAGTGGCTGATCTTTGTAGCGTATTTGGAATAGAATAACGTTGGTTTGATCCCCGTTTGGGTCATTTGATCCTGGTTCAACAGATATCATTGCATAATTATCAAATAATAATTCATTAACTACACCATAATGAATTATTAATTGATGATATTAATACCTGTTTCTCGCCAGGCAGAATAGGTTTGTAAATTGCGTTCCTCTTTACAAATTTGTATTTATTTTTAATATTGAGAATGCTTAATAGTGTTGTATACCCTTAACCAGGGGTCGGCAACCTGCGGCTCGCGAGAAAAAGAAAACTTTTAAATCGTTCTGAATTGATTAAGGAGGATGAGCACCGATTCTATCTATTCTATCTTTCAGCCACTTGTACTCGCTTTTCATCCCCCCCCCCCCTCCACTGTAAATTATAAGCCCTGCAAATTTTGTCGTCCTTTTCTGAAACAGGGGTGACATTAGCAAAGTGAACCACTAACTTATAATATATTGTTAAAACTACGTAATACTACCTTTGTAACATATTTAACAATTTACAATTTGTATTCGAATGTAGGGTAGAGCAAGGTGTGGCTGGATCTTGGTATTCTACACGTACACTAATCCTAAGTAACCAACAATCGCTTTTGCTATAAAATTTTAACTCATCCATGCATGATATGTGCCAAACTATAAAATTTTAAGCTAATACACACAGATACGTATGTTAATTGTTGATTTTCTACTGGCTTAGGTTACGTTGACCAACAAATATCTTGTACATTGATATTTTTACATCGAGGAGACTTACGTTCAAGAGTGGACTGGAAAAGGCTTAGAAAGGAAGGAAAGAATATAGTACCAAACAAATCCTTAAAATACTCACTTTTATCTTATTTGACGTATAATTGCAGAATAAATTAAAAGTGGACTATTTATTAGATAGACTTATTTTAAGTTCAATTTTGCAGGAGAAAATGTACATTAAAGTTTCAAAAATTCCATCTTTTTGAGTGAAAATTCACGTGCCTGTTCCAAGCCTGATCATAATGGTTATCCGAACATAATAGCAAATGTATTTTATTTATTATTCAAAACAGCTCAAGTTTATTGTTAAATATGTATGTGTAAATTAATGAGCTAGCCAATGTGTAAATTGTTATTATAATTATCTTTAATTTAATCATTTTTATGAATTATAATTAAACGATTTTTGTTTCCCTGTTTAGTTTCAGTGAAAGAAAATTGTATAATACGTTCAAATAATTTTTGAGGAATTGTATGTTTCAATAGCTGGTAGTAATTTCTATCAGAGGAAGAATAAATAGAAAATAGCTCAAGCATTTTGTAAATACCGGGATAATAAAATGTATTTTCTTTGTAGGATGCATATCATTTTCAATTGACTCAAATTTAATTTAACTTCAGTTATAATAATAATATCATACAAAGCTATCTATAATCTAAGTTTCAATGATATATTCATTCAAAGCTCTTAGATGTATGCCCACAAACAAACACGTGTAGTTCGCGCTTACAAATGCTGATTGTGTACTTACAAATAAAATCCAAACCTCAAATGAACATAAGCCCTGCAACTCTTGTCGACATTCCCTGAAACAGGGGTGACATTGGGAAAGTGAACCATTTTTTACAGTATGGGTGGTCAGCCTCATACCAACCTATAAGTCAAGGAATACGAGTAATAAATAACATTTAAGTATAAAAAAAAAACATCAACAACAAAACCTTAAAAAGAAATCTATACAAAAAAAGTAAAAAAATTATTATGCAAAAAATGTAGCAAACTAATAAACCAACATTTCAAATCAGCATTGCAGATTAGCCGCCACTTTTTCCTGTCCTTGCATACTTCTTAAGATAAAAATAATGAAATAATTTGTAAAAGTAAAACACTAAATGACAATATTTCTTCATTTCTTCGCTTATTTTTTTTGTAATTTCGGTTGAATAACGGTTTTCTTATACTATTATTCAACTTATATTTTGGTATAAGGCTGACCACTAATCTATCTATCTAGAATCTAAGTTACAAAGATATATAAAACATTTAAAATTAATATTAAATGCATGCCCACAAACAGACACGTGTAAGTTTGCACTTATAAATCTCAAATGACAATACGGAAGCAGAAGGGAAATTTGTAAAGATTAACATTTTAATAAGCAATACTGTAAATGGTTTCCTTTACCATAGTCACCCTTGTTTCAGGAAAGGTCAGCAAAAGTTGCAGGGTTTATGTTCATTTGGCATTCGGATTTTAGTTTGTACTCATGCTGCATGTGTATATACAAAATGAACCAAACGCACGTGAACTTACAATTCAACTTCTGCCGCCTTTCCCTGAAACCGGAGTGTCATTGGCAAAAGTGAACAAAGTTTTTACAGCATGGGGGTCAGCTTCATACCAAGCAATTAGTCAAGAGATCCATTCAGGAAGTTTTGGGCCTTTGACGTTATATCCACATTTCAAGTGAATTTGCTCAAATTTATCGTTCATCCAATTCATCATTTACTTAGTAAAATTAGCAATTGAGTCCTTTTATTGTAAGTTATGTAGACAGCATCCACTCTAAGCTAAATTTAGCCAACCCAATAATTTATGGTTTTATAATTTGTACTGGCATCACGAGGGTCCCGTTTTATAATCCCTTTGGCCGTACTCGGACGGTAACTGACAATGCCGGACTCCGACATGACAAAAATCCAGAGTCAAAAGAGCACCCTAGTATGGTTCCATGACAGACCGACACAGACACAAAACGACACAGCGACATAACGACACATGACAAAACAACACATGACAGAACATCACAATGGCAAAACATTACAGGAAACTACATCACACTGACAAAATATCATATACCATAAACGGCACATGAAAAAATATCAGAAAACAACATAAACGGCATAACAAAAAAGAGAGACATGATAAAATTAAACTCATGAATTTTGTCAGTGTGATGTATTTTCTGTACTGTTTGGTGATTGTGATGTTTTAATAATAATATTAGGTTGATTTATTTGGTGAGCGCTGTTTTTGTGTGTATCACACCTCAAAGGCCCTCTGCGAGCTTGGTCGTCGCTGTAGAAAGCGCCAATTCTCAACTCAAGCAAGACCCAGTTGTTGTAAGATTGGATGTACCTTTCAGTGATCGGTCTTTGGTAAAGGTTTATGAATTTTTCAACCCAGCGAAGAGCACATTTGGAAATATAAATGGTATATTTTGTTGTGCTCCGCCGAGATTTGAATCCACAACCTTCCATTTAAGAGTCCGAAGTGTTGCCACTGGACTACGGACCGGTTCAAGAGTTTTATCATTTGATGTCCGGTCATGTGTTGTTCTGTTATGTTTTCTTCGGCTATGTGTCGTTCTGTCGTGTATCATTCTGTCATGCGTCGTTCTGTCATGTGTTGTTTTGTCAATGTGCCGTTCTAACCCTATGCCGTTACCCAATATTATACATGTGACTTTTTGTTAGTATCAAAGGAACCACAGACATGTGTATCCTTTTGGATGTGCATGAGGAGTGAACTTCAAATTCTGGGCAACTGTGATTCGATTATAGAAATTCTAAAAGCATCCATGTAGATACAAATAAAATTACCTAAACCTGAAAATTTCTAAAATAGACTACAATAAATTAAAAGTGTTACAAAGCTTTAATGAATAGCAGGACATTCAAGAAAGCTGTTTGTCGAGGAATGCACTGTGGAATCTGGTTTAACAGCTTAATCATTAGCTCTTTCCAATTTACTGACTTTTTCTTTTGTTTCGATTTAAACAAAAGCAACTCTTAAACGACAGTCAGTTCTTTTGATTCAACTACAGTGAGAATTGCATAACACCACAAAAATTATTTTGTAACTTGTTTTCGTATATTTTTGCATGCAAGTCCTACAAATATTTTCTGGATTAAATGGAGAAAAAAAACGAGGGCTATAAAAAAAATGCATTTACAATAATTTTACAAACGTTCTTTGATATAAAAATTGAATTAAAGGCAAACGTAAAATAACTGAATAATTGACAAGTTTACAGACGTATTAGGATCCAAATGCATATAGGAAAAAGTGTTGTATAAATTGTCAAAGAATTTAATTGTATAAAAATATTAAGAATAACAATGACAATATTTATATTGCCGTTTTGTAAGTAATCACTGCAAGAGCACTATTCAACTGTTACATCTCCGAAACAAATATTTCTTCAATCCCGACCTAAGCTCACTTGCACTCTCTCCTACCCTAAGCTCATTGGGTAAGGCATGTAGAGTATGCACTCGTATGTGTCTTTAATCTATATGATTTATCATTATCAGAAAAAATAATTTAGAAATACCAAGAATTTCAGTCTATATTTATGTACCTAGATAGAATGTAAAATGGAACAACAGGAATATAAATGAGCAGCGGAATTTAATTTTTTCAAATAAATAAGATAAAAATCAGTACAAATAACTGTAAGAATATAAATATAACTGTAATAACAAATTGTTGCAAGATTGACATTTTTTAATATATGAATCCAATATCCATTTAAATATGTATAATTATTATATTTTTAAGTGTAAAATGAAGATGCCTCATTAGGCAAAAATGTTTGAGCAAACAAAAAAAGATAAAAATAAGTGAATTAAAACTCTGTTTTTTTATCCAATTTAATTTTTAAATAATAATTATGTTTTTACTTTTGGACCCAATACTTCCCTCGACCCGGCATTGGCTTAACCCCGAAACGGATCATTACAATATTAACTCGTCCTTTAATTAAATTGGTCAAATGGACCCCCAGAGCGGGCGACACAGGTCCAAATATTACACAACTCTTGCCGCCCATAAATTCCCCCGACATGACAATACACGGTTAGGTCACCCCATATATCGTGCACCCTACCTACTTTTATGTATAAGAGAAAATACACGGTTAATTTTTTTAAGCCTAAATAAACAATAAAAAATACAATGCGATGCTGCAAAATCTGGCCTAAATCTTACATTTGGAACATATTATTATTGTGAAATATTTTATCAAAGGTTCTTTCTTCTCTCCACATGGGTTAAATATGCCTTTGACTATGTATACTCTAAAGCTAAGGTCTTCAACCCGCGGCCTTCGGGCCTCATGTGGCCCGCCAGCTAATTTCTTGCGGCCCGCAGCCACCAGAGGCTAAAAAAATAAAATATCGCGCCCAGTGATATGCGATATATACATACGATGAAAGCACAGATATAACCGATACTGTTCAATTAGATATATTTATTCGGGGCATTGATAATAACTTTGTCATCACCGAAGAGATGGCTGCTCTTTTTCCGATGAAAGGAACTACAAAAGGGTGTGATATTTATGAGTGACACCAAACTACAAGGAAAAGAAAATCTCATCAACACCCTACTGGACACTGTGAAGGCATTTGAATTTAAACTTGATTTATGGAAAAACCAGTTGTTGAAAAAGGAGTATACGCACTTACTTAAATTGAAGAGCTGTAAATGTACAGATGTGGATAAATACGTTGAAGCAGTAGATTTACTCAAAAAAGAGTTTCAATCGAGGTTTTCTGACTTCAGAGATAGTGAAAAATACATCAGTCTCTTTGCCAAACCATTCGGTGTATCCGTTGAAGACAAGCCGGAAAATTTTCAGATGGAGCTTATAGATTTGCAGTGTAATTCGGAATTGAAAGACAAGTTCGACGTGGGTGCTTTTGATTTCTATGCAAAATATGTCGATCACAACTCGTTTCTTGAAATCCGAAAAAATGCCATGAAAATGATTTCATTGTTTGGGAGCACATATGTGTGTGAGCAGCTGTTTTCTCGTATGAAGTATGTGAATACGACAACAAGGTCGAGAATTACAGATGCACATCTGGAAGGTAGTCTGCAGGTTGCAACCACAAAAATGAAAGCAAATATTGACAAACTTGTAAAAAATAAACTACGTCAAAAATCACATTGATTGACTTTAATTAACCAATAAAGATTGACTTTAATTAACCAATAAAGATTATTGAAATTTGAAATTATGTATGTCTTTTATTTTATTGATAAGGTGGTAAAGTGTCGTGAAAAGTTGTGGCCCTTCGGACGATGTGAAATCGATGTTTGGCCCTTGCACTAAAAAAGGTTGAAGACCCCTGCTCTAAAGCAATCTTCCAAAAATCACCTATTGACTAACTCGCAACTCGTAGTTGCAACTCGCATGGGTTAAAAAAACTCCCGTGAACTGTTCCTGTTTATAATTTTTAACGCCTTTAAACATGTGATGTGGTCCAAAAAATTCAATTTTATTGAAAAAGGGATTTAGATTTACGACATACAATTTTCAAAACTTCTCAGTTTTATTTTCATCAATGGTATTATAAACTGGCAAAATGATACTTTCAGATAAAGAAAAGCACACTCGCAACCAAACTAAGTCACTCGCAATTTGCGAACTAGGGAGTAGAATTTTGGAGGGTTGCCCTAAAGTCACCTCTATTTACAAGAGACAAAATGAATACTTAAGTTCTCATCGATGATACACTTTGACATTCCAGAAGCTAAAAATACTAATTATTATTTATCGATCACATCTTTTATTAGATAGGACCTGCTTTAAAACATACCCCTCTGTTGACCATATTCCCAAGGAAGCAATTCCTAAGAAATGATCCAGATGACACAAACTCCGCACATGGCCGTCCTATACCCCCAGAAGATCACCCATTGAGGGATCATACCCTCACACAATGGCACCCTCTAAG
Organism: Agapetus fuscipes; assembly: GCA_951799405.1. Taxonomy (NCBI): domain Eukaryota; kingdom Metazoa; phylum Arthropoda; class Insecta; order Trichoptera; family Glossosomatidae; genus Agapetus; species Agapetus fuscipes. The sequence goes on from OX637332.1 coordinate 6,024,422, forward strand.
ATTGATTCCGTTTCTAAACAACTTAGTATTAATTTAACCACCTGATGATACGAACGGATGTTTGCGAAACCGGTTGTGGAATTAAAATAAAATATACTCAAAGTAATCGTAAACAAAGCTGTTTTTACTTTTTATCTTATAACAATACATACTTAAAAGACTCAAGAATATGATGTTGTTATTTCTCATAATACATCACAGCCATCCAAAATAGTAACATTTCCATCGTCTCACTTCTTTCATTCATCCCCGCGTTATATATTTCTTTGTGCGAGTTGTTCACTACATTTTAATGCCAGTCTTTTGTGCGATGCTCCGTACACAAGTACAGCGTTGCATACTTGCTCCGCTGAAAAGATAATACTTCAAGAGCACTCTTGTGCAGTGTAATGAATGCCTGGACGACAATTAGGGAACATAAAAGAGTCAACGCGACGTCAGCTTTTGTGTTGCTGTTTTGAGACAACTCCGCGGACTAAAAAATACACAAAAATTGTTTAAAATACTTTTGAAGTCCTATTTATTTAATACATTTATATTTTATCGTTTACTGATGAGGCATTTACTTCGTAATCCGTCCATAATCTGTAATCTCTTCTTCTCCAGTTTCAATCCTAGGATTGGCTTGCAGCAATTTTTTTCACTCTTCTCCTCCATTCCTCCCTGTCTTGTGCGGCTCCTTTAAAGTCAGCATATGATGAGCATACTACATTTAGGATTCGTTTTAAATGCACCTCCATAAGCAGACACGTATAAGTTCGCGCTAACACATACCACATGTGTACATACAAAATAAAAACAGTTTTCAAATGAGCATAAGCCAGGAGCTCCTGCCGAGCGTTCCTTAAAACAGGGTTAATAGCTTTGGCAAAGTGAACCAAGTTTTTCAGAATGAGGGATCAGCCTCATACCAACCTCTTAATCATCGAAAAACATATTTAAATACGAGAACAATACATTTATTCCTCACCAACGCGTGAATAGAAAAAAAATGTATGAAATGTAAATCTTTATGGGTGTTGTTTTTTTTTTTAAATATATTTGTGAAGAGGAATGCAATTGAACACTCCATTTTGCCTGGCCAGTTTTCTTCATGCGAAAGCAGAAACTTGCGTGCATACAATGGCATCTGTTGAACCAGGGTTGAAGTTATGGTACAATGGGCCAGACGTGTTTCGAACCAGCGCTTTTCTATTCCAAATACGCTAGTTAAGAATAGCGACTTTATTCCTCGGTCATAACACCAACTCGCTCCCCCAGTTCTTGTTTACCGTATACGCCAATCTTGTCAAATATGACTTTTTCATGCAGTTGTCTTATGAATCAAATTCTACACAATCTGAGCTAAGAAAAACCGTAAAACTCGATAATGTGAGAGTTCTTTTAAATATACATATTTAAAATAAATTTCTTGTTTTTATAAGACGCATTGGTCCAGTACACATGCAAACATTGCTCATGTAAAGTTTTCTCAATGGCGTATACGGTAAACAAGAACTAAGGGAGCGAACTATCTTCGCTAGATTTTTCTAATTCCTTAATGTCGGGGAATTCACGCGATTTTTTACACCGGGAAAACTTATTACTCCAGACTTACGCTTAAAAAACGCTTAAGTTGATCAGGTTGATCTGAATTATTGATCGGCGGCGTGAAGTGCGCCTCTTAAACGCCAAAAACTATTAGCGAAAAAGAAAGCTCACGTACCGTCTGCAGACTCACTGATACACACAAACGCAGGGTGGTCGTAGGGTTATTTTCAAAAAATATTTTGTATACAATTTTTATCAGATTTGAAATTTTCTGTGAACTAAAAAAAACTGTGATTATTGAAAAAAAACGAAAGATTTTTGTGAAACGCTGTGCAAAGCCATCATTAGTGTTATTATTTTTGATAAAAAAAATCGGCTTTTATTTTTTGAATCGTTACTAATATTTTCGGTTAAATCTTTATTGAATGCGTGATGAATACGCATTATTTACTTTAAAGTTAACACAAAACAAAAGTAAGCTACACATTTAGTGCAAATTCTTTCCGAACCGATAGTTGAGTAGAAACTAATTCTTTTTTTCAGGTAAAAGAGACTGCCTAACGCCAGCCACTTTACTTGAAGTGGAAGTTTCGCAGCAATGATCTCCTTCAAATCCATCTTATTTTAAATCCAAAATAAAATACCGGCAAAGTTTACTCAGCCTTGACAAGAAATGAATGCCTGCCCCTTCGGGAGCTGGGAAAATCCCACTTCAACTGAAGTGGTTGACGTAAGGCCTTCTTTCCTGTAAAAATAAATAGTTTCCTCTCGCTAAATCCGTAACCCTTCAGGGATCACGCGGCAAGAAATTACTTTAATGTTTAAGTAAGTTGCGTTTTTATCCAACAAAAAATGATTACCGGTATAACCATGAGAGCATACGTCACATTTTTACGTAGATTTCACGGTTAATTTTTTCAATACATCAAAAAGTCATTTTGCTGAAATTACGGATATTTCGCTGGATGATTTTGCGTGCGCCCTGTGGTAGGTATTAACTATTCAAGTCTGCCGTACCTGAAGCCAATAAACACTCCGGCCTGTACTCTGAGCATAAAACATTACGTACACCTCTCCTCGATTGCGTAAATGGAAAATGTACAGAATATACGATGGCACTCCTAGAGAGTGATGTAATTTTCATATATTGTTTCGATTTACGTAATGGACGTGAGATTACTCGATGTTTTATACTTGGAGTATAGGCCCGGTGGACCGTTGAAATATTCGGCACTCGGAACGCGCAGCCGTGAGAAATTATTCAGTGATAAAACACGCACACAATGTGTTGATCCTGTATAATTTCGATGGAGAAACGCTCACATGGATGCGTGTACTCAATGGACTCGGAACACATCAAAATATCCCTCAGCCATGTGACGTCACCTTTAGGAAATAAAAAAAATCCCGTTAATCAAGTATAGTTTTCATATTTTACAGCCGTGCTGGTTTACAGTCTTCACAAGTAATGAGTACCTAAGAAGTACAAGTAATGAGTACCTAAGAAGTACAAGTAATGAGTACCTAAGAAGTACAAGTAATGAGTACCTAAGAAGTACAAGTAATGAGTACCTAAGAAGTACAAGTAATGAGTACCTAAGAAGTACAAGTAATGAGTACCTAAGAAGTACAAGTATTGAGTAACTAAGAAGTACAAGTATTGAGTACCTAAGAATGAGTACGAAGAAGAGAAAACACCTCTTCAACTGAAGTAGTTGGCGGAAGACCACCGCTTTACCTGTAAAATACACATGCTCAACACTTCGGGGATAACGCGGCAAAAAAGTTACACTATGTGTAGCTTAGTTGCGTTTTGCTGTGAAAGGCTTTGGCGGTGGTCCTGAATGCAGTACCTACGTAAACCTTGAAGAGCAAGTTTAAGTGTCTTACGGGGCTATTCTCAGACATTTTAGTCGTCGGTTGAGCCCACGCTTTGACAAACTAATGATGCATTTGTATGAAGACCTGTCAATCCAAGATGACCGCAAGTGAAAAGCTGATTTGTCTTCATAAAAATATTACAAAATTCGGTAGGTAAGAATGACCGTGCTGATGAAATTTTCAGACCGGCCACCATTCGTTTGTCAAAGCGTGGGCTCAGCCGACGACTAAAATGTCTAAGACTAGCCCCGTTAGAGATATAATCGGTGCTTATCCTCGTTAATCGATAAGGAACGATTTTTGTGTTTTTCGATCAGAAGTGCCGCATGTGGCATGCGTTTTTGCAACTTAGATTATAATCTTTGGATTGCGCAACAAATCTCTGAAGGCAGTCGCTTCGTGTGCGCGCCGCCGTTTGAGTAGTAATAATATTGTACGTAACAAGGTCGGCGGACGCGCCATTACTCTCGTCCGCTCTCAAGAGACACTTGTTTCGTATTTGAAAGAGAAAACAATCAAGAGGCAGTGAGCAATTAAAAATCCCTCCCAAGACGCTCTCTCTCTATTCGGTTTGTTTATTTACATTTCTCCCCAAAACAACAAAAAACTGTTCTGCTCTTGACAGCCTTGTATAATTACTTTCTTGGAAAAAAGTGCACTGCCCGCCGAGTATTACACGTTTACACAAAACTCTACTCGATTGCGTTAATCGAAAGTGTATGGAATTAACGACGGCACTATCCCTTGACGTATAAATTTATTAGAGAAATTCAATTTCGATTCAAAATATATATACTTTAAATAATACTGCATGTGTGTTTATAAAAGAAGATCTTAACTATCAATAAACCTTATCTTTTAATTAGATGGGATTGATATATAAAGTGAATTTGAAACTTAAGTTTATAGTATAATTGCATGAAAAATGAAAACATTATTAAAATTTAAATAAAATTCAATCTTTGTTATGAAAAAAAGACATAAGAATTATATTTGTATTTATTAATTAAATAAAACTGTTAGTGCCTGATAAATATGCAAATCACATTGCATAATATGTAGGCGATGATTGTGTACCTTCCTCGTTACAAAAATATACGAATTATTCATGAATTAAAAAAAAACAATTCTTATACAGTTCAACACAGTTCGAATTGCCTCTACATATTTATTTTAAGTTAACAAAATAACTGTCAAACTTTTCAAAAATATTTAAGGTGAATTTTTCTGTTTGTACCACACCAAACCCTTAAATACACAATCCTTTAACTTTACAATTATCAAAGCATAAAAAATGGATACATAGATGCAAAAGGTGATAGGCGACTATAACATTTGAATGAACGACAATTAATTTTCAACAACGTTTGGCGATGCGTTCTTATGGGGCTTCCACACGCTTGCCAACCCATCACAAGTCAAGCGCACAGTGTGTCGTCTAGAACATGCTAGCTGGACAAAATTTTGTCTAATGGACTAATTTTGTCCAGCTAGCATGTTCTAGACGACACACTGCACACTTGGCTTGTAGCTAAGCGCACAGTGTGTCGTCTAGAACATGCTAGCTGGACAAAATTAGTCCATTAGACAAAAATTTGTCCAGCTAGCATGTTCTAGACGACACACTGTGCGCTTGACTTGTGATGAGTTGGCAAGCGTGTGGAAGCCCCATTAGAGAAATAACCTCGAAAGCTAAGAAGGCCCCATTTCAACTGAAATGGTTGGGGTAAGGCGGTAAGGCCGACCAAATAGATTTATTCGCCACAAGCAACCCCTTTCGCGACAAGATGTTACACTTTATCTCTAGCTTAGTTTTTTAGTTACGTCAACCGTCTTACATACAACATTTTTACTTTTTAAGATTTGTTTATTTGACATTATTAAAAGCTCATTACTAAGTATTTGTGCTAAGCCGCTGGGTAGGCCGTCAGCTAGCTTCTTCGGTAAAATTAAACCGAAATTATACGAACGGATATAACAGAAAAATTTAATCTGACCAAATTTTTAAGTATTATATTTGACATTTAGCCAACGGATTTTTATAAATATTTAAAAATTAAAATGGTAAAACATGGTTTTAATTCACTTTATTCTTTTTGTTTTTGCTCGAACATTTTCGCCTAATGAGGCATCTTCAGGAGCAGAATGGTTATGGATTTTTATAAGATCGGCCTTAAGGGAGAACAACTACAAATCGACTAATCAGATGAGCCAAAAAACGTAGAGCCGTACAATATTCTTCAACATCGTATCCCTCCTTACATGGTGCATATTATTTTTTAAGATTTGACTATTTGGTTTTGTTGTAGACGGATTTCAGTGAAGAAACTAACCAAAAATCGTCGCATTGAAAGTTAAACGTCATCATCGAGATTTCTTTTTAAGGTTAAATCATCACAATATATTTGCAACTTATATTGTCGCTAAACACACACATACACGAATACATCATATGACGGGCTATGAAATCAAAGTGACTGCGCACACCTATGCACGTACTAGAGAACCATTTAGGAGTAGTCCATGATTGTATTCGTGCATTGGAATGACGTTCTAGTGATTGTGTGTGTACATAACGTTCTGGTGGTAGAAGAATGATCTAGTGAATGGGAGAAAGACTCCTCTGGTTTTTTATATAAGAGATCAAAATGGTACGGACAGAGAGTTGTAAGAGAGCAATTCGCTGAGTGACATCTATAAACAGTGATTGTCAAGTTGTGAAATTAATTGTGAAAATAAATTGCGAAAAATTAATTCTTTAAAAATTAATTCTGTAAAAATAAATTATGGCAATTTAATTAAAAAGATAATCCAGCAAAAAAACGTAAGAATATCGTATATCTCCTCATATGGTGCATTATTATTGTAATGTAAATAGTATATGCAATATAAATATTTAGATAGGTATAGGTATTAGTTAAAGTTGATAGGAATTCTTTATAATATAGGTGGGTAGGATCAATGATTGCTGAATACATAAACAAAAACTTACAAGATGGTCATAATAATGTGCTTCGAGAAGCTTCTAGCAAAATTCACCTATAGAAGCTTCTATCGCTGGGAACAGCTTGCAAGAGTAGAGTTCTCTTGCGACCTTATATCCGTGAAGACTAACAGCATAAGTGAACACAAACCATCTGCGAAATAAATAAATGTAAATTGCTAAATAAGTGTAAAAATGTAAAAATAAATTTAACTGTAAAAAAATATCCTAAAAGAAGACCACTATTTAATTTGGAAACTAGTATAACCTAAAAATCATATGATTATTTTTAAGATTTGTCTGTTTGGCTTTGCTGTAGACGGATTTGGGTGCGGAGAGGATTAAGGTTTGTTTTTGCTTCGGGATGTCTCACGCACGATCCCCTCCGGCCCGCGGCGGAATACACAAATTACTAACAAGACAAAACAACACGGGGATGCCGACTCGTGACACTAATATTAATAACGTCTCGAGTCTTGTATGAAATATGTATGTGCGCTGCAATTTGCAATGGAAACTACGTACTTGAAGTAATATACCCGAGAGATTTAAAAACCAGAGAACTTGAGCATAAAATAATAATGTAATGTATTAGAGTAGATTAATAATATGCAAACAATGGAGCACCTGCGGTGTTGTCCTTCCTGTCCGACAAGCTGCTCCATGGATGATCTCTTTGCGGGAAACCAAAGAGCTGTAGACATTGCTCGTTACTGGGCCAATACGGTGTGAAGCTGACACGAAGAAGAAGAATAATATACCATGTACTAGGTATAGATAGAAATTATTGCCCCTCACTAGCATTCACTCTGGTATTGTCAGCCGTTGACCAGACCTGTATCGCGAGCTTCTACGAGAATACATCCATTGGAACAGATCAGACATCTTTATATCTGCATCCCAATATCTCCCATTATCCCAGCACCTCACAGAAAACATCACAGTTAATCGAAATGAGCATAGCTTTCATTATACATGTGCAACTTCTTGCCGCGTTATCCCTGAAGATTTTCGCTTGTGGCGTGTGAGACCTATTTATTTTTACTGGTAAGGGGGACAGCCTTACGCCAACAATTTCAGTTAACATGAAGGTTTCCCAGCTCCCGAGGCGGTTGATACTAATTTCTTGTGAAGGCTGAGTAAACCTTGCCGGTATTTTATTTTAGATTTTGAAATAAACACCGAAACGGAATATATTTTTTTTTCTTACACTCTCAGTGGGATTTGAATCCGAGCTCTTGGCATGGAATGCAAGCACTCTGCCAACTGAGCTATCAACCGGTAAACTAAACATGCGTTTTTTTTTACTGTTCGTTGCATATGTGTGTAACGTTTCCCCGCCGAAATAAAATCTAAATTCAACTTTGCGCCTTGTCCATTATCACTTTTGTCCGCGTTTTGAAGCATCACATGTTCATTACTCTGTATTAGCGCATTCTGAAATTTCAACCTGGCAGTGTATTAAAGTGTAATAAAAAATATTTTAAAAAAATGTAAAGAATTTCATAATTTCGTCCGTCGCTTTCACCGTACGTAGGTACTGTGGGTACACACCCGGCCGCTTCAATTACACTGGTTTCCAAAATATTACTATATAATGGAAAGTCGGGGACGCTCCCGAGGGGCATCTAAAAAGCATATTGTGGGTGTTGGGAACATTTTAATTACACTATATGATCCATTAAGCGCTGGGCAGGAGAAAGAGGGGGGGGGGGGATGCCCAGCAGGGGGAGGGAGGGGGGAAACAGCGCTAGGACTAAGAAAGGGTAGAGAATAGTACATCCATGCGCTTGCATGAGAGCCAGCTACAGTTTTTTTTTTAATTAATGCTGAACACCAAATATCCGAAATTGCGAATGAATGGAATATCCAGAGTCGTTATAAAAGGAGAGCTTGTATGAAGAAGGTTATGACCCTGGAGAAAATGAAAGAAGTATGTATGTAAGGACAGAAAGAAATGGCGATTGATCTGTTATGTTGGCGGCGAGGGTTATCTAAATTAGAATTTTTTTCTGTTTTACTTTTGATGTCCATACATTTTTTTTTTAAATGTAATTTGTTTTGTATGTTCCTTGACTAATAGGTTGATATGCGGCTGACCACCCATGCTGTAAAAATGGTTTACTTTTCCTATGTCACAATTTCCCTGTTTCAGGGAAGGACGGCAAGTGTTGCAGAGTGTTTGTCCATTTGAGATTTGGGTTTTTATGTTGTAGGTTCACATGCGGCATGTGCAAGCGCAAACGTGTACGTGTCTGCTTGTGAGAATGCATACAATGTGAATCCCCAATATAACATATATTTGCAACTTAGATTAGATAAGGCTTTAACGATTAGATTCAGATGCTTCATATTGTTCTTAAATAAAGATGAGAAAAGAGAAGAAGAAAACTGTGGACAACGGTCAGAGCTTGGAAGAAACGCAAAAAAAACGCAACTAAGCTACACATCAGTAGCGAAGGGTGCCATACAAGCCGATTTCCATCGGTTTCCCTTTTAAAATGAGGCAAAAATGATAATAAAGTAGACTGCATGGTTTCAATGGGGAAAAAATACGCATTGCTTTTTAGGTTTTAAATGTATTTTTTTTTACTTTGTGCCTATATTTCTTAACTACTTTGTTACATCCTCTTAAAAGGGAAGCCGATGGAAACCGGCTTGTATGGCACACTTCGACACTGCTACACATATAGTGCAACTTCTTGCCGCGTTATCCCCGAAGGGTCCGCATGTGGCGAGTTGAACCTATTTATTTTTTACAGGTAAGGGGGCCGACCTTACGCCAACCACTTCAGTTGAAGTGGGAGTTTCCCAGCTCCCGAAAGGGCTGGTACTCATTTCTTGTGAAGGCTGAGTAAACCTTGCCGGTATTTTATTTTGGGGTTTAAAATAAACACCGAAACGGGAAATCATTTCTGACACCCTCGGTAGGATTCGAACCCGAGCCCACGGCATGGAATGCAAGCACTCTACCAACTGAGCTATCGACCGGACAGAAGAAGAAGAATATTTTTCTGTTTAAATTTGATACGTATTATTATTCAGAAATACAAAAATTTGTTCTGATTCCCGATTACTGATGGTTTGCATTATAAGGTGGTTAATATGAGCCAAAATTAAGGTGACGCAAAACGCCACTAAGCTTAACATATAGCGTAACTTATTGCCACATTATCCCGAAAGGTTTCGCATGTGGCGGGTGGAACCTGTTTATTGTTACAGTTAAGGGGGCTGGCCTTCGCCAATCACTAAGTAGGGGTTTGTCAAGCCACGAGAGGGCTGTTTTTTTTTCTAAGGAATTTGTGCTGAATTCAATCTGTTTACCTAAGCCGGCTCTCGGGCTAGTAAGATGGCTTGACGCCCAACGTCGCTTGGTGGGGAAGAACGGGGTGGAACTGAGGGGACGAGGAGTCGGCTGAGATATACATTACAATGTTAACTGTATGTAAATAGATGTGCAAAGTTAGCTCGTGAATAATACAAGTGCTGGAAGCAATTCAGACACTCCGTCCGCTAATACCATTTTTAAGCACTCCATCTTTGCTTTCCACTCCTATTAAAGAGCATAATATAAATTTACTCTATATCTCGGCGCAGCATTAAATCTGGTTTTATAAACACTCAAGCAGGCAATTTAAATTTAATAAATGTATGGAGGAAATGTTGAATTTCAGTGAGTATTTTTTTAATCATATTTGTGAAAGGGTATCTATTCGCACGCTATTTTTTTACTGGTTAAGTTGTCGATTTGTTTGAAGCAGAGACTATAATCTATAATCTAAGTTGCAAGGATATATTCATTTAAAGCTCTCAAATGCAAGCCCACAAACAAACACGTGTAGTTCGCGCTTACAAATGCTGAATGTGTACTTACAAATAAAATCCAAACCTCAAATGAACATAAGCCCTGACACAGGGGTGACATTGGCAAAGTGAACCATTTTTTACAGTTTGGGTGGTCAGACTCATACCAACCTATAAGTCAAGGACGGTCTGAAAATTAATGAATTTATGAACATCGAAAGGAACAACGTTACAGTATAAAGTTAAACAATAAAAAACAGAGATTGTATCAACTTGTCGGTAACTTTATTCAATTATTATTTTACATCATTCATCACACAAAATTATCAGTTTTTTTAGCTTACATATTGCAGAAATGGTAGAACTTCTCTATAATTTTAAATCACAACTTCATAAATTTCATACGAAAGCAAGTTGACATTTTTGGGATGCGCTTATAAAATAATTAAAAACATTAAATTAAGTCAATTAAGATTAATATAGTTTATAATAAGCACCTTATGAAAAGTAATTTGAAAATAATTAAAATTGACTGTGAAAAGTAAAGAATGATTAAAATTTCAGCACACAAAGTAATAAATGTTTGAAAAATATTGCTTACTAATGTTTTGACAAATTTAATGTTAAAACTCAAATTATAAGTGTTTTGGAAAAAAAATCTATGCAAAGAAAAATATTTAAATGTAATGGCAAAAAATGATAACTGCTTACACATTAAAAATAAAATAAATGAGTTAGTAAATTTAAAAATTAAATAATATTTTTTAGTGTTGATCTGTTAACACAGTCTAAATCTAAATCTAAATCTAAGCTGCAAAGATATGTATCATTTGAGATTCATATTAAATGCATTCCCACAAGCAGACATGCATAATTTCGCGCTTACACATGCTGCATTTGGACCTACAATATAAAAACCCCAATCTCAAATGAACATAAGCCCTGCAACTCTTGCCGACCTTCCCTGAAGCAGGGGTGACATTGGCAAAGTGAACCATTTTTTACAGTATGGGTGGTCAGCCGCATACCAACCAGTGAAAGTTAAAAATTAAAGCTTGATTAAAATTATATGGGAAAGTGAAATATATATATATATATATATTGTCTAAGAAAAAATATTGATTAAAAACTAAAATCTGCGAAAAATTATACGACAATCAAAGTTATAACCTAAAATAAATCATTTATTAAAAAATACTTTAAAATTAAAACAGATCCACAACAATCATTCCGTATTCATTCCGCAGTGTTAACCGTATCATCTTCAAAGAATTTATATGTCACGTCTCCAAGCCACGATGGCTCCTCCAGTCCTCACTCCTGGCTGAGCCAATCCTGGAAGATCAGCGTTGATGGAGGGCAACAAGCTGGAGGTCAATCTTGGCCTGATGTGAGGTGCATATAATCCATCTTGTGGATAAGCTTCATGCTCACCATAATGGTCCGCTACGTATTGTTTCGGATACTCTTGCACGTAGTGTTTCGGATATGAAGGGATGTATTCTGGCTCGTGCTTGTAGTATTGCGGTTCGTCGCAGTGGTAGCACGGAGCTGGTTTTGGGGCGTACCCACCGCACGAAGATCTTTCAGACCTGATGTGCAAAAGTTGATCACTGTAGTCTTCCTCCTGTGGTGGTCTCACACCGAGACATCCCTGTTAGGAAACACAAATAAAAATGATTTTGATACATGAAGCTTAGGCTTTGGTTTTGAATATTTTTGATTTCGTCGGAAAATAGACTAAATAATTTTGTTCAAGTTCGCAACTTAAAAAAACGCAACTAAGCTACACATATAGTGTAACTTTTTGCCTGCGTTATTCCCGAAGGGGTCGCATTTGGCGCTTTGGGACCTATTTATTTTTACAGGTAAAAGGGCCGGCCTCACACCAACCACTCTCAGTTGAAGTGGGGGTTTCCCAGCTCCCGGGGGGGCTGGTTCTCATTTCTTGTGATGGCTGAGTAATCCTTTGAGATCGAACCCTTGCTCTCGGCATGGAATGCAAGCATTCTACCAATTGAGCCATCGACCTTTTTACGAGCTTGATCGTCGTCGCTACAAAGCGCCAATTCTCAAGCAAGACCCAGTTGCTGTAAGGCTGGATGGACCTTTGGTGACCGGTCATTGGTAAAGGTTTTATGAATTTTTCAACCCGGCGAAGAGCAAATTTGAAAATATAAATGGTATATTTTTTGTGCTCCGCCGGGAATCGAACCCACAACCTTCCCATTCAGAGTCCGCAGTGTTACCACTGAGCTACGGACCGGTCGTTCAAGTTCAAAACTCGTATTCAAGAATAATGAACGTGCCTACATTTTTAACTTTCAGTACCTTCATAAAATGGATCGGAGTTTTGATAAGAAAACAGTTTTTGTATCTTTGGATAGCTAGCCCTTAGAAAAGATTACACTAATTCCGAATGATAAATTTTCGTTTTTACTAAAATATTAACTACAAATATTTACTTTCTTATGTAATTTGATATGTTATACGAGTAAGTAAAAGAGAAAATTCACAAAGACTTGTTTTTATACAATGAACCTTTACGCCTTTATTCATAAAAAATATTTTAAGTATTGATCAAGTTAAATATGAGATTTTCCATACAAAAAGTGGGCTCAAGCTTGATTTTCGGTTTAAAAATTATAATGATTAAGACCGTAAATGTTAGCAATTAAAATTTCAGAATGGTAATCAAAAAAAAAAACAGATTCAGAAAGGTAATAAAATATTTGGCCTTATTTATTACATTCGTGTAAACTAAAACCAAAGTGTAGCCCACTTTTTCGTCTGGCAAAAACTACTGCACATGGGTTTAAAAGATTAAAACCTTGTCATGAATAAGGGAGGATCTGCATACAATTGATAGCAAATGTTATGACAAAGAAGTACACATAATGAGAGTATGAACTGAATAAATAAAAAAGTAATGTCAGACATCAAAAAGCACTACGGGGAGAAATTATTGGAAGCGTTTTGTCATTAAACAAAACAAATGAAATACGAAAAATGTTTATGAATAAATCGAAAGATAAATATCGAAATGGAAAATTGTTTGTTTGATGAGGGGCGTCATCATGGCAACGCGATATTTCGGAAGCTCAGAATAATTTACATAAATGGATGGTATTGTGGCATCAAACGTATTAGTATAATCGATAGAATTATTCTGCTATCATTGTACTCTACAAGAAAATCCAAAGTGGAATTAATTATTGTACATTTAATAGTATGCTATCAGATACATCATTTACCCATAAATAAGATGAATGATTCTTTTTGAATGATTATTTTCGATCAGTTTATATTTTAAATAACAGATCTTTAAAAAAAACAAAATTGTGTTTGATTTCTGTGAGATTACATATTCAGTTTTACTAACAATTTCATAAACAAACGGGTCGTGGAACTGAACGTACTCACAGTTATCAAAAACAAAATTGTTTAATTTTTTTTTATTTTGTAATAATAATAATAATAATCTATAATCTAAGTTGCAAGGATATATTCATTTAAAGCTCTCAGATGTATGCCCACAAACCAACAAGTGTAGTTCGCGCCTACAAATGCTGAATGTGTACTTACAAATAAAATCCAAACCTCAAATGAACATAAGCCCCACAACTTTTGCCGACCTTCCCTGAAACAGGGGTGACATTGGCAAAGTGAACCATTTTTTACAGTATGGGTGGTCAGCCTCATACCAACCTATAAGTCAAGGAAAATAAAAATAAAAAGTAAGATGAAAGATGAGTATGAAAGAGAAAGTATGTAAATAAATGTATTCATTACCTTTTGTAGCTAAATTTGATAAAAAGATTTAAAAAATACAACACCGATCACAGAGTTTTGGTATTTTTTTGCATGTTTTACTGATTCTTAGGTTATATAAATTATCAAAGTTTTATGCGCGTACAAGTGTCAATTGTGTATGTATCAATTTACGATAAAAATATATTGTTTTTCAATTATTATCAACTGGAATAACCAATCAGAAAGAATGCTGTTCAATTCCCGACAGAGCTAAAAAAAACATAAATTGCTGGTTCTCTACGTAGCGAAATTAATTCTACACTTGCATTCAATCAGTCATAACAAACAGACAATTATAGAAAAATAACAATAAACCAAATTTAAAAGGAATAATAAATGTTCTAAAGTTGGACGACAAAAAAAAAATTGTGCTTACCACTGCAAGGAACACCACGCAGACTGCCAAAGTCAGGATTGAAGAAGCCATCTTGATGAGACAATTTCTGGGTTTTCTTGATTTATGGATCTCTCGATTTCTTGATTTCTTGACCCGTAGGCTAAAGTCGCAGAACTGAATGATGATTCTTTGGAGGAATCCAGAGTATTTATACAAATATTTTGACAATGCAGCACAAACTGTTAGTAAAAAGTAATACCTCTGGCATACGTTCAAACATGATATTTTAATGCTGAGATTGCATTTCTCTAAACAAAATCAGAAATACATCACGTAGCCGTGTTTTCCATACACAAGGAAGAAAAAAACAAATTAATGATATTTAAAAGTAAACATTTTTATTATATCTTGCAACCATAGCTATCTTTACCTGTATCTGTGACTCTTTCGTTTTTGCACTAAGGATGACATGGCGTATTATATCTCTATAGAGAAAAGTTAAAGTTACGCGGCTGACCACCTATAATCTATAATCTAAGTTGTGTAACGAAATACACTGGTAGATGCTTATTGGTGTACGTGTGTTTTGAGAAAATGTTCTGGCCCAGACGATTGTAGTTGTAAGGTGTGTATGTAGGTAGAAAATGGACTGTTCAAGAAATAAATATGTCCAGAATCGTCTATACAAGTGTGGTGGTGGAGCTTTCTAGGGCCTGCTGGAATGGCCCCTAGGTTCCGCTATAAGAAGGGTGACAATCGGCTGGAGCAGTAGTCTTTCAAAGCACTCACACAGAGGAATATCTAGTTACTAGGGCGACCAATATGGTGTAAAATAACTGTAATCTGTACGAAATAAATAAGTGTGTTAAAATAAATATGTTAAAATAAGTCTGTTAAAATTAATCTATTGCAAGAAAGTCTGTGTAAAT
The DNA here is from genome assembly GCA_951799405.1 of Agapetus fuscipes. Taxonomy (NCBI): domain Eukaryota; kingdom Metazoa; phylum Arthropoda; class Insecta; order Trichoptera; family Glossosomatidae; genus Agapetus; species Agapetus fuscipes. The sequence goes on from OX637332.1 coordinate 6,039,699, forward strand.
AAACTGTATGGCTAACTTGTGTTGAACTTGTGTTTTTTAATTAAGGACCCTCGGAAGAAACGTAACAGTTGCAAGGATATATTCCTTCAAAGCTCTCAGATGTATGCCCACAAACAAACACGTGTAGTTCGCGCTTACAAATGCTGATTGTGTACTTACAAATAAAATTCAAACCTCAAATGAACATAAGCCCCACAACTTTTGCCGACATTCCCTGAAACAGGGGTGACATTGGCAAAAATGGCAAAAATGTTTGAGCAAAAAACAAAAAAAAGTTTATTCAAACTCTGTTTTTATCTAATTGAATTTTTAATTAATACACATTATTTTAATTAAAATAAATCATTTCTGATACAGAACTGTTTCAAGCTTAGATTTTGTACTGCACCAATTCACATTATCGTGGCCTGCGTTTTTTCTTAGCTGAGATTATGTAGAATATGATTCTAAGGACAATTTCATTGAGAGGTCATCTTTGAATCAAATGGTAGATAAGCCAAACAAGCACTGGGAGCATGTTATACTCATAAGTAAAGAAACAGAAATTATAATAAAAAACATCCTTCTAAATGATAGAGATACATTAAGGGGCATCAAAGAGGCCTACGCCCATGAATGAACAGAGAAGGGATGTGTAAGAGAAAGAGCAAGAAAAATAACAACCCATTATGTTGCACAGAAAGAATAAAGAAAGTCATTCGGTAAGTTTTGGCGAGGTAAGTAATAAATTGTTTTTTTTCCCCACAGACTCTCCCTGTCCCGGCACAATCATTAATATTCGTTAAATGTAATAATTCCTACAAAATCTTCTTCCTCTAATAACGACCACCACAACAATGCACCGCTAGGAGAGGGGGGGGGGGGGGTAAGAATAATTAAGTTTTTTTTTTCTCTTTCACTTTCATCCCCAGAATAAATCATATTAATATATTATATTCCTTGGCAGGGATGGGCAATCATTTCCTTGCCCCAGTTTTTAATTTTTTTACCCACAAAAATGTAAGCCAATTTGTAATATAACACTAATGCACCTTTTTTTTTAATAAGGCCAAAACTAAAACATGTTTCTAGCGTAACAGGTAAAAATCACCACAATTACCTCACAAAAACGGACAACTCGTCTCCTTAGTGCTAATTTGTCTTATGTACATCAGTTGTTATTTCATATGAGCAATGTTTGTATGTAGGTGTACTGGACCAATGTGTCTTATGAAAACTAGAAATGGGTTTTAAAAATATTTAAGACAACTCTCAAATTATCGTGTTGTATGTTTTTTGCTTAGCTCAAATTGCATAAAATTTGATTCTTAAGACAATTTCATTGAAAGTTCATGTTTGAATCAAATGGTAGTCAAATCAAACAAAAACTGGGGTGACGAACTGTCAATATTTTAGTGTGTAGAAATATGATATATAGGTATAAACACAGAAAATATCAATCTTTGTTTATCGTTATTCATCTTAAAGTTTTGTTGGTGACTCAGCCAATGTCTTCAGGAGACATCCTTCCTGCACGACGACTGAGGATGAAAAATCAGTTTATTTTGCCCAAAACATAGCTAACACAATTTTTTTTTTACTGTACATTCGTAAAAAAAAATGCAGTTCACAAATTTTCATCGTCAAGGTCAGAATTATGTAGAAGGAAACTATTGACCGTGTTCAAAGTACGAAATAACGATCATCATCATCTTCTAAAGGCAGCGCCTTGTTGTGACAGCCATTTGTCTCTGTCTGTTGCCATCCTCTTGAGATGCGAATAGGAGGAGACATTCATGAGCCGCTTCACATCCTGAAGTATGAAGTTCTTGGACGACCTCTTGTTCGTCTTCCCAAGATTTTGCGTTCGAAGATATTGTTAAGAAAGGTGCTATGTCTAATCGAGTGGCCTTTTAGCTTGGCTTTCCTATTCAAAATGTGACTTATAAGCTCTCTTCTCTCTTGTAGGTACATCCCGCAACACCTCTTCGTTGGACTTCTTTTCGACCCATGATGTTTTGGACATTTTTCTCCAAATCCACAGCTCGAATGCCTCACAGCGGTCATTTCATGTTGCTGGATGGTCCAGATTTCGCTTCTATAATCTAACATCTAGGCTGCAAAGATACGTTAACATTTAAGGCTCATATTAAATGCATGCCCACAGATAGGCACATGTAGGTTCGCGCCTACACATTCTGCATGCGTGCATACAAATCAATAAAACCTCACATGAACATAAACCTTGCAATTCCTGCCGCCTTTCCCTGAAACCGGGTTGGCATTGACAAAAGTGAACCAATTTTTACAGCACGGGGGGTCAGCCTCATACCAATCTATCAGTCAGGGAGCAACATATATCCATACAACCAAATGAAGAACGATATCAAGCATAATATTTAATAAGTTACCTACTAAATGTTCAACTTCAATGTGTATTAAAAATACTCAAAATTTGAATCTCATTTCATCATAATAGATAAGAAAGGTCCCTAATGTACAAAGCTACAAGCGTCACGTACCATTTATCAATCCAAAAACCTTTTGTCTGTCTTGATAACAGCGACGCTCCGTGGTCTTAAGATACCATTATGTGCCCATTTAATCAGACATAATGCGGTGTATATATAATATATTATCTAAGTTGCAGAAACATATTTATATTTAAGACTCACATTTGATGCACGTCCACTATAATACCCGTGAAAATTTGCTCTTATACATGGTGTGTGTGTTCTTGCAAAATAAAACTCAAATGTCAATCTGATGTAAACACTTTAACTCTTATATTTTAAAGTGTAAATCTATTCACGCAGTGAAATTCCATTGTATTATTTAAAAATTCAATTGGATAAACAAAGTTTTAATTCACTTTTTATTTCATTTTCACCAGTTTTTAAATCTTCTTCTTCTTTGAGTCAGCCTCAAATTAAAATATATTAATTGTAGTTTAGAATAAAGGACACTAATCTATATTTTATTTCTTTAAGAGACTAACAAAAAAACATTTTCTATGTTTAAATGTAACCTATTGAGGGTTTTATTGTACATTTTAATGCGAACAAATAAAGTATTGCAAACAAAACACAAATATAATAATATTTAAAATAAAAATATTTTTTCTTAAACGTAGTTTAATTTTCACAACAATAACTACGTTTAAGAAAAAAAACTTTTATATTAAATAAAATGAATTTTCACTGTGTGAATAAACCCTACAAAATCTAATATAATAATATGGTTTGTTTACGTATTAGGTCTATCTATCTATCTATAATCTAAGTTGCAAGGATATATTCATTCAAAGCTCTCAGATGTATGCCCACAAACAAACACGTGTAGTTCGCGCTTACAAATGCTGATTGTGTACTTACAAATAAAATCCAAACCTCAAATGAACATAAGCCCTGCAACTCTTGCCGACATTCCCTGAAACAGGGGTGACATTGGCAAAGTGAACCATTTTTTACAGTATGGGTGGTCAGCCTCATACCAACCTATAAGTCAAGGAATACGAGTAAAAAATAACATTTAAGTATAAGAAAACAACAAAACCTTAAAAATAAATCTATACAAAAAAAGTAAAAAAAAAAGAAATGTCTTATGCAAAAAATGTAGCAAGCCAATAAACCAACATTAAAAATCAGCATTGCAGATTAGCCGCCACTTCTTCCTGTCCTTGCATACTTCTCTATACTATACATACTAGGTCCTTACTTTATATTCCGTGATCTGTGGTCCTTACATATGAAATTGGCGTTTGGAATATAACATGGAGTAGAATAACTTTCTTAATTTTAATTTCATAAAGTACAGAGTATGATATAGTTTTATTTAACCAAAAGGTTAAACAAAAATACGTGTTTTTCAAAATTATTGTATGGTAACATTTATTTTTGTAATTTTGTCCAACAAATAATTAGAAGCTTAATTTTATGCGGCCATTTTTTTACATGATGTCATAATAACATTCAGCTAACAATATAATCTCTGTAATATTTTTTTGACACGAATTTAAAGAGAAAGTATTTAATTTGTAGTTTTAAAATAAATATTAGAGAAATTTACAAGAAAACAGACAAATTAAAACGGAATTAGACGACAATGTATGCAATTTTTATCATAGTATTTTTAATAAATAAAACACTTTCTCCCTCAGGAAGAGAGAAACACCACTTCAAGTTCCATATTTGGTCTACAGCTAAGCCCTTTCCTGTGAAAATAAATAGGTCTCAACCATTCATTGTAACACGTTCGAAGATTTTTTTTTTTCAGTGTTTGTTCGTTTAATAGGTTTAAATAAATAATGTACTAAAATGTTAACAAAACCTATAAGATATACAAATATCTGTATTAAATCTGAATTGACAAACACGTACAAGTTCGCGCTTCCACATTATGAATGCGTACTTAGAAAATACGTACCTAAGTCCTCAAATGAACATGAACCCTGTTATTCATTCCGTCTTTCTTTGATACAGGGGTGACATTAGCTAAAGTGAACCATTTAACGCAGTAGAGGTGGTCAGCCTTAATCAACCTATGCTAAAATCAAGAAACAAAGGATAAAAGAAAAACAGCTTTTTTTTTTATTACTTGAGTACCTACATATATATATTTTATACCACAACCGGTTTCGCAAACATCCGTTTGCATCGGCAGGTGGTTAAACGGATGTTTGCGAAACCGGTTGTGGTATAAAATAAATATACTCAAGTAAACGAAAACAAAGGTGTTCTTCTTTTATCCTTAATCTAATCTAATCTAATCTAATTTGCAAAGATATGTTACATTGGAGATTCACATTACATGCATTCTCACAACCAGACATGTACAAGTTCGCGTTTGCACATGCCTCATGTGAGCCAACAACATAAAAACCAATCTCAAATGGACATACACCCTGCAACTCTTGCCGTCCTTCCCTGTAACAGGGGTTAATGATGAACTATTACAAAATTAATGTCACTACAATCAATCAAGAAACAAAACTGAAATAAAATAAAACAGACAGTAAACGCTCAAAATGTATAACAGTATTTATAATGTTCACATTTATATTTTTCTCAAGACCTCGGCCATCCGCTTAAGCCCTAATATAAAAAGCTTTATTCAAAATGTATCTCGAAATGAAACACTAAAGAGATAAAATACGCTATACTAAAAATAAACTTTATTCACTTTTAAAAAGCCCCGGGTAATCGACCCCTTTCTTAAAATTAATTCTTAATTTTTACGAGCTACGCAAATTTGGGTAAAGATTCAGCCATTAACCCTGCCCCGAGCGGGCACTTCTTTGTTCCCCCAAAAACCGAATATAATTTCCGATTTGGATACCCAGCCCCCCAAGTACGAAAGCGCAAGTCTCACCTCGATTGCGTAAATGGAAAATGTATAGAATATAAGGCATCACTCCAAGAGAGCAAATATGTTTTGATACATTTTGTCGATTTACGCAATCGAGGTGAGGTCACGCAACGTTCTGTACTAGGAGCGCAGCCAGCCAGAGCGAGACCTGGAGCTCTTCTCTCTTCATTCTACTCTACAAAAAGGCGGAGAATATTATCATACAAAATGAATACTGTTACCGCTATGTGAGTATTCGTAAGACAAAGTGAAATTTCGAATAGTGAAAACAGTAAAATATAATATGTACATCTATAATCTAGGTTGCAAGGATATATTAAAACATTCAAAGCGATGCATGCCCACAAACAAACACGTGTAAGTTTGGGCTTACAAATGCTGAATGTGTACTTACGATTTAAAATCCAAACCTCTTAATCTAAATCTAAGCTGTAAAGATATAATTATATCATTAAAGATTCATCTTAAACGCATTCCCGAAGGCCGACATGAATAAGTTCGCGCTAACACATGCCGCATGTGGACCTACCATCTAAAAACCCAATCGCAAATGAACATACATAAGCCCTACAACTCTAGGTGACCTCCCTGAAACAGGGGGGAAATTGGCAAAGTTGACCATTTTCTACAGCATGGGTGGTCAGCCGCATACACAATAAATTACATTTTAGAAATAAACAAATATTATTTTTATTGGATAAACATTAAAATCAAATACGAAATTCTACTTTAAAATTTACAAAAATTTGAAAAACTTGCAAAACCTCAGCTCTAGCCGCCAGCATTACAGATCAATCGCCATTCTTTCTGTCCTTTCATACTTCTTTCATTTCATCCAGAGTCATAACCTTCTTCATACAAGCTGTCCTTTTATTATAACTCTGGATATTCCATTTATTTGTAATTTCGGAAATTTGGTCCATCCATATCTTTCTCGATCTTCCTCTACCATGACATCCATCTATTCTTGTAACATTTTTTTCTTTTTTTTTTAATAGATTTGTGGAAAGGAATGCAATCCACCAACCTATTTTGCCTGGCCAGTTGTCTTCATGCGAATGCAGAAGCTTGGGTGCATGCAACGGCATCTGTTGAACCAGGGTCGAAGTTATCGGGGCTCGAACCAACGTTATCCGGTTCCAAATAACCCGACTTGATCCCCGCGGCCATAACACCGACAAACATATACTTTCTTCGTCAGTCTTTCCTCATTCATTCTCTCCATAACATAATATAACTTCTTGGCGCGTTCTCTCTTAAGACAGTTTCCCGCGGTTTCCCAGTTCCTGGGGAGCTGGCACTCATTTATTGTGAAGACTGAGTAAACCTTGCCGACATTTCATTTTGGGTTTGTAATAAACGCCGAAACGGGAAACCATTTCTGACAACCTCGGTGGGATTCGAAACCGAGCTATCGGACTGGAATGCAAGCACGCTATCAACTGAGCTATCCATCGGTCATATTAAATTCATACTTTCATGTATGATAAAGAAGGTGAAATAAATAAATCCACATACTTACAAATTTTCGAGTAGATAAAATAAAACAATCTCAAACTGCTTATCCATATTTTTTGCATATCAAACTAAATAACCACAAGTTTTCAGCAGCTTCATAACAATATGTATGAACTTTCATTCAAATAGTTGATAAATTCAATTTTCAACTTTTGTGTTTCCAACTCTATAAGAGAAGGGAATTTCCCGAGATATTTTCCGTCTACATTCTCTGAACTTGGTCGCGTCTTTGCTGTAAATACTTTCATTTTTGTGGAATTTGGATATCATTTGTTACATTACGCTCCGGGTATACAAGCTGACACATTTTTATCAAGATATAAAACTCAAACGGTGTTATTCACACACAGAAAAATCCATGGCTCAACCACCACCTATACGCGATTTTTTCAAACAAAAAAACGATGATCTATGGATCAAATGAGATTTTTCTGATATTTGTTTTGTAAATTATTTCACTTGCCGAAATTTTGTGTTACTTGACTAATAGGTTGGTATGAAGCTGCTCTCCATGCTGCAAAAACTTGAGTCACTCTTTCCGATGCCACCCCGGTTTCAGGGAAACGCGGTAGGGGTTGGAAGGTGTATGTTCATATAAGGTTTTTTTGTATTTTATATGTACACATGTAGCATAAACCAGTACTTAAATGTGTCTGCTGCTTGTTGGTATGCATTAAATACAATACTTAAATGTCAATGTATCTTTGCAACTAACATTATAGGTTTATTGGACATAACGGAGTGAATCTGTTAATTATTTTTAAAAAACACACACACAAAAGTGAAACACTTCTTTGAATCTAGGCCGTTGGAACAATGGTAAATTTGTGTTGACATTGATGTATGGAAGTGAGGCGTAGACACTAAATGTATGTGAGATGAGTAAAGTATGTACGGTTGAAATGTTTTACGTCAGAGCAATGACTGGAAAGACACTGCGGAAAGGTATAGTAATTCGCAGTGATTGGGTAATTAACGAGTGTGATGTAAAAGAGAATTTGAGAGTAAAATAACAAAAAAGCACGATGAGATGGTTTGGACATCTTGAAAGAATGAATGATGAACGAGTTATGAAGAAAGTTTATAGAGAAGATGTCAGAGGAAAGCGCAGAACGTGAAGACTGAGAAGGATGGATAGACCAAATAGGTGAGATTGCAAAAGAATGAAACGTGCAGAGTGAGAATCAGAGAAGAGTATGCATGAGAAAAATGATGAATGTTGAAGAAATGTAAGAGATATGAAAGGACAGAAAAAAGTATAGACGCATCTAAGGAGGTGCCGGCCACCCCTAGTGGAACGGCGGCAAGATACAGGGGCGTAAAGTACAGTACAGACCGTATCTCTGTATGTTGTTGGTTGGTAATAGACTTTGCCTATTAATTTGGATATGTGTTTCACTATTATAAACATCAATAAATCTACATCAACACGGTTTGTATTTTTTAACATTGTTTAGATTTTTTAGAGGAAAAATAACGATGGATGCAATATTTAAATATGGTAGGTAAAAATAATTATTTATTAAGGGAATTGAATTTTTTAAACCACAACATTTGTCAAACCTCAACATTATTACTGCTATTGTTACGGCTTTGATATAAGCATCGATATAAATGGATACAAGTTGACTTTGAAGAGTATTTAAGCTCGAATCAATATGTGTTTTGTTCTTTTCCTGTCCAGTATAGAATCCTGTCGAAATAAGATCAATACTATCATTGTAAATTTGCACCATCTTGAAATAAAAAGTGCTGCATCATCAAGAACTCTTTTTTTCTGCGATACCTCAAAATAACCTCATACTAAGAACGAAGATTCCAGAGCACTTCTAGCATAGAGTCTGAATCCCCAGAATTTCAAGAAATCCCCAGAAATCAAGACGGATAAAGTAATATTGTGACCTCATCCCACAGAAGTTACACTATATGTGTAGCTTAGTTGCGTTTGCGTATCCCCGGAATCCTGTACAAGCATTTTTAAAAGAATGATACAATGTCTAGAAAGTCTATGGATAAATTTAAGGTAATGTGAACAGTTTTTGAGGTAATATGAAAAAACTTAAAATAAGTAATTAATTTAATTCTATTACATTAATTATGAAAAAAAAAAAATTCCAAAATATGAAACAACAAAATTAGAACAAAAAAATGTGAAAAAGACGAGTTTTTTTTTTAAATGTGGCGTCATTTTTTAAGTTAATTAAAAAAAAAAACTTTACAATTTAGGTAAGCAAACAATTATCACGCGTGATTTTTTTCATTAATGTAACTTCCTTACTAAGGCCATAAAGTGTCGGGGTTATAGCCGCGGGGGCCAAGAGGGCTGATCTTTCTAGCGTGTTTCAAATGGAACAACGTTGGTTCGATCCCCGCTTGGGTCACTTGACTTTAACTTTGGCCCTGGTTCAACAGATGCTATTGGGTAATTATTATCTAATAATTCATTAATAATAAACAATAATGAATTATTAAATGATGATATTAATACCTGTTTCTGGCCAGGCAGAATAGGTTGGTGAATTGCATTCCTCTTCACAAATCTATTTAAAAAAAAAAAAAAAAAGTATAAGAAACATTTTTTAAAAAACAACGGAAAATCATTACACAAAATTTAAAGCCAAGTGTGTTGAGGGTCTAACCTTGCTCGCTGAGGTCCCACACTGGCGTATTCGTGGTAGGAGCTCGCTGTGATGTTCTTATCCGGGATCTTTCCCGACTCCATGCCGAGCGGCTGGGTGCAGCGATCTGCAAAGGGAAGCACAAGAATGGCAGAGTGTTACATTAAAAGTAATTATCGAGATAAAAAAAGAGTGAACGCTTCTCGCAGCGAAGCTTCTACTCTTCAGATTTAAATCTAATCTAATCTAATTTGCAAAGACATGCAACATTGGGGGATTCACATAACATACATTTTCACAAGCAGACACGCAAAGTTTGTGCCTGCACATGCCACATGAAAACTCAAATCTCAAACGATAAAACACCCTGAAATTCTTGCCGGCATTCCTCGGAGTAGGGGTAACATTGGTAAAGTGAACCATTTTCTACAGCATGAGTGGCCAGCCGCATACTAACCAATAAGTCAAGGAACATACACGACAAATTACATTTTTTTGAATCACAAATAATAATATTATATCTATGTAGGTACATTAGAATGGAGTGATCTTGTGAGAGTTTTTTTTTTTCAAAACCAAAAACCAATTTTGTTGTGCCTTTAATGATATAGAAAAAAATAAAGAAAAGAAATCAGATTGCCCCAAAAATTCCTTCTTCCCGCACACTGACTTCAAAGTTTATGTTTTTGATGAAAATATGTAACATAGCTCCAGCTCAATATTGAGCTGAATAAAGTTAGTCGAGGTGTAAAAAATAAAAATAAAAGTACTGCAGCCATTCGTTCGTACATTCTAAAACAATACAAGAAGAATAAATTGCACAGAATCTGCACTCGACTTTCTTGCAAAAATTAACCCACTGTATGACGTATGTAAAGCTAGAATCATCTACCAGCTTATGCCGTTTCAATAAAAATATAATATATCAATAAAAAATCAATTTTATTCCACCGCGGTGTGTACCTGCATACTCGTACAATATGGATATAGGCATATAAATACTTAAATGAATATAAATATTTGGTTGATTTATTTGTTGAGCGCCGTTTTGTGTGAATCACACCTCAAGAGCCATCTGCGAGGTTGGTCTTCTCTGGAAAAAGCGCCAATTACACAAGAAAGATCCTTGACTTATAGGTTGGTATAAAGCTGACTACCCATAGTGTAAAAAATAATTCACTTTGTCAATGTCACTCCTGTTTCAAGGAAGGTCGGCAAGAGTTGCAGGTTTTATGGTCATTTGAGATTTGTTTTTAATTTGTAAGTTTACATTCAGCGTTTTTAAGCGCGTATTTACACGTGTCTGTTTGTGGGCATGCATTTGATTTGAGTTTTTAATTTTAATATATCTTTGCAACTTAGATTCTAGAATCTAGAATCTAGATTATTATAGATGTTCATTGAACCCTTTTGTATGCAAACTAGGACTTTGTATGGTGGGTAAACTTTTTAGTTATATTTTGAAAACGTAACGACTGTTTTTTTTTGGGATTTATAAAATTTTAAGAATCGCAGCCTTTTATCTAATTTTAACCCTTTGACTACCAAAAAAATTGCTAATACATTTTGTATGGAAAATTTTCACTTTGTATGGCGGCTATACTTTTAATTCACTTTTTGAAAAAATAATGATGGCAATATAATATAAATTATCATTATTTATTTACATTTGTAGAAAAAAAAATTTTTACTAACCCTCTAACTGCCGAGAATTTTTCATTTTTTTTTTCTTTTGTATGGCAACTCCCTACACCGAGATTATGATGAAGCAATGAGTATTAGTGGTAGATAGTACTATTTTATTAACGAATTCCCAGAAAAATTAAGAAAAATCGTTGGAGCCGTTTTTTTGAGAAAATCGCATCTAAAAATTTCAGCTCTTTGCATTGAGCAATGCAATGAGTGCAATTTTGTAGCAGGACCGGGAAATGTTGTTCCTCAGGTGGATAACTTTAAAAAGTTTAGTCAAAGGAATCCGTTAAACCTCAAAACTCGGCACGGCATGGCCGGTATGCAGTTGTGATTGAAAAACAATTTGCCGACGAGACGCCTACGCTCGTCTCTGAGGTTTTACTGATGTTCATAACTTTTCAACCGGCTTTCTTTGTATAGAATTTCACCCTACGCCACTGGTGTGCATTACCTTTTCATTTAGTGAAATAATGGACTGAGCCCATTTTAAATGTGGGGAACACATAAACAAACTAGGCCGGGATTAAGACATGACGGAGAATCATAAATTTATTAACGCACAAAGTTTAAAAGACACTAAAGTGCTGTACTCATTGATCTAAATAAAATATATAGATGGAGCATTAGCGTATTATGTAAATATGAAATATAAATATTTAGAATAAGTAGGTATTAGTTATAGGAATTCAGTATTGTATTGTGTGGGTAGGAATCATTGAATAAAATACGTGCAGCATCGAGAAATAATAATTACTATGCCTTTCTGGAACTGTCAAGCAAATATAGGTCTAGATTGTACTGTTTTAAAGAGTATAAGAAGGGTGCCAGTGGCTTGCAGGGCCAGTAGTATTATACGATATTTACAAACACATAGAACTAACTTGATCAGTGAACAGAAACCAAGTGAAATAGTCGAGAAAGCTTTGTGAAAATAAATTATTTAAAAGTGTAAAATAAACAACTGTATAAGAAGACCTGTGTATTTTAATTTGAAAGACTTTTGAACCCTAAATTCGTAACAGTATATATCCGACCCACATCATTGTCTTGTCTTGTCTTGTATCCTGACGCCATTCCTCTAGGGGTGGCCGGTACCTCCACACAAGTGCCTCCACTTGACTCTGTCCCTGCATACTTCTTTCATCTCATCTAATTTCATCACTCTTTTCATGCATGCTCTTCTCTTGTTTCCACTCTGTACACACTTCTTTGAACTTTCACTTTCACGCTTTCTTTTACTCCGCATTCATTCAGAACCCATTCGTTTCTCACTCTATCTTTCAGTGTTTTTCCTGTCATACTTCTCAAATGAGCCATTTCTACGGTGCATACCTTATTTACTTCTCTTTCATTCACCGTCCATGACTCGCTTCAATACATCAGGGTCGGCAACAATATACAATTGTGTACCGCCATTTTCATTTTCTTTGGTATCCTTTTATTCTTCGCTATTCTACCAAACGCTCCTATCACGCATCTTCCTTTGCTGGCACGCTTCTCTAATTCCTTCGTCATCTTACCATTCGCCTCAAACTTGCTTCCTAAATAGTCAAACTCATTCACTACTTCAACTTTTTTTCCATTCAAATTAACTGTAAGTTCATGTATGCCCTAAATGATAGTGTATGCCCCATTAGCAATCAGTTGTTTACCAAGCGTCGGCAAGGAAACATCGAGGTACCTACATGTAAATTGAAGACGAATATCATGCGAAGATAGCCTGACAGTTCCATCAAATTTTCAAATTTCATCATATAAAAGAAATACTCGTATGTTAATTTAATGAAATAAAACTCATGAAAAGCGCGTGACGAATTATTACAAACAAAAGAATACAGTAAAAAACCACAAAATATAAATAAAAAACACTCAGTTCTTCATACTTATACCCATTATTGACGCTAGATTTTTTTTCTTATATTGGACGCATTAATCGTATTTTTTAAGGTTTATTTAGATATAAATACAAAATAAATAAAGATATTTAGATACTAAAATGTAAAGAAGCATTTTAGACAACTTTCAGAGATGCTCCTTTAAAATAACGGAGAAAAAAATCTGCTGATATTCATATACTCGTATTTTCAAATAATACTCTATTACATAAAAGTAAGATATGGGTACTAATACGTCTTTTTTTGTTTAAGTTTTTTTAGTTCTTACACAGCCTTAAATATTATGCACTGTAACAATTTAAAAAATAAAAATTTATTCGTATTGAGTTATTTTTCCTTAGAAGAAGAATGCTTTTAATAGATGGCTGAATGATAGGAAAAATCAAGCTCTAGAAGAGATATATAAGCAAGCAAAACGAAGAGCCAAAACCGTCGTCTTTGAGAGTAAGATGAAAATAGAAAGTAAGGAAAATGAGAGAGCGCAGCAGAATTTCCTCACCAATAAAAAATCATTCTGGAGCTGGGTACGTGATAAAAACGAAAGTCGCGGATCAACCACCCCAGGCATTAAAAACGCTGAGGGAATCTTGCTGTGGGACGAAAGTGATGTAAGGAAGAGATGGAATGAATATTTTAAAAATTTATATGGCCAGGGCGAAAGAGACTATTATGATGTTGAATATAATGACAGCGATGAAGAAATTGTGAAAGAGGATGTGATAATAAGTATAAAAGATCTGAAGAATGGAAAAGCTGCTGGGAATGATGGTGTGAATGCTGAGATGATCAAATGTGCTGGGGAGTGCATGGTTGAATGGATGTTTGAACTGTGCAAGATGTGTGTGAAAGAGAGTAAAGTGCCGATGGACTGGAAAAAGGCGGTCATTGTTCCTATCTTCAAAGGAAAAGGTGACAAAAAGGACTGCCAAAATTTCAGGCCCATCAGTCTTCTCAGTATAGCTGGTAAAGTATTGTGTAAGGTTCTCATAAAAAAAGTGAGACTGTCTACCGGTCATGGGGTTTCTGATATCCAGACTGGCTTTATGCCAGGAAGAGGGTGTGTAGACCAGATCTTCACTCTCAGACAGATTGTTGAAAAACATCTGGCTGTGGGTCGGAAGGTCTACACGGCTTTTGTGGATCTCGAGAGGGCTTTTGATTCGGTGGACAGAGGTATGATGTGGAAAGTACTCCTAAAGTACGGTGTGAACGGCAAGCTTCTGAATGGAATACGCGCCATCTATGAAAATAGTTTGGCGTGTGTAAGAGTGGATGGTAAATGTAGCGAATGGTTTGAAGTTTACAAGGGAGTACGACAGGGGTGTGTAATGAGTCCGTGGTTATTTAACATAATCATGGACAATTGTATGAAAGAAGCAGAAATTTCTCATTATGGTGTGAAAGTGGGTGAGACGAATGTTGGAGTTCTTCTCTATGCTGACGATGCCGTAGTGTTGGCTGATACAGCGGAGGAGCTCCAGATGATACTCACCAAAATGAATGATGCTTTTAGTGAGAACGGTTTAAAAGTGAATGCCAGTAAGACGAAAGTATTAGTGTTTGACAGGACTGAGGAATGCGAGGAAATTGAGATAAGACTGAATGAAACAAGAGTGGAGGTCGTGAAAGAATTTGATTATCTGGGAAGCAAGTTTGAGTCGAATGGGAAATTGACGAAAGAATTGGAAAAGCGTGCTAGTAGAGGAAGAAGTGTAATGGGAACGATTGGAAGAATTGCAAGAAATAGGAAACTTACGAAGAATATGAGATTGGCGGTCCACAATGGTATATTGGTTCCGACATTGATGTATGGAAGTGAGGCGTGGACAGTTAATGAATGTGAGCTGAGTAAAGTATGTACGGTTGAAATGGCTTACCTGAGAGCAATGGCTGGAAAAACACTGAATGATAGAGTACGTAATGATTGGGTGATGAACGAGTGTGGTATAAAAGAGAATATGAGAATGAAAGTACAAAAAAGTACGATGAGATGGTTCGGACATCTCGAAAGAATGGATGATGAACGACTAACGAAGAAAGTGTACAAAGGAAATGTCAGAGGAAAGCGCGGAAGGGGAAGGCCGAGGAAAGAATGGTTAGACCAAATAGGTGAGATTGCGAAAGAATGGAACCTGCAGAGTGAAAATAAGAGAAGAGTATGTATGAAAAAGGTGATGAATATTGAGGAAATGAAAGTGGTTTGTAAGGACAGAAAAAAGTGGAGGCGCATCTGCGGAGGTACCGGCCACCCCTAGTGGAACGGCGGCAGGATACAGTACAGTTCAGTTTCCTTACATTTTGGGAAACGTATGTTGTGAGACGTCAGCCCTCGGCTGTCATCTGTTAGGCATTCTTCACTGAGGGCGTACTTTTTGACACAGGGACGCACTAAGAACTTAGATACTTTCAGTGACAAAAAAATGACGCTTAATGTGATACACATACAGTCTCAGTGAACATTAACGATAGTATGTATAGATTTGTTTATGTGAAAAAGTTATGAATGAAATCGGTGTTATTAAAAAATCCAAAACATTTCTGAAATTTCTCGGAAAAAAGTTGTGGCGCTTATGTTAATTTTATATTATTTTTAATGTTAGTGAGCATGCCTACTGCAACATGAAACCTACATAGAAAAGAATCGTGTGAATTTTTATTCAATCACATTTACACAATATTTTTATGGCCCTGTTGTTGCGTAAAGGCTGCCTTTTTTATCTGTGGAACTAAATTTATTTATTTGTGGAACTAAATTTATTACACATGCCCAAGAGGCGTAGTGATACACACAGGGTACTGCTAGTATGTAGAATAGAGTGGAGTGATCTTGTATGAGATTTTTTTTTTTTTTTTCAAAACCATATACCATTTTTTTGTGCCATTTATGAAATACAAAATTCAGATTTTTCAAAAAATTCCTTCTTCCCGCACACTGACTTCAAAGTTTATGTTTTTGTTAAAAATTTGTAACATAGCTCCAGCTCAATATTGAGCTGAATAAAGAAAGTCAAGGTGTAAAAAAATAAAATAAAAGTACTACAAGCATTCATTCGTAAATTCCAAAACAATACAAGAAGAAAAAAGTACAAGTTTTATAAAAAAAAAAAAAAAACATTTTGCTTGAAAATTGCCTTTTCTTTTAATTTTCGGCATTATGCTTTTTATTATTATAGATGCTCCTTCGTTCTAATTAGGCTTTTATAGCCAAAAATTGGCTCAAAGCAGCTTTTCTTGTTATTACAGCTCTCTTTAAACTGCCTAAGTACAGCATGGGAGCAGGGGCGTGCATCCCATACGGGCACATGAGTCTTATGGGTAGGCAATATATGGTAAAAAAAAAACATTTAATCATCGCTAATAACATACTTTCCGAATGCCTAAAAGAGCTATTTTTTCCAAAAACTGAATCTTTTACTTTTTTGATATCTAGCAAATATTTCGAGGCCAAAATGATGAAACAAATATGATATGAGTCATCTTTACATGAACAATTATTTGTATAAGAACCTATGATGGAGGATACACTTTTATCACAAAAGCAGCTAGAGTTGTCAAAGTTTCCGACGGTGATTCCGTTGCTACATACAGACGTAGTATTTGGTTGGCTTGTGTGAGCCAAAGAACGTGTAAAATCTGGCCTGGAGATCTATTTGTCAGATCTTGAGGAAAATCGTTTGTTGTTTGCTGACATAATGTTGTGCAAATACGGTTGGTCTGTTCTCAATTTTTGGATAATTTTTGTAAACGTTTGTACTTCAATTCGTTGAATTATTTTAATAGGCAATTTCTCGCCAGTTTCGGGAGCTTTTCTCAGTGGTCCAATGTAAGACTTAGGTCCTGAAGTACACCCATCCATATAAAGAAACAAATGTCTCAATGATAGTTCATTCATATGTTGTTGTTTACAAATTATCCATTGCAGTGGTCTTTAAGTCTTTTTTAAGCAGTCTGATGATTTCACCATTCTTTCCGGTGTTAACATTTGGTCCATCACAATCGATTGTCATCAGGGTACGTTGAGAAATATTTCATCTGAAAAATGTTTCGCTGAGCCCATCTTAGGTACTAGGTATCCCCCGTAAATAGATCCCGTCTCTTTAATTAGCATAATGTGCTCTTAAATCTATTTTTTTGTAGCATTTACCTTTTTTCAGGAATATTTAATGTTTCTTTCTTACATTCCAGTACAATGCTGATATTTTATGAAAAACCTCTTCCATCAATGTATGACTTTCCTTACAAAGTTTTCTCCCTTTGTCTTGTGTGCCTTATTAAATACAGAATCATCAGCTTTAATATCAAACGAAACATATTATGCAATTGCAGTTATTGCCCTGTTTAACACTCCATACCTGTAACGTTTCCTCAATACTGTAGGGAGGTCAAAAAGTGAACTTTTTTTTTCAGAAACTTCTTCCTTATATGCGATTGTACACTCATCTGAAGAACTGAACGTTTCAGAAATAATGAATTAAGCAAATATAAATAGCAAAAAATATTTTTTAAATATTTTTTAACAGCGTCAAACATGAGCTTAAAATTACTTTTTTACATAACATTCGATGGCGTTGTGCGGGAAGATCCTCTCATTTTTACTTAAGTTTCTTTTTGAATAAGTAAATTTGATCCTAAAAGGCACCTTTTCTACGCTATTTTTGTTCGATAAAACGAAAAAAGACATTTCACTGCACTATAATGTAGAACTTGAATTCGATGCTAGAAATGTAACCCATATAAACAATAAAGTATTGAGACATTTGCTTACGAGACCAAAATGCGTAATTTTATTTATTGAAAATAATTACATGGTTATTTATTAATGAAATAATGTTTAACTCGATTGTAAAATTTATTAAAATGGAACGCAACACGCAGGTCCACAGCTAGGATTGCCACAAGGGCACATGCATCTGAAAATAAAATTAACAACATACATTATATGATTTGAATTGCCCTTTTCATAATATTTCGGTACAGATACCTCATTTGCATTTTCTAAATACAAATTTGTTATTCAAAAAAATGGTCACAAAAATATAGAATGGTTGATAAGGCCTTTCTTCTTAATTTTTTAACAAATCAATTTAAACATTTTCAATCCCGAAACATCGATATAATAATAATAAT
Organism: Agapetus fuscipes; assembly: GCA_951799405.1. Taxonomy (NCBI): domain Eukaryota; kingdom Metazoa; phylum Arthropoda; class Insecta; order Trichoptera; family Glossosomatidae; genus Agapetus; species Agapetus fuscipes. The sequence continues at coordinate 6,057,895 of OX637332.1, forward strand.
AATATGCGTTTATTCCAGCTTAGTCATGTGGAGGGTGCAATACATGACCAGCCATAAAAAAATAATACATCAATAGAAAAAGTACATAGAAAATTACAAAAATGTAGAAACATGAAAAATATGTGATGAAATATATGAGAAAAAAGAGCAAACAAAATATATAGTTAAACAGTGAAAGAAAAGAGAAATACATGGTCATTATACATTAGAATATCAGGAACATATTAAACAGGGAAAAAAGGCTACGTAAGCTTCAAGTTCCTTGCCCAATGACGCCATATGCCCAACTCCCATTTCAGGCCTCTGATTGCTACGATCAGAGAGTTTTCGCTGGATTCAATTCTGTCTCTGAACCCAGCCATTCGGGTTCGCAGCAACCCATTCCAGGAGGGTAGTTGAGCCGCCACAAACATCCCACTCGCACTACAGCTCTTCCGTAGTCGTAACAATGCTCTATAGCCCATGTTGTAGCAGACTCTCATCTCGTTCATGCTTTGTGCTTTATAGTCACACCACAACTCGCTGGTGTATTGTTGCGTACATAGAACGAGGAAGAGCCTGTTTTTAACGATATCCGAGCATTGTGCGAACCGCCGGGCTAGCATATTAGCTTTCCTGCAGTGCGAGCGTAGTTGTCGTTTGATGTCATTGTCATCAGTTAATGTTTCATTAAGCACGTGGCCTAAATATTTAAACTCCCGCACTCGTTTCATCTCTCTGCCATTGACACTGACTGAGGGTACATGAAGGTTCCACCCCTTTGGCTTGAACACTAAAACTTCGCATTTTTTTTCATTATATATTAGCCGTCTTTCATTGGCGAACTCTTCACAGACTGCCACGAGCTTACGCAGCCCTGCCAAGGAGGGTGCCATCAGCACCATGTCGTCTGCATATGATATAGAGTTGATGAGCTTTCCATCCATGAAGCAGCCCACCCTAGTATTTATCAGCCTTTCATGCAACGGGTCGATATACAAATTAAATAAGCATGGTGAGGATATTCCACCTTGCTTGAGGCCTCTTTTGGCTTTAAATTTGTCCGATATAGCTGATCCCCATTTTACTCTGTATAAAAGATGGTTGTTCAATGTTTGACACATTTCACCAACCTCCTTCGGCAGGTTTTTGACCTCCTGTAATACATTTTGCATTATGTTGTGACTCACCGTGTCGTATGCTTTTTTCAAGTCCATGAAACATGCATATATGGGCGTTTTCTTATCATTATACCTCCTGACTATATTTTTCAGTACAAATATCGCCATTTCAGTACCAGAGCCACTTTTAAATCCAAATTGATTATCGGATGTTGTTAATTTCTGATTGGCTTTCTCCATCATGATAGACTCTATGAGTTTAGCTGCTGTCGTGGCAACAGCTATCGGCCTGTAATTGTCTATTGACATTATGTCAGCACTTTTGTTTTTTACGATTGGACAGATGAGTGAGGTGCATACATCATCCGGTAGATATGCATGTCGAAACATCGCCGTGAAAGCCAAGGCCCACAGCAGACTAACTTTGCAGTGGGCGGCCTTCACCATCTCAGCCGTGACTCCATCCACCCCAGCTGCCCTATTGCCCTTGAGTCTGCGAATGGCACACTCAACTTCACTTACATTGATGGTTAGGTTGCTTTCGAGCTTATCATTGAGATACGCCTTGTCATCGCCATCTTTATACAAGTCGTTGTAATGATTTTTCCAGAGGGCGCAAATTTCTTTTTCACCTGTAACTTTGTTTATAGTCGTTGATATAGTCGATTTCACCGCTTTCATTCTATTGGATATAAAAGTCAATAAATACTTTTTCACGGTCACCAACAATTTGAATCAAAACATGTCGATCATTTGTTTTCTAAATATAAATCTTAAATCTTAATCTAAGTTGCAAAGATTTATATCATTTAAGATTCATATTAAATGCATTCTCACAAGCAGACATGTATAAGTTCGCGCTAGCACATGCCGTATGTGGATTTTGGACCACAGTATAAAAACCAAATCTCAAATGAACATAAGCCCTTCAACTCTTGCCGATCTTCCCTGAATTAGGTGTGACATTGGCAAAGTGAACCATCTCCTACAGTATGGGTGGTCAGCCTCATACCAACCTATAAGTCAAAGATTACAAACAATTAATAGTTGCGAAAAGACATTTAAGTATATAAAAAACAAACAAAACTAAACAATCAAATAATAAAAATTAAAACCTACAAAACCTAACATCTATACAAAAGTCTATACAGCCTTAAACGCCATAACAGATCAACCAAAATTTTGTCGGTCCTTGCATAGGTACTTCTTTCATTTTATCCAGAGTCTTTGGTCGGGATTTTGGACAGAAGTCCTAGGTCGCTGGTTTCTTGGGGATGTTCTTCAATAAAATTATTTATAACCGGTTGATAGATTGGTTTAGTATTTTAGGTAGACAATTTACAATAGTGGATCGGAGAATTAATCACAGAATAACTAGGCAGAATATAAAGAAACAGTTCGAGTAAATGAACTGCTCAAATTATAAAAAGAAAAAGAACAACTTCTTCTGCGAATAATCGATTTTAAATCATAATAATGCAACCCACATATGAACTGGTAACAAAACAGCTGTCTGCCAATGGAAATAATTGAGCAACCAGATTCTGACACGTCATAGCTTCACTGAGCTTAGATGAATCATGTTTCACTGAACTGAGACTGTAATCCTTTTATACCTACCATTATACATTATTATTTAAAGTAAAAATTCCCATATCATCACCGAAATGTTTGTTACAATTTTATTTTTTCTATTTCATATTTTCTCAAACAGTCGTAACCTTTATCATACAAGCTCTCTTACAAATGCTTTTATTATGACTCTGGATATCCCATTCATTCGCTATTTCCTTAATTTGACCTTGTTTTGAAAGAATAATAAAAAATGTTCTTACTCTGCATATACTCTGGTTAGAGCTGCGACTGCCAAGACAGCCAAGCAAAGATAAAACTGAGATGTTCTCATTTTAGGTTAATTAAGTTTGTAAAGAAATCAAAATTACCACTTTTTTCAAGTAAACTACAGATTAGAGTTGATAAATATCCAACTTTGAAGACCTTTATATACGTTAGTGGAATACAAAAATTGTAATTAAAAATTGTGCGATAAAGCTAAAAAAATATCGCAAAACTAATTCAATTTTCATGGTAATGATTGAAATTTTACCTGCCAGGTGAAATATCTGATGGTCGTTTTGATCAATTATTAGCACTGAAATGATATCTTCCAACACAAAAGTAAAAGTGAAACTACTGATCACAGAGACACCAATTTTTTTCAATTTATGTAATTGATAAGTACAGATTTTGATGAGCCGACCGACATAGCGCCAACCTGAAAATACAACATGGCTGCCATACAAATAAAAACAAGAAATTACACGTTTTGCTTTCTTGCTAGCCTGCTGTAATAAAAACTGCTGTTTTCCAAAAAAAGCCTCCAACGATTTTCTTTAATTTTTCAGAGTTGCCGTTAGTTAAGTATTACTTATTGAAATTGTTATGGCAACACTTGCTAGTCTGTGTCTATAAGTGGTACCAAACGATTGTGATAGTGGTACCAAACGAGCGTGAAATGACATTTGCCAGCTTGTGGGTATGCATTGAATTTGAATCATTATATTTTTTTTTTGCAACTTTTGATAATACATTAAAATGAACGTCTTTCTTTCTTCCTTAGCCATCTCTCTATAATCTATAATAATCTATAATCTAAGTTGCAAAGATATATTCATTTAAAGCTCTCAGATGTATGCCCACAAACCAACAAGTGTAGTTCGCGCTTACAAATGCTGAATGTGTACTTACAAATAAAATCCAAACCTCAAATGAACATAAGCCCCACAACTTTTGCCGACCTTCCCTGAAACAGGGGTGACATTGGCAAAGTGAACCATTTTTTACAGTATGGGTGGTCAGCCTCATACCAACCTATAAGTCAATGGATATAGGCCTCTTCCATGTTTCTCCACTCCTTTCTATCCTGTGCCCTCTGAATCAATTTCCGCCCCGCGACTGGAACAATGTCATCTGACCATCTTTTTTGTGGTCTGCCGACGCTTCTTTTATCTTCCCATGGTCGCCACTTGAGGATTTTCGTTGCCCATCGGTTGTCATCTCGTCTTGCCATATGGCCTGCCCATTGCCATTTTAGTTTTACAATACGATCCATGATGTCTGTGACTTTTGTTAGGTGTCTGATGTCTTCGTTTCTTGAACGTTGCTTAAGGATTTTTCAAACTCAAATTCCTTGACTTATAGTTAAGTTTGAGCCTGAACACTCATATCAAAAAAATGGTTCACTTAACGAATATTCCCCCTGTTTCTGAAAAGGTAGTCCGGTCGATAGCTCAGGAGGTAGAGTGTTTGCATTCCATGCCGAAAGCTCGGGTTCGAAACCCACCGAGGGTGTCAGAAATGATTTCCCGTTTCGATGTTTATTTCAAACCCCAAAATAAAATACCGGCAAGGTTTACTCAGCCTTCACAAGAAATGACTACCAGCACTCTCAGGAGCTGGGAAACCTCCACTTCAACTGAAGTGGTTGGCGTAAGGCTGGCCCCTTTACCTATAAAAATAAATAGGTTCAACTCGCCACATGCGACCCCATTCGGGGATAACGCGGCAAGAAGTTACACTAAATGTGTAGCTTAGTTGCGTTTTTTTTTTCTTTGCGTTTCGGCAAAAGTTGCTGAGCTTATGTTATTAGAGGCCTTAATTTTAATTTGTAAGTTCACATGCAGCATTTATAGCGCGAACTCACTCGTGTCTCCATGGGGGCATGCATTTATGTGCAACTTAGATTTTATATTCTAATATTAAAAACATCAAGTGCTAGCGTGAAATGACATTTGCCAGCTTATGGGTGTGCATTGTATTTGAATCATCAAAACTCTTTTTTGCAACTTTAGATTATAAATTAAGATTACCGTTGTTTAAGGATTTTCAAACTCAAATTCCTTGACTTAAGGGTTAGTATGAGGCTTACCACCCATATCGCATAAATGGGTTCACTTAACAAATGTTCCTCCTGTTAGAAAAAGGTCGGTAAAAGTTGCAGGGCTTATGGTCATGAGAGGCTGAAATTTTTATTTGTAATTACACATGCATCATTTGTAAGCGCGAACTCACTCGTGTCTCCATGGGGGCGTGCATTGAATATGAATTATAAATGTTATTGTATCTGTGCGGGGATTCTAACCCGCGATCTCAACATGAAATGCAAGTACTTTACCAAGTGAGCTATCAACCGGACCTTTTACAAATTAATTCATTTACCATTTTCCCCTCCGTCGAGCAGCGCTTGGCTGCAAAGTGGCTTGTCCCGAACCACTTTACCAGCCAGTTTTTAACTGGCCATGGAAACTTTAAAGCCAAACTACACCAGCTGGGTATCCCATCCATCTTATCAGCAGAGTGCCCTTGCGGCGCCAGCTCCCAGGACGTGCCTCATATATTATGGTACTGTCCATTGCGACACTCTGATCGGGTTGCGCTCCTTGCTGCAGTACGGCCGGCCATTGGCCCAGTCGGTTACGCAGACTTTGTTGCTACAAAATCAAATTTCTCCGCTTTTGAGCGATTTTGCGCTTCATTTTGCCAAGCTGCATCCGCAGCGGGTTCACAGTAATCCTGTCCTTAGATTTAAATTATTATTATTTCGTATTATGTGTATCATTATTCACGCTACTCGTGATCTAGCAACAATTCCACAAGGAGTGCCACCCGAGGTATGCTATTAGCTTCAGTAACATCGAACCATTTACTTTTAGAGTCATGGGCACGCCTCTGACCTAGAGGTTCTTGTTTTGTCGTGCCGTTGCTTTCACTTCACGGGAAGGTCTTTCGCCACTTGAGAAAATATATAGCTTTGCATGAGCGTCCATGTGCTGTGGGTCCTTCTGACACATACATACAGGACGGGTACGAGGAGGGTTTGAGCATCAAGTACCTTCAAACACGAGCAGCAACTGCAATTCTTTGTCATGAAAGAGACAAGTATCATGATAAAATGGGATACTTCTTAAACGAAACGATGAGAAATCCGTTTTCCTTTTAACTATGGTTCGGAAAATTTGTTTTCATTTCTTAACAAAATGATTCTAGAATCTAATCTTAATCTAAGCTGCAAAGATATGTATCATTTGAAATTCATATTAAATGCATTCCCACAAGCAGACACTTTTAATTTGCTACCTTATATACCTTAACTTATAGGTTGGTATGAGGCTGACCACCCAAACTGTAAAAAATGTTTTACTTTGCCAATGTCACCCCTGTTCCAGGGAAGGTTGGCAAAAGTTACAGGCAAAAGTTTGCTTGTGGGCATGCATTGTATATGAGCTTTGAATCTTTATAAATCCTTGCATCTTAGATTATAGATTATAGACCTCAGGATCTGTAATCTATAATCTATAATCTAAGTTGCAAGGATATATTCATTTAAAGCTCTCAGATGTATGCCCACAAACCAACAAGTGTAGTTCGCGCTTACAAATGCTGAATGTGTACTTACAAATAAAATCCAAACCTCAAATGAACATAAGCCCCACAACTTTTGCCGACCTTCCCTGAAACAGGGGTGACATTGGCAAAGTGAACCATTTTTTAAAGTATGGGTGGTCAGCCTCATACCAACCTATAAGTCAAGGAATATGAATAATAAATTACATTTAAATATAAAAAAGAACAAAACCTTACAAAGAAATCTATACAAAAAAAGTCAAAAATTTCCTATGCAAAAAATGTAGCAAATGAATACACCAACATTAGAAATCAACATTGCAGATTAGCCGCCACTTCTTCCTGTCCTTGCATACTTCTTTCATTTCATCCAGAGTCATCTGTGAACCGATAAAATATACTTATCTCCATGCCACCTCGCACTAATATATTTTCACACGCATTGAATATAGGCGATGAAATATTTTAAAACACGTCTGTGTTTCGGTATCTTTAAGCTTATTTTTGGTTTGGTTTTGACTTAAGTATTTTTTTCTATTCTGTTATATTTTAATAAAAAAAAAAAGTTGAAAATAAAAATAAAAAAAATCAGATTGGAACCCGGGACTTCAGCATCCGTAGACACACGTCGTAACCATTGATCCGCACCTCCCTTCCAAGGGTGTGCGAAAATAGTCGTACATGTTCGGAATGCTTTTCTAAGCACACTTATCCTGCCGGTGATTTAAATACTGTTATATTGGCGCTCACGTCAAAGCATACAATAGCCGTGATGTTTAAGCTGCTGTTCCATCCTGGGTGGACAATCGTGAGTTCAAATCACACCACAGACGTATAGCGGTTGGCCAGTCACCGTAATCTTTTTACAGGATCTGGTGTTATGAAAACAACAAGATGAAAACATTGTTTTCAAAACACCAGATCTACAGTTGGTGTTTCATAGTTTTGCTGTATTATCTGTCAGTCCTCAGTGAAATTCAAATATGGGGTGTATACAAATAGATTTTTGTTTAACAGATTCTTACTCTGAGGAGAAAAATATTTTTGGAAATTAAGGTTCAAAAACAAATAGCATGTTATCCAGGTGGGCTGTGCTCTTCCAGACATCACAATCCCTTATCTTTATAAAATGCAACGGCCTCCCCATACAAAATAGTTGTGCGTTAATGGCATTCAAACTGAAGAACTCCTAAACAGATGCACGTCATATTCACAACAAATATTGTTCAGGACTTGGGATGTGCTTCCTCATCATTAGTAGATTTTAAATTGTTGTTTTTTAAATAAATAAACATGATCAATCACAACACCTTTTTATGTAAAACCTATGCGAGAAACAAAACTCATTTTGACATTCGAATTTCAAATAAATTGCCAGCACTTCAACATAGGCTTCAAAGTTGCCATCGTTGCCATTGCCAAGTCGATTCTTTTTCGGTTGAATTCCGTTGAGTACCTACCTATATTCTTTATTTATTTCAAAATTATACTTCAACCAGTTATAACATGTATTTTTTAGAAATAATGACGATCGATTCGGTCAACTTTTTATATGAAACCGTACTTATTGCGGCATTTAATTTTTTTAAAGTATTATTACAATATACAATCTAAGTTGCATAGACGCATTAACATTTATAATTCATATTCAATGCACTCCTCTTCGGAGACACGAGTGAGTTTGCGCTTACAAATGCTGCATGTGTATTTACAAATAAAAATTTCAGCCTCTCATGACCATAAGCCCTGCAACTTTTGCTGACCTTTTCAGAAACAGGGGACACATTTGTTAAGTGAACCCATTTATGCGATATGGGTGGTAAGCCTCATACTAACCCTTAAGTCAAGGAATTTGAGTTTGAAAAATCCTTAAAAAACGGTAATCTTAATTTATAATCTGAAGTTGCAAAAAAAGTTATTTGATGATTCAAATTGAATGCACGCCCACAAACTGGCAAATGTCATTTCACGCTAACATATAGTTGTGGCGCTTGATTTTTTTTAAATATTAGAATATATAATCTAAGTTGCACAGATACAATAACTTTTATAATTCATATTCAATGCATGCCCCCCTGGAGACACGAGTGGGTACGCGCTTATTAATGCTGCATGTGAACTTACAAATTAAAATTAAGGCCTCTAATGAACATAAGCCCTGCAACTTTGGCCAACCTTTTCAAAAACAGGGGGAACATTTGTCAAGTGAACCATTTTTTTCGATATGGGTATTCAAGCTCATACTTACCTATCCGTCAAGGATTTAAGTTTGAAAAATCCTTCAACAACGTTAAATTTAATTTATAATCTAAAGTTGCAAAAAAAGTTATTTGATGATTCAAATTGAATGCACGCCCACAAACTGGTAAATGTCATTTCACGCTAACATATAGTTGTGGCGCTTGATTTTTTTTAAATATTACAATATATAATCTAAGTTGCACAGATACAATAACTTTTATAATTCATACTCAATGCATGCCCCCCTGGAGACACGAGTGGGTACGCGCTTATTAATGCTGCATGTGAACTTACAAATTAAAATTAAGGCCTCTAATGAACATAAGCCCTGCAACTTTGGCCAACCTTTTCAAAAACAGGGGGAACATTTGTCAAGTGAACCATTTTTTTCGATATGGGTATTCAAGCTCATACTTACCTATCCGTCAAGGATTTGAGTTTGAAAAATCCTTCAACAACGTTAAATTTAATTTATAATCTAAAGTTGCAAAAAAAGTTATTTGATGATTCAAATTGAATGCACGCCCACAAACTGGCAAATGTCATTTCACGCTAACATATAGTTGTGGCGCTTGATTTTTTTTAAATATTAGAATATATAATCTAAGTTGCACAGACACAATAACTTTTATAATTCATATTCAATGCATGCCCCCCTGGAGACACGAGTGGGTTCGCACTTATAAATGCTGCATGTGAACTTACAAATTAAAATTAAGGCCTCTAATGAACATAAGCCCTGCAACTTTTGCCAACCTTTTCAAAAACAGGGGAAACATTTGTCAAGTGAACCATTTTTTGCGATATGGGTATTCAGACTCATACTTACCTATAAGTAAAGAATTTTAGTTTGAAAAATCCTTCAACAACGTTAAATTTAATTTATAATCTAAAGTTGCAAAAAAAGTTATTTGATGATTCAAATTGAATGCACGCCCACAAACTGGCAAATGTCATTTCACGCTAACATATAGTTGTGGCACTTGATTTTTTTTTAATATTAGAATATATAATCTAAGTTGCACAGATACAATAACTTTTATAATTCATATTCAATGCATGCCCCCCTGGAGACATGAGTGGGTTCGCGCTTATAAATGCTGCATGTTAACTTACAAATTAAAATTAAGGCCTCTAATGAACATAAGCCCTGCAACTTTTGCCAACCTTTTCAAAAACAGGGGAAACATTTGTCAAGTGAACCATTTTTTGCGATATGGGTATTCAAGCTCATACTTACCTATCCGTCAAGGATTTGAGTTTAAAAAATCCTTCAACAATGTTAAATTTAATTTATAATCTAAAGTTGCAAAAAAAGTTATTTGATGATTCAAATTGAATGCACGCCCACGAACTGGCAAATGTCATTTCACGCTAACATTTAATTGTGGCACTTGATGTTTTTAATTTTAGAATATAAATCTAAGTTGCATACATACATTTTATAATTCATATTCAATGCATGCCCCCAAGCAGACATGAGTGACTTTGCGCTTACAAATGCTGCATGTGTAATTACAAATAAAAATTTCAGCCTCTCATAACCATAAGCCATGCAACTTTTGCCGACCTATTCAGAAACAGGGGAAACATTAGTTAAGTGAACCCATTTATGCGATATGGGTGGTAAGCCTCATACTAACCCTTAGGTCAAGGAGTTTGGGTTTGAAAAATCCTTAAACAACGGTTATCTTAATTTATAATCTTAAGTTGCAAAAAGAGTTTTGATGATTCAAATACAATGCACACCCACAAGCTGGCAAATGTTCTTTCACGCTAACATATAATTGTGGCACTTGATGTTTTTAATTTTAGAATATAAATCTAAGTTGCATACATACATTTTATAATTCATATTGAATGCATGCCCCCAAGCAGACATGAGTGAGTTTGCGCTTACAAACGCTGCATGTGTAATTACAAATAAAAATTTCAGCCTCTCTTGACCATAAGCCCTGCAATTTTGCCGACCTTTTCAGGAACAGAGAAACATTCGTTCAGTGAACATTTTTTTAGGTATGGGAGGTCAGCCTCATACCTCATGCTTCATACAAGATACTCAGAACATGAAAGAACTAAATAACCCTTTTACCGCAATTTTTTTTTCAAATTACTTCTTAAAGCATTTAATTACTATGAAGGAGGTGTGAGGAAAAATTATTGCGAAGCCAGACTTACACTGCCCGAAGGGCCTAGCAGACAACCGTGCGCAGCACGGTCAGTCTGCTAGTTGATTATAAAAGGAATGACGGATATTCTAACATTTTCAGTCTCTTTACTAAAAATATACATGGATGACAGGTAGTTATATTTTGTTTTGCTTGAGTACTTTTTTTCTCAATTTAACTCAATGTGAAATGCTTCATGTTGAACTGTGGAATACTACAGGTTTTACTGAAATTCATAACTCTTCAACCTTAATTCTATTATAGAAATGTAACCAATCTAAAAAATAAAGTATTGAGACATTTTTTTTTATCAGATATCGAGACAAAAATGCAAGATTTTATTTACTAAAAATAATTACATGCCCATTTTTTTGAACTTAAATCTAAAATTTATTTTTCTTCATGCCGCAAATCAGGTGGACACCCGAACTCGGTACAAATTCTATAAAAAAGAAAAAACATATAATATAGACATTATATGATTTGAATTGCCCTATTTACAAGATTCCGGGCAACATACCTCATTTGTATTTTCTAAATACAAATTTGTTATAAAATAAATGTTCACAAGAATATACAATGGTTGATAAAACGCAACTACGTTACACATATATTGTAACTACTTGCCTGCGTTTTCCCGAAGGGGTCGCATGTGGCGATTCGAGACCTATTTATTTTTACGGGTAAGGGGGCCGGCCTCCTACCAACCACTTACAGCTTAAGTGGGAGTTTCCCAGCTCCCGAGGGGGCTGGTTCTCATTTTTTGTGAAGGCTGAGTAAACCTTGAGATCGAACCCTTGCTCTCGGCATGGAATGCAAGCATTGTACCAATTAAGCTATCGACCTTTTTACGAGCTTGGTCGTCGTCGCTACATAGTGCCAATTCTCAAGCAAGACCCAGTTGCTGTAAGGTTGGATGGACCTTTGGTGACCAGTGTTTAGTAAAGGTTTATGATTTTTTCAACCCACCGAAGAGAATATTTTAAATATAAATGGTATATTTTTGTGCTCCGCCGGGATTCGAACTCACAACCTTCCATTCAGAGTCCGAAGTGCTACCACTGAACTACGGACCAGTCTCTACGGATAAGGCTCTTTATTATTCATTTATAAAGAATCAATTTAATCAACTTCAATTTGGAATCATCGATATATATGTCAATAAATGCTTCTTCACGGTAACCAACAATTTGAATCAAATCGTATTGATCACTTGTTTTCTTATTTCTTTAATTTGACCTTATATTGGAAGAATAATACACAAAACAATCTTACGCAGCATATACTCTGGTTAGAGCTGCGACAGCCATGACAGCCAAGCCAAGATAAAACTGAGATGTTTTCATTTTGGGATAGTTGAGTTTTAAAAAAAATCAAAATCACAATGTTTTTTCAAGCACTGCAAAACTTCTGAGTAGAGTTGATAAATATCCAACTTCAAAGACCTTTATATACGTACATGGAATTCAAAAATTAAACTTAAGACCTGTGCGATTAGGCAAAACAATTATCGCAAAACTAATTCAATTTTCAAGGTAATGATTGAATTGTTACCTGCCAGGTGAAATATCTGACATCAATTTTTTATACCTGATGATGACCTACTAGGTCGAAAACGTTTGTAATTGGTTTTAAAGATTTTAATCTTTTTAAATAAATTTTATTGTGAAAATAAAAAGTGTTTTGTTTGAATTCATTCAAAAATTATAAATTAATCAATTTTTTAATTTAAGGAATTGATAAGCACAATTTTTGATCAGCCGACCGGCATGGCGCCGACCTAAAAATATAACATGGCTGCCATACAAATAAAAACAAACACTATATTATTCTTGCCACCGGTGATCTAGCAACCCGAGTGCTACCCGAGGTATGCTACTAGCTTTTTTGCATAATAATTTTTTTTTAATCAATTATTACCACTGAAGTGTTTCACTGCGTTTAATAAGTTTGTAATTTGCGCTCTTCATATAAAAAGAATATCTTCCTACACAAAAATTAAAGTGAATCTACTGATCGCAGAGCCACCATTTTTTGGATTTAGGTAGGTATTTGGATGGCTGCCATACAAATAAAAACACTAAATTGTACGTATTATTACTTTCTTGCTAGCCAAAGGCTATTTAGAAAGTATTGATTAATTATGAATTTTTTTTTCGAGGTTTTCACGGGAATGAGTTGTCCTGGTGCAAGACATGCTAAAAAACACTATCTTGCAAAAACGTCCGTCTGGATGTGTGTATGTGTGTGTGTCACTTTCCAAAGTATTAGACCTAGAGATACCAAATTTTATATACATGAAATTTCTTACGCATGTATTCATTATGAAGAAAAAGGCATTACACCACCATGAAAATACAAGATGGCTGCAATACAAAAAAAAACATAAAATTGCTGTTTTCTCAAAAACGTCTCCAACGATATTCTTTAATTTTTCAGAGTTGCCGGAAGTTAATTTTTGCTTATTGAAATTGTTATGGCAACACTCTTGCTAGTTTGTGTCTACGGGTGGTACCGAACGATTGTGATTTTCTCGAAATTCAAAGGATTAACAAGAATATAATGTTCCACAATATCGACTGCTCGAAAGAAGACAGCACTAAGTCAAAAAATGTTATTGAAGGTTATTAATTCCATGGAGTAAACATTTTTTTACATTAATCTATTAACGAATTTAAAAGAGATAGAGACACGGCTGTCATCTTGGAATGAAGATAATGATTTGTTACCTTTGGAAATGGAAATTAGTCAAAAACCTAAATTTCGGAGTTACTTCCTTCTTCCTTGGAGCAGTCAATATTATAGATAACATAAATTTCTATGGCTTCCAAAGACCTGAAAATTTCAAATGCAATTTTCTCAAAAACGGCACCATCGTTTTTTTTTTATTTTCAGGGTGGAAATAACTTTATACATTGTTGGTATGACAGCATTTTTTTAATGTACATCTAGGAGTTGCCATATTAGAAATAAAATAGATTTTCACAGAGATGCGGAAAAGTTTCACAAAAAAAAAAATTGCGCAGAATCTGTACTCGACTTTCTTGCAAAAATTAACCCACTGTATGACGTATTTAAAGCTTGAATCATCTACCAGCTTATGCCATGTCAATAAAAATATAATATATCAATAATAAATCAATTTTATTCCACTGCGGTGTATACTCGTACAATATGGATATAGTTATATAAATACTTAAATGAATATAAATATTTGGTTGATTTATTTGTTGAGCGCCGTTTTGTGTGAATCACACCTCAAGAGCCCTCTGCGAGGTTGGTCTTCTCTGGAAAAAACGCCAATTACACAAGAAAGATCCTTGACTTATAGGTTAGTATAAAGCTGACCACCCATAGTGTAAAAAATAATTCACTTTGTCAATGTCACCCCTGTTGCAAGGAAGGTCGGCAAGAGTTGCAGGTTTTATGTTCATTTGAGATTTGGTTTTAATTTGTAGGTATACATTCAGCGTTTGTAAGCGCGAATTTACACGTGTCTGTTTGTGGGCATGCATTTGATATGAGTTTTAATTTTATTATATCTTTCCAACTTAGATTTTAGAATCTAGAATCTATAGATTATTATAGATGGTCATTGAACCCTTTTGTATGCAAACTAGGACTTTGTACGGTGGGTAAACTTTTTAGTTATATTTTGAAAAAGTTACGACTGATTATTATTGGTATTTATAAAATTTCAAGAATCGCAGCCTTTTATCTAATTTTAACCCTTTGACTAGCAAGAAAATTGCTAATACATTTTGTATGGAAAATTTTCACTTTCTATGGCGGCTATACTTCTAATTCACTTTTTGGAAAAAATAATGATGGCAATATATAATTTATCATGATTTAAGTACTTACATATGTAGAATATTATTTTTTTATTTGCCCTCTAACTGCCGAGAAATTTTTCAATATATTTTTTTTTTGTATGGCAACTCCCTAAACCGAGATCATGATGAAGCAATGACTATAACCGTTAGATAGCACTATTTTATAAACGGATTTACAGAAAATTTGAGAAAAATCGTTGGAGCCGTTTTTGAGAAAATCGCATTTAAAATTTTCAGCTCTTTGGAAGCCATCTTGAATTTTGAAAAAAGTAAAAAAAAATGATTTAGAATAAAAGTTTACAACTTATTATTTCTATCAAATCTAAAACAAATTTAAATATCTTGCATTTTAATGGGTTTTTGTAATATTTTCGATTTAAGATTTCAGGTCGTGTAAACGGTGCTTTATATTTATTTTTTCAAAAAAAAAAAATTTCATTTTGTAGAAATTTATGTTGTCCATCATATTGTAGAACATTATATTTTTGTTGACCCCTTAACTTTCGAGAAAATCACAATCTTTTGTTTTTTTTCATATGGCAACCCATAGACACAGATTAGTAACAGTATTGTCATAACTAATTTATTAAGTCAAAAACTAATTAATTGCATCTCTGAAAATTTAAGAAAGTTAGGTTAAAAAGTTAATTTAAAAAAGGCTAGCAAGAAAGTAATAATACGTACAATTTCGTGTTTTTATTTGTATGGCAGCCATCCAAATACCTACCTAAATCCAAATATTGGTGGCTTTGCGATCAGTAGTTTCACTTTTATTTTTCTGAAGAAAGATGTTATGGCCGAAGGGGCCAAGCGGGCTGATCGTTCTAGCGTATTTGGAATAGAATAACGTTGGTTCGATCCCCGCCTGGGTCATTTGACCATAACTTTGACCCTGGTTCAACAGATGTTATTGCGTAATTATTAATTAATAATTCATTAAAATAAAGATTAATGAATAATTAATTGATGATATTGCTACCTGTTTACCTGTGGCCGGGCAGAATAGGTTGGTGAATTGCATTCCTCTTTACAAATCTATTTAAAAAAAAAACCTTTATATATGACTATCGCAAATGACAAAATTATTAGACGCAGCACAATACTTTAGTGGTAATAATTGTTCAAAAAACCTATCAGATCTTTCACCTGGCAGGTAAAAAATCAATCATGACCATAAAAATTGAATTAGTTTTGCAATATTTTTTTATCCTTATCGCACAGTTTTTAATTACAATTTTTGTATTCCATTTACATATATTAATGTCTTACAAGTTGGATATTATAAACTCTACTCAGTAATTTACTTGAAAAAGCATTGTCATTTTCATTTCTAAAACAACTCAACTAACCCAAAATGAGAACATCCCAATTTTATCTTGTCTTGGCTGTCTTGGCAGTCGCAGCTCTAACCAGAGTATATGCAGAGTAAGAATATTTTATTTATTTTTCTTTCAAAATAAGGTCAAATGAAGGAAATAGTGAATGAATGGGATATCCAGAGTCATAATAAAAGGAGAGCTTGTATGAAAAAGGTTTTGTCTTTGGATGAAATGAAAGAAGTATGCAAGGACCGAAAAAATGTCGGTTGATCTGTAATACTGGCGTTTAAGGCTGAGGCTTCAAAAATTTTAATTTTCAGTTTTTTATAGTTAATATGCTTTGCACGTTTTAATTTTTATTGTGTAATTGTTTAGTGTTTGTTTTATATAATTAAATGTAATTAATTGTTTGTAATCCTTGACTTACAGGTTGGTATGAGGCTAACCACCCATACTGTATAAAATGGTTCACTTTTTCAATGTCACTCCTGTTTCAGGGAAGGTTGGCAAGAGATGCAGGGCTTATGTTCATTTGAGATTTGTTTTTTTTATTGTAGGTCCACATGCGGCATGCGTTAGCGCGAACTTAAACATGTCTACTTGTGGGAATGCGTTTAATATTAATCATAAATAATAATTCAAGTTAATTCCTAAGAATGAATGTTGATGTTGTAAATGAGTTTGTATATTTGGGAAGTAAGTTTGAAAAAGATGGAAGAATGGACGGTGAATTTGAAAGAAGAATAATGAAAGGCAGGTGTGTACTGGGTGCGACCGCTTGCATCGCCAGGAACCAAAATCTCTCAAAAAATGTTAGATTGGCGGTGCACGGTGGTATACTAGTGCCAACCTTGATGTATGGAAGTGAAGCCTGGACGGTGAGTGAAAGGGAAATTAGTAAAGTCCATACAGTAGAAATGGACTATCTAAGAAGTATGATTGGGAAAAAACGAAGTGACATGGTGAGGAATGATTTTGTAAGAGAAGAATGGTGTGTAAGGGAAAGTGTGAAAGTGAAGATTAAAAGAAGTATGTTAAGATGGTTCGGGAATTTGGAGAGAATGAGTGATGAAAGATTGACGAAGAAAGTAAAAGTTGCTAGAATAGATGGATGTCGTGGTAGAGGAAGACCGAGAAAAGTATGGAAGGATCAAATCTCTGAAATAGCGAATGAATGGGATATCCAGAGTCATAATAAAAGGAGGACTTGTATGAAAAAGGTTATGACTCTGGATGAAATGAAAGAAGTATGCAAGGACAGGAAGAAGTGGCGGCAAATCTGCAATGTTGATTTTTAATGTTGGTGTATTCATTTGCTACATTTTTTGCATAGGAAATTTTTTACTTTTTTTGTATAGATTTCTTTGTAAGGTTTTGTTCTTTTTTATATTTAAATGTAATTTATTATTCATATTTCTTGACTTATAGGTTGGTATGAGGCTGACCACCCATACTGTAAAAAATGGTTCACTTTGCCAATGTCACCCCTGTTTCAGGGAAGGTCGACAAAAGTTGTGTGGCTTATGTTCATTTAAGGTTTGGATTTTATTTGTAAGTACACATTCAGCATTTGTAAGCGCGAACTACACTTGTTGGTTTGTGGGCATACATCTGAGAGCTTTAAATGAATATATCCTTGCAACTAAGATTAAAGATAATAGATTATAGATAAATGAAATACATCTTTGCAGCTTAGATTAAGATTTAAGATTCAGGTTTTGAAAACAAGTGATCGATTTGTTTTTATTAAAATTGTTGGTTACCGTGAAAAATAATTCAATGTATATCGTTGACACAACAATCACTTTTTTCGGGCTGTGTAGCCGTGGTCTGGTAGATTCTTTCCGGACAGTTTCGCCCATTGCTCCGATGGGCATTATCAGCGGTTGGCTAGTCGCTGTTATCTTCTTACAGGATCTGCTGTACTTTTTTATATCGTTGTTTCCGGATTGAAGTTGTTTAAATGAATAACATAATTAAGGGCCTTATGAAATATGCTTTATTCTCGTATATATATTTTTTTTTAATAACAATTTTTTTTTAAGAAAATACAAATGAGGTATGTTAACGGGAATCTTGTGAATAGGGCAATTCAAATAATAAAATGTATTTTTTTAATATAATTAAATTTTTATTTTCAGATATTGCTTTTGTCAAGACCCTCAGTGCCCTTGTGAAAAGCCTGAATGTCCATCAAAGATTTGCTTGCCATTTGTTGAATAAAAAAAACAACCATGTAACTATTTTCAGTAAATAAAATTGCACACTTTTGTCTCGTAATCTGATGAAAGCAAAGTCTGAATATTGTTTTTTTAGATGGGTTACATTTTTTATCATCAAATTCAGGTTATACATACTAGCAGTACCCTGAGTGTCTCATTTCCCCATTTGGGCATGTGGAATAAATTTAATTCCACAAATAAAAAAGGCAGCCTTTACGCAACAACATGACCATAAAAAGATTGTGTAAATGTGATTGAATAAAAATTGGTCTGAAACTGTTGAACGGTAAGGACAGGCATAAGGAGCATCGATTACGGTGCTTTCATTTATATTTAAAATGCACATTGCACATACACCATGTAACTCTCACTGGCTTTCCCTGAAATAGGAGTGACATTGGTAAAGTAAACCATATGGATTCCGAACAGTCAGGGATTTTTTCCTATGTAACCGCACTGTGAAACGTATGCAAATGGGCGAGATGCTAAATGCAATACGATGCAGTGTCTTTTCCTAAATGTTGAATATTTGAATCTTGTTCTGTAAATTTTCTGTATATAACAGTTGGAAATAAAACACTTTCAGTATTGAGAACACTTGGATTTTTATTTAATGACGTTATCTAAATCTAAATCTAAGCTGCAAAGAAATAATAATTTGTGATTTATATTAAACACATTCCCACTAGCAGACGCGTAGAAGTTCGCGCTAACACATGCGGCATGTGGACCTACAATATAAAAACTCAATCTCAAATGAACATAAGCCCTGCAACTCTTGCAGACCTTACCTGAAACAGGGGTGACTTTGTCAAAGTGAACGATTTATTACAGTATGGGTGGTCAGCCTCACACCAACTTATAACTAAAGGAATACATTTTCAAGTTGGCGCCATGCCGGTCGGATCATCAAAATCTGTGCTTATCAATTACCTTAATCCAAAAATTGGTGGCTCTGCCATCAGTAGTTTCACTTATTTTTTTGTGTAGAAAGATAGCCTTTTTATATGAATAGCGCAAATAACAAACTTATAAAACGCAGCGCAAAACTTCAGTGGTAATAATTGATCAAAAAAACAATCAAATATTTCACCTGGCAGGTAACAATTCAATCATTACCTTGAAAATTGAATTGGTTGTGCGATAATTTTTTTTAAATAATAAAGGGTAAAACATGCCTAGCAATTGTAATGAGTTCTGCACATAAATTGGCATAAACAAAATTGTTACTTTAGCCAGCCGTGCTGCTTAAGAAAATGTAAAATCTAAAAAACGTATTTGGTTGTCCATTGAAGCTTTCACGGCCGGTTTTTTCAGGATCTTTTTACAGGATCTGGTGTTCTGAAAACCACAAGATCAGAACATTGCTTTCAAAACACCAGATCCAGAGTTGGTGTTTCATAGTTTTGCTGTATTATCTGTCAGTCCTCAGTGAAATCCAAATCTAGGGTGTATACAAATAGATTTTTGTTTTTTATACAAGAGATTCTTACTCTGAGGAGAAAAATATTTTTGGAAATTAAGGTTAAAAAACAAATAGCATGTTATCAAGCTGGGCTGTGCTCTTCCAGACATCACAATTGATTATAAAAGGAATGACGGATATTATACACATTTTTAGTCTCTCTACTTAAAATATACATGGATGACAGGTAATTATATTTTGTTTTGCTTGAGTACTTTTTTTCTCAATTTAACTCAATGTGAAATGCTTCATGTTAAACTGTGAAATACTACGGGTTTTACTGATATTCATAACTCTTCAACCGGCTTCCCTTGTATACAATTTCACCCTCCACCAATGGTGTGCATTACCCTAACTTTTCATGTAGTGAAATAATGGACTGAGCCCATTTTAAATGTAGTGAACACATAAACATTTGCCGAGATTAAGACATGCGAGAGAGTTAAAAATTCAACACACATAGTTTAAAAAAACACTGCATCGTACTGCATTTAGCATCTCCCCCAACTGCATACGTTTCACAGTGCGGTTACATAGGAAAAAATCCCCGATTGTTCGGAATCCGTATGGTTTACTTTGCCAATGTCCCCCCTGTTTCAGGGAAAGCCAGCGAGAGTTACATGGCGTGTGTGCATTTTAAATATAAATGAAAGCACCGTAAGCAATGCTCCCTATGCCTGTCCTTACCATTTTACACCAAATTTTCAGAAGACGTGAATATTAACCTACATAGAAAAAAATCGTGTGAATTTTTATTTAATCACATTTACACAATATTTTTATGGTCATGTTGTTGCGTAAAGGCTGCCTTTTTTAGTTGTGGATCTAAATTTATTTCACATGCCCAAGTGGCGTAGTGAATAGTGATACACACAGGGTACTGCTGGTATGTAGAACCGAAATACGAAGATAGAAATGAAACCAGATCTGATTTCGTCAGATTACGAGACCAAAATGCGCAATTTTATTTATTGAAAATAATTACATGGTTACTATTTTTTAGTGTTAATCTGTTAACACAGTGAAAGTCCATTTTTAAATATTTAAAAATATAAATGGTAAAACATTGTTTTAATTCACTTTATTCTTTTCATTCTGCTCTTGAAGATGCCTCATTAGGCAAAAATATTCGAGCAAAAAAAAAAGAATAAAGTGAATTAAAACAATGTTTTACCATTTATATTTTTAAATATTTATAATTACATGGTTATTTATTAATGAAATATTGTTTAAGTTGATTGTAAAATTTATTCAAATGGAACGCAACAACCGGGGCCACACCTAGGATCGTCACAAGGGCACTCGCATCTGAAAATAAAATTAACAACACACATTATATGATTTGAATTGCCCTTTTCATAATATTTTGGTACAGATACCTCATTTGAATTTTCTAAATATAATTTTAATTTTCTAAATACAAATTTGTTATTCAAAAAAATGGTCACAAAAATATAGAGTAGTTGATAAGGCCTTTATTTTTTTATTTTTTAACGAATCAATTTAAACATTTTCAATCCCGAAACATCGATATAAAAGTCAATAAATACTTTTTCACGGTCACCAACAATTTGAATCAAAACATGTCGATCATTTGTTTTCTAAATTTAAATCTTAAATCTTAATCCAAGCTGCAAAGATATATATCATTTAAGATACATATTAAATGCATTCCCACAAGCAGACATGTACAAGTTCGCGCTAGCACATGTCGTATGTGGATTGTGGACCCACAGTATAAAAGCCAAATCTCAAATGAACATAAGCCCTTCAACTCTTGCCGGCCTTCCCTGAATTAGGGGGGACATTGGCAAAGTGAACCATCTCTTACAGTATGGGTGGTCAGCCTCATACCAACCTATAAGTCAAAGATTACAAACAATTAATAGTTGCCAAATGACATTTAAGTATATAAAAAACAAACAAACACTACACAATCAAATAATAAAAATTAAAACCTACAAAACCTAACATCTGCACCCCCATGTCTCGCTGAGCTATGCTCTGTCGATGGGACTTCAAAAAGACCACTACGCTCTGCCCTTACTGCTGTCAACAAGGTTATAGTGCCCAATAGAGCAAACACATCAAACTTTGCAGACAGAAGCTTTGCGGTGGCCGGGCCGGTGGTGAGGGTTTGTCCTCTGTCCTGCTGATTGACACAATTAATAATGTAACAGCCACTTTAATATGTTTACTTTATTTCCTTTCACAATGTATACACAATAAACCACAGCACAATAATATTAATTATTCTTAATTACACATGCTTGTGGCTCTCACGCCAGGCAAGCTTCTTCCCTCTTTTTCGCATTCTTTTGTTTAATAAATTATTTTTTGATTTTACCTTTAAAATATAAACAGATGCATTATCATGACCTTGTACCATATTTAAAATTTCTAACTTAATATTCCTTTGAAAGTCATATTTTTCAAATTGTTGTAAGAATTTGGTTTTAAAAATTTTCCAATCAAATTCACAATTAATTGCTCTGTACCAAGTTAACGGAAAATCTGTTAAAAATGTAGGCATACACTCTACCAAATAATCTAATTTTAATTTGTAGACTTTGGCTAATTCTTCTAACCTTATTATAAATTCATTTGGTTCACTTTCACCATTAAAAGATATTTTTAATTTGAGAGGATCAAAATTTATGGACTCCATTGTGTTACTTTCTAAATCCTTTTTATTATTTATTTTTTTAGATTTCGTCATTTGCTGTATATTTTCAATTTAAACATATTAAAAAAAAAAAAAAAAAAAAAAAAAAAAAAAAAAAGAAGCTTGCCTGGCGTGAGAGCCACAAGCATGTGTAATTAAGAATAATTAATATTATTGTGCTGTGGTTTATTGTGTATACATTGTGAAAGGAAATAAAGTAAACATATTAAAGTGGCTGTTACATTATTAATTGTGTCAATCAGCAGGACAGAGGAAAAACCCTCACATTTTGGCGCCCAACGTAAAAGAAAAAATCTATAAATGAAATTCCTATGAAGAAAATTTTTCACAAACAAAAACAAATGACAGTCGATTTCAACAAATGACATTGAAAACAATACAATATATGAAATAATTAAAATTGGACAGATTTATGGTTGTGAAAGCATCAACACGTTTAAAATGTTTTAAAAAACTCAACTTATACAATTTATAACAAGAAATTGCAAGATTTCAAAGGCGGTTTTGAAAATATTGAAGGTGAGAGAATTCAAATTACCTACACTACGTTCAGAAGAAATGAAGATTTAAAAATCGAACGTCCCAGAAGAAAAAAGATTGGACATGAACCAGTTTGTTTAAAATCAGTTTAGATAAATATATATAGATGGTGTTATATTTAATTTGTATGAAAAAAATTTTTTTCAATGAAATGATTTTTTTTAATTGCATAAATTGAAAATATACAGCAAATGACGAAATCTAAAAAAATAAATAAGAAAAAGGATTTAGAAAGTAACACAATGGAGTCCATAAATTTTGATCCTCTCAAATTAAAAATATCTTTTAATGGTGAAAGTGAACCAAATGAATTTATAATAAGGTTAGAAGAATTAGCCAAAGTCTACAAATTAAAATTAGATTATTTGTTTGTTTGGTAGAATGGAACATTGTATTTAAATTTGAATGGAAAAAGGAAAACAAAAGAATGCGAAAGGGGGAAGAAGCTTGCCTGGCGTGAGAGCCACAAGCATGTGTAATTAAGAATAATTAATATTATTGTGCTGTGGTTTATTGTGTATACATTGTGAAAGGAATAAAAGTAAACATATATAAAGTGGCTGTTACATTATTAATTGTTTCAATCAGCAGGACAGAGGAAAAACCCTCACATTTTGGCGCCCAACGTAAAAGAAAAAATCTGTAAATGAAATTCCTATGAAGAAAATTTTTCACAAACAAAAACAAATGACAGTCGATTTCAACAAATGACATTGAAAACAATACAATATATGAAATAATTAAAATTGGACAGATTTATGGTTGTGAAAGCATCAACACGTTTAAAATGTTTTAAAAAACTCAACTTATACAATTTATAACAAGAAATTGCAAGATTTCAAAGGCGGTTTTGAAAATATTGAAGGTGAGAGAATTCAAATTACCTACACTACGTTCAGAAGAAATGAAGATTTAAAAATCGAACGTCCCAGAAGAAAAAAGATTGGACATGAACCAGTTTGTTTCAAATCAGTTTAGATAAATATATATAGATGGTGTTATATTTAATTTGTATGAAAATTTTTTTTCAATGAAATGTTTTTTTTTAATTGCATAAATTGAAAATATACAGCAAATGACGAAATCTAAAAAAATAAATAAGAAAAAGGATTTAGAAAGTAACACAATGGAGTCCATAAATTTTGATCCTCTCAAATTAAAAATATCTTTTAATGGTGAAAGTGAACCAAATGAATTTATAATAAGGTTAGAAGAATTAGCCAAAGTCTACAAATTAAAATTAGATTATTTGGTAGAGTGTATGCCTATATTTTTAACAGATTTTCCGTTAACTTGGTACAGAGCAATTAACTGTGAGTTTGATTGGAAAAATTTTAAAACCAAATTCTTACAACAATTTGAAAAATATGACTTTCAAAGGAATCTTAAGTTAGAAATTTTAAATATGGTACAAGGTCATGATAATGCATCTGTTTATATTTTAAAGGTAAAATCAAAAAATAATTTATTAAATAAAAGAATGCATGATAAAGAACTTATGGACATAATAATTCATGGATTGTCAGAAAAATATGCAACTTTACTGACAACATCTGAAATTAAAAATACAGAGGAATTATCTACAATATGTAGCAAGTTTGAATCATTTTTCAAATTTAATGAATGTAAGAATTTAAATGTAATGAATGACACAGAAGAGAAAAATGTAATGCAAAAATGCAATTTTTGTAATAAATTAGGACATGATGAAATAGATTGTTGGACTAAAAATAGAAAATTAGATTACATACAGAATAAATGTAGAAGTTTCACAAATAATATAGTATGCTACTTTTGTAATAAAAGAGGACATGTGGAAAGAAATTGTTTTATAAAAAATGGAAATTTTAAAAAACACACAGTAATCTGTTACTCATGTAAGCGTACAGGACATGTACAAAAAGATTGTTTTGTTAAAAATAAAAAAAATGATTATACAGACAAAACAAAAATGAACAGAAATATAAATATACAAAACAGAACAAATACGACATACAATAGTAATTCAAAAAACTTGTAGATAGTCGGCCTTCAGTACAAACACAAAAATCAGAAATGAAGAGCTGGCTTAATTTCATTCAAATTTTTAATAAAAATTATCAAATTGCACCACTCATTTTTGCTAAACAATTTGATAAAAGACCATTTTAACAGTAAATATTGAGAACAAAAATTTTACAGGTTTACTAGATTCAGGTGCATCTATTTCTGCAATCAATAAAAAAACATTTGATTATTTTTTACAAAGAAATTACAAAATTATAAAAACCCATGAAAGTATCTCGTTAGCAAATGGTAAAAATATAAAAATACTTGGTAAAATAAATTTAGAGGTAAAATGTGACAATCAAATAAAACATGTAGATTTTTATGTTTTACAAGGTTTACAACAAGACATAATTTTTGGAATAGATTTTTGGATAAAATTTGAATTAGAACCGAGTTTAATAAGTAAAATTACATATTCAAATAGCAAAAATATTAGTGAATTAGGTAAAATTACAAATAGAACTAAATTAACAGATAACCAATTACAGCAATTAAAAACAATAGAAAATGATTTCAAGGACATCTCTTATGAAAAAATAGGCTTAGGATGCACAAACCTCATTGAACACAGAATTCAGACAGAAGGTCCTCCAATAAAACAAAAGTATTATCCACTCAGTCCAGCAAGACAGAGACAGGTTAACACAGAGTTAGATAAAATGTTAAAAGAAGGTATAGTTGAACAATCCAAATCTTCGTGGTCCAGTCCTGTTGTGATTGTAATTAAAAAGGATGGAACGCCTAGATTCTGTTTGGACTCTAGAAGACTCCATGAAGTAACAAAACGAGATAACTATCCCATTCCAAATTTAAATCAAGTTTTAGCAAATTTACGAAATGCCAAATATATCTCTTCAATAGATTTAAGCAAGGCGTTTTGGCAAATTCCACTAGAAGAATCGTCCAAAGAAAAAACTGCCTTCGTCGTACCAAATAGAGGGTTGTTTCAATTCACAAAAATGCCGTTCGGTTTAAAAAATTCAAGTTCTGAAACACAGCGTTTATTAGACAAGTTATTTGGACCTAAATTTGATACTAACATATTTTGTTATATCGATGACTTAATTATTATTAACGAAGATTTCAATTCACATTTAAATTTATTAAAACAAGTTAAAAATATATTACAAGAAGCAGGGTTAACGGTAAAATTTTCAAAATGTGAATTTTGCAAAGATAGTTTAAAATATTTGGGATACATTATTGATGAAAATGGATTAAGGCCAGATTCAAATAAAGTCAAGATTATAGAGGAATATCCTTCACCGAAAAATGTAAAACAACTATGAATGTTTTTAGGTTTGGTAGGATTTTATAGAAAAGTTATACGAAACTGCAGTGAGATATCATATCCACTAAATAAATTATTGAGAGGTAAAAAAGGTCAGAACAATTTTAATTGGTCAAAAGAATCTGAGGATGCATTTAATAATTTAAAATTAGCCTTAAGCACAGCCCCTGTATTAATATGTCCGGATTTCACAAAAGATTTTTTTTTACACACTGATGCCAGTAAAAATCAAGTAGCTTCAGTATTAAACCAAAATATCAATGGGTCCGAAAAGCCAATAGCATATTTTTCAAGAAGTTTGACAGTTAGAGAACAAAACTATTCGACATCAGAACGTGAGCTTCTTGCCATTGTAGAGTCAATTGAACATTTTCGATCTTATCTAGATGGGATGAAATTCAAGGTAATAACTGATCATATGGCATTAAAATTCTTGAATAAAATATCAAATCCAACAGGTAGATTAGCAAGATGGGCCATGAGACTTTCACAGTATGAATTTGAGATTGAGCATAGAAAAGGGAAAGAACATACAGTGCCAGATGTATTATCTAGGATTCCTGGTACTAAAGAAATGGAAGTAATAAATTCAAATATTGCAGATCCTTAGTATAATAATATCGCAGAAGGATGTACAAAAACACCACACAAATACAAAAAATTCAAAATGGTAGATAATAAATTATTTAAACTAATAAATGATGATAATCCTTTCACAGAGGAATATAATTGGAAAGAGATACCTATTATAGACAATAGATTAACTATAATAAAGAATCATCATGATAATGGACATGTAGGTATTTTTAAAACTTATAAATACATATCAAGATGTTACTATTGGAAAAATATGTATGCAGATATAAAAAGTTTTATAAATAAATGTCAAAAATGTAAAATGTATAAGCCGAATAATTTACCTCCAGCAGGAAAAATGGAAAATAGAAAAAGAGTGGATAGACCGTTAAAAATGCTGAGTATTGATTTGATAGGACCATTACCAAAATCAAGTACGGGCTATATACATATATTATCAATAATAGATGTTTTTACCAAATATTGTTGGTTATTTCCTTTAAGAAGAGCAACTACAGAAGAAATAGTAAAATTAATAGAAAATAAAATATTTTTAACAGAAGGAGTACCGCAAACGATAATAACAGATAATGGAAAGAATTTAAAGTCTAATGCATTTAAAGATTTTATGTACTCATATGGAGTACAGAAAATATTTTATACAACTTTATATACTCCCATGTGCAATAATGTAGAGACATATAATAGAACAATAGGATACACATTAGCTATTTTTGTTGAAAATGAACAAAGAAAATGGGATACTTTTTTAGATTCAGTACAAAGCATAATAAATAATACAGTCAATTTAGCAACAGGATACACACCTAATGTATTAGCAAGAGGTAGGGAGATTGTACTTAATGGTGAAATTCATGGTGAAATAGTAAATGATGAAATAGAATCAAAGGAAGAATTAGATAAATATAGAGATATGCATAAAGATAAAATGAAGGAATTAAACACATTATACAAAATTGTAACAGAAAATTGATGGGATGCATATAATAAAAATGCAAATTATTATAATAAAGGTAGATCAAATCGTGTCTATGATCAAGGGGATATTGTATGGCGTAAAAATTTCATACAATCAAATGCAGGGAAATACTTCTGTACAAAGTTGGCTCCAAAATTTGTCAAAGCCAGAATAGAAAAGAAAGTTAGCAAGATAGTCTATGTATTAAAAGATAAAGACACAAATGTTATAAATAAATATCACATCAAGGACATAATCAAATTAGATTAAAAAAAAAAAAAAAAAAAAAAAACATATTTTCATGTGTATGAAAAATTTGAGGTGATGCATGATACGGTGAAAGTTGATATAAAAGTGATCAGTGAAAGAATGAATTATGAAACATTGCATGAATGAAGGTATGAAACATAAATTAAACAAAGTATTACATATGAAGGTAAAGTTTTTAAAAAAATTGATGGACTGATAAATTTATTAATGAAAAATAAATTTGAAATAAATTTAAATATTGGGAAAGATGTGATACATGTTTAAAAAAAAAAGTTATTTTAATGAATTGATTAATTAACTGGTGAATGTTTATTATGTATTGTTATTTGATTATTTTGAATTGTTGAATTAAGTATTTAAAAAAAAAAAGTTATTTTAATGAATTGATTAATTAACTGGTGAATGTTTATTATGTATTGTTATTTGATTATTTTGAATTGTTGAATTAAGTATTTAAAAAAAAAAAAAGTTATTTTAATGAATTGATTAATAAACTGGTGAATGTTTATTATGTATTGTTATTTGATTATTTTGAATTGTTGAATTAAGTATTTAAAAAAAAAAAACAAATATTTGTTTATAATATTGAATATGAAATTTGTGTTAAAAAAAAAATATATTAATTTTAGTATGAAAATAATTGGTATTGTTAAAAAAGGTATTAATGACTGAATAATGTATCAGAAACAGGTTTTTTTTTTATTTTCATATTTTTGAAATTTATCCTTAAAATAAAACAAAATATGTGGCGCCGGCTGAGCATTATGATACATTATTTACTCATTGTAAAAGAAAAAAAAAAATTGGGAATGTTTTTTTTTTATGAGAGGAAGGAGGTGTATTGTAACGAGATGAGTTTGTTTGTTTGGTAGAATGGAACATTGTATTTAAATTTGAATGGAAAAAGGAAAACAAAAGAATGCGAAAGGGGGAAGAAGCTTGCCTGGCGTGAGAGCCACAAGCATGTGTAATTAAGAATAATTAATATTATTGTGCTGTGGTTTATTGTGTATACATTGTGAAAGGAATAAAAGTAAACATATATAAAGTGGCTGTTACATTATTAATTGTTTCAATCAGCAGGACAGAGGAAAAACCCTCACACGGTGGCCTGGAACAATTTACCCATCGGTGTTCGCGCGAACCAGCCTACCACCACCTTCAGAAAGGAACTGAAGACACTACTTTTCTCGAGAAGCCATGGCGCCCTTGAGATGGTCCTGGACCATTAAATGGCGCCACAGGAAAGAAATCATCCATCATCATCATCATCATCTATACAAAAGTCTATACAGCCTTAAACGCCATAACAGATCAACCAAAATTTTGTCGGTCCTTGCATACTTCTTTCATTTTATCCAGAGTCTTTGGTCGGGATTTTGGACAGGAGTCCTAGGTCGCTGGTTTCTTGGGGATGTTCTTCAATAAAATTATTTATAACCGGTTGATAGATTGGTTTAGTATTTTAGGTAGACAATTTACAATAGTGGATCGGAGAATTTATCACAGAATAACTAGGCATAATATAAAGAAACAGTTCGAGTAAATGAACTGCTCAAATTATAAAAAGAAAAAGAACAACTTCTTCTGCGAATAATCGATTTTAAAGCATAATAATGCAACCCACATATGAACTGGTAACAAAACAGCTGTCTGCCAATGGAAATAATTGATCAACCAGATTCTGACACGTCATAGCTTCACTGAGCTTAGATGAATCATGTTTCACTGAACTAAGACTGTAATCCTTTTATACCTACCATTATACATTATTATTTAAAGTAAAAATTCCCATATCATCACCGAAATGTTTGTTACAATTTTATTTTTTCTATTTCATATTTTCTCAAACAGTCGTAACCTTTATCATACAAGCTCTCTTACAAATGCTTTTATTATGACTCTGGATATCCCATTCATTCGCTATTTCCTTCATTTGACCTTGTTTTGAAAGAATAATAAAAAATGTTCTTACTCTGCATATACTCTGGTTAAAGCTGCGACTGCCAAGACAGCCAAGCAAAGATAAAACTGAGATGTTCTCATTTTAGGTTAATTAAGTTTGTAAAGAAATCAAAATTACCACTTTTTTCAAGTAAACTACAGATTACAGTTGATAAATATCCAACTTTGAAGACCTTTATATACGTTAGTGGAATACAAAAATTGTAATTAAAAATTGTGCGATAAAGCTAAAAAAATATCGCAAAACTAATTCAATTTTCATGGTAATGATTGAAATTTTACCTGCCAGGTGAAATATCTGATGGTCGTTTTGATCAATTATTGCCATTGAAATGATATCTTCTAACACAAAAATAAAAGTGAAACTACTGATCGCAGAGACACCAATTTTTTAATTTAGGTAATTGATAAGTACAGATTTTGATGAGCCGACCGACATAGCGCCAACCTAAAAATACAACATGGCTGCAATACTAATAAAAACAAGAAATTACACGTTTTACTTTCTTGCTAGCCTGCTGTAATAAAAATTGCTGTTTTCCAAAAAAAGCCTCCAACGATTTTCTTAAATTTTTCAGAGTTGCCGTTAGTTAATTTTTACTTATTGAAATTGTTATGGCAACACTCTTGCTAGTCTGTGTCTATGAGTGGTACCAAACGATTGTGATTTTCTCGAAATTCAAAGGATTAACAAAAATATAATGTTCCACAATATTATAAATAACATAAATTTATATGGCTTCGAAGGACCTGAAAATTCCAAATGCAATTTTCTCAAAAACGGCTCCATCGTTTTTTTTTTTTCAGGGTGGAAATTACTTTATACATTGTTCGTATGACAACACTTTTTTTAATTTGCATCTAGGAGTTGCCATATTAAAAAGAACATAGATTTTCACAGGGATGCGGAAATGTTCACAACAAAAAAATGCTATACTACACAAATGAAATTATTTGAAAAACTTGTTATAAAGTTCTGCCTAAATGGTATTAAAATTTGAAATTGAAGAGATTACAAAAACCCATAAAAATGCAGAAACTTCTTTTACTTTTAGTGTGATAGAAATAACTATGGAGGTTCCTTATTACTCTAACTAATCATCTAACATATTTTTTTTTTTATGCAGTCGTCGGTATTTAACTTCTTCAAAATATAATGAACCATTGCTTAATAATGTTTTTTGTCGGTTCCCATACTTAAAGGTTGACTTATGGTTGGTATGAGGCAAACCACCCATACACGTAAGCGTCTTTCCATCCATACCGTTCATTCGGCGGCAGCACACGTTTTAGTACTGCCGCGCATATTAAATTTAATTATCTAGTTTCAGTTTTTTCATTATTTTCTTGAAAACTGTTCACATTACCTAAAATATTTTTCGTAGACTCTCTAGGCATTGTATCATTATATTATAATTATGAAGAAAAAGAATATGTCCAAAATAAACAACAAAATTAGAAGAAAAAAATGTGAACAAAAACGTGTTTTTTTAATACATTTTTGTAGCGTCATTTTTTAAGTTTTATAATATATTTTTACTTTAAATTTTAGTTAAAAAATCAATAAACACGCGTGATTTTTTCCATTCATATTACTTCTTAACAATGGCCATAAAGTGTAAGAAACATTTTTCGTGTGTGTCGTCTGTCGAAATGGCCAGGACACAGGAAAGGCGCATACGGTAAATGATGGTTCACTTTACCAAAGTCACTCCTGTTTCAGGGAAGGTCGGTATTGTAGGGCTATGTTCTTTTAGGATTGGGTTTTTATATTGTAGGTTCAATTGCGGCATGTGTTACCGCGAACTTATACGTGTCTGCTTGTGAGAATGCGTTTAATATGAATCTTAAATGATATAGGTATATCCAGCTGACGCCCTGACTGGTGACGTGTCACAAGAACGCCGACTTGGATGTCCTTCCACGCAGACTTATTGATTTACTCCTAAATTCATTCTTACGTACCTTAATAATTATCAATAAATATAATCAAATATGCAACTGTATTCCTTGAGTTATAAGTTGGTGTGAGGCTGACCACCCATACTGTAATAAATCGTTCACTTTGACAAAGTCACCCCTGTTTCAGGTAAGGTCTGCAAGAGTTGCAGGGCTTATGTTCATTTGAGATTGAGTTTTTATATTGTAGGTCCACATGCCGCATGTGTTAGCGCGAACTTCTACGCGTCTGCTAGTGGGAATGTGTTTAATATAAATCACAAATTATTATTTCTTTGCAGCTTAGATTTAGATTTAGATAACGTGATTAAATAAAAATCCAAGTGTTCTCAATACTGAAAGTGTTTTATTTCCAACTGTTATATACAGAACATTTACAGAACAAGATTCAAATATAAATATTTAAAAATATAAATGGTACAACATTGTTTTAATTCACTTTATTATTTTTGTTTTTGCTCGAATATTTTCGCCTAATGAGGCATCTTCAAGAGCAGAATGGTAATGCACTCTGAGTGTGAAGTGAGGAGACTGATGGCTCTGGAAGCGTTGGAAATTTACAAAAATAAAAATAAAGACTTATGAATGTGCAGATTCCCTATGTTTCACCAATATTGCAATAACTTGTTTTTTATTTTGTTAATATTATTATTTTATTTATTTAACTAACACATTTTATTTTTATTGTATTTATAAATATTTTTTATCTATGAATTTTGCTTTTGTTTTTGGAAAAAAAAAATTGTTTTGAAAATTGTTTTGAAAATTATTTTATAAAAATATATTTGTAACCATTTTGCTCTTGAAGATTGTGAGGGTTTTTCTTCTCTGTCCTGCTGATTGACACAATTAATAATTAACAGCCACTTTAATATGTTTACTTTTATTCCTTTCACAATGTATACACAATAAACCACAACACAATAATATTAATTATTCTTAATTACACAGTCTTGTGGCTATCCCGCCTGGCAAGCTTTTTTCTCCCTTTCTGCCTTCCTTTGTTTTCCTTTTCATTCAAATTCAAATCTCATGTTCCATTTTACCTAACAAACAAATCCATCTCGTTACAATACACCTCCTTCCTCTCATAAAAAAAAAAAAAAACATTCCCAATTTTTTTTTTTTTTCTTTTACAATGAGTAAATAATGTATCATAATGCTCAGCCGGCGCCACATATTTTGTTTTATTTTAAGGATAAATTTCAAAAATATGAAAATAAAAAAAAAACCTGTTTCTGATACATTATTCAGTCATTAATACCTTTTTTAACAATACCAATTATTTTCATACTAAAATTAATATAATTTTTTTTTAACACAAATTTCATATTCAATATTATAAACAAATATTTGTTTTTTTTTTTTTTAATACTTAATTCAACAATTCAAAATAATCAAATAACAATACATAATAAACATTCACCAGTTTATTAATCAATTCATTAAAATAACTTTTTTTTTTTAAAACATGTATCACATCTTTCCCAATATTTAAATTTATTTCAAATTTATTTTTCATTAATAAATTTATCAGTCCATCAATTTTTTTTTTTAAAAACTTTACCTTCATATGTAATACTTTGTTTAATTTATGTTTCATACCTTCATTCATGCAATATTTCATAATTCATTCTTTCACTGATCACTTTTATATCAACTTTCACCGTATCATTCATCACCTCAAATTTTTCATACACATGAAAATATGTTTTTTTTTTTTTTTTTAATCTAATTTGATTATGTCCTTGATGTGATATTTATTTATAACATTTGTGTCTATATCTTTTAATACATAGACTATCTTGCTAACTTTCTTTTCTATTCTGGCTTTGACAAATTTTGGAGCCAACTTTGTACAGAAGTATTTCCCTGCATTTGATTGTATGAAATTTTTACGCCATACAATATCCCCTTGATCATAGACACGATTTGATCTACCTTTATTATAATAATTTGCATTTTTATTATATGCATCCCATAAATTTTCTGTTACAATTTTGTATAATGTGTTTAATTCCTTCATTTTATCTTTATACATATCTCTATATTTATCTAAATCTTCCTTTGATTCTATTTCATCATTTACTATTTCACCATGAATTTCACCATTTAGTACAATCTCCCTACCTCTTGCTAATACATTAGGTGTGTATCCTGTTGCTAAATTGACTGTATTATTTATTATGCTTTGTACTGAATCTAAAAAAGTATCCCATTTTCTTTGTTCATTTTCAACAAAAATAGCTAATGTGTATCCTATTGTTCTATTATATGTCTCTACATTATTGCACATGGGAGTATATAAAGTTGTATAAAATATTTTCTGTACTCCATATGAGTACATAAAATCTTTAAATGCATTAGACTTTAAATTCTTTCCATTATCTGTTATTATCGTTTGCGGTACTCCTTCTGTTAAAAATATTTTATTTTCTATTAATTTTACTATTTCTTCTGTAGTAGCTCTTCTTAAAGGAAATAACCAACAATATTTGGTAAAAACATCTATTATTGATAATATATGTATATAGCCCGTACTTGATTTTGGTAATGGTCCTATCAAATCAATACTCAGCATTTTTAACGGTCTATCCACTCTTTTTCTATTTTCCATTTTTCCTGCTGGAGGTAAATTATTCGGCTTATACATTTTACATTTTTGACATTTATTTATAAAACTTTTTATATCTGCATACATATTTTTCCAATAGTAACATCTTGATATGTATTTATAAGTTTTAAAAATACCTACATGTCCATTATCATGATGATTCTTTATTATAGTTAATCTATTGTCTATAATAGGTATCTCTTTCCAATTATATTCCTCTGTGAAAGGATTATCATCATTTATTAGTTTAAATAATTTATTATCTACCATTTTGAATTTTTTGTATTTGTATGGTGTTTTTGTACATCCTTCTGCGATATTATTATACCAAGGATCTGCAATATTTGAATTTATTACTTCCATTTCTTTAGTAACAGGAATCCTAGATAATACATCTGGCACTGTATGTTCTTTCCCTTTTCTATGCTCAATCTCAAATTCATACTGTGAAAGTCTCATGGCCCATCTTGCTAATCTACCTGTTGGATTTGATATTTTATTCAAGAATTTTAATGCCATATGATCAGTTATTACCTTGAATTTCATCCCATCTAGATAAGATCGAAAATGTTCAATTGACTCTACAATGGCAAGAAGCTCACGTTCTGATGTCGAATAGTTTTGTTCTCTAACTGTCAAACTTCTTGAAAAATATGCTATTGGCTTTTCGGACCCATTGATATTTTGGTTTAATACTGAAGCTACTTGATTTTTACTGGCATCAGTGTGTAAAAAAAAATCTTTTGTGAAATCCGGACATATTAATACAGGGGCTGTGCTTAAGGCTAATTTTAAATTATTAAATGCATCCTCAGATTCTTTTGACCAATTAAAATTGTTCTGACCTTTTTTACCTCTCAATAATTTATTTAGTGGATATGATATCTCACTGCAGTTTCGTATAACTTTTCTATAAAATCCTACCAAACCTAAAAACATTCGTAGTTGTTTTACATTTTTCGGTGAAGGATATTCCTCTATAATCTTGACTTTATTTGAATCTGGCCTTAATCCATTTTCATCAATAATGTATCCCAAATATTTTAAACTCTCTTTGCAAAATTCACATTTTGAAAATTTTACCGTTAACCCTGCTTCTTGTAATATATTTTTAACTTGTTTTAATAAATTTAAATGTGAATTGAAATCTTCGTTAATAATAATTAAGTCATCGATATAACAAAATATGTTAGTATCAAATTTAGGTCCAAATAATTTGTCTAATAAACGCTGTGTTTCAGAACTTGAATTTTTTAAACCGAACGGCATTTTTGTGAATTGAAACAACCCTCTATTTGGTACGACGAAGGTAGTTTTTTCTTTGGACGATTCTTCTAGTGGAATTTGCCAAAACGCCTTGCTTAAATCTATTGAAGAGATATATTTGGCATTTCGTAAATTTGCTAAAACTTGATTTAAATTTGGAATAGGATAGTTATCTCGTTTTGTTACTTCATTGAGTCTTCTAGAGTCCAAACAAAATCTAGGCGTTCCATCCTTTTTAATTACAATCACAACAGGACTGGACCACGAAGATTTGGATTGTTCAACTATACCTTCTTTTAACATTTTATCTAACTCTGTGTTAACCTGTCTCTGTCTTGCTGGACTGAGTGGATAATACTTTTGTTTTATTGGAGGACCTTCTGTCTGAATTCTGTGTTCAATGAGGTTTGTGCATCCTAAGCCTATTTTTTCATAAGAGATGTCCTTGAAATCATTTTCTATTGTTTTTAATTGCTGTAATTGGTTATCTGTTAATTTAGTTCTATTTGTAATTTTACCTAATTCACTAATATTTTTGCTATTTGAATATGTAATTTTACTTATTAAACTCGGTTCTAATTCAAATTTTATCCAAAAATCTATTCCAAAAATTAAGTCTTGTTGTAAACCTTGTAAAACATAAAAATCTACATGTTTTATTTGATTGTCACATTTTACCTCTAAATTTATTTTACCAAGTATTTTTATATTTTTACCATTTGCTAACGAGATATTATCATGGGTTTTTATAATTTTGTAATTTCTTTGTAAAAAATAATCAAATGTTTTTTCATTGATTGCAGAAATAGATGCACCTGAATCTAGTAAACCTGTAAAATTTTTGTTCTCAATATTTACTGTTAAAAATGGTCTTTTATCAAATTGTTTAGCAAAAATGAGTGGTGCAATTTGATAATTTTTATTAAAAATTTGAATGAAATTAAGCCAGCTCTTCATTTCTGATTTTTAGTCCAACAATCTATTTCATCATGTCCTAATTTATTACAAAAATTGCATTTTTGCATTACATTTTTCTCTTTTATGTCATTCATTACATTTAAATTTTTACATTCATTAAATTTGAAAAATGATTCAAACTTGCTACATATTGTAGATAATTCCTCTGTATTTTTAATTTCAGATGTTGTCAGTAAAGTTGCATATTTTTCTGACAATCCATGAATTATTATGTCCATAAGTTCTTTATCATGCATTCTTTTATTTAATAAATTATTTTTTGATTTTACCTTTAAAATATAAACAGATGCATTATCATGACCTTGTACCATATTTAAAATTTCTAACTTAAGATTCCTTTGAAAGTCATATTTTTCAAATTGTTGTAAGAATTTGGTTTTAAAAATTTTCCAATCAAATTCACAGTTAATTGCTCTGTACCAAGTTAACGGAAAATCTGTTAAAAATATAGGCATACACTCTACCAAATAATCTAATTTTAATTTGTAGACTTTGGCTAATTCTTC
Organism: Agapetus fuscipes; assembly: GCA_951799405.1. Classification (NCBI taxonomy): domain Eukaryota; kingdom Metazoa; phylum Arthropoda; class Insecta; order Trichoptera; family Glossosomatidae; genus Agapetus; species Agapetus fuscipes. The sequence continues at coordinate 6,095,328 of OX637332.1, forward strand.
TAACCTTATTATAAATTCATTTGGTTCACTTTCACCATTAAAAGATATTTTTAATTTGAGAGGATCAAAATTTATGGACTCCATTGTGTTACTTTCTAAATCCTTTTTATTATTTATTTTTTTAGATTTCGTCATTTGCTGTATATTTTCAATTTATGCAATTAAAAAAAAATCATTTCATTGAAAATTTTTTTTTCATACAAATTAAATATAACACCATCTATATATATTTATCTAAACTGATTTGAAACAAACTGGTTCATATCCATTCTTCATTCTCCCGCGACGTTCGATTTTTGAATTTCCATTCTTCTGAACGTAATGTAGGTAGTTTGAATTCTCTCACCTTCAATATTTTCAAACAGCGTTTCAAATCTTGTAATTTCTTGTTGTTAATTGTATAAGTCGATGTCTTCACTAGCTTTTAAACGTGTTGATGCTTTCCATTATGCTTTCACAACCATAAATCTGTCCAATTTTAATCATTTCATATTGTTTTGAATGTCATTTATTGGAATCGAATGTCATTTGTTTTTGTTTGAGAAAATTTTCTTCATAGGAATTTCATTTACAGATTTTTTCTTTTACGTTGGGCGCCAAAATGTGAGGGTTTTTCTTCTCTGTCCTGCTGATTGACACAATTAATAATTAACAGCCACTTTAATATGTTTACTTTTATTCCTTTCACAATGTATACACAATAAACCACAACACAATAATATTAATTATTCTTAATTACACAGTCTTGTGGCTATCCCGCCTGGCAAGCTTTTTTCTCCCTTTCTGCCTTCCTTTGTTTTCCTTTTCATTCAAATTCAAATCTCATGTTCCATTTTACCTAACAAACAAATCCATCTCGTTACAAGATGCCTCATTAGGCGAAAATATTCGAGCATAAACAAAAAGAATAAAGTGAATTAAAACAATGTTTTACCATTTATATTTTTAAATATTTATAAAAATGGACTTTCACTGTGTTAACAGATCAACACTAAAAAATATTCAAGATTCAAATATTTAACATTTAGGAAAAGACACTGCATCGTATTGCATTTAGCATCTCGCCCATTTGCATACGTTTCACAGTGCGGTTACATAGGAAAAAATCCCTGACTGTTAGGAATCCATATGGTTTACTTTACCAAGGTTAAAGACGTGGGTCTCTCGGATCACAGGCTGGTGATTTCATACCTTAATATAGGACGCCCGATTCCAGTTTACAGGAAAATTATTACCAGATCCTGTAACGGTTTTGACATAAACAAATTTAAATTTGATTTGTCGCTCTCACCAGTTTGTGATCCGGAGACCTTTGTCTCGATGCATCCGGACGGGCTAGTGGATCTGTACAACAACACTCTTAAGCGCCTAATTGATCAGCATGCTCCGATAACTGTGAAAATTGTTAAAGATCGCAGAAGTGCAATCTGGTTTGACAATGAGTGCCGCGTATTGAAGCGCAGTATGCGCAAGCACGAAAAAAATTTCAGGAATGGCAAACCAGGTTGCACCAGGGACATGTGGATCAGTGCTCAGAGGGAGTACAGATCTACTTTTCTCCAGAAAAAATCCATCTATTTTTGTAATAAATTTTCTGGGGCTAGAAATCCTCAACAACTATGGAAATTTCTGGAGAACCTGTCTGGCGGATCTCGGGTCGGTCCGGTCGTGACTTCGGCTGCCGCTGATTTCGCACAGCACTTTGAGAATAAAATTCTCCAATTGCGCTCTACCTTGGGCGTGGGTTCTGCTGGTTTTGTAACTGGTGGCAATTCACGTCTTAGGTTTTTTAATGAAACTAACATTGAGGAGATCTCAGGTGTAATAGCGAAATCACCCAACAAGCAGTGCGATCTTGACCCTGTGCCGACGTGGGTTCTGAAAGAATGCATCTCACAGTTGGCCCCATTTATTGTAAAGGTTATTAATGGTAGCCTAGTGGAGGCCACTGTCCCTGCGTCTTTGAAGATGGCATTCATAACTCCCATTTTAAAAAAGCCCCAACTTAGTCCTTGTGATCCCTCTAACTACAGACCGGTGTCGAATTTGGCGTTCTTGTCCAAGGTGTTGGAGCGGATTGTCTCTCTCCGGCTGTTATCGTATCTGGAAACTAATAACCTCATGCTGAAATGGCAATCAGCATTTCGAAAAGGTCACTCTACAAAAACTGGTATGCTCAAGGTAACGTCTGATATGATATCGGCAATGGAGCAGGGCAATCTTGCCTTGTTGGCACTTCTGGACATGAGTGCGGCATTCGATACTGTTAGTCATGAAATACTGATAAATAGATTGGAGGGCTCGTATGGTTTGAGAAATGGGGCCCTGGAGTGGATGAACTCCTACCTGGTAGGTCGCAAGCAGGCGGTACGTATTTGTGATGATGTCTCACCTGTCTATTCACTCACCTCTGGGGTTCCGCAGGGTTCCGTGCTGGGTCCAGTCCTTTTTTTGCTTTACACAGCCAACATTGAGAGTATAGTCGAAAAGTACAGCCTTTCTGCTCATTCTTACGCTGATGATTGGCAGATTTACTCTCAGTGTCGGCCCAATGAGACTGAAGACCTTAAAGGCAGGATGTCTGCTTGCATCATGGAGGTGGGTGGGTGGATGAAGCAAAACGGCCTCACCCTCAATGCCAACAAGACCGAACTTATGTGGTCGGCCACATCCAGGCGCGATCACCTCCTGGATAATGGGGCACCTCTCTCCATTGGGGGAAGTTTGATCCAGCCTTCTAACTCTGTGAGACTTTTGGGAGTTATGCTGGATCGGAATCTCACAATGGAGGAGCAGGTTGACAAAACAATAGCCGCTTCATTTTTCGGCCTACGCCAAATAAGAGCTGTCAGTGTGGTTAAAACATTGGTGAGTGCTTTTGTGATGTCCCGAATTGATTATTGTTGCACACTTTATATCGGCCAGTCAAAGAAGCAACTGAACAGATTTCAGTCTGTTTTGAATGCGGCCGCAAGACTGACCTTCGGGATGTCCAAATTCTCTCACATCACTCCGCTGTTGAAAGAACTACATTGTCTTCGTTTTCCTGAGAGGGTGGTCTAACGTGTGTGTTTGATGGTATTTAAAGCTCTAAATGGTTTGGCTCCATCATATCTGGCAGACATGTTTTCCCCCGTTGAGGTGAGTGTGAGGGGGCGGACACTTAGGTCAGCGGGGTGTCGAGCTGTCAGGTTGATGCAGCCTCGCCGTCAAATATGCACTAATTTTGGGGATCCCGCTTTCCGGTTTGCGGGACCAATGGAGTGGAACAGACTGCCACCCGGAGTGAGGGTTTCGGAATCTGTTGGCGTTTTTAAGAAAGCACTCAAACATCACCTTTTTAAAATATCTCATTCATGATTAGGAGGGCCCTTGAGGTGTGACACACACAAAAACGGCGCTCTTTTGCCATGTATTAATTAAATAAAAATAAATTATCCTCATATATATATATATATTATATTATAATGTCACTCCTATTTCAGGGAAAGCCAGTGAGAGTTACATGGTGTATGTGCATTTTAAATATAAATGAAAGCACCGTAATCGATGCTCCTTATGCCTGTCCTTACCGTTCAACAGTTTCAGACCAATTTTTATACAATCCCATTAACACAATCTTTTTATGGTCATGTTGTTGCGTAAAGGTTGCCTTTTTTATTTGTGGAATTAAATTTATTCCACATGCCCAAATGTTGAATGAAGACACTCAGGGTACTGCTAGTATGTATAACCTGAGTTCGATGATAAAAAATGTAACCCATCTAAAAAAACAGTATTCAGACTTTGCTTTAATCAGATTACAAGACCAAAGTGTGCAATTTTATTTACTGAAAGTAGTTACATGGTTATTTATTTTATTCAATGTTTGGCGCGCAAACCCTTGGACATGCAGGGTTTTCACAAGAGCACTGAGGGTCTGGACAATAGCAAAATCTGAAAATAAAAATGAAATTTAATTTTAAAAATACATTTTATGATTTGAATTGCCCTATTCACAAGATTCCCGTTAACATACCTCATTTGTGTTTTCTAAATACAAATTTATGATAAAAAAAAATGTAAACGAGAATAGTTCATAAGGCCCGGTCGATAGCTTAGGTGGTAGAGTGCTTGCATTCCATGCCGAAAGCTCGGGTTCGAATCCCACCGAGGCGAGGGTGTCAGAAATGATTTCCCGTTTTGGTGTTTATTTCAAAACCCCAAAATAACATACCGGCAAGGCTTACTCAGCCTTCAAAAGAAATGAGTACCAGCACTCTCGGGAGCTGGGAAACCTCCACTTCAACTGAAGTGGTTGGCGTAAGGCCGACCGCCTTACCTGTAAAAATAAATAGGTTCAACTCGCCACATGCGACCCCTTCGGGGATAACGCGGCAAGAAGTTACATATATGTGTAGCTTAGTTGCGTTGCGTTTGCGTTGCGTTTTTGCCCTTAATTATATATATTTTTAACGAATAAATTTAAACAACTTCAGTGCGGAAACAACGCAAAAAAAAAAACGCAACTAAGCTACACATATAGTGTAACTTCTTGCCGCGTTATCCCCGAAGGGGTCGCATGTGGCGAGTTGAACCTATTTATTTTTACAGGTAAGGGGGCCGGCCTTACGCCAACCACTTCAGATGAAGTGGGAATTTCCCAGCTCCCGAGAGAACTGGTACTCATTTCTTGTGAAGGCTGAGTAAACCTTGCCGGTATTTTTATTTTGGGGTTTGGAAATAAACACCGAAACGGGAAATCATTTCTGACACCCTTGCCTCGGCGGGATTCGAACCCGAGCTTTCGGCATGGAATGCAAGCACTCTACCACCTGAGCTATCGACCGGACAACGCGGACAACGCGTTGCGGAAACAACGATTTATAAAAAAGTACAGCAGATCCTGTAAGAAGATCACAGCGACTAGCCAACCGCTGATAATGCCCATCGGAGCAATGGGCGAAACTGTCCGGAAAGAATCTACCAGACCACGGCTACATAGCCCGAAAAAAGTGATTGTTGTGTCAACGATATACAAGTCAATGATTTTTTTTTCACGGTAACCAACAATTTGAATAAAAACACATCGATCACTTGTTTTCAAAACCTGAATCTTAAATCTTAATCTAAGCTGCAAAGATGTATTTCATTTATCTATAATCTATAATCTAAGTTGCAAGGATATATTCATTTAAAGCTCTCAGATGTATGCCCACAAACCAACAAGTGTAGTTCGCGCTTACAAATGCTGAATGTGTACTTACAAATAAAATCCAAACCTTAAATGAACATAAGCCCCACAACTTTTGCCGACCTTCCCTGAAACAGGGGTGACATTGGCAAAGTGAACCTTTTTTTACAGTATGGGTGGTCAGCCTCATACCAACCTATAAGTCAAGGAATATGAATCATAAATTACATTTAAATATAAAAAAGAACAAAACCTTACAAAGAAATCTATACAAAAAAAGTCAAAAATTTCCTATGCAAAAAATGTAGCAAATGAATACACCAACATTAGAAATCAGCATTGCAGATTAGCCGCCACTTCTTCCTGTCCTTGCATACTTCTTTCATTTCATCCAGATCATAACCTTTTTCATACAAGTCCTCCTTTTATTATGACTCTGGATATCCCATTCATTCGCTATTTCAGAGATTTGATCCTTCCATACATTTCTCGGTCTTCCTCTACCACGACATCCATCTATTCTAGCAACATATACTTTCTTCGTCAATCTTTCATCACTCATTCTCTCCAAATGCCCGAACCATCTTAACATACTTCTTTTTAATCTTCACTTTCACAGTTTCCCTTACACACCATTCTTCTCTTACAAAATCATTCCTCACCCTGTCACTTCGTTTTTTCCCAATCATACTTCTTAGATAGTCCATTTCTACTGTATGGACTTTACTAATTTCCCTTTCACTCACCGTCCAGGCTTCACTTCCATACATCAAGGTTGGCACTAGTATACCACCGTGCACCGCCAATCTAACATTTTTTGAGAGATTTTGGTTCCTGGCGATGCAAGCGGTCGCACCCAGTACACACCTGCCTTTCATTATTCTTCTTTCAAATTCACCGGCCATTCTTCCATCTTTTTCAAACTTACTTCCCAAATATACAAACTCATTTACAACATCAACATTCATTCTTAGGAATTAACTTGAATTATTATTTATGATTAATATTAAACGCATTCCCACAAGTAGACATGTTTAAGTTCGCGCTAACGCATGCCGCATGTAGACCTACAATAAAAAAACAAATCTCAAATGAACATAAGCCCTGCAACTCTTGCCAACCTTCCCTGAAACAGGAGTGACATTGGCAAAGTGAACCATTTTATACAGTATGGGTGGTCAGCCTCATACCAACCTATAAGTTAAGGATTACAAACAATTTATTACATTTAATTATATAAAACAAACGCTAAACAATTACACAATAAAAATTAAAACCTGCAAAGCATATTAACTATAAAAAACTGAAAATTAAAATTTTTGAAGCCTCAGCCTTAAACGCCAGTATTACAGATCAACCGACATTTTTTCGGTCCTTGCATCCTTCTTTCATTTCATCCAAAGACAAAACCTTTTTCATACAAGCTCTCCTTTTATTATTACTCTGGATATCCCATTCATTCACTATTTCATTCATTTGACCTTATTTTGAAAGAAAAATAAATAAAATACTCTTACTCTGCATATACTCTGGTTAGAGCTGCGACTGCCAACACAGCCAAGACAAGATAAAATTGGGATGTCCTCATTTTGGGTTAGTTGAGTTGTTTTAGAAATGAAAATTATAATAGAGTTGATAATATCCAACTTGTGAGACCTTTATATATGTAAATGAAATACAAAAATTGTAATTAAAACTGTGCGATAAGGATAAAAAAATATTGCAAAACTAATGAAATTTTTATGGTAATGATTGATTTTTTACCTGCCAGGTGAAAGATCTGATTGTTTTTTTGATTAATTATTACCACTGAAGTGTTGTGCTGCGTCTAATAATTTTGTCATTTGCGATATTCATATAAAAAGGTTTTTTTTTTTAAATAGATTTGTAAAGAGGAATGCAATTCACCAACCTATTCTGCCCGGCCACAGGTAAACAGGTAGCAATATCATCAATTAATTATTTATTATCTTTATTTTAATGAATTATTAATTAATAATTACCCAATAACATATGTTGAACCAGGGTCAAAGTTATGGTCAAATGACCCAGGCGGGGATCGAACCAACGTTATTCTATTCCAAATACGCTGGAACGATTAGCCCGCTTGGCCCCTTCGGCCATAACATCTTTCTTCAGAAAAATAAAAGTGAAACTACTGATCGCAGTGCCACCAATTTTTGGATTTAGGTAATTGATAAGCACAGATTTTAATGAGCCGACCGGCATGGCGCCAACCTGAAAATACAACATGGCTGCCATACAAATGAAAACACGAAATCGCACGGATTACTTTTTTCCTAGCCGAAGGCTATAAAGAAAGTATAGATTAACTGTGAAAAAAAAATTTCGTAATAAAAAAGTCAAAAATAAAAAATTAAAACTAAAAGTGAAAAGAAAAACTCAGATTTGAACGCGGGACTTCAGCATCCGTAGATACACATCCTAACCGCTGATCCGCGCCTCCCTCCCACGGGTGTGTGAAAATAGTCGTACATAATTTGTAGCACTGTTATATTTTCACTCACGGTGTTTGCGGTTTGAGCACGTGAGTTTTGATGTCCATAGATATTTTTATTTATTGATTTCAATATGTAATTTGTCGTGTAGGTTCTTTGACTTATAGATGGATAGATAGATAGATAGATTTATTAACACACATTATTGTTCATCACAGGTTAAACTTAATACATACAATAATTATAAACATTTATATTGCATTATGACATAAAATAAAAATTAAATCGTAGGTAAGAAATTACCGAAATCAGCTTAGGAGAAACGTAAGCCTCTGCCTAAGTTGATTCTCACTCAGGGTGAAGATATCAACCGAAGAGGAGATCTCATTGAGCGTAGCCATTGCCCTCCCCACAGTCATAACCCTAAGTAGGTTAGTCCTGTATATTGGGAGTAGCAATAGTCTATGCTCACGTTGCCTACAATAATTGTCAGGAGCATACAGACCAATTTGTCCCAGAACAGCGGGATTACAAATCTCACCACAAATTAAGCGGGTAAAATGAACTATATAACCTTGCGTGGACAAACACTGAGGTCAGCTGCATCAAGAAGCAGCTGCCTCGAAGTCCCAGCAAGAAGACCCCACACTGTTTTTGGAGACAGGGCATTCAAGGCAGCCGCTCCAATGACCTGGAATGCTTTTCCTGACACACTGAGGGAACTGGATTTGGAGACGCAATTTAAAAAAAGTCTCAAGACTCACCTCTTCATCCAATCATATGGACAAGCGCCTTTGTAGTGACATATTGTCATAAAAGGCGCTATATAAATTCTGTGTTTATTATTATTATCAAAAACTCATTCCGTCTTGCCCCCAGGCTACTGAAACCAAGCATGCCAAGTACAAACGCACTTGGATATAGCGAAGGATAATACCCATACGTCCTCATGTAGAGAAATCTCAAGAATCTCTTCTGAGCCCTCTCCAGCATGAGAAAATATTTGGCACTATTTGGAGCCCTAACAAGTGAGCCATACTCAAGCCTGCTCCGCACCAGTGCACTGTACAGCAGGGCTAAAACGTGAGTAGATGTGAACATCCTACTACTCCAAATGACAAATCCCAACATTTTCAGTGCCTTGCCACAAGTTATCTCAATACGGAAACTAAAGTTCAGTTTGCTATCAAAGGTAACGCCAAGATCTTTTACTGATGACATACGTGTTAAACTTGCACCGCTAATGGTGTATCTAAGAAATATGAATCTAGTAACTCTAGAATAAGTCAAAAGATTGCACTTCGATATGTTAAAATCTTATTTGTTGCGCCTATCCCATTCAAAAGTATGATCAATATCAGCTTGGAGCAAATAACAATCATCTAGAAGAGATTTTTCAGGTCATAGGTTGGTATGCGGCTGACTCCCCATGCTGTAAAAATGGTTCACTTTTGCCAATGTCACCCCGTTTCAGGGAAGGGCGGTAAGAGTTGCAGGGTGTATGTCCATTTGAGATTTGGTTTTTATGTTGTAGGCTCACGTGCGGCATGTGCAAGCGTGAACTTGTACATGTCTGGCTGTGAGAATGCATGTAATGTGAATCTCCAATGTAACATATTTTTGTTTACATAGGTTTTTTTGGTTACATAGGAAAAATCCCTGATTGTTTGGAATCCACATGGCTTACTTTACCAATTTCACCTCTATTTCAAGGAAAGCCAACGAGAGTTACATGTGCATTTTCATTTTAAATGAAAGCACCGTAATCGATGCTCTTTATGCCTGTCCTTACAGTTATAGACTAAATTTTCAGAAAACGGGAAGATTAACCTAGAAAAGAATGTGTCATCCTGCTAGTATGTATAACCTTAATTCTAGATGTAACTAATAGACAGCCAAGCCAAGATAAAACTGAGATGTTCTCATTTTGGGTTAATCGAGTATTTAAAGAAATCAAAATTACAATGTTTTTTCAAGTATACTACAAAGTAGAGTTGATAAATATTCAACTTGTAAGACCTTTATATACGTACATGGAATATGTTTTTTTTAATTAAAATTTGTGCGATAAGGATAAAAAATTATCGTATAACTAAATCAATTTTCGTGGTATTGATTGAATTTATGGGAATTGATAAGCACAAATTTTGATGAGCCGACCGGCATGGCACCAACCTGAAAATATAATATGGCTGGCATACAAATAAAAACCAACACCATAATATTATTCTTGCTACCGGTGATCTAGCAACAATCCCACAAGGAGTGCTACTAGCTTCAGTAACATCTAACCACTTACTTCTAGAGCCCTTGGGCACGCCTCTGACCTAGAAGGTCTTGTTTTTTTTATTTGATGGGAGAAATCACACTTCATTTTGATTCTTGTCTAATTGTAGTTTGGTGCAACGGTGCATGGGTGTAGTTCTCATCGTAATTGAACTATTTATAAGAAAGTACTCATTAAATAGGTCTAAACTACAGCATTTCGATACTTTTTAGTGTTCTATCTCTATTAAATAGGAAAAAAGGTGCATTTATCTGAATAACCCATCTACACTTAGTATGTATTGAAGTGTTTTTAGGGTTCTAATATTTGTAAAAATTTTAATATTGGTCTTCTTGATAAAAACTGCCGGAGATTTATTTTAAAGTAATTTATTTTAAATTCAGTTAGCCTCTGATGATGAACCGAGCAGGTTCGACAGCGCTTAGGCATTATAACTCATATGGGAAAAAGAAAAAAAAAAAAAAACTGTGTTTTTAAATAAAAAAGTTTTTTAATTATTAATTTATTTTAGTTCACAATGTATTTTACAATTCACATGTATGGTTGACTTTCGTTGACTTGGCCTGTAACGGCTACCTGTACTAAGAGACTGAACTACTTGCAGGCGATTCACGCCTTTTATAGCTATTCCAATCAAGCTTTCTAGGCTTAATTTCGTCTGGAAACGTCTATGATATTCGAAAGCTTCCAAAACAATTATTACTTTTATAATATTTCCTTACTCCAGGTCTAAATCTAAATCTAAGCTGCAAAGATATGTATCATATGAGATTCATATTAAATGCATTCCCACAAGCAGACATGCATAATTTTGCGCTTACGCATGCCGCATGTGGACCTACAATATAAAAAACCCAATCTCAAATGAACATAAGCCCTGCAACTCTTGCCGACCTTCCCTGAAGCAGGGGTGACATTGGCAAAGTGAACCATTTTTAGGTACTTAATAATAATTCATTCTACAGCTAGAATCTTTATCCACCTACCCTATTTATTTTGTTTAAAAATAATAACTATTTACATAACAGTATAATCAGTTTTACCTTTAAGGTATCGATTTTATATTCCGTGATCTGTGGTATCGATACTATAAGTGCTTCAAAAAAAAGCTAGGCTGAGAGGCGAAAGATTCGAGAACACCTTAGGAAGGCGCTAAAAAAATAAAGGAAGACGAATTCACGAAACATAATCCTTTGCAATTAAAATATTTGATAGTCCGGTCGATAGCTCAGTTGGTAGAGTGCTTGCATTCCATGCCGTGAGCTCGGGTTCGAATCCCGCCGAGGGTGTCAGAAATGATTTTCCGTTTCGGTGTTTATTTCAAGCCCCAAAATAAAGTACCGGCATTCACAAGAAATGAGTACCAGCTCTTTCGGGAGCTGGCAAGCCCCCACTTTAACTGAAGTGGTTGGCGTAAGGCCGGCCCCTTACCTGTAAAAATAAATAGGTTTAACTCAACACACGCGACCCCTTCGGGCATAACGCGGCAAGAAGTTACACTATATGTAGAGCTTAGTTGCGTTTTTTGCGTTGCGATACAAAAGACAAGAGTCATCAATCACTTACTACTCAGCGCATACACTCTGAGTTCTAGAGACCACCGCGTTTTCCAAATCTTAAGGACCTACCGCACACACTCTAAAAATAGAAAAAAATCCCATTTAGGAGCGTCACCTTCCTGCGAACTCGCTGCTCTAAATCCTCCACATTGGCAATCAGCGGTCGGGCCTTGAAATAAGCTGTTTCCACTTTGCAACGATTTTAAAGCCCCCCCCCCCCTAAGTTGGCAGCCCTCCTCTCCCTTCTTTGCCAGCACTTTGCATTGATTTCACAGAGAGTTTTTCGCCCGGCAGCTTCCTAAACCCAAAGTACAAAACTCTACGTCGAAACTCAACAATAGAGTTTGCTCAAATGTAAATGTAAAATAAAATAGCATGTCTAGTGAGCGCTTACAATTTCCTACACTTTTGTTAAAACTCAATGGTTGAGTTGTAACGCAGAGTCTAATGCTGAGAATACAGAGCTATCTGATTCAGGAGCGGCCAACCGGCGGCGATTCCAAATATTGTTTTTAATTAAATTTTCGCAAGTGCCCGATCGACACGAGAGATAATCAAAGTTGAAAATTGATATTGAACGAAAGTTTATTGTTTTATCAAATGTATTTCAGTTAAAGTATTATCGAATTTCAGACGACAAGCCCATCTTGTTTGAGCATCTTTAAAAAGTGTAACGATAATGAAAATTCTGAAAGCTTTTTTAGCTTTGAAGTTGCTCTCGAATTGCAAAGTTTTTTGCCGACATTCTCTTTTCAATCGTCAATAAATATAAAATGTTCGAATGTTCGTATATTTTCAGAAGGATTTTTTTATGACCTTTCGTAATATAGTATGCCCAAGCGCTTTCGGTGAAATGTGCAAATCGAAAGCATAATAAAAGTAAAAGAGTAAGATATGTTAAAGTTTAAAAAAAATATCTGTATTGTTTTAAACTTTCACTTTCATGGTCGGTGTTCAATAATATAGTTTTTCTCGGGTTAGACCATGTTCTACTTGCAGTAATTTTGTCTGCCGACGTTTCATTCCCTCGAGCGGGGAACATTATCAAGGCTCGTAGCGACGGGGGACCTTTATCCTCCGTTTACTTTTGGCAACTGGCTGGCTGCTGATGCTCTCCTCATCTCTGTCATCATGTATCTACGTTGTGATTGGTGGGGTGGATGCGTTGGGGGGTGGCTGCGCATGCGCAGGGGTACACACTGACGTGCGTACAGGCGTGTGCGCAGGGAAGAAAACGTCAGCAGACAAAATTACTGCAAGTAGAACATGGTTTAACTCGAGAAAAACTATATCAATAATAATACTTTTTGAGAATGCCTTATAAACAAAGAACTTTGAAGGAACTATAAATAAAAACCTCAGAAGTGTTAAATACATATACAAAAGTTGAGTTATATACAAGCACATGTACCTATATACGTATTTATGAGGTAGAAAACATTATGCTGAAAAAGACATGTATCCCTGAAATTAAGTACAAAATAAATTTGAAAGCTTCTTGTTTTGAGGACTTTATTGTAAGAACTGAAATTAACTTCTAATGTTTAAAAAAAGGCATTTCAGAACTGTTTAACCTAAAATGTAAATTTTAAATGTTTATTTGACTCTACCTAGTGAAATGTATTTGACTTTACCTAGTGAAATGTAGTTGACTCTACCTAGTGAAATGTATTTGACTCTACCTAGTGAAATGTATTTGACTTTACCTAGTGAAATGTAGTTGACTGTACCTAGTGAAATGTATTTGACTCTACCTAGTGAAATGTAGTTGACTCTACCTAGTGAAATGTATTTGACTCTACCTAGTGAAATGTATTTGACTTTACCTAGTGAAATGTAGTTGACTCTACCTAGTGAAATGTATTTGACTCTACCTAGTGAAATGCATTTGACTCCACCTAGTGAAATGTATTTGACTCCACCTAGTGAAATGTATTTGACTCTACCCAGCAAATTGTATTTGATTATACCTAGTGAAATGTAATTGACTCTACCCAGTGAAATATGCAGACCCTTTGTAACATATGAGATTTCTGTTAACATGCAGTTCATATGACTGTTCAGCGGAGAAAAAAACTTGACTGTGATCGTTTATTTCCTGTGTGTCTCTTAATCAAAATTCGTCGCACCAATATCGCTTGCAGCGCCTAAGCACTCAGTATGTACACTTGCGACAACTTTTAAAGAGAGACAGATGACAATCAATAAAAAATTGCCTAGAAGTGTAAACTTATTTTTAAATCATTCTTGCTTCGAATCAAAATGTATGTAAGTAAAAGGTATATCGTCATCTCTTAAACATTTTTTTTTAAGAAATCCTGTGCGGGAGACTCCCTAGATTCTAGAGACTCTAGGGGTCTATGACACTTGTTTTTTAGTGCCGCAGAGGTGTTTACGAGCTTGGTCGTCACTACAAAGCGCCAATACTTAAGCAAGACCCAGTTGCTGTAAAGCTGGATGGACCTTTTAGTGACCGGTCTTTGGCAAAGGTTGTATGATTTTTTTCAACCCAGCGAAGATCATATTATTAGAAATATAAGTGGAATATTTTTTTCTGCTCCGCCGGGATCCGAATCCACAAACTTCCATTTACGAGTCCGAAGTGTTGCCACTGGACTGCGGACCGGTCTAAGATTGTCAAAATAATTGTCAAAAAGTAGAGAAATTTATATTCAAGGAAAGAGCAATCAAATTCATACATACACAGTGCCTCTGACATGACAGAAATAGAAATAATCAAATTGTATGTAATTATCATAATTTTCTACAATAAAAAAAAATATTTTGAGATAAATTTTTCTTACAAATATCACTGCTTCTAAAGATGCCTTTTAAAGCGAAAATATTTGAGTAATAAATAAAATTGGAAAATATAAAAGGGAACTAAAACTGAGTACATTTTTTAAATGCAATAATTGATTTGAAAAATAAGTTGATTTTTGTATAAACTAAATAAAAAAAAGCCATTGCAATTTGTATTTATTATAAACTTGCCTAAATAGTTGCAAATTCAACATTTTGCTGATCGAATCATTCAAAGTATTTGCACTCGCTTCCAGCGCCAATAAATCGACGGTGTAATTGTATTCAAATTGAGGGCGTTAAGAAGTGTTTTTGTTGTTGATCTCTGGCCCATACTGTGTGCCGCTGGAATTACCAGTGAATACCCGCTAGGTGTGCTATTCGAAATAGCTAATAAGCTGTCTCGCTCCAATTGCAACGCTATCGTTAGAGCATTTACTACCTCTATAATCACCACCTATACATTTCGGCTAATTGTATGAACTGCCTCCACAGTAAAATTCATTTTTATTCACTTCTTAATTTCGCCGTGTGGAATTTTGCACCATTGTGTTTAATAATTCGCTAAGAGTTCTTTTTTGTATTTCGAAATAATGCGCAAAAATTGTTAGCATCGATTATAAAGATAAAACGTTATGGAACCCATTAAAATATCTTGAATTGTCAGTTTCTATCTGTTTTACTCTTAAATGGTCTCGGTTGCAGTCTTACTATTGATCGGAAATTGGTGGGCTTAATAATTAATTCCCCGTGGAACACAAAAAGTATAATCTTGTCTTGAAAAATTCTCTATGCTGAAATTCAAAAATATCTACTTTTAAGGAAGACCGGTCATAAAGGCTCATCCAGCCTTACGGCAAGTCGATATTCAGTGCTCTGTAGCGATGGCCAGGTATACAGAAGGCACTTAAGAACAGTACTAAATCTAAATCTTAATCTAAGCCGCATAGATATGTATCATTTGAGACTCATATTAAATGCATTCCCAAAAGCAGACACGCATAATTTCGCGCTCACACATGCCACATGTGGACCTACAGTATAAAAAGCCCAATCTCAAGTGAACATAAGCCCTGCAACTCTTGCCGACCTTCCTTGAAACAGGGATGACATTGGCAAAGTGAACCATCATCATAATTATCATTTTATTATTATTTTGTTTCTTAAGTCCTCAAATATAAAACATTGCGTAAATCTTTGACTGTCTTCTTTGAGTGCTACTTCTTACGAAGATTGACAGTCATCAGAGATATTTCTCTTTAGATGCCACAGCTCTATAAATATTGATTTGATGTTCTTGTTAAACTATTGTCGCAGGTTCTTCAAGCACGATGACCTACAGCGTCCTTGAGCTTTTCCCTCAATCATTCATTTTAATATAAGATGAAAATGGCAGTAAAGTACTAAACGATCACATAAACATAAATTCGTTTGGAAAATACAACAGCGTGTCTCGTGAATGTTTTTCTTTTGATACATTTATGATTACGCGATGTTCAAGTATTCACACTATGTTGTATACTTGAAGTAAAAAACGTTGAAATTGTCTTTGAGAATGTGTCCTTGGGGTTTTTTTTAACATTGTTCTTATAAAGCTTCGTGGCGTAACGAAAATGAAGTAACGTAAGAGAAAAGACGTTTTCCTGTCATTCATGTCATATTTAAGGTTGTTTATTTAAAAAATATATAAGGCAGGTATCGGACGGCCGATCAATCATCTCACTTTGCGCGGGAAAAATCTAAAGCGAGGAACAAAACGCGGGAAAAAAGCCTTATCATCTGAAAAACGGCGACTCAAAACTTGTACTGCGTACAGAAAAATTTAGACTTTATAAGATAAAATGGAATTTTTTTTTTTAATTCAAATCGTTATTAACATCTGACCAGTCCGTGGTCTAGTGGTTATATATGCATATATGAAAATAGTTTATTTGGCTGGATCAGATTGGTGAAATTGTGAAAGAATGGGATAAACAATGCTAATGTAATATATGGAAATGTATGAAAAGGTGATGGATATGAATAAGGCTTAAGTTAGAATTACGGTCGTTTGACATTTTGACAATTATATTGTTATGTAAATATAAATATTGAAATAAGTATGGGTAGTTATAGTGTTATGTAAATATAAATATTGAAATAAGTATGGATAGTTATAGTTATAAGAATCCTCAAAAGTATTGGTAGGTAAGATCGATAATTATGTATAAGTGTAGAATTCTCTAGGCTAAGTAGGTATTTGTTATAATTATAGGAATACTGTATTGCATTGGTAGGTAGGATTTTGGTTGTGTCTAGGTAGTACGTGAAACATCGAGAAGTAATAATTACTCTGGAACCGTCTGGCGACTTTAGTTCTGGATCATACTGCTCTGAAGAGTATAAAGGTGCGAATGGCCTGCAGAGCGGGCCAGTATCATAGCGACTAACAAACACATCGAAGCCATCTGATCAGTGAACCGAAACCAATGGAATAATCGAGAAAGTAGTGTATAAATAAATTTTGTAACTGTGTAAAATAAATAACTATTGAAGAAGACCTGTGTATTTTTAATTTGAAGACAATTGAACCCTAATTTCGTAACAATTGGCGTCAGGTGCGGAATTGTCAAGAAAAATTAAGATCTTCTGTCTAAAAATAAATAAAATAAATTAAATAGTGTTAAAATGAACTTTATTCAAATTGAACTTTGTGTGAACTGACTTTTGTGAAAACAAGTGTTTAAATAAATTTTTGTTAAAAGAAAAGACGCAAAAGCAAGTTGCTTATAAATTCTGGAACATCATATGGAACATAATTCTGGACATAACATAATGACTATTTTACCGCATTGAGAAAGTCATCAAATTGGACCATAGTTTTTTATTATTGTGTGTGATTAAAAAAATAAAATAAATAAATAAAAATCTTGAAAAATATTACAAAAGAACGTTCCAGATTCATCGAGAAAAAGTTTTTGAATAACTATCCTTTGTTTACAAGTGTGTGAATGTACATTAAGTACCTACCTGTGTGTTTGAAAGACTTGAGACGAAATAAATAATTATGTACTATCAGACATTATTATGTTAAAAATATTGGTGAATTAAAAATAAATATTAAAAGACAGTACCTACCTACCAATCAGTGTAATCAGAAAAATTATTATTTTTGCTAAAGTACGTATTCAAAACAGCTATATATATAAAACTCAAAACTTGTATTGAATAAATTTGAAAATATTTTTGTTTTGACGTAAATTTTGAAAAAAAAAATGGCAACTAAAGTGAACGTCAAGGACCTCAAAGTCACTGAGCTTAAAAATGAGCTTCTGGAGAGGGACCTGGAGACCTCAGGAGGAAAGGCAGCCTTACAAGCACGCCTCATAGAGGCCTTGGAACAGTCAGGCGAAGACCCGGCATATTTTGTCATGGCGTCTGGAGGGGACCGCGCCTTGGACGAGCTAAATATCAGCATCAACAGTAACCTGACAGGACTGAAGACTGAGATGGCTGACAACGCCAAGACCCTGGAGGAGAAGATGGCTGACAACGCCAAGACCCTGGAGGAGAAGATGGCTGACAACGCCAAGACCGTGAAGGAGGACCTGACCGGGCTGGAGGAGAAGATGGCTGACAACGCCAAGACCCTGCAGGAGAACCTGACGGACCTGAAAGTGGAGATGGCTGAAAACGCCAAGGCCCTGCAGGAAGACCTCGCCAACATGAAAGAGAAGATGAACGAGAATCTCACAACCCTGAAGGGAGAAATGGAGGAGAAGATGACAGCCCTGAAGGGGGAAATGGAGACTCGGATGTCAAATCTGGAGGTACATCTGCGTGCCGAGCTGGCCGACAAGGGCCAGATGGAGTCCACCAGAATATCCCCCAAAGGCCTTCACGACGAGACCGACCAGGGATGCTCAACTCCAACCAGGGTCACTAGAGGGGATGATGACCCTTCGCTGGCGAAGCACAACCTCCCGACCTTCGACGGGAAGACGTCGTGGGAGGAGTATTTGACCCTCTTTGAAACGGCTGCCATGATGGGAGCCTGGAGCCAGCAGAAGAAGGCTTCGGTTCTCAGCCTGTCGCTCCGAGGAGACGCTCTCAGGGTTCTGCAGGCCATACCCCTGGACAACCGTGGTGACTTTGGGCAGCTGAAGCAGCGCTTGGATATGCGCTATGGCCACAAGTGCCTGGAGCAGCTGTACAAGTCGCAGCTGAACACAAGGGTGCAGAAGCCCAACGAGAGCCTCCAGGAGTTTGAAATGGACATCGCCCGCCTGGTACGAGACGCTTACCCGACAGCCTCCGACGACATCTGTGAGAGCTTGGCAGTGGACAAGTTCCTAAATGGATTGCGGGAATGGGAGACGCAACAAGCCGTAAAACTGGCCCATCCCAAGGCTTTGAACGAGGCGCTCAGCCAAGCTCTCGAATTTGAGGCTGTCAAACAGTCCATCAGGGGCCACGCCAGGGTTTGTGCAATCAAGGCAGAGGAGGTCAAACTACCTACAACCGAGGAAATAATAGAAAAAGTGCTGCAGCAACTTGAGCCAACGAGACAGAAGGCGCACTGCTGGACGTGTGGCCAGCAAGGACACCTGAGCGCGAGGTGCCCAAAGTCTCAAGGACCGGAGAAATTGGAAGACGACCGCAAGGATGTAGAGACCACCATGGAGATGAACAAACGGCTGAGGAAACAGCTCCAGGATGCCGAGAGAAAGGTCAAAGTCATGGAGACGGAGAACAGGCAGCTGACGAAGAACTTGGCCAGCAGTGAAAGGGTCCGGCGAACAGCGGAGGCCGAGAGGGACGAGTTGCACGAGACTGTGCTGAGCCTGGAGAGACAGAACAAGGGGCTTAAGACTAAGCTCCAGCAGCTGGAAGCTGGGCAGGGGCCCAGGACGAAGGACACCATCGCCAACCTGGAGTCCAAGATCAGCAACACCAAGGAGGCGGGAGCTCGAATGAAGGATAACCACCGGCCAACTCAAAGAGCAAAGTGGTCAAACAATGACCAGCCCGCCCAGAGAGTACAAAAATGCGTCGCATCCAAAGAAGCGCCCCTGTTTGAGACGTTCTGGAGCAAGGTGCAAGAGGGACAGAAGATTCGCCATGGGGTGACCACAGAAGTCCACAAGGACTTATTTGAGGTCACTGGGGACCACACACTGGCATTCAGTGTACCGGAAGATCTAGATATGTCTAGAGGAATTGCACGGGTCTTCCGATACAAATTCGGAGAACCGCAACCCTCGAGCAGCCCGCAAGGAAGAGCTCTGAGACTACCGAAGGGGCGTCAACAAGCATACTGCCTGGTTGTCCCGGATTCCAGCAACCTGGAAGAGGACTACAAGGCATTGTGGGACGGCCTTGTTGAGCTGCGTGACTACATGTTGGAGGATCAGCAGGCGCGTCTGGCAATACCGAAGATGGGTGGCGGCCGCGCTAATCGAGACTGGCGGATAATCCGGAGTATGATTGAAGCAGTGTTCTCGGGAGTCGGCATCAGCGTCATGGTGTGCTGCGAGCAAGCGCAGCCGAGAGCCAGTGGGGAGAAATCCGTGGACTGCCACTTCTTCCTGACCACAGGGTGTCGACGTGGATCAGCATGCCCCTACCTACACAGAGTCAAGACTGTTCCGGGACGAAACAGTCTAGGTGGGGGGTAGTGTTATGTAAATATAAATATTGAAATAAGTATGGGTAGTTATAGTGTTATGTAAATATAAATATTGAAATGGATAGTTATAGTTATAAGAATCCTCAAAAGTATTGGTAGGTAAGATCGATAATTATGTATAAGTGTAGAATTCTCTAGGCTAAGTAGGTATTTGTTATAATTATAGGAATACTGTATTGCATTGGTAGGTAGGATTTTGGTTGTGTCTAGGTAGTACGTGAAACATCGAGAAGTAATAATTACTCTGGAACCGTCTGGCGACTTTAGTTCTGGATCATACTGCTCTGAAGAGTATAAAGGTGCGAATGGCCTGCAGAGCGGGCCAGTATCATAGCGACTAACAAACACATCGAAGCCATCTGATCAGTGAACCGAAACCAATGGAATAATCGAGAAAGTAGTGTGAAAATAAATTTTGTAACTGTGTAAAATAAATAACTATTGAAGAAGACCTGTGTATTTTTAATTTGAAGACAATTGAACCCTAATTTCGTAACAATATTAATTTTCGGATATTTAACGAACCGTTCGGTGAGAACTTACTTAGTTCATCCTCAGTCGCCGTACAGATAGGATGTTCTCCTGTAGACGTCGGCTACGTCGCTGACGAAACGTAGAGAATAATGTAAGTTCTCCCCGAACGGTTCGTTAAATATCCGAAAATTAATATAATTGTCAGGATATGAATAAATTGAAAAGGATAGGAAAAAAATGAACGCAAATCTGCAGAGGCTCTGGCTGCGTCTAGCGGAATGGCGACAGAGTTACAATTACATTACAAATTTGTTTTATTAACACATAATAAAAGAGTGCCAATTTATGTATGTCACACCTCAAGGACGCTCCTGATAACGAACGGGAAATTTTATAAAGGTGCGTTTTTAATGCTCCCTTTAACGGTTGACACTACAGAATCGTAATTAGAAGGTCGTGAGTTTGATTGTCGGTGGAGTACAAAAAATACGTATAATGTTGAAAAAAAATGCTATTAAGCTGAAAAATATATTTGCCAAATTTCCTTTACCACAGACGAGTCACAAAAGGTTCATCTAGCTTTATAGTAATTGGGTTTGGTTGAGATTTTCATTTTGTAGCGATGACCAATCTTTTTGTGCTTATTAAAGAAGTAGTAAAAGGCTTCTAAACACGATGGTCAGACAACATAAAAAAGATTGCTTGTGACTGGATGCAGAAAGTCCAGGATAGTACACTATCCTACGAGCGTGTGGTAGTATTAGTGCTTACGTGATCCTTGTCACACTGGTGGAACGCTCTGGCATTGGAATCATCCACTTTGTTCGAGAACAGTCAAGAACCGTCCGTATGAACGTATATTAATGTCAGCCAAAATTGCTTACAGCCAGAGTGTCGAGTAAAACATTGACCCGTGAAGTCGAAAGCCTAGAGCTAGAAATCAATTGATGGAAATTGTGAAGCAAATCGTGTAAAATATATTCTTTTAAAAGAAATAATTGCAGTTTAATTAAAAAAGAGCCCAGTAAGTTCATAACAATAGAGATGCCTGTAGAAATATAAGGAGGACTATGTTCAGAAGTTTACGACAATGTCTAATTAAGTAAGTAAATAAGTTATTCTTCTTTTTTTATAAGTTATTCTTATTTTCTGCAATAAAAATATGTATGAAGCGTGTTAAAATGAGAAAACAAAAAAAAATAGATGATAATCTAAATTACAAAGATATACATCATTTGAGATTCATTCAGATTCATTTTGTAACTTTTTTCAAATTACAAAAACCTTGAATGTTTTCATTGTTTGAACGCAAACGCCTTTCTCACATTACAAAAAATATCATAAAAACATATTCAAAAACTAAATTTTCGAGTAATGCGTTTACCAATGAACTGCTTTTGACTTTTTTCACAAATATTTGGAGTTGTTTTATTTCAGTATTGAGTCGACGATAAGATATTATGAAATATCTTCAACAGCAATTTTATTACGTTTTAACTTGAGACACAATATATTATTTCATATTAGCTCGTTCCAAATAAGAAGGAAAATGAGAAAAAATTAATAATACGTATGAGGTTCCTTGACTTATAGGTTGGTATGAGGTTGACCACCCATATTTAGAGATGGAAAAAACGGCTTAGTAAAAAAAACGAAAAAACGCTTACGCTTTTTAAAAAAAGCAGCTTAAAAAGCGTTTTTTCGTTTTTTGGGTTTATTGTAAATATAAAATTTAATTCATTTAGTAGTTTCAGTTTTTCCTTATTTACTCAAAAACTATTGACATTATTGAAAAATTTTTGAGTATCAAACCTAAACAATTTATAGTTCTGTAAGTTAAAAGCAAAAAACAAAATCCAAAATACAGCACACACGAAAAAAAAGCTAAAAATGTAAAAAAAAACGCGTTTTTTTAAATATTTTTTTGTGGTGGCAATTCTTAAGTTATATATTTTGTTGAAGCTTTATAATTAAGAAAAAAAATTAATAAACATGCTTGATTTTTTTCATTACTGTAACTATTTTGAAAGTGTAAGAAACAAAAACGGCAGATTTAGCTTTATAACACGCCATTAGCGTTTAAAAAAAGCAGTAGCAACTTTCGTTTCAAACGAAAACTTTGCTGCGTTTAAAACGAAACGAAAAACGAAAGTTGCTACTGCTTTTTTTAAACGCTAATGGCGTGTTATAAAGCTAAATCTGCCGTTTTTGTTTCTTACACTTTATGGTCTTAGCAAAATAGTTACAGTAATGAAAAAAATCAAGCATGTTTATTAATTTTTATTCTTAATTATAAAGCTTAAACAAAATATATAACTTAAGAATTGCCACCACAAAAAAATATTTAAAAAAACGCATTTTTTTTACATTTTTAGCTTTTTTATCGTGTGTGCTGTATTTTGGAATTTTTTTTTTGTTTTTAACTTACAGAACTATACATTGTTTAGGTTTAATACTCAAAAAATTTTCAATAATGTCAATAGTTTTTGAGTAAATATGGAAAAACTGAAACTACTAAATGAATTAAATTTTAATTAAATCAAAATTAGCAGAAGCAACTTTTTATACGCTTTTTTTTCAAAACGACTTTTCGTTTAAATTGTAAGCGCGCTTAGTTGCTTAAAATAAAAAGCAGCTATTTTAAACTGCTTTTCGTTTAAACGGCCACCTCTACCCATATTGTAAAAAATGGTTCACTTTGCCAATGTCACCCCTGTTTCAGGGAATGTCGGCAAGAGTTGCAGGGCTTATGTTCATTTGAGGTTTGAATTTTATTTGTAAGTACACAATGAGCATTTGTAAGCGCGAACTACACGTGTTTGTTTGTGGGCATACATCTGAGAGCTTTGAATGAATATATCCTTGCAACTTAGATTATAGATTATATTATAGATAGGTAATATTTTCAAAAACTTCGTATGTTCAGGATCATATTATAATCATCGGGTTTTAAAATACCTATAAGTTTTACATTTTTTTGCTCCGTCGATCTGTTTCCGTGATCTTTCTGAGCTGTAGATTCCTCACGTTTTGCCAATATCTGCGATGGGATTCTTCAAAATAATATTTTTCTTTGCAAATTATTAAGTTATCTAACCTGTTAGTCAAAGACTAACAATTACAAATGATGGCTCTTTAACTTATAAGGTGGTATGTAGCTAACCGCCCATACTGTAATGCGAAAGTCTACCGTCTTTCAGGTACACATGCGGTATGTATTGTTGTATTTTAGGGTTCAAAAAGTTTTCAAATTAAAAAAAAAACTGGTCTTCTTTACAGGATATTTATTTTCCCCTTAAATTTATTTAACAGTTTATTTTTATTTTTAACAATTCACATTTATGGTTTAGCAATTTCCATTTATTTCACAGTTGGTGTTCACTTACAATGTATTTCTTGTTCAAAAGCAGAGCGTCGTATATAGACTGACTCCTGCAAGCGGTTTGCAGCTTTTTATATTGCAGCGATAGTAGTTACTAGAAACCAATTTTGCTTGAAAATTCCAGAACGACTGACTTCTACCAGCTTCAAATAGGTACATAATTGAACGTCTCTTTACCCTTGGTACCTATGTATAATAATTACTCCACCTCTCATCAGCTATGACTAATACACCTACCTATATAACATTTGTTTGAACCTATTTGTTATTTACATAACAGTATAACCGCGAACTTCTAGACGTGTCTGCTTGTGGGCATACATTCAGTATTAATCCTAAATTGTATCCATCTGTTTGCCTTGAATTATAGATGTGAATAATAAGACTTTTTCTTCTGTATTTGTGTAAGCTTTTTATTTATTGTTTTCTCTTGTTTCACATTGTACACGCACATTCAATCAAAGTAAAAAAAAATGTGATTCGAAATTTTATTTCTAAAAATAATTGGTTTCAATATCGACCTTGTTATCCGTGCTCTTTCACAAGTCTTGTTTTTTTCCCAGGCCGGATATACAGCCGGAAGCCCGGTTCTTGAGGAGCGAGCTCTGAGACCGTCAATCCCTGGTGGAATCGCTCGATGAATTGCCAGTCTTATATAAGGATTATTTCCGTAATTCGTATCGAGATTGTTCTCTCCTCGACTGCTCTTTATCCGATAGACCGTAATATTGTGACAAAGAACCAAGTCGGCGAGCATTGTGTGTTCTCTTTATAAATAACCATTATATATTTTTATATTGTAAAACAAGGTAAAGAGGTATTTGAAGTTCGATAAGATATAAAGATAGTTCCTTGTAACATTTTTTTTGTATTTTTTCGGGTTAGACCATGGCCAATTTAAAGCTTTTTTATCTTCCAACGTTTCGCTTTCACGTGCAGAAAGGATTCTCAAGGCGTATTATAAAAGTCTTTGCGGTCGCACTTTAATCTTTTTATATGAGGATCTTTCTAGATATTAAAATAAAAAATAAAAAAAATAGGCTGATTTATTTGGTGAGCGCTGTTTTTGTAAGTATCACACCTCAAGAGCCCTCTGCGAGCTTGGTCGTCGCTGTAGAAAGCGCTAATTATTAAGCAAGACTCAGTTTCTGTAAATCTGGATGGACCTTTTAATGACCGGTCTTTGGTACAGGGTTTATGAATTTTCAACCCAGCGAAGAGCAAATTTGAAAATAGAAATGGTATATTTGTTGTGCTCCACCGGGATTTGAACCCACCACCTTCCATTTACGAGTCCGAAGTGTTACCACTGGACTACGGACCGATCATCGGGTTAGACCATGGCCAATTTAAAGCTTTTTTTGTCTTCCAACGTTTCGCTTTCACGAGCAGAAAGGATTCTCAAGGCGAGTTATCAAAGTCTTTGCGTGATGTCCATGTATATATTGTTATTTTTATTCTTTGATTTAAAAAAATGTAATTTGTCATGTATGTTCCTTGACTTATAGGTTGTTATGCGGCTGACCACCCATAATATAAAAATGGTTCACTTTGCCAATGTCACCCCTGTTTCAGGGAAGGACGGCAAGAGTTGCAAGGCTTATGTTCATTTGAGATTGGGTTTTTATATTGTAGGTCCACATGCGGCATGTGTTAGCGCGAAATTATACATATCTGCTTGTGGGAATGCATTTAGTATAAATCTTAAATGATATATATCTTTGCAGCTTAGATTAGATTAGATTAGATTTGCGGTCGCACTATAATCTTTCTAACTACATACGAGGATATTTTTAGATATGATTATGGAATACAAATATAAAATAAACTGATGACTCTTGCAAGAATTAATCAATAAATGGTTCCATTTCGTTGGACAAAAATATCGAATTGAAAATGATGTTTGGGAAACATTGAGAAATTACATCATAAATGACAAAAAATAATTAATGATATAAAATTCGAGGAAAAACTTACTCCTAAAAAGAAGTGTCTTTTCGAATGTGTTATTTATATTTTTAAATCATCGTAGTGTCATCGTTTTAAAAATATAGACCGTAGAAATCATCTTTTTAAAAATATTTTTTGTGTATATTTCTTGACTTATAGGTTGGTATGCGGCTGACCAGAAAATGGTTCATTTTGCCAATGTCAACCCTGTTTCAGGGAAGGTCGGCAGGAGTTGCAGGGTGTATGTTCATTTGAGATTCGGCTTTTTATATTGTCCACACGCGGCATGTTTAAGCGCGAACTTATATATGTCTGCTTGTGAAAATGCATATAATGTGAATCTTTAATGTTACATATATTTGCAACTTAGATAAGATTTGATCGTATTACTGAATATTCTAAAAATACCCACTTTACATTTATAACAGGTAATGTACCTAAACGTACGCATTCTAGATTTGTATAAACCACGGTGTTTTACTTAATAATCATTACTAACCCTTTGTGTATGCGAGATTGATTTATATCTAAGTGTTGTCTGTGCATATTCCCATCCCCTAACTCATCAAACAAGCATTAGATACTAAATATGTATTATTGTTCCCTAAAACGTTCAAACTCTGTCGTATCGTTTTACCAAATATTTATAAAATCTAAATTACCTACGAGAAGCGCTATTTAAGTTTCTTTATATTTTTAAGTTAACGGAATGGTTGAGCTTAAACGTAGGGTTTGATACTTTGGGTACAGAGTTAACCCTTCGAGGGTCCGGATATTAATTTGGGCCCTCTCCAAGGCACCTTTTGCGACTCAAAAACATCCCCAGTCGGAGCGTTCAGATAAGAAATGCTTGCCTGGTCGAAATACTTATTACTTCATAAGTGAAGTAGCTCATATTCATAAAGGATAAGTTAATAATTAAACATGTACAAATGACGATATTTCAACTAGATGTATATACTGTAACAATTTTACTTGGGGTTCTTTTTAATGAAGCTGCGATTTATTCATTTAAAAATATTTATTTCGCACAATATTGGTTACACAGTACTGATCACTCTTCTCGCTCTAGCTTACGTCTTAGCATTGCAATGTTTCAAGTGACCTGACTCCAGCAGAATCTTTGCTCGTATATATAGGTCCAAAAGAGATGATTCTCGCATGTTCTTGCATGTTCACACCAGCAAGCATGCCCACAAACTAACACTTTTATCATTTTACTAAAGGTAGACGCACACAGAGTGTTCGACACTGTACCTACCAGGGTGTCAAGACGCACGTACTACGAATCCATAGTTGGTAACCATATAATCTAAGTTGCGAAGATATCACCACCTTAAAGGTACAACTAAATTAGTACTGATTTGAGAAATCGAGGATTAAAAATTTTACTGGTTGAAACTTGTCATGGTAAGTGAACTTATTATAATGAAACATTCACGGCAAAATTCTAAAACACAATTTTTTTCCTACTTTTTTATTAATTTTTATATGAGTAGGTACTTCAATTTGTTTCCGTGTCATTCACGCAACACAAAATTGTTTAAAGATCTTCCATGGAATTCTTATTAAAAATGAAAGAAGCTTAATATTAAATGTACAAATAAAAACTAAACTAAGCTATACATCTGGTGTAACCTCTAATCGCGTTTCCCGTGTATTGGAACCTTTCATTTGTTACAAGTAAGGGTGCCGGCCTTTCGCCAATCACTTCGCCTGTTTTCCAGCTCACGAGGGGTCTGGTACTCGTTTCTTGTGAAGGCTGAGTAAAACATGCCAGTAGGTTTGAAATAAATTCCGAAGCGGAAAATCATTTATTACACCCTCGGTGGGATTCGAACCTGAGCTCTCGGCATGGAATTCAATCGCTCTACCAACTGAGCTATCGACCGGCATAAGTAAATTTTTAAAAAACGAAAATATATATATTTTTTGTAAATTCCGTCAACTTATATTTGTTTACCACTCAGAGAAAAAATACATAGAAACTCACAAAATCTGGCATGTAAAAGTTTCAGTGTGTACACTTTCTTTGTGACAAAGAGCAGCTACAAATTTAAATGTCTCTTCATTTTAGCCCGTCCTGTGGGCATCTCTTCCCGCAACATGTTTACAATCCAGTCCTGAGGGAGTATATATCAAAAAGCGCTTCCAAATGGACCCCGAGTATAGAGACCAACACCAAAACTTAATATTCAAGTTAATCAAAAAAATTGTACAAAGTAAAGAAGTGCCCTTAGTGAGGGTTTTTGTTTTAGTAGATTTTTGGTTGAACGGTGCGGCTGAGTTTTGGCGTCAGGTTTTATACTTGGGTTACTGGACCCTAAATCCAGGAGATAACGGCCGCGTTGGACCTCAAACAAGCTGGGCCTGTCGTTGAGTCAACTCAGATAAAGTGCTGGATGACGGACGGCTGAGGGCCCAAAGGTAGTGCATGATAGACAGAAGAAAATTCCCCACAACAGATTATAATTCCATTTAATCCTTTGATGGTTATTCTAATCTAATTTAATCGAATCTAAGTTGCAAAATATATGTTACATTACAGATTCACATAATATGCACTTTCACAAACAGACATGTATAAGTTCGAATTTAAACATGCCGCATGTGGTCCTAAATATAAAAACCCGAATCTCACATGGACATACACCCTGCAACTCTTGCCGACCTTCCCTGAAAGAGGGGTGACATTGGCAAAGTTAACCATTTTCTACAGCATGAGTGGTCAGCCGCATATCAACCTATAAGTCAAGGAACATACACAACAAATTACATTTTGTAAATTAACAAATTATAATATGTATGGACATCAAAAACTAACAGAAAACAAATTATTTTTTAAAAAACCCCAGCCGCCAACATCACAGATATTCATAATTCAAATGTAGCATTTACGAATGTGCTTCCAACGTGTGTGTTTTGAGGTATTTAGTTCCTTTACATTTATATGTTCGGTATGAGGCTGACCGGGTCATGTTTCCAATGACATTGGCCAAGTGAAACATTTTTTACAGTATGGTTGGTCAACCTCATAAAAACCTAGAAGTCAAGGAGTTGTTGATTAATAAATACCCGATTACATCTGCTGAACCAGGATCGAAGTAAACGTTGATAGGACACGGCGCAGGAGGGATTCAAACCAGCGATAGTGTCAATAGCGCACATCCTAGTGCAGCGGTTTCCAAACTGGTGGGTCCGCCTCCCAGGGGTGAACTATGGCCAGGGGAGGCGCCAAAAATGTGTCTATAGTAGTATTAGTATGAATATTAAAAAATAAACGTAGAAAGGGAGGCGCGAAACAAAAAAAAATTTAGGGAGGCAACTTTTGAAAATTACGTGCCGTGACGTAGACGATATATTTTAGTAATAATCAGTTTTCAAAAAAAATAAAACGTAGGGAGGGAGACGCGAAAAAATTTTTTTTTTCGGAAAGCATGTTAGTATAGAGTTTGGAAACCGTTGTCCTAGTGCCAACGTCTTATCCCTTCAAATATCCCAGCGACTTATTGTCTAATCTAATCTAATCTAAGATGCAAATATATATTCCATTTGAGATTCATATTAAATGCATTTCCACAAGCAGACTCCTTGACTTATAGGTTGGTATGCGGCTGACCACCCATGCTGTAGATAATGGTTCACTTTGCCAATGTCACCCCTGTTTCAGGGAAGGTCGGCAGGAGTTGCAAGGTGTATGTTCATTTGAGATTCGGGTTTTTTTATTGTAGGACTACATGCGGCATGTTTAAGCGCGAACTTAAACATGTCTGTTTTGTGACAATGCATATAATGTGAATCTCTAATGTCACTTATATTTTGCAACTTAGATTAGATTAGACACATATAAGTTTACGTACGCTTACACATGCCGCATGCGGACTTATGAAAACCCAATCTAAAAACCCAATCTCAAATGAACATAAGTCCTGCAACTCTTGCCAACCTTTCCTGAAACAGGGAATTAGGTTATCCGAAAATAAGGGGTTACATTGCTTAATTTAATGATTTCCATGTCTGTTCTTATTTTATTAAATAACAATGGAAAATCCATTTCGAAGTAAATACAGTTCCAAAAAAAAAAATCTGTAACCCTGTACAATCTTTTTTTAATTTTTGAATAATAGACACACGTTCAGAACTTAGTAAGCAGCCCCTTCATTATGACTTTCACAACTCTTCAGATACTAGTTTCCTCTCACTCCTTTTGCACAAGGAAATTTCTTTCTCCGACAATAGTGCCATTTTCTCAAAACTTTGCAGAAAGTTTCTTTTTTTACATTGAACGTTTCTTTGAGAAATCCGCTCACCTCTTTCTTTCGCTTTTTCACACATTTCTTTCTATTAAAAGAAATCATTTATTCTTTATTTGCTTTTTTACTTTTATCCATTTCTTTACCTACCCGTTAATTGTAGCACAAATGTAAACACACCTTTAAGATTCGTATTTAATGCATACTCGCATCTAGCATTTGTGCATAATTCGCAACTAAGCTACACATATAGTGTTACTCCTGGTCTAAGTAATCCCCGAAGGGATCGCTAGTTGCGCTTTGGGACCTATTTATTTTTATGGGTAAGGGGGCCGGCCTCACGCCAACCATTTCAGTTGAAGTCGTTGTTGAGTCTGCGACTCATGCCAACTTTTATCTACAACAGGGTGGACATGGGCAAAATTAACCATTTTTTACAGTATAGGTTGTGTGGCTTATAACAATGAAAGCCTTCTTCACACATTTCACCACTGAATGGTCGTAGTGGTGGGGTAAATAAAACTAAAATAAAATACACTTTAACTCAGATTATAGGCTATAGAACAGCAGGTGTGCCTTGACTTATAGGTTGGTATGAGGCTGACCACCCATACTCTAAAAAACAGTCCACTTTGCCAATGTCACCCCTGTTTTTACCAGGCTTATACTAAGGCCTTGATTTAATGGTGTTTTTATAAGTTACATTTCATATTTCCTTCATCCCTTTCTTGAATAAAACAATGAAAATATAAATTTTCAAGCATAGCGAAGCAATCTATTTATTTTCAATGTATTACTTGTATCTTTGAAAGTTCACGCAATTAATTCAAGACGGAATTATAAACTCCATTTAAATTTTTTCAGGCATGATCCCGCTAGCACGTGTAACCGTCGAGTAATTTCATTACTCGCAATAACACGCTGACGTCGCGGTGATGATAATTCTTGGTGATGTGCCGACCCCGGCGTATCAGCCCTGATGATGCGTCAGTCATTATAATCACAAAGGCATCTCTGGCAGGCGTCTGTCTCTCGAGCGGTGATTTGTTCATCTAATCAAGCCAGCCAACACAATATTGCATTCTAACCCGACAGGGAGTCAGACGCTTGATACCAAAAACTAACGCTTGACATTTTGTAACGAGATGAATTGGTTAGGTAGAATGGAACATAAAATTTTAATTTGAATTTGAAAATAAAACAAAAGAACGCAGAAAAGGAGGTTAGAAAAAAAGAGATTGTTTTCCTGGCTTGAGAGCCACAAGATGTGAATTCTGTTATACTTATTATTGTTGTGTTGTACTATTTATTGTGATCATGAAATAAAGTTTAACATAAATGTGGTTTTTGGATTTCTAATTGTGGCGTTCATCAGTCAGTGGAGAGTTCCGCACGTAAATAAAACTGAATGTTACTTCTAATCTGTGTTGAAGAAATTATCCTCATAGAAATATACGTGGGACCAAAAATCGATGCGCCTTTAGCTTATCTACCATTTGATTCAAAGATGTCATTTCAATGGAATGACATCTTTGAAGTCTTAAAAATCACAATCTACATAAACTTAGCTTCATTGATGTAAATAATTGATGGATATTATTTATATCGATGCTTAGCTTAGAAAAAAACGTAAAACACGAAAATGTGAGAGTTGTTAAAATTCATTTTCAGCAAAAGCACATCTAGTCTGAGCCCATGATGATCTTAATATAATCTAAATCTAAGTTGCAAAGATATGTATCATTTGAGATTCATATTAAACGCATTCCCACAAGCAGAAACGCATAATTTCTCGCTCACACATGCCGCATGTGGACCTACAATATAAAAACCCAATCTGAAATGAACATAAGCCCTGCAACTCTTGCCGACCTTTCCTAAAACAGGGGTGACATTGGCAAAGTGATTTTTTTACAGTATGGGTGATCAGCCGCATACCAACCATATATAGTGTAACTTGTATCCGCGTTATCCCCGAAGGGGTCGCATGTGGCGAGTTGAACCTATTTATTTTTACAGGTAAGGGGGCCGGCCTTACGCCAACCAATTCAGTTGAAGTGGAGGTTTCCCAGCTCCCGAGAGTGCTGGTACTCATTTCTTGTGAAGGCTGAGTAAACCTTGCCGGTATTTTATTTTGGGGTTTGAAAGAAACACCGAAACGGGAAATCATTTCTGACACCGTCGGTGGGATTCGAACCCGAGCTTTCGGCATGGAATGCAAGCACTCTACCACCTGAGCTATCGACCGGACTAAAAGTCAAGGAATGATGATGTTAAAATAGTGGAACATAATTTTGAGTACATTTACAGTCCACATTTAACGAAGGTACATTCTATTTCACATTAACATTTGCGTCATGGCAGGCGGCAATAACAATTGAAAAAGTACAAACCGGGCGAGAAATTGTCATGACTGAATTTCCACTTTGAATTACGCGAGGCAGCGCTCCAAATAGTGCTGATATTATATCTGGTTCGTTTAATCAAACAATGTAAGCAAATTATTGCATTCTGAGCTGTCGGGGACGAACTACTTAAAACTAAACATGCACAGTCAACAAACTTCCCATATTAATTAATCCGATATTAATTCAAAATACAACGCATATTTGGCCTGGTTTATTTTCATACTAAACATATTTCCTATATACACTTTATACATAGACGTTATTGGTTCCGTTTATTTTGGCCAATCCACATTTTATTCTCGTTTTGATTTTAGGCAAGGTCATCTTTTGTTATTGTTAAAAGTCATAATAATATAATTTTTCATGGTGACACTAAATATTGTTACGTTTTTCCTGGGTTCTTTTAATTAAAACACAAGTTCAACACAAGTTAGCCATACAGTTTATTTACACAGACTTTCTTACAATAGATTTATTTTTAACAGACTTATTCTAACAGATTTATTTTAACACACTTATTTATTTCGTACAGATTACATTTATTTTACACCATATTGGTCGCCTTAGTAACTAGATATTCCTCTGTGTGAGTGCTTCGAAGACTGACTCGCTTCAGCCCATTGTCGCCCTTCTTATAGCGGAACCTAGGGGCCATTCCAGCCTGCCCTAGAAACTTCCACTACCACAGTTGTATAGACGATTCTGGACATATTTATTTCATGAAGAGTCCATTTCCTACCTACATACACACCTTACAATTACAATCGTCTGGGCCAGAACATTCTCTCAAAACACACGTACACCAATAAACATCTACCAGTGTATTTCGTTACATTATCCCCCCCTTAGACTGTTCCGCCCCGGAACAGTCTTTTCTTTAAGAAGGTACGGGCAGTTTGACCCACAGTTGCATCCAGTGGTCAGGAAAAATGACGTTCCACGGTATTTTTCCCTTAGGGTTTTGCCCGTCATTGCTGGCTGGTGTGGGGGGGGGTGCTTTCCTCTTGGCGGCCGGCATGGGCGCCTTTCCTTGGCTGGGGGCACCGCTTCGCGTCCCCGGGCGGCCACCGCTCCTAGGCCCCGCTTGCTCGCCGGCGTCAAAGGATCAGAATCCTTGGTCGTCGGAGCCGCTCTCCTGCTCGGAAGCGAAGTTCTCACTCTCGCTCTCGTCCTCTGACTCGCTGAGTGGCTTCCTGCCGCGCCATGCTTGGGTCGTCCCTTCTGCTTGCTCTGCTTGGCTGAGCCCCTGCGGGCGGGGGCACGGCGCCTGCGGGAGGGAGCGCCCCCCTCCCCCACTGACGGGTCAAAGTCAGAGTCCGCCTCCTGTCCGGAGTCACTCGGGTTGTACGAGCCATCTGAATCCCCTAATTCATCCCTGCTGACTTTGGGTCCCCGCACTTTGGTTTCCGGATCTGTTTCATACTCCTCGTTAGAGTAACCTCTCTTGACAATAGCAGCAGCGGACCTTCTGGGCCTGCCTCCCGTGGCCTCGCCGCGGTCAGTCACCGGCCTCTCCTTCATCAGCCCCCTGGCGTGCGAGGAGACCTGCTTTGGCAGCAGCAGGAAGCCCACCACCCTGCTGGCCAGCTCCGTGGGCGCGCCCCTCTTGTCCAAGCCCAGCTTCTCGCACAGCGTCCGCAGCTGCTTGGGCTCCAGCTTCTGCACCTCCTCCAGCTTGGCCTTGTGCTCAGGCGTGTCCTTCTCAAACTCGTAGCCCTTGAACTTCTTTTTGTTGCGCTTGATGAGGTTCGTGCGGCACAATTGATTGTACCGGAACTTGAGGTCCTCCATCTTGAACCTGGAGATGGCCACCTCCACGTCGGGGATGTGGTCGATGGGGATGCCCCGGCCCGCGGGCACGGGCACCGGCGGCTCCACGGCCTTCTTCTTCTTGGGAGCCTCCTCCACGGCCTCCTCCGCCTTCTTCTTGGGCGCGGGCTTCTTCTTCACACTGTTGGCCTTCTTGGCCTTGCCCTTCTTGTCCTTGGCGTCCTCATCCTCCTCCTTGGCGTCCGTCTCCTCCTTCGCATCCTTGTCAGCCTTCACCTCGGCCGAGTCACTCTTGCCGTTTTCAGCCGACTTGACATCATCTTTGTCATCTTTGCTGTCAGCTGCGTCCTCAGCCTTGAGCTGGCCGTTGTTTTTGGCCTTCAGGTCTCCCTTCCCCAACTTCTGAGATGACTCATCCTCAGTTGACATATCGGCCTTTTTGTCATCCTGATTATCACTTAATTTTACACTATCAGTGTCCACCGACATTTTTAAGGCTAGGTTTTTAGCCATCTCCTCCTTCCAACCAGCTAGGTCTTCCCTCAAGCTCTTGAAGTTGGCAGCCATCTTTGTTTTAAACTCTTCCACGGCTCGCTCGCGGTCCCCTCCAGACGCCATGACAAAATATGCCGGGTCTTCGCCTGACTGTTCCAAGGCCTCCATGAGGCGTGCCTGTAAGGCCGCCTTCCCTCCTGAGGTCTCCAGGTCCCTCTCCAGAAGCTCATTCTTAAGCTCATAGACTTTGAGGTCCTTGATGTTCACCTTAGCCATTTTTTTATTTTAACAAACTTCAAAACAAAAATATTTGCAAATTTATTTAATACGGGTTATGAGTTTTATATATAAAGTTATTTAAAATACGTACTTTAGCAAAATAATAATTTATCTAATTATACTGACGGTAGGTAGGTACCGCCTTTTAATATTTATTTTTAAATCACCAAATAATGATATTAGATAATGATTATTTACTTTGCTTCGTCAGATCGGCTAATGAGTATTTACTAATACTAACACAATATTATTAACACGTTATCTATCCACACTTCAATCAAATTTTTAGTGGGTAACCACACGATCGTTTTTAATTCAAGTTTAATCAGTTTTATTTAAAACTTTTTTTTTATTATGTGGTCCAGATATATTTTTCAATACTTTCAAGCACAGTTTTTACTTGGTACTTGGTTTTAAACTTCACACCGACACCACTGTTACGTTTTTCCTGGGTTCTTTTAATTAAAACACAAGTTCAACACAAGTTAGCCATACAGTTTATTTACACAGACTTTCTTACAATAGATTTATTTTTAACAGACTTATTCTAACAGATTTATTTTAACACACTTATTTATTTCGTACAGATTACATTTATTTTACACCATATTGGTCGCCTTAGTAACTAGATATTCCTCTGTGTGAGTGCTTCGAAGACTGACTCGCTTCAGCCCATTGTCGCCCTTCTTATAGCGGAACCTAGGGGCCATTCCAGCCTGCCCTAGAAACTTCCACTACCACAGTTGTATAGACGATTCTGGACATATTTATTTCATGAAGAGTCCATTTCCTACCTACATACACACCTTACAATTACAATCGTCTGGGCCAGAACATTCTCTCAAAACACACGTACACCAATAAACATCTACCAGTGTATTTCGTTACAATATTATAGACAATTAAATTACAACTTAAGAGCGCTTATATACCCTTAACCTGCCGTTTGATACAAAAATATGTTTCTTAAGCATTATGGTTTTCTAAAAGAGTGTCAGTAACGAAACAAATCAGACGTGTTATTTGACTATTTATCTCAAGTATAAATTATATAAAAATAATATAACTTAAAAAATTTCACCTTAAAAAAATTGAAAAAACACGTTGTTTTCACATTTTTGTCGTTTTTTTATGTGCTTTATTTTGAAAAGAAAATCTTTTTAGTTACAGAATTATACATTATTTAATCTCATAAGAAGCCTATTTTCGTTAATGTGAATAGTTTTTGAGAAAATATGGTACGTTCTTAAGCTTTTTTTCAAAATATTGTTCATTCATGTGCTTAAAGAATAAAAAAATCGCTGCATAATATCAATGAAAAAATATCAGCCATGAGATTGTAGAATAAATCTTGCTAGAAGTAATTGTGGACGCAAGTATAACCTTCTTAAGAAGAATTTCATGTACTCGTATCAAAATCAGTCAAACCTAATACTGAGTTAATGTTATGTTAGTGTATAAAAATAATAGAAAGAATAAACTCACTTGAATCCAGAAAATCCATTTCACCCGAAGCAGTCGCCAAAAGAAGTGACAAATATAAAGCACTCAATGCAGAGGAACATCTTGACAGCTTCAATGGACTCCTTCTTTTCACCAGAACATGTTCTCCCTTCTGGATAGAAGAATGGCTGATGTAAGAAGCCGAGTTTTTCAATTTTATAACGATCATATTCGTAGCTTTTCGATAAGACTTTTTTAGTGACAAATCTTCAGTATTTTCTTTCTTCTTTAGAGCACGCTCACACCACAAATTTTGTAAGACTTTTTTCCAATATTTTAATTTGGAATTTAAATATTTGAACCACTCAACAATTTGATTGTTATTTTTTCTAGCTATTAAATTAATGTCTTTTTCTGTTTCTTGAGAATTGATTTGTTTGCATGTTTGGTTATTTTTCAAAGCATCTTCTTTTTCATGGCACTGTTCATTTTCTGAAAAACTTTTCGTGGATGAATCGTTGAATATAAGATTCCTCACAAATGTACATAGGTGATGTAACTTTTTAGACAATTTTCGATGACGCAAAACTAAAATATAGTCATTTAACCTAATCTTTACATCTTGTTTTAGCACATTTTGAATATTTTCTTTCTTCCACATCCAATTGACAATAAACCATTTTGATGTCAAGCATTTTAATTCAAATCTATTTCGCTTTTCATCTTTTTTCGATCTTTTTACAAACGATCGATTCGATTGTGATATGAAAGCAATATAGTCAACCAAAAATTTGATATTTAGTTTGATTTTTTTCAGGGAAATCCAACTGAAGCATTCACTATTTATGAACTGATTTTCTTTTATTACGAGCCATTTCACAACACTTTTAAACCATCTAAAACTTTCATTATTTTGAGGATCAATTCTTCTTTTTTGTGATGAATAATCAAGAATGAAAATTGAAGACATCAGCGCCAGAAGTCGCCATGACAAAGACTTCCAGCGCTGCTCCTCCATATCTTGGTTTTCTTCACCGATTCCTGAAAAATACCAAAAAATGTTAACATATTAAAGGTATAACTTGAAGAAATTATTTTGTAGCTTCGAATCGTTCGAGGTGGACCAAGATCAAAAATGTGAACAACCTATTCAAAGTTTCTAAAAACATTTCATCTGATATTTAGAACGCTGTAAATGGTGCTACTCCTTCATATTTACTTCCTTTCTATTACGATTGAGATGGGTTTGAGTTAACCATTGAGACAGACACTCAGATCTGCGGGAAACAGGATGGTTGACTTGGTCCAGCTACATCTTCAGACAAGTTTTAATTTTGGGGACCGTGCTTTCTGATTTACGGTTTATGTGGAACAGACTACCACCCAATGTGAGAAAGGCAACAACTATTAGTGTCTTTAAAGGACTATTAGTGTCTGACCGGTCCGTAGCTCAGTGGTAACACTGTGGACTCTGAATGGGAAGGTTGTGGGTTTCAATCCCGGCGGAGCACAAAAAATGTACCATTTATATTTTCAAATTTGCTCTTCGCTGGGTTGAAAAATTCATAAACCTTTACCAATGATCGGTCACCAAAGGTCCATCCAGCCTTACAGCAACTGGGTCTTGCTTGAGTATTGGCGCTTTGTAGCGACGACCAAGTTCGTACACCTCTGCGGCACTACAACAAGTGTTATAGACCCCTAGAGTCTCTAGAATGTAGGGAGTCTCCCGCACAGGATTTCTAATTCGAGTACTAAAGACACATTTTTACAAAAAATCTAATCTGCGATTTGAGAGGGCGCTTGAGGTGTGACACACACGAAAACGTCGCTATTTCTAAAAATGTGTACATTCTAAATAAATTATCCGTTTGTAGATCACAAAAAAATCAAAAGATTGTGAATGCCATAGGGACCTTTTAAGACTCAAAGTGAACTAAAACACTAACCTATATATTTACTTTTAAATTTTATTGACTGTCATCGACCTAAGTTTTTTTTTTCATTGAATGTTCAGGCAACTTTGTAATCATTTATCTAGATAGAAACTAATCCATATTGTTTATTGATTACTTTTGAGTATACATAGTTTCATATTCACCAACGGTTTTGCAAACATACTATTTTCATCGTTATGTGTTCCAATTAATAATAAATGGTCCAGATTCAGCATTACTCATTAAGGGTGTCATCGTGCTAGGGTATAAAGGTGAAACTGAGGGGGATAGAAAGGACATTTGTTGAGGTAGTATCATCTCGGGGGGCTTGGTCATTTCTTTGGAATTGAAGAGGCTAATACTGAACCTGTTAGTAGTATTCAAATGGTGTGTTTGCGAAACCGGTTGTGGATATTCAATCTATAATCTATCTATAATCTAAGTTGCAAGGATATATTCATTCAAAGCTCTCAGATGTATGCCCACAAACAAACACGTGTAGTTCGCGCTTACAAATGCTGATTGTGTACTTACAAATAAAATCCAAACCTCAAATGAACATAAGCCCTGCAACTCTTGCCGACATTCCCTGAAACAGGGATGACATTTTCAAAGTGAACCATTTTTTACAGTATGGGTGGTCAGCCTCATACCAATCTATAAGTCAAGGAATACGAGTAATGAATAACATTTAAGTATAAAAAAAAACAACAACAACAAAACCTTAAAAATAAATCTATACAAAAAAAGTCAAAAATTTCTTATGCAAAAAATGTAGCAAACTAATAAACCAACATTACAAATCAGCATTTTACAATGATGCTCAAAAATAGTTGAAAATTGATTTATTTTCATATTTAAATAATTTGTTTAACAAATATGTATTTTATACCGGTTTTAATCAACCTGCACACCAGGATTTTTTTACAGCCCAGCTATAAATGTAGCCATCACTGTGCAGGCTTTCTGCTAGGGACATTCATATTGTCTTTAAGTATAAAATCTTAACAATTTTCTTTCGTCTCGTTTTCCCCTTTCCTTCTTTTAAATATTTTGAAACATTAGTTTTTACTTTCCGTAAAATTAGTTTTTTTTTACTTTAAATACATATTTATTCTATGTCAGATCAGATGCTTTGTGATATTTATCTTTTATGA
This sequence comes from Agapetus fuscipes, assembly GCA_951799405.1. Classification (NCBI taxonomy): domain Eukaryota; kingdom Metazoa; phylum Arthropoda; class Insecta; order Trichoptera; family Glossosomatidae; genus Agapetus; species Agapetus fuscipes. The sequence continues at coordinate 6,134,824 of OX637332.1, forward strand.
ACAAAAAATAAGTTGTGATTTCTAACGTCACTCCTGTTTCAGGGAACGGAGGCAAGAGTTGAAAGATTTAGAAATATTTTGTAAATATAGGTACATGTGGCATGTTCAAGTGCAAACTGACTGTCTTGTCTGCTTGTGGGCATACATTAAATTACTATTTATGTTTGCAACATAGAACAAGATGGATGAACCTTCATTTACTTTTATTTGAAATTCAAACTTATTTTCAAGCAATATTTTGCTTTTTATAACTTAAATTTTTGGCATAATATTTATTGGTAAAATATTTTGACATTCATACCTAATGAAAAAATTTATTTAAAAAATATTTTATTATAATCCCACCTGAAGATGACCATATAGGTCGAAAACGTTTGTAAATCAAAATTCATGAAAATCAACATCGTGTGTGAAAATAAAACAATGTTTTAATCAAAAAATCGTTTTTTTTTAAACATAAATCAATTGACTTTTTGGCATTTCAAAACAATTTAATAAACAAAATATCCATCGGAATCAAGAAATATTAAACATTTAAAAAGGATGTTACACCATCGAATAATATTTGAATTTATTACAAAGCTTTTCATATTATTCGGTCATCGTTTTATACTTGTATTATAATTTATATACCTCCATCACATCCCTGATTTCCTTTGATGTAGAAAGCAGTCGCTCGATACGACACAGAAATCGTTCTCAGGTATTCCAGACATTTCGCAGCTCATCGCTTTCCCTCGGTATTTCTGTCAAGACCTTAAACTTGTGACTGATAAGTGTCATACTTTTGTGTCAGAGTGCGGTGAGAGAAATTCAAATGAAAGCCAACTTTGATATTACTTCAAACAGGTAATATACGTACCCGGTCTTTAGTCTATAACAGTGATACCCTAACTATGGTACGCGTACCACCAGTGGTACGCGACGCTTCTTAAGGGGGCGCTGAACGCTTTTTCAAGATTTTTTTTTAAAAAGTATGTTTTTTTAAAAAGTATGTTTTTTTAAAAAGTATGTTTTTATTTATTTTTTTAGAGCATCATCAAGACAAAAACTTATAATTTAAAAATTAAATAGGATTTATCAACATTTAAACTATTTATATTATTTTTTTAGATGTCAAATAAATTATTAACGTATATATATCAAAGCTTAATTGGGACTTGTTATTGCTAGTTGCGGAAAGAGCTTTGCTAAAAAGCATATCCTCCAAAAACAAAAACAAAAAACTTCTTTTCTTCTACGAGTATATAGAATAAATTTAAAAGAGTTTGTTGAGTGCATAGTCCGATTTTTTTAAAATTTTGATTTTGTTTTCCGTGTTTTACCTTTTGAATATTGCAAAATTTCATTTTTTTTGTATTTTTCGTACACGTTTTTTTCCGACTTTTAAAGTTTTATAAAAATAAATGAAAAACATACTATGTAGTGAGTCTTTTATAAACCTATAACAACAAACAAAATAGGCGATTTTTTTTTTTTCATTTTCATTTTTCGTTTTTGTTTCTTCCGCTTTATGGTCTTATTAAAATAGTTACAGTAATGAAAAAAATCAAACATGTTTAATATTTTTTTATCTTAGTTATAAAGTTTAAACAAAATGTATAACTTAAGAATTGCTACCGCAAAAAATATTTTAAAAAACTCGTGTTTTTTAACATTTTTGTGTTTTTTTTGTGTGCTGTATTTTGGAAATACATGTTTTCTTTTTAATTACAGAACTATACATTGTTTAGCGCCGTTGTTAAACAGTTTTTTTATAATGTCAATAGTTTTTGAGTAAATATGGAAAAACTGAAACTACTTAATGAATTCAATTTTAATTAAATCAAAGAACACAGTTTGTTGTGTTTTTCTTTGCACAATATACTGTACAAACGTATATTGTGCAAAATAAATCCTGTTAAATAAATAAATCGCAGTTTAATTAAAAAGAACCCAAGTAAAATCATATAAATATAATCTACGAGTATAATCTAAGTTTGCAAAGATATATTGACATTCAAATCTTATACTCAATTTACGTGCAAAGCATATATAGAGGAAGGAAATCCATGAAATCGGTATGTATCGGTAATCCATGAAATAAGGATGAATTGAAACAGGTATGCAAGGATAAAAAAAATAGAGGCAAATCTGCAGAGGCTCTAGCCAACCTTAGCGGAATGGCAACAGAGTTACAGTTAAATCCACACGTAGACACGTGTAAGTTTTTGCTTACACATGCTGTATGTGCGCTTACATAAAAAAAACAAACCTCACATAAACATAACCTTGCATCTCCTGTCGCCCTTTTCTGGAACCGTGATGGCATTGGCAAAAGTGAAGCAAGTTTGTACAGTACAGGGATCAGCCTTATACCAACCTATTAGTAAAGGAACAAAAAATATAAACTGAGAAGTGGGATAGAAGCTAACAGAAAAAATAAATTAAATAAAAAATTATAGCCCTAGCCGCCAATATAGAATATCAAACGCCCTTTCTTTCGGCTTTCGTACACTTCGTTTTATTCAGAATGCCAGTGTCTAAGTCAAGCGGTTAAATATTTCTACTCATAATCAGAAATTCAAGGGTTCGAATGCTGATGGATCATAATAGTATAATTATTCACCCAGCGAAGAGCATATTATTATTTGAAAATACAAATGGTATATTTTTTGTTCTCCGCCGGGATTCGAACCCACGACACTAGACTGCGGACCGGTTATCTCATAAAGGTTTGCGTGTGGCAAGTAGAACCTATTTATTTTTACAGGTAAAGGTGCCCGCCTTTCTCCAACCGCTTAAGTTGAAGCGGGGGCTAAAATTATCTTAAGCGTCCGCCTATGCTATAATAATACAATATACTCCTCAACATGACTGAGTACGCCGAGCTCCTGAAGCGTTCCGGGAATGCCTTTATGAATAAATATTTGCCATTTTCTGGCTAAACTTTTCACATTACTTATATACTTCGTTTCCCCGTCCCGGCCGAGCACACACAAGTTACATTTTTTCCTCCATCCTACGCCCTTCAATATCATACAAAACGTAACATACTATGACAATCAATTTATTTTCAAAGACTCAAAAAAAGCTTAATTTCCCCACCCCTCCCCCCCCCCCCCTACACACCCACACACACACACATATGTGTTCCGCTTTTCTTTGTACACTCTTGGGTAATACGTGTACCGCTGTACAAGATACAGAAGCGAATCGCAAAATGTACCTAATTCAAATAAAAACGAAAGTCAAAAATTTCATGTATCGCCGCCGACTGCTTGTTTGTTTTATTCCCATCTGAGGCAATTTCACATGAGCAATGTTTGCATGTGTACTATGTGTACTGTGCGTGTTTGTATGTGTACTGTGCCAATGTGTGAAATGAAAACTGGAAATTGATTTAAAATATATTAAAAAGAATTCTTATCTGTTGATAATGATAAGGATGTAGAGTACATCTTTCCGGGTTTGTAGACCATGGTCCAATAATTTTTTTGTAGGCTGCTTTATTCTTTTTGGAAGGCTGCTACGTTTCGTCAGTAACATATGACTGACTTCTTCACAAAAGAATTATTGGACCATGGTCTACAAACCCGGAAAGATGGACTCTACATCCTTATCATCATCATCTGTAGCTGGCCATGAAAGCCTAAAAACACTTATAATTCTTATATGTGTTTACGTTTTTTTTCTTAACTCAGATTGTGTAGACTAGAATGTAGTTCTAACGACAATTTCATTGAAAGGTCATCTTTGATTTAAATGGTAGATATACCAAACAAGCACTGGGGGAACGTCTTGTCGGCTTTACAAAATTATTTGTGCAAAGTCCAAATAAAATGAAAAATGAAAGACAAATACAAAAAATTAAGATGGACAAAAAAATACGCTTGCTACACTAAAACAAAACGTACTCCTGTAGGTGTACATAGGTCCATGCGAAAACCCGAATTGCAAATCTATGTTTAATAAGCCATTTTCATCGCTTTTCCTGAAGACAAGAGAGACACCAGCAATAGTGACCATCTTGAAAAGCTAGCAATTAAATCATGGAATGATGGACAAATCACCCTTTTATTTTTAACCTCAGTTAGCCTCTGAAGATGGACGGATAAAGTCCGTTACTTATGATTGTTTTATTTGATTAAAATTTGCAATCGAAGAATCCGACCCTGCCTGTCGCGGTAAAACTTGAATGAAAAATACGACCCGCGTAAGTAAAATGTGAAATAAAAGAATTCAAATAAATAACACTCAAGACGCCCGCAAGTGTATGAAAAAGTTTCATATCTCTTCAGGGGGGGAAATGCTCGTACATATATGGAAATGGTATCGATCGCCCTCCGTACGCTGCCACACACTTAAACTGTTACCTTATATCATTTCACAGCCGTAATGTACTTTTGTTTAAAACTTAAAAAAGTTTTTCTTTTCAGACTGGCGCTTAAGGAGAGCAGTTAAGGGTAGAGGTGGAAAATTCTGCCTAGAAAAAAGGATTCCAATTCCTTTTAAGCCTTTATTTTTGTAATACTTTTTTTAACTAGTTTAATAATAAGCATAAAATAAATAAATTTAATAAACAAGAAGTAGGTTATAAGAAGGAAATAAAACACTCGCCCTATTCTATTTTATTTCATCATAACTATCTATTTTAAATATAAAATCTAAGTTGCAAAGATCTGTTGACATTTGAGGCTCATATTAAATGCGTGCCCACAAGCAGGCAAACGTAAGTTTGCGTTTACACATGCTGCATGCGTACATAAAAAATAAACGAAACCTCACATGAACATAAAATTGGCTACATAAGACTTTTATTGCTTACCCAGAAAAAAGTTCCGGAACAAGAACTTATTTTAAGGTAAAGGTCTCATTTTGTAATACCCTGCGCACGTACATAGCATATATAAACGCGAACTTACATGTGCTTTCTCTTATTTTTGAGTCAGACTCCAAGCTTTATATCCATACAACAAAACTGACCAAACAATGAAAGCTAATAATTTGAAATTTGTGGAATGGTCATTTTTAAACACAATACCCTTTTGTGATGTATTTTGGGGATGTTTATTGTGGATGGGGGATATCAATCAGACGAACAGATGAGTCTTGGTTTCAATGTGATGTATTATTCCATTTCAGTGTTTACAAGGCGAGAGACAAAACCAGACTGACCAGTGAAGCAATAATAATCTCTAATAATATTATATTACAATAATACATTACCTTATATATGATATTACCTACTCTAAATAATCATATCATAATTATACATTACACCTCCCTCACTAAATGACGAATCTACATTACAATATATCATACTTATCATTATAACATATTATATCAATAAAAATTATATCTTATACAATTTCATCTTCTTTCATCTTGGGTACCGCAGGCGGTTCTCCCCCCTCGGACGCAGGCGCTCCGACCATGGTTGGAACCTGGAAACACCCGAGTCATTAGAGATCTGTCCTGCCTCATCCAACAGCTGACCCAACCCCAGGTCATTGTCAGACTCATCCTCCCAAGACACCTTTCTTCCGGAAATCTGATCATGATGTCTTTTCCAAATCTGATTTCCAGCTTTTACCAAGTAAATCCTGTTTCCCAATGTTTTAAATATAATGCATGGAACCCACTTCCCTACATTTCTGAAATCCTTAGTCATTACCTTTTGTCCAATTTTGAATAGTCCTTTAACCTTTCTTCCCCTGTAATTCCTTTTTTGTTTTTCCTGATTTCTCTTTTTAAAAACACATACCTTTCTCCCCGTCTTTTTAAATGATTTCTCCCCAGGCACTACTGTATCAAAAATGGATCTTATTTTTCTACCTATCATAAGCACGCTCGGCTCCATCCCTGTTGCTAATGATGGTGCATTTCTATGATCTACTAAAAATTCCAAAAGCTTATCTTCATAATCGTTAGGAAACATACCATTTTTCATAATTTTTTTTAAAAAACTTTTTGTTGTTTTTACCGTATTCTCCGCCAAACCGTTTGACGCTGGGTGATTTACTGCTGAAGTTAAATGCTTAATATTTAAATTTTTGCAAAACCTTTGAAAATCTACTGATGTAAATGCCGTACCATTATCCGTTACAATGCAACTTGGAATACCTAACACTGAAAATATTCTCTTCAACTCTCTAATTGTATGCCTTGCATCAATTTTATCAACTTTTACAGCATCTATCCAATTTGATGCTGCGTCTACTACGACTAAAAAATATTTTCCTGCTAGCGGCCCGAAAAAATCTAAATGTATCCTTTTCCAAATATGTTGTTCTACCGGCCAACTTTTCAACTCGACTTTATCTGGAGATCCCATATTTCTTGCACATTGTGTACATTCTCTCACTGTTTTCTCAATTTCTGTATTCATCCCTAACCAAAAAAAATAATTTCTAGCCAAAGTTTTCGTTTTTACAATTCCCATGTGAGATTTGTGAATAAACTTCAAAATATCTTCCCTTAATGCCAATGGTATTACCAATCTGTTTTCATAAAATAAACAATCATTTGATTCGCTTAACTTTTCTCTTAAAAACCACCATTTTACCAATCCATTTGTCATTTTGGATTTATTTGGCCACCCTGTTTTTAAATACTCTTTTATCTCACAAATGACCTTGTCATTACGAGATGCTTCCTTGATGCATTCTACATTTAAATTTGTTTCTACTGCAATACAGTTTAAAAATTCTCCTTCAACATCCTCAATGTTTATCTCATTTATGATCTCAATATTATCTTCCCCCTCATTATCCGTACTACTCATTGGTAACCTCGACAAAAAATCTGCTTTATTATCCTTTGACGGAACATATTCAATAGTATAATCAAATCCTTGCAAAATTAATGCATATCTTTGTAATCTATTAGCTGCCAGTATAGGTATGTTTTTATGTTCACCCAAAATGTGAACCAATGGCTTGTTGTCGCAAACTAGAATAAACTGCCTCCCATAAATATATTGAAAAAACTTTTTTAATGCGAATATAATAGCACATGCCTCTTTATCTAAAATGGAATATTTTTTCTCTGTATTCGACAAAGTTCTACTCGCATACGCAATTGGTCTTTCTAATCCGTTCTCGTATTTATGACAAATTATCGCCGATAGACCTTGGTCACTTGCGTCAGTAATTACCTTCACCGGTAACTCTGGATTATAATGTACCAGAATCCTATCGGAGACTAAAATAGCTTTTACTTTATCGAAAGCTAATTGACATTCTTTTGTCCAGCTAAATTTTGCTCCTTTTTCTAATAGTTTGTACAACGGCTGCAAAACGCTAGCTAAATCTCTTATAAAAATTCTATAATAATTTATTGCACCTAAAAAAGAGCGTACCTCCGATATGTCACTTGGAGTTTTCAAGTTTTTTATAGCTTCAACTTTATGTTGAAGTGGTTTCACACCATCCCTCGATATTTGAAATCCCAAATATTCAACTTCTGTCAACCCAAATTCACATTTTTGTAAATTAACACTAAATCCACTACGTTCTAAACGCTTAATTACCTCTTCCGTTGCCTTCTCCAATTCTTGCAATGTATTCCCATAAATTAACAAATCATCCATAAATGCTATCGCATCCAACCCTTGAATTGCCGAATATAAAGCTCTGCTAAATATCGCTGGTGACGTCGTGAGACCAAAAGGAAGTACCTTGTACCTAAATAACCCAAATGGTGACGAAATCACACAAAGATTTCTCGACTCCTCCGACAACCTAATTTGAGAAAAAGCATTTCTCAAATCTAATTTTGCATAAAATTTTGCTCCATTTACTCTATTTATTAAATCTTCTACTCTAGGTAACGGGTACTTTATTTTTTTTAACATTGGATTCAAAGTATTTTTAAAATCGGCACATATTCTGATTTCATCATTTTTTTTTTTCACAATCACTATTGGACTTGCCATTTCACTAGTCTCTACTTTCTCAATAATACCTTCTTGTAACATGCGATCTATTTCTTTTTCTACCCTTATTCTCAAATTAAAAGGAATTGGCCTCGGGTTAACAAATTTTGCCTTAAAGTCTTTTATAACTTCTATCTCCGCTTCAAAATTTTTAAAAGTACCTGCTTTACTCTCAAAAACAGCTGGATATTTTTTTCTCATACTAGAAAAAAAATCTGCATTATAATTCGTATTATTATTTCCTACTGAATAAATATTATCGCTAACATTGAATGAATTTATTTTAAAAGTATTCAAAAAATTCCGACCTAATAAAGAAGACGACCCTTTATATACAACAATTATTTCTATGTACTCTTTACTTCCTTGATATTCTACTCTCATGTACTTACGACCTTTTACTTGTAGTTGAGTACCATCATAGCTTGATAATTTCAAATCACAATGTTCTAACTTAATATTTGAAAAATGTTCATTAAATATGTGCCAAGGAATAATAGTCACCCCAGAACCCGTATCTAAAATCATTTTTAGATCTGTATCATTTACCTTTACGTTTAAAAAAATGGGACCATCCATCTCATTAATGGCCATTATTGTATTTATTCTTCGAAACTTGCATTTATTTGCATAATGACCAGATTTGTTACATTTAAAGCATTTAATATTATTATTATTTTTATTTAAAAACTTGCATGCATTTTGTTTATGACCGAATTTACCACAGTTAAAGCATTTATAATTATTATTCCTATCACTTGAAATACTTGCATGTCTAAAAATAGATTTCTTACTATCATTTGAATTATTTCGCTTGATTTCAGAATTTCGCTGTCTATCCCTTGACTTCCGAGTTTCTGTGGAATCCCTCGAATTACACGAACTCATTAAATTTATACTTTCTGAATTGTTTTGACCACACAAATGTTCCATTGTTCTCGCTAATTCTACACATTCAGATAATTTCAATTCCATTGCTTTTAAAAATATTCTCTGCTTTATTTTGTTCTGTCTGATACCTATTAAAAATATATCCTTCAAATTTGCCTCCAATCTATTCTCAAATTTACAGTCTACCGCAATTTTTTTCAATCTAGCTATATAATCCTTAATTGACTCGGTTTCGAGCTGTTTACATGAATAAAATGACTCCCTATACTCAAATATATTTTTTTTTACCCCACAATGACCCCCAATAATATCAATCAACTCCTCGAATTTTGCCTCCGAAATCTTTTTCGGAAAACATAGATCAGACACCGTCTGAAAAGTCTCCTTGGTGAGAGACGATAATAGAACAGCCCTTCTGCGTTCTTCAGTTAAAAACTTCTCATCATACAAAATGAGGACTTGGTCGAGCCGAAGTCTGAAGACATCCCAATCTCCAGTCCTATGGCAAAAAGGACTTAGACTCCTCCGTGTTCCCTCCATAGTCTGAAACGGCAGAAAGAAAGAAAACAAAAATCTTATCTGCTTCTGCGTCCGACAGTCCAGGAAACGCCTACGTGACCCTCAGAAAGTGGCTTCCACTCCCTGCAGCAGTCACCTCCAGGAAAATGACCCTCAAGGCTCCCAGCTCCTGCAGTACTCCCTGCAGCACTCCGCCCCAGTTGGATCCTCTCCTCTTGAAAAGAAAACCGCTGCAGTAACTCCCTGCAGCGATTCCTCTTGGCTCCGTGAGTTCTCTTCCTCTTGAAGAAAACCGCTCCTTCTCTTCAGACTTCTTCCAGTTCTCCCTGCAGCAACCTCGCCTCAGCTGGCTTCGTGATCCTCAGTCTTCAGATCCTTCTTCCTTCTCGAAGATTCCCACATGTTGCTCTTGCAACAATATTATTTTATTTCTTCCAAAAAAAATTTTTTTATCCCGTTTTATATGGTTCTTCTTTATCCTGACTGCGCCACTGTGATGTATTTTGGGGATGTTTATTGTGGATGGGGGATATCAATCAGACGAACAGATGAGTCTTGGTTTCAATGTGATGTATTATTCCATTTCAGTGTTTACAAGGCGAGAGACAAAACCAGACTGACCAGTGAAGCAATAATAATCTCTAATAATATTATATTACAATAATACATTACCTTATATATGATATTACCTACTCTAAATAATCATATCATAATTATACATTACACCTTTTGAGGCCAAAAAAAGTATCATAAATATTATTTGTTTTTTATATCATTTTATTTTATTGTCGAGAAAAAACAGATACAGACACAATTACAAAAACAAGAGAATGGATACATATACAGTAAAGTGCCCTTATATCCTAAAAAAAATCCCACAAATATGTTAAAATTTGAAAGTATCTGACAAAAAAAAAAAAAAAACTCAAACGCAACTAACCTTGCCTACTTGCCGCGTTATTCCCGAAGGGGTCGCATGTGGCGAGTTGAACCTATTTATTTTTACAGGTAAAGGGGCCGGCCTTACGCCAACCACTTCAGTTGAAGTACAGGAGGAGAAAAAAAAAGTGAATTAAAGTTTTTGTAATTCAGATGGCATATTGAAGATGTTTGTCTTTATGCAACGCACGCGGCTAAAATTGCACTGCGGCTGTGTGATTCTGCTATGAGTACTATTGCCACTTTCGGGGGTAGCCAGGATTGGGCGGAAAGTGACCCACAGGAAGGAAGTCTCCCCCCGCCCCCCTTCTAGACTTACCAAAACTCCAGCAAACTCATGCCACCAAATACAGGAACCAAAAATACGTTCCCTGTGTACCTACATGGTTAAACGTTCAGCAACAAACCGAACGAAAGATGAGTATTAAAAATGAAAGTTTTTCCAACAGAGACAATTTCACTTGAGCAATGTTTGTATGTGTACTGGATCAATGTGTCTTATGAATGATTGTAAAAATATTTAAAAGAACTCTTCCATTTTCGTGCTTTACGTTTTTATATCCCTTCAGATTGTGTAGAATGTGATTCTTAAGATAATTTCATTTAAAAGTCATATTTGAATCAAATAGTAGATAAGCCAAATAAGCATTGGGGGGATGTATTATTTGAAAAAAAATTCACTCAAAATGCAAGCGTTAATAAGCTGTCTTTAATTCCTAATCACATTTAGCAGGTGAAACCTAATTATTTTCTCAGGTAAAGTGTACAGCTATATGCCATCCACTGAACTTAGATTTCTCTGATATGACATAAGAAAAATATCAACTGTACTATTTATAGGAAGTGAAGGTATAATTAGATGGTTCGGGCATTTAGAGAAAGTAGACACAGAATGACACACAGAAACAGTGTAGTAAGGTAATGTCTAAAATAAGAGTGAAAGGTGAATACTGAGGGAAGAATGGATTGATTAAATAAATGAAATTGTAAATGACTGGAATCGGAAGAGTGAAAAAAGATTAAGCACATGGATTAAATGAGAGAGATATTATATAAGGAAGATGAAAGAAGTGTGTAAGGACAGAACAAAGTGGTGACACATTTGCGGAGGTACCGACTACTCCAAACGAAATGGCGATACAGTTTAAATAACAATTAAATGTTTAACATTTGCAAAGCATAGTCTTACAATCCGTTTGTTTCTCATATCTTAAATAATTTTAAATAGATTTTTTACTTGTCCGGTCGATACCTTGGTAAAATACTTGCATTCCATGCCGAGAGCTCGGGTTCGAATCCCACCGAGGGTGGAAGAAATGATTTACCGCTTTGGCGTTTATTTCAAATCCAAAATAAAATACCGGCAAGGCTTACTCAGCCTTCACAATAAACGAGTACCAGACCCCTCGTGAACTGGGAAGCAGGTGAAGTGATTGGCGAAAGGCCGGTCGCCTTACCTGTAAAAAATAAATAGGTTTCACTCTTCACATGCGAAACCCTTCCGGGACAATACGGCAAGAAGTTACACTATATGTGTAGCTTAGTTGCGTTTTTTTTTTTTTGCGTACTTGGTTATATACAACAAATAAATTTGTCTGTTTTTCTTTTAATATTCTTCAATATTACAGTTGAAACGTTGTGCCTTGAGGGGTTGATGATAATTACACATAGACTTAAGACGCGGCGCGGCATCCAGTACACTTAGTACGAGTTGCAAAACTTGAGAAAAGTAAAGTTTACGGAAAATATTAAAGCGTGATTTCTCCCAAAATCTACCGTTTTTGTTTCCTACACTTTGTGGTCTTAGCAAAAGAGTTACAGTGATGAAGAAAATCAAGTTGAAACAAACAAAAACGTCAGATATTCGGGGGAAATCGCTCTTAAATAATTGCCGTAAACTTTACATTACTCAAGTCTTGCAACTCGCACTAAGGGTACAGTTCGTCATTTGTTCGGCTCGTTAAGGCGCAACATTACCTATTCCATTTTACGGCACCCCGCCTTCTGCGTCTCTCCCCTAAATAATACACAAGGTGTTTCGGCGTCCAACAACGCAACGCTCACTTTCACGATAGACGTTAGTTTACTTTCAAGTTAATCTTGGAATATTACATGAGAGAAACAGGCTGGATAAATTCAAAATTGACGCAGACATGTAACAAAGAAAGATCAATGTTTTATTTGAAAAAACCCTGTTAAATTAATGTAATTAAATTAAACTAGGCTGATTTATTTGGTGAACGCTGTTTATGTGTGTATCACACCTCAATAGCCCTCTGCGAGCTTGATCGTCGCTGTAGAAAATTCCAATTCTCAAGCAAGACCCAGTTGTTGTAAGGCTGGATGGAAACCTTTTGAAGACCGGTCTTTGGTAAAGATTTATGAATTTTTCAACCCAGCGAAGAGCAAATTTGAAAATATAAATGGTATATTTTTTGTGCTCCGCCGGGATTCGAACCCACGACCTTCCAGTTACGAGTCCGAAGTGCTACCACCTGGACTACGGACCGACGATGTTCTCACAATTCGCAATGTTTCAAGAAATCTAGACGTCTATGACACTTGTTAGAGTGCCGCATACATTTTTTTGTGCTCAACAATTTTTATTTGTTACAGCACACCCTTACAGCCATCAGCACGCTGGGAGAAACTTTATTAAGGCTATTGTGAGCGTTGGTGAGCTAACGGTTGATGTCCTGATCTTTTGAAGCAGGAGTACTAACTGTGTAGTGCTGTGTTGTGTGTTGCATTGTCTTTATTTTAAGAGGCTGAAGGAAAGAAATAAAAAATAAATTAAATGAAAGGAATGCAAATAATTTTAAAATCTATTTACTTTCATTATTTACTTGCACTGCTTTTTATATGATCTATTCGAGTAGCATCACAACTTAGCTGCACGTAATGTGAATCTAATTACCTAACTAGCACACATACACAAAAAATACAAAAACTACGTATATTCTAAACTTTGTATTTTTCTTACAACTTGGATTGCGTATATCACAATAATTTCTTTATAAGTCTAGGGTTTGTTAAATTGTTATTTGTTTTCTGTTTAGTTTTGATAATATTATTATTAACTGATTTATAAAATGTAAATTGTTGTGTATGTTCCTTGACTTATAGGTTGGTATTCGGCTGACCACCCATGCTGTAAAAATGGTTCACTTTGCCAATGTCACCCCTGTTACAGGGAAGGACGGCAAGAGCTGCAGGGTGTATGTCCATTTTAGATTTGGTTTTTGTGTTTTAGGTTCACATGAGGCATGTGCAAGCGCGAACTTGGACGTGTCTGCTTGTGAGAATGCATGTAATGTGAATCTCCAATGTAACATATCTTTGCAACTTAGATTAGATTAGAAAGTCAAGCCAATCGTAACAATAAAAATCCTCACTGGTTTTATTTTCGAGTTTTTTTTTTGTTTTGCTTCGTTCGTTTACCCAATACCACAGGGAAAGGTTGCTTGCTATACATAGCAGTCTATAGCAACCTGGCGAAATAGAACGCAGCTCAACCACCAATGGATTTATTGTTTTCCTTTACGGTCAGGCCTCCTTACCTACGCGATAAGTCCTCTAGTAACCGAGAGGGCGAGTTTATATTTCAAGACGCAAAAGCAAGACTCAATTATAGTAAGAAAAAAATCACAAAGTCATAGTAATTGCATTGAGAGAAAATAGGTCAGGTATAATTCAATTCAGTGCGACTGCAATAAAAGTGAAGCTTTCAAAATGTATTTACTCAAGCGTTTATTTTTTCTAAATGAAAAAAAATCCTATAATGACGTACGGTATTTTAATGTCATCTATTTTTAGTTTTCTTCTTTTAGCTTCCAGTCTACTTCTCTGTATACTCGTTTGTTCTTTGACTAATAAGTTGATATGGGGCTGACTCCCATGCTGTTAAAACTTGGTTCACTTTTGCTTATGCCATCACGGTTTCAGGGAAAGGTGGCATTTTCTTTATGTTGTTTTCTTACAACACACATTTATAGAAGACTTTCTCAAAAAACATACTCGCCACTAAAAATTATCGACTTTTTCAAAGGACAGCAAAACACACACTTTAATCAAAGCTCACAGCGTAAGATTGGTATTGTTACTTGTGAAAATAAATATCTTACACATTTCAAACGCTACCTTTTCTGGGACAATTTGGCAAAAATTGAATAAAGAACAATAATTCTAAAAAATAAAAACGACTTATTTTAGATTACGGCAAGTACGAATAGGTATATATATTAAATTCCACAACCAGTTTCGCTCACAACTCATTTGCATCTTCAGGTGACAAAAATTATAATATAAACAAAATCGACTTCATTTTTTATCTATTAAGAGGACAATACGTAAACAAAACATACATGGCAAAAACAATAAATTGTTTTGTAAATTTATGTTTACGTGCAAAAGGTACGCTAATTTTTGTTTCACATTCTAGTCGTGGAGCTAACGGGATAGAAAGAGACGGATGTTTAGCCTGCATTCATAGATTCTAAAGTAAAGTAGGCGCTCGGAAAAGCTCGTCAAGTAGCAACCAGGCCAACGATGTTAGTATGGAAACTAAACCATAAAAAACTTGATTATCATATTACGATTTTCTGTTTTGCGTGTTCGCTTAAAGGGCCAATATTATAGCTCTACCAACGTCAAGCATTTTTTAATACAAAATTTAGATACTGTATCTTTTTTTACGTCACTGTTTTATCTAGGTATTTCCCATGAAGTTTAAAACGGATTGTGTTATTTAACATGCAAATAATTACTGCGAAAAAATTCTATAATTATATTTTTTAGATTTTTAATCATACCACCATACTGTAAAAAATGGTTCAATTTGCCAATGTCACCCCTGTTTCAGGGAAGGTCAGCAAAAGTTGAAGGATTTATGTTCATTTGAGGCTTATTTTTAATTTGTAAGTACACATTCAGCATTTGTAAGCGCGAACTTATAGGTAGGTACGGGTCTTTTTGTGGGCATGCATTTGATATGAGTTTTAAGTCTGTGTATGTCCTTTGCAACTTAGATTATATTTCATGTAGCATCATCTATAATCTAAGTTGCAAAGATATATTCATATTTAAGGCTCATGTTCAATGCATGCCCACAAACCGACACATGTAACTTACACGCCTAAGCATACTGCATGTGTACATACAAAACAAAACAAACCTCAAATGAACATTGGTAAAAGTGAACAAAATTATTACAGCTACGAAAGTCAGCCTCATATCTACCTATCAGTAAAGGAAGCATTCTTCCTCTCCAATTTATTTTCAAAAGTTGCCTCCATTTTTTCCTATCCTGACATACCTCTTTCAATTCCTTCATATCCATCACCTTTTTCATGCATTTTCTTATTTTACGCTCACTTTGTATATCCCATTCTTTCACAATCTCCTCAATCTGATCACTCCATACTTTTCTCGGTCGTCCCTTCCCTCTTTTTTCCTTTCACACTTATAATATCACCGCTATGTTGTTCGCATTGTACGTGGAAAACACATCTCGTATTAATTACGTGAAAGTAGATACATTGTTTAAAGTTGTAGCTGATCTCAGGGGGCGCGCTATTAATATCAAGACGCTTACGCGGAAAACAAGTTTCACTTGCAGATGTTTTCCCTGGGGCTTCACAGGAGCTCATTCCACTTTCAGTACGAGTAGAAGTAATAATGCGAAAAACACTCGCAGGATATTTTAATTACAACACAAAGGCCTTAAATAATGTTACATCACGCATCGGTCTGGTCCGTAGTCTAGAGGGTAGCGCTTTGTACTAGTGATTGGACGGCAGAGAGTTTGATTCTTGTGAGAACACAAAAAAAAATCAAATATGCTCATCGCTGGGTTTAAAAGTTAATCTGCCTTTACCAAGGACTGTTCTTTACAGGTCTTACAGACAATGGTTTTTACTTGAAAATTGGTGATTTCTAGAGCAGCGGTCAAGCTCGCAGAGGGCTAACTTGTAAGTTGGTATTAAGCTGATCACAGGTCCATCCAGCCCTACAAAAACTAGGTCTTGCTTGAGAATTGGCGCTATGTAGCGACGACGATCAAGCTCGTAAAAAGGTCGATAGCTCAATTGGTAGAATGCTTGAATTCAATGCCGAGAGCAAGCTCAGCCTTCACAAGAAATTAGAACCAGCCCCCACTTCAACTGAAAGTAGTTGGTGTGAGGCCGGCCCCCTTACCTGTAAAAAATAAATAGATCCCGAAGAGGCATATGCGACCCCTTCGGAGAAACGCAGGCAAGAAGTTACACTATATGTGTAGTTTAGTTGCGTTTACAGTTGCGTTTTACCCAAACTGTAAACCATGTTTCGCTTAACCAATTTTACTCTTATTCAGGAAAGGGTGGGAGGGTTGCAGGGCTTATGTTCATTCCAGAATTAGATTTTAATTTTGTAAACACAGATGGGGCATTTGTAAGCGTGAACTTATATGTATCTTTTTGGGTTTATATTTATAACGAAACTTTAATGTTCTTATCTTTGCAACTTAGATTATGGATAGGTAGATCAAAGCTGGGTAAATATGGTGATGACGAAAGTTCCAAAGAGATACAGAGTAGTGAAACGACTCAGAGAAAGGTGGCAAAACAGAGTGCAATTTCAAATTAATACAAAGTGGGCAACTTTTGCCAACATTTCCTTAATCAGGGGTAACATTGGCAAAGTGTATCCTTGTTAACAGTATGGGTGGTCAATATTATACCAACCCTCACGTTAAGGGGCCTGCCAATACGTCAAAGGTAAAATTGAAGTGGCATATTAAGCTAACATGGGCTTCTCAGATTAATACACCTTTTTCCTGTATTCTACGAGAGATACATATAAAAAGTGTGAAAGTCCTGTAGCTTAAAAGTTTATCATGAGCACCATCTATTTATAATTGCATTTAATATGAGAAGTTACACCCAATGAAATGTTTTATCCACGATTTCTCAAGTAAGTGAATCAGTACTTATTCACTTTTACCTTTAGCAATGGCTGGAAAGACACTGAATGATAGAGTACGTAATGATTGGGTGATGAACGAGTGTGGTATAAAAGAGAATATGAGAATGAAAGTACAAAAAAGTACGATGAGATGGTTCGGACATCTCGAAAGAATGGATGATGAACGACTAACGAAGAAAGTGTACAAAGGAAATGTCAGAGGAAAGCGCGGAAGGGGAAGGCCGAGGAAAAAATGGTTAGACCAAATAGGTGAGATTGCGAAAGAATGGAACCTGCAGAGTGAAAATAAGAGAAGAGTATGTATGAAAAAGGTGATGAATATTGAGGAAATGAAAGTGGTTTGTAAGGACAGAAAAAAGTGGAGGCGCATCTGCGGAGGTACCGGCCACCCCTAGCGGAACGGCGGCAGGATACAGTACAGTACAGTACCTTTTAGGTGGCGATATAATATCCACTTAATATATAATAAATGTGTATTCATTTGATTTACTGATATTTTTCATCTCAGTTTAATTATTGGCGTATTTCCATGACATTTTCCCTACGGCTTTTCCAATCAAAATTTCTAGATATAAAAGTTTCCGAAATTAGTTTGATAGCCATGGAAATTCCACGAATCGGTATCACATACTTATTTTTTCCAGGAATAGTAATAAATCGATTGAAAATATAAAATATTTCGTTTGAAGTTTTTTTTTTAAGCTGAAAATGTACGAATCTAAGTACAATCCTCATGACTGTTTGAGACAATTGAAGTTACGACTACTCGTCCCTTTTTTGCTTGTTTGTCTTATGTCCATCAAAGTTTATTTCACATGAGCAATGTTTGTATGTGTACAATGCGTCTTATGAATACTGGAATTAAAAAAAATTAAACAACTCTCACATTATCGTGTTTGACGTTTTTGTCTTAGCTCAGATTGTGTAGAATGTGATTCTTAAGACAATGCCATTGGATCGCAATCTTTGAATCAAATAATAGATTAGCCAAACAAGCTCTGGAGGGGATCTAAATCTAAATCTAAGCTGCAAAGATATGTACCATTTAAGATTCATATTAAATGCATTCCCACAAGCAGACACGCTTACTTTAGCGCTTACACATGCCGCATGTGGACCTACAATATAAAAAAAAAAACAATCTCAAATGAACATGAGCCCTGCAACTCTTGCCGACCTTCCCTGAAGCAGGGGTGACATTGGCAAAGTGAACCATTTTTTACAGTATGGGTGGTCAGCCGCATACCAACGTATCAGTCAAGGACAGGTTTGTCCAACATACAGCCCTTTTTACGGAATACGGAATTTTTATGGACAAAAGTACAACAAAAAAATCTAGCCCGCCACGATTACAAAAGTACTAAATCCGGCCCGCCACGATTTTGAGTTGGACACCCCTGGTCAAGGATAACTAAGTCAATTAGTTGTCCTCTTGAGAATGATGTGACAACATCGAAAGCGCTCCAGAAGATAAGTCAACTCGTGAAGAACAACTTTGTCTTTAATTTTCACATCATTAATTCAAAATGAATCTTCACAATGCCTATACACAAACACGTCAACTTTTAGATCTTGTATCTTGCAAAAGAAGAGGAAGAAGACGAAACAAAGCGAGAAGAAAAAGAAGCCGATGACGAGGGAGAAAGTGTGCTCATGTTGGAAGCACTTCCGACCGGTCCAATTATTACCCGATGGTGCGCAAACATCCAAACTAAATATTTAGCATAAAAAAATGTTTTGTGTCGGTTTTGCTGGGCCGCTGGCTGCCGCCACATCCTGCCGGCTTCCGCCCGCCCCGTGACTAATGATATTTTAATGGCCGCTAATTAATCAAAATAGCTTTCATTGCAAAGTTTAGCGTTACAAGTCAAATGAACTATGCCGCAACAAAGAGCGAATCAACAAGCCAACCTAATAATATGCTTTCACTTTTAAATGGAGCAGGGAGAGGTAGGTATGTTAGGATAGGAAGAAATGGGGGTAGCTCTGCAGAGGCTCCGGCCACCCCTTGGGGAACTGTGACAGAGTTACAGTTACAGAATAAAGCTGATGATGGCTTCAGACGCTCAAAACAAAAAAGTAATCTACAAGCAAACCTAGTAATATGCTTTCACTTTTAGGCGGAGCAGAAGTAAGGATAGGGAGAAATGGGAGTAGCTCTGCAGAGGCTCCGGCCACCCCTAGAGGAACGGTGACAGAGTTACAGTTACAGAATAAAGCTGATGACGGCTTCAGACGCTCTAAACAAAAAAGGAATCAACAAGCAAACCTAATATTATGATAAGTTTTCAAATTGTTTAAGTGAGACGTTGTGGTACGCTGTGGTATTTTAAAAAAGGACAATTTAAAAAAATAATAAAAAAAAATTGTAAACTAAAATCAAAAAAGGATCATGCACGAACAGAAGGCCACTCGTTTGACAAATGTAACTTACAATTGATTTATAATTGTTAAAAAGGGAAAAAATTGGACATTTTGGAAGAATTAGAAATTGATATGTTAAAAATAGTAGAAAAATTATAAAAATCCAACATCCCAATACAAACTCCCCCCTTTTAAATATTCTTTGTAACCAAACTCCTCCTATAGTCCCTCCCACTCCCACTCCCACTTCCACAAATCAAAGAACATAGATAATTAGACCCCTCCCCTACCACCTTTCCACCACCCTAGCACTGAGCCCCCATATGTCTTTAGTTTTAAGATTTAGTATTGTAAGTGCAACCGAAGATGGTGGGAGTACCCACCGAAAACGTTTTTGCTATCTAATAAAAAATACTCAAAGTGGTAAAAAACAAGGTTTTTGTATTTTAGTTTTTAAAAAAATATATATTATTTTTTTAAATTATCCTTTTCCTATATTATGCTTTCACTTTTAAATGGAGCAGAAAGAGTTAGGTATGTAAGGATAGGAAGAAATGGGGGTAGCTCTGCAGAGGCTCCGGCCACCCCTAGCGAAATGGTGACAGAGTTACAGTTACAATTTCAGAAGAAAGAAAGCTGATGACGGCTTCAGACGTAAAAAAAGCCTTAGTTTTCATAGTGTGTCTAAATCTAAATCTAAGCTGCAAAGATATGTATCATTTGAGATTCATATTAAATGCATTCCCACAAGCAGACATGCATAATTTCGCGCTTACACATGCTGCATGTAGACCTACAATATAAAAACCCCAATCTCAAATGAACATAAGCCCTGCAACTCTTGCCGACCTTCCCTGAAGCAGGGGTGACATTGGCAAAGTGAACCATTTTTTACAGTATGGGTGGTCAGCCGCATACCAACCTTGTAAGGGCCAGAAAGAGTCTTCTAATGCATACACAACAAAAAGGGAATCAACAAATACCTAAACCTAATAACTTATTTCGCTTTTAGGTGAAACAGAAAAAGAATCTGATGACGACATCAGGTGTAATATTTTGTTAGTAGGTACCTCTGGTGGCGGCTTAAAAATGATCGAGAATAAATTTTTAACACATACACACACACTTTACAAACCGCTCGGGAGCTGGGAAACCCCCACTTTAACTCAAGTGGTTGGAGTAAGGCCGTCCCCCTTACCTGTAAAAAAATAGGTTCCACTAGCCATATGCGACCTGTTCGGGGAAAGCACGATAATAAATTACACTATAATTATAGCTTAGAAGTGTTATTTTTCACTTAGATATACATAGATAGGTAAGTATAATAAATTGAAATTTGCAAACCTAATCTAAGTTGCAAAATATTTGTAACATTAAAGATTCACATTATATGCACTTTCACAAACAGACATGCACAAGTTCGCGCTGAAACTAGTGGTCCTACAATATAAAAACCCGAATCTCACATGGACGTACACCCTGCAACTCTTGCCGGCCTTCCCTGAAACAGGGGTGGCATTGGCAAAGTGAAGCTTTTTCTACAGCATGGGTGGTCAGCCGCATACCAACCTATAAGTCAAGGAACATACATAGCAAATTACATTTTTAAAATCAACAAATTATAACATATATGGACATCAAAAACTAACAGAAAACAAATTTTAATTTACAAAAACCCTTGCCGCCAACATCACAGATTAACCGCCATTTCTTTCTGTCCTTACACACTTCTTTCATTTCCTCCAGAGTCATAAACTTCTTCATACAGACTCTTATATATAGATAGGTAATAGTAAGTATAGTAAATTGAAAATTACTAAAATCATTTTTTTTACTAAAGTCGCTACTGCCATGCATGTTTCCATTTAATAGTTTAAAATTAAAAAATCCACGACTTGTATTCAGCAAGATTTTGTAATACGGCGCCGCGATAAAAAAAAAACACATTTCAGTTAGATTTATGCCCTTGTCATAAATAATAGTGACAGACTTGTATTGTTTTCCCTTGCGTTTTCCCTTTATGGGTATCGTGGAGTCGCTCACTTTGTCTATAACTGCTATTTATGCGTTTAAAACTTCAAAAATCGCTGCCTTGTTATTGACTTGAGGCTTCTACTTGAAACTATGGCATGGTGGAAGAGGATTTCACAACGGAGTAGTGTGCTACATCTGTGAGAGTTATAAAGGAAAATAGGGAAAATAAATAGTGTCACGAGTAAAGAGTATAAAACATAACGTAAATCTCACATCTATAATCTATATGCAACTTAGGGGCTGTCTATATATTACGTCATTCGCATTAAGGGGGGGGGAGTCTGGTCTGCGGATGATGGCAAATGATGTACGAGTACCAAAAGTGACGTCGTTCTTGTAAATACCAATTTCTACAGAATATACAAAATATTATGTAAGTAATATAACATTATTAATTGTTAAGCTCATCCATTATTACAGCAAGAGAGGGAGGGGGGGTCATTAGATAATGACTATAGGATGATTGTAGGGGGGGGGGGTCAAAAATCGGCCAAAATCGATGACGCAATTTATGGACGGGCCCTTAGATAAGATTCTGATATTTTAATGCATGCCCACAAACAAACACTTGTAGTTTGCGCTTACAAATGCTGAATGTGTACTTACAAATAAAATCCAAACCTCAAATGAACATAAGCCCTACAACTTTTGACAACCTTCCCTGACACGGGGGTGACATTGGCAAAATGAACCATTTTTTACAGTTTGTGTGGTCAGCCGAATACCAACTCGATTGCTAAAATTAGCACTCTTAGAGAGTGATTAAGTTTTCATCAAAATTTTCAGTTTATGTTATGAGGTGAGTTCACGCATATGGATAAATATTTGAATGATTTATTTGGTGAGCGCTGTTTGTGTGTTAATCATACCTCAAGAGCCCTCCGCAAACTTAAAAACTACAGGATTTTACACTTATTATATTTTTTTCTTGTAGAAAATAGGGAAAAAAGTGCGTTTGTGTGAGAACACCATCTTATCTTAATATGTAACTTATTTAGTTTTACCTTTAAGTTATTGATTATTAATTATTTGGCAGTGACCTCACTTGGAAGGTTGTGTTGCCAGCGTGTGTAACTTTGAACCAATATACGGCGTATTGAAAACACATCGAATTTAATTTCTCCGAATTGTAGTCCTCCCCATTACCATCCAGGATTCCTCATTTTTTCCTTATTCCCATCCCAATCCAATTCTAATCATTTATACAATAGGGAAGTTTCACAAAAAAAAAATCTCGTAGATTCAAATTCCTTTTTATTTGCTTATTACAAAACTTGTTGATTTGATTTTTATTTGTTTTCTTAACAAAGTTATTTATGTTCAAGAAATGAAGTTTAAATATACGTGCCAAAACGCTCTTTGGATTAATTTTTCGTATGTGGCGTCATTTTCTTTATGCATCTTATAGCCATCACAATATTAGCAGCGTTGTCGATACAAGAAAATGACGTCACGGGGGCTACAAATTCCGTTGACGAATCACACATCCGTTTCGAAACCGGTAAACGTTTTCGAAAGTTATTTTTCCAATGTAAAATCATAGAATTTTTTCTATGACTTGAAATCAACACCTTGCTAATACGTTTACCGTAATCTTTAAAAAAAATGGTTCACTTTGCCAATGTCACCCCTGTTTCAGGGAAGGTTGGCAAGAGTTTTAGGGCTTATGTTCATTTGATACTGGGTTTTTATATTGTAGGTCCACATGCGGCATGTTTCAGCACGAACTTATACGTGCCTGCTTGTGAAAATGCATGTCATGTGTTAGTGCAAACTTATACATGTCTGCTTGTGGGAATGCGTTTAATATGAATCTGCAATGATACATATCTTTGCAGCTTAGATTTAGATTTTAGATTTCAAATCCATACGCTTTTGAACAAATTCCTCACTATTGCAAATACCCTATTGTTTTCGTATCACAGCTGATGCATTTGTGAAATGCTAACGGTAGGGTTGTGCTCGGGCAGTGGCGTGCCTGGCAACGATAAAAACGCGAAGTTGACAACCTCAAATGAATGGGGGAGAGGCCGCCGGTGCCTCGGCACATATATCCCAAAAACCTTTGTCCCGGCATCACGTGAACCAATACAATTAGATACGCGAGCGAAACAACATGAATTTAGACGAATTTTCGCAAAAGCAAAACCCTGCCGTGAGAGTGACTCGGCTCAGTAATGAATCGTGTTTCCTTTGTCTTTGAAATGTTTCAGAATTTAAGCACTTATGCTGTTGAGAAGGACTCCATGATAGAACGACACAGTGATAAAACCACACATGACATAACGACACATCGACTGCTCCAAGGAAGACAGCACTAAGTCAAAAAAGATAGTTTTGCAGGAGAGCCAATTGAATGTTATTTATTCCATGGAGAACAATGCCTAAACTATTTTTCACATGCATTTATTAACGAATTTAAAAGAGAAACGACACATGAAAGAACGACATATGAAAGGATGACACAATGATAAAACGACACCAGGGGCGTGCACTCCATACAGGCACGTGCGCCCAATAGGTAGGCAATATTTGGTAAAAAACCATAAAAAACGCATTTAGATACGCTTTATATTGAGATTTCAAATTTAAAGTGTAAGTTTGATTGGAGCCATCGTTAGCACTTCAGTCAATTTCAAATGAATTATTTCAAAGGAATGGAAGAAAATATTTATTCTGAAATGCATGTTCCTTGACTTATAGGTTGGTATGCGGCTGACCACCCATGCTGTAAAAATGGTTCACGTTCAATGTTCATACTTCTCGCATAACTGATCTTTTATTAATGCTCTCCAAAGCACTGCAATCCGTATTTGTAGGTAACTAAAGGATATTCTAGCATACACCAGATCATGCCAGAATCGTCTCGAGCATAATCTTCGAGCAAATACGTGTAGGGACAACCATCCAAATACTTACGTCTAGACACACTGTAAGTAAAAACACACAGACAAACAATCAAGAGTAAACATACACAGACAAATAATCATGAGTAAACATACATAGATATAAACTCACACATTCGTAGCTATAATCTATAATCAAAGTTGCATAGGTACATTAAATTTAAGATTTATATTAAATGTATTCTAACACGCAGACACGTGTAAGTTCACGCTTAATAAACATGCCGTATGTGAACCTACACTATAAAACCCAATCTCAATGAACATAAGCCACGCAGCTCTCGCCGACCTACCCTGGAACAAGGGTGACATTGGCAAAGTGAACCAATATGATAACAATCTGTCAAAGGTTATCTAATCTAATCTTATCTAAGATGCAAATGTATGTAACATTAAAGATTTACATTATATGCATTTTCACAAGCAGACACGTATAAGTTTGCGCTGAAACATGCCGCATGTGGGCTTTTGGTAATTATGATTTTTCTTAATGTGTTGTGTTGTCTTTGAGTTATGGGACCTTCCAAAGGTCAAGACCTTGTCGCTGACTTATGTACGATGTCACAAAAATTCCGAAGCACGTAAATAGTAAAACAAAAGTGACCTTTGCCCTCAGTGAATTTATTACTATCTACTTACTAGTATTTTGCTATTTCGGTTTTTGACGTACAGAAATCGGTAAGTATCTGATATACACTAAAAAAAATCTGGTTGGCGAATGATTTAAAAATGTTGGCGGCTAGTCTTGTCGATGGCTCAGATGATACGAGTGCTTGCATTCCATGCCGAGAGCTAGGGTTCGAATCCCACCGAGGGTGACAGAAATAATTACCCGTTTCAGTTTTTATTTCAAACCCAAAATAAAATATCGCCAAGATATATTCAGCCTTCACAAGATTGAGTACCAGCCCCCTCGGGAGCTAGAAAACCCCCGCTTCAACAGAAATGGTTTTTGTAAGGCCAGCGCCTTTCCCTGCAAAAATAAATAGTTTCACTCGCCATATGCGACCCCTTCGAGGGAAACGCGGCAAGAAGTTACATTACATGTGTAGCTTATTTGCATTTATTTTAATTTAATTTAATTTATTTCTGTCTTGTTCGTTCCTAAATTAAGACTACATTTGTAGTATTTTTTCCTTGACTAATAGGTTGGTATGAGGCTGACCCTTCATGACAAACTCATTCACGAAACTGGTCATCGAAATAAAATTTAACTCATTCTAAAAAATAATGCTAGGTTTATGCTGTAATTATTGTTTTTTCAGTATAAATATGAAAAATTGCAACTTATTTTACGCTTGCAATAATATGTGTATCAAGTGTGGATTTTATTCTATATTTTTATATCATTAAGTCGCTGGTATGGTCGAGCGGATAAAGCGTTGGCATTCGAATTAGCAGTATTTGAAACAAGCGCAAGTTCGAATCCCTCGTGTCGTATCGACGATAACTTTGACCCAAGTTCAACAGATGTGATTAGGTTATTAATTAATAATTCATTCAAATATAAATAAATAATTATCAATTAATAATTTTGATACCTGTTTCTGGCAAGGCAAAATAGGTTGGTGAATTTTATTCCTCTTCACGAATTATTTTTAAAAAAATTACCAGGCTAGATCGGAAAATAAACTCCATTCCTTAATAAAAGCGCCCTTGATGTGGCTAGTGCCACTAAACAGAGCCATTTTTTTTAAGAAATTCTGTGCGGGAGACTTTTTAGATTCTAGAGACTCTAGGGGTCTATGACACTTGTTATAGTGCCGCAGAGGTGTACGAGCTTTGTCGTCGCTACAAACCACCAATAAACAAGCAAACCCAGTTGCCGTAAGGCTGGATGGACCTTTAGGGACCGGTCTTTGGGAAAGGGTTTATGATTTTTTTCAACCCAGCGAAGAGCATACATATTTGGAAATATAAATGGTATTTTTCTTTTTTGTGCTCCGCCGGGATCCGAATCCACAACCTTCCATTTACGAGTCCGAAGTGTCGCCACGGGACTACGAACCGGTCCAAGATGCCAACGACACGCGGTGTACCTGAGCGGCCACCCATCCAAGAAGCATCCGCGCCCAATGTTGCTTCACTTCGGCAATCTGATGAGAAACGTTGCTTTCAACATGGTATCGTCGTTGACAAATAAAACCGTATAAAATTGTCCAATTATTTTTACAAGTTTTTCTATTTCCGACAAAACTATCAGTGAAATAAATTTTGTATTTGGAAGACGTTTCACATAGGACTATTTCTTTGCAAATATATTTGTCATTTATTCTCGAGTCATATTCCTAAAAGCCATCTCCATTACTCGACGAGCTTCCCTTTTGCTGCTCTATCATCGGCAAATCAGATAAAGTGAATCCTTTTTCAGTTTATTTTCATGCTCAGTATTTTCCTCTAACGTTTCCAAGTCACCGCCACGTATTATGTATATACTCGCGTCTTTGAAAACACAAAACAAACAGGAAATGATACAAATAATCTTATTTTGGTTCTATGCTGTCCATAGTTTAGTGGTTAATGGACTCATAATCGAAAGGTCGTGGCTTCGATTCCCGTTGGAGAACAAAAAAAAAGGCATTTAATGATGATGCTTTTTTGTTTTCTTTTTTTAAACAAAAAGGAGTGTCTAATAAATATGTGAACCCTTCGGAGATAACGCAGGCAAGAAGTTACACTATATGTATTGCTTATTTGGTAGAGTGCTTGCATTCCATACCGAGAGCCTGTGTACGATTTCCAACGAGGGTGACAGAAATGACTTCCCGTTTCGGTGTTTACTTCAAACCCAAAATAAAATGCCGACATTGTTTACTCAGCCTTCAGTGTAATTTAAAAATAGCCTCGTCAAAGACCTGGAAAACCAACACTTCAACTAAAGTGTTTGGCGGAACACTAGAAAAACCTGTAAAAATAAACTGGTTGCGTTTTTGCGTTGCTCTGCGTTATGACATAAAATATATTGTACAAAAATAGAGTAGACTTCAACTTTTGGTTTTTCCTTGTACGCACATTCATACTTACCGTAAATCCTTGAGTATATCGTTCCCCCCTAAGTGTAAAAGATCATAAAACTAATGTAACAGTCGTGATCATAATAATATGCTCGTAACATAATGTCGGGCGTGGAACCAAAATTATTTAATGTGGGGTAAAAAGGTCTACCTCTGACATACGTTGCCTCTTAAATTGCCTGTGAAAAGGTTTTGGAAATTAATGCTACAAATATTTTATATCTCACCTGCTTTAGCATTCATGGCGTGTGCCATTAACTGTTTAGATCTTTTCACTGCGCCACAAATACAAAATTTGGTGAAATTGTGAAGTAATGGGATGAACAAAATTATTGTAAAAGAAGGAAATATTGATATTGTTATAAATATGCAAGACATTATTAGTTGCATTTTGCTTGTCTGTGTTAGTCTGATAATCCAAATCCTAATCTAAATCTAAGTTGCAAAGATATGTATCATTTGAGATTCATATTAAATGCATTCCCACAAGCAGACACGCATAACTTCACGCTCACAGATGCCGCATGTGGACTTACAATATAAAACCCCAATCTCAAATGAACATAAGCCCTGCAACTCTTGCCGACCTTCCCTGAAACAGGGGTGACATTGGCAACGTGAACCATTTTTTACAGTATGGGTGGTTAATGATGAATTTAAAATTAATGGAATGAATGTTGATGTTGTAAATGAGTTTGTATATTTGGGAAGTAAGTTTGAAAAAGATGGAAGAATGGCCGGTGAATTTGAAAGAAGAATAATGAAAGGCAGGTGTGTACTGGGTGCGACCGCTTGCATCGCCAGGAACCAAAATCTCTCAAAAAATGTTAGATTGGCGGTGCACGGTGGTATACTAGTGCCAACCTTGATGTATGGAAGTGAAGCCTGGACGGTGAGTGAAAGGGAAATTAGTAAAGTCCATACAGTAGAAATGGACTATCTAAGAAGTATGATTGGGAAAAAACGAAGTGACAGGGTGAGGAATGATTTTGTAAGAGAAGAATGTGGTGTAAGGGAAAGTGTGAAAGTGAAGATTAAAAAGAAGTATGTTAAGATGGTTCGGGCATTTGGAGAGAATGAGTGATGAAAGATTGACGAAGAAAGTATATGTTGCTAGAATAGATGGATGTCGTGGTAGAGGAAGACCGAGAAAAGTATGGAAGGATCAAATCTCTGAAATAGCGAATGAATGGGATATCCAGAGTCATAATAAAAGGAGGACTTGAATGAAAAAGGTTATGACTCTGGATGAAATGAAAGAAGTATGCAAGGACAGGAAGAAGTGGCGGCTAATCTGCAATGTTGATTTCTAATGTTGGTGTATTCATTTGCTAAATTTTTTGCATAGGAAATTTTTGACTTTTTTTGTATAGATTTCTTTGTAAGGTTTTGTTCTTTTTTATATTTAAATGTAATTTATTATTCATATTCCTTGACTTATAGGTTGGTATGAGGCTGACCACCCATACTGTAAAAAATGGTTCACTTTGCCAATGTCACCCCTGTTTCAGGGAAGGTCGGCAAAAGTTGTGGGGCTTATATTCATTTGAGGTTTGGATTTTTTGTAAGTACACATTCAGCATTTGTAAGTGCGAACTACAGGTGTTTGTTTGTGAGCATGTATATGAGAGCCTCAAATGTTTATATGTCTCTACAACTTAGATTAAAGATTATTATTATTATTATAGACCTATAGCAATTAGAATTTAATTATAAGTTTTTTTTCGTTCAAATTGCTGTGACGCTGCTTTCTTTATCTGTAGAGGTAAATCAGTTTCATAAAGAAGTTATTACTCCGAACTCTATTTTTTGGTAATTTTTAATAAACATTTCACTCCGGTCGATAGCTCAGTTGCCATTTGGTAGAGCGCTTGCATTCCATGCCGAGAGCTTTGGATCCAATCCCACTGTGTCATAAATTATTTCCCGTTTCGGTGTTTCTTTCAAAACCAAAATAAAGTACCAGCAAATGAATAGGTTCACTCGTTACATATGATGCCTTCGGGGAAACTGTGGCAGTAAATTACACTGCGTGTGTAGCTTATTTGTGTTTTTCTTTTATTTTATATATGATTAGATACAAAAGAAATAATAATGAGGTCCTCACGTGCATTGGCATAGACAATATAACGTCGTCACCTGGCCGGGTCACTAGGGAAAAGTAACAAAGTATTTTTTTATTGGTTGCTAAGGACGGAAGTGCCATACTAGGCTGGCGTTTGCTCGCCGAGAAAAGAGTTTCAAATTTTAAAATGTTCCGACCACATTGTATTTGGCAATATTATCCGCCATCTTTAAAAATGGCGTCCACATATTTTTTCAGAGCTGAAATTTAAAACATAGCACAAAAAGCCATAGCAATTTTGCAACACAATTATGAAAATAAATTCGCTTTTCGCTGGCATAAACTATCGCTGGGAAAAAACTGCAATTTCATGTGCAAATATATTTTAGCAACATTAATGTGTACATAATTATACAAAAGAAAACGCTCGCAACTTAAAAAGGAAATTTATTTATTATCTATTTTAAGAATTCTTGCATTTAGTAACACAAAAATATAGTAAGTAAATAAACTACGTAGTTTTTTATTTATGTAGTTTATACATATATGTATCTACTTTAAAAATAAATTCTGAAAGTCAATTCCTTTTTAGAATTCATTTTCAACAGGTAAAAATGAAACATGGGTATTTATCAGGGTTCAATTTATTTTTATTATAAAAACACAAATTGAATCAATTTGTGCTGCATTTTAAATTTATAAGTACTAAACCCACTTATTTTTTTTTAACAAAATAAATTTGATTAACGTTATTTTCGTACTTACCTATTTTTACCTTAAATATGCTTTTTTTTCAATAATTCATATTTATCCATTTAAGACTTCCCAATATTATTAAATCATATAGTATTATAATCACGTAAATCCATTTGATTACCTTTGAAAAACTTTTAAGTAAAAAAAAAATATAGATTAGAAAGTTATTTCTAAGACGCTATGGCAAGGAAAATAACAAATAGTTTTTCTTTTAAAAAGGGCTTTTACTGCTTTTTTTAATCAAATCATTGTACAATTTTTAAATCATTTAATTGTTAAAAAAACAGTAGTTAAAGATGCGGAATAAATCAGTTAGTACAAATTTATCAACGTTAATAAAACAATAAAAGAAATAATACTTACATGCTTCAGATTGTATGTTTTCAAATTGTTTTCATTGTATTGTTTTTCACTCGGATTCAATTGTTCAATTCGCAAAGCTTTCACTTTGTTCACAACTCACTTATTGATCACATGTATTGCTCAAAATATCGCGTGTATACAGCTTCAAGTTTCATTGTATACGTATACAATCGAGTGCTAATAATATACGAAAATTGCGGAGGCGAGCGAAATCTTTGCAGAGGTCTTTCTTTGCGCCTAGAGCATAGGCAACTGGCAGTGCTTGCCGGTCAAAACACTGGCATACTTGGCAGGCGCCGAGCGGGGAAATACACCGACCTCTGTACACAAAGCGACGCCAGCCTGAAATTCATGAAACTCTGCTGTGCGACAGCCTTTCAAGAGGCTGTTGTGTACGCGCAACTTTACCCTGACGGCTGACACGGCAAAACTGTGGTATACATCGCTCTCTTCAAAGTGATATTATTAGCCGAGTTGCAAACCACAAAGCATAAAAAGTGCGTTGTAATAGAAAAACAAGGAGAACAGCTTTTATTTATTTGTGTAAAGGCCTAAATACGTATCTTAGTTGTGCGCTTAGGACTAGTACCTATTATGTTTAAAAAGCGGGGAGAGTTACATACATTTTCTTAGTCCATTTATTTGAATTATTTTAAGTATTAATTATTTGAAGTTGAATGCAAGTAAGACAAAAGTTTTGGTTTTTGAAAAAAATGAAGAAAATACGAACTATGAATTTAGAATCAATGGATTGAACGTTGATGTGGTAAATGAGTTTGTATACTTGGGATGTTAGTTTGAAAAAGATGGAAGAATGACAGGCGAACTTGAAAGAAGAAAAATGAAGGGCAGGTGTGTACTGGGTGCCACAGCTTGTATCGCCAAAAATCAAAACATATCTAAAAATGCTCGACTGGCGGTACACAGTGGCATACTTTTACCCACCTTGATGTATGGAAGTGAAGCCTGGACGGTGAATGAAAGTGAAATTAGTAAGGTCCATACTGTTGAAATGGACTTTCTAAGAATAAGAAGTATGATTGGGGAAAAACGTGAGAGTGAGAGGATGAGGAATGATTTTGTAAGAGAAGAATGTGGTGCAAGAGAAAGTGTGAAAGTGAAGATTAAAAGAAGTTTGTTAAGATGGTTTGGGCATATGGAGAGAATGAATGAGGAAAGACTGACGAAGAAAGTATATGTTGGTAGAATAGATGGATGTCGTGGTAGAGGAAGACCGAGAAAGGTTTGGATGGACCAAATATACAAAGTTGCGAATGAATGGAATATCAGAGTCATAATAAAAGAAGAGCCTATGTATGAAGAAGGTTATGACTATGGAGGAAATGAAAGAAGTATGTAAGGACAGAAAGAAATGGCGGTTGATCTGTAATGTTGGTGGCTAGGGTTTATTAAAGTGAAATTTATTTGATGTTTTAGTTTTTGATGTCCATATATATATTATTATTTATTGATTTAAAAAATGTAATTTGTCGTGTATGTTCCTTGACTTATAGGTTGGTATGCGGCTGACCACCCATGCTGTAAAAATGGTTCACTATCCCAATGTCACCCCTGTTACAGGGAAGGACGGCAAGAGTTGCAGGGTGTATATGCCAATTTGAGAATTTGATTTTTATGCTGTAGGCTCACATGAGGCATGTGCAAGCGCAAACTTGTACACATGTCTGGTTGTGAGAATGCATGTAATGTGAATCTCCAATGTAACATATTTTTGCAACTTAGATTAGATTAGATTAGATTTGAGGTTTAGGTTTTCTTTCGTGAGTAATTTGTCGTGTATGATCCTTGACTTATGCATTTTAAAACACGCTCCCTGACCCTGGAAACCTAAAACGATGGGGTAAAAATACAACTGCTTCCTGTGATCTCTGTGCCATTGACAAATGCACAGCAAGACATATTCTAACAGGGTGCAAAGTGGCCCTTGAAAATGGCAGATATACCTACAGACACGACAGGGTACTGGAAATACTAAGGGAGAGTATAAGCCTAACAATTTCCAGAGCAAACAAAGGTTTGACAAGAGAGTCCATTGAAAAAATAAAATTTGTTAAGCCTGGAGAAAAGGGAAAGCGAAGGGCCAGGACCCAGACTTTCATTATAAAAAAGGCAAAGGACTGGAGGCTTGTGATGGATTCGACCACAGGACGATACATTTTCCCAGGAGAACTATGCACTACGGCTTTGAGACCCGACATAGTTCTATACTCAAATGAACTAAAGCAAGTACTCTTGGTTGAATTGACGGTGCCGTGGGAGATGAACATCCCTAAGGACCATGCCTACAAACTAAATAGGTATAAAGGACTAGTAGATGAAATCACAAAGAATGGATATAACACAAGAGTGTATGCAGTGGAGGTGGGAGCGAGAGGACTGCCAGCCAAATCGGGATCTGGGACTGAATAGATTCCAAATAAATGGATTTCTGGAAAAACTAAGAAAGGCGGCCATCTCGGGATCATACCACATTTGGCTGCGAAGATCTGAGAGCCCAGACACCTCTGGACATGCAATGTAGTTAATCGGACTTACATATTGGAGGGAAGGATGAATTGGGAGGAATTGGGAACGTTGTCATGACGAAAGGATCCTTAACCAAGCAGAGACAGGTCGTAAGTCCTGTAACTCCCATCTCATCCTGACTCCGTGCGGCGGGCCTGAGTTTGGGTCTTGGACTTTCAAAATTAGAGACCTGACTCGGTGAGACCGTGGATGCTCAGCTATTTCACAAATTGGTATGCGGCTGACAACCCATGCTTTATAAAATGGTTCACTTTGTCAATGTCACCCCTGTTTCAGGGAAGGTTGGCAAGTGTTGCAGGGTGTTCATTTGAGATTTGGGGTTTTATGTCGTAAGTCCACATGCAACATGTTTAAGCGCAAACTTATGCCGTGTCTGCTATTGAAAATGCTTTGCAACTTAGATTCGAAAGATTAAATTTGTCATATTAGAGTATCAGTGCGTTTTTGCCACCAACTTAATACAAATTAGATCATGCTTGTCTTGTATCCTGCCGCCAGGGGTGGTTCCTCTAGGCGTGGCCGGTACCTCCACACAAGTGCCTCCACTTGACTCTGTCCTTGCATACTTCTTTCATCTCATCTAGTTTCATCACTCTTTTCATGCACGCTCTTCTCTTGTTTCCACTCTGTAGATTCTATTCATTCCCAATCTCACTTATCTGATCAATCCATTCTTTCCTAGGTCTTCCCCTTCCCCGCTTACCTATTGTATTCCCTTTATACACTTTTTTTGTCAGTCAGTCTTCATTCATCCATTCAATATGTCCAAACCATCGCATCATACTTCTTTGAACTTTCACTTTCACGCTTTCTTTTACTCCGTATTCATTCAGAACCCATTCGTTTTTCACTCTATCTTTTAATGGTTTTCCTTTCATACTTCTCAAATGAGCCATTTCTACGGTGCATATTTTATTTAATTCTCTTTCATTCACCGTCCACGACTCGCTTCCATACATCAGGGTCAGTAACAATATACAATTGTGTACCGCCATTTTCATTTTGCAATGAAAATGCGGCTAGCAATATCATATGAGTTTGACATGCCTACTATAAGTCAAGGAAATGTTTTTTGAAGTTTTCTTCTTCTTTACATTTGATGAAAAATAACTTATTAAAAAGAAATTAATTCAATAAAAACACAGGCAAGTATACAAAAAACACTTATTTAATATCCAATAATGAATTTCAAGACAACTTTTCAACATAAAACACTCAATATTCATACACAATTTTATAAGACCTTCTTGTCCAGTGGTTATCACCTGAGGTCACTGATCAGAAAGTTCTTGGTTCAACTTCCAGCAGCGCTAAAACGTCAGAATTACACATTTCACCAATGTCACCCCTGTTTCAGGGAAGGTCGGCAAGAGTTGCAGGGCTTATGTCCATTTGAGAATTGGGTTTTTTATATTGTAGGTCCACATGCGGCATGTATGAGCGCGAAAATATGTGTGTCTGCTTGTGGGAATGCATTTAATATGTATCTCAAATGATACATCTTTGCAGCTTAGATTTAGATTAGACACCAACTGGGTCATCAATAGCTCAGTTGTGGAGTGCTTGCATTCAATGGCATGAGTCCGGGATCGAATCCCGCCGAGGGTGTCAGAAATAATTTCTCGTGTCAGTGTTTATTTCAAACCTCAAAATAAAATACCGGCAAGGTTTACTCAGCCTTCACAAGAAATGAGGAAACCCCCACTTCAACTCATGTGGTTGGTGTAAGGCTGGCCCTCTTACCGGTAAAAATAAATAGGTTCCACTCGCCGCATGCGAAACCATTTGGGTATAACGCGGCAAGAAGTTACACTCTATGTGTAGCTTAGTTGCGTTGGGTGTTTGACAACCTAAGCTCGCAGATGGCACTTAAAATGCATCAAAATTGTACTACTCCATCCACAAAGGAGAAGCATTGGCTTGAAGAATGTTTTTAAGTTTTAATGTACTACCACACCTTGTACATAGACATCTAGCGCCAGATGGGTGAAACTTTATGAACCTTTAATTATAAGTTTATGTCAAAAATTTGTTAGGTATATTTGCTGTTTAATTTTAAGTTTATTTTTGGTACAGCAATCATTTTTTTTTAGTTCAAAAAAACCCTTGCATTTCCTGTAAAGATAGCTATAATCTTGTAATTTTGCAATTTTTATATAATCTATAATCTAAGTTGCAAAGATGCTTTACATTTAAGATTCATATTAAATGCATTTCCATAATCAGGCACGCATAAGTTCACACTTACACATGCCACATGTTGACTTACAACAATAAAAACTCAATCTCAAATGAACATTAGCCCTGGAACTCTTGCCGACCTTCCCTGTAACAGGGTTGAAATTGGCAAAGCGAACCATGTTTTACAGTATGAGTGGTTAGCCTCATACCAACCTATAAGTCAAGGAATGTAAAATGCTACACATATAGTGTAACTTCTTGCCGCATTATCCCCGAAGGAGTAAATTCATGTAATTAAACCAATACTTTTTTAAGCCACACTCGAGTAGGTATTCAATGCCCTTTCCATTCCAAAATTATTTTTATTTTCACATGTAAGAGACCCCCATCTCTGACCCTAGAAGTACCGGTTTCTCCCATTTGCTGACCAGAGCCCTAAGTCAGGAAGCAGGATACTTTATGATGCACTCTTACAATCGAATCCTGACCTTCTGTTTAGGAACCAGAATCTTTACAGAAGAAGATTTACAAAAAACAGTGTCCACCATATTGGATTCGCAACTGAGCTACACATATAGTGTAACTTCTTGCCTGCGTTATCCCCGAAGGGGTCCCATGTGGCGATTCGGGACCTATTTATTTTTACGGGTAAGGGGGCCGGCTTCACACCAACCACTTTCAGTTGAAGTGGGGGTTTCCCAGCTCCCGGGGTGGCTGGTTCTCATTTCTTGTGAAGGCTGAATAAACCTTGAGATCGGACCCTTGCTCTCGGCATGGAATGCAAGCATTCTACCAATTGAGCTATCAACCTTTTTACGAGCTTGGTCATCGTCGCTACAAATCGCCAATTCTCAAGCAAGACCCAGTTACTCTAAGGCTGGATGGACCTTTGGTGACTTTGGTTCAAATTTTTTAATCTTCATTGCAAAGCTCCATTTCCATTCTCAGAATCAAATGATTGATGCACATTATGAGAGCTCATACCATTGTATATGAATACAAAATTAACTCTTTGCACTTAAAATGAAATCTGTAAAATTTAGACACATTTCTTATGAATTATGATACTTACCTTCGTTAACCCCTTGAAGACTAAAAACTGAGAATCCCCAGACTTAAAAATTTAACATTCCTTAATTTAATCAATAAACTCAGCCAATGCTTTAGTTAACATAGTTATTTTTCTCTGACTTAGTCTTATATTTATAGAATAAACATTAAAGCTTTTTTTAAATGTCTCATTGATGAATTTTATAGTTACAAAAAATAAACATTAATTACTTTAAATCTTAGAGCATTTACTGGTAAAGATTAAAGACATGTACAAATAATTAAGGAAATACAAGCTGGGTTTTATTATTTGACCTTGCCCTTCACACACCATTACTTGCTGACAATAATGAGCAGAATCTATAGATACATTTTGTTACCTCTGATACAAAATCACATTTTTTAAGATACAAAAGGTATACCTACAGTCCATGAATTTATTTTGGCTTAATGGTAAATCAAGCATTATCTATCGCTCTTCCTCGACCATCATTGAGAAGAAAACCAAGTCTATAATCTAAGTTTCAAAGATATATAGCATTAAAGATTCATATTAAATGCATTCCCATCAGCAGACATGTATAAACTCGTGCTTACACATGCCGCATGTGGACTTGCAACATAAAAACCCAATCTCAAATGAACATAAGCCCTTCAACTCTTGCCGACTTCGCCTGAAACAGGGGTGACATTGGCAAAGTGAACCATTTCTTTACAGTATGGATGGTCAGCCTCATACCAACTTATAAGTCGAGGAACTCCTGGATGATTGAAGGCACCAAAATTCAATAGAAAGCGACACCCTGAACCAATTTAAAATGTAAAAAAGAGCCATTGAAAAGAGAATGATGGGAATCAGATGGAGTCAGCAAACAGGAGAAATGAAAGCCAAACTGAAATTACAGAATGCAGCGTAAAGCTGCCTGAAATGGCACTGAGCAGGTCAAATCACTAAAGAAAACGATGAAAAGTCGTCATAAATGATCATCCAGTGGTATCCAGAATGTCAAAGTACACAAATCCCAATTGAGATGCCTGGATTCTGTTCAACAGACTGCAGGAAAGAGGTGAATCAATAAGATTATGTGGGTCGGAGAAATTTGGAAGAAGTCTTCACCATCAAGAAGGGGATGGAAACAAGCTGAGAAACAACCGAGATAATGTCTCCGCAGACCTTAACAGGCAATGAGTTGGGACAGAGCCAATAAGAAGTATTACCTTTGTATCTAGAATGTAATTACTTACTCTGAAGTTTCAAAGCATGGCATTCTTCAAATTGTTAATGAGGCGTTGGCAAAAGGAACAAAAAATTGGAAAAAATAAAGTTGTCAAAAATTTTAAAAAGTTGAATTATAAAATGAAATGGTAAACAGTACAGGGTTAACAATAATTAGTTTGACATTAAATTTTTATTTTTCTTCAGACAAAAATGAGAACTACTACTTGTTAGTGGGTATGTCTATAATTAAAGTTGCAAAGATATATTAACATTTCAAGTCCCTGCTTTATGCATATACTAAAGAAAACACATTTTATGCAAATATGCACAGATGCATATTGCAAGAGCATTTACATGACAAAGATCTGAGCCGAGAATATACTTTGAAATTCGTACTGCCCAAGAGTGGCATTGGCAAATGTGAAACATGTTTTACAGTAACGGTAATCAGCCTCATACCAACCTATCAGTTAAGGTACATTTTGAAGGTGTTACAACAATAAAATTAAATGACAAATTAAAATGCACAAATAAATAGTAAACTTGAAAAATATAGTCCAGCTATATGCTAAGCAACTTAAATTAAAATAATAGCATAACATTTTTGTGCTTCATACAAAAAAAAAATTATGACTTTAAATTGGTTTAATATTACCAATTCAATATTTAACATAAATACATAGGTGCTTAAATAGTAAGACACAAAAAATACTTAAGTCTTCAAATTATTTTGAATTTCAAAAACATCATTTAAGTGTTTTGACAAGCCCTCAGTTTAGGCAGATACATAATATGTTATATTATATTTTTTTTTTTTAGTACTTAATTGAAACAAAAAATGAATTGTACAATTTAGAATTTTAGAATTCATTCTTGAGGTATTTTATGACTTGTTCAAGTGCAACCAATCAAGACTACAAATAATACAACCAATCAAGACTACAAATAATACAACCAATCAAGACTACAAATAACCTCATTTGTATTTGGCATTGACAATTTTTTTTTCAGTTTCATTAATTTTGATTCTCAATTACAATTTAGAATTTTAGAATTCATTCTTGAGGTATTTTATGACTTGTTCAAGTGCAACCTATCAAGACTACAAATAATACAACCAATCAAGACTACAAATAACCTCATTTGTATTTGGCATTGACAATTTTTTTTTCAGTTTCATTAATTTTGATTCTCATATATTTTAAATAACCTTTTCCTAACGTAATTACTTATTTTATAAACCATTTCAGGAATGATTTTTTTATGTTTAGGATAGTTTATTTAGTCTTTTCACTAGAACATAATATGACCATGTAAATTTCAACACTATGTGGTCTTTGGTTTTAGAATATTTTTTCATACCTTCACTAATATGGCAGTGCCTTAAAAAGGCGAAATATGTCACAACTGAGTGCCCTCATAATTGGTGGAACCAAAATAATTGCATGAAATCATCCAAGATTAAAAATCTCACGGTGATTATTAGAACAAATCGCTTTTGGTAAATGTTAAAGCCAGTATTTACCAGATCGTCACCACCCATACATAAACCTGATCTATAATAAATGATCATAGAAGGCTCAAAAATTAAATGAAAGTACAGGGAAATATTCAAAGGTGAACATTATCTTATCTACCGATGATTCCATATTGCCTATCAGTGATAAAGGGTGCCATACAAGCTGATATCAGTTTCCCGTTTAAAATGATAATAAAGTAGACTGCATGGTTTCAATGGGGAAAATCAAAATAGCTATGATGATCGCCGATCTTCGTTAGAAGTGGCACAAGAAGAAGAAGAAGAACTATAGGCGAGCATTTGCATTGTTTTTAGTTTTCATTGATATGCTGTATGATAACTGACGCTTGTTTCTTGCCCGAGTAATAGGCACCGTGTGTGGTGGACCAGAACTTGGAGTGGCACGCCTCGCCTGCCATCAGGAGAAGGGGCTGCCCTCTGTTGGAGCAGATCGGAACAGCCAGAGTGTCCTGGTTGACGTTGAAAAAGTCGCAGTCAGTGGTGAGGTGAGAGTAAGCTCCACGGATGTAGGGATTGGATTCCCAGTTTGACCTGAAAGAAAATTGTCCCAAGAATGTTCAGTCAGAATTTTATAAGTTCCTTGACTAACAAAGCTCCTTATTTCCTTTACCTGTTTTAAAGTGAGTAGGTTAAAAAATACCTACCTATTAATCTTTCTTTCTATCTAATCTAGCTTTCGTAGTACAAAACAGCACATATGAAATTGGAAAAACCAGATACAATCTAGGTACGCAGCAGTGAATTGGATATGGAGAGACCATTTAAAAGAGCTCTCAAGACTCACCTCTTTGTCCAATCATAGGACAAGCGCCTTTGTAGTGACACACTGTCATAAAAGGCGCTATACAAATTTTGTCTTATCTATCTTATCAGTCAAAAAAATAATAAACATTTACAGAAAGTCCACTGCTGAGTTGGCCAGGGGTGGAAGTCTCGATGGCACGGCATAAAACATGGTGATACCTGAACTGCTGATCATTTTTAAATAAATGATTCAATCAGCTGTTGATACGCTGCCATGTTTTGTTTTGTCCTATCTTCAAATGGATGCGGTAGGATCTATCGACGGTCGTCGAAACTTCCACCCCAGGTAGTTTGCTTTGTCTTGTTTATGGCATTATTAGCTATTCCTAATTATTTACTTTTACCTTGGCGCATTAAGCTGACAAAATTATTTAGATGTTTTATTCAAGCAGCCAACTCATTTTATAGGAACACAATTGTATGAAAGTTATCCCAAGCTCAAGTGTCAGTAAGTAACTGATCATTTTAGCCAAGAGACCTTGAATTTCAAATGAACATAATAGCTACTAAAAAGGGGTAGTTAATTACTTATGAATGTGAGTTATGGGGGACGGCTGGATTCCTGTGAACATTTGCAGAGCTTCCACACAATCCTTGGCCACTTGCTCCTCGGGCAAGGCTTCCATTTCTTCCACTCCATCGTGAGCCACCCAACCAATCAGCGTGTTGGGGGGACCAACTGTGATGACATCAAAGCCAGTCACGTACTTCAGCCACCGTGGTACCTGAAATTCAACAAGTTCAAGAATAGGATCTGCCGAATGGTGAGATGCTCTATGGCATGGAAGAGATTTCCTTGAAAATAAACTCACTGCCTTTGAGATTTGTGGATGTAATGTCATATGATAACCATCTCAAATGTTGCAGTTCTTTCCCGTATGTCAGTTGGCAAAAATCAGTATATTTCAAGCACAAAATAAGAAATATTACTCCTGCATCTCATCATGCAGAGAATGGAGGGATAGCATCTCCCAGGCGAAGGAGAATATCATCGTTGAAGAACCTTGAGACAGTGGTTGGCAGATC
The DNA here is from genome assembly GCA_951799405.1 of Agapetus fuscipes. NCBI lineage: Eukaryota > Metazoa > Arthropoda > Insecta > Trichoptera > Glossosomatidae > Agapetus > Agapetus fuscipes. The sequence continues at coordinate 6,175,923 of OX637332.1, forward strand.
ACTATTTCATGTTGCAGTATCGCAAATCAAATTGTCATCACAATTTTCACCGAAGAGACATTAGAAAAATATCAGTATTAGCATGCTTAAAAGCTTTAAAGTATTATTAATATTAATTAACCAAGGTGATAAAGTGCACTTTGTGGTTTTTATATTCCATAAAATCTTATAAAATTTTGCAATACATCGACACAACAAAATATACTTAATTTTAACAAGGAACATAAAAGTAACTGTTATTTTTATTTAAAATAAAATTATTTTTTTCTTAAATGTAGTTATTTTATTGTTGAAGCATAGAAAATATTTGAGTAATTTAGGCACCTGCATTTGTTGCACCACTGAGAGGTAATTTATTTTTTTGTATTACACAGCAGAGTAACCTTATAAATACTTTTCCAATTCATCATACTTGTATGTTATTTATTATACCCACCTGAATTCCACTTATCTTGAATGAAAATCTACTTTAAAACAATATTTGATTTGAATTCATAAATGTAATTTTCATCATAAAATGTTCCTCTAAAAGCATTTTGTCTATCTAGGAAGCGGTTAAAAAAACACGATATTTCTATTAACAAAAAGGGCAATATAACACAGTGTTTAAGCCGCTATACATACCTCTGTCTTCTTTTTAATTTCCTGTTCATCCTCCTCATCCTTCCAAACAAACTGCAATCCATCACAACGACCAAACGCAGACCACCATGGAGTCTGAAACTGCAAGATAACCTTTCCAATAGAGGCATATCCCATACTGTCAATAGCCTGTTGGTACAGAAGTGGCAAATTGGGTGTGAATAATTTCTCATGTTCCACTTTCAAGACGCCTAAAGGTATAGTCACTATGACATGTTCAGTTTCATACACTTCTCCTTCTTTCCCGTACACGTGAACTGTTGATGATTCCGGATCCCACTTTACATTGACAACTGGTGTACTGATGTCAATTGAGTCCGGGGGAAAGGACCTCATCAGAAAGTCTGTTACGCTACTGTAACCGTTTTTGAAGCTGATGTAACTCTGGGAGTCTCCGCCATCAAAGTCGTAATCACCCCAACTCCTGGCGGAAAGGTTGTCAACGTCAATGCAGCCGTTATCAACCGACAAAAACTTTTTATGCCATTGCAACATTTCAGTCCAAGTCTCCCATGACTCTCTGTTGACATTGATTTTCATGTGGGCGTTGTATTCGTTGATCAAATATTCGCCGACAGAAAAATTTATAGCCGCAGGGTCTTCAGTGGTATTGAATGTTTCGCACTCCTTCAGTATCTTTTCAACCACGTCCGTAATCTCGCTGATAACTTTTTCTTCAATTCTTGATCCGTCACTTCTGAAAAAGAGGCCTTTGCCCTCTGATGATGGAATTTCTGATAGCAGATCGTGGACTTGCGCAATCAGGGCGAGTTCATTCACTGAACCGTGGATCCATTGTGCTCCGACTTCTATGTAACTATCCTCCACCTGGGCTGACTTGATCCTGCCTCCTATGTATTCTTGGGCCTCTATAATCTTGAAGTCGTACATGTTGTTGATTAGGAAATGTCTCGCTGCTGATAGTCCAGCCATCCCTCCTCCGATTATTACAGCTTTGCATTTCACACGGTGATTAAGGCGATCTTGGCTGAAAAACAAAATATATATTAAAATTTTAAAAAACACTACTCAAAATAAATCATTTGAAAGAACAGTACAAATATTTCAACAAACTACAAAAGTGATTAGCAATAAAATTATATTTTTAAAAAAAGCCCCAGATATTAAAAATATAAATAATATATAGATACAGCAGAATCAGAGCCCTACTTAAGTAATTCAAAGGAGTGACATTTTTTTTTTACAATGTGGAAATTATACAAAAATTAAAAACCTTGTTTTTTAAGTGCATTAGAATAAAAAGAAAATACAAACCTAAAATGAAGCTTTATTCTGCAACTCTGGTTTATTAGGGTTCTAGAAAATTATCCCTAAGTGAATCCTATAAAACCTTCAATTGTTGAATAGAAATTTCATATTTATAGTATAATTTATCACTCTTAAATGCCTTAAGTGCATATTTTCTAAAATACAGCGAAACTGGACACAAAAGTTCACCCAGCAGTACAGAAAATGAGTTGTTACTATTTTGGAGCAACGGTACCTTACATCTTAGTTCTCTTCAGTAAAAACTGACATAGCTCACATATTACCTTAATAGGTTTAGTTGTTCAATGCCACAAAACCTTTTTGGAAATAGAAGGAAAGTCAGTCATAAATAACAAATCAAGACCTCCTATATAAACTAATGTAACATTATTTTCAATAAATTTTTGGAAAAAAATGCAATTCGCAGACCTATTTCTGTAAAACCAAAAACATATCCGGTCGATAGCTCAGTTGGTAGAGTGCTTGCATTCCATGCCGTGAGCTCGGGTTCAAATCCCACCGAGGGTGTCAGAAATGATTTCCCGTTTCGGTGTTTATTTCAAACCCCAAAATAAAATACCGGCAAGGTTTACTCAGCCTTCACAAGAAATGAGTACCAGCCCTTTCGGGAGCTGGGAAACCCCCACTTCAACTGAAGTGGTTGGCGTAAGGCCGGCCCCCTTACCTGTAAAAATAAATATGTTCAACTCGCCACATGTGACCGCTTCAGGGATAACGCGGCAGGAAGTTACTCTTTATGTGTAGCTTAGTTGCGTTTTTATATATTTAAATTATCAATTGATAATTCTTCCATTTTATTTCATGAATTAATAACCCAATGAAATCTGTAAGTTCAAGGTCAAAGCTATCGTCATGGGGACTCAGAAGACTCAAACCAGCGCTATTTTATTTCAAACACGTCAAACAAAGCCCAAGTCTTGGCTTGGATTATAACATATCTTACACACATATGACGATGTGAAACAATCCAATTGTTTTTCATACAACTTCTTTGCTTGTTTGATTTTGTGAATTAAATTAGTTAACATTTGGGTATTTTAATTTTTGGGATTTATTGAATTAAATAAGTTAACATTTGGGTATTATAAAAAGAGCTTAACTATGCTCTTCCATGAACCAACTTTTTGCCGATTTGATAATCTACATACGAGCGCTTAAAGTGTGATGTTATAATTTTAAATCTAACTGACAAATAATTAATGTACATAAAAGCTAATTTAGTTGCGACTGAAAGCTCTGAAATATAAAAAAATATGGTCCTTTTCTAAGCATTGAAAAAATATTCCAAATCACAGGGGCGTGCATCCCATACAGGCACATGCGCCTAGTAGGTAGGCAATATACGGTAAAAAACACATTTGAGCATGACATTGAGATTTAAAATTCAAAATTTAAGTAAAGTTCGATTGGAGACATCGTTAGCACTTCAGTCAATTTCATATGAGTTATTTTAAAGGAATGGGAGAAAATATTTATTCTGTAATGTATTTGCCTAATATAACTACCCAATGCACGCACCTGCCAAATCAAAAAATAAAAAGAAAGGTTCCTACAAACAAAAATAAATACATGTTTTACAAAATGATCAGCCAAAAATATTAAAAAAGGAAGCAGCATTTAAAAGTACAGGAAATAAATTTATATTTTTGAAATAAAGGACATGTAAAATAAAATTCAAAACATTGATATTATGTACAAAAAAAAATTATCATCAACATTCATCCAAATAAAGATTAATCCCAAATAAATCACCATAAGTTTGTAACTGGAGAGGCATAAATACTAAATAAAAAGGGGTTTTTCTAAAATTTGATAGGTTTCATTTACTTTTAATTTTTTAGAGGAGTTTCCATCATCCTTACTTTATCCCTACTATAAAACATTACATAAACTTCCCTTGATTGCATAAATAGAAAAATTATAGAAGATACGACAGCATTCCTGGAGAGTGTTTTAGTTTTCATTAAAATATTCAATTTACACAATCGTGGGAAGTTTACGATTTCTTTTATATTGGGGGTACCTACTTATTTTGGAAAATTGATAATCAATTCAAGCATTTTGTAAACTGTTTCATCAAATTGTACCTAAACTAAGATATTTTTCACTTTAAAAATTTGACTAGAGTATTTTTGACACTCCAGTTACTATACACAAGTATAATCAATAAACAACAATTTTCTAATATTTTATTTTATTTTCTAATGTTTTATTTATTGTATTAGTACCTATACCCTTACAAATTTAAAAAAAATGAACTAGCAACAACTTTATCATTTACACTAAGCCAATAACAAATACTTTTCTACATACATAAACAACAAAGGACTATTCAAATATATTTAAAAAATAAGAATAAATTCAGAAAAAGTAAAACAATTTCAAATCCACTTTTAATCATTCATTGTTTCATTAATTCTCAGCGAATAGAACTTCTATCAAAAGAATCTATGGATAAACATTGAACAATTCTGTTTTATTTATATGGCACGTGTATGTCTCTTGCATTCATTATTATAAAATATTGCTTTACTTTTTCTACAACAATCATATTTTATTTGTTCAAATTGAGTGTGGCATACCAGTGTTAAAAGAATAAATCAATTTAAAATTACAAAAAATATATTACGACAATTAGTAGAAGAATTAAATTGTTTTATTTGGTTTACATATATAAAAATGGTGGTGGCTCCTTCGTTAGGCTGTCTGAGGTTTGCAGGAAGTTTCACAAACGAGAGCGGACCAACCTGAATGTAAAACAAACATTCATATATTAGTAATGTTTAGTTCAATCGTTACACGCAAAACCAAAAATTCTTTGTTTTACAGGCTGTCACAACAAATTTGCCAACAATAACTCATTCACAGACAGCTCATCCATGGACAAATCGATCACACAACAGTTTTCCTACATGACTTTTCGATCAATGAAATTTCAGTCAAAGGCACATTGGTTATGGACAATTTGATTACATCACAGTTAGTACACACAACCAGATCCATAACAGAAATCTTTCTCTCCAAAAAACCTTTGTAATTACTGTAATTTTAATTAATTGTTGTTTTCTGTCCTGTTGCTTGTTCCTTGACTTTTTGGTTGGTCTGGGCTGACCACCCATACTGTAAAAAATGGTTCACTTTGCCAATGTCACCCCTGTTTCAGGGAAGGACGGCGAGAGTTACAGGGCTTATGTTCATTTGAGATTGGGTTTTTATATTGTAGGTCCACATGCGGCATGTGTTAGCGCGAAATTATACATGTCTGCTTGTGGGAATGCATTTAATATAAATCTTAAATGATATATATCTTTGCAGCTTAGATTTGATTAGATTAGCTGTCTGTGGACCATTGTATGTGATTGAAATGTCATTTGGACGAAATTTCATACAACCAAATGGTCCATGATTGATTTGGCTGTGAACAAGTTATCTATAACCGAGTTGTCTGTGACCAAAATGTCATTGACCGAAAAAACCGGGTGGACAAACTGACATGTGACCGATTTGTCCATTGTCAAGCTGTCTGAGGACGTGTTGTCAGTGACCGATTTGTTGCGAAACCTTTTTTAGGATTTGGTGGTACACAGAGAAAGACCATGATATTCAAATTAAATTATCAAACTATTAAATATTAACTACAATAAAAAAAAAACAAATTAACATGACATACTTATTTTATAGCTCTAAAAATGTACACATTACTTCTGAGGATGGCATTGTAGGCGAAATTTAAAAAATATATATTTTAAATATGAATTTTAATTATGTTTGAATTGAATTATTGCTAACCTTTTAAATGAATTCATAATTTCATTAAAAAAATGTACGTAATTTAACCAACCCTTTTTTCTGAATATTGTACCAAATGACAAGATTATTTTGTTGATGGGCGACACATTAACGTAACAAAAAAAAATCATATCAATTAAATAAGTTTTCTACTTCACTTTCATATTTGGCATTGGATGACTAATTCATCAGATTAAACTAAAAAAAACTGTGAGTAGAACACAGTCTAAGCCAAAATAATTCAAAACAATCTGTCGTCTTTGATTTAAATTGATTAAAAATAATTATGCACTTTACTTTAGATATCTAAATCTAAGTTGCAAAGATATGTATCATTTGAGGTTCATATTAAATGCATTCCCACAAGCAGACACGCATAATTTCGCGCTCACACATGCCGCATGTGGACCTACAATATAAAAACCCAATCTCAAATGAACATACGCCCTGCAACTCTTACCGAACTTTCCTTGAAACAGGGGTGACATTGGCAAAGTGAACCATTTTTTACAGTATGGGTGATCAGCCTCATACCAACCTATAAGTCAAGGAAGGAGATAACTTTGTATAAAATTAATAACCCCATTATCTGCAACTACTAGTACTATTTTGTACTAAAAATGAATACAATATTTAGTAAGCGATATAACACACATTTACTGATACCATATTTTTATTGATTAACTGATAATGACAAGCACTGTGCCTCAATTGTTTTTCCTCAAAACTGCTGCAAGACTTTGTGAATCTTTCTGACCAGTTTTAAAATAAGTGTATGTTTATTCCAACAGAGTATTTCGCACGCTTAATCATAAAGAGCAATTACTTGAAAAATAAGAATGTTGGGAAATCACGTTTGAAGTTCAGACAACCAGTACAACTTGTATGGGATGAAAAAGGCGACCGATGCTTTATCTCGGTCATATTCGTCCAAATTGAACGGCTGTCGCATTCTACATATTCTTCTCGCATTGTTCTTGTGTTTAATTACAAAATCTCGATTTTCCCAATTTTTGAGTTATTTGTCTTTATGATTAAACGTGCGATTTGTTCATTAAGATTTGAATGGCTGATTCAAATAAGGCACTAAATACTAATATACTAAATACAAAACTATATTATTTTAAAAGAAGTATGAAGCTTAGATCTTTATTCCAAGGCAAGTAACTTAAAACACACCTCTAAATCCCTACAAAATATATTTATGTGTTAAAACTGGTTTCAATACAGGGAGCTGGATTTTGAAATTTTAAAAAGGGCTCTATATACTATGCACGGTGTACTATAATCTAAGTTGCAAGGATATATTCATTTAAAGTTCTCAAATGCATGCTCACAAACAAACACGTGTAGTTCGCGCTTACAAATGCTGAATGTGTACTAACAAATAAAATCCAAACTCAATTGAACATAAGCCCTACAACTTTTGCCGACCTTCCCTGAAACAGGGGTGACATTGGCAAAGTGAACCAACAAGTCCAGTAAATAATTGATATCAATGAATAAATCCTGCTAAAATAGCAAATACTGCTCCTATTGATAAAACATAATGAAAATGTGCTACTACATAATAGGTGTCATGAAGATAAGATATAATAATATAAGATAAGATAATTTGGGTTAACACAGTAAAGCACTCTGTTGATTTTTCTAAAAGCATTTCGCACGCTTAATAATGAAGAGAAATAACTCGAAAATTGGGAAAATCGAGATTTTGTAATAAAACGCAAGAACAATGCGAGAAGAATAGGTAGAATGCGACAGCCGTTCAATTTGGACGAATATGACCGAGATAAAACATCGACCGCCTTTTTCATCCCATACAAGTTGTACTGGGTGTGTGAACTTTAAACGTGATTTCCCAACATTCTTGTTTTTTGAGTTATTGCTCTTTATTATTAAACGTGCGATTTGATGAATATATCTATCTTTCTCTTACATGTTTTCCTCTATGCCATTTGGTACGTAGTGCCTTTTATGAATCAACCATCCATTTATGAGAATTTTAAATACATACCTTTTGATTAGAAGTCAATAATCACCATACTACAAACAAGTTTTAATTACCCATATTAAATTGCTATGTTTGAGATTAAATTAAAAAAAAAAATTAGGCTGATTTAGTTGGTGAGCGCTGTTTTTGTGTGTATCACACCTCAAGAGCCCTCTGCGAGCTTGGTCGTCGCTGTAGAAAGCGACAATTCTCAAGCAAGACCCAGTTGTTGTAAGGCTGAATGGACCTTTTGATGACCGGTCTTTGGTAAAGGTTTATGAATTTTTCAACCCAGCAAAGAGCAAATTTGAAAATGTAAATGGTTTATTTTTCGTGCTCCGCCGGGATTCTAACCCATAACCTTCCAGTTACGAGTCCGAAGTGTTACCACTTGGCCTACGAATTGTACAGATGGGTTGTAACAATGCACAGGATTTCCAAATAATATCATGTCTCTGTATCTCGATGCATATAAAATTGCATAGATTGAGATGCGTTGGTCATGTCTAAAGAATGCCCAAAATTGCATTTGCATTTTAAATTTTTTGGATATGAAACATATATCTGATATTTGTCTAATATCTGATAAGAGTAAATATACTTGAAAGTTAATTATAAAAAGTAAATATGTCGTAACAATCAGTTTAAATTGAGATTAAAATGAGAAGGGTTAAGGGTGATTGAGAGGTCAGCGCGCCCAACTTTGATGACCAAAATAGCCCGTATATTGAATGATAAGGTAGTATTTTCTTTCCAGATTAAATTAACACATAAAATTAGGTATTTTTTTCCATAAAGTACCAATTCAAAATAATTTTATTTACGGAGATACCTTAAATGGAGATTTCCACTGTTGTTATGAATAAATCCTAACTTTTTTTTATTTCAAAACATTCATTTCGATTAGTTTTATTTTTTCTAGATGAAAATTTTTTTTTTAAACTTTTCATTGGTTTTTTATAATAATTTAAAAAGTACCCAAATTTTGCATACGATCGTGTAGCTAAAATTGCATTTTAATGGTATATTTTCTTTTTAGGATTTGAAGTGATATTTTTTATGTGTTTAATGTAATTCTTATTTTATTTTTCCTCTTCCAATTTATATTTAATAATGGAAAAATAATGATTTTCATACTAAACGCGATCCACCCTAGTGCGCCATTGTGTCGTTTTTTTGAACTATTCAAACAATTATATTTCCGAGAGACAAAAATCATGACAATTTTCGGTGTTCATATTTCCCCAGAAGCAAATATTTTTTTACGTTGTAACTTGGAGTTATCGTTTTATAAAAATGCATCAAAATTAAGACGGCCACACGGCGCTGTTTAAAATCGTTTTTTATTTTTGTTTTCTCCGTGTTTGAGTTTAAACGTCAAATGTTATACTCGAGGCATGTACGTATTTTTGCAGACGGAAGAATGAACGTAAAAAAATCATGTTTTATACTCAACCACAGAGTTTTATTATAATATATAGAAATTGAGACGCTCGTGAGAGGTGCTGCTTTACATCCTGATACATTATTTGTATGCGCAACGGCTCAGTTAAAACGTTGACTTTCATACTTGGAGCTTAAATTCGCCCGCCGGCTTCCAATGGTCCAAAGTGTTCCAGAAGTTACAAACATTGTTTGTAAATTGTAAATTATTAAGATTTTTTTTATCAAGATCGTTTATTTCTGAAATGTAATTTGTTGTGTACATTTCTTGACTTATAGGTTGGTATGCGGCTGACCACCCATGCTGTAGAAATTGGTTCTGCGTGTAAAACGTGTCTGCTTCTGAAAATGCATGTAATGTAAAACCCCAATGTGGCATATCTTTGCAACTTAGATTAGATTAGAACGTAATTTATTACATGCATACTAGGTTGGTATGCGACTGACCACCCATACTGTAAAAAATGGTTCACTTTGCCAATGTCACCCCTGCTTCAGGGAAGGTCGGCAAGAGTTGCAGGGCTTATGTTCATTTGAGATTGGGTTTTTTTTATATTGTAGGTCCACATGCGGCATGTTTAAGCGCGAAATTATGCATGTCTGCTTGTGGGAATGCCTTTAATATGAATCTCAAATGATACATATCTTTGCAGCTTAGATTTAGATTAGATTTTAGATACCTTGACTTATAGGTTGGTATGAGGCAGACCACACATACTGTAAAAAATGGTTCACTTTGCCAATGTCACCCCTGCTTCAGGGAAGGTCGGAAAGAGTTACAGGGCTTATGTTCATTTGAGATTGGGGTTTTTATATTGTAGGTCCACATGCGGCATGTGTAAGCGCGAAATTATGCATGTCTGCTTGTGGGAATGCATTTGATATGAATCTCAAATGATACATATCTTTGCAGCTTAGATTTAGATTAGATTTTAGAGTAATAAATGGACATCCGTATCCATAAATGAAACTATCGGATACTCGAAACTAAAAAAAAACTCTTATCCGTATCCAAAACAGATTGAAAAATGTAATGAAAATGTCGTCTGTAACATCGTTTCAATATTTTTTTTTGCATTTTTCAGTTAATACGGAGCTTTAATAATAATCACGTATTCTTGTGTGATTTATTAAAAAACTTAATGATAGCCTAGAAATAATGCCATACAATCAATGTTCTTATTTGTAGGTATTTTATTTTCAAAATCTCTTAAAAATCTAATATCCGTGACCGAAACATTCCAAAACTAGCGGATATCCGAAATAATATCATTTAACTGTACGAAATTATGTGCTGGATAATCAAAATGATAAATAAAACAAAAAAATATTTCATGGTAAATGTTTTCTCTCTTCGGTAATATTGAATTTTGAAACGGTTGTCGACCTCTAGAACATTAACATTATGGTGAAAAAAACTATATGTGTGTGTGTGTTGGCGAGGGATATTTTGTTGATGTATTAATAAAGTATTGACAACATTCTCTGTAAAGTTATGTGAAACCTTTTTTAATTTTTAAAATTTATTAAATTTTGGCTATTAAGACGAAAATTAAAGTTAAAAAGTACATATGTACTTAATCTTCAATCAGAAATAGTGCCTCTTGGAGACATTGTCTATAATGCTAACGTAACGTCGGTAATAATGTGTGAGTATAACTAGAGATGTTGTGGATATTAATTGTAATCGTAATTTAAACATTCAAGTATCCGAAATAAAAATAAAAACATGTTCGGAACCGAAACCGATACAAAAGATTCGGATAATTTCGGATAGGGGTGTAGACGGAGTCTAAATCCAACATGTTATTATACTGTAACTGTAACTCTGTCAACATTCTGCTAGGGGTTGTCAGAGCCTCTGCAGATTTGCTTCCATCTTTCCCTATCCGTGAATGCCTCTTTCAATTCATTCGTATCCATCAACGTTTTCATAGGTTTCCTTTTTTTGCATTCACTTGTACGTCGCATTCTTTCAATATTTTTTGCAACTTAGATTAAACATTATAGACTTACGTGACTGATGATCTGTAATAATAATAATCTATAATCTAAATTGCAAGGATATATTCATTTAAAGCTCTCAAATGTATGCCCGCAAACAAGCACATGTAGTTCGCGCTTACAAATGCTGAATGTGAACTTACAAATGAAAAACCTCAAATGAATAAAAGCCCTACAACTTTAGGCGACCTTTCCTGACACAGGGGTGACATTGGCAAAGTGAATTGGCAAAGTTTTGCGCTTGATAACCACAATCTATAATCTAAGTTGAAAAGGTATGTTAACATTTAAGATTCATATAAAGCGCATTCTCACAAGCATACACGCTTGTAAGATCGCATTTACAAATGCTGCATGTGTATTTACAAATTGAAACCAAAACCGACAATCAACCAATCTATTAGTCAAGGATTTGGTATATTAACTGGTTATATACAAGGATAAATGGTATATTTTGTGTGCTCCGCTAGGATTCGAATCCACAACCTTCCATTCAGAGTCCGAAGTGTTACCACTACACTACGGACTGATAAGATAAGGACTGATATAAAAGAAGATAAAAAATGATAAATAAAATGAAAATATTTTTTATGGCCAAACTTGTTTTAATACACTGGTTTGCTATCACTAGGACCTACACTTTGAAAATATAAAAAAAATACGTATGTGTGAGATAGACGAAACAGTACTTTTCCACGCCTTTGTTAAAACGACAAAACATGCTCTGGTCACACTTTCTCCGTGTGGATTAAAGATGCAAAAAAAGTTAAATAATTCTAACATAGAATAATACTTGTGTCAAATCATTTATTTTTGCAATTTTTGATGCATAACTTACGGAATGAGCCATGCGGTCGTAAATACTCAACAATAGCGTTTAAACACAAGTTTATAAAAACTAAAACGCTCGCTAAGAGTGTCAAGATAATTTACATTATTTTTTTATGAAACGTAATGCTTGAGTAAGAACATTAAGTTATATACTTCAGCAACGACATCTGGCCATGATCAGTCAAAGTTATTTGACATAAAATTACGATTTTAGTTTCATAAAACAATTAAAGAGGTTCTTTAGTCCCGATATTAATAATCTTCTTAAGCTCTCGTATAACCTTAAGTGCAATGCTTTCAATTAAAAAATGACATCTATTAAAATTCCACAGGCAAAATTTATATCATTTTTTCAAAAATCTCAGCGGGTCGCAACTTTGATCTATGGGCGACATGGTTGACATGCCTGGAGTATAAGAGTCATATTGTTTAAAACAGACCATCTCAGATGTTGATGAAATTTCATATACCTGGTAAATAGCTCAGTTGGCTCATTGGTGTATTCCATGCCGAGAGCACAGGTTCAAATCCCACGAAGGGTATAAGAAATGATTTCCTGTTTCCGTGTTTATTTCAAACCCAAAATAAAATACTGGCAAGGTTTACTTAGCTTTCGCAAGAAATGGGTAGCACCTTTTTAGCTACTATTTAGCTACTTTTTTACGCTGGGAAACTCTGGGTCCCACTTGGCACACGCGACCCCTTCAGTGAAACACGGCAAGAAGCTACACTATATGTGTATCTTAGTAATGCAGCATTTTTGGTATAAAAATTATCCTTATGGAGAACAAAGTCTCACAACAAAAATGACAGTTTTTAAAATTAATATGGACAACCTTCATGCCAAATTTCATCACATTCTGAGGTGGTTGAGTCAATTTTTTTGACAAAAGTGTGTTTATTCGATGCAGAATTGCTGATTAGTCTAGTAATAGAAAAACAATGCTCACATCTCAGATTTGATCTTCTCGGACGAAGCAATGACTCTATCGGCCTCCCGTTGTCCGGTTTCGACGGCTCCGTGGACAGTGGAGTAGTAGTGGGTGGACGTGGCTTCACCAGCAAAGCACAGCAAGGGCCTACTGCCGGAGGGCGCCATCACAGGGGCGGCCAAACAGGATGAGGTGGCGCTTAAACGCTCGCTTTCCATGCTGCGGAAGGAGTATGATCCGTAGAACAAGGGATCTGTACCCCACTCCGACCTGGAACAGAAGTCAATTGAAGTTTATGGCAAGTTAAACAATGATATTTTTTAATTAAATAAAAATTATGAGTGGGACCAAGTTCCTGAAATAGCGAATGAATGGGATATCCAGAATCATAATAAAAGGAGAGCTCGTATGAAAAAGGTTATGACTCCGGATGAAATGAAAGAAGTATGTAAGGACCAAAAAACCTCTCGGTTGATCTGTAATGCTGGTGGTTAAGGCTAAGGCTTTCTAAATTTTAATTCTGTCTTTTCATAAATGTTTTGTAGATTTAAATTTTAGTATATTTTTTAGGGTGGATTTAAATTTTGTGCAGTTAAATTTTAGTGATTGTTTTATATAGTTAACTGTAATTAATTGTTTGTATTCCTTGACTTATAGGTTGGTATGAGACTGACCACCCATACTGTAAAGAAATTATTCACTCTTCCAATGTCACCTCTGTTTCAGGGAAGGCCGGCAAAAGTTGCAGGGCTTATGTTCATTTGAGATCAGGTTTTTATATTGTAAGTTCATATGTGGCATGTTTAAGGGTGAACTTATATAATTGTCTGCTTGGGGGAATGCATTTAATATGAATCTCAAATGTAATATATCTTTGCAACTTCGATTATTATTATAGTGCAATTGAAATGTTTTTGAATTTACAACTTTTTTCTGTTTGAGGGAAGATCGGCAAAAGTTTCAGGGTTTATGTGGATTTGAGATTTTGATTTAAAATTGTAAGTACACATGCTGCATTTGTTAGCGTGAACTTACAAGCATTTAAAATGAATTGTCAATTTTGATATATCTTTGCAACTCAGACTATAGATGGATAAATTATATAGATTACAAGCTGTCCGAGTGTTTCTTACCTCAATACTTTTTCTAACTTTGGCACGTTCACTGAACACTTTCTGAAAAAGTACGCAACCAGACGATTGATTCCGTCCTCCACCATCTCGATGGGCAGAGACTCCATAAATTTAGCGGTGGCACCCGTTATCCAGAAGCACATGACCTTGGGGTTGTAGTCATTGGTGTTGAATCCAAATATGTCGACCAGCCAAGCATCGGTGCCGGGAAAATTATCTTTGTCTTGATCGTGCCACAGGAAGCCGACCCAACGGGAATGGTCGGGCCACCACCTGTCGGTGTATTGGGCGAATATTTTGTCCACTGTTCCTAGAGAGAGGCCATTGATGGCATTGATTTTGTCTTCAGGCAACTGGGGAATAAACATTGAAGAGTATCTGAAAATAAAGGTATAATCTAATTCATCAAAAGAAAAAATTATAAATGTAAAATAATACTGTCAAACAAGAGTAGAGAAAGACTGAACATTGTCAACAGCGGAAATATAATTACTGTAAATGACTTGTAATCATCTATGCTGGTCAACCAATGTCACAAATCAAACGACTCCAGTCCCTTCTAAATGCTGCAGCCAGGCTGATATACGGCGGCTCCAAGTACTGGCATATAACTCCTCTGCTTAAGAACTTGCACTGGTCGCATTTCGGAGAGAATAGACTACAAGCTTTGCTTGAAGGTCTTTGAGACTCTTCATGGGCTGGCTCCTGACTATCTGGTAGAACTCACGAGGAAAACTTATTTAAATGAAAGGGGAGTTACACTGAGGTCAGCTAGGTCATGTGCCAGTTTGTTGGAACTGCCGAAAAGACAATCATGTCTTTTCTTTAATTAGTCTTCGAGAACCGCTCTTTCCATGTTGCCGGACCATCGGCATGGAATGCTCTCCCAGAGAAGCTGAGAGTCCAGGACAATGAGACAGCCTTCAGGAAGATGCTGAAAGCATTTCTTTTTTCCCGCTACAGCCCACATGCGCCTTTGTAGTGATGTAAATCACAAAAAGGCGTAGATAAATTTAGCTTGTTATTATTATTAATAGAGTCCATCGAGATATACTGACACCCGAACTTCAATAAAAATGATAGCTACAATTGGTCCAATATAGAGGCCAGATCTCACATTAATGGTCCTATCAGGCACCCAGTCTTTGGGCAAAAATGCAATACAACTAGTAATTTTTGCACTAATGGAGCATCCAGGACACTTCTTGTACCTAAAATCTTTGATCACAAGCAACAGCAATTATTTCTGTCAATTAGTTTGTGCTCCTTATTTTTTTTAATCAAATAAATTTGTGAAGAGGAATGCAATTCACCAAACTATTCTGCCTATCCAGAAACAGGTATAAATATCATCAATTAATAATTCATTATTGTATATTTTTAATGAATTAATAATTACGCAATGACACCTGTTGAACCAGGGTCAAAGTTATGGTCAATGGACCCAGGCAAGATCTAACCAGCGTTATTTTATTCCAAATACACTAGAAAGATCGACCACTTGACCCCCTCGGCCATAACACCGGTTTCTTCAATAAAGAATCACATCTCCTGATGATGTAGGATATGGCTTATGACTTTGACTAAACACTGAGAGACACATTCTTTTGAGGTTTGTAAAATCCATTTTTTGTTTTATTTCATACTCAATTTCTAACTGCTAGTTTTAATTTAAAAACATGAATGAAATAAAATAAAAATGATTACTTTAGTTGGAGGACTCCCAGCGAGACAGTCACAATAACATGTCGGGCAATGTATTCAGAGCCGTCATCGCATTCCACCTTGACTGATCCAACGTGATCATTCTGCGTCCAATCAATGAGCTTGACTTTCTTATCGAACAGAATGGGAATGTCCAACGCCTGGCTTGGATCGGGAATCTTTTTCTATAAAAATAAAGAGGAATCAATTGTTTCATTACCAACACAAAGGCACTGCTCATACAAATGATATTATATAACATACAACTGCACAGGGGTGTGGATCCCATACAGATGCATGCGCCTAATTGGTAGGCAATACACGGTAAAAACACATTTAAGCTTGACATTGAGATTTAAAATTCAAAATTTAAGTTTGATTGGAGACATTGTTAGCAATTTAGTCAATTTCAAATGAGTTATTTTGAAGGAATGGGAGAAAATATTTCAAGTTTTTACAGCATGGGGTGTCAGCCTTACTAACCTATCAGTTAAGGAACATGGTCAGTTGATGTCCGCTAAGATTTTATCCAATAGACACCACAGAATCAAATCGATATTAAGAATCAAGCTATCGTTAATTTCTTTGAATAAAATTTGCACAATATTATACTTTAAAATAATTTTGATATCAACCTAAATATTATGTTCAAATGATTACCAGCAAGATGTTTATGAGGGTTTCGTAGCCTTTTCCCTTCCAGCTAAGTTGAGAATTTCCAGGACACTCCCAGTACTCCAGATAACCTATGGCTGAAGGATCAAACCACGTTTCCGAAGCTTCAATGGAATTCTCATACTTCTGGAACCACTCCAGAATCATGTCTTCAAGATATGGCTCTAGTGCTTTTGTTTCCCTGAACAAATCGTGGAATCTGAGGATAAAACATTTAATTTTTAGAGGGGCACCTTTAACTAAACTTTTATTATAGGGCACTTTAATTATACTTTTACATACATTATTACATTCACCGCCGGATAAAAAAAAATTACGAGTTTACCTGCTACCGCACCGCTTGACTTTACTAAACCCTTTTTCTAAGAAATCCTTTATCGATACCTCTTTCTTTTGTTTGATAAATTAAGGACATAGTGTCCTTAATTTTGTTATAAAAAATAAAGGTGAATTCACTAAGTATTAAATATTTTTAAATTTTATAAATATGTTTAAATTTTAAATACTTTACATACTTTCAATTTTAAATAATTTAAAATAAAGCGATAGGAACCTACTTCTTAAATATTAATTTAAAAAAAACATGTCTTTTATTATTCCATCACAAACACTGGACCTTAAATGAACCGTTATGGATTTCTAATTTTCGGTGATCTGATACCTGATATATAATGCCAATTTCTAACTACAATTCATGAGTAAAAATTTTTATTTTAACCTTGAAGTAAGGAGTAGTCATCACATATGTCAAACAATACAAAAAAACTAATTAAATATCAAGAATAACTCATTATATCGCACATTTAATAATAAAGAGAAATAATTCGAAAATTGGGAAAATCGAGATTTTGTAATAAAACGCAAGAACAATGCGAGAAGAATGCGTAGAATGCGACAGCTGTTCAATTTGGACGAATATGACCGAGATAAAACATCGGCTGCCTTTTTCATCCCATACAAGTTGTACTGGGTGTCTGAACTTCAAACGCGTTTTCCCAACATTCATGTTTTTTGAGTTATTGCTCTTTATTATTAAACGTGCGATATGTCAATTTTAGTTTTTTTTTTTGGACTCGTATTTTTTTTTGTCCGGGGGTGTATATCGTTTTTAAAATGAATGTAATAATAATCATTTTATGATGTTTTATTTGGTGAATTCGGTTTTTGTGTGAAGCAAACCTCAAGCGACCTCTGCGAGCTTAATCATTGTTACAGAAAGAGGCAATTGTCAAACAAACCCAGTTGCTGTAAAGATGGATGGACCTTTGGTGAATTTTTCAACCCAGTAAAGAGCATATTTGAAAATATAAATGGTATATTTTTTCTGCTCTGCCAAATTCAAACCCACATCCTTCCATTTACAAGTCCGAAGCTGTAACGAGATGGATTTGTTTGTTTGGTGGAATAGAACATGAGATTTGAATTTGAATGAAAAGGAAAACAAAGGAAGGCAGAAAAAAAAAAAAAGCTTGCCTGGCGGGATAGCCACAAGCCTGTGTAATTAAGAATAAAGAATATTATTGTGCTGTGGTTAATTGTGTATACATTGTGAAAGAAATAAAAGTAAACATATTAAAGTGTGTATGTTATATTATTAATTGTGTCAATCAGCAGGACAGAAGAAAAACCCTCACATTTTGGCGCCCAACGTAAAAGAAAAAATCTGTAAATTAAATTCCTATGAAGAAAATTTTTCACAAACAAAAACAAATGACAGTCGATTTCAACAAATGACATTCAAAACAATACAATATATGAAATAATTAAAATTAGACAGATTTATGGTTGTAAAAGCATAATGTAAAGCATCAACACGTTTAAAAGCTAGTGAAGACATCGACTTATACAATTAACAACAAGAAATTACAAGATTTGAAACGCTGTTTGAAAATATTGAAGGTGAGAGAATTCAAACTACCTACCTACATTACGTTCAGAAGAATGGAAATTCAAAAATCGAACGTCGCGGGAGAATGAAGAATGGATATGAACCAGTTTGTTTCAAATCAGTTTAGATAAATATAGAGATATGCATAAAGATAAAATGAAGGAATTAAACACATTATACAAAATTGTAACAGAAAATTTATGGGATGCATATAATAAAAATGCAAATTATTATAATAAAGGTAGATCAAATCGTGTCTATGATCAAGGGGATATTGTATGGCGTAAAAATTTCATACAATCAAATGCAGGGAAATACTTCTGTACAAAGTTGGCTCCAAAATTTGTCAAAGCCAGAATAGAAAAGAAAGTTAGCAAGATAGTCTATGTATTAAAAGATATAGACACAAATGTTATAAATAAATATCACATCAAGGACATAATCAAATTGGATTAAAAAAAAAAAAAAAAAAAAAAAAAAACATATTTTCATGTGTATGAAAAATTTGAGGTGATGCATGATACGGTGAAAGTTGATATAAAAGTGATCAGTGAAAGAATGAATTATGAAACATTGCATGAATGAAGGTATGAAACATAAATTAAACAAAGTATTACATATGAAGGTAAAGTTTTAAAAAAAATTGATGGACTGATAAATTTATTAATGAAAAATAAATTTGAAATAAATTTAAATATTGGGAAAGATGTGATACATGTTTAAAAAAAAAAGTTATTTTAATGAATTGATTAATTAACTGGTGAATGTTTATTATGTATTGTTATTTGATTATTTTGAATTGTTGAATTAAGTATTAAAAAAAAAAAAACAAATATTTGTTTATAATATTGAATATGAAATTTGTGTTAAAAAAAAATTATATTAATTTTAGTATGAAAATAATTGGTATTGTTAAAAAAGGTATTAATGACTGAATAATGTATCAGAAACAGGTTTTTTTTTTATTTTCATATTTTTGAAATTTATCCTTAAAATAAAACAAAATATGTGGCGCCGGCTGAGCATTATGATACATTATTTACTCATTGTAAAAGAAAAAAAAAAAATTGGGAATGTTTTTTTTTTTATGAGAGGAAGGAGGTGTATTGTAACGAGATGGATTTGTTTGTTTGGTGGAATAGAACATGAGATTTGAATTTGAATGAAAAGGAAAACAAAGGAAGGCAGAAAAAAAAAAAAAGCTTGCCTGGCGGGATAGCCACAAGCCTGTGTAATTAAGAATAAAGAATATTATTGTGCTGTGGTTAATTGTGTATACATTGTGAAAGAAATAAAAGTAAACATATTAAAGTGTGTATGTTATATTATTAATTGTGTCAATCAGCAGGACAGAAGAAAAACCCTCACAAAGCATAAATAATACTAAAGTTGAAAGTACAGGGCCTATATCAATTTATTTAGAAGAGACTGTCATCTATAATCTATAATCTATAATCTAAGTTGCAAGGATATATTCATTCAAAGCTCTCAGATGTATGCCCACAAACAAACACGTGTAGTTCGCGCTTACAAATGCTGATTGTGTACTTACAAATAAAATCCAAACCTCAAATGAACATAAGCCCTGCAACTCTTGCCGACATTCCCTGAAACAGGGGTGACATTGGCAAAGTGAACCATTTTTTACAGTATGGGTGGTCATCCTCATACCAACCTATAAGTCAAGGAATAATTGCAGTATATTGTTTAAAAATATTTGTAATAATTGAAGACAACTTACTCTTCAGTAATATATTCACCGAGTGACCTGTTGTCATTCACGATTTTAGACTTGGCTTGCTCTGCGGACATGACGCATAAATCGGTGATTTTGGAGCAAACATTCATCGGTATCACATCCCCGTCTGACTTCATGAAGGAAGGGTTGTACACCCCAGTGGGTGCTTCTAGCACATTCATATCTTTCACAATCTCATAGACTGTGTTGCCATCTTCTCCGTGACACCTAAAAGAAATAGAAAAATAAACATTAATAATGGAAAAATAAAACACTATTATACCACAATGTTATTCTTCACAAGTTGATATATTTCCTTGAGCGCTTGAATGTTATCACATCAACTCCTGAAGAAAAACTTTGTGTTTTATTTTTACATTACAATATCAATACACAAGGCCCTTACACTTTTAAAAAATAAACATGTTTGAAAAATTATTTTGTTAACATCAGTTATTTTCTAACACTGCTGAAAAGTCAAAATTGCTTTAAAATTTGGAAATTTCATTAATTGATGAGGCATTCACTTTGTAACCTTTCATTTTTTAAATATTAAAATAAAAAATAAAAAAAACTATTTGTGTTAGGTTACGGGACGAGTAAAATTCATTAATGTACAACCGGTTTCGGAAACAATGTTTCCATTGTCTATTTTGTACCTGACGATGGAAACATTGTTTCCGAAACTGGTCGTACATTAATGAATTTTACTCGCCCCGTAACCTTATAAAAATGGTTTTTTTATTTTTATTTTAATATTTTGAAAATTTCATTTAGGTATAATGTTAAACTACATCTTTTTTATAAAGCGTCAATAATTATTGAATGTATTTAATTGCTTGTATTCCTTGACTGATAGGTTGGTATGAGGTTGACCACCCATACTGTAAAAAATGGTTCACTTTGCCAATGTCACCCCTGTTTCAGGGAAGGTCGGCAAGAGTTGCAGGGCTTATGTTCATTTGAGATTGGGTTTTTTATATTGTAGGTCCACATGCGGCATGTGTGAGCGCGAAATTATGCATGTCTGCTTGTGGGAATGCATTTAATATGAATCTCAAATGATAAATATTTTTGCAGCTTAGATTTAGATTTTAGTCAAACCTTAGTAAAAAACAACTTTTTTTAGAGTTCAGTGACCTTGTGCAGACTAATATTTTCAAAATTACACAAAAATATTTTGCTTGAGTTAGTTTGAGCCTGCAAGGCATCAAATTTATCATCAAACATTTTGAAAAAACCCAAAATATCAAATCACTCCACCTTAATATGTATTTACAGTTACAGACATTTTACACAAGACGCATTCTGCCACCATTCTTCCAGGTCCTTCTGCCCCACGCTGGGTTGGAAGTCAGAAGTGTATGGAGATGTCAAAAATCTTTCACATGGTTTATCTGGTAATCCATAGACAGTCCGGGCAGAATTTGTTGTGTCTGAAAAGGGT
Organism: Agapetus fuscipes; assembly: GCA_951799405.1. Classification (NCBI taxonomy): domain Eukaryota; kingdom Metazoa; phylum Arthropoda; class Insecta; order Trichoptera; family Glossosomatidae; genus Agapetus; species Agapetus fuscipes. The sequence goes on from OX637332.1 coordinate 6,197,432, forward strand.
CTTACAGTAAAAAATATGGAAAGATTACCATTCTGCTCCCAAATCCACCTTCCCATCGCCAAAGTTTACAGTCTTGATCCTTCCTCCGATTCTTCCGGAACCTTCTAAGCCGAGAATAGACAGTCCAGCTTGATGAGTCTTGGTTAAAGCGGCCAGGCCAGCGGCGCCACAGCCCACCACAATGACGTCGTACATCTTCTACAAGAAAATGAAGTCAGATGGATTATTACTTGTGTTCATTGACTTAAATACGTTGGTATTAGACTGACACCCATGCGGAAAAAATGGTTCACTTGGCTAACGACACCCTGTTTCAGGGAAGGTTGGTATGAGGCTGACCAACCATACTGTACAAAATTATTCACTTTGCCAACATAACCCTATTTAGGGAAGGTCGGTAAGAGTTGCAGGGCTTATGTTCATTTGAGATTTGTGTTTTTATGTTGTAAGTTCACATACGGCATGTGTAAGCACAAACTTACATGTGTCTGTTTGTGGTAATCCATTTAATATGAATCTTAAATGTTACTACATCTTTCCCTCTTGGATTATAGATTATTATAGAAGTTATCTTTATATCTATAACCTAAGTTGCAAAGATTTACTGACATTTAAGGCTCATATTTAAGCAGGCTCATATTAGTTCGCGCTTACACATGCTGCATGTCCACTTTCACATGAACATGTACCTTGCAACTCCTGCCGCCTTTCCCTGAAACCGCGGTGGCATTGGAAATCGTGAACCAAGTTTTTACTCATACCAACGTATTACTCAAGGAACAAATACATTTCTATTTTTCATTTAGACCTGTTCGGAAACAAATGTTCTCACTTTTTGGTACGGAATTTCTTCACAATATAAAATGGGCCTCCAGTAATACAACAGAAAATCTTTTGATGTTCTACTTTTCCAATGGCAGTTAGCAGAGATACCTTTTAAATAGCATGTATAGATGCTAATCGCGTTGAGAGAAAATCTACTCCTCAAAACATCTATGCATGCAACCCACACTCAAATGGTAAACATTATGAATCAATAATTCATCAGTATTATATTAATTTGAATGAATTATAAATTAATAACAACCCAATTACAATAACAAACTAGCCGAGATCAGGAAAATGTTGTGTGGTCTATAATCTATAAAATCTAAGTTGCAAAGATAAATAAACATTTAAAATTCATATTCAGTGCATGCCCACAAACACACACGAATAAGTTTTCACTTACGAATGCTGCATGTGTACTATCTAAATCTAATCTAAATCTAAGTTGCAAAGATATGTATCATTTGAGGTTCATATTAAATGCATTCCCACAAGCAGACATGTATAATTTCGCACTCACACATTCCGCATGTGGACCTACAATATAAAATCCCAATCTCAAATGAACATAAGCCCTGCAACTCTTGCCGACCTTCCCTGAAACAGGGGTGACATTGGCCAAGTGAACCATTTTTACAGTATGGGTGGTCAACCTCATACCAATCTATCAGTCAAGGAATATACCAACTATATACCAAGGAACTACACGTGTTTGTTTGTGGGCATGCATTTGATGTGAGCTGTATATATAATATACTAGCTGACCCGGCGAACTTTTTTCCGCCTTAGAGGCAATAAATGAGCAGACTTTTGATTTCATCACGGTCAATTTTTTATTTGGATAATTAATATAAAATGAAAAAATAAATATTTTAATGATGTTTTATTGGCCATGTACATATTTTAGTGCATGGATTCCACTCTTTAGTGAAGCACCTTGTGATACACATACACAACATTTTTCGTTTTATCATCAGGTGCAAGAACAAATAATGCAGATGGTCTTCCGACCCGTGAACATGCCACATATAATTGACCATGGGAAAAACACGGATTTTCTAGATTGAGACCACAAACTTTTAAGTATTGGCCTTGTGATTTGTTGATGGTCATGGCGAATGCAAGACAGATCGGAAATTGAAGTCGTTTTTAAACTCAAACGGCATGTCAGTTGGAATCATCGGGATCCTTGGAATGAGAACTTCCTCACCTTCGAATTTTCGCTTAAGTATCGTCGTGTGAATCACATTTTTCATCAATTTCCTTACCACCAATCGTGTTCCGTTGCACAGTTTCAGTTGGTTTATGTTTCGAAGTATGATTACTACGGAGCCAACCTTTAATCGTAAATTGTACGGTGGTAAGCCCGGCACATCCAAGGAGTTTGAAAATTCAATTGGATAGTTGGTGGCTTCATCTTCATTTATAACACAGTCAATTGATTTGAAAGAATGCAGTGTACCAATGATCTCATTCTGAATTATGAAGCTTAAGTCTTCTACATCTTTATTCTTAGACGCCAAAATTGCTCGCTCACTCAACCATTTATTATTTTTGTGGTTAGTAATGATGTTTGGGAATACTTTGTTGATGAGTTCTTCTTTTGATGAGACAAAGTTACAGAAATTCTGAGGAAATGAAATCAATCCGCTCGATTTATCGACAGGTACTCGACCATTACCGATAGTCAGTAATTGCTCAGAGAAATCTTCAGCAGATGTATCGTTCAGCAATACAACTCTCATGTTTGTTGTCAGCTGAAGTTTTCTTGGAAGAAGATTTAACGGCAATTTTAATGCTGAATGAGCCGTACGGCATCCTTCTAACAATGTGGCTGCTATTCTATAGGAAGCAATTGCAACCGCAATGCTGGATCTCGCACGAACAGTGGCTAAAATTACTGACATGAGGAATGTCTTACCAGTTCCACCAGGGGCATCCAGGAAATATAAGCCACCATTTTCATCATCAATTGCCTTCATCAATGTATTATAAACTTCCTTTTATTGTTGATTTGACAGGGGTACATTTGTTTGAACTATTAAATATAATTTCTGGTGATCATATTCTCTTTCCCGTTCAAATTCTCGATTAAATGCGTCATTTTTTTCACGATTTAGCGCTTTCATTCCTAATCTGACCAGTAAATTACAGCACATGAGGTAACACATGTCTTTGGTCAAGATCAAAGCCTGATTATGTATCTCCTCATTCATTTGAAGGTAGGGATTTCTTGAACTGACACGAATTTGATGTAAAATGTCTTCCGACATATTATCCTTGTCTTTGTGCCACAGGTTAGATGGGTTCGATGGAAACCATGTCGAAATGATAATATCAAATAATGTGCGTATCTGACTTGGATATGCAGAGATTGCTTCAACGATTGTCGTCTCCCAATGGGTATGCACATGCAGCACGATATGTTGGGAATACTGTAGCATTAACAGTCTGAAGTGAATCAAATGACGTTGGCCCACGCACATTTACCAGCAACAACCGCAAATAGAAACGTTCATCATTCTTTGGATGAACTGTATATATACGACCAAGAGCATCAGTAGAATGCACATCTGGATAACCAAGAACCGCATCGCCTTGCTTGCGTCTTAGAAAATTCCTCGATGAAGAATTCCAAGTATAATAACGTGGCATCTCCGAGTAAAGCAAAGTTTGTGCAAACGGATCGCTTTGGCAGATCGCAAAGAAACTGGTCAATGTTGTCGCTGGAGGTGTTTCGACAACAACATTCGAAGCCGTGAAATATACTCTTTGACCATTCTCCAGATGCACCGCCAAATGCACAACAGGAGGATGACGTTCATGAATAGGGAATGCGAATATATGCTTTTATATTTCACTTTTGTATTTCCAGTCCGTAGTCCGTAGTCCAGTGGTTAACACATTGGACTCGTGAATGGAAGGTTGTGGGTTCAAATCCCGGCGGAGCACAAAAATGTATACCATTTATATTTTCAAATATGCTCTTAGCTGGATTTTAAAATTCATATATCTTTACCAAAGACCAGTCACCAAAGGTCCATCCAGCCATACAGCAACTGGGTCTTGCTTGAGAATTGGCGCTTTTTACAGCGACGACCAATCTCGCAGAGTGCTCGTGAGGTAAATAACAAAAATAGCGCTCGCCGAATAAATAATCCTCATATATATAAAGGTTTCATCAAGCCTGTACAAAAAAAAATGATCTTGCTTGAGAATTTGCGCTTTGTAGCGACGACTACCAGGCTTGTAGCAACACCTCTGTGGCACCCTTATATGGTGATATAGACCCCCAAGTCTTTTAGGAATTGGGGAGTCTTCCGCAAAAGGTTCCCAAAAAAAAAAAAAAATTCACCATTCAATGGATTTTTCATTTTGATGGTCCATACTGTTGAAATGGACTTTCTAAGAAGTATGATTGGGAAAACACGGAGTGACAGGGTGAGGAATGTTTTTGTAAGAGAAGAATGTGGTGCAAGAGAAAGTGTGAAAGTGAAGATTAAAAGAAGTTTGTTAAGATGGTTTGGGCATATGGAGAGAATGAATGAGGGAAGACTGACGAAGAAAGTATATGTTGGTAGAATAGATGGATGTCGTGGTAGAGAAAGACTGAGAAGGTTTGGACCAAATATCCGAATTTGCCAATGAATGGAATATCCAGAGTCATAATAAAAGAAGAGCCTGTATGAATAAGGTTATGACTCTGGAGGAAATAAAATAAGTATGTAAGGACAAAAAGAAATGGCGGTTGATCTGTAATGTTGGCAGCTAGGATTTAGTAAAGTGAAATTTGTTTTATGATATAGTTTTTTGATGTCCTTGTATATTATTACTTATTAATTTAAAAAAATGTAATTTGTCGTGTATGTTCCTTGACTTATAGGTTGGTATGCGGCTGACCACCCATGCTGTGAAAATGGTTCACTTTGCCAATGTCACCCCTGTTTCAGAGAAGGACGGCAAGAGTTGCAGCCTGGTGTATGTCCATTTGAGATTTGGTTTTTATGTTGTAGGTTCACATGAGGCATGTGCAAGCGCGAACTTGTACGTGTCTGGTTGTGAGAATGCATGTTATGTGAATCTCCAATGTAACATATCTTTGCAACTTAGATTAGATTAGATATTGAAATCATATCCATCTTCTCCTTGCCAAAACATCAGCGCGTATTGCAATGTGTCATATGAACGATGTGTTTCAGATATCGCGACGTGTAAGCACAATATCGCGTGTTTCCAAGTTTTCACAAACAATCAAGATGGCAACTTCATCTATTGTAGGAGTGTTAAATATGCGTTTGTGTGTTTCAGATGGTCGTTTATCCGCTCTGATCACGACTTTGTAGTCATCATTTGGCATGCGTTCCAAAGCACTCTTAAACAGCCTGACCAACGCATGATGTTCATGTAGTAGTTGCTGTAGATCTTGAAGAATTGCTCTTTTCATTGCTGCATTTATCTTTTGGAGGTTGAGTGTGTGGTGAGAATTGAAAGCCCGTATTTGAAAGTGTATATTTTTAATGCAGTCAGTACTGTTCAATCAAAGGTAATTCAAAATGTTGTCTTGGTTGCAATCTTCCGGTCTTCAAGCTGCGTCCAGGCGGAAGTCCTCCTTAATCCGCCTTGCTTGTGAGGCGAGCAGGATGCTTGATGCTTGAAGTGGGGGAAGGAAAGGAAATATGGAAAGTGGCAATTAGGACGTAACTTGAAACTTTTGAGGAAGTTCAGATTGGCCCTAACAAGGACCTTTTGTTGTGAGCAGGAGAAAAAACTGTAAACTTTTGAGGAAAATTAAAAGTGGCCCTAAGAAGGACCTTTTGTGTTGTGATGTGAGCAGTGTGCTGTAGGAGACGGTTGCCTCAAGTCTGTTCCGGGCGAGGTCTTGAGAATCTTCTAGGTGAAGATGTGGCGAAGCTGGAGATGTCCAGGTGAAGGTATGATGAAGCTGGAGATGTCCAGGCGAAGGCACGAGGTAAGATGTCGTCTCTGCTTGGAAATTGGCGGGAACGCGAGAGATGTCTTGAGATTTTGGCGGGAGATGTAGATGTCCGCTCGGTGGTCTCGAAGTTTCTCTGGTGATGATGTAGTGAACTGCGGAGATGTCCAGACGACGGTGCAAAGTAGTTTTGCGTCTCTGCTTGGAAATCGGCGGGAGCGCGAGACGGCTTGCAATTTTGGCGGGAGCGCGGTAAGATGTTGCTCGTTCCGTGGTCTCAGTGTGTCTGTCTCTCTGGAGCTCGGCGTACGCGTTTTATACTCCCACTCGTTCTCGCGCGGGCCCACTACTAGGGGTGGGCACGCACAATTTTCGGATTATCTTCTTTTTATCTGATTTCAGATATCTGGTTTTCTTTCATCTTCTGTACTGATGCACCACAGAGGCCCCCTCCAGTGTCAATGACGTCTTGAAGTGAGCGTTATTGATGCGATGTTTTTGTGCAGAAGATGAAGGTACTACTCGTCGTAGCAGGATAAGAGATTCTACGTTGTATCTGGTGTGTTCGCTGTTAGCTGTGTGTGCTTACGATCCTCCTAGGCGGATGCGGAGGCAGGATTGTGAAGTCAGCTGCAGCGGTCCTGATGAGGATCTTGAGGCGTCGTCAGGTTGTCTCCAGATTTATGGAGTTCCTCTGGTTTTTCCAGGCTGTTGTCCTGTGGTGAGGAATTGTACTACTTGTTGTAGCGGGGTTGGTTGTTTGTTGCTCAGCGGTTGCTGTTGTAGCAAGGATTGCTGTGCTGCTTGTTGCAGGAAGGATGTTGTTTGTTGCTACGCTGTGCAGCTATGGTGAGCGACGTCCAATCCATCAGTGCCTCGTTGCGCTGGGTGGAATTGGGGAGTCGGCTGCAGCGGGGTTGGTTGTGCCGTTGTTCGGCGGGTTGCTGCTAGTTGCAGGAGTGTTTGTTGTGCCGTAGTTCGGCGGTTGCTGTGCCGTAGTCCGGCAGTGCAGCAAGGTGGTTGCTGTGCCGTTGTTCGGCAGTGCAGCAAGGTGCGGTTGCTGTGCCGTTGTTCGGCAGTGCAGCAAGGTGCGGTTGCTGTGCCGTTGTTCGGCAGTGCAGCATGGTGGTTCGCTGGGCAGCTATGGTGAGCGACGTCCAATCCTCCAGTGCCTCGTTGCGCTGGGTGGAATTGGGGAGTCGGCTGCAGCGGGGTTGGTGAGAAACTTGTTGAGATGTAGAAGACTGCGCCATATCGAAGTTTGAAGGTCTCTGGAAAACTTCGATATTGCGGTCAACTATTGCGGCTACGGTGCTCCAGCGTGTGCGATCCACAGACCGACGTTGTGATGAAGGAATGGTGGCATTTTGATGCGTACTTTGGCTTCCATTGGTCTTGCACTTTGATTAAATGTTTAAAAATGTTACTGCACTTTGATTGATTATTACGGGTCACCAAATTTTTTGTTTTAAATCACGTCGGGGTCACCACTTTGGAGGTTGAGTGTGTGGTGAGAATTGAAAGCCCGTATTTGAAAGTGTATATTTTTAATGCAGTCAGTACTGTTCAATCAAAGGTAATTCAAAATGTTGTCTTGGTTGCAATCTTCCGGTCTTCAAGCTGCGTCCAGGCGGAAGTCCTCCTTAATCCGCCTTGCTTGTGAGGCGAGCAGGATGCTTGATGCTTGAAGTGGGGGAAGGAAAGGAAATATGGAAAGTGGCAATTAGGACGTAACTTGAAACTTTTGCGGAAGTTCAGATTGGCCCTAACAAGGACCTTTTGTTGTGAGCAGGAGAAAAAACTGTAAACTTTTGAGGAAAATTAAAAGTGGCCCTAAGAAGGACCTTTTGTGTTGTGATGTGAGCAGTGTGCTGTAGGAGACGGTTGCCTCAAGTCTGTTCCGGGCGAGGTCTTGAGAATCTTCTAGGTGAAGATGTGGCGAAGCTGGAGATGTCCAGGTGAAGGTATGATGAAGCTGGAGATGTCCAGGCGAAGGCACGAGGTAAGATGTCGTCTCTGCTTGGAAATTGGCGGGAACGCGAGAGATGTCTTGAGATTTTGGCGGGAGATGTAGATGTCCGCTCGGTGGTCTCGAAGTTTCTCTGGTGATGATGTAGTGAACTGCGGAGATGTCCAGACGACGGTGCAAAGTAGTTTTGCGTCTCTGCTTGGAAATCGGCGGGAGCGCGAGACGGCTTGCAATTTTGGCGGGAGCGCGGTAAGATGTTGCTCGTTCCGTGGTCTCAGTGTGTCTGTCTCTCTGGAGCTCGGCGTACGCGTTTTATACTCCCACTCGTTCTCGCGCGGGCCCACTACTAGGGGTGGGCACGCACAATTTTCGGATTATCTTCTTTTTATCTGATTTCAGATATCTGGTTTTCTTTCATCTTCTGTACTGATGCACCACAATCTCTTGACATTGATCAAGTTGTTTCCCAAATCGCTTCATTGCAGTTCACATACCGACGCGGCGCTCTTCACGCGCAATGCATTGTTCTTTTTCACTCGCAATGTTTTGAATCCTAAATGCAATACAGCTTCGTATGGAAAGATTTGATCGCTTTGGTGGTGGCATGGCTTTCTTAATAATTTTTTGAGTACATTAGATTCATAAGAAACTTGAAACAAATCGGTCAACTTCAATTATTCACAGACTCCATTATGTTTAGCTGTCAGTTGCATTTTGTTTTTTTTTTGAAAAAAGAACGGCTAGACTGTTTTTAACGGGATTGCTTTCAGTTGCGTTTTTTTTATTTATACCTACCACGTTTTATGTCACTTGAAAAAAAGGATAAAAAAAAAGTATAAATAGGATATAAAAAGTATCCTATGTCCTTCTCCTGGTTCTAAGCTACCTCCTTACCAATTTTTAGCCAAATCAGTTCAGCCGTTCTTGAGTTATGGATAGTGTAACTAACACACCTTTCTTTTATATATATAGATCTTTGCAAATTAGATTATAGATTATTATAGATATAGATTCCTTGACTTATAGGTTGGTATGACGCTGACCACCCATACTGTAAAAAATGGTTCACTTTTCCAATGTCACCCGTGTTTCAGGGAAGGTCGGCAAGAGTTGCAGGGCTTATGTTCATTTGAGATTGTGTTTTTATATTGTAGGTCCACATGCGGCATGTGTTAGCGCGAACTTTTACATGTCTGCTTGTGGGAATGCATTTAATATGAATCATAAATGATATATATCTTTGCAGCTTAGATTAAGATTTAAGATTCAGATTTTGAAAACAAGTGATCGATATGTTTTTATTCAAATTGTTGGTTACCGTGAAAAAACATTCATTGACTTGTATATCGTTGACACACCAATCACTTTTTTCGGGCTATGTGGCCGTGGTCTGGTAGATTCTTTCCGGACAGTTTCGCCCATTGCTCCGATAGGCATTATTAGCAGTTGGCTAGTTACTGTGAGATTCTTACAGGATCTGCTGTACTTTTTTATATCGTTGTTTCCGGATTGAAATTGTTTAAATGTATTCGTTAAAAAATATATACTTAAGAGCCTTATGAACCATTCTATATTCTTGTATATATTTTTTTTGAATAACAAATTTGTATTTAGAAAATACAAATGAGGTATGTTAACGGGAATCTTGTGAATAGGGCAATTCAAATCATAAAATGTATTTTTTAAATTTAATTTCATTTTTATTTTCAGATCTTGCTATTGTCCAGACCCTCAGTGCACTTGTGAAAACCCTGAATGTCCACCACACGTTTGCTTGCCAATAGGGAAATAAATAACCATGTAAATATTTTCAGTAAATAAAATTGTGCACTTTGGTCTTGTAATCTGATGAAAGCAAAGTCTGAAGACTGTTTTTTTAGATGGGTTACATTTTTTATCATCAAATTCAGGTTATACATACTAGCAGTACCCTGCGTGTCTCACTTCACCATTCGGGCATGTGGAATAAATTTAATTTCATACATAATAAAGGCAGCCTTTACGCAACAACAGTAACAAAAAGATTATATGTAACCGCACTGTGAAACATATGCAGTTGGGGGAGATGCTAAATGCAGTATGATGCAGTGTCTTTTCTTAAATGTTAAATATTTTAATCTTGTTCTGTATATAAAATTTGGAAATAAAACACTTTCAGTATTGAGAACAATTGGATTTTTATTTAATGACGTTATCTTAATCTAAATCTAAGCTGCAAAGATGTAAATCATTTATGATTCATATTAAACGCACTCCCACTAGCAGACGCGTAGAAGTTTGCGCTAACACATGCGGCATGCGGACCTACAATATAAAAACCCAATCTCAAATGAACATAAGCCCTGACACTCTTGCAGACCTTCCCTGACACAGGGGTGACATTGTCAAAGTGAACCATTTTTTACAGTATGGGTGGTCAGCCTCATACCAACCTATAAGTCAAGGAATACAAACAATTAATTACATCCAGTTAACACTAGAAAATCTACACATCTATAAAAATGAAAATTGATTCTTGGCCTTAGCCGCCTACATTACAGATCAATTGTAAAAATACAAACAGACCATTGGTATATGAATAAATATTTTTGAAGGATGTATTTTAACTTTACTGATATATTATTTCATGATTTTAATTGTTGAATACTGATTAAAAATTGTGTAATCAGTAATTACCAAATCATGTCAATTTTTAACTGATAACAATTGAAATTATTTTGATAACAAATAATTGATAATAAATAGTTATAACAAAATATTAACATCAAGATAATTTCAACAAAAATGCTGATAATAACATAAAAGCAAATATTTCTTTCATGTATTATTATTAAAACAATTTTAAAGACAAAACAAACATTCATTGCTATCATTTAGACAAGTTGAAAATTATATCATTTACATGTAAATGCAAACACAATTAAGCTGCAGATACAGTGCAACTTCTTGCCGCATTGTCCTTGAAGGATTCGCATGTGGCTAGTGAAATCTATTTTTTTTCACAGGTAACAGGGTCGGCCAAACGTCAAACACCTGGGAAATGAGGACCTGCTTCCCGAGGGAGCAGGTCCTCATTTCTTGCGAAGGCTCAGTTAACCTTGCTGATGTATTGATTTTGGAAATGAAATAAACACTGAAAAGGGGAAATCATTTTTGTCAGAAATTGACGTGGATCAAAAATTACCTTTCTGGCATTGAACGCAAGCATTCTATCAAGTGAGCTATCCACCAGACTCAATCAACTTAATTCAATCAACTGTACAATTGATGGAAAATCTATCATAAAAATTTGGTCCAATATTTCCAATGTCACTACTGCCTCGAAGGAAAGATGGTCCAAGTATAGAGATATTTCTTACAACGTAAAAATTAACTTGAATAATATAGGCTGTTATACACAAAATGATTTCAAATTCACTGGATGGTATTTTTATAAATATTTTTTTCCAATTAGGTAACACACCTGCTGCCAATTGGAGGGTTACAGATGGACTAAATTTGCATTTTTTTTCAATGAGTGTGTTAGCTCATTCCTAAGTCTCAAAGAATTATTACCTACCCAGGCTTGTCCAACATACGGCCCGCGACGACATCTAGTTATTGCGCAATATGTTCTTCATCTATTTAAGGCAGCGTTTTTTTTCAAATTGGGGGCGCAATTTTTTTCCGCGAAGATTGAATTGCGTGCCTACCCCCCCCGGAATTATTATGGACAAAAGTACAACAACAAATTCTAGCCCGCCACAATTACAAAAGTACTAAATCCGGCCCGCCACGATTTTGAGTTGGACACCCCTGCCTTAAGTCGTCAATATCACATTATTTTTGAAAAATTGGATTAATATGGAAATAATGAGAAAATTATTTCGTGTATTTACACATAATATATAACTGTAATTTTCGGAAAAATCTTAGCAGCCTTGGATGCTATAGGACTCCTATGGTCAATCATTTTTGTACATATTGGACTTTGACCATCCATGACATAAATAATGCATCATTTGTGTGTCTGCATAATGCAGGAATTTTAATTACTCATGGGAATATACCTATTATTTGCCAAATTATAATTCAGATTAGGCAAACACATGGACTGGCGTTAACAGAATTAGCATATTGAATAATGTATCTGACAATAGATATATGTGAAAAAGTAAACAATTAGTAAGCTTGAAAATTAAAAGACGCGTTCTCTCACCCACCATTTTTTTATAATTCACTATTTATCATGTTATAATTTATTTAAAAAGTGCGAGAAGAAATATTGACGAATTCGTAAATTTGACAGGTTCCTAAATATTATTGCCAACTCTTATTTTAAGAAACGCGTAAACTAAGTTCTTCCATTTGTGTACATTTATTCCAACCACATTGAAAGCTTTGCAACTGGAAAAAGTAGGAAATGGCTACGCCGATAGGATTTTTCAATTTAAATTTAAGTAAAACATTAAAAGATTTCTTTTAACAAAAGCATACCACATGAAAATAAATTATTTACTAAAAATTGCTGTCAAAGTTCAAAACTTATACTGACTTACAAAAAAATCCACTTGGCACTTAATTTCTTCTGTTTTCCACATAATGCGTTTTCAGTGAAAACATACACACAATATTATGTGCACTTTTCAAAAAAAACTTTTCGAATGCACAAAGCGCATGTGCATTTGTATAATATTATTGTCAGTGCAAAAATAACATTCCCATTTCAAGACAAATGAAGAAACTATTAAAAACTTTTTTTTATTGAACACGTTTTATTTTGAATGTAATTTTTTTATTTTTAACTTTGTTAGTTGTTGCATTTATGTATGTAGGTAGGTAAGTACATCTTCCCTATGATTTTCCCCCAAAATTTACAAAGAGTTGGCAATAGTAGGTTGGCAGTATTGTGTGGTTGGCAGCAGTTGGCAGCTTGTAATCGGCGGGTGCAAAAATGTCATGGCGTACTTATATATTGTACAACAGGAAATCTGTTTTGTGATAATTTGATAACACAAGTTGATTAGCTCTTAGTGTATGCATAGCATATTAAGTGATTATTCTGTGTAAAATTATTTTTTATATAGTTACAGTCAAATTAAAAAAGTTTGTCGCCACAACAAACATGGCCGCCGCAACTGTTTGCCGCATTTGCCTAAATACTTCTTCACACACGCAATCCATCTTCTCCAAACCAAAAATGACGCGTAAAACAGTACCAGAGATTGTTTTATACGTATCTGGTATTCAGGTGAGTTTGTCTTTTTTTTTTTTAGTATGAAGTAAACCAGTCACTTTATGTTCATGGAAGAAATGTAGGCAGCTCTGCAGAGACTCTGGCCACCCCTAGTGGAACGGTGGCAGAGTTACAGTTACAGAATGAGAACAATCTTATTTGTCGTGCTCTGCATCTAAATTTGCATTGTAACTGTTTCAGATTGAAGAGCATGATGGACTGCCTCACCACATCTGCGTCGACTGCATCAATCTAGCCCAGTCAGCTTCCCTATTCAAGGATCTGTGCGTGCAGAGTGAACTCAAACTCAAGGGCAAGCCAGCTGACAATTTCAGCCTCCTGGATGTTGACACACAAGCTAAACATGCTGAAAAGTCCGAGTATGTTTCACCTGATGGAACTGTCATTAAAGAGGAAAAGGAAATCCTCGTTTCTGATTCCGAGACTCCGATAAAAAATGAGACGAATGGTGCATTAAACAATGGCAGTTCTAGTAGCGACATTAAACCATATCAGTGCGCTTTCTGCATTTCAAGGTACCAATTCTTCTGCACACCTTTCATTTTGTTTTATTTTTTTCTTCTAAATCTAAAAAAGATATTTCAGATAATAGTGGTGGCTTTCATTTACAAATTTGGTTATTTATATTTCACACAATAATCTTCTCGACTCGCAACACAATTAAGCGAGCACACACAGTGCAACTTCTTGCAGGGAAGGAGCCGGACCTACTTATTTTCACAGGCAAGGAGACCATACTTACGCCACCACTTCACTTGAAGTGGAGGTTTCCTTGCTGCCGACTGGGTAGTTTCTCATTTCTTGTGAAGGGTGAGCAAAAGTTGTTAGTATTTTAATTGAAGGTTTGAAATAAACGCGGAGATGGCAAATCATTTCAGACATTTTAAGTTGGAATAAAACCCTAAACCCTGTAGCGTGAAATACAAACACTCTACCAACTGAGCAAACCTGGCCTTGACTGAAAGAATATCAATTTGTGTTTTGATTTTAGATTTGACAATTGCACTGAGCTTAAGCTCCACGTTCAAGAAGAGCACACGCAGCATATTGATGGGAAGGAAAGAGAGAAAATTAAAAATCCCTGCCAAGTATGTGGCCGCCTATTCAATTCCACCCGGAACCTGAACAGTCATGTAACGAGGTGTCAGGCCCGCTCTGTGAAAGTCAACCGTATGAAGATCATCAAAGAAGAGATTGTAAGTTGTACAACAGATAAATTCATTTTGATCTTTCTTCAAACTGGACTTTCTTTTCCTGGGGAAAATACTTGTTTTTACTGTTCAAATTATCAATGTTTGCCAAATCATCCATTTCTCATTGGTATGATTCCTATGGTTTTTACCTTTTTCAAATGGGTTGAGCACAAATCTCATAGTCTTAACTTGCAAAAAGGGAATCTGACATTTTGGTATTGGTTGCTTAGATTCTAGTCCTGTGACCTGTGACATTCGCTGAGAAAATAAACAAAAATGTGTCTTGGTCAGAGGCTTTTCTTCAAGCATTTAATGGACTAGCCCAGGGGTCGGCAATTTTTTCAGTCGGAATAGCCAAAATTACAATTAACAAAATTTACAAATTTGTTAAGAGCCACAAATGTTTTCTTGCCAACATTAAATAGCGTCGATGGGGGGGGCGGGGGGGCTAAAAGCGAGCACAAGTAGCTGAGAGATAGAATCGGTGCCTTAATCCGCGTTAATCAAAAGATCGATGTTATTTTTTTCTTACCAAGTTTTTTAAAATGAAAATATGAATGCGCTGAAGCCGCACTTACGGAGTCAAAGAGCCACATTTTGCCGACCACTGGACTAGCCTAATAATCAAGCATTATTGTTTCAGGTGACGAGCGATAGTGACACACCACTGTCTGAAAATTTCAGGAGGGAAAGCTCTGATAATGATAATGATAATGGTATAGATATAGACATAACTGAGACTGAATTTTTAAAAAATGAACTTGAAGAGATTGATCTGGAGGATAAAATAGTATGTCAGACTAGAGGCGAGACTAAGAAAAGAAGTCATAGATGTGAGGAATGCGATCTCAGCTTATCCTCGAAGCAGTATAACCTGCACATGAAGAAAATCCACAGCAAGAAAAAGGCAGTTACAAAAAGAAAGAAGACCAAAAAATCAATTGAAAGTGCTCAAGAAGAATACCCTGCTTGGCTTGAAATTTCAAAAACTGAAGTAGATCTCATCAATCCAGTAATTTATCCATGCACAAAATGTGAGAGAAAATTCAACAAGCAAGAGTCATTGCTGGTTCATCTAAAAAGACATGAGGCCCTTACAGAGCAAATTCACACATGCCCAATGTGCAAGCGAGAATTCAAACGAAAGGCACATCTAGATAACCACGTACTAACACACGCAGTGGATAGAGGATTTCAGTGTTCGGAATGCCCTAAATCATTTGCAAGGCAAGACAGCTTACAGATTCATATGGAGCATCACAAAGGTGTGAAACGACATCAGTGCAAGTTCTGTGACAAAGGCTTCAACATGTCGTCCACATTGAGAGATCATGTCAGAACACACACAGGAGAGAAGCCGTTCTTGTGTTCTATTTGCGGGCGAGGATTCAGTCAGAGCACAAACTTGAAAGAGCATCTCCGTAGACATCAAGGCTACAAGCCCTTCAAGTGCGAGCATTGCGATCAGACGTTTGTCTCTAAGGGAGAGTTGGAGGCTCATACAAGGAAGCACAGCGGGGCTCACCCATTTGTCTGCGATGTTTGTGGAGGCGGCTTTACGACTTCCAGTTCTCTGGTTAAGCATAAACGCATCCACACGGGGGAAAGGCCGTATCAATGCGACTTTTGTCCATTGCGTTTCACGGCTCTTGGCACTTTGAAGAACCACAGGCGTACGCATACTGGCGAGAAACCATACAAGTAAGAATCCTTTTTGTTTTTGAAGTTTGTTTTGTACAACTTATTTAATTCATGGTTAGTAGTGCTCTTTCAACTCCTTAGCTACTAAGTCATTGAATAGTCTTTGTACAAGTTTCAACCAATAAGTAGTAAATTCAAGTCACAACATCTACTAATGAATTTTTCCAAAAATAATTTCAGGACATGTGTCTTTTCAAGGAGGCAGAAAGTAATAATAAGTGTGACTGTAATGGAGCCAAAAACTTATTTCTTTAGCTTTTGCCTGATGTAATGAATCCTCTTTTATTTTTCTCCTATTTTGTAATGGAGAATTTGAAATTTGGGTTGTATATAGGGTGTAACCTGGCCGGGCTAAAGACAGTGCAGAGCAAATGACTTTCATACAGTATTATGGAGGTATAATTACAAGTTTTAATTAAATTTCATTGCACTTTTCGAATATTAGACTAACCGTTATGGGAGAACTTACATTATTCCCGACACTAGAGATACCCTTTCAATTGAAGATGAACTCTCCTATAACGGTTCATCTAATATAATATTTAAAAAGTGTAATGAAATTTAATAAAAATTTGTAATATTGTCAAACGTGTTCCTTGACTTATAGGTTGGTATGCGGCTGACCACCCATGCTGTAAAAATGGTTCACTTTGCCAATGTCACCCCTGTTTCAGGGAAGGACGGTAAGAGTTGCAGGGTGTATGTCCATTTGAGATTTTGTTTTTATGTTGTAGGTTCACATGCGGCATGTGCAAGCGTGAACTTGTACGTGTCTGCTTGTGAGAATGCATATAATGTGAATCTCCAATGTAACATATCTTTGCAACTTATATTGGATTAGATTAGTGATACAAAAACTAACATTATGTAGAGAATTTGAAAAGACACTAAAGTACTGCATTTAGTACCGCCTACTGTACGGGCTCACAATTTTGGGAACTAGAAAAAATCCCTGATTGTCAGGAATCCATTTTATATTTACTATGGGTAAGGTCACATAGCTAATGTTTGCAGTCCATTGATTTATGTGCTTTTGAGTGAATTGTTTTTTTTCGCCAGATGTGACCACTGTGAGAAGGCGTTTGCCCAGAAGAATGATTTGGTATCTCACCGACGCACACACACCGGAGAGCGGCCCTACGTGTGCTCTGTGTGCGGACATGCCTTCCGACAGAGCTCGGCTTTGAAGACTCACTTGAAGGTCCATGGAGATCCACCAACTGAAAGCAAACCGTTCGCTGCTGAAGGAAAAGTCTTCCCCATACCAGTCCCTCAAGCAGCTGTAAGTGAAAATTCTTGTGGGTTCTTAGTTATATATTTTAGTCATTGGGTTAAGGAGGAAATGAATTTATGTTTCCATGTACCGGTCCGTAGTTCAGTGGTAACACTTCGGACTCTGAATGGAAGGTTGTGGGTTCGAATCCTGGCGGAGCACAAAAAATATACCATTTATATTTTCAAATTTGCTCTTCGCTGGGTTGAAAAATTCATAAACCTTTACCAATGACGGGTCACCAAAGGTCCATCCAGCCTTACAGCAACTGGGTCTTGCTTGAGAATTGGCGCTCTGTAGCGACGACGACCAAGCTCGTAAAAAAGCCGATAGCTCAATTGGTAGAATGCTTGCAGTCCATGCCGAGAACAAGAGTTCGATCTCAAGGTTTACTCAGCCTTCACAAGTAATAAGAACCAGCCCCCTCGGGAGCTGGGAAATCCCCACTTCAACTGAAAGTGGTTGGTGTGAGGTCGACCCCCTTACCCGTAAAAATAAATAGGTCCCGAATGGCCCATGCGACCCCTTCGTTACACTATATGTGTAGCTTAGTTATTTATAAAATTTAAGATTTGTATTAAATGTTTGCCAACAATCAGGCAGATGTAATTAGTGCTTACACATGCTGCATGTGCACTTAATTAATAAGACACCACATGATATTTTGTAATAATCGTGTAGAAACTACATTTAGGTAAAACATAAGATAGTTTGTAAACTAATAAATAAATGGGTTAGCTGGTAAATAAAAAAGTAGGATTACTTTGTCGCCCCATCTTGGACAACCAACTCGTTAAATCATGTGTAATTTTTTATAAACATTGTTCCTTGACTCATAGGTTGGTATGAGGCTGACCACCAAAGCTGTAAAAATATCTTTACAAAAGTTGCAGGGCTTATGATCACTGGAGTTTTGGATTTTAATTTGTTAGTACACATTCAGCATTTGTAAGCGCAAACTTAAACTGTCTGCTCGTGGGCATGCATTGAGTATGAATTTTAAATGTTAATGTATCTTTGCAACTTAGATTATATTGTTAATGAGTGAAATAGTTTTGTGTGTTTACAGCTATTTTCTTTGTTTATTTTCAGGACGGAAACAGATTTACTGTGACGGGAAAGAATGAAGGAGACATGCTGTCACCAAAGAGTGAGAGTACTCAATAGAAACAACAAAACTGACCATTAGCTATTTTCAAATTCACAAAAATTATAAGTAAGTTTAAGTATTCTTAATGTTAATATTGTGACAGGATTTCTACTTATATTTAGGTGTACTTAAAAATATCTATCACAAAGTTTAAAGACAGATCTGATCATTCAAAATGTATGAAACGCTTTGGGACATTGTGTATTTTAGGTTGTAGTACCTACACTTACTGTACAAATAATCTTAGCATACTATTCTCAGTCAAAATAGTTTTTTCTTGTAAGAAACATTGACTTTTTCATACAATCTCACGGCACATAGTCAAACTGATCATTTAATTATGATTTCATAAATAAAGGCTTCATAAATAATTGGTTGTAAAACTTGATCTCAGTGGGATAGTTCTAAGAACCATCTTGGAAGAAGCCTTGCATCGGAATATCTAAAAAAAAAACATTCTTATTTTTCCGTTCAGTGTTATCATTCTTTCCAACCAATTTTCCCATGTTTTCAAATATAGCTTAATTTGTATCATTATAGCTTTGAAAAAATATTGTTCCTACAATAAATTTAGCCAAACTTTAATGCAAGCAACATGCCAGAAGGCATATTGTCGTGGGGAAAATTTTGAGTCCTTTTCAATCATTTAGTGAAGCCACTGGCAAAGCTTTGTGTAAATCAGTATTATATCTTTTTCACAACTCTGACTTCGCTCCCAGTAACTATTTTGTTTGTCGGATTAGTAAAAAGCAAAACGAATAGGGATACAATTTCTGCGTTTTGGGTAGCTTCCAAGAAGTCTCTCCACAGTCTTTCCCATGAAGATTATTTCACTCCTGACCTGATTTATAGAGTTCTCACAATGAGTCTATCTTATATATAAAAAAGTAGAAATTTAACCTACCCATCGGTTTGTTTGTATATTTGTACCACTATAGGCGCCCACATCTTTCACAGCACAACACTGAGAATGACCTGAACGGGATAAAACTCGACTTTACACGGGATAGGTAGGGTCAGGACACGTAAAAAAGAACATTTCTCATAGCCACCATACAAATGTGGGTCCAAGTTAAAAGATCATTTTTTGATTTAAACGTGTTTTTTTTTCATTTGTATGGTTGATTAGTGGGATTTTGCTGGCCGGCACCTTGCGAATTTAATTCAGCTAACTTCAGGTCAATGGAATAGAAACCATTGCATGAATCTGATTGGTCAATTTGATTTAGGAACAGCATCGTCATTTTGATTCAGGGATGGGCAGATGAAAATAAATATCGATATATTTCGAATCGATATTATCGAGGAAAAAATATCGATATAAAAAAAAACGAAATTTCCAAAAAAATGTCGATAGCTGGCGGGGAACGTCTCAAAACTTCAAAACTGTTTTCTAAAAAATCTGTCGACAGGCAGGGGGAGGGGGGAGGTAGAAACCCGTTTTAAAAACTACTTGCAGAGAACATCTTCAAAAACTTATTCTGAAAAACACCATCAGGGGGGAGGGGGGGGGGGGGGGGCAAGGCATGTAATTTGTAATGTAAAAATGTTTAGTTTCCAAACACAACATCCTACAAAGCGAGGCAGGCAAAAACGCATTGCAATAAAATTTGGTTTTTGATTTTGTACACTTTTGCCAATGCCACCCCGGTTCAGGGAACGGAGGCAGGAGTTGCAAGGTTTATGTCCATGTGAGGTTTTCTTTATTTGTATGCACACATGCAGAATGTGTAGGCGCGAACCTACATGTGCCTGTCTGTAGGCATGCATTTCATATGAGCCTTAAATGTTAACATATCCATGCAGCCTAGATTATAGATACGATTTTGATACTTAAAAAAAACAAAATATCGATATTTTGAAAATCGAGAAAAATATCGACATTTTTCAAAAAACATATCGTTACTTTTGATATATCGATATTTCGCCCATCTCTAGCATCGACATTTTGTTTTCTGTTTTGTTTTGCAATATGTCCATATTATAATTCGAAATTATTTTGTTATAAAAGACAGCATTATTACTGGTTTAAATAAAATAAATATATTTAGCATATATACACAGCGATATATATTTAGCATATATACACAGCGATATTCCTGTTACATGTGCATCCAATTCATAATAAAGAAACCGTCGTGTCGTGTAAAGGAAACATTGTGAATCTCCGTGCTCAAAAAAAATAAATTTCATCCATTTTGACAACAACCGTATTTCATGTAATATCGTATTTAGTTTAACACAACATTGGTTCTTGATTGGTTAAAATGACATAATTTCGAACCTTATTGCAAATCAATCCCTTTGTGGCGCACAAAACACATAAAATTTAATAGAAGGAACAGAAATAAGTTATTTGAAAAATTATCACGGCGAATTGTTTCATATAATGACTAACACTAGGTAAGAACATACGTGGAGAGGATATTAAAAAATACAAACACACATGTGACAATCATTTTCTCTGAAATAAAACATAAGAATCATTTTCCACCAGAATCATTTGTTGAAATCAAAATTATCGTCCGCTATATGACCGGCCACTCAAGGTCACCGTCATACGGCGGCAGCCATTTTCTCTGTGTGGCCATCCATAATTGAAATTTCCCCGCATTGAAACTGTGGTATGTTTTTGTCTCTTTCTTTCATTTTTTACCTACCTACAATTTTGTGGCAAAACCTTTCCTACACCAACTCGAGGGCTATATCTTACGAGCTTAGAGATATTAGTAAGGTTGATCTGTAATCTAAGTTGCAAAGATGCATATCGGTCCTTAGCAACCAATAGATGTATATAAGTTTGCCTGTTTTTAAGCAACACGGCCGCGTGACATTTCAACTTTTTTTACGTCAATTTAAGGTTTAAAAAAAATGCATCTGAGCTGCACATATAATGCAACTTCTTACCGCCCTGTCCCCGAAGAAGAATATATTTATTTTTACAGGTAAGATCTCTTCTTTACATCAACGACATCAGTTTAAGTGGGAGGTTTACAGCTACCGAGGGGGTTACCTTACATTTTTGTGATGGGTGAGTATACCTTGTCGGTCGCCTGTCCAAGCAGACCTCTCCAATAAAAATATAAAAACGAAATATAAAGTACTGGTTCTGCTACACTTGCAGGCCTTCCCTGCAATAGAGGTGACATTGGCAAAGTGAACCATCTTTTACAGTACGGGTGGTCAGTCTCATACCAACCTATAGGTAAGTCAAGGAATAAGTAAGAAACGGCAATGCTGTGAATAGACTCAGGGTACCCAACAGGAGCAACACAGCCAATTATTTGGATCTTGCTTTTTGCATTGCCAGCCCTCTGCTGTTGAATGCCTTACCACACAAGCTGAGAGCTGTGGAAAGTGCAAGTGTTTTTAAATCAGGATTGAAGATATGTCTGTTTAGGAGGAGCTTTGGCTCTATGGTGGCCATTTTTGTAAGAAATGACAAGCTATACACTTAAATGATGATGAAAGAGTCGAGCAAGCATAAAACATTATCACTAAAAAAATAAAGAGCAGATACAAAAAGCAGAAGAAAGACTGCAGCACCTGCAAAACAATAGGAAGTAGCACGATCAGGCCTGGGATTCTACCATAAAACTGTCCACTTTTTTTGTTGTTGTTGGTCAGTTCTCATGGATCTTTTAAAAATCAGAGAAGGGGTAAAGTGTGCTGGCAAAGCCGGACTTTAAACTAGAATGCCGTAGTCGTGCGCAGCACGAGGAGGCAGGCTAGTAGATAATAAAAGAAAGGATGGCAATGGTGTTTTGATGCTCAAGGGTCATTATGTTGAAAAATTTTAGGTGATACAAAAATGTTTCATTATTGTTTAATCATCAGATCTGTCTTGAAATTTTATTTAGGTTAACAACATTTCCAGTTTCATACAGTAATTTCAATTGTTTGCTAATTTATTTTAAATAAAAAAATAAATACAGTCAAACTCAGTTATAGCAATCACGAAAATAGGGAGTTTACAGCTATAATGAACAATTACTTATTGATATCTTAGTTTACAAGGAGTTATATTGGTTGGTCTCTTCGTGCTCGTTATAATGGAGTCCGACTGTATTTCAAATGATTAAGAAATGCTATGAGTAGACCAAGATCTGATACGCAAGTATCAGATCCGGTATTAAGATACTCAATTATCTTTGCAATGGGGATTAAGTGTGTGAACTATGAAAATAATTGTTATTATTTATTAAGCTAATTTTGGTTAATTTATCCTCCATTAGAAATAAGCTTGCATTCCATGCATAGTCTTAGTTGCAGAGATTTATTAGCATTTAAGATTCATAACTAATTCAAGCCATTCTTACACTACACATGTCGCATGTGTAATTAAATTAAAGTAAAATAAAAGCATAAACCCTTCAACTTCTGCCTCCCTTCCCTGAAACAAGGGTGGCTTTGACAAAAGTGAACCAATACTTACAGTATGGGCAGTCAACCTCATACCAACCTATAAACCAAGTGTTTGAACAAGGAACCATAGATGCAAAAAATTGCACCAGATCGGCCTTGGGTCTTTGATAGAATAATATAAGTCAATTTTATGCCTCAAATAGAGAATAATTTTATATTTTTGCCCATTTTGACTTTATTAATTTCTATGTTTTCCCCCATAATCTACCATACCTCTCTTTGTCAGTCTTTTTTCTTTTGTTTTAATTTGTAATATTATAATTTGTTAAATACAGCATTACTTAATATTTAACTGAAGAACAAATTTTTTGAAAAACAAATCAATTTAACTGAAGAACTTGACTTCAAGTATAAAACATTGCGTCGACTCCCCGTGAATATAAAATTCCCGTTATGTATAAAAACTAAATCACCCCCTTGAGGTGTTGTTGTGTCTGCCATATATTTTTCTATTCAAGCGATGGAGGGAAATGTACGCAATGTTTTATACTAGGGGGGTACTTGTATTACTTTATGTGTGTAGCTTGCTAATGTCTTCAGTATTAGAATGTAATTTGGCAGGCGAAGATCTTGGTAAATTTTGCATACATAACCAAAAAATGTGATTATTGCAACAAAAATGCGAGCCAATATTTACTCTACTATAAAACTTGAAATTTTTACTCAACCATAGGATTTGTAAAAATTAGGATGATTTATTTTGCGAGCGCTGTTTTTTTATAAATCACACCTCAAGAGCCCTCTCCGCTTGGTCAACTCTATAAAAATCGCAAACTACCCAAGCAAAACTCAATTTTATAAAACTGAATGTGTCATTTGCGACCGGTCTTTGGTAAAGGCATCCAAATTTTTCAACCTAGCGAAGCGCTACTTTTGGATTTTGTTTTTGTTCTCTGCTGGAATTTAAACCCATATTGTTTTGATTACGAATCTGTAGTGTAAACAACTAGACTATGACTGTTCAAAAAACGTATGGAAAGTAATGCTCACTAGGGGTGCTCTTTTATTTTTTGTGTATTTTTTGGTTAAGGCTATGGTTGAGTGTCAATGCAAAATTTTATACTGATAATGAAGTTTTGTACGGACTCTAAAATTACTCATAATCTGATTTCATAATATTAGTTAAGTCTTTATACATTTTTTATTTTTCCATAAACAGCTCCAATTCAGCATTTTAAAGTTTGTGTCAGTTATTTGATAATTGAGTCATTAAGAATCAAAAGTGACAATTTAAGGTTTTATTTTTCTAAATGAGATAAATATATTGAAGGACAGGATATAATTTCTTATTGTTTCCATATATTTATAAATTTTTCAAAAATAAATCATAGATTGTTGTTTTTGATTCTATACGAGTCAAATACTAATTCAGTGTAGGTCAGATCTATACACTGGGTAGAGATTAATATATTTCAGAAAAGATATTTATTAATTTGTTTTTAAAATAATACATTAGAAATTAATTTGAATTGAAACTATGTTATCTAGATGTGACTCAAATTGAACTGTAAATGTCAATTTAAATCTTTCATTCAAGGCAAAGTGCATTTTTACCATAAATATTAATGGTTGATACTAACAGGGAAGCGCCAAAATATTAAATTTAAAAAAAACTCACCACATGTGAAACCCTTCGGGGATTACAGGGCAAGAAGTAACGCTATATGTGTAGCTTAGTTACGTTGTGGTTTTTGAAGTTTTGTTCTGAAAGGTAACTTAAACGTAGCTCCAAGTCAGTAAAAAATATTTTTACTTGTGAAAAAGTGGATTTTGTTTGGGAATTCGATCTGCATAAACAAGTTACTCAGTTGATTTTTCTACAAAAGTCAGATAAAAGTGATTAAGGGCCTGTTGCACCAACCTCCAATCAATATTTAATTGACAAATCAAATTTGATTGATGGAATCACGATTTGGTTGCAAGAACACAAATCAATGAATTTGCGTGGTGCCAGTTTCTGAGCGTTATATTCCCCGAATTTTAAATTATTTGGTATTTTTACACATGGTATCACCTCAGAAAACGACAAAAAAAATGTCACGGCGTTTGACAACCGACAGCTGCACTGAAGAGAAAATGACTTCAAAAAGGTAAATTAAGTGATTACTTGCTGATATTTAATAATGTAATTAATGTTTTATTATCATGGTGTAAGTATTGAATGTTTTTAAATAGAATATAATTCCTAAAAAATCATTTTTCCGCCACACAAACGTTTTTGTTTTGTGATGTATATAAAATGGCAATCACGGAGTATTTGATGCCTTCAATGTATTAAATAGCTCGTATATGCTTTGAAACAGACATAATACATGCAAAGTTCCTCAAGAATGATCAAATTTGACATTAATTAACCATATTTTGTAATCAAGCTTCTAACCAAAAATGACAGTCATGTTAGGTTAGAATCTAAAGTAGTGACTGTTTAGGTAGTTTGCTATTGAATTTTTAGTGTTATGTGTTGATCTAAAATGCTGTCTTTTTGTTATAATAAATGTGTGATTGTGTTTGTTTTCAGCGGTACCTGTCTAATGGCTGAATGTAACGCACGCTTGCTAATCAAAGAGATTCCTAGAAAGACATTGGCTTTCATCTATACAGGAGACAGTGAAGTAATCTGCAATGCTGCTGCAGCAGGAAAGTATGTTGGTTTATGTTTGGAGTAATCAGTAGATCATAATTTCCAAAATGTAAATTTTGAATGAGTTTTGGTTATGACAGCCCTGTGCATTAGCTCTCCGTTCATGTGGCTGGCTGTGGGCATTTTTAAATTAAGCTCCTATAGCTGCTAATATCCTCTCTTCAATATCATTTATCAAGCTTTTGTTTACATTAATAATGTTGAGTGGAGGCTTCTCACTTTCCGAGGGAGTTTATTTTAGTTATTTCTCGTGAGGGCTGAGCAACGCTTGCGAGTATTTTATTTTGGGTTTAATATAAACACCGAGACGGGATTCTGTAATATCTCACGCCAGCATTTCTTCTACGTGTTAGAACTTATTGGTTGTATGCTAAAGTACTCATTGAGTGTCTTCATGAACTCATCGGTGGAAATATGTAGTTTTCTTTTCTGCATCAGACAGGTCCTTCACCTTACCTAAAAATGGCAATTTGTTTTTAAAGCATTTTACTAATTATGTAATCTTTTCTTCCTCCAGATGAGAAACCCATTGAAGACAGCTATAAAATATTTTCCCCTCAACAATGCCGTTCACCTAGCCCGTCTAAGGTCACCTCCTCACGCCTTCCCCAACTCATGCATCGTTTAACCAAATATCCCATAACATCTCCTCCTTCGCCATCATATTTTGAGTCCAATAAGCCCTCAGCCTCTTCCCACATGCCTTCATTCTCAGACTCACTTTCATTTTCAAATGTACCTTCTTGCTCTCCACGCTCTGTCTTGCCTAAACGTTCTGCCATTCCCAAGCACCCTTACCCTCTACTTCAGACTCACCTGAAATTCCTACCCGATCTCCATCTCCTTCCTACTTACCGCAACCCACCCGAGGGCCAGTAAAACGTCCTGCCCCTGCAGCATTAAAGCCTTCTACTGAATTGCGGAGAGACGATTCATCAACTCCTGCGTTCTTATGCCAGCCTATTTCACAGGAGTTATGCCATCGTAAGTTCTTTTTGATACATTGATTAAGAGGAATCTCTAAACACAACTTTCTGCTGTCTGAACACTATGCTACCAAACATGAAGCTCCTCTCCAACCTTTATTGCTTTTATGATGTTAATTATAATTTGTAAATGTAATTCAAAGGCCAAATATTACAAAGGGGCCGTCCATAAATTACGTCATCGATTTTGGCCGATTTTCGACCCCCCCCCCTACAATCATCCTGTAGTCATTATATAATGACCCCCCCCCCTCTTGCTGTAATAATGGATGAGCTTAATAATTAATAATGTTATATTTCTTACATAATATTTTGTATATTTTGGTATTTACAAGAACGACGTCACTTTTGGTACTCGTACATCATTTGCCATCATCCGCAGACCAGACCCCCCCCCCCTTAATGCGAATGACGTAATATATGGACAGCCCCAAAGTGAAAAAAAATTGGAAGATGTCTGAAGCAAAAAAATTGCTCTGTTCAAATATGGACATTTTAGAAATACAATATTATTTACCAATGGGACTGAAACAGTGATTTACAATCAAGTTGAATAATATGTAGTGCTGTTAAAATATTAAGTACTTATATATTTTGTATTACTTAGGATGATGATTGTTTTGGTCCTTTGCACTACTAGCATCGTTTAACTGTCTAACTTCTTTTGTTACAGAAAAGAAGATCCCCACCCGTCGTCTTGCATCACGAGCGCGCAGCATGCCGGTACAAGAAAGTAAAAATTCTTCGCATGTGCAACTACTGGAGCTGTACAAAATACAAATAGATATATTTACCATTGAATTTCAGCTGAAAAGACTCAAACTAAAGAAATGAAAACAGGAGAACCCTGAATATGATGTGATGACAACTAATTATAAAATGTTTTATTGAATAAAAGTTGATAAATTGTATTTCTTTTTTTATTCACAATTATATTTAAGTAAACCAGATATATCAACATATAAATTTCAAATGTAATGAGGCATCCACACGCCTTGCGGCGTGTAGTCTATGAGCTAGACGTATGAAACCTTACCTCATCTACTACCAGGCAGAGACATGATCAGGCTGGTAGTTTGCATCGAGTACATGATTTTTTCACAGATCTGCCTTTTCCTAACCTGGAGCGTTTTGGATCTGAAAAAATCATGTACTCGATGCAAACTACCAGCCTGACCATGTCTCTGCCTGGTAGTAGCTGAGGTAAGATTTCATACGTCTAGCTCATAGACTACACGCCGCAAGGCGTGTGGATGCCCCATAAGGGTTTGTGTATTGACGTTATGAAGATTCATTTTAATAATAATGTCATTACATTACTTTACTTAATTACATTATTATATTGACAGTTCATATTAAATGCGTGCCGAAAAACAGCCACTGTAAGTTTGTGCTTACAAATGCTGCATGTGTACAAATTAAAATCCAAAACTCAAATGAACATACTCACTGCATCTTTTGCCGACTTTCGCTGAAATAGTTGAAATAGTAGAATTTACTTTTAGAAATATGGCCCTCTCACCGATAGCCGAATTCTGTTGCACTCGCCATTGCAAAACTTTGAAATGAAACCAGATACTAAATATAGAATTTTGTTTAAATTGCATCCGTTGTAACTCTTCCTTCATAGCAGCTAAAATGTACGTATATTCTTCTCATTCTAGGACAATCAATCTGAAAAAAGACATAGATCAATTACAATATTAGATAGAAAACATTGCTCGTTTCAACTTCAATCACTCCAAAAGGTCAGTGTAAATATTATTCTGTTTACCCGTTGAAATATTCGTTGATGAGGGTATTGCGAGCTGTCCCATTGTGCGAGGCATTACCCAGATGAAGATTTTCATCCGGGGAATCAATCTCATCTATTGATAATGCTGCGATTGGCTCCTTTGCTGACAGGCAAATATTATGTAGAACGGCAGTTGCCACTATCACTGCATGCGCTCTCACAAAGGTGATATTCAGCTTGGACCCTGTGGAATTTAGAAAAAACTCTTTAATAATTGTTAGGTTTAATAAAGTTTTAAACTTTCACTTTCATGGTCGGTGTTCAATGGTATAGTTGTTTTCGGGTTAGACCATGTTCTACTTGCAGTTATTATATCTGCCGACGTTTCATTCCCTCGAGCGGTGAACATTATCAAGGCTCGTAGCGACGGGGGACCGTTATCCTCCGTTTACTTTTGGCAACTGGCTGGCTGCTGATGCTCTTCTCATCTCTGTCATCATATATCTTCGTTGTGATTGGCGGGGTGGATGCGTTGGGGGGTGGCTGGTGTGTACCCCTGCGCATGCAGGGGCATTTTCAACATGCGTAAACAGCTAAAAAAGGCACATTTCATATTTTATTCCTTACCTGGAGATTTTATGCGCACATGAGTTCCATCGATGGCACCAAGCACATTCGAGAACTTGGCAGTTATGTAAAATGCCAAGGCGGTTTCCTGCAGCTCTTTTTCATTTGAGGGCATTTTGATGAAGCGGGGTCGCAGCTTGGCAATAGCGAGTGCAACAGAATAGACAATTCTGCTTGCCGTCGATTTGTGCACTCCACTCATCTCACTTGTGCACTGCTGTATGGCTCCTGTCGCAAAGAACCGAAGTCCAAGCAAAACCCTTTGGACTGGTGAGAGGGCCATGTTTCTAAAAGTGAATGTAGAATATGTTTGTAAGTTAATTGAGACAAGGATACGTAGAAAATGTTTTATTCAACATGATAATGGAATAAAAATACTGACCTTTGAGTGGAAGTCCTCACTTCATCAGAAATTATCGAAATAATCCATTCCGCGGTATTTTTTGACAAACGGAATCGGGAGAAAAAATCGAAATCATCCCAAGAATCGAAATGATCTATTCTTGGGCGAAATGAGCGCGGCCGTGGTTTTAAGACATTTCTCTCATCATCAGATGAATCTCACGATCTTGTAATTGGACAATAAATTCTCACTCTCTTTGTTTTTATCGTTCACTTGACGTTTGACGGCGGCCGGCCATGTTGGTGATTGTGCGGATCACGTGCGGATGATTGCCCAATGGGAGCGCTTAATTCAGGCAAAGACCAGAATTAAATATTTGTCGAAAATGGGTAATAATATGATGGATTCGTATTGGAAAATTAGCTAATTTACGTTTATGCAACCAAATTTTTGATTTGATTGGAGAAATCACACTTAATTTTGATTTTCGGCTGATTGGAGTGTGGTGCAACTGGCCCTAATACTTTTGAATCTTTTTCTCAGTTTCGCCAAATTTAAGGTTTTTTTTCATCAATCATTCATATGTTGTCTATTCCATAGGGCATGTGCCTGTTTGGGATGCTCATTCCTGGTAAAGATTTATTTTGCAATTGAGATATCATTAATTTTGTAGACTAGTTGTGAAAGAAATTATCCTTCATTTTTTCCACTGATGGATCTATTCTTACAAAGCATTTTGCAAGCATTTTTTTTTCAAGTCATGCTTCATTCAAGCATAATACACTTAAATCCATCCAGCGCTGAACATTTTGCTCTGACAGTGTCGGATTAAGTTTAATTTTTTATATTTTTTTATTATCATCCCAATTTGTTTTTCATGATCTTTGAAATAATAACAAAGTTGTTCCTATGCTTTACATAAATTTTTCACTGTGTAAAATTTAATTTTTGTGTTAATTTTTTTTAAATATTTGTTTTCAAAAAAAAACATTCACTAACTCTCAAAAAAAAAATCCATGTTTTGGATTTGCATAACATTTTATTTATTGCTCTAAAGCAGTGATTCCCAAACTATGGTACGCGTACCACCAGTGGTACGCGACGCTTCTTAAGGTGGTACGCAAGCAGCCATGGCCATAGGAAATACATAGTCGGTGGCCTGGAACAATTTACCCATCGGTGTTCGCGCGAACCAGCCTACCACCACCTTCAGAAAGGAACTGAAGACACTACTTTTCTCGAGAAGCCATGGCGCCCTTGAGATGGTCCTGGACCATTAAATGGCGCCACAGGAAAGAAATCATCCATCATCATCATCATCATAGTAAATAATTAGATAAAACGTTTTTCAATTTCACGCTTAAAATTAAATACAACTGAGCCAAATATTTCCTTTCTTTTCTCGAACATGCAGCACGATTTTTCGCAAGTCCTAAGAGTATTGTATTTGTTTTCTATAATTAATAAATAAACATAATGTTGTCATAAACAGTTGTTGCCGATTTTTTTTACCATTTTAAACGATTTTTTATCTATTGCACTTTAGTGGTACGGCACTGATATATAATTAGGTGAGTGGTACGTGAAATTAAAAGTTTGGGAACCACTGCTCTAAAGCAACTTTTTTGCCTGCAATAATTTATTCAGGCTGTCCATGCCAAATTTAAGCAGGAAGGGCTCTGATGGGTTAAGATAAGAGTACTAATTTTTTGTAGTTTTGTTTGATTTTTTGTTCTGAATAAAGTATTTTATATAATTTGCTGTGTTCTGTTTTATTTGTTATGTTCTTTATTCTCATTAGAAACAATGTGCAGTATAACCTCGATAATCCGAGTCTGCTTTGAGATTGTGACAACCTGAACTCGGAACTCGCAACGCGACTAAGCTAAACCAAATACAGACTTTAGATCAACCTAGATTTTCTTCATAGATGTTGCTAAAAAATGTTGCTATGTGTTATTGAGTGCGTATCATAGGGATGGGTAAAATATATTGATGTATAAAAAGTACCTATATTTTCTTTTAAAAATATTGATATTTCAATGTTGCTTTTGGAGTATCAGAAACAATATTTTTCTTGAAATGCCGCTCGCTCATAGACAGCTGTGTTTGGAAGCAAAAAAAAAACCTCAAAATTGCATACCCCCTTTGCCGAATGTTTTAGATGAAATTTTAAGAATTTAATTTAATTTTTTTGATTTTAAGACTAACATTGATAACAACCGATATTCTTTTTAAGTATCGATATTTTGAAATATCAAAATTTTTTCCTTGATAGGGTTTGAAAGTATTGATTCAATGTACATATCAGTAATTTTTTTTCATTTGCGCATCCCTACTTCAGCAGTTTGGCTTTGCCTTTTGTTATCTGACTTATTAAAGCAAAATTCCTGAATTTCTTGTATTCTAGGATGGAATTTCTGGATCTTGAGCCTAACAATTGGAACCTGTTGCCGCTGGAAGAGGAGATTGATTAGATTGAGTATTTATAGGCAAACCAGTAAATAATCAGAACCCAGATTATCTTGTCTGTTTAAAACCTGAAGGCACGCCTGTTCCAAATGTCTCATGCATTTTTATGCCAAAATAAGTATTATCTATAATCCTAGTTGCAAAGATAAATTCATATTTAATGCATTCCTACAAGCAGGCACATTTAAGTTTCGCTAACTCATCCTGCTTTTGTACTTAAAAATTAAAAACCCATGTCTTAAATGAACAGAAACCTCGTTAGTCTTGCCATTGTTCCGTGAAAAGGAGTGACTTGGCAAAAGTGAACGTTTTTTAACAGTATAGGTGGTCAACCTCATACCAACTATGAGTCAAGGAACAAAAATAAGAGCATTAATTTAAGTATAAAAAAACAATCAAGAAATGAAATATGAAGTATAAAATTAGCATTTAAAAGCCTTAGCTGCCAACAGTGCAGATCAACAGCCATTTTATTATGAGTTCTGTAAAATATAGTTAATATATTTTATGTATAGATATTTTTCTATGAAACTTCTAAATATTTAATTATTCAAAATAAAACCATTTTTTAAAATGAATTTCACTTTGGAATAAATAAACATTTCTGTATATTGAAAATGTTTTTTTCAAGTCTTTCGCCAAGCTAGAGAACCATCCGCAATCCAAAGGTCCATATAAGGACCACCTTACTTTTACTCGGGAGGTTACAGCATTCTTTCACATCTCCAAACATCCACAGCATCAAGCACCCTGCTCGCCTCACCGAGGATTCCCGCCTAGTGATTCAAGCAAATGCAGTGGACTCTTGAAGATAGCAAGATAATATTGTGAACATTAAAAACCTAAACTTAATAATAATCATTACTGCATTCAATAATAAAAAATAAGTTGTACAGTGGACTGCACATGACTTTATAGCATAAAATACGGTCAAGTTTAGGTCATAGTCAATTTTCAAAACAAAAAATTAAGTTGTGTGTAAGTAATGAAGCTAATCTATTTAAGTAATCGTCTTTTTGCAGTATTATCATTGATCCCGTTTGTATCAAATCTAACACTTTGTTTGGTGGGTATACTTCATTAATATTTTGGAAATTTATGATTAATTATTATATGGGTACTACTTACTAGATTTTAAGACTCGTAGCCTAGTATTTTATATTAGGCATTTTAGTACCAAGAATATTACAATTTTTTTTTGTATGGAAATTTGTCACTTTGTATGGTGGCTACACTTTATGACATTTATTTGAAAAAAGTAATGATTAATTTATGTAGGTATATATAAGAGCTTTTCAATTGTAGAACATTATTTTTAGTTAACCCGTTCTCTGCCGAGAAATTTTAAATGATTATTTTCTCTTGTATCGCAACCCCCAAAACAAAGAGTATTATGAGGCAATGGTTATTGTTCTTACATAGCACTTTATTGGGTGAATTCTTATGTAGGTTTATTTATAGGTATTAGACGTTTTGCTACCAAAAATATTACAATATTTTTTTGTATGAAAATTTGTCACTTTGTATGGTGGCTATACTTTATATTTTTTTGAAAAAAATAATGATTCATGTATGTAGGTATATATAAAAGCTTTTCAATTGTATAACATTATTTTTTAGTTAACCCTTTCTCTGCCGAGAAATTTTAAATTATTTTTTTCTCTTGTATGGCAACCCCAAAACAAAGAAAATTATGAGGCAACGGTTATTGTTGTTAGATAGAACTATTATGATGAGGATTATACAAAAAAATTAAAGAAAATTGTAGGAGCCGTTTTTGAGCAAATCTCATTTGAAACTTTCAGCTGTTTGGAAGCCATCTTGAATTTTCTAAAATTTGAAAAATGTTTCACTATGAATTATAGTGATAAAATAGTTCTTTCTGTTAAAGTTAAGAAATATAAAAGTTATTGGCGTTCTGATGGGATTTTATAGCCTTTTAATTTCAATTTTTGATATCATGTAAACGGCACTTTATATTATTTTTTTCAAAATTTTTATTTAATTTTTTTATAGAATTTGATGTGATGTATAATATTGTAGCACATTATTCTTTTGTCAACGCTTTCACTTCTGAGAAAATCACAATTGTTCATTTTTTTCATATGGCAACTCATAGATGCTGATTAGCAACAATGTTGCTGTAAGTAAATTTGGTAAGAATGTAGCAAGCAACTACCACACTGAAAATTAAAAAAAAATCGTTGGAGCCGTTTTTGAGAAAATCGCATTTGAAATATTCAGCTCTTGGGAAGCCATCTTGAATTCTCCAAAAAGTGAAGAAAAAACTATTTTCCAAACAAATATATATTTTTTTCTTGCAAACTTAAAAAAAGTTGTAAAAAATTGCGTTTTCATGGGTCTTTTTAATATTTTTGATAAAAAAAATTGAGATTGTGTAAACGGTACTTTCGGTATTTTTTTTTTAAAATGTTTTTAATTTTTTTGTAGAAATTAATATTGCGCGTAATATTGTCGAACATAATTTTTTTGTCAACCCAGCCATTTCCGAGATAATCACAATCGTTTTTTTCTTTCATATGGCAACTCATAGACGCAGGTTGGCAAGAGTGTTGCCATAACAAATTTTCTTCGCGACAATTTAAGCAACGACCACACTGAAATTTTAAAGAAAATCGTTAGAGCCATTTTTGAGAAAAGTGCAATTTTATGTTTTTTTTGTATGGCAGCCATCTTGAATTTTCAGGTTGGTGCTATGCGGTCGGCCCATCAAAATCTGTGGTTGTCAATTCTCTAAATCCAAAAATTGGTGTCTCTGCGAATATTAGTAGTTCCGGCTGGGACAGACTTACATAATATATACATCCATACGGACAGACGGACTGACCGTCAGATTCGACAAATTAGGTTTTTTTGCATGTCCTGGTGCAGGACAACTCATTTCCATTGAAACCTCATTTTTTTTTTTTCGGACAAATACAATACTTTATAACAGTTCCTTCGGACTGCTATAAAGTAAAAATTGAAGGCACTTATTAGCATTCCTATGATGTGGTTTTACGATTCTTAGTTCAATGGTAACACTTCGGACTCTGAATGGAAGGCTGTGGGTTCAAATCCCGGCGGAGCACAAAAGACATACCATTTATATTTTCAAATTTGCTCTTCGCTGGGTTGAAAAATTCATAAACCTTTAACAATAGCCGGGCACCAAAGGTTCATCCAGCTTTACAGCAATTGGGTCTTGCTTGATAATTGGCGCTTTGTAGCGACGACAACAAAGCTCGTAAATAGGTCGATAGCTCAATAGGTAGAATGCTTGCATTCCTTGCAAAATGTCGCTTATGCCCTACTTCCTTTTAACCGTCGATATATAGTCTTAAGTTGCAAAGATATATATTAATAGCTAATATGTATTGTAGATTTTAATACATCTATGACCATAGTAGATGCGTGTAAATTGTTGCTTACAAATGCTGCAAGATTACTTACAAACTTAAATCCAAACGTCAAATGAACATCAACCCGGCAACTTTTACCGACCTTCCCTGAAACGGGTGGCATTTTCAAAGTTAACTATTTTTTACAGTATGGGTGGTCAGCCTCATACCAAAGTACAAGTCAAGGATTTAAATCAAAAATACATTTTAGTTCCTTGACTAATAGTTTGGTATGAGGTTGACCCCAATGCTGTTTTTTCCTGCAACTACGCTACACATATAATGTAACTTCTTGCATGTGCTATCGTCAAAGTGGTCGCATACGGCGCTTCAGGACCTAATTATTTTTACAGGTGAGAGGGTCGGCCTCGCGTTTTCCACTTCAGTTGAAGTGAGGGTTTCCCAGCTCCCGAAGGGACTGGTTCTTATTTCTTGTGAAAACTGAGTAAATCTTGCCGGTATTTTTTGGGTTTGAAAAAACACCGAAACGGGAAATCATTTCTGACATCCTCTGTGGGGATAAAATCCTTACACTCGGCATGGAATGCAAACATTCTGCTAACTGAGCTATCAATCGGATTTTCAGCGACCTTTACAGCTTTCCTCTTACAAATAATCTTATTTTGGTTCTATGCTGTCCATAGTTTAGTGGTTAATGGACTCATAATCGAAAGGTCGTGGCTTCGATTCCCGTTGGAGAACAAAAAAAAGGTAATCAATGATGATTCTTTTTTGTTTTTTTTAAACCAAAAGGAGTCAGTAATTTCTGTCTATCTATAATTTAATGTACAGAAATATATCAATATAAATTAACTCTATGATATAAATATATTTTTTTTAAGAAATCCTGTGCGGGAGACTCCCTAGATTCTAGAGACTGTAGGGGTCTATAACACTTGCTGTAGCGCCGCAGAGGTGTACGAGCTTGGTCGTCGCTACAAGGCGCCTATTCTCAAGCAAGACCCAGTTGCTATAAGGCTGGATGGGCTTTTAATGACCGGTCTTTGGTAAAGGTTTGAAAATTTTTCAACCCTACAAAGAGCATATTTTAAAATATAAGTGGTAAATTTGTTGTGCTCTACCGGAATTCAAACCCACAACCTTCCATTTACGAGTCCGAAACGTTACCACTGGAACGATTCACTTTATATCTTTGCAACTTAGATTACATTTGATAAGTAGCACATTTGAAGTATAAATAGGGCCACGTTTCTCTTATCAAAAATCAATGAACGCAAGTATTTCTCAATCTCCATGTCGGAACTGTACCTACTCGTATATTTAGTAAGATCTCTTTTTTGCATTGTAAGAAACACTTAAAAATACAAACCTTACTTTACATACTTAACTTTTCGTATGGGTGGCAAGAAGCATGATTTTTTTGGCCATGGGGCCACGACAAAGGCGAAGATCCAACCTCTCCTTCCATTCCCTGCTCCTGGCGTGGTTTCGAGGAGGCCTATCAGGCCAACAAGGTGTCTTCTGGTAAGCCACTCTTCCATTATCTGCCTCACAGTCTGGTTCTCTGCCACAGATGCATCCTGGAGATGGAGCTAATCTCCATATTTGGAGCCAGAAGTTGCACCGACCCTGCTCGGTGCAGACCCTATTTAAGGTCTTCAACAGTACTCTTGGAAGATTGAACTCTGGGACCTCCTAGTGTAGCAAAGTAATCAGTTCGGGGTTTTTACACTTTGCTTTCGAAATGGACTTCCAATGAAACCGAATATTATCCGTGAAAGACAGCAACCGTTGTCTTCTTATTCAAACAGCATAATCAAAGTGCATTTATCAACATTTTATGTTCTCAGATAAGCTTTCAGTTACAAAATATTTTAGTCCTGCCCTCAAGTAGGACTTCAAGGATTGATAGGCATTAATTTAGATCTAGCTTCATAACAATTAAGTATATTTGAGCCTGGGGGATTGCACTCCGGGATCTGTTACCGTGGTCCATCGGAGCTGAAACTTTCGTGTGTTTGCATATATCTGCGGTGAGCTACTTCAGCGCGATTTTTTTTTCAACTGTTGATTAATTTAGCACTTAATGAAAAATACAAGATTTTTTTATTATTGTACAATTTGTTGTAGATGAGGATGAAAGTACAAAAAAGTACGATGAGATGGTTCGGACATCTCGAAAGAATGGATGATGAACGACTTACGAAGAAAGTGTACAAAGGAAATGTTAGAGGAAAGCGCGGAAGGGGAAGGCCGAGGAAAGAATGGTTAGACCAAATAGGTGAGATTGCGAAAGAATGGAATCTGCAGAGTGAGAATAAGAGAAGAGTATTGTTATGTAAATATGCAATATAAATATTAAAATAAGTATAAGTATTAGTTATAGGA
This sequence comes from Agapetus fuscipes, assembly GCA_951799405.1. Taxonomy (NCBI): domain Eukaryota; kingdom Metazoa; phylum Arthropoda; class Insecta; order Trichoptera; family Glossosomatidae; genus Agapetus; species Agapetus fuscipes. The sequence continues at coordinate 6,234,694 of OX637332.1, forward strand.
ATTCTTGATTGTATTGGTGGGTAGGATTGATAATTGTGTGTAAATAGAGAAGTCACTAGATTACTTTATAATGTATGTGCTTCGAGAACAGTCTAGCAAAAATGTGTTCTCAACAGTTCCATGTGCTTGCAACTTGTAGCACTCCAACAGGGTAGGACTGTCTGCTAATGCATCTTAATTATCTTGTAGATTCATGCAGTCGCGAATATCTACAACTTTCGTGGATATATTCATATCGTCTTCATAAAGAAAAGAGCTTCACTTAATAATATCTACATTATCATTTATGAATATAATGAAGCCCAATGGGCCCAGATTTGATTCCTGAGGAAGTCCCGAGAACAGCTGAAAGGTAATAGAAGTAAAACCACTTATCTTGAAATACTGTTGCCTGTTCCAAAGATATAATAAATAAATAAAAAAATAAGGTAAAGAACAATAGGAGGGATTTGGGAAATCCCTCTTATTGTTCTTATTATTGTAGAAACATGCAATTTTTCAAGAAGGATATTATGATCTACTTGATTAAATGCTTTATATTACCTTTAACCTATATATTTACCTTTTAGAACCTTATGGAAAAAAAAAGAAGAAGAAACCTGATGATCCTTTATTGCTCACACTTTACTTCAGATTTTTAGACCTATTCTTTTTTGATATTTTTAGTAGAAAAATCTATTAATATTGTTGTCATCTAATGTAAACAATGCACACGTAGGTGTACGTAGGTATATATATTTACATACATGATACAATTATTTATAATAATAAAAACACAACTTTTAATTTTGTTTTAAATACTTTATTTAAAATGAAATAATCAAACAACCTAATAAGACTTAAGTAACTTAAGGAAAAATCTATTAACTTTTTACAGTATGAATTTCACGTTTCTTTTTGACAATTATGCATTGAAAAAATAACAAATGAATGAAAGTAACACATTGATATAAATAAAATATATATTTTACTTGTGCCGAGCACTATATAGGTAGGTACCTAAACGCAACTAAGCTACACATATAGTGTAACTTCTTGCCGCGTTATCCCCGAAGGGGTCGCATGTGGCGAGTTGAACCTATTTATTTTTACAGGTAAGGGGGCCGGCCTTACGCCAACCACTTCAGTTGTAGTGGGGGTTTCCCAGCTCCCGAGGGGGCTGGTACTCATTTCTTGTGAAGGCTGAGTAAACCTTGCCGGTATTTTTATTATGGGGTTTGAAATAAACACCGTAGTGGAATAGGAAATCATTTCTGACACCGTCCTTGGTGGGATTCGAACCCGAGCTCACGGGGTAGAATGCAAGCACTCTACCAACTGAGCTATCGACCGGACTGACCGGACTCATCTCAATAAAAACTGAACAAACTTGAATCTTATTGGGATGTTGGAACAAGAAGGTTAATATCATTGACGGTCTCAAGATGTGGGTATGCAAGGCAACCCTACATCCACTTCTTCAGGTTTTTGCTGTTTTGTAAAAACAAATTATTCATTGGCAAACATTACCTAAGTACTTATTCAATAAAATTTCACAGAACTTTTCATACGTGGTTTCGTGAAGATCCAAGCTTATCATTTCAATTTGGTGTATTAAAGTACTTAAGTACTTATTTTGTTATTACTTACTTAGAATTATTATGGACACAATTAATTTAAAAAGTTGCGTGCCTACCCAAACCCCCCCCCCCCCCCCCGTCAACTGTCAATCTCCTATTTTTGCTTAGTCGATCTCCTCAAGAAAAAGTATGGGCAACCCTGCACTAGATGATAGTGAATAAGATGCAAACTTCCGTAGAGTCGCTGCACTCCCACTGGATACATCCGCGTCAACGATCCCCACCGTTGCGGATATTGATGTTATTATAAAATGATTAAAGCTCCAAAAGGCTTCTGAACCGGACAGAATTAATGATGCTATCATAGAGATGCTTAATCTATTTGCTGCGCGATTTCACTGCCGTTTTTAGTTTATGTATCCGACGTGCAGTGTTGTAAGATGATGCTCCAATACTGAATTTTAGCCAAAATTTGAAAAATGGATTCATCAGAGAAGCACGTATCTATAAAAAAGATAATCATACGATAGGATAGGATAAGAGGGTTTAATCCCATAAAAATATTTATCACCTAACTCCTGTTTTCAGTTGTAATCATGTGGTGATGTGCTTTGACTCATTTCAATCACTTCTTCTTCATGGCTACCAAAAGGTGAATTTTCGCAGCTCGACCATGACCAATGAGTCTCTTCTCAGCCAGCCTCCTCTGGACTGTCTTCCAAGATATTTTATTATTTTCTTCCTTGATCATCAAGGTAAGACGAGCCACACTTTTTTTTCGATTTTGGAGACAGTTGTTTCTGATTTGTTGGTCAGTTTGACGTGTGGTGACTCGTTTTTTGCTACTTTTTCCGATCTCATACAAGATTTTGATTGTTTTTTTCTAAATTTTGTTTCAAAAACACTTCCAAACACCTACAATGTCTTTAAGTTTGCTTTAGAAATGTTGAACATTAAAAATAAATCTTTATTTCCTCATATTTTCTTGGAGAGGTATCTTAAGACCTGGCCATTCTGAAAAAACACAATTTTTTTACTCAACCTATTAAAAACAATTAATTTAAATTATTAATGATCCAAAAACTCAATTAACCTAATACAGAATTAATATTTACTAACATTTTGGTATAAATATGCTGCTAAAATTTACTTATTTAATTATAATGTATGTTTACTTATGACGCTCTCGATCGCTCGTTTTCACAAAATGATGACCGCATGGGATCAACCTTACATTTTTTAAAGGTGTGACACTTTGCATGTGTTACCACGTTTGATATGAAAAATGATGACCGCATGGGATCAACCTTACATTTTTTAAAGGTGTGACACTTTGCATGTGTAACCACGTTTGATATGAGTCAGTAGTGCTACCAGTAGTAAAAATAAGAAATATTTGGCCATCACATGAACGGTATTTACAAGTAAAAGCAATGTAAACACAAAAAATACCAAATAATCGAAGTGCCCCTATTAATATGGCAACCCACTGTAGCGTGGCTACGATGATTGTTCAGTGAGTTGACTGAGGATAAAAAACCTGTATTGATGATCGATAATTCTGGTGCAGTGAAGCTTTCAAAAAACCCGGAATTCTACATAAGGGAGTGTTACAATAACAATGAATTAGATATTCAACATGTGGAAGGTGAAGAGCAGCTGGCAGATCTTCTGACAAAAGCCCTACCACGACCTCGTCACACTAAGTCGAGTGATGCTGTGGGACTAAAGGAAATAAGTTTTGATTTAGAGGGAGTGTTGGAAATAAATCATACATTTAAGGAAACTTAGTAACAACCAGAACATTATTTTTTATGCTTCCTGTTCTTTTGTTTCAAACACTAGAAAAATTGCCTTCTTATGATATGTGATTTCTGTTGTACTGTCCATTACAATTTTCTTTAATAAAGCTGAATACTCTGATAAAAATAGCCTTTTATTTTTGTTACAGATCCGAAAGACAAAGCAACGGGGCCAGGGGAATAATGTACCTGAGTGGGACTAGAAACATATGGCGAAGAAGATATAACTCCGAATTGTATAAGCTGTACCAGGGCGCTGATGTGGTCCGCTCAATAAAGGTCAACCGACTTCATTGGCTGGGGCACATACAGCGAATGGACCATCATAGCCTGGAGAAGACGATTGTGATGACGAACCCGGAGGGGACAGGCGGACAGTGAGAAGACCACGTTCAAGATAGCTGGATGGAGTGGTGGCTGATTGTCGTGCAGTGGGAATGTGGGACTGGAGGAAGAAGATTTTGGATAGACAGCGCTGGCAGCGGTTGCTGAGGGAGGTCGTGCCAATGATGATGATTATGTGACTATTATAAAACTTTGTTACTACTATAAGCAAACTGTAAATAAAATAAGATAAAAATATTTCATCTTTTTATTCTAATTTTGTTTTTTTAAATATTATAATAATATAAAAAAATGTATCTATATATAAATATATATAGATATATATATATATATATATTTTTTAAATAGATTTGTGGAAAGGAATGCAATCCACCAACCTGTTTTACCTGGCCAGTTGACTTCATGCGAAAGCAGAAGCTTGTGTGCATGCAACGGCATCTGTTGAACCAGGGTCGAAGTTATCGTCGCGGGATTCGAACCAGCGTTATCCGGTTCCAAATAACCTGTCTTGATCCCCGCGGCTATAACACCGATATAGTTTGCAGAAGCAAACATTTTGCAAGTTTGTCATAACAAGCTTGTGGGAACATTGTTATGACAAAGTTCCTGCAAGCTTGTTGCTGGGAAACTAGAAAGTTTGATTCAAACTTGCCTCAAGAGTATATACTTGAACTTGCAGCAAGCCTTCACTTTTGACACATCAAACTTGTTGCAAGTCAGATTCAAGTTTAAAATGCTATCTGGGGTGGGAGTGCATTAATATGATCCTTGAATGTCAGCATAGGTATGTACATATCCTTACAGTAGGTATAGATTTTTTTAGAAAAAAAAAATACAATCTGATGCATTGTATGTGTACCTAAGTACGTACAGATAAAATAAAATAATGAATGAGATTATATCTCTTAACTTAGATTATAGATTAACTTTAGATTATAGATTTATAGAATGAGGCAAAGTTCACACGTTTATATATTATGTAACTGAGGTACTTGGCCACCCATTTAATATGTTTTGATTAAATAAATTAGCCTTTTACTTAAAAGTCTGGCTTTGTGACGACACATATCTCTTTTGTTTTGCTTAGAAAAAATAATTTTACATACATAGGGTTTATTATTACTTTGCCAATGGCCCCTCTGTTCCAGGAAAGGTCGGCAAAAATTGCAGGGTTTATGCACATTGGAGGTTTAGATTTTAATTTGTAAGTACCTACACCTTCAGGATTTGTACGCGCGCCATTGATGACGCGCGCACTAGACGTGTCTGTTGAGTTTTGAATGTCTTTGCAACTTAGATTATAGATCACACAAGCGCAACGTTGAATTTCCCTTCTTTTCATTTTAAAAGAGTCGAGATTATAATAAAAATATATTATAATCTTAATTGCTTCAAGTTTCTTCAAAAATAAATAATATCAAGTTCATATATTGGGAAAATGATTTTAGAGATATGGTATACTATGTGTGGGCAGTTACCACTACTACTACACTCTGTGGCTGTCACCAACATTGGCGTTTGGCTGTCATTTTGCGTGGTGTCTGGGTGTGTCTCCTGCTATTTTTGTTGGACGTGTGTGTAACAGTGTTGTGATGGCATCACCGCGCCCCAAATCACCGAAAACTCCCAACTCTGCCAAAAAGGAGGACAAGGAAGAATCCATATGGGAGAAGATAGGAACACTGGGTAGAAAGAAGCGCATAAAGGAAGGTAAACACTTGTGGCAATCGAACCTCACCTAAAATAGACATCCGAGTTTGTGTGGGTTTTTTCTACGTAATTTCAACAGATGTCAAGGGATTTCGTTTAAAAATAACTAAATGCTATCGTAATTTAGAGGAAACTTACGTATTTCTCTAAACTATATTTTTGTGTCATTATTGCCTTATGTAAACTTATTATTCCTTTACTAACGCGTAACTTATTTTTGTGAATATGACATCATTTCCTATCCTTTACCTAGAAGCGTATTCTTAAGCTCTGCATTGCTTAGGTATATACTACTAATTTTACCACACAAAAATTAACAAATATACCTACCTATATATAGGTATATATGTTACATCCCTAAAAAAACACAACCAAGCTACACAAATAGTAGGTATAACTTGCGTTATTCCCGAAGGGGTGGATGTGGCGATACTAGACCTATTTTTGTTACGGGTAAGGTAGCCAGCCTCACGCCAACCAATTCAGTTGAAGTGGGTGTCCCTTAACAGTGGCGTGCCTACGGTTTCTGGCATGCGCATGCTGAATAATTAAAGTTGCACGAAATCACAAATAATAAATCTTACCCCTTTGTTTCTTTCCTCAGTGTTTCTCTTCATCTCTTCAATCTCTTCAATCTCTTCAGACTTCGATTTTGGATTAATTACTAAATCTTTACATACTTAAGATCCTTACTAAGTACAACTATATTTTCACAGGAATTCATTGTATACTATAAAAACCGGATTCTCGATCGCAAACAAGCGATAAGTTATTTATTATTATATTTGAACCTGACGCGACAGTGTTTTCAAAACACAATACATAAGTCATTCATAAATCTGTAAACAGCTTCAGTCTGGAATCGTAAAATTTAATGGACGAAAAGCTTAGCTTCTCTGAATATTATTATCATGCACACTCCAAGCCACATCTCCAAGCAATATCTGTGAATGTTTGTTTTCATTTAGAATTAAAAGAGCTTAAGCGACTATCTTCATACAAGCTTACAGAGGTCAAGCTTTTTCATACGTTAAACAAAGACAGGCATATAATTCTCAATCACGTTTGAACAGAGTTTCGTTCAGCAATGACTAATATTAATATCCCACTTTACCTCACAGATGGCAGTAGCAGGAATATTGATGTATATCTTAAATCTACTCAAAAATATTCATTATTTGCATTTCTAAGGGTATGCATGCTTAGCTTTTTAGCTTGTAAGGTAGTCACGCCACTATCCCTTAATGGGTTGAATACCATGAGTGAAATTTGCCAATACTTAGTCAAACTTAGCCAAACTCAACTTTTGTAAGTACCAAAAAAAATGTGCTTGTTCAAAACCTTAATAAAATGAAAATTCACATTTCTATACATTTTTGATCCATTTTTCTGTTAACAGTATTCAGTTTTATGAATATGGACTGTAAAATTAGATATCAATCAAACATGGGCTAATTTTGAATTGCAGAAGATAAAAATAAATAAACATACATAGTCCATTATGAAAGTAATGAGCATGATTTTATTGTGACGCGACTATCCATCGAAGCGGGAGGGAAAGGGTGGGGAAATGTGGTGGGGTATCTGCCCTTACCATGCAAGTGGTCGCCAGTGTGCTCTGAGCAGTCTGATTGGAAAGACGTACCTCCGCGTGAAGTGTGTTTTTCGACTTTCTAACACAGCGCGATGGAGCGTTCGCTTGAACAGCGATACGCAATCAATTTTTGTGTGCGCCTAGGAAAGAATGCAACCAAAACATTTCAGATGCTTCAAGAGGCCTTTAAGAAGGACTGCATTTCAAGGTCACAGTCCGAGAAATGGCACAAGGCGCTCAAAGAGGGCCGGGAGGAGATCGCCGATGAACCACGTTCTGGACGCCCAATAACGGCCAGAACCGACAAAAGCGTGAATCGTGTGCAAGAAGTTTTGCGTTCCGACTGTCGATTGAGCATCCAGCAAATTGCCGACACCTTAAACATGCCCACATTTGCAGTACATGAGAAAGTGACCTGTATGTATGTTTTGTAGACCTACACTCATGTTGGAGAGTTGTTGGCCTACTTTAGAAAAACACAAACTAATTTGTCTTTTCTCAATCTTGTCTGTATCAAATGCAATATTTGCTTGCATATATTTCATTGTGTGATTTTTTATACAATTCTTATCATTAGTGTTTGTATATTAACTCCAAATTTTCCTCACTTGAGTCATTGTTATAAAAAAATGGATATATTATCATTAAATGGACAAGAAAAAAAACGTTGGGAAAGAAACATTTACGAGATATGAATTTCCTTGTTTTAAAATATTATCCTATTTAATATTATCATTACCTGTATGGTGATTAAGATAAGTTTCCACAGTTTTCATCAAGATCATCATCATCATCACACTTCACGCTGAAGAAGTCCATTGTTAACATGGGCAAAATGTCTGGAAGCTCCAGCTCCCATAGACCACGGCAAAAAAAAAAAAAAAACAGAGCTCGAAATACATCTCTCCAGCATCAAATGATGTCTTGTTAGCCTAATTTTACTGATTTTAAGTGACAATATTTATTTTACATTTCAGTTCAAGAAATTCAGGCTGAAGGTCGCTATGCCATAGATTCCCCGGGAAGTCCCTTGTTTCCTGCCATACCCCCTGAAGATTATGCTCTAAGTAAGTTAATTAAAAGACCAGTAATACAAATTCCACTAAGCTACACATATAGTGTACTTTCCTGCCGCTCTGTCACAAAAGGGTCGCATATGGCGAGAAGAACCTATTTATTATCACAGGAGAACCACTTCAGTTGAAGTAGCAGCTCCCCAGTTTCCAAGGGGGCTGGTTCTCATTGTGAAGGGTGAGTATGTTTTGCCGGTTTTTTATTTTGGGTTAGAAGTAAACACCAAAGCAGGAAAATTTCTGACACCCTCGGTGGGAATTGAACTCTAGCCCTCTGCAAGGAATGCAATGACTCTATCAACCGCAACCTTAGATACCTTATGGTGACCCATAAATTACTAGCTTTATTGATCATTAATCAAGCCATTTCATCGACACAGTTTCTGTCTTCTGTCTTTGTTTTGTTTTCTTTGATAACACAGCTCAATTTACCTTCCATAATATTATGCACCTCCGATTCATCTTGTCTCCAGTCTCAGCATTCCAGTTCACCTAGAGAGATTTTTTAAATCAGTATTCATCACAAACAAGAATATGATGAATGTTATTAAACAATTCCAGATGACAATGAAGAGCGTTCAATAATTCAGCCGAGGTCCCTAGAAGACCCTCGTGTCATTGAACTGATTCAAGTTTTGATTGACTGGATCAACGACGAGTTGGCTCATCAACGCATCATTGTGAAAGACATTGAAGAAGATCTGTACGATGGACAAGTTCTGCAGAAGCTGCTGGAGAAACTCACAGACCAGAAGTTGGATGTCCCAGAAGTTACACAGTCGGAAGAAGGACAAAGGCAGAAACTTGCTGTTGTACTGCGGGCAATCAATAAGGTATAAATCAAAACTATTTTTGGTGTATGAGCTACTATGATAGTATGCTACTGGTTGAATGGCTTATATATAGATGGCAGATGGTAGGTATGATAAGATATCATAAAGAAATGCACAGATAACATTTTAACTGGAGCTAGGGTGGTCTGACATATTTACGTAGATACAGATTGACATGGCTTAAACTGAACTTGGTGAAAATTGGAACTAAACATCTTTTGAAACCACACTTTTGACAGTTCAATGTGATGTTCACTGATTTGCTAAAATGTAAGAAGTTGAGACTTCTGAATTTCAGAAACATAAAAATTGTAATTCCAAGAGTTTGGTCAATGTTCAGATTCCTGCTGCTTCGCCTTTGTTATTACATAATGATACCTCTTTGTCCTAACTCATCCTACACATTTCTCTATGGTTTTTGTCGTGTCAATTTTGAAAATGACGTCAGCAAGTCAGAGTACAAGAGGTGAAATAAATGTTCAACTTGTGAAAATAAAACTGTGTTTTGTAAATTTGTATACTTTCTCATAAAAATGTTTTTTTTCTGTGTAAATACACAAACTACAAAAAGTTTTGTGTAAAAAGTATTTTGTTGAAGAAAAAACAAATAATATCCATTGATTTTAGGCAATTCAAGGCCGCAAAGTCGTGACAGCTTCCTCCTATAGCTCTCGTCTAAATTAATTTAAAGCCATGTATAATTCCTTGACTTATAAGTTGGTATGAGGCTGACCACCCATTTTGTAAAAAATGGTTCACTTTGCCAATGTCGCCCCTGTGTCAGGGGAAGGTTGGCAAAAGTTGTAGGGTTTATGTTCATTTGAGATTTGGATTTTATTTGTAAGTACACATTCAGCATTTGCAAACGCGAACTACATGTGTTTGTTTGTGGGCTTGCATTTGATATAAGCTGTAAATGTTTATATATCTTTGCAATTAGATTATAGATATATCTGTATTATAATTAACTAAAAATAAAATAATTACACTTTTAGGCTATCAGTTGATGCCAAGTTGTTGTCCAGAAAGGGTGCTTCATGAAGCTTTTATTGATGATTTTTCAGGCTCTGGGCCACCCTCGCTGGAGTGTTCAAAAGTGGAGTGTGGATGCCATCCACTCCAAGAACATTGTGTCCATCATGCACCTCATGGTGGCTCTGGCGAGGCACTTCCGAGCGCCCGTGCGTCTGCCGGAGAACGTGAGCGTGTCCGTGGTGGTGGTCAAGAAAGATGCTGGCAATCAACTGTCTCACAGGTCCGTGACACAAAAAGTTTCAACTATTTTTTTTTTTTAAAGATAGCAGAACATAGTTCACTTTGCCAATGTCACCCCCCTTTCAGGGAAGCTCGACAAGAGTTGTAGGGTGTTTGTTCATTTGAGATTCTGGTTTTTATATTGTAAGTCCACATGCGGCATGTTTAACACGAACAGAATGTGTCTGCTTGTGGAAATGCATATAATGTGAATCTTTAATGTTACATGCTCAAACCCTCCTCGTACCCGTAGTGTATTTATGTGTCAGAAGGACCCACAGCACATGGACGCTCATGCAAAGCTATATATTTTCTCAAGTGGCAAAAGGCCTTCCCGTGAAGTGAAAGCAGCGGCACGACAAAACAAGAACCTCATCTTTGCAACTTAGATTAGATTATAAATAGATTTGTGAAGAGGAATGCAATAATCCAACCTATTTTGGCTGGCCAGAAACCTCGGCCATAATACACTCGGGTTCAAACATGCTTAACTTCTAGTGTGCTGACAATTTTCAGTCGTCGTGCCGAGAGCTCGGGTTCTAATTCCACCGAGAGTGTCAGAAATAATTTCTCGTTTCGGTGTGTATTTCAAAACCCAAAAATAAAATGCCAGCAAGGTATACTCAGCCTTCACAAGAAATGAGTACCAGCTTCCTCGAGAGCTGGGAAAAAGCAGTAAGCGTAAGGCCGGCCCCCTTACCGGTAAAATTGGATAGGTTCCACTCGCCACATGCGAAACCCTTCGAGGATAATGCAGCAAGAAGTTACACAATCTTTGTAGCTTGCTTGCGGTTGCGTTGCATACAGTTGGGCAACTCACAATCCACAATAGCTTCCTTTTTTTTTTCACTACACCAAAATAAAGGCAAAACGTGTATAGAAGAATATTCAAGCCTGTGAACCTAAGGATACTTTAAAGGTAAAACTGAATAAGTGCTGATTCACTGATTTGAGAAATCATGCATAACACATCTTATTGTGTGTAACTTCTCGTAGTAAGTGAACTAATCATAAGGAATTGCTCATGAAAATTTTCTAAGCTACAGGATTATCACACTTTTGTACTGTTTTCTCTCATAGGAAATAGGAAAAACGTGAGTTTTTCTGAGAAACCATAGAGTAATAATATTTGTATAGAGCGCTAGTGTGCGACAGATTCGTCAGAGCCGAGTGTAAGCAGATGACATATAGCTACTTCATTATAGATATATGCAGCCGTAGTGATGGGCGCACAACAAAATATGTTATCGATACTTTAAAATCCAAGATTAGTATCGAAAAAAAACGAATTACTAGTATTTCACGTCAATTGGTTCTAATGCATGCAATAAAAGTCTCCACTGTATCATAGTTATACCTTTGTATTTTATTAAAGATTTCAATAGATCACGAGACATAATATGTTATATTTATAATACTAAGCAATAAAATACAAGAGTTGATTAACTAGCGAAATATAAAAGTTGTAAAAAAAACACCAGCTTTTTTTTCGTTTTCCCGTACATTTAGGGATATGCCAATGATACGTGGAGATAGAAAAGTTCAGTCATTGAGCTCAAATAGTATTTTAAATTTCCGCTTTTTGAAAATACTGATGGGGCAGAATTTCATGTAATTGTACAATTTAGAAAAATTGTAATCATTTTCATTAAATTTTAGTAAGATGAACAACATGCAAAAGCGATATCGATATCACGAATATCGATACGCACTTTGTACAGCACATGCCTAGCAGAGCGATGTGCGGCGGTGAGGTAGGGAGAAGGCGGTGAAGCTCGGGTGTGAACCAATGGGAGCAGTTCACCCTTGTTCAAATTTTTGCTTACAGTTCGCACTTGGATAGGCGCTCTCTATACATTATTATTACTCTATGTGAGAAACCCATAGTAGCCTAATGGGCCACTTATTCATTTTTACTTTATTGGATATTGATAATATTTTACTAGCCCTTTGAGCATTTGAGTACTACAAAATATGCCAGTGTTTAATATACTAGCTTAGTAAATTTATTTTATCATAATTCTAAGCATTCTGTGTATCTATTCTTAGGATTGTTCAAGAGGATATAACATCCACCTATGATGACCTTGGAATGCGTTGCGAGAGGGATGCATTTGATGCACTTTTTGATCACGCACCGGAAAAACTGCAACTCGTGAAGAAGGTGACAATCTTATCTATTTTAAAAATAATACATTTGCGAAGGGGAATGCAGTTCACCAACCTTTTTTGCCTGGCCAGTTGACTTTATGCAAAAGCGAAAGTTGTGTGCATGCAATGACTTCTTTTGAACCAGGGTCGAAGTTATTGTCGATAGACGGGACTTGAACCGGCGTTAGTGTTAATAATGCAAATTTGATTGCCAACGCTTCCCCTCGACCATCCTAGCTACTGCTCAACGACGTTACCATGATGAAAGCACCGGTTCCCATAAATCACCGAAGTTAAGCAAGATTGGGCGCGGATAGTACTTGGATGGGTTACCGCTCAGGTACACCGCGTGTCGTTGGCATCTTAGACCAGTCCGTAGTCCAGTGGCAACACTTTGGACTCGTAAATGGAAGGTTGTGGTTTCAGATCCCGGCGGAGCACAAAAATATACCATTCATATTCCGAATGTGCTCTTCGCTGAGATGAAAAATTCATAAACCTTTACCAAAGAACGGTCACTGAAAGGTCTATCCAACCTTACAACAACTGGGTCTTGCTTGAGAATTGGCGCTTTCTACAGCGACGACCAAGCTCGCAGAGGGCTCTTGAGGTGTGATACACACAAAAAACAGCGCTCACCAAATAAATCATCCTAATATTATTATTATTATAATTACTGCTATGTAATCTTAGTTACAAATGTACATTAACATTTTTTGTCTCAGCTTCATATTAGTATGTTTAGCGAATAATATCTTACAAATGACTTGCAGCGTAAACATCTTTGTAAAAAAAGACAGACAATGTCCGTTCGATAGCTCAGTTGGTAGAGTCCTCGTATTCCAAGAGCTTGGGTTCGAATCCCACCGAGGGTGTCAGAAATGGTTTCCCATTTCGGTGTTTATTTCAAACTCAAAATAAAATACCAACAAGGCTTACTCAGCCTTCAAAAAAAATGAATACCAGTTCCCTCGCAAGCTAAGAAACCCCCACTTCAACTGATGTGACTGGCTCGATTACCTGTAAAAATAAATAGTTTCCACATTCCACACGCGACCCCTTTTGGAAATGCATGATAAGAAGTTGTCCTATACGTGGAGCTTATGATAGCGATGGTCACCTATGTTGGCGGCGGTTTATAATTTTTTTTGCATCATTGGTTTATTAAATTGGAATTTGTTTTTTGTTTGTTGTCCATACATATTATTATTTAGTGATGTATAAAATGTAATTTGCCGTGTATGTTCCTTGACTTATAGGTTGGTATGGGGCTGACCACCCATGCTGTAAAAATGGTTCACTTTGCCAATGTCACCCCTGTCTCAGGGAAGGACGGCAAGAGTTGCAGGTTGTATGTCCATTTGAGATTTGGTTTTTATGTGGTAGGTTCACATGAGGCATGTGCAAGCGCGAACTTGTAAGTGTCTGGTTGTGAGAATGCATGTAATGTGAATCTCCAATGTAACATATCTTTGCAACTTAGATTAGATTAGATTAGATCATTGAGAGATAAAAGGGATCATTCCTGTCATAATAAATTCAATGGGAAAGCCTAGGAATTATTTCAGTTTATAGTACTTAATAAGTTAATTTTGTATTTTAATTAAAATGCAACTAAGCTGCACTTATAGTATAATTTTTTGCCACATTTTTGCTGCAATATTTTTTTATATTTTAATTACTTTGCACTGCAAATTTTATTTTGCAATATAAAACTCTGTGTGTACACTTATTTTATATTTTTCTTTTGCTCTTTTCCCTCCTAATGCGTCAAAAGATTATTTTTATGTTGAGTCAGAAGTGACTTTTGTAAAGCAGCCAGAAAGTTTCATCGTTAACTTTAATTGTCTGTCTCATGCGTACTCTGAGCTCTGGCGAGGAAAAGCGACGGATGATGTGATAGATAACGAAGTACGAGCAAGACAGAGAATAAAAAGAATAAAACTTTCAAAAAAGGTTTATTGCTTGCGTGCGTATACAGTTTGTAGAAAAGAAGAACAATGGAGCGTCACATACTTAACAGTGCAGATCAAAAAATGTGTATGCATTTGCGAAATATCTTGCTTGCTTAACAACTGCTGTCAGCTGTGCTATTGAAATATGTTGTACTGTTTGCATTTTCGCAAGGAAGTCCTGTTAGTTTTGCAAACAATACTTTTGATTCTATTTATTGCACTGTAAAAATTTCATACATTCATTCTTTGCTAATTGGAATGTTTTATGATATTGAACCCTGCGCAAATAAAAAATATCATAGGCTATGTGATGTCATCCAAAGTAAATAAAAAATAAATTCCCTATAATCAGGGAATTTTTCTGTTTTACAGCATTGTGAAACCTATACATTTGTCAGTTATGTCAAATGCAGTGTATGGTGCTTTAGTGTGTTTTCACACTACCTACGTATAATATATCGTTTTGAAGGGAGAAGGAAGAAACAAAAAACATAAGAATATTATAATATATATCGGTGTTATGGCCGAGGGGTAGAGGCGCATGTTCGACTAGCGTATTTGGAACCGGATAACGTTGGTTCGAATCTTCCGTCTTGCCCACTTGACCATAACTTCGACCCTGGTTTAACAGATGCCGTTGCATGCACACAAGCTTCTGCTTTCGCATAAAAACAACTGGCCAGGCAAAATAGGTTGGTGGAATGCATTCCTTTCCACAAATCTATTAAAAAAAAAAAAAAATGTTTAACTGTAAGTCAATCATTGAAATTGATTGTATGATATATCTGTGTTGCAGTCATTGGTGACCTTTGTCAACAAACATCTCAGCAAGGTGAACCTTGAGATCTCCGACTTGGACAGTCAGTTCCACGATGGAGTCTATCTGTGCCTGCTCATGGGTTTGCTGGAGGGATTTTTCGTGCCTCTCTATGACTTCCATCTCACTCCGCAGGACTTTGATCAGAAAGTGCACAATGTGGCATTTTCTTTTGACCTGATGCAGGATGTGGGGTTGGCAAGACCAAAAGCCAGACCAGAAGGTAAATATGTCGCAATTGGCTTATCATTTCAATAATAAAATGTATGAAATCATTAATTGATGAGGCATTCACTTTGTAACCTTTCATTTTTTTAAATAATTAAATTAAAAAATAAATTGTATATGGTTACGGGTGAGTAAAATTGAATAATGTACGACCAGTTTTGAAAACAATGGTTCCATCATCAGGTAGCAAATATATACAAATATAATATTACAAATATGATATTTGGTACCTGATGATGGAAACATTGTTTTCAATACTGGTCATACATTATTAAATTTTACTCGCCCCGTAACCATATAGGTACAATTTATTTTTGATTTTTAATTTTTAATATTGTAAATTTATGAAGTACGGTTGATAGCTCAGTTGGTGGAGTTCTTGCATTGCAAGCTGAGAGCTTGGGTTCAAATCCCAACAAGGGTGTCAGAAATGATTTCCTGTTTTTCCACACTTGTATTGGATTACCATCCTTAGCAACCAATAACTTTATATTTTTTCTTTAAAACAGCATTGTCCTTAAACAAAACACTAGAAATGCATGTGAGTTGAAGCATTCACTCAATACACCTTAAATTTAAGGTATTGGTTCACTTTGCCAATCTCACCCTTGTTTCAGGGTTTATATTCATGGTTTTTTTTATTTTAATTTGTTGGTACACATGCAGCATTTAAGGGTGGGTGTTCTTCTATAGTTAATGAAGCAATTATAAGAAAATACTTATTACAAACTTCTAAACTACAGGATTATCACACTTTTGTATAGGTGTCTCCCATAGAAAATAATAAAAAAGATGCATTTATCTGACAAATCCAAGTTAGCTTAATATGCCACTTATTCAGTTTTACCTTTAAGCTATCGACATATTTTCAACTTAGATTTTAGATATAGTATACAAATGCATAGTTTACCATGTTTTTCCCCTGGATTTACATTATAAAATTTGGAAAAATAATTGTAATTCGTAATTTTATTTTGCAGATATCGTCAATCTAGATCTGAAGTCCACTCTCAGAGTCCTCTATAATTTGTTCATGAAGTATAAGAATATTGAAGATTAATAACCGTGCCTGATGAAGACGATCAAAAGAAGAAAGTACAAAGCAAGAGCTAGATCTGAAATAGGTCATTCATGACAGTTATGCACTCTTCCTTCTGAAGCGTTTACAATGGAGTCGGCACATTCAAAATTCCCTCGGATTGATGATGCCACATATCGTTGCGCACAGTAAATAAAATAATGGGATTCCATGTACCTTTTTTTTACTTCATTGTGAAAATACGCAAAGTGACATCCAATGATTAAAATAGTATGTGGCGCTTTAGCGTCTTTTCAATCTGTATTGAAGTATGACTGTATGTTCTGTTTCTTGTATAATATTGTGATGGTGGTCGGATTCGGAAATAGGTTGTTAGAAATCATTCAACTAATCACAAGTGCCTAGCAACCCGGTCACATTTTTTCCTCTGATTTATACATGTGCGGACTCCATTTACGATGTATTCTTACTGTACATGTTTGTCTAAATAAGTCTTTTACTCCCTAACATCTATATTGTGTCAATTATATAATCATACATATATAAAGCAATCATCAGAGTAACCAGAGTAAAAAAATCCAGATGCATTTGAGTATAATGCTTAAAAAACTGTTAATTAACCATTTTCACTCATTTGTTAATAAGTAGTTAACATTTAAATTGTTTAATTTTTACTCACACCTTGCTTTATTTATAAAAGCTTTTTGAGGCAAAAAATGTGTTCAATATATTATATACTTGGGCTTGCCTGAAAAGGGAAAAAAGCTTCACAATTTCAGTGGGAGGGATTTTCTAAAACTATGTTTAGAAAAAAAAAAATTTTTTTTAAATAAAATCATAGTAACTCTTTAAAACTCTGTATTTGGAGAAATCAATGTATATGAAGATATTAACAATATTTTATTTTTAATAGCATCTCTATTTCACTTAATCTGTAGTATCTTTAACATTATAGAGTTTTTTTTATAGGTAGTGTTATCATTTTAACAAAAGTGAATTGATAAATCAATGTATAATATTTGTTATTTATTCTAACTTGTTTACAATATTTGACCATCAGTACTTTTGTATTTCAGATTTTAAAGAAAATTAACAGTGCCTTACTTTTGTAATTAATATTGTTGTACTTATGAAACATTTTTTTTTTAAATAATTGTATTTTGATAGTGAAGGTATTTTTGTACATGCAGTGGTGGATTAATATAAAAAGGCATTTAAAAAAATATTTATTTTTAAATTTACTTCTTGAGTACTATTAGGAATCGATCCTGGATTTTTGTAAAATTATGATCATCCAAGAGTGTATATTAACTAGTAATATCATGTGTGCTTGCGGGTAGATATTAATATTTTCTCTTCTGAATATTCTGGCTTTATGAATATCCCCAGTGCGGAATACTTTTGCAAGCACATTTTTTAAAACATTTATTGATTTCCTACCTTAATTGATTGACGACACTTCAAACTATGTGAACAGTCACATGTATTAGTTATTCAAGAGCAAAAATCACAAAGGTGAAGCACATGTTTCCCCTTGCAGATTTTTTAATTCTTGAATACAGATTTATTTATTTATTTAGAAATGCACGACACTTAGTGCCTTTTACGATGTCAGGGATAAGATTGATGACAGCCGCACTGTATGCTTTCTGTGTGCTGTGAACTTGTACATGTCTGCTTATGGGAATGCATTAAATATGAATCTTAAATGTGATATATCTTTGCAACTTAGATTATAGATGGCTTTGTTTTTCTCAAATAGGGTATCTTCTGAAAAAAATCACAATCAATGCAATCTTACTTACCTGATGGCTCTTTTTTCTCAAATAAAAGACAGGAAACCAGATATTAGTGCTTCTGTAAAAGTAGAGTCTTCTATTTTATTCTTGATCAGTAAATAAAATGTGTCACACCTTAGTACATAAGTGTATAACTGAGTAACATGAAAAGGAAAATTAAAAAGTCTTCACATTCTTCTGGTTTTGTTATCTGAACTTGAAACTAAAAACGGGCTTAAAAACAAAATTTTAATCCACCATATTGCTTTTACAATTAGTCTCATTAATGAATAAAAAAAAAATAACAACTATTCTATTTTTTTCATTTTATTCCTAAAATATTAAATTAAGGACCAGGCTACACCCCTATCACCCCTGTTTCAGGGAAGGTCGGCAAGAGTTTCAGGGCTTATGTTCATTTAAGATTTGGTTTTTTATATTGTAGGTCCACATATGCCATGTGTGAGCGCGAACTTATGCATGTCTGCTTGTGGGAATGCATTTAATATGAATCTCAAATGATACAAATCTTTGCAATTTAGATTTTTAGACTAGATTCATAATAATAGTCATAATATTAGGTCTTTACATATGAAATTGGCGTTTTGTATGGGAGGAACAAAAATTCTTTTTTTTTAATCTAATATATTTATTTAATCAAAGTATGTACCATAGCTATCCATGCACTTTTGCCATCTCATAGGTAGTTAATTGATCCCTTTACGAAAATAACCATTCGGATGGCGATCAATAAAATCTTTGATGGTGGTTTGGACTGCCCCATCGGAGTTGAATTTTTTCACTGGCAAGAAATTATCCAGATTTAAAAATAAAAATAGTAATCTGTTGGAGCAAGGTCCGGAGAGTACGGGGGATGTCTTAAATATTCCAATTGAAGCTCCTCTAATTTGGTAGCCGTAGTGTGTGGTCTAGCGTTGTCATGAAAGAGCTGTGGCCTAGAGCGATTGATCAGCCTCGGTTGTTTAGCAGCTAGCTTTTCCATCATGGTTTGCACTTGCTGACAATAGACATCTGCCGCAATCGTCTGACCAGATTTAAGAAAGGTGTAGAGAACGACACTGGCACTAGTCCACCAAATGCTCACAAATAACTTTTTTTGAGGCAATTTTGGCTTATGGCATGATTTGGCTGGTTCGGCAGGGTTCAGCCATTGCAATGAGCGCTTCCGATTATCGTGCAGGATCCATTTTTCATCACAGGTAATAATTTGATTTAAAATCCCTTCATTATTGTGCCCGTGAAGTAATGTAACGCAGCAGTCGACACGCGTTTGTTGATTTGCTTCACTCAATTTGTGAGGTACCCACCTTTCAAGCTTTTACACCTTTCCATTTTGCTTCAAGTGGATTAAAATAGTTTTATCACTAATTTTACAGCCTACAGCTTATTTGGACGTGGTTTGCAATGGATTCGATCCCACAATAGCCTTCAAATCCTCATTATCAACTTTGGTCTCAGGCCGTCCACGAGGCTTGTTCTGCAAGCTGAAATTTCTAGAACGAAAACGTTGGAACCAAAAACGCACTGTGTTTTATTTTGCGACACCGTCGCCATACACATCATTAATCCTTCGGACCGTTTCTGCAGCACTGGTGCCATGGTGGAACTTGTACGCGTAAATAACGCGATATTTCAAGTTTTCTATTTTGTAAAATGAGTGACGCAAAGAAAAAAAAATTTAGAAACGAACAAATGAATTACAATTTTCAAAACACAAATACATGAGTAAATAGTTCTATAATTTTGAATTTGGAACTTTTAACCAAAGAGGAGATATTGAGATCAAAGTGGCCAGTACCTACAGCAAAACGTCAATTTCATATGTAAGGACCTAATATTAGGATGATTTATTTGGTGAGCGCTGTTTTTGTGTGAATCACACGTCTAAAGCCCTCTGCGAGCTATAGAAAGCGGCAATTCTCTAGCAAGACCCAGTTGCTGGAATCCTGGATGGACCTTTAAAGGTATATAAATTTTTCAACCCAGCGAAGATGTAAAGAAGGCTGTAAGGATAGAAAGAAATGGCGGTTGATCTGTAATGTTGGCGGCTAGGGTTTATTAAAGTGAAATTGGTTTTATGATTTAGTTTTTTTTAATGTCCATGTATATATATTATTATTTGTTGATTTAAAAAAATGTAATTTGTCATTTATGTTTCTTGACTTATAGATTGGTATGCAGCTGACACCCATACTGTTAAAAAAAATGGTTCACTTTGCCAATGTCACCCCTGTTTCAGGGAAAGACGGCAGGAGTTGCAGGGCTTATGTTCATTTGAGATTGGGTTTTTATATTGTAGGCCCACATGCGGCATGTGTTAGCGCGAAATTATACTCGTGCATGTCTGCTTGTGGGAATGCATTTAATATAAATCTTAAATGATATATATCTTTGCAGCTTAGATTAGATTAGATTAGATTAGAAGAGCATATTTGAAAATATAAATGGTATTTTTTTGTGCTCCACCGGGATTTGAACCCACAGCCTTCCATTCAGAGTCCGAAGTGTTACCATTGAACTAAGAATCGTAAAACCACATCATAGGAATGCTAATAAGTGCCTTCAATTTTTACTTTATAGCAGTCCGAAGGAACTGTTATAAAGTATTGTATTCGTCCGAAAAAAAAAATGGGGTTTTAACGGAAATGAGTTGTCCTGCACCAGGACATAAAAAGAGCATGCGGATGAAAAAAGATGATCTGAATGAATCGAAAGAAATACAAGGAGCAAGGACAGCTGCGACGCAAGCATTGGCTTGTTTGTTGTTCAACTATATTTGTTGTTTAAATAAACATACATCATCAAAAGACTTGACGTATTTTTAAAAAAGGCTTTATTTAATTTCTCAGGCAACTCATTTCATCCTGTACTTCAAAAATCGGAAAAGTACTGAAATCAACTGAAAGTGATAGGTTCTATTCTTCTTTGCCATACATACCGCCGGAACCTCTGAAACAAAAATGAAAACAACTTAAATAGTGTCGATGTACCATGTGGATCAAAAAGTTTGGAATAGCCCTAAGAGTATGATTTAGTTTAAAAATTACACATCGACGGTTAAAAGGAAGTAAAAAAGATAGGGACGTTTTGCTCAAAAATTAGTTTTTTTTTTTTTTTAAGAAATCCTGTGCGGGAGATTCCCTAGATTCTAAAGACTCTAGGGGTCTATGACACTTGTTGTAGTGCCGCAGAGGTGTACGAGCTTGGTCATCGCTACAAAGCGTCAATACTCAAGCAAGACCCAGTTGCTGTAAGGCTGGATGGCCTTTGATGACCGGTCATTGGTAAAGGTTTGTATGAATTTTCCAACCCAGCGAAGAGCACATTCGAAATATAAATGGTATATTTTTGTGCTCCGCCGGGATCCGAATCCACAACCTTCCATTTACGAGTCCGAAGTGTTGCCACTACGGACTGCGGACCGGTCCAAGAATGAATGCTATCCTACTTAAAATTTTCCGCTCTTTCTAATACGCTAAGAAAACAACTGCGTTTTCAAGGTATGGTTTTGGTGTAACCGGCAAGATTTTGTTTTTTTTGTATATACTTACTAAAAGGGATTGTGACATAAAAAAATCGTAAAACCACATAAATAGGAATGCCAATAAATGCCTTTATTTTTTTTTAATTTAAAGCTGTTTTGATTTTAGCGATATGATAAAAAATAAAGAAGTTATGCCATTTTTCTGCAATCTCATACTTTAAACTGCTCTCCTGAACAATTTAGTTTATGTCGCTTATGCTCTACTACCTTTTAACCGTGCGTCGATATCTTATGCACCTACATACCTACAAGGTTTATACCTTGACTTTTAGTATTAATGCAAATTCTTATCGGCGCGGCTTATTCCGTAAGGCTGGTTTTAGTGTCGCGCTGACAGCCAAATATATGACGGTCAGCGCGTTGTCAGCGCGATACTAAAACCAGCCTATGAACTTGTCACGCTGACAGCTACGCGCCATTCTAAAACGCTTCCTACAAGTTCATATATTTTGAACGGTCAGCGCTGACGGTCAGCGCGTTGTCAGCGCGACACTAAAGCCAGCCTTAGCACTGAATAATTCAATCATTATTATTGTTACAAAAACATTGACTTCTCTATCAAAAGTGATAAAAGCCCTATTACCTTGTAACCGCCGACAGTAAAGAAGCTCCGTTTGTATAGGTACCTACATATATGTCACACTTAAAAAACCTTCTCCGATCACAGGCAAAGAGATGGTGAAAGCAAATTAGTAAGAATCCCGGCGGAGCACAAATAATATACAATTAATTTTGTCAAACATGTTTTTCGCTGGGTTGAATTTTTTTTTATAAAAACTTTTATATAAAGTTTAATAAAAATTATATAAAGCTTTAAATGAATATATCCTTGCAACTTAGATTATAGATTATACTTATAGGTTGGTATGAGGCTGACCACCCATACTGTAAAAAATGGTTCACTTTGCCAATGTCACCCTTGTGTCAGGGAAGGTCGGCAAAAGTTGTAGGGCTTATGTTCATTTGAGGTTTGGATTTTATTTGTAAGTACACAGTCAGCATTTGTAAGCGCTAACTACACGTGTTTGTTTGTGGGCATTCATTTGAGAGCTTTAAATGAATATTATGTACTTGCAACTTAGATTATAGAAAGATATAGCGATGACAGGCTCGCAGAGGGCTCTTGAGGTGCTATTCACACAAAAACAGCGCTCACCAAATAAATCATCCTAATAATAGGAAATAAAAAATACTCTCGTTTGGGGGATAGAATCACCAATGACTGGAAAATATCCATCTAATCTAATCTAATCTAAGTTGCAAAATATTGTAAGTAAAATTAGAGATTCATATACGCATTTTCACAAAACAGACATGTTTAAGTTCGCGCTTAAACATGCCGCATGTAGTCCTACAATATAAAAACCCGAATCTCAAATGGACATACACCCTGCAACTCCTGCCGACCTTCCCTGAAACAGGGGTGACATCTGCAAAGTGAACCATTTTCTACAGCATGGGTGGTCAGCCGCATACTAACCTATAAGTTAAGGAACATACACAACAAATTACATTTTTAAAATCAACAAAATTATAACATGTATGGACAAACTTTAATTTAAAAATGCCATGATGTCTTAAAGATCAAAAGAGGGAGCTGAGATACAAAAAAAGTCGTCTAGTAGTGTGTTTATCTAATCTAATCTAAGTTGCAAAGATATGTTACATTGGAGATTCACATTACCTACATGCATTCCCACAACCAGACACGTACAAGTTCGCGCTTGCACGTGCCTCGTGTGAGCCTACAACATAAAAACCAATCTCAAATGGACATACACCCTGCAACTCTTGCCGTCCTTCCCTGTAACAGGGGTGACATTGGCAAAGTGAACCATTTTTACAGCATGGGTGGTCAGCCGCATACCAACCTATAAGTCAAGGAACATCATAGGTAGATATATTTGAAATATTTGATATATTTCGAAAGTACTCGAGATATTAAATATTATTGTGAAAATAAACTACGTTAAACAAAAAATAGCTTTATTTTAAAGATATATTTGATTTCACAAATGACATTTTTTAAATCTCAAATGAACATACAACCTGAGACTCTTGCCGATGCCAACCCTACTGACATCGGCAAACTAGACCATTATTTATTCTCAATGAATCATTAATTTAAACAAATGAAATAAGAAAAATACTTACATTATGGCATTTGCGTAGCCGGCCAGAGCCAAGACTGCTACAGCAAGGAAAAAATTAGTGGATGCCATCTTTTGGACAAAATAACAAATTAGCTCAGAGTTACTCTTGTTATGACGTTTGTGAGCCCGTAATCTGCTTTATATACACATTTTCAATGAAAAATATAATCAAAATAACAATTCAATTAAGAATCTATGATGTGTGAAATATACAGGAATGAAAATGAATCAATTTAATTTTCAATTAATAAACTTAGTGCAGTATACATTATGATAAATTGAAGTATTGATCTCAAAAATATTAAGTAATTTAGGAAAATTCCCTTTGCTGGGGTATACATGTAGGTAAAGTATTTACGATAATTATGACTACACAGTTTTTTTTTTTTATCGGATATTACACAAACCTTTATAAGAGAGCTTACATTATTCTCGACGTTACGTTAGCGACGTAGTTAACGTCTTCAGGGGTACACCCTCTCTGCATGACGACTGAGGATGAACTCACATGTGTATTAATGTAAAAATTGGAGTACCCTTCGGTCGATTGCGTAAATCGAAAAAATCTGTGAAAACTTCTGTGGTAAGATGGCTATACCTATATGATATGTGACATTTTGCAAATTTTACAGGAGAGCAATTTTAAAGTTTGGTTTGCTATGAAAAATCCAAACCTCAAAATATAAAAAAAAAAAAAACCTCAAATCCTATTAACTCTACACATATATAATTTTGCCATCTTATAGATCACGCGGAGACGAATCCAACGGTATCCATAACTCAATATTGCAAAAAATGTCACATATCACATATTATAGCCATCTTACCACAGACTTAATCATACGCTAGGAGTGCAATATGAGTGCCATATATTCCATAAATTTTTGATTAAGGTGATTGTGGGGAATTTATTTGGCTGCCTTATACTCAGGGTACTGTTCTCTCTTTGGGAACAGGCAACACTCTAAACTCTGTCGGTGTATTCATCAGCTTTAAGTATTAACTTAGCTTTAATCTTGAGATTCGCAATTGTTTTGATATTTATATTGATTATTATTTGTGAATTATGTTCTTTTTCTTATAGGTTGGTATACGGCTGCCCATTCATGCTGTAGAAAATGGTTCACTTTGCCAGTGTCACCCCTGTTTCAAGGAAGGTCGGCAAGAGTGGCAAGGTGTATGTTCATTTGAGATTTGGGTTTTTATGTCGTAGGTTCACATGCAGCATGTGCAAGCGTGAACTTGTACGTGTCTGCTTGTGATATATATGCTATATAAAATAGAAATACCTAACGTTACATACCTTTTCAACTTAGATTAGATTAATCTATAATCTAAGTTGCAAAGCTTTTTCATACTTACCCTTAATTCTTATGGCGTCCGCAAGTAGATCTCTGATCTCATTCTTTACATTCTGAGTTTGCATAGTGCTGACTGCTGAGTGCATCTTCCTTATACAAGCTTCCATACCCATGGACGCACCCAATAAAAACTAAGGGGGCAAGCCTCGCTCGTTCAGGTTGTAACAATATTTTTTTTTTAAGAAAGCCTGTGCGGGAGACTCCCTAGATTCAAGAGACTCTGAGGGTCTATGACACTTGTTATAGTGCCGCAGAGGTGTTGGTGATGTGGCAGTTGGCCATGTCCGGTTGCAGGGTCGTTAGCTGCGAAGTGCTGTGGTGTGTGTTGCGTTGCTTTGTTTTGAGACACTGAGAGGAAATGGCGATTGATATTGGATTTGAAAAGGGTAAGGTTAAATTGGGATGGAAACACAGATACCGGTAACTCATTCCATAAGCGGGCAGTTTGGCAAAAGAATGAGTCGTGAAAACACCAAGTTCTCATATAGTGTAAGAGCCGGCCGCACGAAACCTTACCTCATTTCTACCAGGCAGAGACTAGTAAGAGGTGATGCTTCACATTAATTACCTGCTTTTAGCACAAAAAATAATATTCCAAACCTGGAGCGTTTTGAATGCGGCCATTTTTTTTAAGTTAGTTGTATGAGCCATGGAAATAAAGTAAAAATATATGGTACTACATACATAACTTGTAATAAGAGGATAAACATACTACAAATTTGTATTTCCAACCCTTCTTGTTCAGGAGAAAGGGGGGTAAAATGCTATTTTTTACAATATATTGTATAACTCGGAAACAAAAAAGAAAATATGACATTTTTGTACGTCAAATATAAGAACATAATTTTTTATACAATAATGATCTCTTACATATTCTTGCTATCTGCTATAGTTTCAGAGAAAATAAATTTTGAAGTGAAATATTTTCCTAAAAACCGTTACGGCGTTTCCCGTTTTTTGGTCAAAATCCGATTTGAACGCCTTAGTGTTTGATTGTAAAAATATATAAAAAATACCATCCCCTAGAAGATTAAATTGCCTGTAAAACTGTATGGATATGAACTATTTTATCGTGAAAGGTTTGAACAGAATAGCGGTTAATCTTGTGTTTACATATTTTGCGTGATATTATGATGATGATATAAAATCATCATAATATTACGCATAAACTCGTGCTAGATAGGTAGGTACTTATATACAACCATCAAAATACGTTACAAAAGTTAAACCGCTATAACATACAAAAGTTTCACAATAAAATAGTAAATATTCATACAATTTTAAAGGAAATTTAATCTTCTAGGTGATGGTATTTTTTATAAATTTTAAAAATAAAATACTAAGGCGTTCAAACCGAATTTTGAACCAAAAACGGGAACTGTCGTAAAGTTTTTTTGGAAAATGCTCTGAAACTACAGCAGATAGCAAGAATATGTAAGAGATTATTATTGTATAAAAATTTATGTTCTTATATTTGACGTACAAAAATGTCATATTTTCTTTTTTGTTTCCGAGTTATACAATATATTGTAAAAATTAGCATTTTACACTTTTTTCTCCTGAACAAGAAGGGTTGGAAATACAAATTTGTAGTATGTTTATCCTCTTATTACAAGTAATGTATGTAATATCATATATTTTTACTTTATTTCCATGACTCATACAACTAACTTCAAAAGATCGTTTTTTATAACTAACAAAAAAATGGCCGCATTCAAAACGCTCCAGTTTTGTAATAATTTTTTTTATGCAAAAAGCAGGTAATTAATATGGAGCAGTAGTTTTTACTAGTTTTTGCCTGGTAGTCGATGAGGTAGTTTGCACCATTTTTTGGGCCTCTTTGAAGAGGCCGCATCCAAAACGCTCCAGGATAGGAAAAGGCAGATCTGTGAAAAAATCATGTACTCGATGCAAACTACCAGCCTGACCATGTTTCTGCCTGGTAGTCGATGAGGTAAGGTTTCATACGTCTAGCTCTTAGACTAATAGTTTTTATATCGACTGCAAATGGTTGAATGTGAGCCGTTCTACGAGTTGCCCTTGTGGTGACGAGAGGAGGGGGTATAAGTGAGGATAATTCATCAGAGCAGACGCCATTACGGGAGAAGGTAAATGATACATTTTGTTGTTGTTGTTTAATTATTGTACTTTTTCAACTAATTGATTACAATTGTTTCCTTTATTTGTTTTGTTTTAGTTTTATGTATCTTTATGACAATTAGGATTTGTGCCAAACGCCTCATTTTGTACCAGCACCTCTCTCAGTAGATACGAGACTGTCGAGAAACGCGCGTCTTTCTCAACAGACACAGGCCTACTGAGAAACGCACCACTGTAACTGCATTTATTATCTAAAGTGAAAATAATGCACGCAAATCAAAATTATAGTATCGGTAATCCTACAATTGGTACAAATTATTAATAAAAAATATAAAATTATAATATTTTGTATTGTTTGTGTATTAACACTGTGAAAATTCATATTGTTTAATTTATAATTTTTTGAATGAATTCAAACAAAACACTGTTTATTTTCACAATAAAATTTATTTAAAAAGATCAAAATCTTTAAAAAAAATTACAAACGTTTTCGACCTAGTAGGTCATCATCATCTTTCGTCTGTAATCAAACCTGATGATGACCTACTAGGTCGAAAACGTTTGTAATTTGTATTAAAGATTTTGATCTTTTTAAATAAATTTTATTATGAAAATAAACAGTGTTTTGTTTGAATTCATTCAAAAAACTATAAATTAAAAAATATAAATTGTTAAATAAATCTAAGTGTAAAATAAATATCCATGAAAGAAGACCAGTATTTTTTAATTTAAAGACTTATTGAACACTTAAAACACAACAATATAAAAGATCGATTTGACTCATTATTTTAATTATTTTCTATGGTTTTTATATCTAAATCTAAGCTGCAAAGATATGTATCATTTGAGATTCATATTCAATGCATTCCCACAAGCAGACATGCATAATTTCGCGCTTACACATCCCGCATGTGGACCTACAATATAAAACCCAATCTTAAATGAACACAAGCCCTGCAACTCTTGCCGACCTTCCCTGAAGCAGGGGTGACATTGGCAAAGTGAACCATTTTTTACATCATCATTTGATATCATCCAACATAATTTAATCCCAGTTGAGATGTTTTATCGCTTCACGTCTGACTGTCCCTTGGTTTGCATCCCCTACTAAGAGCTCCAACGAAGTTCATAGTGAAGCAATACGCCACAGAACTCTTCATTTGTATGGAAAATATTCGTACTATATATATTGATATGTTGGATGACGTTGGATGACGTTGGTTGATGAAAGGTTGGATTACGTTTATGATATGATATTTTTGACTTTTTTTGTATAGATTTATTTTTAAGGTTTTGTTATTTTTTTTTTGTAAACTTAAATGTCATTTATTACTCGTATTCCTTGACTTATAGGTTGGTATGAGGCTGACCACCCATACTGTAAAAAATGGTTCACTTTGCCAATGTCACCCCTGTTTCAGGGAATGTCGGCAGGAGTTGCAGGGCTTATGTTCATTTGAGTTTGGATTTTATTTGTAAGTACACATTCAGCATTTGTAAGCGCGAACTACACGTGTTTGTTTGTGGGCATACATCTGAGAGCTTTAAATGAATATATGCTTGCAACTTAGATTATAGATTATAGATTATAGATATAAAAAAACACATCAAAAGTCTTTAAACTTTTCAAAAAATATTTATTTTATTTGTGAGACAATACATTTTATGCTGCACCTGAAAACCTGCAAATCGATTAAATCCACAAAAAATCATTTAAAAGGTTTTATTATTTTTTTATAAATGCAAAATAAAATAAAATAAACTTTGTTTTATATAACTTTTATTTAATCTTTGTGATTGAATATAACATATGTATTACATTCTTAAAAACTTTAATTTATTCATTCTTGTTCGCGTGTCGCCCAAAGAACCTGAAAATAAAAAAAAAACTCAAATAATGTTGATATATATAACCATTGTATACAACGCAACTAAGCTACTCATATAGTTTTACTTCTTAGCGCGTTATCCTAGAAGGGGGATAGGTTTTAAGGGTTAATATTAGAGATATATACATATATTTTTATGTATATCTCGCTGAAGGCTTTTGCAACCTCTTCCTGCTTCATCATCAATGTGTTAGCATGACGTGTGAATTACTCAAATTATACATGACCATGATCTATTCTACTCCTTCTAAATGCGGGGAAAAGAACAATATCCCATACTTACAGACGTTAAGGTAAATGTGAGGAAAGTAACGCATCGATATTCGTAAATAGTTATGTGTGTACACGTATGGTCATTAATATCTGACACACACAAAGGAGTTGAAACTGTTCAGTGCAAATTTATTATCCTTACAATTCATATCTTATTTGTGATAAACTAGTTTTATGGTCAAATCTAAAGTATGTTACCTCAATTTATTGAAATTTACGATTCGTATTTAATGCATGCTTACAAGCCGACAACTGTAAGTTTGCGCTAAAACATGTGTAATAGATAAAATGAAAACTCAAATCTCAAAAAAACGTAAATCCTGCAACTCTTGACACCTTTCCCGGCAACAGGGATGACATCGGCCAAAATAACAAATTTTTGAAAGTATTTAGTTATGGTATTTTTATAACAGCCTATGTATACGAATAATTTCATAACAATCTATGTGTACCGATGTGTATAAATAAAAAATCATGAGTTCTTGCACATGAAATTAAATAAAAAACTTACGGCAAAGCATTTGCATAGGTGGCCAGAGCCAAGACTGCCACAGCAAGGAAAAACTTAGCGGATGCCATCTTATGGAGAAATGTAGCAAAATAACTCACAGTTACTTTTGTTATGATGTTTGTGAGCACCTAGTCTGCTTTATATACACATGTTTAATAAAAAAAAATGATTAAAAAAACAATTATATAATCATAATTGATTAATCATGCATCATATGTTGGACGTAGACCGTAACTGTATTTATTATTTGAAGTGAACATTACTCAAAACTATAATAATAGAAATACTAACATATTATGTACATTTTACTTAAGTTCAAAATATGCCATGGGGTAATCTTTGATTAATTAGAATTCATTGCAAAATAAATCTATGCCTGACCAATTGAAGATTTTAATAAAAACCTACTTCAGGCGAGACAAAAAGGTCGTTAAACTGCGTTCCTTTGATTGTAAACAAAAAACTTTGCATATTAAACACAACTTATTAACCAGATCATCGAAAACTAATTCAACATTTCGTACATCAGGCATTTTGCAGTCTCAGACTGAATAGATTCTCAGAAGAGACTGCAGTCAGTGTTGAATGCCGGTGCACGCTTGATATTCGGGCAGAACAGGTACTGCCACATCACGCCACTCCTGCAAGGCCTCCACTTACTGAAAATTCCTCAGACAATAGGGTATTTGCAATAGTGAGGAATATGATAAAAAGTATGTTATTTTGATAGATTTCGAAAAATCAAATAATAATATGTTGATTTGAAGCCGAAAATATAGAAATTTGGACAAGTTTTTAAAGAGATCTGCTTCTTCTACTTCCGGTGCTGTGACGTCATATGTTGACGGCACGTTCTTTTATTGACATTCCATACTCTGTTGACATGTGTTGTTGACAACAGAAACAAATGAAATGTTCTTAAAGAAACACACAAACTTCTTAAAAAAACAACAGCCGCAACGGTGTAAACATGAAAAAGCGATGGTTGAATGACATGAATGTGAGGGCTGTCAGTTGATACGGCGATGTTTACAAGACCGTGACGTAACGCGAAAAAATTCATCTAGTAGCGTTTTGGCGCGAAAATTCAAAAATCGATTTTAAAATGCTTATACCTTTGCTAAAAATACAACTAAAATTATAATTCAAGAAGTTTTGGGCCAATAAAGCATAAACGAATTTAAATCACAAAAAAAGAAAAATATAAAAATACCCTTTTCCATTTTAAACTGAACCTCATGGTGTTCAAAGCTTTGCAAGGAATGGCGCCGTACTATTAACAGGAACTAGTGCACCTTAAGTATATACAGGAGAGCAGACTGACGTTGCGCTCGGGAGAGAGGGACTCCAGAACGTTGGTGTAAGCGAGCCAACCAGGAGATTAACCACTGTGTTCGGCAATCGTGTGTTAGCTGTTGCGGGTCTCTCTTCGTGAAATCAGCTGCCACCGGAAGTTTGAGCATCGAAACCCAGGGAGAACCTCAAAACATCTTTCAAGACACACTACTTCGCAGCGACAGCACAGCAAGCGCCATTGGAGTGACAATCGTACGAAACGGCGCTACATTAAATTATCATCATCATCATTACCATCAAAATAACTTGTTATGAAGAAATATTATAGGTAATGCAATGTTATCGATTATTAAATGTGCGGAAAAAGGTAACAAAAGTGTTTTTTTTCGCATGCAAGTATGTATCGATATATTTCATGTTCGAGCACTTTTATGCCAAATCAACACACCTTTGCCAAGGCATCTGATGAAGATCTCATTTTTGTTCATAGCACATGGTGGGCAAATGGAGCTATCTCATCTGCGTTTATTATACGCAAACAGGCAAAATGTCTTTGAAAAACAGCACAAAAGTCTCTGCAATGTTTTTTTTTTTAAAACAACATTAGAAAAAAATATTGAACCTAAAATAACGTCTCGCAGTGCTAGGCCAAAATTAAAAAAAATCGGAATGGATTTTGTACGTTATTAATTATAAAATTTTGCTTTCTGTTCAAGTCTATAATTTACTTTTTTCTCTCAAATCCGCTAGTTTACACCTTAAACATTTGTTTTACAAGAGAAATAATATTAAAAATTCGGGTGTCAAGGCAGTATGTCAAAATATTGTTTTGTGTTTTTTTTTTTTCAATTTTTCATTATTTCAATGTCGATTCGGAGACAAAAGTTGTTGTTTCATAGTAATGAAACTTTCTGTACAATAAAACTACGTCATTTAGCAACATTATTTCACTCTTGAATTAAAATGAAGCGTATTTTTTTTTGTGTTGCTCACCTTAATGTGTAAGTGCGAATTTATACGTGTCTGCTTATGGGAATGCATTTTATTTTCACCTTGAATGTTATACATCGACAAACTATTCTCCTGGGTTGTGTGGCTCCTTAAATATTGCTCTTCTTGGTTGTCATTTAAAAAAATAGTGGCTAAATTTGGAGAAAAATGTGAAAAGAGATTACAAAAACATTTAACCGTATCTATAATAATAATATCTATAATCTAAGTTGCAAGGATATATTCATTTAAAGCTCTCAGATGTATGCCCACAAACCAACAAGTGTAGTTCGCGCTTACAAATGCTGAATGTGCACTTACAAATAAAATCCAAACCTCAAATGAACATAAGCCCCACAACTTTTGCCGACCTTCCCTGAAACAGGGGTGACATTGGCAAAGTGAACCATTTTTTACAGTATGGGTGGTCAGCCTCATACCAACCTATAAGTCAAGGATGCCGTATGCTCATTACAAATACGGTTTTTAAATATATTCTTGTATTTGATAAAAAAATACAATTATCATGTGGAACAGCCAAAATTACAATTTACAAAATTGAAAATACATGAATAGATAATGATAATATGGTTAATATCCAACTCCCAACCATGACTCTGACCATTAGATTATTTGACCGGTCCGTAGTCCAGTGGTAACACTTCGGACTCGTAAATGGTAGGTTGTGGGTTCGAATCCCGGCAAAACACAAAAATCTACCCTTCATATGTTTAAATTTGCTCTTCACTGGGTTGAATAATTCATAAGCCTTTACCAAAGAAAGATCATTAAAAGTTTCATCTAGCCTTACAGCAACTGGGTCTTGCTTGAGAATTGACGCTTTGTGGCGACGATCAAGCTCGTAAAAAGTTCGGTCGATAGCTCAGTTGGTAGAATGCTTGCATTCTATACTGAGAGCAAGGGTCCGATTCCCTATTGAAGGTGTCAGAAACGATAACCCGTTTTGGTGTTTATTCCCATGAAGGGTGTCAGAAATGATAACCTGTTTTGGTGTTTATTTCAAACCCCAATACCGGCAAGCTTTACTCAGCCTTCACAAAAAATAAGAGTTTTTATCCCGGCTCAGTTGGTAAAGTGCTCGCGTTCCATTCCAGGAGGCTTGGGTTCCAACTTACGTCAGAAACGATTAACCATTGCTTAGTTAAAATTAAAGAACCGGCTTGGTTAACTCCGCATTCACAATAAATGAGTACTTACAATTAAGAAACCAAACCTAAAAAATAAGCCCCACAACTTCCCTGAAAAAGGGGTAACATTGGTAAAGTGAACCAATTTTTATAGTATGGGGGGTTTTACAAATCGCAGGCAAGAAGTTACACTGTGTGTGTAGCTTGGTTGCGTGGTTGCGTATGCGACAGAAATCTTTTCAATTACAAGACTTGTATATTTGAAATATCTTATGCTATGAAACATGCACCTCTTACTCTGGACTCTGGCATGATTACTTTGTTGATTTTTTATTTGCAAATTAAAAAATTATCATTTATCAATTAATCAAACACGTGTAAAATTTCACGTTAATTTTTTCGTAATAAATAAACGATTGCGCCAAGAAGTACCATAACAAATCGATATTTAATCAATTATTAAGGACAATAATATGATTTCATGTTCCATTGATTTTTAATTAAATTGTAGTTTTCAATTATTATTTTTCATTAAAAACCTGTATATAAAGCAGACCATGTGTTCACAAACATCATAACAAAAGTAACTGACAGTTATTTTGCTACATTTCTCCATAAGATGGCATCCGCTAAGTTTTTCCTTGCAGTGGCAGTCTTGGCTCTGGCCACCTACGCAAATGCATTGCCGTAAGTTTTATTTATTTATATTTAAAAAATGAAATATGTTTTTTTAGTATTTATACATATAAGTAGTTATGAAGCTGACCATCCGTAAATACTTCATCATACGTGTGGTTTGACATTACTTTGACACAAATTAAATATAAAGCGTTAATATAAACATACCATAATTATTTTCAATCTGCACTTACAACTTCTTTGTCTGTCTGATATCAATGAACATATGGACCGGTCCGTAGTCCAGTGGAAACACTTCGGACTCGTAAATGGAAGGCTGTGGATTCGAATAACGGCGGAGCATAAAAATATACCATTTATATTTCCAAATGTGCTCTTCGCCGTGTTGAAAAATTCATAAACCTTTACCAAAGACCGGTCACTGAAAGGTCCATCCAACCTTACAATAACTGGGTCTTGCTTGAGAATTGGCGCTTTCTACAGCGACGACCAAGCTCGCAGAGGGCTCTTGAGGTGTAATAAACACAAAAACAGCGCTCACCAAATAAATCATTCCTAATCTCAATCTAAATCTAAGCTGCAAAGATATGTATCATTTGAGATTCATATTAAATGCATTCCCACAAGCAGACACGCATAATTTCACGCTCACACATGCCGCATGTGGACCTACAGTATAAAAACCCCAATCCCAAATGAACATAAGCCCTGCAATTCTTGCCGACCTTCCCTGAAACAGGGGTGACATTGGCGAAGTGAACCATTTTGTACAGTATGGGTGGTCAGCCTCATACCAACAAGTAATTTAGGAATCCATTCAGGACAAACATACATCTGTTTAATTTTAGTTATTGTACCATTTCTGTACGTTCAATAATAAGGGATATTTTTTGCACTCGCATTTCGAAGAAGTAGGAGCAAAAAATTGATCAGTCATGTACTAGTTGAGAAATTCATACGCCTTGCTAACATGTCGGTGTAATGGCCGTGGGAGTCAAGTCGCTATTCTTGACTAGCGTATTTGGAACAGAATACGTTGGTTCGAGTCACCTCTGGCCCATTTGACCATAAATTCGATACCTGGTACAACAGATGCCATTGCATACACATAAACTTCTGCTTTCGTATGAAGTATGAATATGACGTAAAACTAGGTTGGTGAATTGCATCTCTCTTCACAAATCCATTTAAAATAAAAGTGGTGAAGCGAGAAAAGATTGCAAAAGTCTAATATTGTGATTTCTATGTTGTATTTTGACAAAATGTGTCAACAGTTTTTTAAATTTTATTTTCAGGTTTTTTGGGCGCCACGCAAAAAGGAACGAATAAATGATTTTCAGCTGATTTAATCAATTCGCAGATTTTCAAGCACAGCGTGAAATGTATTGTCTAAAAAATTAAATAAACTTTTTTTGAAAAGTTCAAAAGCTTTTGATGTTTGTTTATATCATGAACGTATTCCAACCTTTTTAATTCCACTGCCAATAATCCTCCCCTTTCTTTTTTCGTACTAATCACCTGTTGTCCCACCTTCTTCCACCATTTGGTGAATATACGATGCAAAATATCCTCTTTTAAAAGTGTTTTCTAAACCCAATGGAAAAATATGAGTATTGGAATAAAAAGTTGATTATAAACATGAGGAAATTTAATTTAGATTTAAAATTCATGTTGACGCACTAGCTGAGAGGTTCAAATCGCCAATCTCGACTAGCGTAATTCATCGCTGGTTCGATTCTTGTCCCGCTTTTTGACTAAAACTTGGTTCCTGGTTCAACAGATGTCATGGTGTACTTTTTGATTCATAATTAATTACAAAATAAACTTATGAATAAGTAAAAGATCATTTTGATTACCACCTTATTTTGATCAGGGAAAAAGTGTTCGTGGTCTGTATTTCTCTTCACTGATCCACGAATAACAAATAAAACTTGAAGAACAATAGTTTGCAAATGATATATATTTCATAAACTTGTATATTTTGTGTGCACACATCGAAGTATAATAACGTAGATACGATTTAAATATAAAATTAGAACATTTTAAGATCAAAACTATTGAATAACTTCAAATCGCTTTTATAGCACTTATATATTTCATATGTTGGTATTACATATTCTTTTAAGACCCTATATAATCTTGATTTAAGTCACCAAGACAATCTATGGACACTAGGTGCTCCAACCCTGGCTCCTACGGGCCCAGCCCCTTAACATTAGGTAATGTGTACATTACAACGAGGAGAACAAAACAGAGTTATATATTTTTTTAAATACGCATTACCTTGTTTTCAATGTTTGCGAATGCTGCTATTTAAAATAATAGCCTTTGTAGACAATAATAATAAAACTATTAGGATGACATATTTGGTGAACGCTGTTTCTGTGTGAATTACACCTCAAGAGCCCTCTGTGAGCTTGGCAA
This sequence comes from Agapetus fuscipes, assembly GCA_951799405.1. Lineage (NCBI taxonomy): Eukaryota > Metazoa > Arthropoda > Insecta > Trichoptera > Glossosomatidae > Agapetus > Agapetus fuscipes. The sequence continues at coordinate 6,271,181 of OX637332.1, forward strand.
TTTGTAAACAAGCCATTCTCAAGCAAGACACCTAGTTGATGTAAGGCTAGATGGACCTTTGGTCAACGGTCTTTAATGAAGGTATGTGAATTTTTCAACCCAACAAAGAGCATATTTGAAAATGTAAATAGTTTTTTTTTTGTATTCGAAACCATGATTTTTCATTTACGAGTCCGAAGCGTTACCACTAGAATACGGACCGGTCTTTATGATCTACCATACATTGAAGAAATCCCGTTCAGTAAGCGGTTATATGTCCATTGCCAGAATGAATATATAGATCTAATCTAATCTAAGCTGCAAAGATATATATCATTTAAGATTTATATTAAATGCATTCCCACAAGCAGATATGTATAATTTCGCGCTAACACATGCCGCATGTGGACCTACAATATAAAAACCCAATCTCAAATGAACATAAGCCTTGCAACTCTTGCCGTCCTTTCCTGAAACAGGGGTGACATTGGCAAAGTGAACCAATTTTTTTTTACAGTATGGGTGGTCAGCCGCATAACGTAACCAATTGTTACGAAATTAGGGTTCAATTGTCTTTCCAAATTAAAAATACACAGGTCTCCTTTAAAACTTATTTATTTTACACTGTTACAATATTTATTTTCACACTACTTTCTCGATTATTCTACTTGGTTTCGGTTCACTGATCAGATGGCTTCGATGTGTTTGTTCGTCGCTATGATACTGGCCCGCTCTGCAGGCCATTCGCACCTTTATACTCTGTAGAGCAGTATGATCTAGAACCAAAGTTGCTAGACGGTTCCAGAGTAATTATTACTTCTCGATGTTTCACGTACTACCTAGACACAACCAAAATCCTACCTACCAATGCAATACAGTATTCCTATAATTATAACAAATACCTACTTAGCCTAGAGAATTCTACACTTATACATAATTATCGATCTTACCTACCAATACTTTTGAGGATTCTTATAACTATAACTACCCATACTTATTTCAATATTTATATTTACATAACACTACCCCCCACCTAGACTGTTTCGTCCCGGAACAGTCTTGACTCTGTGTAGGTAGGGGCATGCTGATCCACGTCGACACCCTGTGGTCAGGAAGAAGTGGCAGTCCACGGATTTCTCCCCACTGGCTCTCGGCTGCGCTTGCTCGCAGCACACCATGACGCTGATGCCGACTCCCGAGAACACTGCTTCAATCATACTCCGGATTATCCGCCAGTCTCGATTAGCGCGGCCGCCACCCATCTTCGGTATTGCCAGACGCGCCTGCTGATCCTCCAACATGTAGTCACGCAGCTCAACAAGGCCGTCCCACAATGCCTTGTAGTCCTCTTCCAGGTTGCTGGAATCCGGGACAACCAGGCAGTATGCTTGTTGACGCCCCTTCGGTAGTCTCAGAGCTCTTCCTTGCGGGCTGCTCGAGGGTTGCGGTTCTCCGAATTTGTATCGGAAGACCCGTGCAATTCCTCTAGACATATCTAGATCTTCCGGTACACTGCATGCCAGTGTGTGGTCCCTAGTGACCTCAAATAAGTCCTTGTGGACTTCTGTGGTCACTCCATGGCGAAACTTCTGCCCTGCCTTCGCGTTCTCCCAAAACGTCTCAAAGGCTGGTGATCTTTCGGATGCGACGCACTGTCGTACTTTTTGGGCTGGTTGGTCATCATTATCGCCTAGGTATGGTGAGAGGCGATTGTAGTGCACGACCCTTGGTTTTCCGTTTGGTCTCTTTTTTATGCGGTAGACCACATCGTTGATGTGCTCCAAGATCTCGTACGGCCCGTCCCAGGAACGCTGAAGTTTCGGACAGTATCCTTGGCGCCTCTTGGGGTCAAAAAGCCACACCCAGTCACCAGCTTTGTACCCCATGCTGTCAGCTCTGGTGTCATAGCGCTCCTTCATTTGATCGCTGGCTTCCCCGATGTTCATGCGGACCTGATCATGGATGTCATCCAGCCTCCTGCGAAGGTCTGTCACATAGTCTTCTCCGGCTAGGTCTTCACCTGGTTTGCAGCCAAATTTGAGATCACAAGGAAGTCGCATTTCTCGCCCAAACAGTATGCTGCTGGGAGTCTTCTTCGTCGTTTCCTGAACAGCCGACCGGTAAGCCAATAAGAACAAAGGCAGATGTCGGTCCCAGTCCCGCTGATGGCTGGACACTACTTTGGCTAAGTACCTCCCCACGGTACGGTTCATCCTTTCCACCATTCCATCAGACTGTGGATGTAGCGCAGTGGTCCTGGTCTTGTAGATCCCTAGCCGCTCACACATTTGCTGGAAGATAGCAGCTTCAAAGTTCCTTCCCTGATCAGAATGTAATTCCAGGGGTACGCCAAACCTGCTGATAAATTCGGTAACTAGAACTTCAGTCACGGTTACGGCCTCTTGGTTAGGGATTGAGTAAGCTTCCACCCACTTGCTGAAGTAATCCATCACCACCATGATGTACTTGTTACCCTTCTCAGTTGTAGGAAATGGGCCGGCTATGTCGATGGCAATTCTTTCAAAGGGGCTGCCAACATTGTACTGACGCATTGGTGCTCGCCTTTTCCTTTGCGGTCCATTGGCCGTTGCACAGGTTACACATTTTCGACACCAATCTTTGACGTCTTCGCTGCAGTTGATCCAGTAAAATCGCTCTTTCACTTTCTCCAGCGTCTTCTTAACGCCTAGATGTCCTCCAGAAGTTCCTCCATGCAGCAGTCCAAGGATTTCCGGTACTCGGCTCCTCGGAACGAGGGTTTGCTTTCTTCTAAGTGTGCCGTCTTCCTTCTCGATCTTTCGTTTCAGAAGTCCTCCTTCTATCACTATGGATCCCCATTGAGCTCAATAAGCCTTGACAGTTGGTGATAAGGGGGCGAGTTTTTCCCAGGTTGGCCTTTCTCTTTCTCGCGCCCATTCCATCACATACTTCAAGTCCGGATCATTCAGTTGGTCTTGCGCCAATTTTTCATCTTGCCAGTCCTCATCTTCGGTGGTCGTCCTTTGGACAATTGCTACCTTGTCCTCCATCCTGCTGCAATGTTTGCAGTCACTGGCGCATGGTCGTCTGGATAATGCATCCGCATTTCGATGAAGCGTGCCAGGTCTATGTTCGGAGTCATAATCATACTCCTGGAGCCTTTCAATCCATCTAGCCACTTGCCCTTCTGGGTTTTTGAATTACAGAAGCCAAACCAGTGCAGCATGATCAGTCCGTAGTGTGAATTTTCTCCCGTACAAGTATTTGCGGAAGTGTTCCACTGATTTTATCACGGCAAGAAGCTCTCGTCTGGTCACGCAATAATTTCGTTCTGGCTTGGAAAGCACTTTACTGAAGTAACCCAGAACAGTCTCATGCCCATCCTGTATTTGGGAAAGGACACCTCCTATCCCCACATTACTAGCGTCGGTATCCAGGATGAACTTTCCATCTTTTCGTGGGTAGCTCAAGATGGGGGCACTTGTTAATCTTCCCTTAAGCTCTTCAAATGCTTGTGCGCAGGAATCACTCCAATGGAAGCGAGTGTTTTCTTCCGTAAGCTTGGTGAGCGGTTTTGCAATGTCCGCAAATCTTGGCACAAACCTCCTGTAATAAGTGCACAGCCCCAGGAAGCTCCTAGTTTCATGTTTGTCCTTCAGCACGGGCAAGTCTCTTACTGCCTTGATTTTGGCAGGGTCAACTTCAACTCCACGTTGAGAAACTATGTGTCCCAGGTAATTTACTTGTTTCTTGAACAGGTTACACTTTTTCGGGTTGAGCTTCAGTCCAGCGTCTTGTAGTCGCCCGAAAACTTGCTCCAGATTTCTCAACTGATGGTTGAAGTCCTTTCCCAGGATGATTATGTCATCCAAGTATACAAGGCAGGTTTCCCATGACAGTCCTCGCAGCACATTCTCCATCAGCCTTTCAAACGTGGCGGGGGCATTGCATAAGCCAAATGGCATCACGGTGAACTGCCAAAGTCCAGATCCAGTCGAGAATGCCGTTTTCTCCTTATCTTTGGCATCCAATTCAACTTGCCAGTAGCCACTTTTCAGGTCCAATGTGGAAAAAATGGTGCATCCTGCCAATGTGTCCAAGGTGTCGTCAATCCTTGGCAGAGGGTAACTATCCTTTTTCGTAACATCGTTGAGCAGTCTGTAGTCCACACAAAATCTCGTGGTACCATCCTTCTTTTTCACCAGTACCACCGGGGATGTCCAAGGGCTACTTGATGGTTCTATGATGCCATCCTTGCTCATGTCTTTGATGATCTTGTCGGCTTCTTCCCGCTTTGCAAAGGGTAGTCTTCTTGGAGCCTGTTTGATTGGTCTTGCTTCTCCGGTGTCTATGCTATGTCGCACTACCTTGGTTCTTCCCAGACGGCCATTAGAGTCCTCGAAAATGTTCTGGTAGCGGCAGATCAAACTCCTCACTCTAAGTCTGTTTTCCTCGGTTAGACCTTGGGAAGCGTCGTGGACCAGGGTTTCCAATTGTGTCGATAATTTTCTTCCCTCGCATGTCATGTTTGTCATCTGTTGCACAATGGAAGTTATCCTCTCACATCTGCCCAAAACAAAACCTTCATTCATTTTAACTGGGTAGCTGTTCACATTCATGATCTTGACAATATATAACAATATATACATGGACATAAAAATCTTAATCATAAAACCAATTTTACTTTAACAAATCCCAGCCGCCAACATCACAGATCAACCGCCATTTCTTTCTATCCTTACATACTTCTTTCATTTCCTCCAGAGTCCGAGATACTGTTTGAAAATATTGATTTTATAATCTATAATCTAAGTTGCAAGGATATATTCATTTAAAGTTCTCGAATGCATGCCCACAAACAAACACGTGTAGTTCGCGCTTACAAATGCTGAATGTGTACTTACAAATAAAATCCAAACCTCAAATGAACATAAGCCCTACAACTTTTGCCGACCCTCCCTTACACAGGGGTGACATTGGCAAAGCAAACCATTTTTTACAGTTTGGGTGGTCAGCCTCATACCAACCTATCAGTCAAGGAATACAAGCAATTTATTACATCCAGTTATACAAACAAACAAACACTAGAAAATCTACAAAACATCTATAAAAATGAAAATTGATTCTTGGTCTTAGCCGCTTACATTACATATCATATCATTTATATTAGATTATTCGATATTTTTTTTCTCTGTCTTCTTCATTTAGTGCTACTTTCATCGAAGATCGGCGATCATCATGCCTATGGTGATCACCATACCTTGGAAGCTACGGCTCAAAATAGGGGCTTGGTGCTTTTGTTGAACCATTGTCATTTGCACATTTCTATTTTCTAATTTGCCTATCCCTATATTCCTATGAAGACAAAATGCCCATTGGCAGAATTCCCTTAATTAAAAATAGTTCATTTATAACTATTATTATGAATGAAGTTGAGTAGGAAGAGGAAACGGCTCTGGGCGGGTCATATAGACCGCATGAACAAAGGAAGGATAGCCCGAGTCGTGGCACAGGAGATACCGGACGGTCAGCGTCTTCCAGGTGGCCCTCCCAAAAGATGGAAGAACAGCTGGTCTTCTGCATCACAGGAGGGAGTTTCGCAATAAACAGATCCTAGATCTATATCAAGAGGAAGAAGAAGAATAAGAAGCTGACATATGTGTTGAACAAAGTGTTGTTTATACTAGGCGCTCTGTGTATTCGTAAGGATGTTGAAACGTATAACAGGTGATTAGTACAAATAAAAGAGAGGACAGGATTATTTAAAAAAAATGTGATCAAAAGCCTTTAAGCTTTTCAAAAAAGATTTATTTTATTTGTGAGACAATACATTTCACGCTGTACTTTAATTCATGTGCAGTTATGAAATCAACTGAGAATCATTAATTCTATTCCTCGCGTTTGCCGCCCCAATACCTGAAAATAAAACAAATATCGCAATTAGTGTGGATAGAAATTTATCAGAAAAAATATTAATATACCACATCGGATCATTGTAATCTATTACAGCTTCAGCATCAATGTGTTAGCATGACGTGTGAATTACTCAAATAATACATGATCTATTCTACTCCTTCTAAATGCGGGGAAAAGAACAATATCCCATACTGACAGACGTTAAGGTAAATGTGAGGAAAGTAACGAATAGATGTTGGTAAATAGTTAAATGGTTACATGTACGAGTATATTACTTAATATAACGCAAATTGGAAGTTCAAAGTATAAAAACAATTTAATCTAAGTTGCAGAGAAATATTTACATTGAGGAAGTTTAGATAAATGTGAGGAAAGTAACGCATAGATGTTGGTAAATAGTTATATATGCACAAATGATGTATGAGAATTTAGGTGGCTGGCCACAATTGCTAACAGTGATTATTGTTCCTCTGAAAGATGTTTTTATTTTAACCTTTTTCCTACAAAAAAATCACAAAACCATCGCTACCAAAGTCATGCGGTTTAAAGATTTTAAATTATTATGAGGCCAGTACTAACTTCTATGATCCACCCTTTCATTAATCGGACGATTTCACAAGAAGACATAAAATCGTCCTTCTGTACAACTGGAGCTTTTACGACATCTATGGATGCATCACCGAAGGTTAATAAAAGTACCCACAACCTTCGGCCTCGATCAAACAACAATAATTCAACAGTTCGTGGTTCTTCTTTGTACAAGAGAGTCTCCTGAGGAGGTCGGAAATGACTCCGACAAAACGTAGAGAAAATCGTTCTTCTCTTTTGCACGGTCAGTAAAATCCGTTCGGATAAAATAGCATCTACAGAGTCAGCTATTTTAACATTACGTTGTGATGAACATATGTCATTTTGTAATAAGGATAAAGTTTATAAAATAAATGTAACATATCTTTGTTATTCGGGTAGGAGATTAAAGTTACAATATATTAAATGATAGCCCACAAAAAACCTCTGACTACCTATCGGACACAAAAAGGAGTTTAAAGTGTTCATTAAAAATCTGTTATCCTTACAATTCATACTAATGTGTTTCAAATTAATTTGAAATTTTCATTTAGCATTCATAATTAATGTATGCCGAAAAGCAGACAAATGTATGTTATAAAATCTAGACTCAAAACTCAAATAAACATAATATATTCTCAAACCAAAGTATGTGCACCAATACTGACCAATATATATTTACTATTTACCCTTTAAATTAAAAAAAAAAAACTTACGTAGCATTTGCGTAGGTGGCCAGAGCCAAGACTCCCAGAGCAAGGAAAAATTTAGCGGATGCCATTTTATGGAGAAATGTAGCAAAATAGCTCAGATTTACGTTTTTAATGATGTAATATGTGAATAGTCTGCTTTATAAACAGATTTGTGATCACATGAATAGTACCGATGTGTTAGCGGTTATGAAGTGTATTTATTTAATTTCCCAGTCCATTAATTTTCAATTACTTGGTTGTTTTCTATAAAATTAATAAAACTATAATACCTGTAATCATGAAAAAGGTCACAATTATTAGTTAGTAGTTATTTTCAAAGTACTTTTATTTCTGCGTCAAAGTTAAACAATGGCACCAATAGTAAGTAGGTACTCACGTAAGAAATACCGATATACAATCAATTATGAAGGGCGTTTTTATTTCACATCCCATTAATTTTCAGCTTTTTTAAAAAAAACAAAAATTCTGTCTGTTCACAAACATCATTACAAAAGTAACTCTAAGATGTTTTGCTACATTTCCCCAGAAGATGCTATCCACTAAATTTCTCCTTGCTCTGTCCAAGTAACCTTTTATATATATATATATATTTGGATGACTTCTTTTGGGCGCCGTTTAGTGGCTCCAGCCACCCCAAGGGCGCCCACCGCTCACTCTCTTCTTGTGAAGATGGTGGTCTTCAGCTCCTTCCTGAAGCGCTCCTCGCTGGTTTCCGTCCTCAGCTTCAAATGCAGCCGGTTCCAGCACAACGGTCCCGCCGAACTGAACGCCCTATCCCCAAAGCCCGTTCTGCTCCGTCAAGATGGCATTTTCAGCTTGTTGATAGCATCACTCTGCGCCGAGCGAAGAGTGCACCGCTTATCAAAAATCTCGTCAAGCTTACATAGTTCGGCTAAGTAAGAAGGGGCCGTTCCTCTGAGTGATTTAAATACTTTTCTTAAGTTCTTTTAGGTTTTAAAAAGGTAACAAAAAGGTTTAAAAAGGTTCTGGGACCTTTTTGTAACCTTTTTAAAACCTAAAAGGTTACTTGGGTGGGAGTCTTGGCCCTGGCCACTTACGCAACAACATGAGATTTTAACGTTTTTTTAATCACATTCAAGCTATATGTATTTCTTGCTATAAACCAAAGGTACCCGAAATGAATGTGGTTGATGCCATCTTCAGATTAAGTGAAGATGGCCTAGAGGCCGAAACCGGTCAACTCGTTTATTTTGTTTGTTTTTGTAACAAATTGAAATAAAAATAATAGTAGAATAAAACAAAGGTTATTTTCATTTTTTTAAATCTTTTATCATTTTTTCGTCATAAACTAAAAAAATATACCAAGAAGTAAGGACTCATGTAATAATCAATTATAAATGGCTTTTATTTAATTTTACATATCACTGACTTTTAATTGAATGGTTGTTTTTAATTTATTCTTATAAAAATCATTATATAAAGCGGATTATGTATTCATAAAAATCACAACCAAAATAAGCTGTGAGTTATTTTGTTACCTTTCTACAGAAGATGGCATCCGCTAAATTTTTCCTTGCTCTGGCAGTCTTGGCTCTGGCCACCTACGCATCAGCTACACGTAAGATTTTTTGCCAATACCACCCCTTTTTCAGGGAGGGGTGGTGAGAGTTTCCGAATTTATATTAATTTGAGATTCAGGTTTTTGTTTGTCAGTACCCACACGAGTGTAAGCGCAAATTTAGACTTGCCTACTTGTGGGCCAGGCGCGTGCATAGGGTAAACGCAACTAAGCTACACATATAGTGTAACTTCTTGCCTGCGTTTCCCCGAAGGGGTCGCATGTGGCGCTTCGGGACCTATTTATTTTTACAGGTAAGGGGGCCGGCCTCACACCAACCACTTTCGGTTGAAGTGGGGGTTTCTCAGCTCCCGGGGGGGGGGGGGAGCTGGTTCTCATTTCTTGTGAAAGCTGAGTAAACTTTTGAGATCGAACCCTTGCTCTCGGCATGGAATGCAAGCATTCTACCAATTTAGATATCGACCTTTTTACGAGCTTGATCGTCGTCGCTACAAAGCGCCAATTCTCAAGCAAGACCCAGTTGCTATAAGGCTGGTGGAGGGGCAATGTGTAACTTTTACCCCTCAGGGAGTATATAAATACAAAAAAAACAAATGGAGAAACTACACTGTATTCCTCCAATGAGAGATATGAAAATACTTAGATCTACTGCCTAGATATTTTCTCTCTCAAACAAAAACCGACCTTCACTAGGTGGCTTTCAATGTTGGACGACTTTCCCGTACCAAAAAGAAGCGATTATCAAAAGGCTTGCCACTCACCCAATCGTGCTGCATAAGTCCAATATGATGATCGTCTCCCAGGATCCTTGATGATGAGCTCTGTTCACAACTGCCGCACTTGGATGTTATATGAAACAATCACGCTCACATATCACAGATTATAGAAATATTAAAAAATCAATGTGATTTTAACGGATTTTTTCGGGTTTTAATTTCAAATCGTTCGAGACACAGAAACACGTGTCTGCATTGCTCGACGGTAGAAACGGAAGTCCCAATTCATTGCTAATTTCACGTCGCTCCGTGTCAGAAAAGTTGATACTGACATCTTGCGATTTATTTGCACTTTTTTTCAGTTTGTGACAGACCAACATGAAATTCGCTTCTTTATACTAATTAAATAAAAATAAAACAGATGGCGCTATTTATGCGTCACCAGCTGGATAGACCTTTGGTGATCGGTCATTGGTAAATGTTCTATGAATTTTTCAAACCATCGAAGAGCAAATTTGAAAATAATAGGTTGGGGAAAAAGTTTCTTCGCATTTTATTTGAAAATTCAGGTCTTTTTTTTTCGAAGTTAATTTACATTTATTTACAGTACATATATGCCATTTTGTTCATAAACTATCTGCCATTTTGTAAGTAGAGTCATGATCCCGTTGCTGTAGAAATTTTGGGACTTCTGATCAAAAATACGTAACAAAGAGTTTTGGCAGTCCTCTCTTGATGTTAACCTGACACTGCCTAAAAAATCTGAAGAGACCGAAACAGGTAAAAATCTGAAGGTGCAAGGTCAGGACTAAATGGTGGATGCATTAACACTTCCCAGCCAAACTCTCTTAATTTAAATTTATAATTTTTTCAATAAATTCAAACCAAAACACTGTTTATTTTCACAATAAAATTTATTTAAAAAGATTAAAATCTTTAAAACAAATTACAAACGTTTTCGACCTAGTAGGTCATCATCAGGTATTCTCTTAATTTTTGCTAAGTGGCTAAAGATGTATGTGGCCTAGCGTTATCACGATGAAAGACCACACCCTTTCTATTATTCGATTCCAGCCGCTTTCTCTCAATTTCTTGCTTTAATCTCATCAGTTGTTGGCAGTAGAGATCCGATGCGATGGTTCTGCCCGGCGGTAAAAGCTCATAATGAACAATGCCGTTCCAATCCCAACATCGACACAGCATCACCTTATTGCGAGTTATCCCAGGTTTTTCCACAGCCTGTGAAGCCTGACTAACCTTTGACCACGACCTTTTTCGCACGTTCTTGTCATACGTGATCCACTTTTCATTACCAGTTATCAATCTCTTCAAAAACGGTTCGGTTTCAATACGTCTCAATAAATAACCGCAAATGAGTACACGGTTTAGTAGGTTTCTTTCAGTGAGCTCGTGTGGCACCCAAATATCGAGCTTTTTTGTGTACCCAGCTTTTTTCATATGGGTCAAAACTGATTTGTGGTCAATTCTTAGTTCTTCAGCTATGTCGTAACTACTGATATGCCAATCTTGCTCCACTTTTTAAAAAATAGCGTCCATTTTAACCGCAACAGGGCGATCAGAGCGAGGTGCATCTTTGACATCAAAATTTCCGGATTGAAATCACTTAAACCAACTTTGTGCTACTCTTACTGACACTGCATTAGGTCCATAAACGTCACAAAAAAATTTCGCGGCTTGCGTTGCATTTTTCCATTTTTTGTAATAAATTTTGAAAATGTATCTAATTTCTTCATTCGATTCGCTCATTTTGACAGGAAGAAAAACAAATGAAAAATACCGGGAAACTAAATTTTCTCAATTTTATTATTTTTTTGAAATGTCCCCTATTTAATGTGATGAAAACCAGCCAGATACAAATAGTACAGCCAAAGATATTTCATTACAAGTATATACATACTGTATGCGAAAAGACTTATTCCCCGACCTAATATAAATGATATATTGTTTGTGCTCCGCCGGGAATCGAACCCACATCCTTCCCATGCATAGGGTACCTATCAGTAGCGAAGGGTGCCATATAAGCCGGTTCTCATCGGCTTCCCTTTTAAAATGATATAACACAGTAGTTAAAAAATATAGGCAAAATGTAAAAAAATACATTTAAAACCCAAGAAACAATACGTATTTTTTCCTTATTGAAACCATGCAGTCTACTTTATTATCATTTCTGCCTCATTTTAAACGGGAAACTGATGGGAACCGGCTTGTATGGCACCCTTCGCCACTGGTACCTATAGACATTTACATTTCATAATTAATATTTTCTCCCATTCCTTTAAAATATTTCATCTAAAATTGATTGAAGTGCTTACGATGGCTCTGATCAAACTTAAATTTTGAATTGTAAATCTTACTATCAAGTTTAAATGCGTTTTTTTACCATAAATTGCCTACCTATAAGAGGCATGTGCCTGTATGGGACGTATGCCCACAATTTGGGCATAATTAAAATTGAATCTTAAACATAGCAACTCAGATATAAATATATCGATGTTATTTGAGCTTGTTTTTTTTTCAGGAGGAGGAGAGAGAGACTGATTTTCAGTTGAATTCATAACTTTGCGGTTTTTCAAGTACAGCATGAAATCTCACCAATGAAATAAAATGTTTTAGAAAAGTTCAAGGTTTTTGATTTTATGTTTATATCGTGAACAACGCCCAACCTTCTTCATTCCACCGTTAACAATCCTCCCCTTTTTTAATATAATCACGTGTTAAAACCGTAACCCTGTCGTATTTTCGTTTCCTAATGAATATGCAATGCGACATGTCTATATTTAAGGCAAAATACACCTGATGTGCTCTGAATCCAATGCAAACCATGTACGAGGATTGAAATGATAGGTTGATTATAAAGATTATGATGTATTAAAAATATGTTTGTGCTGCGGCCAATAATTAAAAATTGTTAATTACGACTAACATATTTGAAATTAAATAACGCTGGTTAAATAACGCAAGTTGCTAAGTAAACTTTCATCTATGAAAACAGTGAACTGGAATCATAGACTGGGAGTTACATTCATACATATTTTCTATAGATGTTATTGCCTGAGCATTGAGCTCAAGTTTTGACACACTAGTACTCTCATAAATTTAGCTTCAAGTCTGAAACTCTTCGGGGCTATTATTAGACATTTTAGTCGTCGGTTGAGCCCATGCTTCGACAACCAAATGGTGCCCGGTCTGAACCTTTATCACCACGGTCATTCTTACCTACCGAATTTTCTAATATTTGTATGAAAACAAATTAGCTGTTCGCTTGCGGCCATCTTGGATTGACAGGTCTTCGTACAAATGCATCATTAGTTTGTCAACGCGAGGGCTCAACCGACGACTAAAATGTCTAAGAATAGCCCTGAAAGGGTTAGCAAACATATCCTGCAAATGCATAGAAATTTACTCATATACTTATCTACCCCCGGAGTCGATTAAATGACATATTATATTAATGTTTTGACAGCTGATGTCTATAATACATCGTTCACGTTTTGTGTTTGGCCTTATTATCAAAATTAGTGATGCAACGAATAATGTAGTCGGTCATCCGACGAATACTGAATATTCGGCATGAAGCCCGACCGAATATCGAATATTCGGCGACTCATGAGGAAAGACTGACAAAGAAAGTATACCTTGCATAGAAAAGATGGAAGTCGTGGTAGAGGAAGACCGAGAAAGATATGTCGGACCAAATTTCTGAAATTGCGGAAGAATGGAATATCCAGAGTCATAATAAAAGGAGAGCTTGTATGAAAAAGGTTATGACTTTGGATGAAGATTAAGGACAGAAAGCAATAGCGGTTGATTTGTAATGTTGGTGGCTAGGGCTAGGGTTTTTTAAAATTTTCAATTGTAAATTAGAATTTTGTATTTGTTTTTAATGTTTATTCATATTATTATTTGTTTATTTCTAAAATGTAATTGGTTGTGTATGTTCCTTGACTTATAGGTTGGTATGCGGCTGACCACTCATACTGCAGAAAATGGTTCACTTTGCCAATGTTACCCCAGTTTCAGGAAAGGACGGCAAGAGTTTCAGGGTGTATGTCTATTTGAGATTTGGTTTTTAGGTTGTAGGTTCACATGCGGCAAGCGCGAAGCGCGAACTTGTACGTGTCTGCTGGTGAGAATAGATGTAATGTGAATCCCCAATGTTACATATATTTGCAACTTAGATTAGATATTACCATTCAAAATGCCCACCAGCCAATGTGGGGACATGGTTACAAAAAAACAGAGACAACGTTACTTGTTCTTACAGCCTACAAATTTAAGATTTATTCACAAAATGCTGTTTTTCAAATATTAAACTCAAATTTCATCACACAATAAAATGGAGAGAGCATCGGAATTCTATCACATCACTGGTGAATTTATTTCATTCACCATGTCTGTTCAAACCATATTTAATACGAAATAAATACACTGCAAGAAGAATAAGGTAGATTTTATTTCTTTTCAGCTCTGGACAGCGACGATTGCTTTTTGATATCTATAAGTAAGATTATGCTTGTATGATATTTTTGTTGTTGTAATAAAATAAATATGCGTTCTTTTTTATTTCTTTTTTTTTAAATTGGTATTTGGCACGCCGAATATTCGGCCAAAATATTACTATTCGGCACTCGGCCGAATAGTGAAAAAGTAGCCGAATATGCCGAATACCGAATAGTTACCAAATATTTGTTGCAATACTAATCAAAATGAAAAAAAAATCAGGACATTTTTGCGATTGAACTGCTTTGTGGCGCACAAAACAAAAAATATATAAAAGGAAAAGGAATCAAATGAAAAAAATAAATGATGGTATTTTTTATTATTTTTTCGAGTTTTGAAAAAGGTTAGTCCGGTCGATAGCTCAGTTGGTAGAGTGCTCGCATTCTACCCCGTGAGCTCGGGTTCGAATCCCACCGAGGAGGGTGTCAGAAATGATTTCCTATTTCGGTGTTTATTTCAAACCCCGTAATAAAAATACCGGCAAGGTTTACTCAGCCTTCACAAGAAATTAGTACCAGCCCCCTGGGGAGCTGGGAAACCCCCACTTCAACTGAAGTGGTTGGCGTTAGGCCGGCCCCCTTACCTGTAAAAATAAATAGGTTCAACTCGCCACATGCGACCCCTTCGGGGATAACATGGATTTTTAATTATGTTTTTAATTGAACAGTAGTTTTTTTTTCATACAAAATCTATATATAAAGCAGGCCATGTGTTCACAAATATCACAACAAGAGTAACTCTGAGCTGTTTTGTAAGTTCAAGTTAGTAACAGCCCTTAACGTATTTTTTTTCAACCAATCAGCACGCAGCGAAGTATTTAAGTATCGTTCACATTTCCCATCATAATCATTGCAGCACTTTAAAATTAATATCACTTTTACGCTAGACACTCAATTTCAAAACATCAAATATCATGATTTTCAATTTTGCTATGTCTTTTTAAATTATTCATCAAGCCATGGATGTATTTCAGCTTTATGAAATGAAATTTTTTATATGAAAAGTTTATGAACCTGACCACTAATTTTTGTTAACAATTTGTGTAATAAAAATAATAATTTAAGTTGCTAATATACATTAACATTACATACCACCCACAAACAGACACGTGTAATTTCGCGCTAACGATTGCTGCATGTGTACTTTGAAATTAAAATCCGCACCGCAAATGAACATAAGCCCTGCAGCTTTTGCCGACGTTCCCTGAAACAGGGCCGATATTGACAAAGTGAACAATTTTTTATAGTTTGAGTGGTCAGCCTCATACCAACCTATAAGTCAAGGAATTTGCATATGAAATTTCAGCATCTTTGCAACATAGATTACTTATTTGTTGAATAGAATCTTCTTGGTTGTTCTACATACTTGTAATAATATGGAGTCATTATGTTTTGTGACAACAACATAAACTTACATGAAAATGCCCCCTATTTTTTTGTAGCTTTTTGTTACATTTATATCTTACTAAGATGTTCCCGATGTGAATGCACTTTGAGTCGAAAGCTGAAAATATTGTTAACGTTGTTGCTATCTTTTGTTTCTTTCTTTCTTATATACCTAGACCTGCAGTCGGGGAGCTTTTTTAACCATTACCCCAAAATATTTTTAGGTAAGTTGATATTACCCCTTCCCCCACTTTGAAAAGAAGACAATCAATTTGTATAAATATTTAAAAATAGAAATGGTAAAACATGGTTTTAATTCACTTTATTCTTTTTGTTTTTGCTCGAACGTTTTCGCCTAATGAGGCATCGTCAGGAGCAGAATGGTTGAAAATGTTCGAGCAAAAACAAAAAGAATAAAGTGAATTAAAACCATGTTTTACCATTTCTATTTTTAAATATTTATAAAAATGGACTTTCACTGTGTTAACAGATCAACACTAAAAAATACAATCAATTTATGTTTAAATAAACATTATTATTCTTGTTAAGTTATTAAAAATCTGTTTTATTTTCACTTTTTATTATTATTATTTATTTATTTTTAAAAATAATAATAAAAAGTGAAAATAAAACAGATTTTTCATAACTAAATAAAGATAAATTTTCACAGTGTTAATGCACCAACCATCCAATATATTATTATTATTGTATTTATTTATTTACGCGGAAAATAGAAATAAGTCACATGAAAATAGTATAATATTATAGTAATATTACCCCAAAAAATCTTTTTTACCCCATTTGGGGTAATTTACCCCGGTTCCCCGACCGCTTATCTAGACGGACGTCCATCTACCTCGAGTATAAGCCATTCACATAAACTCCTCTCGATTGCGTAAATAAAACATGTATGGAATACACGTTGGCACTCCTAGTGAGTGATTTAATTTCTATAGATTTTTTCGATCGATGCGATCGAGGGTAAATCACGCAATGTTTTTACTTGGGGTACAGTTTTTTATACAGGCGCATACAGGGCATTCTTGTAAATTTGATAATATTTCTTTAAATGGAACACTTTGTTTTATTGTAAGTACATTCTAAGAAATTTTTATTGGTTCTTTAATTAAAAATCCAATCAATTAATTTCTCTTTTCCAGTTATTTTTCAATTAATCCATTTTTATTATTTTTTTAATGGACTGTAGTTTTTTTTTATAAAAACTCTATATAAAGCAGATTATATGTTCATAAACATAAACAAGCAACTGTGAGCTATTTTGTTACTTTCCTCCATAAGATGGCTTCCGCTAAATTTTTCCTTGCTCTGGCAGTCTTGGCTCTGGCCGCTTACGCAAATGCTGTGCCGTAAGTTATTTTAATTTATTTTAGAAGCAAAAATTAAAGATATTGTTGTTAGTATTGAGACATGTAGGTTGGTAGAAATTCTTTAAATTTCCTTATTTTTGACGTTGAATTTTTCAAGGAAAAGCTGCAAGAATTTGTTCTCTCTGAATTTATGATTTGGTTTTCATTGTGGGTATGCACATGCTTAAGCACGAACTTTCACTTGTCTGCTTGTGGGTATACATTAAATTTAGATTTGATTGAATTAGATTAATTAGACACTGTGGGAAACCTCGGTTTATTGGTCAGAAATATACAGTATGATGCAAGTGCGTGCATAGGGTATAGGCAAATACATTTCAGAATAAATATTTTCTCCCATTTCTTTAAAATAACTCATTAGAAATTGACTGAATTGCTAACGATGGTTTCAATCAAACATTTTTTTTCTTTTAAATCTGAATATCAAGCTTATATGGTTTTTTACCATATATTTTCTACCTACTAGGCGCATGTGCAAGGGATTCACAGTCCTGGTATGATGTTAAGAATGTGTAAATTTTTTTTTTTTTTTTTTCCAAAACGTAGTTTTATTTTTACATTTATAATATTTACTACCTCGAGCACTTTCGACCTTCAATACTCAGGTCATTATCAAGAGTCAATGTGTGAATAGTTCAGTTTTTCTCTTCGCTGAGGTCTCGATGCCAACGGTTTTTTTTTTCAGTGGACTGTAAGCGGGCTTGTTGTGATTGCTTGAGTGCTTGTTTGGACTATTGAGAGGTCATCTTTGTGGTCTGATGATGCAATATCACAATCAGTTGTGGGAATGTGAGCGACGTGGACGTTCTTTAGGTTAATGTGTTGCTCCGTATGATACTTCCACAGCTTCTGGGACGACGTCCAGTTTGCAGGAAGGTTGGAAACTGGGAGCAATGTAAAAAATCCGAAACTGGTGTAAATCAGCATACAGTGGACTTGCATATTCCAGTTCCCAACTATTTGTTCCAGTTCCTTCGTTTACAAGATGATCAATAATGGTCTTAGTACCTACTGATCCCTGTGGCACACCTGTGGTAAGCCTTTGCTGCCATTTCGCTGCCTTAGTTCTTGTTTATCGTAAAAACCATTGAGAAAATTTTACATGAGCAATGCTTGCATGTGTACTGGACCAATGTGTCTTATAAAAACAAGAAATTTATATTATAAATATTTAAAAGAACTCTCACATTATCGAGTTTTACGGTTTTTCTTAGCTCAGATTGTGTAGAATTTGATTCATAAGACAACTGCATGAAAAAGTTATATTTGACAAGATTGGCGTATACAGTAAACAAGAACTGGGGGAGCGATTTGTGTAGTTAATTTGTTAGCTACCCTGAAAAAATATTTTGTTTTCGAGGTAACACTTGAGGTGGGGAGTTTATGTATACTCGGGGTATTTAGGGTTAGTATAAAATTACCATGCACAGCAAATATTTTTTTATGCATGGATTATCATTAAACATCAATAAGTGGATGGATGCTGATTATTTCTTATTTTACAAAATCATTCTATGTGGAGAAAAAAAGGCTGGATTTTCAATTTGTAACTTTTTATAGAAGAAGGGTCTGGTTTATAAGGCACTGATGGAAATGATTGTCTCAGCCTCAGCTGTTGGGGACAAGCTCTGGAAAGCAGTGAAATCTCTTGCCGTTTGAGAGTAGCTAAGCTTGCTGCCTAGCTGCCTTTTTTTACAGGGTCCATTTGTATCTTATCGTTGTGTGTATGATTTGTACTTATTAGATTTTAGAGTTGGGGTATATTTATCTTTATATTTAGCATGTGTACTACAGGGTCCGAACAGCTCTAGAGTCTACACCAATGAGTAGATGAATCTGATGTATATTTTTTTATGCCATTTTTGTTGTTGTTTTGGTCACGATAAAAACAGTGGCGTTCCGAGGAAGGTGTTTGGGGAAAAACAGTGGGGTAACATGATATGGTTATATTTTTTTTATATTATCTAGGTTTGTTGCAGTAACTTTGTCAAAGTTCATCTTTAAATTTAAAAAAAAATAATAAAAAACTTTGTTTTAATTCACTGTGAGTTTATTTTCGTAATGCACTACTAGTTTCGGCCGTGCAATATCTGCCATCGACGGGTGCTACCTTAAAACTAACATAAAAATCGAATCGCGCTTATCTTAGCTAGAATCGAATCTTAAAACTAACGAAAAAATCGAATCGTGCGAATCACATCATGGAGTCGAACCATTCATTCCACTCCCATAAATTAAAACTCCTACACCATATTACCAACAAAGGAAAAATAATGAATAATTTCGAAAATCTTGAGATACATAAAAATTTAAATTCTGAAAATAATATAATTAACAACATTGTCTTTCCTAATACATCCCCTCTTCTTTCATTGTTCCCTCTTAAGCTCCGCCCACCTTATACCCCCTCCCCTTCTATAAGTGATTAAATTCTATCTTTGTATTTTTATGTTAGTTTTAAGGTAGCACCCGTCGATGGCAGATATTGCACTGCCGAAACTAGTAGTGCATTACGAAAATAAACTCACAGTGAATTAAAACAAAGTTTTTTTATTATTTTTTAAAAATATTTTTGTTAATTTTCCTTTGTTTATTTACAGAGAACTGTCTGAGGGTCCATCAAATCGCGACTTTTTTATGTAAAGTAAGTATCACAATATTTCGAAGAACACTTACAATTTCTTTGTATGCCCGACAGTCCAAGTCTGCTTGTGGACGTACATTTAATATAAATCCTGTATTTTAACATACCTGTGCAACTAAGTTTACAAATTTATTAAAGATCTAATACACATATAACCTTTATCTAAAAAAATAACAATATCATCAATACAAAAACACATTGAAGGTGAACGTAGTGAGAAGGAATTGCAACAGTGTTACATTTTGCGACATATTAATTTTTTTAAATTATCGATACTTTTTGAGTTTCTATTTTTTTTCAGGATTTGGAGAGAGAAACGCGAAGAATAGAAGTTATGGGTTTTAGTTGATTCCTTAACTTTGCAGTTTTTCAAGAACAACATGAAATGCATTGTTTCACAAATTAAATAAATATTATACCTGACGATGATCTAAGATCGAAAACGGTAATAAAATTTAAAAATAAAAATCGTAAGAGTGAAAATAGAGATCAGTGTTTGATTTATATCCTT
Source organism: Agapetus fuscipes (assembly GCA_951799405.1). Taxonomy (NCBI): domain Eukaryota; kingdom Metazoa; phylum Arthropoda; class Insecta; order Trichoptera; family Glossosomatidae; genus Agapetus; species Agapetus fuscipes. Next base: position 6,291,040 of record OX637332.1, read on the forward strand.
AAACTAAATAAATTATTAAATAAATATTACTTTGAAATGTATAAAGGCTTTTGATGCGTACATTAAAATCCAGAACGTACCTATTCTAACATTTTACATTCTTCATTTAATAGTTTTCTTTTCTCTTATTTTACGTACTAATCATCTGTTGAACCACCTTCTTATTAGCATTTCCGGATTATTATATCTACAGTGAAACATAAAGGCGAAATCTGAGTCCAATGCAAATAATATTAGTTTCACAATGATTATAAATTGTTAACCTCAAACGCAAGGTCTTTGAGTCATGCATACTTCCAATATCCACCTATGGCTTGGAAACAAAAGTGCTCAATCAGTATAGCGTAAACAGACTGAGGACGTGCCAAAGAGCCATTGAAAAGAGGATACCTACTGAGAATCAGCCTCAGAGACAGGGTTCCAAACCAGGAGATCCGTAGACGGACTGGTGTCACTGATGTTATTTAGCGAGTAGCTTGTTTGATGTGGCGCTGAGCTGCAATTCTCGATCTTCTGTTACACTAAGGATATTAGTCGCCGGTGGAGATTGATAGCCCTTGCGAAAGAGTTCCTTTGCCGTAATGCAATTCTCGTTCCTACCTTACCTTACGACTAGCCTTCCAAGAGACATCAATGGGTTTTGTAAGTTTTATATTTTTTACACGAGCGGCATCAGACACTTGCATACATCCTCCTTCTATAAGTTTAATAAGGTTTGTATCAAAAGGTTATTTTACAACTAATGATATTGAAAATATTCACGTTAGGACTGCCAACCTGCATGTAGGGATTGCAATCCAGCAGCATTTTCAATCCAGCTGGATTTTTGCTGGATCAACATCATTCCAGCTGGATCCAGCGCGGATCCAGCAATTTATTGATTTTCGAAGAAATTGAACTGTTTTTTTTTTAAATACTTAGGAAATGTGTTAATCAAACATTTTAACAAAATAACAAATCACAATAATCAAAATTATAACTTAAACTCTTACTTTTAGAGTAGACACACAGAGTAAAAGTTATGACAAAAATAAGTTTTTTCTTGACTTTTTATGTAGACAAAATTTATCTTTTTTTTCTGGTACCTAGTATGATCTCAAGAAACAAATGGTATTAATGGTATTGTCTCCCAACCGGCTTCTTAATGAACTGCATATATATCCGGCTGCAGAGGCCCTTTCTGCCTCTACGCTTGTTGGTTAGTTTCTGATAATCGTAATCTAACGTTCATAATCGTAAATAAAGTTAGGTTTTCTTTCTCACATTTTAGCTTAATCCCCAGATCTTGTTTCAATTCAAATTCAGTGAATCCGTTTTATCCTGTTCATAGTTTTTTACTTCCATTATATCTTCTTGCTCTTGCACTGTTGATGGTTCTACTAAATATGCGTTTACACGATTCAGCATATTTTCATCTCCTGACGCATTGCATATTTTTTGGCAATTTCTTCGTCATACTTCTTTGGGTTCTGTAGATAAATCTGCACACCTATGACATCGGTAAGACGCCGTTCTTCGATTCTGTTGTGGAGTGCCTCAGAAAGGTCTGCACTTAAGATTATGTCCTGGCTTTTTAGTTTGTCTAAGACAAATTTTAGAGTTGTGTGATGTGTCAGCAGTTAATAAACTCGGCTCTCTTCTGTAGAGAACTTCAACGACCAGCGACCAACGAGCGATCAACTCACTGATTAGTGACCACTCGTCTGCTGAGAATTTAGTTTCTGAGGCAGTGTCTATGAAGGCTTTATCGATGCAAACTTTTCAACTTTCAGCAAAAACGTTCCAGCATGCTGAGCAAACTGTTCCACCTAGTGCAGCAGTCAAGAATCAGACTCAATTCTTTGCCCTTTGCTTCCTTTATATATTTTTGCAAAAACATCTCATCTTTGGTAGGTGATCTTATAAAAGTCTTTGCAACTTTTAGCATTTTATTAAAAAGTTCACTGTATCGCTGAATCACTTCATGTTCAGCTGGTGTTTGTTCAATTATTACTAATAAGCCTTCATTGGTGTCCGTGTCTTCGTCATCATAATAGAGCGGCAACATCGCTCTCGCCGAACTGTAAGAGCATCTAGCAAAGCGCCAATGCTGGCAAGCTAAACTTTGCGCCATTATTTGGAAAGTTTTATACTTGCGGATCCGCAGCGCTGGATCCAGCAGCCGGGGCTGGATCCAGCAGACCGAAAAATGCGCTGGATCCAGCTGGATTGCTGGATGAGGGATCCAGCAATTGCAATCCCTACCTGCATGTCACTTAAGTTGTTTTATGGGGTGGAGATAACTTTTGCATTAATTTTCAAATTGTTTCCACACACAGTGCAGTTTTAATTAAAAATCATCGTAAGCGGCTCTGCTGCTGAATTATCAATAAATACTGCATCATCAGGATAAAGCAGAACTATGACCATTTGTTCTCTTACCTGTGTGTTTTCCATGTTCTTCCACATCCGCACAGGCACCACTATCCACGCTTCTTCTATGCACCCAATCTCTCACAAAATGTCAGGTTTCCTTGCCATGATTAATAAACTTCTTACAACACCACTGACGAATGATGATTACAGGACCGAACTCAACACCATTAAACAAATCGCCCATAATAACGGATACAAAACTAACATGATCGACAAACTTTTACACAAAAAAACTAAGACTTTACTGTACAGACAATACATCTACCACTCTTACAACACCAACGACAACCAGAACCGGCCATGGAAAAAAGTAATTTTCGCAGGTGACATTTCCATCAAAATCTCTAAACTTCTTCCTGATACAATAAGAACCGCCTTCTATACCACTAATAAACTGGGAAATATACTTTCCAATGCAAAAACCAGGACTGACACATTACAAAAAAGTGGAGTGTACGAGATCTAATGTGGGGACTGTAATAAAATTTACATTGGACAGACCTCTAGAAACCTAAAAATACGACTCAAAGAACATAATGATGCCTTTCAAATAACAATTTCTCCGAATTCGCTAACCATATAATAGAGACGGGATATTAATTTCCCAACCACACCACGAAACTTTTGCATCATAGTTCCTATGGACCAACCCTCTCCGCACTCGAAATAATCAAAATCAACAAATTCAATAATTCCCCTAATACTCTTATTAACAACATATTAGCACCCAATTCATCCCCTTTGTTGACCATATTTCCAAGGGACAAATTACAAAAAAATTATCCAGATGATGCAAACTCCACATATGGCCATCCTGCATCCCCCCCCCCCCCTTCCCTCCCCCATACCCTCACACATTGACGCCCTCTAAGATGATTCCGTACTAAGCCATTTAGTATTAATTGATCCACCTGATATTTTTTTATGAATGATGTATTTCAAATAAAAAAAAGATAAAAATAAAAATAAAGTATTTCATTTATACCATCCTCATTTATGATCAATCTCATTCCTCGATGAGAAATTCATAAGTTGATGTCGTCCAACCTCTGATTTGAGTAGGTAGGTACCAATTTAACTATGTATGCATGTACGATTGTGTGTATTTCTCGACACCTATAGGTCGGTATGAGACTGACCATCCATACTGTTAAAAAAAGGTTCACTTTGCCTGTTTCAGGGAAGTAGTGCAAATGCAAACAAGCGCATAGCTTCGAATATACATATATTTCAAAAACCCTTACAAATATAAAATATTTTTACCTCCATCTCAAACGGCTTACATCTTACAGCATCTTAAAGCTGTGAGATTTTGCATTTTTTTTAACATTTGCTTCCGAATCAAAAGTAAGAGCTTGAATAACGATCGACAGTCAGCGGTGTATGTGTTAAAACCTTATTTGGTAAAACACTGAGACAAAAATTCAGCCGAGATTACATTTACAGGAAACAAATACAAGTTACCAGAATGATATTAATATTTATTTATTTCAACGACACATTGTGCCTTTTACATATAATACATACTTAAAAATAATATTGTAATATTATAAATATGCATGATAATAGGGTAAATGACGAATAGGGGAATCGCCAGGAGCTTTTATACCCTCGATGGCGTGGACTATATAGGCGTGGATGTGACGACCTCTTCTCCCAAGGACAACGGCTTCAAGTTCACACAGAAATCTTGGTTTCTTCCCAAAACTCTCACACTCCCGAAAGAATGTATTTCATTTGTGTTTTTCTCAAGCCAGATACATATTTTATTATTTTACACGAGCGGCATCCAGACACTTGCATACATCCTCCTTCTATAAGCTTAATAAGGTTTGTATCAAAAGGTTATTTTACTACTAATGATTTTGTAAAATATTTGCGAGTATATAGTGAACGAAAAAGCATCAACACTGGTTTTCATGCGGAAGCAAATGTATGTAGCTTTCTGCGACGGCAAAATATATTTATTTTGCAAAATCTCGCATCATTAAGAGGCTGTAAGTTCACACCGCTTGAGGTAGAGTAACAAATCTATGCGATTGTTTGTCACGTCTAATGAAAAGAACAATTAATGTGCCAAGTTTTCTCAAAATTTGAGTCGGCGGGCGTCAAAATATTTTTTTTTCATTGATTGATAATAGAGAGAGAATGACCAAGCAATGAAAAAAATAATGCACCGGTGAAAAATATCATCTCTTTCAAGGATTATAATATCATATAATTAAGTATGTATGATTTTTTATACCTAACGTTTTTTTTTCAGGTGGCTGGTAAATCAAACTTTTATCAACATTTGAAAAAGGAACGTTTTCAATTAAAATACTTATATGTTGCCATGACGACGGAATATTATTCAATCAACAATAATTATTTTATCATCCATTATTTCCTTGATTTGTAGGTTATTCCTTGACTTATAGGTTGGTATGAGGCTGACCACCCATACTGTAAAAAATGGTTCACTTTGCCAATGTCACCCCTGTGTCAGGGAAGGTCGGAAAAAGTTGTAGGGCTGATGTGTTCATTTGAGGTTTGGATTTTATTTGTGAGTACACATTCAGCATTTGTAAGCGCAAACTACACGTGTTTGTTTGTTGGCATGCATTTGATATGAGCTTTTAATGTAAAATATATATCTTTGCAACTTAAATTATAGATTATGCAGATTTCTAAATGCCCAAACCACATCATATTTGGCCCACAGATCCTGTTTTACCACACTGGGAGAAATTTTGTTCTCTTTTTAACTAAGGTCAATTTGCTTTAAAATGTAAGTTGAAACGGATATATCATCTATGTGCATTTCAGCAATTTCCAGTCCACTGTTTCATACGTCAATGCGATTTGTATTTGTTGTGATTTTATACTAAATTTGATTGCATTCTTTAGGGTTTGTTGTTTGAACAGTAGGTTAGTGACTTCATGCTAAATGAAAAAGACAAAACTTGTGAGAATATTGAAAATAATGTTTCTGGCTCACTTTAAGCTCACCAAGCTATTGCTGAAACACCAAACTCTAAGTATTGTACATATAACATCCTCGTTTTAATCAAACTTGCCAGTGATTGTGAAATACTTGTACAGGATTTAGTTGTAAGATTTTTTAGGTTGTGTCTTCCTCGACTTATAGGTTGGTGTGAGGCTGACCACCCATACTGTAAAAAAATGTTTCACTTTGCCAATGTCACCTCTGTTGCAGGGCTTATGTTCATTTGAGATTGGGTTTTATATTGTAGGTTCACATGCGGCATGCTTAAGCGCGAACATATACCTACGCGTCTGCTTGTGGGAATTCATTTGATATAAATCTTAAATGTAATATATGTTTGCAACTTAGATTATAGATTATTATAGAACCCTTGGCTAGTGTCGAGTTGCAGGCGCAACAAACTTGTCTCGGGTGGATTTCGACATTTCGAGGATTTTATCGCAGGATTTGGATATTTTTCGCTTTTATTGCATTTGAAATAATATTGTCTTTATAATTGATTTGATGCTGTTTTTCTTATTTTGGCTGTTTTGTTTTCAGATTAGAAATGTCGCGCGCTTTACAGCTCGCCGCCTACATGGTGAAGCAGTACACCATGCCCAAAAGGTTAGCCCCAGCAGTTTATGGATGTCAAAATAATTATTGTTGTGTGTTGTTTCAGGTGCCGCACCATGGTTTCTTCCAGATGTGGAAGGACCTTCACGCCGGGGGAGACGATCTTCGCATCGAACAGGTGGCTGACCTGTCTGGCCTAGATTTTCATCTATGTATGTACAAGATATATTATTGTTGGCATAACGAGGTAGGAAATTACACGTTTTCATTGTTTAACATTATATACCTGTATATCTTGTGTTTATCGGTTGGTTTTTCTTTTCGTGCATTTTCATTGTTATTTATCATAAAGCTTTTTGCAACTACACGACAGGAATATAATATGATAAACACAAGGATAGTTTTGTGACATAATGTGATTTTTCTTACTTCTTATGACCACAATAATATTATGTTTTATCTAATTCTGTGTAGGTATATAATAGGTACTTAATACTTATATATGTATTTTTGTCAAATGTTCTGTATATTTTGTCTGTAGCTATTTGTACAATTCTCGGTGTATTTTTTTAACATTTCATTTGTCATAATAAAAATTTCAATTTCCTAAAGAAATGTTCGCAGTGTATTTTGCAGTCACTTACAATAAGTTAGTTTTAAGAATATTTTTCTTGGTTAGTTATAAGAATGTATGTAGTGTTGTTAAAATTTCATCTGTCATATTAAAAAAATGTATTTGTACATGTTTGTTTGTTTCTGCCAATGTTTTGTACTTACAAAAAATGTTTTGCATATTACGTATATTGCGTAATTATATAATGTATATTATTTGTGTGTGTTCGTAATATTGTTGCAACTTGCAGTTTATAAGAAAACTGTAAAATGTAGAAAAAGAGAAAAAAAAACCAACCAACAAACTAACGTGTGGTAGGTTTTTTTTTTTTTAATTTGTGTTTTTACCTCTATGTTTTCAGAACATAGTTTTGAAGACGATGCCAAGTCAAGCTTCGGAACCAAAAAAATATGGTGATGTTCCCCTCACCACACAAGAGGTATAGCGTAAAAAAATATAATCAATAATGTAATAGATTTAAGGGGGAAAAAATGTATGAATAATGTATTTCAAATAAAAAAAGTATTTCATTTATGCCATCCTCATTTATGATCAATCTAATTCCTCGATGAGAAATTCATAAGATGTCGTCCAACCTCTGATTTGAGTAGGTAGGTACCAATTGCATTTAATATGAATAATAGATTATAGTGAACATGCAAACAAGCGCATAGGTTCGAGTATATATTTCAAAGAATTAAAAATATTTTTATCTCCATCTCAAACGGCTTAAATCTCACAGCATCTTAAAGCTGTGAGATTTTGCATTTTTTTTTACATTCCCTTCCGAATCAAAATTACATGATACGCTAGATTTTCTTGGCCACAAAAATTAAGCAAGAAGCTATCATTAATTTCTTTAGTATTTCTGTAGCTGTAAGTTTAACTCTGTCGCCATTCCGACAGGGTTGGCCAGATCCTCTGCAGAAACACCTCCATTTCTTCCTATCCTTGAATATTTCTGTACAATTGGTTCGTATCCATCACAGTTTTTATGCATTTCCTTCCTTTACGTCCACTCTGTAAATGTACCCCTATTTAATTCTTTCACGATCTTTATACATTCCTCGGTCTTCTTTTTCCTTTCAAATTTCCTCTGTAAGTATATACACTTTGTCAGTCTTTCATCATGCATCCTTTCTACATGTTCAGACCATCTAACACTTCACTTGCTAATGTTACCCCTGTATCAGGGAAGGTCGGCTAAAGTTGCACTGCTTATGTTCATTTGAGATTTGGCTCTTTATTTTGTAAGTGCACATGCAGCATTTGTAAGCGTGAACTTACTCGTGTCTGCTTGTGGTCATGCATTTAAAATGAGTCTTAAATGTCAATATATATTTTGTACTTAGCTGATAGATTCTCTTTTAGTCACACTATTATGTCTCGAGGGAAAATATCATCTGTTAAAAGAAATGTTACTAAGCTGCACATATACACAGTGCGACTTCTTACCGCCTTGTCCACGAAGGGGTTGCATGTGGCTTGTGGATCCTATTTGTTTTAACAGGTAAGGTGACCGGCCTTACGTCAACCACTTCACTGGAATTGGGGGTTTCCAGCTTCCATTTCTTTTGTGGAGGCTGACCTCGCCGGTATTTTTTTATTTATTTCGAGTTTGCAACCGAAACGGCAAATCATTGTCGATACCTTGGTGGGGAACGAAATATAATTTATAGCATACCGTGTGGATTATTACTCAAACGTGATAGTTTACTTGACAAAATCGTTATTTGCTAAAATCAGAGATTATTTTTAAATTGATAAAAAAATATGTGAATAGAGGGCCATTCCTTTAAACTGAGGGCCACCGACTTGTGAAACAGTTGATTCGAGAGTGTCTCCTTTTTTGACTTGTTACAATTGATTTGGATCTCATAATGGTGCAAAATATATACTTTACAACAGATTATGGAAGCATTTACTACAGCTCACACCGAGAAAAATAAATGATACTCATGTTTACGTGATATTTAGTTTTCGAGGAGTGTGAGTGGAAGGACAGCCACAAATACCTCATCTACGCCTTCTGTAACCATAAAAACAAAAACATTAAGCCGAATATTGCACATAGCAACATATCATTGACGATATCGTGCTTTGTGCAATATTCGGCCTATTTTTTTCCTACGCTATTTGAAAAAATCTTCTAATAAAAAAAAATCTATTCAAGTTATGCATAAATTACGTACAATGTTTATAGGAAATTTTCATAGGTAGGAACACAGATCAAGTTATCTATGGGTAGGAATCATTTTATCTATGGACGATGAGACAATATTTCTGCCCACTTTTGCCTGAAATATGTAAGACGATGAAAACTTCAGTTAGAAATAAGTCAAGCTGTTGCTTGGGAAATGGCGCCTCTAGCGGCATTTTCCGCAACTGGGCGCGGCTTCAGCCTCTTTATTCGCGTTCAGCCTTTCAGTTCGTTCTCAGCAGTCGACACGGCCACTCCTTGTGAAGACTCCTGCGAGCGTTGCTCTCGTCTCCGCCAAATTTCTGAAAAATAATTATACATTCATTCATATAAAACAAAACTAATATTCCATTAACTTTCCGTTTGCTTTACAAACAGTTTTCACTTCTTTTCCCGCAAAAAGTAACCTTCAAATATTATTAGTTTTTCATGACTTTATTTGAAGTTAAAGTTTGTTCAGTGCCAGGTAGGTTTTCTTATTGATATTGTAAATATATTTTCTTGCTTATGTTACAGTTATTAGACTTGTTCGCATGTAAATAAAAGCAGGACCGCAAATAAATTTATTACTGGGTGAGTGGTTTTTAATTTGTTTAGACAATAAAAGTTTCAAGAATCTTGAGTGGTTAGGTGTTAAGCTATTCATTGCTTTTTTGAAAAAAATAAACCGTTACTCCGGAATGTTTTGTTTTATAAATGAACAATTAAATTTTCAAAAGATTTTGGTACAACATTGTAGAAATTCATTTTTAAAGATTGATTATTATTTTTTAAAATCAAGAATTAATATAAGAAATTAAAACTTTGTTTTATACTGCTTTGTTTTGTACAACTGCTTTATTTTCGAATTGTTTTAATTTTGGAAAGGTGTTTCAAATAATATGTACAGAAATTAACAAATACTTTTATTTAAAGGAGAAAATCATTTTATTAAATATTTAAAAAATTGAAATGGTAAAACATGGTTTTAATTCACTTTATTAAATCATTTTATTCTTTATTTATAGCACTATGAAATTTCACTATTTGTTATGTCAAAAATTAAAAAAAATTAGGTCCTAAGACCATCATTAGGCTATCTTTTAATTTTTACTTAATCAATTATTCGATGTCACATAACATGAATTCATTTAGAGAAATTTTAAAGTTTTTGATAGTTTCCCCGTTCATAATAATTGATCGTTATAAAGTAAACTTAATCAAAAACTACATGTGAACATTGAAATGTTATATAATTTAGGATTGTGTTCACATTGTGTACAGTGCACATATTTACGTTTCTTAAAATACACATGGTCATAATAAATATTACTCTGATAGTAAAGTTGGTAATTTATGTGAGTACGTGCATTATACTTGAAACGTATAATATCATCACAATTTGTACAAAATTCAATGCTTCATCGCATCAAGGTTTTACACATATTTTAAAAACATTCTTTGAAAGGTGACTTTGAACCTTTAAAGAGTTTTTATTTTACTAACATCTAGTCAAATATCACTTTTCTTTATTTTTTATTCAAATTTATCACATGGATAAATGAAAGTGCTGATTGTTATTTGTAAGGTACAACCCTCTTTCTGATCAGCCACAGGTGGGTGAAGGAAATATGAAACCTGTTAGTAAAGAATATTTTAACAAAAAATGATTTTCATTATTTAGCTGACCGGGTCATTGTCCAGTTGGTGGTATGCTATTGTTAAAAGCTCAAGGGTTCAATTCCAACCAAAATGATTTCCCGTAGTAATAGGTCGGGGAAAAAGTTTCTTCGCATTTTATATGAAAATTCAGGTCATTTTTGATGTCATGCAAATGGTATGATGAATTACTGAAAGAAAGATACAAGTATAAGTTCCGGTCCGTGGTCTAATGGTAACGCATTGGACTCGTTAATGGAAGGTCGTGGGTTTGAATCTCGCCAGAATACAGAAAATAAATCTGTATAAAAGGTCAGTGGAAAAGTTTCTTCGCATTTGATATGAAAATTCAGGTAGTTTTTTTTCAAAGTTAATTTACATTTAATTACAGTACAAATGCGCCATTTTGTTCGTAGACTATCTGCCATCTTGTAGGTAGAGACATGATCCCGTCGCTGTAGAAATTTTGGGACTTCTGATCAAAAAATGCAACAAGTAAGCTCGATATTTGGGTGCCACACGAGCTCACTGAAAAAAACCTAATGAACCGTGTACTCATTTGCGATTCTTTATTGAGACGTAATGAAACCAAACTGTTCTTGAAGAGATTGATAACTGGGAATAAAAAATAGATCACGTATGACAAGAACTTGCGAAACAGGTCGGTCAGGCTTCACAGACTGTGACAAAACCTGGGTTTTCTCGCAATAAGGTGATGCTGTGTCTATGGTGGGATTGAAAGGGCATTGTTCATTATGAGCTGTAACCGCCGGGAAGAACCAGCGATTCAGATTTCTACTGCTAACAAGTGATGAAATTAAAGCAAGAAATTGAGAGAAAGCGGCCGAAATTGATTAATAGAAAGGGTGTGGTATTTCATCACGATAACGCTAGACCACATACATCGTTAGCCACTCAGCAAAAATTAAGATAGTTTGGCTGCGAGGTGTTAATGCATTCGCCATAAAGCCCTGACCTTGCACCTTTAGATTTCCACCTGTTTCGGTCTCTTCAGAATTTTTTAGCCAGTGTCAGGTTAACATCAATAGAGGACTGCCAAAACTACTTGTAGCGTTTTTTTGATCAGAAGTCCCAAAAATTTTACTGCAACGGAATCATGTCTCTACCTACAAGATGACAGATAGTTTATGAACAAAATTGCATATATGTACTGTTTTTAAATGTAAATTAACTCCTAATGTAAATGACCTGAATTTTCAAATAAAATGCGAAGAAACTTTTTTCCCCACCTAATATACATCTATATATATTTTAAGAAAAATCATTTTACAAGCAATTAATATATACTAATAGGTATGTAACAGGTATGACTAAAAGGCATGTCTCAATAAAGCTGAACCTTCATGCTATAAAAAATCGGTTCACTTTTAGAAATGGCACCTGGTGTCAGGGAATGACGGTCAAAGTTGCAACGTTTATGTTCATGTGACTCTACTAAGCTACACATCAAGTGTAACTTCTTGCCGCGTTTTCCCCAAGGGGTCGCATGTGGCGCGTGGAACCAATTTATTTTTGTAGGTAGTGGGGCTGGCATTACGTCAACAACTTCAATTGAAGTGGGGGTTTCCTAGCTCCCGAGAGGGCCATTTATTATATCTTGTGAAGGCTGAAAACGTTGCCGAAATTTTATTTTGGGCTTTAAATAAGCACCAAAACGGGAAATCATTTCAGATACTTGGATTTTATTTTGTAAGTGCACATTAGAATGGGAACAACATTTATTTTTCCGATTGCCGCCCCCTAAAATGTGCCAATTGACTAAACAATTATTCACGGAGTTTCAGTATCATAAAATAACGGAAAAGCGAGGCTAATCGACGTTATATTTGAGAAAATAACCTATTTTTAGTAAATAAATAATCGATTTTTCAAACACACATTGTGCCCTAAGGAGACAACCCATTTATTTTTACAGGTAAATAGGCCAGCTTTACGCTTACCACTTCAAGTGAGCCTTTTCCTACTCTCAAAGGCACAGTTTTTCATTTTTTAGAAGGCTGAAGGCATTTCTTGTGAAAAATGCTTACAAATCTTGTAGTTTTTTAGGTTTAAATAAGCACTGAAATGGAAAATTATTTCTGACGCCCTGGGTGAAAATCAAACCCTAGCCTTCTGGGATTGAACGCAAGTGCTCTATCGGCTGAGCTATCGACCAGGAGTATTTTTATCATGATAATCAAGCGTCAGATTACCGTATTAACTGTTGACATCGCTGAAAAGGAGTTGCACTTCGTAATCAAATAATAATTCTTATTCTATGTATTTTTTTTAAAGATATATATTACAATTTTTTTATTCTCTCACGAATGTATTCATATTTGCGTGTTTTGCATTTATAGGGATTTGTCAAAAAAAAAAGCATTTTGTTTAAACCGAGAAATTTATTACATGAGTTTTTTTTAAATCTAAGTATAGTCTTTTATAAAGACATTAGACACTATATTCTAAGTTTCCAAAAACATAAATATTAAAGTACTGCTATGTTTTTAGGGTTCAAATAGTCTTCAAATAAACAAAAACTGGTCTTCTTTACCGGATATTTTATTTACACTAAGATTTATTTAACAATTTATATATTTTTTTTACAATTCACATTTATGGTTTAGCAATTTACATTTATTTCACAGATGGTTTGTGTTCACTTATACTGTCTATTGTGTTTAAAATAAGAGTGTCGTATGAAGACTGTCTCCTGCAAGCCGTTCACGACTTTTAATACTCCAGCGATAGAATTTACTGGAAGCCAATTTTGCTGGAACCTTCGAGAGAACGGTCTTCCAAAAGCTTCGAGTCCATAATGGTGATGATTGCTAGTTACTTTCTTATAATATATATTTACCCTAGGCACTTATAATAGTTAATCCTACTTATATACAGCTCCCATCAGCTACAAATGTTATATCTACCTACCTAATATTTATGAGTATATGCTATTTACATAACAGTACATTTAATTCACAGACATAAGCATGCATTTTCAAATCCGATCTTACACACGCTGCACGAGTACGTCCTTGCGAAATTACATTCCAAACCTCAAATGAACATAAACCAAGTAACTCCTGCCGCCTTTTTCTGAAACAGAGGATGGCATTGGTAATAGTGAACTATTATTTTGTAGCATAGGAAGTCAGCCGTATTAGTCAAGTGGCAAACTAACTTGTAAGTATGTAAATTGAGAGTGAAAAAAATAAAAAAAATAAGCAATAAGCAAGTGCGACTAAACGCAACTCGCCTGCATTTATGACACTTGTTGAAGAGCCACAGAAGTGTTGTTTAAGAGCTCGGTCGTCGCTACAAAGTGCCAATACTCAAGCAAGACCCAGTTGCTGAAAGGCTGGATGGACCTTTAGTGATCGGTCTTTGGTACAATAATATTAACTTTTTACTCATTTTCTTTCATTCTTCTCTCACTCATTTGAACCTCCTTTTTCGCTAGCCATTTTTTCCTCTTATACTCGGTCTCTAACATTTTATTCTTTCTATCATTAATCCATTTTAAATAGCTCTCTTTCTTCTCTTTCACTGCTTCTTTAACCTTATCATTCCACCATTCATTGCCTTTTCTATACCAAATCGTCACTTCTCCACATACCTTCTTTGCACTTTCAACCAAACATGTTTTAAATGTTTCCCAAATTTTTTCTACACATGCATTCTTCACCTTGCATTCATCCGATCTCAAAATCTGGCTCACTTCCGCTTCAAAATCCTTTCTTACATTTTCATCATCTAGTTTTTCTACCTTTATTCTTTTCATCTTAATAACTTTCGTTCTTTTCAACATTTTCACTTTACCTATCATTACTGTGCCACCTAAGAGATGGATGGTCCGATCCTACGGATACACCTTGGTAGACTCTGACATCTCTTATGGCACCTCCCATACAGTCTTCCATACATCAGAAGGTAATTTTCAATAGTAGTCAAGTCCACTTTATGCCAAATTGAGAAAAGACGACTTTTGTGTTTTGTCATGATGAAATCCGTTGTGATGCTTAGAATGATAACTTTAGAATAATGTGGAGTTCAGGATTGATAAAATATAACAGAAATAAAGTAATTGCTTGTATTTACGGAGAAAAACCCGAATAAAAAACGGATTTGACTAGTTTGGTCTCGAAAGTGTGGATTTGACCATTTTTGAATGAAAGCGAAATGGATTTGACCAATTTTGTTAGGAAGCGGTTTGGATCTGACACTTTTGACGGCTCGATGTAATGCAAGATGGCGGATGAGGTTAGGAGCGACGTGATTGGCTCAAACGGATCTAGCCATGTTTGAAAGTAAGGTGGTCTGGAATAGGCTAATTTTGAATGTAAGGTTGTTATTTGTTTATTGTTTTGAGAGGTTTAGGCTGGATTTGGCTAGTTAGGATTGATATGAGAGAATTCTTCCTAGAAAAATGTTGTATACTTACTTTATTTTCTATAAATTTGGAGTTGACCACTTTTGAAAATTACCTCCTGACATATGTAGTCAATGACAGTGCGAGTATTTGGCCCATACCACGTATATGTGTGCACGTCTTTATGTTTAAACAAGTATTTGATATAAACATACCATGCTGCACACACATGTAGACAAGACGTCTCTCACCGCCATTGATGACACTTCTTCCATTTGGTCCCACGACCCTCTCATATTAATCCTTTCTTCTACTCACCCATCCATTCATGGCACCAAGAAGCAACAACTTTTCATTCTTGTCTTTTATTCTGACTGTGTCATCAAGCAAATCTTAGAATTCATTTTTAATCTCCATACATAGGGCTTATGTTCATTTGAGATTTGGTTTTTATATTGTAGGTCCAGATGCGGCATGTGTAAGCGCGAAATTATGCATGTCTGCTTGTGGGAATGCATTTAATATGAATCTCAAATGTTACATACATATCTTTGCAGCTTAGATTTAGATTTAGATTTAGATACATTATGAATCTACTGGCGCATAGCATGCAATCAGTAAAATCTTAGATATAATATATCTTTGCAACTTAAATTATAGATAGATTATATAGTCTAGAGTGGATACTGCGTATTAGGAAGGGGTAGTGGGCTGTCTACCTACATTTTAAATTGTTCCGCTCTGCCGATGTAGCTTCCTGTGGAAGCATTACTATAGAATAAAATTTCCCATTTAAACTCGATCACAGAGTGCTCGAAAAATGTTTGAAAACAAACACACATCCTCTAGTGAGCGTTTAAGTATCCTTTGATTGATTGATAAACGTGAAGTTTGAGTTTAGACGTTGAGTTTTATGCTTGTGCTATATCTCCCTGCGGATAACTAAAGCACTGACATGCTGCCATCTGAATTATTTATTTTCCCATGCGTATCCTGTTTCAGAGAAGGTCGGCAGGAGTTGCAGGGCTTATGTTCATTTGAAATTTGGGTTTTTATATTGTAGGTCCACATGCAGTATGTGTAAGCGTGAACGCATAAGTGTCTGCTTATGGATTTTTTTTAAAATTAAAACAAAAATAAAGTTGTGAAGAGGCATGCAATTCACCAATCTATTTTGCCTGGCCAGAAACCGGTATTTATATTATTAACAATTAACAATTCGTCGCTGTTTATTTTAATGTACTATTAATTAATACTTAACCAATAAAAAAAGAGAATGCATTTGTTCCTTGACTTATAGGTTGGTATGCGGCTGACCACCCATGCTGTAAAAAATGGTTCACTTTGCCAATGTTACCCATGTCTCAGGGAAGGACGGCAAGAGTTGCAGCGTGTATGTCCATTGGAGATTTGGTTTTTATGTTGTAGGTTCACATGAGGCATGTGCAAGCGCGAACTTGTACGTGTCTGGTTGTGAGAATGCATGTAATGTGAATCTCCAATGTAACATATCTTTGCAACTTAGATTAGACTAGATTAGATTAGATTTAGTGTGAATCTTAAATGAAATATATTTTTGCAACTTACGCAAAAAAAAAAAAAACGCAACCAAGCTACACATATAGTGTAACTTCTTGCGAGTTGAACCTATTTATTTTTACAGGTAAGGGGCCGGCCTTACGCCAACCACTTCAGATGAAGTGGGGGTTTCCCAGCTCCCGAGAGAACTGGTACTCATTTCTTGTGAAGGCTGAGTAAACCTTGCCGGCATTTTTATTTTGGGGTTTGAAACAAACACCGAAACGGGAAATCATTTCTGACACCCTCGCCTCGGCGGGATTCGAACCCGAGCTCACGGCATGGAATGCAAGCACTCTACCAACTGAGCTATCGACCGGTCTCGGTTATAGATATCTTAGATTATAGATATCAACCCTTTAAGCTTGACTGGTCAAAGGCTTAACAAACAAGCCTTTGACCAGTTTTTTATGATAATACCCTACAATTTATAATCTGCATATGCTGCTGGCGTTCTTGCATACAACCAAAAATAAAACAAATCTCAAACATAAGCCCCATGTACTCTATCCTTTCCGTGAAACAGGGGTGACATTGTAACTAGTGAATTATTTTTGTACAGTTTGGGTGGTCTGAATCAAACCAACTTATCAATCAGAGAACAAAAATAACAATAAATATTGAGGCATACAAAATACTAAATTGAGTAAATTTTTATTTCATCTACATATTTGAACCAAAGTTTTCACAAAAATTCAACATACAAACAACCAAAGACAAAATATTTATGACTTATTACTAATCGAAAAGTTAAAATATTTCGTTACATACTAAAGATTACAGATCTGTCCTCTTGTGTGTTTCTTTGTTTAAAAATACACGATATTAAATATTATGTGACCGGCTATTCTAAGTACAAGGCTGATCACCCATACTGTGAGAAATGGGAACCGATCCCATAAAAAGGGAGTAAAGAGAACAAAACGGTTTTTGAGCAAATGCACTATTTTTTTTATGAATAAAGAAAATGAACATAAATTAACGAATAATAGTTTGGTATGAGGCTGACCCTTCATACTAAAATAAATGCTTCATTTCGCCAATGTCACCCCTATTTCTAGGACGGTCGACAAAAGTTGCTGGGCATGTTTATTTGAGATTTTTGTGAAAAGAAAAGCACCGATTCTAATGCATCGACCAATTTGCTGTAATTCTGGATGGATCTTTGATGATCGGTCTTTTTCTCTGAAGTCAAATAATCTTTTAACCCTGCGAAGAGCAAATCTGAAAATATATATATTTTTTGCTCTTCTGACAATCGAACTCACGGCCTTCGGATTGGGAGTCAGTAGCGTAAAACACTAGACTACAGACAAATCTAATGTTGTATGAGTTCACGTGCGGCATGTGTGAGCGCGAACTTATACGTGCCAGCTCGTGGGAACGCATCAAATATGATTCTTAAATGTTAATATAGTTTTGCAACTTATATTACAGATTACAGGCCATAATCAGACTTGTACTAAGAATGCCTCCGCATTGAAAAGAACTAAAGAAAAATCTCTTTGGGCTACATATGATTTCCTTTTACCTTCGTGACATGAAGGCTAAACCAATCTGTCGAGCGCAGACGTGGAGATCGGAAATAAGGACGAAGCTAGTTAGCGAATTCTCTCAGAAAAAAATACACCACGTGGTAAAAAAAAAAAAAAAACGCAACTAAGCTACACATATAGTGTAACTTCTTGCCGCGTTATCCCCGAAGGGGTCGCATGTGGCGAGTTGAACCTATTTATTTTTACAGGTAAGGGGGCCGGCCTTACGCCAACCACTTCAGTTGAAGTGGGTATTTCCCAGCTCCCGAGGGGGCTGGTACTCATTTCTTGTGAAGGCTGAGTAAACCTTGCCGGTATTTTTTTATTATGGGGTTTGAAATAAACACCGAAATAGGAAATCATTTCTGACACCCTCCTCGGTGGGATTCGAACCCGAGCTCACGGGGTAGAATGCGAGCACTCTACCAACTGAGCTATCGACCGGACGTGGTATTTTTACGAAATTGAAAAAAAAATCAGGGGGGATTTTTAAATTTTTATATTTGTTATTCATTACTAGTTGTACCCTGCCACCCCTTGTGGTGGCTCGTATTGTTACTGTTATTGTATCGTGCCTCCATTCTGTTAGAGGTGACCAGTATCTCCGCAGATTTGGCTCCATTGTGTTGTGTCTTTGGACACTTCTTTTTGTCTAAAAAATCCCTATCATAAGGTGAAAATAGCTTATGCATATTTATGCTCTCATTTCCTTTATTGTTCCAGTTTTTTAAACATAAAACTAAGTTGGAATGTAAACTATAACTCATGTAAGTTTCATCGCATTCGGTTCAATAGTTTAGGAGTCCATACGGGACAAACATACATACATCCGTTCTATAATAATAATATAATATAATCTATAATCTAAGTTGCAAGGATATATTCATTTGAAGCTCTCAGATGTATGCTCACTAACCAACAAGTGTAGTGCGCGCTTACAAATGCTGAATGTGTACTTACAAATAAAATCCAAACCTCAGATGAACATAAGCCCCACAACTTTTGCCGACCTTCCCTGAAACAGGGGTGACATTGGCAAAGTGAACCATTTTTTACAGTATCGGGGGTCAGCCTCATACCAACCTATAAGTCAAGGAATATGAATTATAAATTAAATTTAAATATAAAAAAGAACAAAACCTTAAAAATAAATCTAGACAAAAAAGTCCAAAATTTCCTATGCAAAAAATGTAGCAAATTAATACACCAACATTAGAAATCAGCATTGCAGATTAGCCGCCACTTCTTCCTGTCCTTGCATACTTCTTTCCTTTCATCCAGAGTCATAACCTTTTTCATACAAGATTGTATACCTATATTTGATTTGTATCCCTTGATTTAAAGGTTCTATGAAGCTGACCACACATATTTAAAAATAAATGGTTCAGCATGCCAATGTCACTTCCGTTTCAGGAAAGATCGGTAAAAAATTGCAGAGATTATGTTTATTTGAAATTTGGGTCTTATTTTGTAAGTGCACACTTGCAAATGCAGCATTTGTAAATGTGAACTTACACGTGTTTGCTTGTGGGCATACATTTAATATGAATTCTCAATGCTGATATATCTATGCAACTTACTGTTACTGTATTCTTCCACCGTTCCACGACGGGTGGCCGCTACCACCGCAGATTGGTCTCCATCAATACAATTTCACTTTCCCCATACATACTGTTCTCTTATTTTCACTAAAGTTAGATTATAGATAATAGATGTTTAGTGAAAATATTCAGTTAAGTAAAAAAAAAAAAAATATTCGTGATTGTATCTATTCAAACGCTCATAAAAACAAGTATGGAAACAAAACCTGTTATTTAGGATACGTTAATTAACCTCATTCTGAAAAAAACATCCTGATTGGCAATCTTTGGTTCTCGAAGACTTATGCATAAAACATAAAATAAAATAGCACATTCACACATACAGGGAGGCCGTTTATTTCTTTATTAAAAATATGAGGTGAGATTTTTCAGACTTTTCGTGTAAGACCAAAAAAGTTTGGACATTTTTTTCATTTCAAAGATAAGCTGACATACGATATTTTTTGCGTATTATCTTTCGTCTCATCTTCATATTGATTTCTAAAAACCTTTTCTGAATTCATTGCTAAAGACGGAAATAAAAGAAAGCTTACAAAAATCAAATAAAATATATTTTCAGCAAAGAAAGACTTCACCAAAAAATGAAATGCCTACAAAATGATTTCGTAAATATTTTGTTGAATAAAACATCCCTTTAAAATAGGTGATAGTGCTCATTAATTTATATTTAAAATGGTAGCATTTCCTCTTTATTTGAAGTGGGGGTTTCTCAGCTTCCGAGGGGGCTGGTACTCATTTCTTGTGATGGCTGAGTAAACCTTGCCGGTATTTTAATTTCAGTTTTGAAATAAACACTGAAACGGAAAATCGTTTCTGACACCCTCGGTGGGATTCGAACCCGAGCTCTTGGCATGGAATGCAAGTACTCTACCAACTGAGCTATTGACTGAACATAATATGGAAACACAGGAAATGAAATTTTCAATGCTTCACTTTATTAACGTCATTGTTAGCAAGCATTCTAGATCACCGCCTTTGATTGTTTGCACCTCAATTGGTAAGCGGACATCCTAACATTAGTCCTCATAAGAGTCAAAGTATGTAAATTTATTGCTTTGTTCTTTTACTATTTATAAAGGGTTGTTTAAACAACATCGTTTTATTGATTGTAGAGGCGTTAACTTTGTAATCGTTCATCATTTAGGAAAAAAGAAAAACAGCTTTGTTTTCGATTACGTAATCGAAAACAATGCTGTTTTTTTTATCCTTAACATCGTTTCAATTCCTTGACGAATACGTTGGTATGACGTTGACCCCCATGCTGTAAAACCTTGTTCATTTTTGCTCATGCCACCCTAGTTTCAAAGGAAGGCGGTAAGAGTCGCTAGTGTGTTCATGTGAGGCTTGGTTTCTTTTGTAAGTACACATCAGGCATGTGTAAACGTGTCTGCTTATGGGCGTGGATTAAATATTAACCTTAAATATCAAGCTATCTCTGCAACTAAGATTATAGATAGATTTACCTCTTTTCTGAAAAACAACTGGATTGCCACTTTGGTTCTTTACGATTCATACAAAAAACAAAAACAATACAAGTGCGTATTCACAAGTATGATCACACGCAAATTACTTTTATAAAAAAAAAATAAGTAGATATGCCAAGTTATTGATTACATCCTTAACAAAATGTAAGGAATCGTTTTAAAAAGCATCATTGATCTATTGTTGCATAATTATTATTTTTTGTTTGTTTTTCATTAAACACTTTCCGCTAAACATCTGGTACGGTTCTAAAATAAAAATATCTGTGTTTACCCAGAATAATAGATAAAAACGAAACCTCTATCAATTATTTTACGTAATTTGATAAAAGAGGTAAGACACTCGTACAATCTGACAATACATTTACCTCAAACGACAATCATCATTGTTGTGGATTCTGTTTTCGTTCGGAAGTTAAATAAAAACATGGAAATAGTATAGCATCCCTGTTTCAGCTTCTGAATAAAGTAAAAATGAACCTACATGTTCATGAGTGATTTACTTGATATACATTTTTTCGATTCACGCAATCGAGGAGAGTTACCCTATGCTTTATCCTAGGGGTATATATTTATATTTTTTTCTCAGCGAGCAAACGTCACACTTGTATGGGATAACATTTATACGGCCCTTAGCGATCAATAGCAAAAAATGTTTATTTTCATTTTTCCTAGCAACCTGGCCGTGTGACGTTGCTATTTTGTCTTTGTGAATTCATGTGCTGACCTCATTGGTGAGGTTAATAAACAATCTGTTAAAAAAAGTGTTTCTTAGAATTTACAGTCAAAATTGGAATTGAAATAATTATGATAACAAGTGTTTTATACGGAATTTTTTCTAGTGTTAATAAACTTGGCCTCGCATGATACGTATTATAGTTTTTGTCATTAGAGTACTCGCTATGACAGCCATCATAATATAGCCCGCATGTTTTCATACAGTCCGTCTTATCCTGTTTGGAAATGAAGAACTACAAACATCAAGTGAATTTTCAATGCCGCAAACAGCGTAGAAATGACAAACTTTTAATAGACCTCAGGTTCAACGGCTTCGTTAAAAGTTTTAATTTAATTTCATCGTGGTCTGTAAACAAATCTTGAATCAGTTTTAAATTTACTTACCTTCCTTTCATGTTAAAAAAAATCCTGTTCTTGAGGAAAAGACAATAGGAATCGAGAATTAAATTTGGCATGCGAGGATTTTTTAACGTAAGCACCACAAAGCTGCACATATAATACTACTTCTTACCGCATTATCACGAAAGGATTCATGTGGTGGGGTGAATCTATTGAATTTCACAGGTGAGAGAACTGGTTTTTCACCAATAACTTCTCTTTAAGGAAGCTTTTCTCTGCTCTCGGAGGAAGAGAAGCAGGTCTTGATTTTGTGTGAAAGCTGAGTAAACCTTTTCCTTCTAATTTAGGTTTGTAATAAAAAAGATAAAGATTTCTAACTACCTTGGGGGAGTTCAAGCCCTAGCCCTCTAGATTTGAACGCAAGAGCTATACAAATTGAGCTATTGAACACTTTTCCATCAAAGTATGGAACAATGGCTTGGAGAGGTTGTTCACTTAAATGCCGATCGATGTAAATTTCAAAACATCTAACATGCAAGAGTATCTGTACATACGGGCAGCTCATTTATTTGATACAAGTATCGTTTGTAAAAAAGAATAGTTTTGGATAGTTGTTCGCCTAATATATTGGTTTGTATGAGGTATGTTGTAAAATATTAGTTCATTTGTTTTTGTATACATTGCCAATGCCACCCTTGTCTAAAGGAAAGGCGGCAAAAGCGTCTAATTTTATGTTCAATTAAGGTTAAGTTTTCTGAGCTTACGCGTTTTTCTTGTGAGCATAACTGAAATGTGAATTTGAAACGTCAATGTCTCAGTGCAACTTAGATTATACAAGAAAATTTACCCTTACTACATAGACAGTAGAAACTTTATAACAACTATGTGACAGACACCGTCACTATAGCATTGATGACTAGTATGTAAGTTTATTATGTTTTATTTATGAAAAAATTGTCAATGTTCTGTTGGTGCCTTTACTTATAAATAAATACTGAGTACACACTTTTTTAATCATTCAGAGGAATCATCTTGTCTAAGCTTCCATAGGCCGTATGTATGGATTGTATACAATAATTCATTTCATACAAGTTTTTTCCCCATTGAAAGGGATGACAAGCAACTGACACTTGGATATGTGAGTAAGGAGTTGTTGATCACACAATATGCTGCTACCAAGATTAGGAAAGTAAAAACTCAAAGAAAAATTGATGGAAGGACTTTTTAGGGATGACGCAAAAATCCTTTGAAGTTTTTCATCATGTGTAAAATAAATAAATAAAATATCAGCCCTTCACAGCATAAATATTTATAAAACCGATATCGAATAGATGTAATAGTGTAGTAAAGAAATATCAAAGTCACCGATGTGAAATTTCGTAAGTAGGTAAAAGAAAAAAAACTTTTAAGAATAATACTAAAGGGATTCGCGTACGTCAACGCAAAAAGTGATGTTATTGAATAGCGACGATGCTCTCCCAACGGGCACTAAAAGACGGCTTGATTTTACATATCAAACACAAAGAAAGACTTAAATTTGCATTAGGTTCCTATCGCAATTCTTTGTTTTTATTGTATTCTTTTAGAGTGCTAGAAAAACATTTTATCCAAAAATAAAGAAAACAAGTTTTACATGTAAAATAAACGATTGATTGTTACATGCTTCATGTAAGTGATTCACAAAATATAAACGTTATTCACATTACTATATTGTGTGAATACCAGATTTACTATTTTCTGGAATTTTCATTGAGAACTGGGAAGATCGTTTGCAACTATAAACTTTGTCGTGTAAAAATTAAAGAAGAGTATTTTATCCTTAGGATTTAGATGTTGGAATTATCAGATAATACTAAATCTAAGTTGCAAAGATATGTGTCATTTGAGATTCATATTAAATGCATTCCCACAAGCAGACACGTATAATTTCGCGCTCACACATGCCGCATGTGGACCTACAATATAAAAACCCAATCTCAAATAACAATAAGCCCTGCAACTCTCGCCGACCTTCCCTGAAACAGGGATGACATTGGCTAAGTGAACCATACGCTGTTAAATATATTACATAATTATATACTTAATATCTTTATTCATATTAGTAGGTAAGTGAGTTAACATTTGGTTGAAATGCTGTAACATGCGAGAAACGAGATTTTATCCTATAATCTATAATCTATAATCTAAGTTGCAAGGATATATTCATTTAAAGCTCTCAGATGTATGCCCACAAACCAACAAGTGTAGTTCGCGCTTACAAATGCTGAATGTGTACTTACAAATAAAATCCAAACCTCAAATGAACATAAGCCCCACAACTTTTGCCGACCTTCCCTGAAACAGGGGTGACATTGGCAAAGTGAACCATTTTTTACAGTATGGGTGGTCAGCCTCATACCAACCTATAAGTCAAGGAATATGAATAATAAATTACATTTAAATATAAAAAAGAACAAAACCTTACAAAGAAATCTATACAAAAAAAGGCAAAAATTTCCTATGCAAAAAATGTAGCAAATGAATACACCAACATTAGAAATCAACATTGCAGATTAGCCGCCACTTCTTCCTGTCCTTGCATACTTCTTTCATTTCATCCAGAGTCATAACCTTTTTCATACAAGTCCTCCTTTTATTATGACTCTGGATATCCCAGTCATTCGCTATTTCAGAGATTTGATCCTTCCATACTTTTCTCGGTCTTCCTCTACCACGACATCCAATTTGATTAAATGGGTTTTTACATTAAATAATATTCCATTAAACGTAAGAGCGTTCCAAAAAGAAAGCCTTGGAAAAACACGAAAAAATACATCGCTCAAAAAATCTGTAATATTATATTGTGATACAATTTCTTTCAAGGTTCGACATTTGAATGAGAAATTCTGAGATTGGAAAAAAACGATAAAACCATTTATAAACGTGAATTAAAATTTGTAAGCATGAAAATATATTTGAAAGGGGGACTGAATGCTCGTATCGATCTTTAATGTTCGATTGAATAAAATCTCCTATGACATATTTTTACCTTCGTGCGGCCTTGGAGGGCCAAAAAGTAAGTATTGTTTTTTTTTTGTAAATAATTTTGCAAATAGACACGCGCAAGGAAAGCAAAAGGGAAACGCACAAAGATGGGCAAAACTTATATTATGTTTACTTGAATTTCAAGTTTTATTATGTACATAGGTATTCAATTATGCAAAATGGAGTGAGCATCTCAAAACACTTTGACTGATTTATTTAGAGAACGCAGTTTTTTTGCCACTTCTTAAGATTTTTTTTTGCAACCTTGGTCATCGCTTGTTAGCATCAATTTTTCCGCCGAGATTTTCAGATGCAGTAAGGCTGGATGAAAAACGTAGATGAACTCTTATCACAGCCAAGAGCATTATGAAAAAATATATAATATTTGTGTATTTGACTAGAGATTGAGCTCACCACTACCCGGTTTTGATTAAGAAGCTATAATAATAATATAATCTATAATCTAAGTTGCAAGGACATATTCATTTAAAGCTCTCAGATGTATGCCCACAAACCAACACGTATAGTTCGCGCTTACAAATTCTGAATGTGTACTTAAAAATAAAATCCAAACCTCAAATGAACATAAGATAAAATAACTACTAGATACCCGGCCTAGAAGTGCACTCATAATATCTCAATTTTTAAATGTTTATGTACCTATACATTTTTTTAAATTTTAACTTTATCTGCAACTTAGATCTTATGCATACTGCTACGAATTTTCGGTTGTATGTCTGTGTGTTTCTACTTGTGTGAGTGTGTCTGTGTCTCTAGATGTAAGGTTTTTTTCCGCTCGAATATTCTAAAATGGAATATGCTGGCGTTGTCTGGCATTCCCTGTTTGAGGGAAAGTCGAAAGAGTTGCTGGGCTTATGCTCATTTGAGATTGTGTTTTTATATTGTAGGTCCACATGCGGCATGTGTTAGCGCGAACTTATACATGTCTGCTTGTGGGAATGCGTTTAATATGAATCCTAAATTATATATATCTTTGCAGCTTAGACTTAGATTAAGATTTTTAGTCTCATATATGCCAGAATATCTTTTATACGCCTATATATAGAATCCAAGATGCTTTGAAGGGAGACTAGCATCGGAGTTGGTGACCAACACAGAACAAAATGTATCTCTGTACGAACCAAATGTGAACGGTATCTCAAAATAAATTGTGTCCAATAAATTCATAATTTTTTTTTGAACCCGTAAATCGTAACAATACCAACATGATTATTTTCAATGTCCCGTGGGAATAAAATAAAGTACATTTTTAGTATACTTTTTAGTTCAGTACATATTTATACGTATAAATGCTTATCACATCCACGCATTGCTGGTTTCCGAGCTGTAAAGGCGGGTAATTTTCCTTTTTATGTCACAACCCAAAGTGTAAAACTGAATGCTTGAAATCAAGTGTAGCGTCAACCAAAAAAATCATTGAAACTTGAAGAGCGTTGCTAGTGAGTGTTTAAATATGAATACATTTTACTGTATAAAACGTTATGGTTGAGTCAAGACGTGAAGTTTTATGCTTGGAGTACAGTAAGTCGTGTGGATCGCTGTAAGCCCCTAAGGGACTCGGAAAATGTGAGACCATTTTCAATCAATGATCTCCAAAGTTGGTTCTTCAAACTCCGATAAGTTCTGTTCAGAATTGCATAATATTATGCGTTAAATTATACCTTTGCCTGGAACTTTGAATAAAATAGGTAAAGTGAGTAGCTCTCGAATATTCATGCGTTTTGGCAGCGGGAAAAAATGCTGTGTTTTTTGTTACTCTTCGGATATCAACGATATATTTTGCAAGCATATCTAATCTATATTTACGTGTTTTTATAATCTACAATTTGAGTTGCAAAGATTGTTTAACATTTAAAACATTCATATTTAATGCATGCCCACAAAACAGACGCGTGTAAGTTTGCGCATTTAAATACTGCATGTGTACTTACAAATTAAAATCCAAACCTCAAATTAACATAAGCGCTGCAACTTTTGCAGCGCTTATTTTTCTGAAACAGGGGTGACATTGGCAAAGCGAACCATTTATTTACAGTATGGGTGGTCAGCTTCATACCAACCAATAAGCCAAGGAATTAGGAATATGGAGTATGATTTTTAAATGTAAGTGAATAAAAATGTTTTAAAGAATATGAGGTAGATTTTGAAAGGTTAGGGTTTCGTTGAGTGAAAAAGAAAACATTCATTTAATGCGAAAAATTAGAATTTTTTATAATTTGTATTTTTGGTAATATCTTTGAGAAAGTTAATTTTATACATAAAGCACAACAATTCAGTTTTTTAAGTGAACCATAAGTGACTTTTTACAAATAAATTTTTCTAATTTAAATTTATAAAATTTTATTTGGCTTATTACGTATTCTATGTGTATAAAAAGCAATCACATAGCTTAAAATAATTAATTATCTAAGAATATTGTTGATATATCATACGTGGCGTAGGTATATACGCGTCTGCCTGTGGGCATTAATGTAAGATGATTCCTAGATATCAAATATCATTGCAACTTAGATTATAGATTTAATTGTATTCATTAATTACAGTGGGTACGTCGAAGAGCTTCATACAATTATGAATTGCTTGCTAAAAGAAATGTTTGTATTCTCTAAGAAAACAACTGTTTAATTGAATTTTAATCTCTTCGAGAGTAAATTTTCCCGCTTTCCTCTACTTGTTCTTAGTTTTTGTTAAAATTCATAAAAGCGTTTTAGCTCTTCTATCCATTTGGATGTACATTCGTTGTACCTAGGTACATATCTAGAACGAACCTTTGCTTCATACAAAAGCTTTTATCAGCTCTGCATCCTGACATTCAGTATTATTTTGTAAGCGCAAACTACACGTGTTGGTTTGTCGGCATACATCTGAGAGCTTTAAATGAATATATCCTTGCAACTTAGATTATAGATTATTATGATAGATCTTGAAGCACTCACTCAAGAATTTATCCTGCAAAATGTGTACGAGTACAGTGGGTTTCCCGTAAACCTCGTTTTTTTACAGTTTTATTTCTTGGAAGAATAGGGTAATTTCACTTTTGTTTTATTTCATAAAATGATAAACTACCTTTTAAAAAATATATCTGCGTTTTTATCTGGCTTAGTTTTTAAATTATAGCTCTGTAAAATTCGCCTATTTTTGATTTCCGCTAAAACATGTCATTTTTTTTATTTAGGCGGATGTGACGTCAATGGAGTCCGTTAGGTCTTCTACGACAGACGGATCCATCTACGTTATTTTGGCGTCACATCGTGGCTACCCGATCCCACTGCGTTTTGACGGGATTCCAATTCTCGACATTTTTTTTTTGAAAATTAATTATCAATGATATTTTTTTTACTACTTAAAAAATATATGGTTGTGATCCTTGAAATGTACTCAACACAACCATAGTATTTTAAACCGTTTTCCCCACCACTGCAATTACCCTATTGTCACTACTAACTTTTTCAAAAAGAAAAAAAAATGGTTGTATGTTAATGGCATCTCTAAATCTAAATCTAAATCTAAGCTGCAAAGATATGCATCATTTGAGATTCATATTAAATGCATTCCCACAAGCAGACACGCATAATTTCCCGCTCACACATGCCGTATGTGAACCTACAACATAAAAACCCAAATCTCAAATGAACCTACACCCTGCAACTCTTGCTGACCTTCCCTGAATCAGGGGTGACATTGGCAAAGTGAACCATTTTCTACAGCATGATTGGTCAGCCGCATACAAACCTATAAGTCAAGGTGACAAGTTAGGCGTGTCAAAAAGAGTGCGCCCTAAGGCGTCCTCTTAATACAAACAAGGTTTTGTTACAACCAGTTTCCAGGCAACCGTAGAGGAAAACTTTAAAAAAGAAATCATATTTGTTTTGTTTCTTTTTGACGTAAGACGCTGATAATGAATGTTTCTTTTTTTCGCATTTCCGTCCATGATTCGATATTTTTTTGGGTGCCGCTGGGAATCAAACTCATTACTTCCGATTACCAGTCCGTAGCGTTAACCACTAGACTACGACTTAATACAAAACTCATTAAATGATAAAATTATTCAACAGCATGCCTAGTGCAAATTGAATACGCTGATGTCGGGTTGATAGATACTATATTAGCATTTGAAGCTCACTATCAGTTACAAAAATAGATCAATAAAAGATACATAGATAGATTAACAACGGTTTCTTCCCATAGCAAAAAAAAAACGAGCAATGAAACACGATAAAAGGTATACAAAAAAAGCATAAAATATTATCGTACGCCAACAAGAGGCAAAACAACAATTATTTCTTTTTGACAGTTTTTCTTGACGGTTGCTTGGAAACCGATTATAACAGAAACTTTTTTGAAATAAGAGGACGCCTTAGGGCGCACTCTTTTTGGCACGACAAACGACTATGATGCCCCATCCTTTCTTTTGTGTTGATCGATGGTTACAAGCAAGAACCTTTTGCTTCTGCTTCTCAGGCTGTTTTGCAAATCTAAACCACAAACTAACATACAACTTGAAATTTCTACCGTCTTTCCCTGGAAAGGGTGAAGCGCTAGATCTAAAAGAACCATTTTTAACAGTGTGAGATCAGCATCATACTAATAGGTCGGGGAAAAGTTTCTTCGCATTTAATATGAAAATTCAGGTCTTTTTTTACAAAGTTATTTTCTTTCAGTGAGATCGTGTGTAGGGATTGCAATTGCTGGATCCCTCATCCAGCAATCCAGCTGGATCCAGCGCATTTTTCGGTCTGCTGGATCCAGCCCCGGCTGCTGGATCCAGCGCTGCGGATCCGCAAGTATAAAACTTTCCAAATAATGGCGCAAAGTCTAGCTTGCCAGCATTGGTGGTTTGCTAGATGCTCTTACAGTTCGGTGAGAGCGATGTTGCCGCTCTATTATGATGACGAAGACACGGACACCAATGAAGGCTTATTAGTAATAATTGAACAAACACCAGCTGAACATGAAGTGATTCAGCGATACAGTGAACTTTTTAATAAAATGCGAAAAGTTGCAAAGACTTTTAAAAGATCACCTACCAAAGATGAGATGTTTTTGCAAAAATATATAAAGGAAGCAAAGGGCAAAGAATTGAGTCTGATTCTTGACTGCTGCACTAGGTGGAACAGTTTGCTCAGCATGTTGGAACGTTTTTGCTGAAAGTTGAAAAGTTTGCATCGATAAAGCCTTCATAGACACTGCCTCAGAAACTAA
Source organism: Agapetus fuscipes (assembly GCA_951799405.1). Classification (NCBI taxonomy): domain Eukaryota; kingdom Metazoa; phylum Arthropoda; class Insecta; order Trichoptera; family Glossosomatidae; genus Agapetus; species Agapetus fuscipes. The sequence goes on from OX637332.1 coordinate 6,321,338, forward strand.
ATTCTCAGCAGACGAGTGGTCACTAATCAGTGAGTTGATCGCCAGGACGCCAGTTTTCAGCCGGTTAAGCTGGTCGTTGAAGTTCTCTCCAGAAGAGAGCCGAGTTTGAACTGCTGACACATCACACAACTCTAAAATTTGTCTTAGACAAACTAAAAAGCCAGGACATAATCTTGAGTGCAGACCTTTCTGAGGCACTCCAAAACAGAATCGAAGAACGGCGTCATACCGATGTCACAGGTGTGCAGATTTATCTACAGAACCCGAAGAAGTATGACGAAGAAATTGCCAAAAAAATATGCAATGCGCCAAGGAGATAAAAATATGCTGAATCGTGTAAATGCATATTTAGTGGAACCATCAACAGTGCAAGAGCAAGAAGATATAATGGAAGTAAAAAACTATGAACAGGATAAACCGGATTCACTGAATTTGAATTGAAACAAGATCTGGGGATTAAGCTAAAATGTGAGAAAGAAAACCTAACAACCTAACTTTATTTACGATTATGAACGTTAGATTACGATGATCAGAAACTAACCAACAAGCGTAGAGGCAGAAAGGGCCTTCTCTGCAGCCGGATATATATGCAGTTCATTAAGAAGCCGGTTGGGAGACAATAACATTTGTTTCTTGAGAGCATACTAGGTACCAGAAAAAAATATAAATTTCGTCTACATAAAAAGTCAAGAAAAAATTTATTTTTGTTATAACTTTTACTCTGTGTGTCTACTCTAAAAGTAAGAGTTTAAGTTATAATTTTGATTATTGTGATTTGTTATTTTGTTAAAATGTTTGATTAACACATTTCCTAAGTATTTAAAAAAAAAACAGGTCAATTCCTTCGAAAATCAATAAATTGCTGGATCCGCACTGGATCCAGCTGGAATGATGTTGATCCAGCAAAAATCCAGCTGGATTGAAAATGCTGCTGGATTGCAATCTCTAATCGTGTGGCACCACAGATCACGGAATATAAAGTGGCACCCAAATATCGAGCTTACTTGTTGCGTTTTTTTTATCAAAGGTCCCAAAATTTCTACAGCAACGGGATTATGTCTCTACCCACAAGATGGCAGATAGTCTTTTAACAAAACGGCACATATGCCCTGTAATTAAATGTAAATTAATTAAGAAAAAAAAAATGAACTTTCATATAAAATTCGCAGAAACTTACCGCAGAAAATATACCGTTTCTTTCAAATGTGTGACGCAAAGCTTTTAAGTAGTGAGATTGAATTTCGTGAACCAATAGTTTCTTAATTTGATGAATAATTTGCTAAAACATCTGGAACTCGGTTATAGAAAATTGGATTAACTTTTTATTTACACATTAAGAATTTGTCTTTATTTTCTATTTGCCTCCGGTCGAAAGCTAGGTTGGTAGAGTGCATGCAGTGCATGCCGAGAGCTCGGGCTAGAATTCCACGGAAATCATTAACCTTTTTCGGTGTTTTCTTCAAACACAAAATAAAATACCGGCATGGTTTACTCAGCTTTCACATAAAATGAGTTCCGATCCCCACGGAGCTCGGAAATCCTCACTTCCACAGAACTGGTTGACAGTGTAAGGCCGGCGTTACCTGTAAAAATAAATAGGTTCTACTCGCCACATACGACTCCTTCGGGGAGAATGCTCCAAGAAGTCGCACTTTATGTGTAGCGTATGTGGCGTCAACTTTATGTCAGCATTATTTTTATTTTTCCAGTAATTTATATTTTAAAAGAGTTGAAATTTCGAAAAGTTAAAAAACGTACCTACTTCGTTACAGCAATTAATTTATAAAAGTGATTTGGAAAAAAAAAACATATTCAAACAAATAGTAAATTTTGCAAATATTTTTTTTTGCGTGATAGCTTAGCAGTGTGCAGTTTTAATTATTACAAAGTACTTTGCGTTAACTTATTTTACAATAAATTTAAGCTATCAATACTTAATGTATTTTGGAAGTCCAATTCACCATAAGAACGAACTGTCTACCTACTTGTATAAATCAATGATAAACATACCTCAACAAACATGCACACAAGCTTCTGCTTTCGCATGAAGACAACTGGCCAGGCAAAATAGGTTGGTGGATTGCATTCCTTTCCACAAATCTATTTAAAAAAATAAATAATAATAATTGCTTCGTACAAAATCTAATTAAATCCATTCAATAAATTTCTCTTCACTAATTTATTTAACAACACTTTTTACGCAGAGCTTTTTAAAACACAAAAGTAGGTACTTAGTATTTCCATAATTTAAGCTATGTTTTTGAAAATTATTTTTGGTCTTATTTTTATAAAAAAAAAAACGTATACTAACTAATTAGAAAACTCGAAACCTCTGAATTATAGGGCTCGTGAAAGTAAATTGCGTAATCTTTGCCACGAGTATAAAACAATCAAGTCAACTCACCTCGACTTCGTAAATCTAAAAAATGTATGAAAACAAAATCACTCTCTAAGAGTGCAATCGCGTAATTCATGCATTTTCGATTTACGCAATCGGAGTGAGATTTACGTGATGCTTTGTACTCTGGACACTGGTGAGCTCGGGACCTAAGCCCGGATTAACCAAAGACCTTTATTATATTTTCTTTACAATTTGTACATTAACGATGTTTATATAGGACGGCGACGAAGAAAACTCCGTAGGAGCGAGCTTATGGTGAAAATAAAAATTTCAGTTTATGTGAGGCTTTTTGCCAACATAATATAAAGAAGTACTTACTTACAGGGTCTATTTATAGCAATATATTGCGCTTTTTATAGCCGTGTGTAGCCTTAGGCCATCAAGAAAATCTATTTTTTTTCAATTTTAAATGTGAAATATCTAAATTAATCTTGAAATATGTTGTTGTTGAGTATGAAATAGAAACCCGGAGGCACTATTTAAAACGAAAAACGTTAAGGATAAAAGAAAAACAACTTTGTTTTACGATTACTTGAGTATAAATATTTTATACCACAACCGGTTTCGTAAACATCCGTTTGCATCATCAGGTGGATAAATTAATACTTACACAAAAATACAAATTTAAAAAAATACGAAATTACAATACAAATACACGAAAAACGTTGTTCACTTTTGCTCAATCAAAGAATTTTAATTCAAATGGTGAAGTCTCGATAGGAAAGAAAATTAAATATCTTAGAACTGACCGGTCCGCAGTTCACTGACCGGTCCATAGTTCAGTGATAACACTTCGGACTCTGAATGGGAAGGTTGTGGGTTCGATACCAAACAAATAATGTACAATTTATATTTTCAAATTTGCTCTTCGCTGGGTTGAAAAATTCATAAACCTTTACCAAAGGCCGGTCACCAAAGGTCCATCCAGCCTTACAGCAACTGGGTCTTGCTTGAGAATTGGCGCTTTGTAGCGACGACGATCAAGCTCGTAAAAAGGTCTATGGCTCAATTGGTAGAATGCTTGCATTCCATGCCGAGAGCAAGGGTTCGATCTCAAAGGTTTACTCAGCCTTCACAAGAAATGAGAACCAGCCCCCCGGGAGCTGGGAAACCCCCACTTCAACTGAAAGTGGTTGGTGTGAGGCGTGCCCCCTTACTTGTAAAAATAAATAGGTCCCGAAGCGCCACATGCGATCCCTTCGGGGAAACGCAAGAAAGAAGTTACACTATATGTGTAGCTTAGTTGCGTTTAGGGCTCTAAAATGAGAACAATTTCATTTTGAAAAGAAAAAAAATATGATTTCAAGGACAATTGTTTCATTTCTCTTAAATTGCTTATTTTCATTAAACGCATATCAAAAGATAGAACTTGGTGTAAGGTTATCTAAAATCTATATTTTATAATTATTCCTTGACTTATAGGTTGGTATGAGGCTGACCACCCATACTGTAAAAAATGGTTCACTTTGCCAATGTCACCCCTGTTTCAGGGAAGGTCGGCAAAAGTTGTGGGGCTTATGTTCATTTGCGGTTTGGATTTTATTTGTAAGTACACATTCAGCATTTGTAAGCGCGAACTACACTTGTTGGTTTGTGGGCATACATCTGAGAGCTTTAAATGAATATATCCTTGCAACTTAGATTATAGATTATAGATAATAATCTATAATTTAAAAAATTGATTATTTTTCAATAAAACATTAAAAAAATTAAAAAATAAAAGAAATTAAAAACTTTGTTTTATTCCACTTTTATTGTTTTTGAGTATGTTACAAACGTTTTCGGAATACCTTCCATCATCGGGTAACAACAATTACTGTAATTGTTGTTACCCGATGATGGAAGGTATTCCGAAAACGTTTGTAACATACTCAAAAACAATAAAAGTGGAATAAAACAAAGTTTTTAATTTCTTTTATTTTTTAATTTTTTTAATGTTTTATTGAAAAATAATCAATTTTTTAAAATGAATTTCCACAGTGTTTCACAAAAATCTTTTCAAAATCTATAATTTAAGTTGCAAAGATAAGTTGACATGTAAAATTCAAATGCTGTATGTGCATTTCTAACATCGAGACCCAAATATTAAATTAATATGGGCCCTGTAACCTTTACCGACCTTACATGAAACAGGGATGACATTAGCAAAGTGAACCAATTTTTACAGTATGAGTGGTCGGACTCATGCTAATATATAATTGATTTATATAAAAAAAGCATCATACGAGTAGCTGCACATTATGTGTAACTTCTTGCGGTGTAGTTTTCATGAAGGGAAAGCATTGGTCATATTGACATATTTATTTTCACTGAAAAGGAAACCAGACTTACACCAACGAGCCTATTTGAAAAGGGATGGCTTTGCTCTCGAAAACAGGGAGAGAAATTTCTTCTGAATTTTCGGCATTCCGTTTCTCTTCGTATTTTTGTTGTTTGTGGGGGGAAAAATATAACAATAGTTAATTCACAATTTTATAACGTATGAAGTAAACAAATGTGTGCAGTAAATTTGAGTATAATTAAAAAACTGAGAAAGCTGAAAGCAAATCAATGTTTCCAAAGTTGATAAAAAAATTGAGTAAAAGACTGTCTGTCGTTTGTCGCATAATTTTTATAATATTTTAGTCTTGAAGATTTTAGTTACACTTCTCCTTCAAAGATAAGCAATTAACATTCCATTCAACTTTTCCAAGTGATGCTATAAAGAGTATACTGGAAAGTTTATCAAAGCGTAATAACAAGTTACTTGAGGGCAATGGAATTTATGAAAAGAGAGAAGGGCTTTCCGTTTTTCATTTAATTTGAAAAAAAAAATAACGAAGGCAATGATATCGTTTATTTACTTAGTAGAGATGAATGTCGTCCAATATCTGAAAATTTAATTTTCTCTTAAGTTTTAAAGGGGTACTGCAAATTGTGATAATAAATCTTACAGCGGAACTAAGCTGCATTTGTCTTACAACTTATACAAGTTATTGTAGGGGATGGAACCTTTTTATTTTTAGATTACAAGCCTTAAGCCAACAACAATTATAATTAATTGGGGTTCCGGGTTGGCCTACTCTAGAAAGGGCAGGTTCTTATTTTTTTTTGAAGTCTGAGTAAATCTTGTTAGTTTGCTACTTGTTTTTGGTTTGAAATAATTACCACACCAGAAAGGGGGGGGGGGGGTTTCCTAGCTCCTGGGGGGAGCTGGTTCTCATTTCTTGTGAAGGCGGAGTAAGCCTTTGAGATCGAACCCTTGCTCTCGGCATGGAATGCAAGCATTTTACCAATTGAGCTATCGACCTTTTTACGAGCTTGATCGTCGTCGGTACAAAGCGCCAGTTCTCAAGCAAGACCCAGTTGCTGTAAGGCTGGATGGACCTTTGGTGACAGGTCATTGGTAAAGGTGTATGAATTTATCAACCCAGCGAAGAGCAAATTTGAAAATATAAATGGTTTATTTTTTTGTGCTCCGCCGGGAATCGAACCCACAAACTTCCCATTCAGAGTCCGAAGTGTTACCACTGAACTACGGACCGGTCAAATAAATAAATTAATCAAGTAAATTTAAAAAAAGCTTAGCAGAAGGTATGTATTTTAATTTTTTTACTCTGATTTGTTTCTTCCCGGCAATAAATGGTCAAAAGATAAACACATATGTATATATTATATTCATATAAGCTAGGTCGCACAAAGAACTTGTTATAAGTAACACTTTAATTTTATGTATTTTTACCGTATTTCTTTGTCAAAGTAAAAGCATTGTTATGAAACTTTTTATTTATGTTAAAAAAGACACATTCATTGATTATAAATACTAGGTGTTCTATTTTCAGACAACACCTATGTGATTCATAGATGAAACTAAAATACTCAAATATAAATAATACCGATTCTCTGGTCTATATAACTTCTCAAACTTACAAAGAGTGTTCGTTGTTCAAATTCATAGTTTTTTCACCTTTTGTTTCTTTCAGCTTAGATTTAAAGCTCTTGTTCAACGATTCTTTTAAAATGTAAGCGCTCCAACACACGTTCGCGCATATTTGTATAGTGAAACTAAAAATTTACAGCTTGAGAAAACATTAACCGGGAGCAATGTTTGGTTTTTCCGGAATGATGAACGGTTGTTATATTATAACGTGTAACAATTTTATTATTATTACCAATTTTTTTTTTTTTTTCTTTTTTCTAAAACGTAGTTTTATTTTCACAATAATATTTTATACCTCGAGCACTTTCGACCTTCAATACTCAGGTCATTATCAAGAGTGATGTATGTATGTCATTTTTTAGATTTTTATTTTAAATAAAATGAATTTTCACTGTGTAAATACACAAACCCTACAATAGTTATTTATGCCACTGCCTAGTAATGATAGTCTTTGTAACACGAGCGCTAGTTTGTGCCATGAGGCGTAGCCAAATGGCACAGTAGAAAGCACGAGTGTTACAAAGGCTAATTACGTGCAGTGGCATACAATACTTTTTCTACGACCATGAAAGAATTAACAAAATAGTGAATAAAAGTCATTAAAATGTACTCGTCCATTTGAAGTAATTAAAACCTTACCTTTGTCAAAACGTGTGATTTATCATTAACTTCGATTATCGAATCTAACCTAGTTGTAAAGATAAATTATATTTAGGTTTCATATTGAATTCATGCCCACAAGCCGACACATATAAGGTCGCGCTTTTACATCCTGCATATAAGCTCAAACATTCAAACCCAAAACTCAAATAAACATATGCCCTGCAGTTGTATTGGCACGTGAACCATGTTTGTACAGCATAGGTGATCAACCTCATATCCACCTATTAACCAAGTAACTTTTTGAGTTTGTTTATTTTTTGCGGTGAAATTTTTTTTATTGTTTTCCTTTCAAGCCTTTTATTTTCCTTTGAAAAAAGGAAAGCTTTATTTGGAGCATTCCGATAAATAAATTCGATAAATTTTAGCACTATTAACAACTTTTATTTGACTATACATAAAATATATTTATTTTCATCTGAACGGGGCTGGAAGTCTCATCACCACGGTAATTCTTACCTACCGAATATCAGTAATATTGTATGAAGCCTAATCAGCTGATCGCTTGCGGCCATTTTGGGTTGACAGGTCTTCATACCCCCATACAAGGTTGACATTTGAAATTAAAAAATGGTTCCAATTCTGACAATGCGCATGCGCACATTTGCATTTCAACACGGTTACTCGTTGTGTAATGTTACATTACGCAACGGGTGTAGAAATGAATGCCATTGTGATTGCGTTAGCCGTTTTGTAATTAGTAAATTACCAAATGAAAGTAGAAAAAATCTATTACCAATTATTCCTTGACTTATAGGTTGGGATGAGGCTGCCCACTCTTACTGTACAAAATGGTTCACTTTGTCAATGTCATCCCTGTTTCAGGAAGGTCGGAACAAGTTGCAAGGCCTATGTTCAACTGAGGTTTGGTTGTAATTTGTCACTACACATTCAGAATTTGTAAGCGCGAACTTACACGTGTTTGTTTGATAGCTTTTCTGATATGATAGTTCTCCTACACAATTTTGACATTTATAAGTATCAATTTTTTTAATTTTCTGGTTGTCCAAGTTTTAATTCCGAATTTAATTTTTTCCAAATGCCTTGTATGGGACTGCCGTTCTGAGAAATCTACGACAATTTTTTTTTCCCTTTTTTCCTAACAATCCAGCCGGTGACGACATAATATCATCTATGTCAGTTTATGTGCGGACGTTACTGTGATTAAATTGTGCAAAATATAGTGTCTACATTCTATAAAGCCATATTGTTGAAAGCGCCTTGTCATCAATTTGCCAAAACTAATTTATCTAGTCCCCTGGACATATGACAAGAAAAGTAAATGATGCACGGAGAAAGCGGCTGTGATGGGCATAATTGAGGGAAGAAAAGGAAGAGGTAGATCCACAACATGATGGATTGGTCAAGAACAGGTTGGGATAATCTGATGGAATCTTTTCTAGCTGCCAAGAGTTAAAGGGACCGGAGAATGATTGCTTCTGATATGCAAATAGGTCGTGACAAATCCCAGTCTTATGGAAGTACCTTGAAGAAGGGCAAAACTTTATCACACGCAACGCAACGCAACTTAGCTTCACATATAGTGTAACTTCTTGCCGCGTTATCTCCGAAGGGGTAGCATGTGGCGAGTTGAATATTTTTTTTCACAGGTGAGGGGGCCGGCCTTACGCCAACCACTTCAGTTGAAGTGGGAGTTTCCCATTTCCCGAGAGGGCTGGTACTCATTTTTTTGTGAAGGCTGAGTAAACCTTGCCGGTATTTTATTTTGGGGTTTGAAATAAACATCGAAACGGGAAATCATTTCTGGCACCCTCGGTGGGATTCGAACCCGAGCTCACGGCATGGAATGCAAGCATTCTACCAACTGAGCTATCGACCGAACCACACACTATAATAAAATATTGTATCTCTTTTGGGACATTTGGGAATACGGTTTTTTTTTGTAATATTTTTATGTTGATGTATTTAAGAAACTTTTTACTGCTGACATATTTGATAAGACGTAAAAAATAATAATAAAAATAATCTAAGTTGCAAGGATATATTCATTCAAAGCTCTCAGATGTATGCCCACAAACAAACACGTGTAGTTAGCGCTTACAAATGCTGATTGTGTACTTACAAATAAAATCCAAACCTCAAATGAACATAAGCCCTGCAACTCTTGCCGACATTCCCTGAAACAGGGGTGACATTGGCAAAGTGAACCATTTTTTACAGTATGGGTGGTCAGCCTCATACCAACCTATAAGTCAAGGAATACGAGTAATAAATAACATTCAAGTATAAAAAAAAAAAAAAAACAACAACAAAACCTTAAAAATAAATCTATACAAAAAAGTCAAAAAATTATTATGCAAAAAATGTAGCCAACTAATAAACTAACATTACAAATCAGCATTGTAGATTAGTCGCCACTTCTTCCTGTCCTTGTATACTTCTTTCATTTCATCCAGAGTCATAACCTTTTTCATACAAGCTCTTCTTTTATTATGACTCTGGATATCCCATTCACTCGCTATTTCGAAAATTTGGTCCATCCATACCTTTCTCGGTCTTCCTCTTCCACGACATGCATCAATTCTTGCAGCATACACTTTCTTCGTCAGTCTTTCCTCATTCATTCTCTCCAAATGTCCAAACCATCCAAGTATACTTCTTTTAATCTTCACTTTCACACTTTCTCTTACACCACATTCCTCTCTAACAAAATCATTCCTCACCCTATCACTCCGTCTTTTTCCAATCATACTTCTTAAGTAGTCCATTTCCACTGTATCGACTTTACTAATCTTTAAAATTAATGTAATTGTAATTTACTAAACGTAAAATTTGTAAATTTTGTTTTGAACAAAATCTCAGATCAAGATAAAACACATCTTGGAAAACGCGACTTTTCCCTCATTATAGTACATATACATGGGTACCTGCTTAGTATAAGAATGGATAAAACATAACGCTACTAAGCCACGCATAAAGTATAACTTCTTGCTTGCGTTATTCCTGAAGGAGTCGCATGTAGCGATTCTGGCCCAATTTATTTTTACGGGTATGAGACCCGGCAACCCCTTCAGTTGAAATAATTTCTGACACCCTCGGTGGGGATCGAACCCTTGCTCTCGGCATGGAATGCAAGCATTCTACAAACAGAGCTATTGACCGGGCTTTTTACGAGCTTGGTCGACAGTACAAAGCGCCATTTCCCGGTTGCTGTAATCCTGGATGGACATTTGGTGATCGGTTTTTGTTCAAGGTGTACAAAGGTTCCAACCAGTTTCAACACAGCAAAGTGCATATTTCAAAATGTAAATGGTATATTTTTTGTGCTCGGCCGGGATTTGTGTCCACAACCTTCCTTGTACAACTCCGAAGTGTTACCACTAGACTACGGACCGGTTTAATGGGATGGAAAAAAACCCTTCTTTTTTTACTAGCCGCAAGCTTAAGTTGAATATGTTATACTTGCGTGTAAACTATTTTAATGGTGCGATAATAAAACTTTCAGGATTAATCATGTGAAAAAGTACACCATGGAACATTTCATTTTTCAAAATAGCTCTCAATGAAGCGGCGTATTTCCGAGGAATACGAGCGAACCATTGTGAATGACTTATCTGAAATCAGTTGACTCTATTCTGAGACTACACGCGGCATTGACAACAACAAAACATATCAATATCATGCGCCTCAATGAGTCTGAAAGAGTATTGGAAACGATCTTATACCCGGTAGCGAAAGAATTGCTCGTTTTGAGAAAATCCTTGGCAAGAGCAAGTACTAATACTAATAGACTTTAGAGTAATATTTTTTACTAGAATTTAATTTTTCCATTTTGAAACATAAAACTTCCGTCTTATTCCGAACTTGTTTTTTCTACCCGCTTACTTTCTTACTGTTGTTTTTTTTTAATTATATTTTTTGTTCTTTAAATAGATCTAAGATCTGCTTATTGCGGTACTCCCTCCTGTAGAAGACCAGCTGTTGTTCCATCTCTGAGGTGGGTGGCCTGGTGGACGCTGGCCGTCTGGTATTTCATGTGCAACTATTGCGGTTAACAATCTTTGAAGTTTATATACGGATTAATTAAAAACTTAAAACATTCCTACCAATGTTATTTTAAACTCTTTATAAAAACTACTACAATCAGATGCTAATTTTAGATGCGATTTTCTTAGTCCATGAATTGTCAAAGTCAGTGATTTCCTTTACTTGTGGCTCAATTCTACAATGTTGGGAGTAAATTCGGGTCAAAATTCTAAGTGCAAGTTTGGAATAGATGTAATATATATTTATTTACACTGTTTCCAGGACATTGTGGGCTGTACTTATAAAAAAAGATAAATGTATTGTACCCAAACTAAAAGAATTGTAGCAATGTACTTAGTAAAAATAAAATAAAATCCAGCCAATTTTTATGTTATAGCTCCCACACGTCTTGAAAAAAAATCCATGTTTAATTACATTTTCTAAACCAACGTTTTTACTTTTAACAAGAAATATTAGCCAATTACTTCGAAAATTGAGTCATAAGATATGAGACAAAGATTTGAGAATTGTTGAACGTCGCGTCGCGTTGGTTATTGCGTTTTTATTTCATAGTTCTCTTTTATAACTCAAGTATACAACTTAAGGATAAAAACTGAACCACAGCGTTTCACCTATAAATCTATAATGAATGGAAACTAAAACGCTTACCAAAGGAGCTGCTTTATATTTCGGATAGAACTGGTGGTGGTTGAGTTTTAATGACTTGGTGTGTGTAAGTTGCGTTGATTATCTTCGAGTCGACCCTGAGAAACGTACAAATTTCGTACAATGTAAACATAGAACCGAGTTCGCTTCAAATTAGGCTGATGGTGACCAACGATTCACCTAACAATACAAACCTTATCAGGGAGGCTATTTTAAGAATATCTGAGCGTGTAAGACGAAAACCAGAAGCATTGAAATTGTTCAATAGATACTTGTACTTGTGCAACGAAATACATGATAATTATTTCAGTACACAACCGTTTTAGCCTAGACTCTAGAGGTTGACACTGTAACTGTAACTCTGTCGCCATTCCGCTAGGGGTGGCCAGAGCCTCTGCAGAGTTGCCTCCATTTTTTCCTATCCTGACATACCTCTTTCAATTCCTTCATATCCATCACCTTTTTCATGCATTGTCTTCTTTTACGCTCACTTTGTATATCCCATTCTTTCACAATCTCCACAATCTGATCACTCCATACTTTTCTCGGTCGTCCCTTCCCTCTTTTCCCTTTCACACTTTCTTTGTATACATACTTTGTCAGTCTATCATCATTCATTCTTTCCACATGCCCAAACCATCTCATCACATTCTACTACTGACAAACAGTCAGAAGGAAGTATGCTCAATTCCCAGAAGTACGTTTTTTTTCAAATATTGTCTTCACATGAGGAAAATATTTAATTCACAAACGTTCATATACAATAGTAGTTAGGTATTGCTTGAGAGATTGGCTATGACTTGTGACGCACAAGTTAACAAAAGGCTCTCGAAGTGAACTAATTAGGTGAAAAAAAAACACATCGAAATCTCCGTTACATGAGTTTTAAAAGCAGTTCACTGGAATAATCAATCGTGGAAAATCAATCATCCACCGCTGATCAAAAGATTCGAGAGAATTTGTATAGAATAGAAAAGTTAGAGATTTAGAACGATATTTAGGACCACCATTCTATCGAGAAAGACTCGTATCCTAGCGCCTAAATTGTACTGTTACGAACGTTTGAGTTCGTAAGGACGTAAGCCTGAGCACGTAGGCACATATAAATACAAGCAAAGATTCTGCGGGGAGACAGAGTCACTTAGACCATTGTAACGCGAAGACTGTAAGCAGAGAGTGAAGAGAGAATAGTACATTGTAACGTTTATTGTGAAAAATATAACTTGTGAAATAAATTTAAATCTCAATTTAATTAAAAGAATCTTAAGTCAAATCATAACAGTAAATTTTATGTCTGTTATTTCTTGCATCTTAATCCCTTAGCATTCTACCTATTGTACCATTGACGAGTATAATCTATAAATTATTAAAGTGTCACATTATTTGACTCGAAATTGTTTCCTGTTTCCTAAGAAATAGGTTTTCATTTTGTTGTGAACACCGAGCTATCTTGCCCATACTTTGAGATACGCCAGACGTTGGATAGATGAAAACACCGTAACGGAAAATCATGTCTGGCGCCCTCGGATTCCTGTCGAAGCCCCCAGTCTTGTTTCTAAGAAGAAAATCTCGTTCGACAAACATATTTTTCAATTATGATAATGATTTTTCAGGAAACAAGACTGGAAAGTATGAAACGAGCCGGGCTGCAACAACCTGATCGAAAATAATACTCGTAGCCACACTGAGCTTCCTGCAAAATATGAAATATCAGCTGATAATAATATAAGTTGTTATATCAGCGACGCGTTAAAGGAAAATGCTGCTTTCAAAAAATCAACAACATGATTGAATGGTTTAATATTTCATAATTTTATATTTTTATATTTTCTTTCTTAAACATACATACAGATAAAAATATAATGCTTCCATAATAGATAAATTTCTTAATTATTAAAGAAAACACATTCTTTTAAATTTACAGGATGTTTCAGTCCGGTCGATAGCTTAGTTGGCAGAGGGCTTGCATTCCATGCCGAGAGCTCGATTTCGAATCCCATCACAGGTCTGCCCTGCTAATTGTAAACGCAGTACTTGCAAAATGACAGTTTAGAGATAAACGAATGCTGCAGATCCTGTGTGTTAGTACTGCGTTTTTTCTCAAATAAACACATAGTTCTAATAAAAACAAACATGGAAATTATTTTGTTATACATATTGTTATGTAAATATAAATATTGAAATAAGTATGGGTAGTTATAGTGTTATGTAAATATAAATATTGAAATAAGTATGGATTGTTATAATTATAGGAATACTGTGTTACATTTGTAGGTAGGATTTTGGTTGTATCTCTAGGTAGTAAGTGAAGCGTCGAGAAGTAATAATTACTCTGGAACCGTCTGGCGACTTTAGTTCTGGATCATACTGCTCTGAAGAGTATAAAGGTGCGAATGGCCTGCAGAGCGGGCCAGTATCATAGAGACTTACAAACACATCGAAGTCATCTGATCAGTGAACCAAAACCAAGTGGAATAATCGAGAAAGTAGTGTGAAAATAAATTTTGTAACTGTGTAAAATAAATAACTATTGAAGAAGACCTGTGTATTTTTAATTTGAAGACAATTGAACCCTAATTTCGTAACAATTGGCGTCAGGTGCGGAATTGTCAAGAAAAATTAAGATCTTCTGTCTAAAAATAAATAAAATAAATTAAATAAGTGTTAAAATGAACTTTATTCAAATTGAACTTTGTGTGAACTGACTTTTGTGAAAACAAGTGTTTAAATAAATTTTTGTTAAAAGAAAAGACGCAAAAGCAAGTTGCTTATAAATTCTGGAACATCATATGGAACATAATTCTGGACATAACATAATGACTATTTTACCGCATTGAGAAAGTCATCAAATTGGACCATAGTTTTTTTTATTATTGTGTGTGATTAAAAAAAAATAAAATAAATAAATAAAAATCTTGAAAAATATTACAAAAGAACGTTCCAGATTCATCGAGAAAAAGTTTTTGAATAACTATCCTTTGTTTACAAGTGTGTGAATCTACATTAAGTACCTACCTGTGTGTTTGAAAGACTTGAGACGAAATAAATAATTATGTACTATCAGACATTATTATGTTAAAAATATTGGTGATTTAAAAATAAATATTAAAAGACAGTACCTACCAATCAGTGTAATCAGATAAATTATTATTTTGCTAAAGTACGTATTCAAAACAGCTATATATATAAAACTCAAAACTTGTATTAAATAAATTTAAAAATATTTTTGTTTTGAAGTAAATTTTGAAAAAAATGGCAACCAAAGTGAACATCAAGGACCTCAAAGTCACTGAGCTTAAAAATGAGCTTCTGGAGAGGGACCTGGAGACCTCAGGAGGGAAGGCGGCCTTACAGGCACGCCTCATGGAGGCCTTAGAACAGTCAGGCGAAGACCCGGCATACTTTGTCATGGCATCTGGGGGAGACCGCGCCTTGGACGAGCTAAATATCAGCATCACAAAGTCCATGAAGGAGGAGCTAACCAGCAACCTGACAGGACTGAAGGCGGAGATGGCTGACAACGCCAAGACCCTGGAAGAGAAGATGGCTGACAACGCCAAAACTCTGAGGGAAGACCTGAAGGCGGAGATGACTAGCAACATGACGGACCTGAAGGTGGAGATGGCTGAAAACGCCAAGACCTTGGAGGAGAAGGTGTCCCGAAACCTCACAACCCTGAAGGGAGAAATGGAGGAGAAGATGTCAACCCTGAAGGGGGAAATGGAGACTCGGATGTCAAACCTGGAGGACCGTCTGCGTGCCGAGCTGGCTGACAAGTGCCAGATGGAGTCCACCAGAATATCCCCCAAAGACGGCCTTCACGACGAGACCGACCAGGGATGCTCAACTCCAGTCAGGGTCACTAGAGGGGATGATGACCCTTCGCTGGCGAAGCACAACCTCCCAACCTTCGACGGGAAGACGTCGTGGGAGGAATACTTGACCCTCTTTGAGACGGCTGCCATGATGGGAGCCTGGAGTCAGCAGAAGAAGGCTTCGGTTCTCAGCCTGTCGCTCCGAGGAGACGCTCTCAGGGTTCTGCAGGCCATACCCCTGGACAACCGTGGTGACTTTGGGCAGCTGAAGCAGCGCTTGGATATGCGCTATGGCCACAAGTGCCTGGAGCAGCTGTACAAGTCGCAGCTGAACACAAGGGTGCAGAAGCCCAACGAGAGCCTCCAGGAGTTTGAAATGGACATCGCCCGCCTGGTACGAGACGCTTACCCGACAGCCTCCGACGACATCTGTGAGAGCTTGGCAGTGGACAAGTTCCTAAATGGATTGCGGGAATGGGAGACGCAACAAGCCGTAAAACTGGCCCATCCCAAGGCTTTGAACGAGGCGCTCAGCCAAGCTCTCGAGTTTGAGGCTGTCAAACAGTCCATCAGGGGCCACGCCAGGGTTCGTGCAGTCGAGGCAGAGGAGGTCAAGCTACCTACAACCGAGGAGCTAATTGAAAAAGTGCTGGAACGTCTGAGACCTCGAAGACGAGACCCACGCTGCTGGAACTGCGGACAGCTGGGCCACCTTAGCACCAAGTGTCCCAAGCCTCAGAAACCCAGAAAACAGGCTGCGGAAAACTAGAAAGGGTTAATGGGAAGGGGCAACCGTTGACCCACGCTGGAGAGGCCCTGAAATCTGCTGCTACTGTCGCAACCGTGAGAGGAAAAGCCAGCAGCATTTTTATCAATGGCATAATAGATGGAGTAACTCGTGAACTACTGGTGGACACGGGAGCAACCAGGACAATTCTGAGACGCGACATAGTGGCACGAGGTAAGCAGATTGCACCAACAAAGTGGTCTCTGCACACCGCCACGGGAGAGTCAGCACAGGTGTATGGGGAGACGATTGCCACCTTCCAAATTGGCAGCACCACTTTTGATCATCGGACGTTGGTGGCCAACATTGAAGAAGACGTTATATTGGGAATGGACATACTGGACAGATTTGGGTGCAGTTTAAATTTAAAGAAAGGGTCCATTAAAATTGGAAATGAAGAAGTCATCCTGCAAAGACGGAAAGAACTGGCTGCACGTGTTATCCTAGCCAAGAATACCGAAGTGAAGGGGCGATCCGAGATGATAGTGAGTGCCCGCCTGGATTCCAGTAGTACAAATGACCAAATCTGTATGATAGAACCGGAGAACATGGACAATGTTAACAAAGGAGTCATGGTGGCAAGAACAGTGATTCGCGCAAAGGAGACCATTCCTGTCAAGATCATGAATGTGAACAGCTACCCAGTTAAAATGAATGAAGGTTTTGTTTTGGGCAGATGTGAGAGGATAACTTCCATTGTGCAACAGATGACAAACATGTCATGCGAAGGAAACAAATTGTCAACACAATTGGAAGCCCTGGTCCACGACGCTTCCCAAGGTCTAACCGAGGAAAACAAACGGAGAGTGAGGAGTTTGATCTGCCGCTACCAGAACATTTTCGAGGACTCTAATGGCCGTCTGGGAAGAACCAAGGTAGTGCGACATAGCATAGACACCGGAGAAGCGAGACCAATAAAACAGGCTCCAAGAAGACTACCCTTTGCAAAGCGGGAAGAAGCTGACAAGATCATCAAAGACATGAGCAAGGATGGCATCATAGAACCATCAAGTAGCCCTTGGACATCCCCGGTGGTACTGGTGAAAAAGAAGGATGGTACCACGAGATTTTGTGTGGACTACAGACTGCTCAACGATGTTACGAAAAAGGATAGTTACCCTCTGCCAAGGATTGACGACACCTTGGACACATTGGCAGGATGCACCATTTTTTCCACATTGGACCTGAAAAGTGGCTACTGGCAAGTTGAATTGGATGCCAAAGATAAGGAGAAAACTGCATTCTCGACTGGATCTGGACTTTGGCAGTTCACCGTGATGCCATTTGGCTTATGCAATGCCCCCGCCACGTTTGAAAGGCTGATGGAGAATGTGCTGCGAGGACTATCATGGGAAACCTGCCTGGTATACTTGGATGACATAATCATCCTGGGAAAGGACTTCAACCATCAGTTGAGAAATCTGGAGCAAGTTTTCGGGCGACTACAAGACGCTGGACTGAAGCTCAACCCGAAAAAGTGTAACCTGTTCAAGAAACAAGTAAATTACCTGGGACACATAGTTTCTCAACGTGGAGTTGAAGTTGACCCTGCCAAAATAAAGGCAGTAAGAGACTGGCCCGTGCTGAAGGACAAACATGAAACTAGGAGTTTCCTGGGGCTGTGCACTTATTACAGGAGGTTTGTGCCAAGATTTGCGGACATTGCAAAACCGCTCACCAAGCTTACGGAAGAAAACACTCGCTTCCATTGGAGTGATTCCTGCGCACAAGCATTTGAAGAGCTTAAGGGAAGATTAACAAGTGCCCCCATCTTGAGCTACCCACGAAAAGATGGAAAGTTCATCCTGGATACCGACGCTAGTAATGTGGGGATAGGAGGCGTCCTTTCCCAAATACAGGATGGGCATGAGACTGTTCTGGGTTACTTCAGTAAAGTGCTTTCCAAGCCAGAACGAAATTATTGCGTGACCAGACGAGAGCTTCTTGCCGTGATAAAATCAGTGGAACACTTCCGCAAATACTTGTACGGGAGAAAATTCACACTACGGACTGATCATGCTGCACTGGTTTGGCTTCTGAAATTCAAAAACCCAGAAGGGCAAGTGGCTAGATGGATTGAAAGGCTCCAGGAGTATGATTATGACTCCGAACATAGACCTGGCACGCTTCATCGAAATGCGGATGCATTATCCAGACGACCATGCGCCAGTGACTGCAAACATTGCAGCAAGATGGAGGACAAGGTAGCAATTGTCCAAAGGACGACCACCGAAGATGAGGACTGGCAAGATGAAAAATTGGCGCAAGACCAACTGAATGATCCGGACTTGAAGTATGTGATGGAATGGGCGCGAGAAGGAGAAAGGCCAACCTGGGAAAAACTCGCCCCCTTATCACCAACTGTCAAGGCTTATTGGGCTCAATGGGGATCCATAGTGATAGAAGGAGGGTTTCTGAAACGAAAGATCGAGAAGGAAGACGGCACACTTAGAAGAAAGCAAACCCTCGTTCCGAGGAGCCGAGTACCGGAAATCCTTGGACTGCTGCATGGAGGAACTTCTGGAGGACATCTAGGCGTTAAGAAGACGCTGGAGAAAGTGAAAGAGCGATTTTACTGGATCAACTGCAGCGAAGACGTCAAAGATTGGTGTCGAAAATGTGTAACCTGTGCAACGGCCAATGGACCGCAAAGGAAAAGGCGAGCACCAATGCGTCAGTACAATGTTGGCAGCCCCTTTGAAAGAATTGCCATCGACATAGCTGGCCCATTTCCTACAACTGAGAAGGGTAACAAGTACATCATGGTGGTGATGGATTACTTCAGCAAGTGGGTGGAAGCTTACTCAATCCCTAACCAAGAGGCCGTAACCGTGACTGAAGTTCTAGTTACCGAATTTATCAGCAGGTTTGGCGTACCCCTGGAATTACATTCTGATCAGGGAAGGAACTTTGAAGCTGCTATCTTCCAGCAAATGTGTGAGCGGCTAGGGATCTACAAGACCAGGACCACTGCGCTACATCCACAGTCTGATGGAATGGTGGAAAGGATGAACCGTACCGTGGGGAGGTACTTAGCCAAAGTAGTGTCCAGCCATCAGCGGGACTGGGACCGACATCTGCCTTTGTTCTTATTGGCTTACCGGTCGGCTGTTCAGGAAACGACGAAGAAGACTCCCAGCAGCATACTGTTTGGGCGAGAAATGCGACTTCCTTGTGATCTCAAATTTGGCTGCAAACCAGGTGAAGACCTAGCCGGAGAAGACTATGTGACAGACCTTCGCAGGAGGCTGGATGACATCCATGATCAGGTCCGCATGAACATCGGGGAAGCCAGCGATCAAATGAAGGAGCGCTATGACACCAGAGCTGACAGCATGGGGTACAAAGCTGGTGACTGGGTGTGGCTTTTTGACCCCAAGAGGCGCCAAGGATACTGTCCGAAACTTCAGCGTTCCTGGGACGGGCCGTACGAGATCTTGGAGCGCATCAACGATGTGGTCTACCGCATAAAAAAGAGACCAAACGGAAAACCAAGGGTCGTGCACTACAATCGCCTCTCACCATACCTAGGCGATAATGATGACCAACCAGCCCAAAAAGTACGACAGTGCGTCGCATCCGAAAGATCACCAGCCTTTGAGACGTTTTGGGAGAACGCGAAGGCAGGGCAGAAGTTTCGCCATGGAGTGACCACAGAAGTCCACAAGGACTTATTTGAGGTCACTAGGGACCACACACTGGCATGCAGTGTACCGGAAGATCTAGATATGTCTAGAGGAATTGCACGGGTCTTCCGATACAAATTCGGAGAACCGCAACCCTCGAGCAGCCCGCAAGGAAGAGCTCTGAGACTACCGAAGGGGCGTCAACAAGCATACTGCCTGGTTGTCCCGGATTCCAGCAACCTGGAAGAGGACTACAAGGCATTGTGGGACGGCCTTGTTGAGCTGCGTGACTACATGTTGGAGGATCAGCAGGCGCGTCTGGCAATACCGAAGATGGGTGGCGGCCGCGCTAATCGAGACTGGCGGATAATCCGGAGTATGATTGAAGCAGTGTTCTCGGGAGTCGGCATCAGCGTCATGGTGTGCTGCGAGCAAGCGCAGCCGAGAGCCAGTGGGGAGAAATCCGTGGACTGCCACTTCTTCCTGACCACAGGGTGTCGACGTGGATCAGCATGCCCCTACCTACACAGAGTCAAGACTGTTCCGGGACGAAACAGTCTAGGTGGGGGGTAGTGTTATGTAAATATAAATATTGAAATAAGTATGGGTAGTTATAGTGTTATGTAAATATAAATATTGAAATAAGTATGGATTGTTATAATTATAGGAATACTGTGTTACATTTGTAGGTAGGATTTTGGTTGTATCTCTAGGTAGTAAGTGAAGCGTCGAGAAGTAATAATTACTCTGGAACCGTCTGGCGACTTTAGTTCTGGATCATACTGCTCTGAAGAGTATAAAGGTGCGAATGGCCTGCAGAGCGGGCCAGTATCATAGAGACTTACAAACACATCGAAGTCATCTGATCAGTGAACCAAAACCAAGTGGAATAATCGAGAAAGTAGTGTGAAAATAAATTTTGTAACTGTGTAAAATAAATAACTATTGAAGAAGACCTGTGTATTTTTAATTTGAAGACAATTGAACCCTAATTTCGTAACAATATATTAAGCCCAGGAAATGTAATTTTTGACAAAAATTTGAACATCTCAAAATGTCGATTACTGCATTTACGATTAGCAGGGCAGAGGTGTGATAAATACATTTCTATAATCTAAATTGCAAAGATATATTAACATGCCTACAAGCAGTCACGTGTAAGTTCGCAATTACAAATGCTGCTGTGCACTTACAAATTAAAATCCATATCTCAAATTAACGAACGAGTAAGCCCTGAGTATTTTGCCGACCTGGGGGGGAATATTGGCAAAGTGACCATATTTTCGAATATGTGTCAATGCCAATGTCACCCCTGTGTCAGGGAAGGTCGGCAAAAGTTGTAGGGCTTATGTTAATTTGAGGTTTGGATTTTATTTGTAAGTACACATTCAGCATTTGTAAGCGCGAACTACACGTGTTTGTTTGTGGGCATGCATTAGAGAACTTTAAATGAATTTATCCTTGCAGCCTAGATTATAGATTATAGGTCAGCTTCATACCAACTTATAAGTCAAGGAGTGGGAGTTTTTTTGCATCCTAAAGCTAATGACAATATCACGTTAACTATTGTTACGAACTATGTGTTTGTGTGTGCTTGTATCTAGGTACGTGCACCTAAGCATAATGGTGTGTGTCGAATAATCTGGAAGTGTCTCGTAAAATCCATGATAGAAGTATGTGGAATAATCTAGAACATGCAAGAATCGTCTCTTTCGTTCCTATATGAACGAGCCGTAATGATGCGCAGGCCAAAGACGCTTGAAACTTTGATCCGCAAAGTCGATAGGCAGAGCACGAAAACTTATCAGTAGGTACATTGTAAATCGATATTGTGTAAAATAAATATTGAAAAATAAATAAATCACAGTTTAATTAAAATGAAAACAAATTAAATCATAACACTATTATTTTTTCAAATAACGACCTGGAGGTATTTTTTAGTCACGAAGGTATAAGAAAATAATTTTTCTCTTGCACAAACTCATCGCTAAAGCAACAGGTGATCTAGACGGCATGTTGACTCAGACTTTGATCAAATGTAAATAAAGCCGTACACACTGAGATGGCACGATGTGGCGCTGAGGCGTGTCACGACAAATCGGTCAAAAAACCTCGCCCACAGACAGCTTGGCCGTTGACAAATTGGTCACGCGACAGTTCGTCCACACGACTTTTCGGTCAATGAAATTGCGGTCACGGTTTCCTTGACTTATATGTAGTTTGACCACCCTTATTGTAAAAAAAGGTTCACTTTGCCAACGTCACCCCTGTGTCAGGGAAGGTCGGCAAAAGTTACAGGATTTATGTTTACTTGAGGTTTGGTTTTTATTTGTAAGCACACATTCAGCATTCGTAAGCGCGAACTTACACGTGTCTGTTTGTGGGCATGCATTTTATACCTATAATCCATAATCTAAGTTGCAAAGATATATTAATATTTAAAGCTCATATCAAATGTGTGCCCACAAACAAACACGTGTAGTTCGCGCTTACAAAATGCTGAATGTGTACTTACAAATTCAAATCCAAACCTCTAATGAACTACAACTACAACTTTGCCGACCTTCCCTGACACAGGGGTGACATTGTCAAAGTGAACCATTTTTTACAGTATAGGTGGTAAGCCTCACACCAACCTATAAGTCAAGGAATACAAATAAAAAAGAACATTTAAGTATATAAAAACAACAAACACTTAAAAATAAATCTATTCAACAACAAAAAAATGAGTTTTCAATATTAACATATCTTTGCAACTTATATTATTATAGATTATTAAGAACTCAGCCATAGATAACTCATCCACAGACATATACATCACGGACTATTCGGTAACACGACAGTCCTTTACATGACTTATCGGTCACATACAATAAATGGTAAACACACAGATCCATAAAAAATATCTTTGTAAACACTGATTTTTTTGCTGTCTTTGGACCATAATTGTATGTGACCAAAATCTCGTTGACCGAAAAATCGTGTAGACGAACTGTCGTGTGACCGAAATGTCGTTGACCAAAAAATCGTATGAACGAACTGTCGTGTGACCGAAATGTCGTTGACCAAAAAATCGTGTGGACGAACTGTCGTGTGACCAAAATGTCGTTGACCGAAAAATCGTGTGGACGAACTGTCGTGTCACCAAATTGTTCGTGACTGATATGTTTGTGGACGAGCTATCAGTGGTCTAGTTGTCTGTGTGACCAAAAAGTCGTGTGGACGTTTATCGTGTGAACAAACTGTCGTGTGATTGATTCGTCCATGGTCAAGCTGTCTGTAGACGGTTTGTCTGAGACCAATTTGTCGTGAAACTGTTGCTGAGGTCGACACGCGTAACTATAACTAAGGTAGATTTTAGAGTCACGTGCTAGAATTATTTTAGTCAATAATATTATCACTAGAGTCCAATTCTAATAAGCCTCAGTTTTAGACTTCAGCAACAATTTTTCATGTTGAAACATTTTAAAATTACTTTTCTTCTAATATTATGTAATAAAAACTAATATTTTCTTCTTAAATGCTAAAAAAAAAATTAGTGTTGTACGTAAAAAAAAATTAAAACCGTATTCGAGTTTTCTAATGGGAAGATTTTTTTGTTTAGGCAGATTTTTTTTTTGATTTCTTTAGATGCATAATATTTTTCAACATTTTTTACCACTTCTTTACAATGCATTGTTTTGAGAGCGTTTTTAGTCATGTAACAAAAAATTTAAAATACATTTTGCAATACCTTCAGGTACATTAAAAAAATCAGTCAATAAAGCTTTAAAATATGTATATAAATGTGGTTATATTTTTAATTTAGAAAGCACATAACTAATCTAGTTTCATATTTTAGTAAGGATGACTTCAGAAATAATCTGTTGCTTACACAATCGGATTAAAACTGATATTTTGGAGGTAGTTGGATAATTTTTCCTCAGAGAAACATAACGAAAAATTTTGGCACACAATCAACGAAAATCGTTAACAAAAAATGCTTCATTGTTTGTGCTCCTCGAGACATTGTTATCATTTGATGTTAACATAACCTTGATTTGCATATACCAGTCGTATAGCTGTGTAGCCTACAGCCGAACTAATAAACATTCCATAACGTTGAGTCAACACTTCTTTTCAGGAAATTAATGAAAGAAACGCATTTTCAACCTAACGCATTTTATTATTAAAACATTTTAATATCTGAAAAATAAATTAAGTAGTTCATCACAAAAAAGATTTTCTCTTTGTACATATGTAGTCCGGTCGATAGCTCAGTTGGTAGAGTGCTTGCATTCCATGCCGTGAGTTCGGGTTCGAATCCCACCGAGGGTGTCAGAAATGATTTCCCGTTTCGGTGTTTATTTCAAACCCCAAAATAAAATACCGGCAAGGTTAACTCAGCGTTCACAAGAAATAAGTACCAGTCCTCTCGGGAGCTGGGAAACCCCCACTTCAACTGAAGTGGTTGGCGTAAGGCCGGCCCCCTTACCTGTAAAAATAAATAGGTTCAACTCGCCACATGTGACCCCTTCGGGGATAACGCGGCAAGAAGTTACATTATATGTGTAGCTTAGTTGCGTTGCGTTACATCTTTCAATATTTGTGTACAGCAATATACTCCGTCATTTGATTTTTAACATAAAAAAGAGGAACAATTTTGCTTCTGAAGATTCCTTATTAGTTATTAGGCAAAAACGTTTGAGCAAAAAAAAAAAAAAAAGTTTATTAAAACTTTGTTTTTTAAATTGATTTAAAAAAAAGAGTTTTTTTTTACCATCAATAATGAAGTCTAATTAATAATTTGTTCGTATCTTTGCTGGTTATTATTTTGGTCTATGGCTCTCTGCAGTCAAGTAAACATTCTTTGTGTAATCTAAATTGTAAAAGATTTCATATTCACCATTTTTACACACTTAAAAGCAAACAAGTTTAACTTTGCGCTTGCTGTATGTGTGCCAAAATTTACAAAATAAAATCAAAACATCAAATGTTTATACATTCTGCAACTCTTGCCATCTTTCCCTGAACAATCATTGGCTAAAGTGAACATTATAATCTTTGTAATTTATACATAGGTCATATTATTAAGTTTATACTCGATCTACAATCATCTTCACAACTGTGTATTTATGTTCTAAAGATTCTGAATGTTGTAGCTCAGTACCTGTAGTGTAAAAAATCACGTAAATTCTCAATCATCGCGCGACTGAAAAAATGTATGAAAGAAGCACAAAAACTTCGCTGCCAATGAACCACAGCCTTCATTGAATTGAGAGTCCTAGAGAGTAAAAAATATGTGTCTCGGTACATGCACATCCTACTTATGTGAATTGTGCATAGTCAACCAAATATGTAGATGGCAGACGCAGCACTCTTCGTGCACAGGGTGACGTCATAAATAGGCTTCAACTGCCGCTTCGGTTTAACAAAATGGGTTTCGGAGAAAAGGTTTTTAGTTCGGCTGGTCCATCCTGCTGGAACAATCTACCTCTGGAGTTGAGAACAGATACCAGTGTTGGCAGTTTCAGGAAGTTGCTTAAGACTCATTTGTTTAGCAGACCACATAAAGCGCCCTTGGGTTGGCTATTGCCACTAAACGGCGCTGTATAAAATTGGCTAATTAGAATAATTATTATAAAACTCGTAGTGAGTGATTTAGTTCGTTCAGTTATTTGTTTATTTACAGATTACGTTATGAACAGAATGTATGGGTTCGAATACTAGTGTGTCAGATAAGATTTACAATAAAAAAGAAAAGTTTTAAGCTTTGAAACAGAAATGTTTTTGACTGGTTTTTCTTGAAATGGATCAAATTAACTTTTTTTTTTTCATACATGCAAATGACCGCCACTACACATTGATCGATCTGTGATCTGGTAGTGAACACAACGAACTCGTAATGGGAGTCGTTTGTTCGATTCCCGGCGTAGCACAAAAAAATATCATTAAAATTTGAAAATAAAACACAAAGTTTTTCTGCACGAGTTTGAATCGAGTGGGGAATCAACGCCATGTTTAATACTAAGAATACAGGAGGCTAAGTAAACTATAACATGTTATTATTACTCATAAGTAAGGAGAGTATTTTATTAAATTCCTTTATCCTTTGTGACTGAGAAGTTTTAGTTACAATAAATGCTTTCGAGGATTACAATAATTTACACCGATGTAAGTTGGTGATAGTTTCATCATAAAATCACTCCTTTGACATATGCACATGTACACAATGGAAGCCCGTCGTATGAACAATTTTCCTGGGGTAATGAAAGTTACGTCCTGGTGTTTATTGGTCAAATGAATTTTGTTCTCAATAGATGGAAACTATCAATTGCTTTTTGGATTTTCCGGAACAATACATTAAATAAAGACTTTTAGAAGTTATTGTTTATAATTGCGATTCTGTGTTTTTCTCTTTCAACTTTAGGCATTCCTTTTCTACCATTTTTGTTGTCAATCAAACAATAGATTAGCTTTTTGTTTCTTCGCGATCTGTGGTCTTCTCTCCAGATATTTTTAGTCAGTCTTTTGAATTCTGTCATTTCTCTTTTTCTTCATTTTTAAAATAAATCTCTTGGCAAATATTTTCAGTGTACAGCATATAATTTTTGCCTTTTTTATTTTACTCGTAGGAATTTTATATCAAACAGTAAAGAAGTATTTATTTTCTAATGAATACTTTTATAAAATGTGAAATGAAAATTTGGTTTTAATGACTTTTATTTTAAAGCTTTCTAAGCGAGTACATAAATATTACAATTTATAACATTTTCGCTGGGAAGCTCTATTATAATTGAAAATCTCTAAAAGCAGTAACAAAATGTCGGCTGCCTAAAATTAAACAAAAGACCTTCACTAGGACGTGAGGTACAATGGATGAGGTCCCGTTTGGGGTACACAAACATAGCTTCGGTACAAAATGTTGCTTTTCAAATTATAACGTGAAACTCTGAATATTTAAAGAAAATCACTTACAATAGAGCTAACCCACGGGGCAGGATAAAAACATTATTAATTAACGTTAAAACAAACTGAGGTATTTTGTTTTAAAGAAAGATAAACATTAGAATAATCTGCCTTGATTTAAGACCAAGAAAGTATGGCTGACTGCTCAGTATGAAATATTTTCGAGCAAATAAGACAAACCTTTTGTAAGAAACGAACGAAGCCAAAATTGACTTAGGATCCCAGCTTTGAAGTGGAGTCGCATACTATTCAGAGATAGACTGAAATTAATTATATCTTAAAGAAAAATACCTGAAGAAATTTGAAGATTTGATTTCTTCCCTGTTTCAGGGAAGGTGGGCAAGAGTTGCAGGGCTTATGTCCATTTGAGAATTGGGTTTTTATATTGTAGATCCACATGCGGCATGTGTGAGCGCGAAATTATGCGTGTCTGCTTGTGGGAATGCATTTAATATTAATCTCAAATGATACATATCCTTGCAGATTAGATTTAGATTTAGATATCTTGACGCAAAATCACGTTGTCCGGTAGATAGCCCAGTTGGTAGAGTGCTTGCATTCCATGCCGAGAGCTTGGGTTCGACCCCACCGATGGTGTCAGAAATGATTTTGACCGTTTCGGTGTTTATTTCAAAAACCTAAAATAAAATGCCGGCAAGGTTTACTCAGCCTTCACAAGAAATGAGTACCAGCTTTTTTGGAAGCTGGGAAACGCTCACTTCAACTGAAGTGGCCTTATCTGTAAAAATAAATAGGTCTCTCGCCACATGCAAAACTCTTCGGAGATAGCGCGGCGAGACGTTGCACTATATGTGTAGCTTAGTTGCATATAACAAGATTATGAATACATCGTCTACTAAAATTAACGTAAGAAATTAATGTAGGTAATTTCTAAAGATCGCTATATACATTATTTTGAAAATTTCAACACAGATTTTTTTTTAAATATCTTGCACAAAAAAACATTCCCCATATGCGTTGACCGAGGGTATAACGAACTCACAAAGTGAACTTTTATAAAATGCCAATTTTTCGGTCACCTTCATTAATATTGTACGACAAAGTTTGATAAAAAAGTTAAAAGCTTTTTAAAACACAAACTTTACACAACATGGCTTCGTCACAGGTTTAATTAGCAAACTTTATTGAATTTCACATATTTCTATAAAATCAAAGTTTGTAATGTAAGCCTCTAATTAATACTTTTTGAGTTTGTGTATTGACATTGTGAAGATTAATTTTAAACTAATAATGTAAAAATTAAACAGAAAATTCTTATTCACGAGTTGATTTATTTCCTCGAACGCTCTCGATGTTATCACACCATTATCAATAGAGAACTTCTCTCACTCCACCATATCTTTGCCATCTACAATTTTCTCCGGAATTCCCATTTGTAATTTTGGATCTGTTAGTTTTCCTCTTGATAATGGTGTGATAACAGTGAAAGCGCTCTAGGAAATATATTATATCGTGAAGAACATCTTTATGCTTTATTTTTCCTTATTATTATTTTTATTTTTATTTTTTTTTAAATAAATTAATATTTAAGATTTATATTTAATGCATGCCCACAAGCATGCCATGTAAGTTTCGTGCTGACGTATGCTACATGCGTAGGTAAATATAAAATAAACTAAACCTCACAATCAATGGAGCACCTGCGGTGTTGTCCCTCCTGTCCGACAAGCTGCTCCATGGATGATCTCTTTGCGGGAAACCAAAGAGCTGTAGACATTGCTCGTTAATGGGCCAATACGGTGTGAAGCTGACACGAAGAAGAAGAAGAACTAAACCTCACATTAAAATATACTTTGCAAATCCTGCTGCTTTTCCCTGAAACTGGGGTGGCCTTGGCAAAAGTGAACCGAGTTTGTACAGCATGAGGAGTCAGCCTCATACTAACCTATTAAACAAGGAATTTGGCACAACTCCAAGATGGCTGTCTTTGATTCTATGCGGCTCACATCTGTATTGGATAAGAATATAAGATTGATAATAAATTTGCCTTATTTATGAGCTGTATTAACTTTCTCATCGGAGATACATTAACGATGTAGCATCTCATAAATCACGAGTACTCACTAATGATCAATAAATAATAATTTGATGGAAAGCTCAGCCTGACCCGCTCGCTGGTCGGCGATATATTCTAGATGTCGGGCTTCACGAATTTACAGATACTCATGACCAAGATCATTTGCAAGAAACTAGTGGGTTCTCGCAAATGGTCTCACATCTTACACTGGTGAAAGAAATGAAACCCATTTTAACGTATTCATCCCTTAACTTATAGGTTGGTATCAGGCTGACCACCCATGTTGTATATAATATCTCACTTTACCAATGTTAATGCCCTGTTTGCAACAGTTGCAGGGCTTATTTTCATTTACGCAAAAAACGCAACTAATATACACATTCAGTGAAACTTTTTGCCGGGTTATCTCCAAAGAGTCTCGCATGTGGCGAGTGGAACCTATTTATTATTACAGCTAAATGGGTCGGCCTTGCGCGAACCACTTCATTTGAACTAGGTTTTCCCGGCTGTCGAGGGGGCTGGTACTCATTTCAATTGAAGGCTGAGTAAAACTTGCCGTTATTTTATTTCTAATCTAATCTAATCTAATCTAAGCTGCAAAGATATATATCATTTAAGATTTATATTAAATGCATTTCCACAAGCAGACATGTATAATTTCGCGCTAACACATGCCGCATGTGGACCTACAATTTAAAAACCCAATCTCAAATGAACATAAGCTCTGCAACTCTTGCCGTCCTTCCCTGAAACAGGGGTGACATTGGCAAAGTGAACCATTTTTTACAGTATGGGTGGTCGGCCGCATACCAACCTATAAGTCAAGGAACAAACATCACAAATTACATTTTTTAATAAACAATAATAAAACATGAACACTAAAAAAAACTAAATCATAAAACCAATTTCACTTTAATAAATCCTAGCCGCCAACATTACAGATCAACCGCCATTTCTTTCTATCCTTACATACTTCTTTCATTTCCTCCAGAGTCATAACCTTCTTCATACAAGCTCTTCTTTTATTATGACTCTGGATATTCCATTCATTCGCAATTTCTGATATTTGGTCCATCCATACCTTTCTCGGTCTTCCTCTACCACGACATCCATCTATTCTACCAACATATACTTTCTTCGTCAGTCTTTCCTCATCTTTCATTTGGGGTTTGGTTTTTAAATTGTACGTACCTACACATGCAGAATTCGTTAGTGCAAATTTACACTAGTCGTTTGTTGGCATGCATTTAATATGAATATAAAATATTAATATATTTTTGCAACTTAAATTAAATAATTAACATAGATTAGATCATATAAGGTCAACAAATATCTACCGAAAATTTTAAATAAAAAACGGAAATTTAGCTTATTTACGCGTAAATAATATTCTCTTTTAAACCATTGACAGTCCAACGGAAAAAGAAACATAAAATATTTTCAATATTATGTCAGAGGTTGAAATCATATCAAGAATTTACTATTAACAACCTTTTTATTTTTGTAATAGAAAGTATTGCCTGTCGCGAACTTGAAATACATGCGCTTATACACACAAACACCTATGCACGTACTATAGAACCATCTAGGAGTAGTCGTGCATTGGAATGACGTTCTATATGTAGTGATTGTGTGTGTACATAATGTTCTGGTGGTGGAATGATCTAGTGATTGCGAGAAATACCTCTCTAGTTGATTATAAAAGAGATCAAAATGGCACGAACAGCAGTCGCAAGAGAACAATTCGCTAAGTATCACATATAACCAGTGACTGTCAAGTTGTGAAATAAATTGTAAATTGTGAAAAATAAATTCTTTAAAAATAAATTCAGGCATTTTAATTAAAAATAGAATCCAGCAGAAAACGTAACAATACAAAAACAGCATTACAGAAGGACAAGTATCCCAAGATACATATAGGTAGGTATATTTTGATCATTGTTAGAATTCAAATTAATTTTTCAGATGCAATAAAAATAAATATATATTATATTATGAAATTTATTTTCTTCTACTCAGTGCACTTGCGCGTATTGAGAATTATTATTTTTAAAGATAATTGCAAACGACAATTTCTAGATTGATTAAATGAAATAAAATTATATGATGAATGTGTATAATGTTTCACTAAGTTGCAAAGATATAAATATTATATTTCATGCACACTCACAATGCAACACACGTGCAAGTTTACGCTTAGTCATGTAAAAATAAACAACGTAACCCTGCAACTTTTTCCGACTTTCCCTGAAAATAAGTTGACATTGATAATGTGGACCAATGATTATTACTATTTGGTTTCTTATTATTTGAGTTTTTTACTCAATTCTTAAAGGAATGACATGGATTCTGGCTACCGTATTATTATTTTATTTTATACTTTTGCGACCATGGAGATATAATTCAATGGAGGGGCTATGAATGTGATTTAGTACCAATCAACATGACGCACCGTCTTTGACACCATACATTGTTTATAATGCTGTCTCGCTCACGAAATATGAAATTCTTTTCTCATTTTCACTGTAAGCAACGTTTCTTTACTCCGTCTTCAATCTACTTACATATCACCATAGAAACCATGAAATCACCGCGGCAACGGACTTTGTTACTAGTGTTGTTGAAAGTATTAAAATATCTGATAAATTCCGAATTCAAAAATGTTCCGACCTCATTGTGTACGGGATGATTTTCACAAGTATCTATTACCGCGAGCATAGAAGTTAAATACTTGAAAAAGGAAGTACCTACATACATACTTGAACATCGCTAGTTCTAAAAATGGCTGTCACTTTCTCGAGCAAAATATTTCGACAAATGAAAAATATTTTTTTTGAACGTAATCATATAAAATAGTTTTTTAAGTGAAACATTATTCATTAATTTTCTTTTGTTGGCACATTTCGAAAATACGCAGTTTGGCATTTATATGGATTTTTTTTCCAATTAGGTAACACACTTGTTGTTGGAAGGTTACCGATAGACTGAATTTGGATTGTTATATGATGAGTGTGTTAGCGCATTTCTAATTCTCAAAGGATTGATTTCTTAGCCCATCCACTTTTAAATATCGATGATTGCGACACACAATAATCACAATGCATGTTTGGTGCATTGGGTTAATCATTAGACTAATAATTGCTTCAGAGTTACAGCATGAATGGCTGATTGCAGATTTGCGGTCAAAGGCACCCTGTGTCTTGAGTTCACCATTGTCAACTGCTGCATCCCTGGTTAATTGGTTTCATCAAATATTACAGTGGCTTGTATTATCAGCCGAGGCATCTCACCGCACTAGCCGCACCGGCTGGCGTTCAGCCACAAATCTTGTTCCGCCACTGTTTACCATATTACAGCACATGCTTTACATAACCCTACTTCATCTCCACAGATCCATCTGAATAATCTTCAATCTAAGATGCAAAGAAATATTGAAATTCAAAATTCAAATTGAATGTACGCTATCTTTTTTAAATTAAAAAAAAAAAACAGCAAAGTGGACATCTTGAAAGAATGGATGATGAAAGATTAACAAAGAAAGTGTAAAGAGGAAATATCAGAGAAAAACGTGGAAGGGGAAAACCGAGAAAGGAATAGGTAGATCAAATAGGTGAGACTGCGAAAGAATAGAACCTGAAGAGTGAGAATAAGATAATTTTTCAAAGAAAATATATTCTTACATTGTAATACAACTTAGTGATCTAAAAATGTTTATTATTGAAGTTTTGCAAAGAAGCATTTTATTAAAATACTTGTGGAAAATTCAGGGCTTACGCTTGTTCAGATTTCTTTAATACGGCTTAAGCTTCGCTGAACTTTTCCGAGTTTAATTCGAATCAACGCACATCAAGTACCGACATAATACGAGCATAGCTGTGGGAAATATTTTTCTACAATAGTCTCTAATCTTTTGTGGAAAATATTCATACAAAAAAGAAAAACTTTGTATCTGTGTGTAAGAAATTATATAGCAATGTTGGTAGAGCGAAGTGCATGGTTGTAGAAGATCGCCAACTTCTGGGAAGACCTCCATAAAGGTGGAGCTGAACGATCTCGTTGCAAGATTAACATCAAGCTCCTGACCAAATCATCAATATTCTCTATAGAAAGAGGAGAAAGAAGAAGTTGGTAGAGTGCTTGCGCTTAAAGCCAGAAGGTTAGGGTTTCATTCCGTCGAGCTTGAGATATGACTTCCCACTTCTGTGTTTTCTTCCAATCCAAATAAAATATTTGTCAAGGTTTACTCAGCCTTGAGGATATATTCCCTAGAAAGCTTGCTATTTTACTTGGAAAATTAAATAAGATTAACTATTTGCCAAATTTAGATTCTTCTAAAACAGTGCGGCAAAATGTTGAAAGTTGAAAGGGTAAAAAATCAAATGCGTTTAGGTTAAGGCTCAAGTCGGATTCATAAGATAACGAAGACTGAGTTTATGAAATTTATCACGTCACCAAAAAGCTTCCATACATAATGGTGAAGGGTTCTACCCCGCAATCTATAAACGCAAAGTAACTAAGCTTCACATATAGTGGATCTTCTTATCGCATAGTGTGACGTGCGATACCAATTTAATTCCACAGTTAAGGTGGTCGTTCTCGCTCCAACTACTTCAGTTAAAGTGAAGAATATCCAGGTTTTCATTTCTTGTGAAAACTGAGTAAGCCTTGTCAGTATTTTTATTTTGAGCTTGAAATAAACACCAACACGGAAATCTTTTCTGACACCCTTGGTGAGGATCAAACCCTAGATGTCTGGTATTAAATCAGCCGATATATAAATATTGATCTCTGTTAATAAATTTGGATAAAAAAATATGCATATACTGTCAAAATTATACTGCTATTAAATATAGAAGTTTTACTTACGTACATAACGATCAAAAATTAAAATACGCGAGTAAGTATGAACCGTAAATTAAGAAAAAAATGAGGAAGGAAGCTGTGTAGTATTTGCATAGTTCAGCGAGCTGGAATTTTCTGCGAAATTCACGATTAATAAGAGTCACTGTCATCTGGAAAATCATTGAGTCAGATTGGATCAGCTTTAGTGAAAATATTTAAAAACTTTCAGGTCACTTTTTAAACAGCGTCCGAAAATACATAAAATTTTAATCAAGAAATTTTTTGAACTAAAATAAATGGTAGAGTTTTTACTGATGAAAATACCAATAATATTCTTACAACATTATATATGTATTTTCATCAACTCGGATAAAATTTCATGAAAAAAGCGATGCCGTATTCAAAAAGACCTGTGTTTTTCAATGTCGTTCGTTTTTTTTTTTGAAAACAAAAAGAGTTTTCTACACTTAATTAATGTATTTACAATGTTTTTCTAAATTAGTGATAATTTAATTTTTGGTAGGTACCTCGATTGTTGCCAAAAGTTGGCATGAGACTGACCTATACCTACACTGTAAATAAGGGTGCATTTTGCCAATATCCCCCCCGTTTCAGGGGAGGTTGGCAAAAATTCCGGGTTTATGTTCATTTGAGGTGTGGATTTTTATTTTATGTGTACATATTCTGCATGTGTATATGTGAACTCATACATGTTTACTTTTGACATGCATTCATTATGAATTTTGAGTGCTAATATATCGTGGCAACTTATATTTTTGATTATATTTTTAAGGGTATCTCTATTCTCTGTATTCACACAGTGAAAGTCCATTGTATTTTTTGTATAATTCAAATGGAAAAACAAAGTTTTAATTCTTTATTTTTTGTTTTAGCTCAAACGTTTTCGCCAAATAAGGCATCTTCAGGAGCATAATTGTAACAGTTAAAGGTAACAATTATGCTCCTTAAGATGCTTTATTTGGCGAAAACGTTTGAACTAAAAAAAAAAATAAAATTGAATTAAAAAAAAAAAGATTTTAGATTTGTGATTGTATAATTTGATAGTTCACAATGTCATGCAGTATTTATAAGCCTGAACTTGCACTTGTCTTTTTGTGAGGATGCAATGAAAATGCATTTGAAATGTTAATATATTATCTTTGGAACTTAGATTATAGATTATGAATTATGAACATTCTAAAATATGCAACAACTTACTTTTGTGGATTTTTGCCTGACTGTTCATACCTTTTCTATGCCAACATGAATAATAACTGAAACATTTTCATCTTTAAGCAAAAGTATTTTTCTCAGATTCCTAAATCTTTTCAAAATGTTTCTTATTACTTTATAACGTAAAACCGGCGAATAATAGACTAACTTCGTAACAAGTCCTTTTGTGAAATTTCAATAAATAATAAGGGCTTAATGAGTTGCCCATCACTTCAAAAACCGTGTTTTCTAAATCATAACAGATTTTTTTCCAAAGTGAAGAAGAGATTGAATGAATAGTTATGTAGCTATGTTGAAGGAAACAAGTACATGCTTTTCGGTTATTTTTTTATATTAAGTTTATTCCTACATTTTTGGCCAGAATATTTTCGAGTCGTCGGCTACTTCGCAGAAGGGTTCATCATTTTTAATGAAAACGAATGGAGAGTTTTATGTGAAGGCAGAAGCTGCGGTCGGAAAAGGGACTTCACGTTTCCGTAAAAAAAGGATAAACCATTTACACACTGTGCATATTATGGCCTGAGAAAGAAAAGATTATTAAAAATTCATCACTCTATTATCTATTTCATTGTTTATTTTTTTTGCTGTAAATTTTCTATTTGGTGGTTCGTATCTATAATCTAAGTAAACAAAAATATACTGACATTTAAAATTAATATCTAATGCATGTCCACAAATAAACAAGTGTTAAGTTAGCGCTTACAAACGCTGCATGTGTATTTGCAAATTAAAATCCAAACCTCAAATAAACATAGAACTTGCTTCGTTTGCCGACCTTCTCTGAAACAGAGGTGATATTGGTAAAATGAGTCATTTATAACAGTATGAGTGGTCAGCCTCATACCTACCTACATATAAGTCAAGGAATTGTAACGAATTAAGTTTGAATGCTAAAATAATGGTAATCAAATAAGTTTTCATCTCCCTTTACATACTTTTGTATCCTCCTATGCTTCATTTATATTTTTTTAGCTACACAGAAGTAAATTACTAGAAAATCCTAAAGGCTACTCTTAAGGATAATGTCATTTTACTTTATTTTTAGTTTAAAGTTGATTCTATGGATTGATAATTCATCTATGCAAAAAGTGTGTTTCTTGACAACATAATTATGTACATAGATATTTTATTAACATGATGGTGGATATGACTGTATTCAGCTTTGCATGGGTAACATAGTATATTGGATGAAATATTAGAATATGGAGAAAATATATGTGACGACAAACCATGAGGGACACAGGTGGCTGGAAGGAATATATATGATTGGTTGTGTACTACAGAATTGAAGGGCTGGAAGAAGAAAGTGGTTTTGACAGCGATGTCAGCGGTTGATGATATATGCCTTTGATGTAGGGATGTTATGGATACGGAATTTCGATTATGAATACGGATATGGAATAAGGTGTATCATATATTCACTATTCTCTGATATTTTCGGTTATAGATATTAGATTTTTAAGGAATGGTAAAAGTGTAATACCTACATTAATTGTATGACTTTATATGTAGGTAATCATTTTTGGTTTCATAATAAGTCATACATTCACCGGCCCGTAGTCCAGCGGTAACGCTTCGGATTCGTAAATGGAAGGTTGTGGGTTCGAATTCCGGCGGAGCACAAAAAATATATCTTTTATATTTTCAAATATGCTCTACGCTGGGTTGAAAAATTCATATACCGTAACAAAAGACCGGTCACTAAAGGTCCATCTTATATCACAGAAACTGGATCTTGCTTGAGAATTGGAGCTTTCTACCGTGACGAATAAACGCAGCATAGGGCTCATATTTGAGAAATCTATATATTGCCATATAACTCTCTTTTTCCACAAACTTCACCGGCTTTAGATTAGCGAGAGGATACTCTGTAAGCTTTTTGTATTCACTTATAGGAAATTTAATGGAACAACACCTAAATAACTGTCCAAACTGGTCAAAAATATGGAATCCACTACCTGTGGACAGACACTCAGATCCAGGGTTCTTAATAAAAGCCTGTTCCAGCTGTCGCGCAGAGCGTTGTTGCTCCGATGGCATGGAATTCGCTGCCGTGACCCTCAGGAAGCTGAAGACTGAGAACTGAAAATCTATTTGTTCAAATACTCCCACAAAGCACCTTTGAAGTGAATCAACTCCCAAAAACACGCTATTTATTTATCACTAGTATTATTATTGTCTCTGCTTTGATGCAATAGATAATAATGAGGGATATTCACGCGTTGAATACCGGATAGTAACCGTATTATATCCGTCGTAATTCTCCCATCTACAGAGTGAGATTTGCGTGCAGCCTTGCTATTCCAGCCAACTCATGCTGACCCCGAACTCGCCATATTGAATTGACTAATCAAAGCTAATGACCATCATAATGTCCCGTGTTATCCACGTCACTAGCTGATTTCGTCTGGCTCTTCATGAACGATGCCATTCTGTAAACCTAACATACGTCTAGCGTCCATACACAACTATAGGACTTATCGTAGTGTTATGTTAATAGTAGATTAATATAGGTTTGTTAATTGACGATCACATCGATAAGATTCGAACACAATGTAACAAAATGCTTGGTTTTATCCTAAGGGTGACCAGGGAGTTCAGAGATCCCACATCTCTTATGACCTTGTATGTCTCACTTGTACGCTCTCGGGCCGAGTATTGCTCCCCAGTATGGAATCCCTTATATGACAAATATAACGTTGCATTGGAAAAAATCCAACATAAACTAATACGAATTGGAAATCACAGATTCAGAACATCCCGTTTCAATGACTTAATAGACCTCTCGTCGAGGCGTGAACTTGCAGATGCCTGTATTCTACGCAGAATTTGTATGTCTGCACTAGACACACCCCTATTACTGAAATTGATAGACTTCGCGGTCCCAACAGTTAGACGATCATTTTGGCCCTTTCACATTAAGCGTCACGTTACCAATGCAGGTTTGCGAAATCCTCTGCTAAGAATGACTAAAAATTATAACAATAAATTTAAAGATGTCGATCTGTTTCACGGTAGTTCTAATTTATTTAAAAGATCAATTTTAGCTATACTTGAGCAGTGAGTATCCCTTCCCCTTCCCCTTCCTTTCTTCCCTACTACTTCTATTTATATTATTTTATTATTGTTGTTTGAATTTTTGAATGTTGTATTCCGTTTTAAAAAAAATGTTTTTATCCTTAGTATGTAAGTGAAATTATCTTGATATTTTTGTGTGCTTTTTTTATCACATTGCATTACGCTTACACCGGTAATGGGGTGCAACATGATTTCTTCTTTTGTTAATTTGCCTAATGTGCTATTTTTATGTTGTGCCTGTTGGTGTATGATTGTGAATAAATAAATAAATAAAATAAATAGGTGTACATCGTAGGTAGTGATAGTTATTATAGTGTAATGTAAATAGTCGATTAATATAGGTGTACACTGTAGGTAGCAATAATTATAGGCCTAAGAAATCTAGAAATTAAATGATCCTTTTGTACTCTTGAAGTTGGTAGAATATTTGCGAATGTGCTGGCAAAATTAGTCACTGGAAAATTCTGTCTGTGAAGTATATAAGGCGTAAAATTGAGTGCACTCAGACAGTGAGATAGTTGCCTTTGATTAGAAGAGTGTAAGCGATACTGAACTGTAAAAATAAATTTGTGTTACCAAAAGTGTTAAAAATAAATGTAAATTTGTAAAAATAAATTAAGTGCAAAAACAGATCCTGAAAGAAGACCTGTATGTTTTAATTTAGAGACATTTCGAACCAAAAACATTACAGTATTCTAATGGCAACCTGATTCATTTTACAAAATAAATGCGTCAAAGGAGGGCTAGTTTCTAAATTAATAGGTAAGTATAAGACTGATGATGATGATGATGATGATGGATGATTTCTTTCCTGTGGCGCCATTTAATGGTCCAGGACCATCTCAAGGGCGCCATGGCTTCTGGAGAAAAGTAGTGTCTTCAGTTCCTTTCTGAAGGTGGTGGTAGGCTGGTTCACGCGAACACCGATGGGCAAATAGTTCCAGGCCACCGGCCCGGCCACCGCAAAGCTTCTGTCTGCAAAATTTGATGTGTTTGCTCTATTGGGCACTATAACCTTGTTGACAGCAGTAAGGGCAGAGCGTAGTGGTCTTTTTGAAGTCCCTCATATTATTCAACAGAAAAAATGGAAACAATATTTGTTCAATGGAAAGCTGAGAGGTTTTAATCTGAAACCGTTTAATTATTATAACATCCAGGTTAATTAAATTTTAGTCTCAAATATCACACGCTTAGAATCACAATAACGAGTATTAATTGATTGCTTTCATCGCGATGAAGTTATTCCTAATATTTCTATGTTGTCCATAAAGATGGTTAAATGTTGTACAAAAATAAACCAAAACTAACTCTATGTAAAACAGTTTACTGCAAAATAAATAGACAACACAAAACCGGTCAACGACATTCAATCATTAGTTTTTTTAAATGTTAGGCTTGTATGAAAGTGACCCCCCATGCTGTATAAACATGGTTCACTTTTCCCGATCCCAACCCGATTTCAGGGAAGAAGTTGCAAGGTTTATGTTCATGTGAGGTTTCTTTTTTTTCTGAGAAAGTCAGGCCAGGGTAACCTGCCATGGTAAAGAGTAGACCATGCTGCCTGCGGCTCAACGCCGAATGTTGGGCGGCGGTTAATTAACCCAACGCCCCCGGGGACCCAGGTCTCTGGGGTGGGCGATGGGCCCGTGGATGGAGGAAATGCCACCAAACCCATTGTGAGGAAGGGCAGCAGCTTCATCACTACTACTCTTGAGCTGATGAGGACACAGTGCCGAAAGGGTCAAGAAGTAGACATACACGGGCGGAGTTGAATCAACAGAAAGGTCGTGTGACTGCGAAACTCGCCAACCCGCTAGGCAAGCGTGGCGATTTATTGCCAAACCCCTTCGTATATACCATGTCGAAACAAAAAACAAGAGCGGAATTACCCCAGGCGAGTAGAACTAATGGTTCAGAATCTCGTGCTGTTCCTACAGGAACAGTCAGCCCCTTGGATTCTGGGGGGGGCAAAAATTCGACTACACCCAAAGACAAGCATAATATTTATATAGCAACATACAATATTCGCACTATGAGGAACGACGATCACCTAACAGCACTGGAAGAGGAGCTTTCATATATAAAATGGCACGTGCTTGGAATCTGTGAGACTAGAAGAGCAGGAGAAGCTGTCGTCACATTGAGATCAGGCCACCTCCTCTTCCACAGAAATGCAAATACAACCAGGAATGGTGGAGTCGCACTGATGGCGAACAAAAATATAAAACATCTAGTTACCAAAACAATGGCAGTGTCAGACAGAGTAATTTACATGGTTCTTCAACTCAACAAAAGATACAAACTACAGATCATACAAACCTATGCTCCTACTAGTGCAGCGGATGATGAAGAGGTCGAACAATTGTATGAGGACATAGCTACAGCACGAAGTCAGATAAACGCACAGTTTACAATCGTGTTGGGAGATTTCAATGCCAAGATTGGCCAAAAAACTACCTCGGATCCTGATAATATTGGCCAATTCGGATTAGGTCAGAGAAATGATAGAGGACAACTTCTACTTGAATTTCTTCGAAGAGAAGATCTATACTGCATGTCAACATTTTTCAAAAAACCCCCACAGAGGAAATGGACGTGGAAAAGTCCAGATGGTGTTACGAAAAATGAAATAGACTACATTTTATGCTCTAAAAAAGAAATCTGTAATGATGTGTCTGTGCTGAACCGCTTCGACACTGGGAGTGATCACAGAATAGTACGGGCCAAAATCCAGATCAAAACGAAGTTAGAAAGGAGAAAACTGATCTCTGAAGTCATAAGACCATCCGCCTCGGTACTTGAGGAAAGACACGAAGAGTACCAAACACA
This sequence comes from Agapetus fuscipes, assembly GCA_951799405.1. NCBI lineage: Eukaryota > Metazoa > Arthropoda > Insecta > Trichoptera > Glossosomatidae > Agapetus > Agapetus fuscipes. Next base: position 6,362,167 of record OX637332.1, read on the forward strand.
CCTCACAAACAAATTGAGATCAGATCTTTGTGGGAATGACCTGAATGACTTATGTGCGTCCATCACTGAAGGAGTATTAACAGCAGCCAAAAAAGTTGGCAATTTGAAACAGAAAAGCGACCCTAAGTTAAAATTAAGTACCTTGGCACTGATAGAAAAGAGAAAACAGACACCCAGGGATTCAAATGACTACGAGACCCTAAACAAACAGATAAAGAAGGCTATCCGAAAAGACTCGAGGTCTCACAAAACGAAAACAATTGAACAAGCTATCCAAGATAATATGAATCTTAAAGTTTTAAGATCAAAGCTGGCAAAGTCACGGGGTAGAATCCATTGCATGAAGGACAGAAACAGTATTATCCACCATGACAAACAGGATATCCTGAATATTGTACAAGAATTTTACTCCACATTGTATAGTGAGTCAATACCTGCATCGAGTCAAATAAACTCAAGAGGTACACCAATCAGGAACATGGGTTCAGAAAAAATACCTGAAATAAACAGAGACGAACTTAGAGCAGCTATAAAACAACTTAAAAACCGAAAAAGCCCCGGAGAAGACAGGATTACAGCCGAAATGTTGAAAAACGGTGGAATAGTGTTAGAGGATGCACTATGCGCTCTATTCAATCGTTGTCTACAAGAGGAAAGAATACCAGAAAAATGGCGCAATGCTGAAGTTATACTTCTTTTCAAAAAAGGAGACGCAGCTAACATTGGAAACTATAGACCTATAAGCCTTCTGAGTGTCTTATATAAATTATTCACAAAAATTGTCACAAAAAGATTAACACCTAAGTTTGACTTCTATCAACCAAAAGAGCAAGCAGGTTTCCGAAGTGGCTATAGCACCATTGACCACATCCACACGTTGCGTACACTCATAGAGAGATGCACAGAATACAAAATTCCTCTGTACCTAGCTTATGTAGATTATGAAAAAGCTTTTGATTCTCTTGAAGTGTGGGCCGTCCTGGAGGGGATGAAAAGGGCTGGAATAGACTCTAGTTTCATAAATCTTATACAGAATATTTATGAGAACGCTACATTGCATGTGACTCTAAATGACGATTGGAAGACTAACCTGATACCAGTAAAGCGTGGCGTGAGACAAGGAGATCCAATTTCTCCGAAACTATTTACTTTAGCATTGGAATATGCCTTAAAACATCTACCATGGGACTCCAAAGGTATAATCATAGATGGCACTCACCTTAATCACCTACGTTTCGCAGACGATATTATTGTCATCAGTAACGACCCTACACAACTGACGGAAATGCTAAAGGAGTTGAATGAAGCATCTAAAAAAGTTGGCCTAAAAATGAACCTCACTAAAACCAAGTTGATGACGTCACAACCAGCACAAATTGTACTGGACAATGCCAGCATTGAATCTGTCGATGAGTACATTTATTTGGGTCACAAAATACAGCTCGGGCGAGATAACCAGACAGCAGACCTAAATAGAAGAGTCGGACTAAGCTGGGCAGCATTCAAAAATCTTGGTCACATTTTGAAAAATCCCAAAATACCCATCAACTTAAAAAGGAAAGTATTCAATGCCTGTGTCCTGCCAGTGTTCACTTATGGTATTGAGACAGTCACAATGTCACAAAAAAGTGCCCACAAGCTAAGAGTCACACAGAGAGCAATGGAGAGAGCCATGTTGGGTGTCAGTTTGCGGGACAGACTCAGAAATGAGGACATAAGAGTCAGGACAAAGGTTTCCGATGTCATCAAGATGGCCGCAACCCTCAAGTGGCGATGGGCGGGACATGTCGCTCGCGATCCAGATGAAAAATGGACAAAGCGACTGCTGTGCTGGTGCCCAAGGACGGCAAAGCGTGGAGTTGGGCGCCCACAGTTGCGTTGGCGTGACGATGTTCAGAGAAGTGCAGGACTTGCCTGGATGCAGATCGCTCAGGATAGAAACGAATGGAAAATGCGAGAGGAGGCCTACGTCCAGGAGTGGACGATCAATACAGGCTGAAGAAGAAGAAGAAGAAGAGGTTTCTTTTGTAAGTAGGTACGCATGCGGCATGTGTAAGTGCAAATTTACGTGTTTGCCATCTTATCTTTGCAACTTATGTAGGTTGTAGTAAAAATCTGTGCTAGTAAATAAAAATGTATGTAGATGGCTTATTAGTCGAAAACGTTTGAGCAAAAAAATAAATACAAATAATTTAAAACTTGGTTTTTCCTATTGAATTTCTAAAAAAAAATACATTTGACTTTCACTGTGATAACACAAATACCCTTAAAAATAAAATAATGTATGTACTTTGTGTTTTACGGTCTTCTGAATTAAAATCTTTTCAGATAATTGAGATTTGAGAATCATCTGCGAAAATGAAAAAGTTATGACAGTACATATGTATTGAGGCTTAATTTTAAAATATGTATAATACATATGTATAAGTCAACAAATGAAAATAAGTCAATCATTCGTAAAATTAAAATTATTTACATTACTATTCCTTGAATTATAGGTTGGTATGTATGACCACCCATACTGTAAAAAATGGTTCACTTTGCCAATGTCACCCCTGTTTCAGGGGAGGTCGGCAAGAGTTGCAGGGCTTATGTTCATTTGAGATTGCGTTTTTATATTGTAGGTCCACATGCGGCATGTATTAGAGCGAACTTGGGAACTGGGAATGCGTTTAATATGAATCTTAAATGATATATATCTTTGCAGCTTAGATTTAGATTTAGATTAGATTTATATTGATTATGATGGAAAAAAGACTTCGTCATTATATCTCAAGTAAACATGTAACCAGAAAGAAAAACATTTTGTTTTCTCTTAACATCTAAAATATCTGGAAATAAAATAAATGTTGGCACAGCAGCATATTTCAGTAAGCCTACATCTTTTGTATTCCAGCAAACGCTGAATTCCTGAAATATTCCTTAGGCATAAAATATAAAGCAGTGGGAGTATTTATAAGAGATCCGTAAATTGTAATTCAATTCATAAATATGTTATTCAAATACTCTTTATATATATAATAATATCTGTTCATCCTCAGTCGCCGTACAGAGAGGATGTTCTCCTGAAGACGTCGGCTACGTCGCTGACGAAACGTCGAGAATGATGTAAGTTCTCTCTAAACGGTTCGTTTAATATCCGATTTAAATTAAGTTTTGAAATTGTTCAGTTTTAAAAATTAATATAATTGTCAAAATGTCAAACGACCGTTATTCTAACTTAAACCTAACTATCTATAATAGTCTATTATCTGAGTTATAACGATAAATTACATATCAATTCATATTACATGCATTCTCACACGCAGACCCGTAAATATTCGCGCTTACACATGCCACATGTGGACTTACTACGTAAAAACACAATCTCAAATGAACATAAGCCCTACAAGTCTTGCCGACCTTTCCTGAAACAAGGGTGACATTGGAAAAGTGAACTATTTTTACAGTATGGTTGGTCAGCCTCATATATTAACCGGTAAGTCAGGAAACTATTGTAATACTGTAAATAAGATGCCATGATATGGTTATATTTTACGCGGGTTTTATTCAATCAAAACAGCGGTGATATATTTTACACAGTTTATTTGCGATTCGGTTCGGGCACAGAGTCACTTTGCACTTGCACAGTACGGCGGTAGAATGATTTCTTAAGCTACCGAGAGTTTCGGTATATAAGTTAGTTTATCCTATTTTGAATTGAAAATAAAGATCATTATCGAAACATTGAGAATCGCTACTTGCTTGATTTGGCCATAATATTCTACCTAACATTCAAACAATCTCAAACAAATACAAATCCTTGTAAGTATCTACAATCTATTTGTTTCTAAAAAGACTTTCACAGTCACTAACACATACAATCCATAACACACAACTACATATTCGTAACAATATACACAACTACATATTCGTAAAAAATTAAATTCTGAAAATAAAATAATTAACAACATTGTCTTTCCTAATACATCCCCTCTTCTTTCATTGTTCCCTCTTAAGGTCCGCCCACCTTATACCCCCTCCCCTTCTATAAGTGATTAAATTCTATCTTTGTATTTTTATGTTAGTTTTAAGGTAGCACCCGTCGTTGGCAGATATTGCACTGCCGAAACTAGTAGTGCATTACGAAAATAAACTCACAGTGAATTAAAACAAAGTTTTTTATTATTTTTTAAAAAATTTAAAGATGAACTTTCACAAAGTTACTGCAACAAACCTAGATAATATATTATGTTTTGTTCAAAAATTATTTTGTTCAAATGTGTGTGGAGACGAAGAAACCGATAGTTGCCGCTAAAAATCGGTGTCTAACGTCACTATCGATACTTATTAAAAAAATATTCGTGTGTGGAAACTAAGCCATAATGTAGTGCAAATATATACCTTACCGAGTTCATTTTTTACTCTGCAAAAATCAGCATTGAAATAGAGAGAATTTGTGGAAAATTTCGATGACACGAACTTCATCTGTATGAGAACAACCCAACTACATCTATAAATCTATAATCTATAATCTAAGTTGCAAAGATATATTCATTTAAAGCTCTCATATGTATGCCCACAAACCAACAAGTGTAGTTCGCGCTTACAAATGCTGAATGTGTACTTACAAATAAAATCCAAACCTCAAATGAACATAAGCCCCACAACTTTTGCCGACCTTCCCTGAAACAGGGGTGACATTGGCAAAGTGAACCATTTTTTACAGTATGGGTGGTCAGCCTCATACCAACCTATAAGTCAAGGAATATGAATAATAAATTACATTTAAATATAAAAAAGAACAAAACCTTACAAAGAAATCTATACAAAAAAAGTCAAAAATTTCCTATGCAAAAAATGTAGCAAATGAATACACCAACATTAGAAATCAACATTGCAGATTAGCCGCCACTTCTTCCTGTCCTTGCATACTTCTTTCATTTCATCCAGATAGTTCCTAGTATTAAGCTATTTTTGAAATATCAATGAAAAACATATGGAAAATTGAACCACTTCACCAAGCAGAGCATACTTATTTTCAAACATAGAGTTCTAGTTGAATTGATATTTTTGAATGACTCATGTTTTTCCCTTTTTTATTTGAGAGCTGTTTGAATTGATGGTAAAATAAACACGGATCACTGCAATTTATTCAGTCTCAAATTTTACTGCTTTTTCGAGGATATTTTTAATGGACGATTTGCAAAAAAAACTCGTTACATTAACATTATTTGAAGTCTAATCTAATCTAATCTAATCTAAGCTGCAAAGATATATATCATTTAAGATTTATATTAAATGCATTCCCACAAGCAGACATGTATAATTTCGCGCTAACACATACCGCATGTGGACCTACAATATAAAAATCCAATCTCAAATGAACATAAGCTCTGCAACTCTTGCCGTCCTTCCCTGAAACAGGGGTGACATTGGCAAAGTGAACCATTTTTTACAGTATGGGTGGTCAGCCGCATACAAACCTATAAGTCAAGGAAGTGAGTCATTAAAAAGAAAAAATGATGAAGAGCTAATGAAAAGCTATTTGACAAATAACAATTTTCCAATTTCTTTATTCTACAGGTGAAATTTCAAATAATGAAAAATCAACGCGTAAAATCAAAGCTGAAAAAATACATCCCTTTCTCAACATTAAAGAAAATATGTAAGTTACAACTGCATATGATACAAAAAAGTGCTTCCCTTGTGAACCTGTGTATTTTTGCGTACAAACTGACACACAAGTTTGCACTTAGGTACACGTGCTAAATGTATACCATAAAACAAAATAAAAATCCAAATCTGAAATTAACATAAATCCTGCAATTTTCGCCACCCTTAAAATACTTAATAAACTAATATGAAAGTTTCACTTTTAAATCAGAGAATAAATATACTCTATAGACGTTTCGTCAGCGTGCTGGATGGTATTGAAAAATAATCGTGTAAAAATGTACTACAATTTGGTATTTTCTTATGCTGTATGTGACTTTTCGAGTATAATTTTACAAAGTAATACACATCCTACATTGTTCTAAAATATCATTTAAAGTCTGTTATCTTCTAGGTAATTTTTATCTTTCACGTCAACTCTTCATAAATTACATTTACAATAATAATGTATTCCGTATCAATTATCTTCGTATGATTTATGTTATTTATGACTCTGGATGAAATGAAAGAAGTATGCAAGGACAGGAAGAAGTGGCGGCTAATCTGCAATGTTGATTTCTAATGTTGGTGTATTCATTTGCTACATTTTTTGCATAGGAAATTTTTGACTTTTTTTGTATAGATTTCTTTGTAAGGTTTTGTTCTTTGTTATATTTAAATGTAATTTATTATTCATATTCCTTGACTTATAGGTTGGTATGAGGCTGACCACCCATACTGTAAAAAATGGTTCACTTTGCCAATGTCACCCCTGTTTCAGGGAAGGTCGGCAAAAGTTGTGGGGCTTATGTTCATTTGAGGTTTGGATTTTATTTGTAAGTACACAATCAGCATTTGTAAGCGCGAACTACACTTGTTGGTTTGTGGGCATACATCTGAGAGCTTTAAATGAATATATCCTTGCAACTTAGATTATAGATTATAGATTATTATTATATTACCTAGGTTTGTTTGAATAGCGAGAAGATTTTTACAGTAAAACATTACATTGTGATTTCTGGGTGTTTGACGTTTACCAAGTTTTCATTATTATTATTAATAAGTAAATTTATCAACGAACCGTGACGTATCGTGACGAGAGTTATATTTTTACCCACTCATTATTGCTATGAAGTTATAATCAAACAGCACTGACAGTAGATTAAATTTTCTCTCTATCCCTCGCGACATGTATGTGATATCATTACAATTTATATTTAAATTCTTGAAGTTTATATTTTGCATATGATTCGTATAGAATCAAAGGCGAAAATCTATTTTTTTGAAATAAGATAAATAATGGAAAGACCGAAAATGTCATGTTCTAAATTTTCACATATTTAACTCATTTAAGAAAACCTATATTGTAGTCTTTGAATATATACCCACTAATTTTATGTACTTAAAATACGAGTACGTTAACATACATAAGTACGTAATGTTGTTTTTCTTCCAGACTATTGACTACTAGGTATAAGCTGTCTCGTTTTACATAAACCTCCAATTGACTTTTCACACATCTTTGTCTAGAGAAGGTGTATATTGTTTTACCGGTCCGTAGTCTATTAGTTCAACTTTGGACTAACAGACGGTAGTGGGCTCGATTCCCGGCGGAGCACAAAAAAACATATATGTCGTCCACTGGGTTGAAAATGAATCTGCCTTTACCAAACCCGATGAACGTAGGTCCATCAAGCCTTACAGCAACTGGGTCTTGCTTGAGAATCGGCGGATTCTACAGCTTTTAGATGGTTTTACTCAAAACTATTAACTGTCCTAAGCAATTAAGCACAGGACTGAACGAAACCTTATCGGAGGCTGATTGCCTTCCGCGAAACCCTCGTTCTCTATTTATCTTAACATGCATAATTAAACGTAAAATTTGACACTTTTTCGGCTGCTTAATTATATGATTGGGGTACGACATTTTTCGTATTTTAATTATTTTTCTAACATTTTTTTATATGAACCAGCACGCCCTCAGTCAACTCAGCTTATTTTCTGTACCGTTCGGTATGTCAACATTATAAAAGCCCTGAGGCGCCTCAAGGTTGTTTCCGTGAGGATTCATACCTCCATCCTGCTAACGCTTTAAGCATTGATGACAGAAAATAATCAGCATAATTCTGAGTACGAAAACGTGAACTAGATTTTCTTCATGTAATAAAAATATGCTCTTTTCATTGATTTTTAGCTTGATTCTTAGCCTTTAGCTTGATTTTTTATTATTTACGGCTATGTACTACCGTAGATAAGACTTACAAAGTGTATATACAGAAGAAATGCGAAAGGGAAAAGAGGAATATTAGCAAATCCCTTTTGATTTTAGCTCGTACACTTTCCCTTGCACCACATTCTTCTCTCACTAACTCATTCGTCACCCTATCTCTTCGTTTTTTCAAGATACTTTTTAGAAAGTCCATTTTAACCGTATAGATTTTACTAATTTCAATTTCATTGTCACACAGTAACTGATTTAAATTGAAAAAAAACACACACACACAAAACCTTCACTATAAAAAATGTAATATAGGTAAAACGTACACACGAGAGGTCAACAAAATGATTAACAAAAAACTCTTTATGGTGGTCTTTTATTTGACCTTTGTGAAAGTAATTCGTTTGGTATTAGACCTGCTTTGATGGGGTCCCTTGAGTGTTGACACACGGGTAAGTGGGGAAAGTACCCTTGGCTTATACAGGGTGGAGGGGACGATGTTTAGATTAAGTAACGACTGATGGTTACCGACACGGAGGGCCCGAATAATACACGACTCGATCAGATATAATCGATGCTCTACTCTTTGTATTGAAAAAAAATGAAAACTTATTCATTAATATTTTTATACGTTTAAAACAGAATTGTTTTATAATTCTGAATTCTACAAGTTTGTTGAAATAATTCTTGACTTCTTCTTCTTCTTCAGCTTGTTTTAGGACTAGGTCCTGTTTATTCTCGGGTTCACTCCTGGGACGCGGATGTCTAGCTGTCCTTCCACCTCTTTGGTGGTCGTTCAGGGGGTCTGCTGGTTGATGGTATCTCGTCTGCCGCTATTTTCACCATTCTCACCGGATAATTCTTGACGATAACATTAATCTCTGGTCCGGTATACCAAAGAGGCTGTGTGACCAACTTGATTATGTGCAAAGAAGAACGGTGAAGCTGATTTTCTAAGATACATACATTTTCCTATTTTCTACCAGAGAAAACACTTAAAAAAGTGGGAAAGTCCTGTTCCAATTTATTTAAGGAGTTTGTCATGGGTAGTTCTTGATAATGAGTTCACTTACTGTAAGAAATTACCTCCAATACAATGTTTAATCTGTGATTTCTCAAATCAGTGAATCCCCACATTCAATTTTACCTTTTAGGCGGCGATATATGAAAATATGAATGGTATATTGTTTTGAACCCACAACCTTCCATTTATGATTACGAAGCGCTTACCACTAGACTACGGACGGATGCAGGTAAATATTTTGACTGTCACAACGCTTGGTCGGTTCTTTGGAAGAGTTATTTTCCTAGGAAGGGGTTGGGTATCGAGGAAGGCTGTTAAAGTTGATTAGCATTTAGATTATTTCAAAATTGATTTTCTCCAAGTGACCGCAGCTGGTTGCGACAAGCATTCACCTTCGCTCAAGGACTAGGGAGTACTTTACTTAATTCTAGGCGCTTTCAATAACTTCTTTTTTTTCCGACTTATTTTGAAAGCGTTTCTATAATGTAAGTTGCAAATACATTTTTTTTTATTTAAAATTCATTTTAAATGCATGCCCACAAACAGACAAATGTAAGTTCGTTCTTACATATGCTGCATGTGTACTTACAAATTATAATTCAAACCTCAAAATGAACATACACTCCGCGTCTTTTGCCGACCTTCCCTGAAACAGAAGAGACATTGGAAAAGTGAACCATTTTTTTATAGTATATGGGTGGTCAATATGATACCAACCTTTAAGTCAAGAAATTCTATTTTTTATAAAATGATCTCATGGGTACGTTTTCCTTATTATATTATTCGATCGATCAGGAAAACATTTTATCAGAATTATTATTTACCGCGGGAGAAAGAGGCTGCTTGTGAAACCTTTTTATTACTCCGGGGGGCAGCGATACACCAACCTCTTTAATTGGAGTGGAAATTTCTCAGCTCGCTGGTACTCACTTTTTGTTAAGGCTGAGCAAACCTTGCGTGTATTGTATTTTGGGTTTAAAATAAACACCATAACTTGAATAATATTTTTTAGTGTTGACCATAACTTGAAATCATTTCTCACACCCTCGGTGGGATTCCAACCCGAGCTGTATGCATGCAATATAAAAACACTGCCAGCTGAGCTATCGACGGAACTATCAAATACATTCGGAAACTTTTTGTATATTTGTGGGGACTTTTTGTATATTGTTCAAAAACTTTTATACGTTATTTAGTAAGTTAAACGTATACAATCTGCAATCTGTGAAATCTAAATTGCTAAAATGAATCGACCTTAAAAGTTGTTCCACATCATTAGTATGCATCCATGGATGAACCCTCCAGTAAACTCATTTATCTCCACGCCATGCTAAATTTACAAACAAAATATTAAACCTCAGATTTAATTTTCATACATAGATAGTTGGCCTCTTTTCACTGACAGAAGCATGACATTGGCAAAAATTAAACAAATTACCTAAAAACTTATGGAAAGTACTACTGATTCACAATCGGATAAAATGATTTTTTGGAAGCTGTTTTTTTTTACTATGAGATTTCCTTGACTTATAGGATGGTACATATAAGGCTGACCACCCATACTTTAAAAAATGGTTCACTGTCATGGCCAATGTCACCCCTGGTTCAGGAAAGGTCGGCAAAATTGCAGGCTTATGTTCATTTGAGGTTTGGATTTAATTTGTAAGTACACATTCAGCATTTATAAGCGTGAACCTACGCGTGTCTGTTTGTGGGCATGCATTTGATATGACTTTTGAATGTTAAGTGATAAAGTGATCTTTGCAACTCAGATTATAGATTATATTATTATTAAATATGAGATTTAAACACTCTCTTTTCGATCTGAAGAAGATTTTTTTATTGTTTTCTATGTATACAAAAAGTGAGAAGATGTTAGTTAAAGTTTGATGTATAATGTTATGTATTCACTAGACTCATATTCACATCGTATAGTGTTACAATTTACAGCTCCTGCATGTATCCAGTATTAATATAAGACCATATCAATTTTAACGATACTTATTTCTTTACAAATGAGAACAAACACTTCCCCAGTGGCTCGTATGGGTTCTCTGCAAAGTTTCAACGAGCTGTTAAATTAATATTTTATTCAAAAGAGAAATACGCGAAGAAGAAAATGGCTTCGCGGAAAGAAAGAAAATCTCGAAAACTTCCAGAATAAAGCCGCCTCTCACCAAATGAAGAAAACTTTCAAATTTGTTTCCCCAGCGAAAGAAAAGCCAATTTTTTAAAACACTTTCGGAAAATACTTTTTTTTAAAGAACACAAAACCAAGGATTTTTTTACTTATCGTAAATGCCACGTATTTCACCTGTGTAAGCCAACTTAGTTGTTTATTCTAATAAAAAAATACCTGCTTCAGGATTTTGCATCTTCAAGTTTCAACCGTTTACGAAAAAGCTCAGTCTTTTCGGGAATTCTGAAGAATTTGTTTACCAGAAGCCTAAGCACTGAAATGTAAATAAGCACGTTCGTGAAAAAACGGTGGCTTTTTACCTTTACGAAAGAATATTTATATACGCCTGTATAGAGCATCCCTACTTCTCGTCCTAGAGAGAAAAAATAAAACTATTTCATATGAAAATTGTAAAAAAAAGGCTGACACGTTTTTCTTTTCGTTAGTTTGGTAAGTTTACTTTTAAAGAAAGTATTGATAATGAAACCACAAAAAAGTAATAAAGGCTATGTTTTCGATTGATTTGTTCCAAAAAAAAAAATTCTTCTATTCGTTTTCATTTTGAACGAAAACAACATGTAAAATATTTTTGTTTGTACTTTCTTACTGCTTTTTCTCATTAAAAATTGTCGTCTTGAAGCACTTTTTAATTGAGCAAACCAACAAATAAAATAAAACACTTTGAAGAAGTTCGGAATGATGAATTTATTATTAATAATTTCGATTGAGATTTATTTTGAGAATTTAATATTATTTATGTTTTTTTAACTTTCCACAAGGTTTTTTAACAAAAAAGCGATGCTTCTTTTATTCTGTTTTGAGAACACCTAAAATTTGAAATCTTCAAGTAAAAGAGGCCGTACAATATTATGAGGACAAGGAAATGGATACTGGATGGGAACCTATGTAGGCACACCTTGGGAGTTTGAAACGCCCTGAAAACTTTGCACTCAGTATTATCAAACATTCGCTCTTTGAAACTTCACTACCAGATTGCTAACAAATAACAGAATATTTCTATTCTCCTGATATTTTTAAAGATAAGTTTTGCTTTTTATGATATGTCTGGTCGATATTTTAGATGGTAGATGCTTGTATTCAATGCCAGAGGGCAGGGATTTGAACCCCACCAAGATACAGAAATGAGTTCACGTTTCGGTGATTACTTCAAGCTTAAATTTAAAATTCCGTCTAACTCTCAGTTTTCACCGGAAAACTCCAGAAAAAGAAATGATTAATAATATATTATACAGTCCAGATAATAGTGAAATCCCAGCAATAGCACAGTTGGTAGAACATTTGAGTTCGAAGCCAAAATGCTAGGTTCAATCTCCACTATGGGTGTCGGAAATGAAATATAACATTCTTAAAATATTAACCCAGCTTCTCTGAGAGGCGCTCATTCGAAAAGTCTAATTTTCCCTGACTCTGGCGCATAAATCAGGCTGTATTTGACCCATGGTAAGTGTTATTATGGCTCCAAGGGCCGTTTTGTTTGTCACTTATTCGCATCGACCTGCAAGAAAGACCAACACCAAAAAGTGGTTAAGCGTGGTCGCAAAATCTCGGTGTCCAACTCATATCACCTCCACGTGGGGTAACTGTGCACTCATATCGCTCGTTAAAGAATTCCCCATGAAACATGAGCTGTATGACACATGGGACCTTCTTCAGGTCAAAATAAATTGGAATTCATCAACCTATAGCGTTTGCCGTTGAAGGTGATAGTTTGGCCAACGGCGTTCTCTAAGAAATATGGACCGATAACGCAGCCACATAAAACAATGACTCTTTCGGGATTCATTTGACATTTTAGGATCTCACGTGGATTAAGATTGTACCAAATTCGACAATTTTGTTGTACCCATTCATTCATAAATGTGCCTCAATGTACAAAGACAGATCTGCGCTACGTTTCATATCAGAAAATAAATTGCAAACAACTCTTTATTTACACACGGAGCTTCATTTCTCTTCAATTCTCGAGGGTCTGAAAATTATGCGGAGATATTAATTGAAAAGCTCCTATTATAATGTTGAGCGGAAATTTATCTCAAAAAATCTCAGAAGAATTTGTTGGACTACGACGTTTTGTAAAATACGTTCAGTTTTTTTTTTATCGCGTTTCAATTAATTTTGGTTTACAATATTCCATGCAATTATTTTTAGAAGGATTCTCAAAATATGATATTATATTATACTTGCATCGAAAACTACAAATATTTTATGTCTCCTATGAAGCACATAAGATTTGCAGGGTATACATATACATATATGACTTAACGATTATGTAAAAATGATCGTTTACAGAAAAAGCTTTGGCTATCATAATTTAAATATGTAGATTGTTTGCATTTAGTGCCGAGAGCTAGGGTTTGATTTCCATTTAGGGTGAGTGAAAGTGAGATTAGTAAAATCCATGCAGTGGAAATGGACTACTTAAGAAGTATGATTGGAAAAAGACGGAGTGATAGGGTGAGAAATGATTTTGTTAGAGAGGAATGTGGTGTATGAGAAAGTGTGAAAGTAAAGATTAAAAGAAGTATACTTAGATGGTTTGGACATTTGGAGAGAATGAATAAGGAAAGACTGACGAAGAAAGTATATGCTGCAAGAATTGATGGATGTCGTGGAAGAGGAAGACCGAGAAAGGTATGGATGGACCAAATTTTCGAAATAGCGAGTGAATGGGATATCCAGAGTCATAATAAAAGTAGAGCTTGTATGAAAAAGGTTATGACTCTAGATGAAATGAAAGAAGTATGCAAGGACAGGAAGAAGTGGCGGCTAATCTGCAATGCTGATTTGTAATGTTGGTTTATTAGTTTGCTACATTTTTTGCATAATAAATTTTTGACTTTTTTTGTATAGATTTCTTTTTAAGGTTTTGTTATTTTTTATGTTTTAATGTAATTTATTATTCATATTCCTTGACTTATAGGTTGGTATGAGGCTGACCACCCATACTGTAAAAAATGGTTCACTTTGCCAGTGTCACCCCTGTTTCAGGGAAGGTCGGCAAAAGTTGTGGGGCTTATGTTCATTTGAGGTTTGAATTTTATTTGTAAGTACACAATCAGCATTTGTAAGCGCGAACTACACGTGTTTGTTTGTGGGCATACATCTGAGAGCTTTGAATGAATATATCCTTGCAACTTAGATTATAGATTATAGTGTCAGAAATAATTTCCCGGTTTGATGCTTATTTCAAAGCCAAATCAGATTATAGATTATAGTAGCATTGTTTTTTTGAAGTCATTTGTCGTCGAGCAATCATTTTTAACAATGTGTGTAGGTACTCTGTTATGTTTGAAAATATTATTGAGATAGAATATTTATATTGTACGCTTTTTTTTTGAAAGATTTTGTTATGTATTGAGATTTGCCGCAGGGGATTCTGACCTATTATATCTCCGCTTTCTATAGTCGTCTCAAGACTTTGGATTATTTGGATCATTGATTTAATGCCACCATAAAAACTTGCTCTAAAAAATATTCATGTGGATATAAATTATGATCGTTTTAATTACTCACGAGTAAGGTTGATAGCTCCGGGGGTGTGACCTTGTGTTCGAAATCAAGAGCTACCGTTGAATTTGACATGACTTCCCGTTCCGATATCATTTATGGTTTATTTTATTAACGCTATGAAAACTCGTTTTTAATTTTACAAATTACTCCGAAGAAAACGATTGCTCTCTATTTTCCACACAATTTTTTTTCTTAATTCAAATCATATATGTATACATATATGATTTCCGTGTATTATTATTATTTATTGATTTAAAAAATGTAATTTGTCATGTATGTTCCTTGACTTATAGGTTGGTATGCGGCTAACCACCCATACTGTAAAAAATGGTTCACTTTGCCAATGTCACCCCTATTTCAGGGAAGGACGGCAAGAGTTGCAGGGCTTATGTTCATTTAAGATTGAGTTTTTATATTGTAAGTCCACATGCGGCATGTGTTAGCGCGAAATTATACATGGCTGCTTGTGGGAATGTATTTAATGTAAATCTTAAATGTAAATATATTTGCAGCTTAGATTAGATTAGATAAGATTAAAAATCATAGTTTTCTGTTGCTAACTCGAAAATTTATAGAATAAAAAAAATTAAATAACGCAGGTTTATTCAGAAGCCAAAAAGGTACTTCCCATTCCTTCTTTAAGCATGACGTTGTAAAACAAAGATGAAAAAATATATTTATTAACCCATTCCGTACCGACCCCGTCTCTTGCGCGGTGTCAAAATACATGTCCAAAATACCGACCCCGTGCGAGAATCGGGTTGGTGTCTTTTTCACTTAAACTTTATTTTAATTTATCTAAAAGCATCTTCTAGATCAGTGTTTTTCAACCTTTTTCATGACACGACCCCCCTAGTATCAAAAAATATTTCGCGACCCCCCAACCCTTTTTTAAATATATTTAATTTAATATAATAATTTTAACTCTTATCGACTTTTTTTTAAGTCTCACAAATTATATGTTGTATAAAAAAACTGAAATTTTCTCGACCCCTCGCGACCCCCCTACAGAGGCTCCGCGACCCCCCAGGGGGTCGCGACCCACAGGTTGAAAAACGCTGTTCTAGATTATTGGCGAAGTTTTTTTAAAACGTTATTTGCAACTAATTAACCAGTTTTTTTGTAAGGTTTTCTCCCATTGCATTTATATACATATTTAATTTGAAGTGACACAAAGTTCTAGCAGTCAAACTGACAGTACGCGCCAAAAATGGCCGGCTTTTTTTTACTTTTCCCGTAAAAACATACTCTGATAAGTTTTGAGGTCTACCATAGTGATTAAGTTTGCGGATAATAAGTATAGTAATGAGTAAGAATAAACATATTTAGGAAGAAATTGTAAATAATAAGGATTTTTTTACATGAAAGTCATGTTTTTTTTTTTTTTTTTGTAAAAATAATAAAGTTTAGAACTTTTTATGACCTCTTTGCTGAAAAATATAAAAAAATACAAATTTAAATTAAGGTTTCTTAGATACAACTCACATTTTTTTATTTTTTAATAATAAGAAAATACAAAGTTACAAGGTGTTAAAATCTGTAAGGAAAAAATGGCAAATTTTTCCTTGAAAACAGCCCAGTAGCCTTATCCAAATTGAAGCAAAAAGTATATGGTAGTGAATGGGTAAAGAAACCTTATGTTTCTTGATTTTTTTGCAACCTTTGAAGTTATTTTGTTATTCTAAAAAGTAATTATTGTGAAAAGTTTTTTTTTCAAATGAAAACTCCTGAGGTGAAAAATTTGACATTTATTTGACTCATCATTCAACGTGACATTCGACTCACGTTTTTTTTTCATAATTATTGAAATCATAATAAATATTTTTTTCACGTGAATGACCAGCCAGTTCTATTAAGCTTTGTTGAAGTTTTAAACAATATAAAAATGAAATTTTTTTCGAAAAAAAATATCAATTATAACATACTATTGTATGAAATGAACTCCGAACAAAATCTAACTTTGAACCTTTTTTTTCTCTGCGAGCCAACGCCACTCTTGTATGAATTCTGCCGTCTTTAGCAACCAATAACAAACTATGCGTTTGTCTTTTCCCCAGAAACCCCGCCGGGTGACATCACAATATTTTCTTTGTCAAATCATGAGCTGAGCGCAATTAAATTTTCTTAATAGAAAGTTCCGTCGCTGGCGAATTTTTGTTGATCGAGCTTACAAGACGTAAATAAGTAAGTTAAAATCTTATTCTTCTTAATCCTATTCCTCATTACTGAGGGTTGTGACCCTTGTGGAAGCAACCAATTTTCTCCAGCTCTCCCTCGACTGCGCTGCCCGCAAAGCTCCAACTACCGAGGTGCCTGCTGCTGTCTTCACTTGATCGGTCCATCGTGTGGGGGATCTACCTTTTCCTCTCTTCCCCTCCAAGTTACCGATCACAACCAGTCGTTCCAGGCTATCCTCATTGCCACGGACAACGTGTCCGAAGAACTGAAGAATACGGCGTGTACACATGTTGGCCAGAGTCAAGCCATCCAAACGCAGCTCCCGACGAATGGACTCATTGGTGCGTCTAGCCGTCCATGGGATTCGAAGCATGCGCCTCCAGCACCACATTTCAAAAGCGTCAATTTTTCTTCTTTCTGCTGCTTTTATGGTCCATGTTTCAGCAGCATAGAGAAAAATAGAGTGGACCAGACTCCTGACAAGCTTAATCTTGGTGCTGTTACTCACACCCCGGTCTTTCCATATTTTGTCCAGCTTAGACATGGCACTTTTGGCAATGGCGATACGGCGTCTAATTTCTCCTTCGCAAGATCCTTCGTTACTAATTTGAGATCCAAGGAACTGGAACTCGTTTATGATCTCCAAACCTTGAAATGAGATCCCAGATCACCAAACTTTTTTGATCGATCTATGATCATGATCTTGGTTTTTCTCTGGTTGATCTCGAGTCCCAGTGCCTTGCTCTCGGTCTCTACCCGTTTAAGGAGATCTGCCATCTCTCTCGGGTTTTTGGCCAAAAGTGTTGTGTCATCCGCATATCTTAAATTGGACAGCTTTACGCCACCAAAAAAACACTCCACCATCCCATTGGTACAGAGCCCTGCGCATTATGTCTGTGCCTCCTGTGAAAAGTGATACAACTCGAGTTATACCCTTTTTGAGTTTTTTGCATAGAAATAATCAGACAAAAATTAGCATTTTTTTGGTCTTACTCACATTCTTCTATCTGCTATAGTTTAGGAGATAATTTGGTGAAAAGTGATATAACTGGCAGGATTTTGGCAAAAAAAAAGTGAAAATAGATATAAGTCAAGTTGTACCGCTTTAAGTAATTGCTCTACTCATCAGTTTTTACAAATTTATCGTGAATACTGATACATCTAGAGTTATATCACTTTACACCAATTTTTGACTGGAAATTTAGCAAAGTGATACGATTCAGGTAAATTATGAAAATATCACTATTATAAGTATAACAATTGAATCTTTGGGGTAGTACTTTTATAATTAGTTTGAGAAACATTCTGTTAGGAATATTATCTTACGAGTTATTAGATTTTTAAACTTTTTGTGTATCACTTTACACAAAGATAACTTATTGGTGCAAAATAATATTACTCGACTTGTATCATTTATCACGTAATAAATGATACAAGTGCAGGCAAAAAAGGTACAACTGACCGAGTTTAATAAATTACTTTAAAACTATAACATTTACCATAAAAATTAAAATGCACAATGAAAGTTAATGTTTTTATCTACAAAATAAGGTACTTATGTGTAACCTAGCCCACTTAGTTCATGAATTATAATTTTTTAAATCTTGTTTTTGCTCTCCTGTAAAATGATGATTTTTGAGTTGTATCACTTTTCACAGGAGGCACAGATGTATTCCCCATAGATATTAAACAGGTCAGGGGAGAGGATGCATCCCTGTCTTACACCTTTTTTCTGTGGGAAAACTTGTTGTGTTCATGACATTAATCCTTATGATTGCCTTACTAGGAGTGTAAAGTCCGTGGATAAGTTTTATCAAATGGGATGGAACCCCCATTTCCTTGAGAACTTTCTACAAATATTCCCACTTCACGCAATCAAAAGCCTTCTTGTAATCAATAAAACATAAAACAACTGGCGTCAGGAACTCTCTGCTCTTTTCAATTATTTCAAACTTTAAATGTTAATATTGCCACATTTGTTCCAACTTAGATCATAGATAAATAATGCCCTTCGATAAAATGACCATTGTAAAATGGAAATATTTATTTGTGGGCGTACATTCAATATGAGCATTAAATGTTTGCGACTTAGATTACAGATTTTGCCAGGACCCTGAAAAATGGGTAATATCTATAATCTATAATCTAAGCTGCAAGGATATGTTAACATTTAAGGCTCATATGAAATGCATGCCTACAGACAGGCACATGTAGGTTTGCGCCTACACATTCTGCATGTGTGCAAACAAATAAAAAAAAACCTCACATGGACCTAAACCTTGCAACTCCTGCCGCCGTTCCCTGAACCGGGGTGGCATTGGCAAAAGTGAACCGATTTTTACAGCACGGGTGGTCAGCCTCGTACCAACCTATCAGTCAAGGAGGAGTATCGAAAATTGAATTCTGATATTTTTTTCAAAATGTGAATCAAGAAAAATAAATTCTTTCAAATGATAAAATAAAAACACACTTTATCCTGTTGTCAATGTAAAGCATATTTTATTTGTCCCTATTATTTTCAGTATCTTTTATAAAAGTAATATGGCACTTCTCCGGATGTTCCTCATAAACAAGACTGAAAATTTCTCTTGTTTACGCCTAGAGTTGTTTGTATTTACTTAGATATAATAAACCCGATATCACTTAGACAAGAATTCCAGAAACAATCAGGTCTTCGTAAATTTTAATTGAAATCAAAAATCAAAACAACGTTCAAGACAAGGAGCTAAATTTCGATGTCTTGCAAATTGAATGAGTGGTAAATTTTACTTTTGAACATTATACTTTGAACATTAGACTTATAGGTTGGAATGCGGCTGACCACCCATGCTGTAGAAACGGTTCACTTTGCCAGTATCACCCCTGTTTCAGGGAAGGTCGGCAAGAGTTGCACGGTGTATGTTAATTTGAGATTTGGGTTTTTATGTCGTAAGTTCGCATACGGCTTGTGCAGGCGTGAACTTATACGTGTCTGCATGTGAGAATGCATTTTATATGAATCTCTGATTTTACATATGTATTTCTGCAACTTAGATTAGATTAGATTACAATTGAGAATTTTACAAAAATAAGAAAGTGACTAATAGATGTGAGGCGGACCCCCCATGCTGTTAAAACTTGGTTCACTTATGCCAATGATACCCTGGTTTCATGGAAAGGCGGCAGGAGATGCAAAGTTTTTGTTCATGTTGGGTTTTGTTTATTTTGTATCTACCACATGCAGCATGTGTCAGCGCGAACTTTCGTGTGCCTGCTTGTGAGTATGTATTAAATATGAGCTTTAAATGCCAATATAGCTTTGAAACTTATAGTACAGATTATTTATAGAACAATGAATAATATTTTTTTTTTTAAATGGTAAAACATGGTTTTAATTCACTTTATTCTTTTTGTTTTTGCTTGAACATTTTTGCAAAAACAAAAAAAATAAAGTGAATTAAAACTATGTTTTACCATTTCAATTTTTTAACAATTAAAAAAAATCGACTTTCACTGTGTTAAAAATATTTAAATCTATTTTTTTTTCAACTGTTCTTATTCTTGAAGAATATATTTTCCCTATAAACCTGTATCTAATCTATTTTAATCTAAGTTGCAAAGATATGTTACATTGGAGATTCACGTTATGCATTCCCACAACCAGACACGTACAAGTTCGCGCTTGCACATGCCTCATGTGAACCCACAACATAAAAACCAAATCTCAAATGGACATACACCCTGCAACTCTTGCCGTCCTTCCCTGTAACAGGGGTGAAATTGGCAAAGTGAACCATTTTTACAGCATGGGCGGTCAGCCGCATACCAACCTATAAGTCAAGGAACTATTAACAAGAACCTGTATAACTATTATATTTCATGTACAAAACTTTAACATGCAATATATTTCATCCTTTATAATCTATAATCTATAATCTAAGTTGCAAGGATATATTCATTTAAAGCTCTCAGATGTATGCCCACAAACCAACAAGTGTAGTTCGCGCTTACAAATGCTGAATAATTGTGATAATTTTACTTTCTTGGATATCTCTTTTGGAAATCCAAAAGCCCTTAGTTTCATTTAAGAGGAATAGAAATTCGGCAGGAAAAATTGCTGCCATAAACAAAATCGATATAAATTGTGAGGTACGCGTATAATTTATGAGCTATTGCTGGCGTGAACGTACGTGGAATAATTTCAGCTTTCCGCGAGAATCTAATCAACAATAGATTTATCTGAATTAGTAATAGGATAACATTTCAAGGTGAGCAATCAACGTGTTCTAATAAACGTTGTGGAAACAAAAACTAGCTGCAAATCTTGTGCATAAACTCCCAGTTGATTACTAGCCACGAGTAAATGTATGATTTGAATCAAATCACAACGAAATATGCGAGAAAACTGTTAATCAATGTTGACGGGCTTGTATGAAAGTGACCAGGACAAGTACATTTTTTTTTAATATAAATTTGTGAAGAGGAATGCAATTCACCAACGTATTTTGCCTGGCCAGTTGTCTTCATGCGAAAGCAGAAGCTTGTGTGCATGCAACGACATCTGAACCAGGGTCAATGTTATGGTCAAAGGGAACTCGAGCCAACGTTATTTGAACCAAATACGCTAGCTGAACAAGCGTCTTGACCGCCGTGGCCATAGCACCGACTTTTCATGCAAAGAGAGGATAAAATAAGAAATAGAAAATTTCATTAGTGGCCTAGAAAGTTGTTAGGATGGTTGAGAGGAAAATGCGTTGGCAATTGAATTTGCGTTATTGAAACTAGCGCCGGTTCAAACCCCGCCTGCGGCTGTCCTATCTACAATAACTTCGATCCTGGTTCAACAGATGTAACTGCGTGCACACAAGCATACGCTTTCGCATGAAGGTAAACTGACCAGGCAAAATGGATTGGTGGAGTGTCTCTTCATAAATCTATCGAAAGAAAGAGTAAAATACTAGTCAGTCGAATTATATTTAAAAAAAAAAAACAGATGTTACAATAAAACTTGGGTAATTGATGCTCAGGATAGAAGTGGATGGATAAAAATGCCAAAGATTTACTATCGGTAATGGATTAACAGAAGTTGACAGAATAAGAGAAATATATTGTTCCGAATGTATGATTTTATGTGTGTGTATGTTTACTTGTCATTTCGTGTCTGTGTTTTCTTACTTACTGGTGTGAGTGTGTCTCTAGACGTAGGTATTTGGATGGTTGTATTAGTGTTAACTCGAAGCTTCTCGTTAAGAAGATTCTGGCATGGTCTGGTATATGCCAGAGTAACCCTTATTCACCTATTTATACAAATTGCAGTGCTTTGAAGGACCATAAGTACCAGAGCCGTTGTACGAGATATTACAAAAGTTTAACTGTGAACCAAATGTGAGTCAATCCTAAAATAAATTGAATCGAAGTTTAACCCAAGCAAATTTTAAGAATATTGTTATGATTTTAATTGGGTTATTTTTATTTATTTAACTGCGATATATTTATTTTTCAAGATTTATTTTACACAATATCGGCTTACACAGTACTGATTACCTTTTCTGGCCATACCTATATCGACTTCACGTCACAATGATTTAAGTGTCCTGGTTCTCTACACCATTGCGGTTCTTATTTATACCGTTCATATGGACATTTCTCCCATGTTCAGGATTATTATATAGTGTATTGTTCTACACGCACACCAACTAGCGAGCTTAGGTACATGTACACACAAACTCATAGTAGATTATGCTAGAGGCAAACACACACATACCAGCAAACTACTTGCATGTACACACAAACTCATACTTCGTAACAATATTTTCCACCCATCGATCTAAATGATTTATTAAGATCGATGTTTCTACCCCATTTGTTACAAAGAGCGTTTCTGCTTAAGTTTTCAATTGTAATAATGGTCATTCTAAATGTGCCATTACCATCGGATCCCTGATAGCCGCTGCTCCTAATAATAAATATACTCAAGCCTTTTGTTCTCTGGAACAACGTCAGCTACTCAAACTTCCATAAGTACCGAAGTCTGTGAAATCAAATACAATCCGTCGGCAGTATTTTGATAGTATTACTATGACCAACAAGCCTACGGAATACGCTCTCAAGTAAATGTAATATTATTTAAGCAGAGGGAGCTATGCCACACACAGTATAACTCGATATTACCTCCTTGAAAACAGATCAGATTCGTAATGGAATAATAATAATAACGATTTGAAGACAAATGGAAATTATTACGGTCTGCTTAAACGCATAAGGCATTGGATTTTATATATATTTTGTATTGTTTGTGTATTAACACTGTGAAAATTCATATTGTTTAATTTATAATTTTTGAAGGAATTCAAAGAAAATCTTTCCAAATAAATTTTAGTGAAAATAAACAGTGTTTTCTTTGAATTCCTTCAAAAATTATAAATTAAACATTGGATTTTAAGTCGTGTGAAGTATGAATTTAGATTTTAATTTAAAAAAAGGAAAAAAAACTTTGTTTTATTCTACTATTATCTTTATTAAAAAGAATAAAAAAAATATATAATAATAATTCAGAAACTATTTAATTTTAATTGTGTATTTGACCCTCAAAACATTTTAGGACATTCTAAAAATATATTTACTTTAGTCAAAGGTGATCCTTGCATTAGTTAATAATAACTAACTGGATTACTACACGTGTTGGTTTGTGGGCATACATCTGAGAGCTTTAAATGAATATATCCTTGCCACTTAGATTATAGATTATTATCATGGAGGTATACATATATAAAAGATTATTTACAACATGTTTGATCTGTAACTCATCTATGGATCATTGTTTTTTTGTATGGGGAATCACGTTAGGTGGCGACTGAGCCATGGATTTGCTGTGTGTGAATAACAACCAGGTGCGTGCATAGGGTTTAGGCAAATACAATTCAGAATAAGTATTTCCTCCCATTCCATAAAAATAGCTCATATAAAATTGATGGCTCCAATCAAACTTAAATTTTGAATTTTTATAATGAACATCAAGCTCAAATGGTTTTTTTTTTACCATATATTGCCTACCTATGAGGCGCATTTGCCTGTAAGGGATACACGCCTTTGATAGCATCGTAAGTATTTCATAATGTTTAAATAGGTAAGTGTATAGTTGACCATCCGGGAATGAAAAAAAAAATACGAGGATTGCCTATGTTTCATGGAAGATCTTAGTGAACGATATTACTATAACGCAACGCAACGCAACTAAGCTACACATATAGTGTAACTTCTTGCCGCGTTATCCCCGAAGGGGTCGCATGTGGCGAGTTGAACCTATTTATTTTTACAGGTAAGGGGGCCGGCCTTACGCCAACCACTTCAGTTGAAGTGGGGGTTTCCCAGCTCCCGAGAGAGCTGGTACTCATTTCTTGTGAAGGCTGAGTAAACCTTGCCGGTATTATTATTTTGGGGTTTGAAATAAACACCGAAACGGGAAATCATTTCTGACACCCTCGCGCTCGGTAGGATTCGAACCCGAGCTCACGGCATGGAATGCAAGTACTCTACCAACTGAGCTATCGACCGGTTATCGACTATACATTTTTTTAAAAATGTCATGTTTATAAGACATGCAAAAGGTTATCTTACATGTTGTTATTTGTTAAGTTAAACGAAAATAACTTTTAAAAAAATAGTACCTACATAGAATTGCAAAAAAATGTAATTTTAAACCACATGAAAAAGCCTTGTTTTTGTAGATAGAATAAATGGACATTGTTAATTTATTTACAGCTCATCCAGCATCCATGCATGAAGTTATGGACAGTGAACAATAGCGAAATGAGTAAAGTATGTACGGTGGAAATGAAGCATTTGAGAAGCATGACAGGAAAAACTCTGAGGGATAGAGTTAGGAATGAATGGGTAAAAAAATAATGTAATTTTAAAGAGGATGTGAAAGTAAAGGTACAAAAGAATGTGATGAGATGGTTTGGGCATGTGGAAAGAACGAATGATGATAGACTGACAAAGTATGTATACAAAGAAAGTGTGAAAGGAAAAGAGGGAAGGGACGACCGAGAAAAGTATGGAGTGATCAGATTGAGGAGATTGTGAAAGAATGGGATATACAAAGTGAGCGTAAAAGAAGAAAATGCATGAAAAAGGTGATGGATATGAATGAATTGAAAGAGGTATGTAAGGATAGGAAAAAATGGAGGCAGCTCTGCAAGGGCTCTGGCCACCCCTAGCGGAATGGCGACAGAGTTACAGTTTCAGTACAGTATCCGAAAAGCCATCGATTTCTTAGTAAAATATTTTATTAAATATTCGTTATAATATATTGAATCCAAGATGGGCGTCTTTTTACCATTTTGTTTACTTGTGTGGGATAATTGAGAAAACGTCAAAGCAAAAAAGACGATATCTTGACATTTTATTACATTTCCAAGAAGCGGATAGAAATATTATTTAATTTGGGAATGTGATGATGTTAAATATTATGCGAAATAAATCGCCGACTTATACACAAAAAATCTCTCCATCTTTATTTTTCACGTACTTTTTTCAGGAAACTGTCCATTTGTGTATTTAATATTAAGAAAAATCTGTATAAAAGTCGTACATGGTACGCTACGCTACTAAACTGCACATGTAGTGTAACTTTTTGCCGCGTTCTCACCGAAGGAGTCGCATGAGTGGAGCCTATTTATTTTTACAGGTAAGGGCGGCGGCCTTACGACAATCACTTCAGTTGAAGTGAGAGTACCAGCTCCCGAGGGGGCTGGTACTCATTTCATCTGTAGACTAAGTAAGCCTTTCCAGTATTTTATTTTGGGTTTCAAATAAACACTGAAACGGGAAATTATTACCCAAGCTCTCGGCATGGAATGCAAGCACTCTACCAACTTAGCTATCGACCGGACTTTTTACGAGCTTGCTCGTTTCAACAAAGCGCCAATTCTCAAGCAAGACCCAATTGCTGTGAGGCTGGATGGACCTTTGCAATCTCGATCAATTTTGAGATTGAGTGTGTTTATACTCCTTTCTCCGTCGAAGATATTTATTTGAAGGACAACATGGGAAAATTAAAAAAGTTTCCGTACTTATAGGTTTTCTCAAGATGTTGAATGCGTTTCCTACAAAGCATGAAGTCTGCTTGGTGATTGAAATTGCATTTCCTACTGTTAGTCCTATAGGTACTAGGTTAATATACTAAGTGTAACTTTTCAAGTCTCCGGAAAAAGACAATCTTTATCTATTCGTAGTGCTTCTTTGTGCGAATTGAAATGTTTTTTTAAATACTTTTTTTATACAGTTGTTTATTAATTTATTACGACTTTCATTTATTTCAAACCTATTGGATCAAAAAATACATTAAATCGAGAAACCAAAAAAATATATAGTCGAGATACTATCAACATTGAAACAGTCATTTTTGTCGAATTGGAAAAATGGAATGAATTTCTCTATAAAATACAGTTCTAGCGCCGCACTCATTGCTAAGGGGCAATTTTATGACTTTGATTTTATTACTCTCACTAATTGAAAACATAAAATCTTATGTAAAGTCTATCACTTAAACAAATAAAATTTTAGTACACCAGTGTTCAAAAGCTATGTTTACTCAAGCCTCCAGTAATTAACTTTCAAACTTACTAACGTAGAATGTTTGTTTTAAAACCTTTTTATTTGATCGCGTAGGCAGCAGTGCTAGACAAAGTCGACAAATACATGATTATTATATGGATTTACCATTAAAAGTATTTGTAAAGAGTCTTTTTTTTTTTTTTTTCTGCTTTGATTTCTTTGACTAATGGGTTGGCATGAAGTTGACCTTCCATGCTGTAAACACTTTTCACTTTTGCCATAGATACCCTGTTTTAAGTAAACAGGGGCAGAAGTAGCAAGGTGTAGGTCCGTGTAATATTTGGTTAATGCTGTAGGTACACATGTGGCATTTGTAAGTGCAAAGTTTCATGTATCTGCTTTTGAGATGCATTTGATATAACTATATCGATAACTTAAAGGTTAAACTAAGTCAGTGATATGTTGAGCCAACAAAGGGTTTTCAGATAAATTCACCTTTTTTCCTAGTTTCTACGAGAGAAAACGCTTCAAAAATGTGAAACCCCTGTAGTGAAGAATTTTGCCATGAGTATTAGTTCATAATGAGTTCACTTACTGTGAGAAGTTACCCACAATACAAATTTTAGTTCACGATTTCTCAAATCAGTGAATCAGCACTTATTCACTTTTACGTCCGGTCGATAGGTGAATTGGTAGAGTGCTTGCATTCGATGCCGAGAGCAGGTGCAGTGTTGCCACCTTAGTTTTAGTGATTGGGGCAATTGAAGAAGCTAAAAAGGGCTAGATCGGGCTAAAAGGAGCACAAAAAGAGTTGGTGTAAAAAAAGGCTAAAAAAACACCTGGACTAATGATTTCAATTATGTATTTATTTTTTAGTTTGAATCACAATTATTAAAAATATGAGTTATTTTACAAACTAAAATTAACAAATTTTCCGTTTAGAATCATTTAGTTGCTATAGATATGTTGCCATAATCGAACAAATGGTATCTACAAAAAAAAAACAATATATATGACAAAAATCCCGAAAGTTCGACGTTAGCATGGCGCAAATTTTAGATTTTCGTACAATATTTTTTAGTAAATGAAAAGGGCTAGATGGCCCTTTTCGGGCTAAATCATTAAACAACGAGTTCACCTACAGTAAAAAGTGCTAGATCTAGCCCCAAAAGGGCTAAGGTGGCAACACTGAGCAGGTGTCAGAAATCGAATCCCAGCGCAGGTGTCAGAAATGATTTCCCGTTACGCTGTTTATTTCAAACCCCAAATAAAATACCGGCAAGGTTCACTCAGCTTTCACAATAAATGAATACCCTTGCAAGTTGGGATACCTCCATTTCAACTGAAGTGGTTGGCGTAAGGCCGGTTCGCTTAGATACACTTTATGTGAAGCTTAGCCACTTTTTCTTGTTTTAGGTGGCAATATCTTTGCAGCTTAGATTAAAGATGCACATTTAAAAAGAAAATGGATTAAAAAAAAATCTAGAAATGTTATTCAGTTTTTTTTTCATTAGCTGTAAATATGTATTACACAACGCCGATGCGGAGTGCCTTCAACACGAACGGAATGAAAGATAAGAAATGCAAACGACATGTCGTTTATTTTCTTGAAATGTAATTTATTTACGCGACATGAATTTAAGAGTGTGCCCAAGCCGAAAGAATAACGCTAGACTTGTAAATTATATTCGCAAATAGCTTTTACGCATAGCAGGTATTTCGGGGATGAAGTATGTATAAGTAGTATGCTTAAAGGCATCGTAATATGAGGAAACTTTGTTAATACGCAATCTTGGAGATTATGATAATGATTGTCTATCATTTGTGCCGGAAGATTAAGGGAACAGCTTTAAGATGATAATGCTTCAGTTGGTTTTACCGCCACGATAATAACAATTACTTCAGGCAACAGGGACAAACGGGTGCATCATGATTCATGAGAGAATTAGTAAAAAAAAAATACATGTATATTTTTTTATAAAAGCAAATTTGTGAAAGAATCTAATTCACTAAACTATTTTGCCTGGCCAGAAACAGATACGTATTAATGATTTCATGTTTTATTATTTTACTATTTTTAGGTGACCGTTCCGTAGTTCAGTGGTAACACTTTGGACTCTGAATGGGAAGGTTGTGGGTTCGATTCCTGGCGAAACGCAAAAAAAAACATTTATATTTTCAAATTTTCTCTTCGCTGGGTTGAAAAATCATCAATCATTCATAAGACCGGTCACCAAAGGTCCATCTAGCCTTACAGTAACTGGGTCTTGCTTGAGAATTGGCGCTTTGTAGCGGCGACGATCAAGCTCGTAAAAAGGTCGATAGCTCAATTGGTAGAATGCTTGCATTCCATGCCCAGAGCAAGGGTTCGATCTCAAAGGCTTACTCAGCCTTCACAAGAAATGAGAACCAGCCCCCCCGAAAGCTAGGAAACCCCCACTTCAACTAAAAGTGGTTGGTGTGAGGCCGGCCTTCTTACCTGTAAAAATAAATAGGTCCCGAAGCGCCACATGCGACCCCTTCGGGGATAACGCTAGCAAGAAGTTACACTATATGTGTAGCTTAGTTACGTTTGCGTTTACTGAAATCTGACGGCTGAAGTTTTTGACGTAAGAACGGTTCCCTTACCTGTAAAATTAAAAACGTTATATATTCCACATGCGACCATAAAGCGATTATAAGTTGAATCATATGTGTTGCTTAGTTGCGAGTCGCGTTTCTTTAAATGCCCTATTAAAGAGCAACGTTATTTTTATTTCATATGGTACAGATTCGAATAGGATCTTTAGCAGATACAAATGAAACCAATTTGTTTAAGATTACATTGAGTATATTAAGTTCCACCTCCGATTTCACAAACAAACCGCTTGCATCTTCATAGGGCTTAAATTTTTGTTTTTAGCTTTTTTACTTTTCTTCTGCCACCCGTCCTAGAATTATTTTTGTATATAATATAACTATAATCTTTATCTACCTCTGCAACTTGGATTATAGAGTACGATTCCAAATGCATTGTCCACCCCTGCTGTGTTATACAGCTACTAGTACATACATCATGTACCTACGTGTGCGTGTGGGGGTGTGCTAGAACAAGGTTTCCCTCTCTCGCTCGCTCAAGACGTTGACAAATAAGTCAATTTCCATTCACCCTCCGTCCCCTCGCCCCTCCGTCCGCATTTGTCTTGTGTGATTACCCCATATTATGATAACTTTATTATGTCTGGCTTTTGAGCGAATTTGTTAACACGAAAATAATTAAACATTATTACATGACACACCAATCACATGCCAGTACATGTAATCTTAAACTAATATTGGCAAGATGTGTGTTTCGATCGCCAGTAATAATAATAGTAATAATAGGATGACCTAATTGGTGAGCGCTGTTTTTGTATGGATCACACCACAAGAGCCCTCAGCGATCTAGGTCGTCGCTATAGAAAGCGCCAATTCTCAAGCAAGACCCAGTTGCTGTAAGGCTGGATGGATCTTTGGTGACCGGTCTTTGGTAAAGGTTTATGAATTTTTCAACACAGCGAAAAGCATATTTGAAAAATAAATGGTTTATTGTTTGCTTTAATTACAGATTAGTAAATGTTACACTATGGATTTTTAAAATTAAAATAATAAGTTTTTTTTTAGTTGCAAAAAAGTTCTAGATTTATTTTGTTTTTGCGTGTAAAAGTAAGCGCAGTTATCATAATTTTGACAAACTATACAACCTCTCACTTAACAGAGAGTCTATCAATGGTTTAATCACAAGTCTTTTTAATTAATATTTGTAAGTGTTAATCTATTTACACAGTGAAAGTCCATTTTCAATTATCTAAAAATTCAAATGAATAAAAACAGAGTTTTAATTCACTTATTTATTTATTTTTTGCTCAAACATCTTTTTAATTTTACTTTTTAGTGTTAATCTATTTACACAGTGAAAGTCCATTTTTAATTATTTAAAAATTCAAATGGATAAAACATAGTTTTAATTCACTTATTTATTTCTTTTTTTTCGTTTGTTTTACTTTGTTATTTTTTTAATCTTTTTAATTTATTTTGTCATTGTGTTATTTAATACTAAGAGGATTTTATAAACACAAAATACAGTAAACAGGTAGGTGAGATAATGATTTATAGAGGACTCCTATTTGACGGATCAAGTTTATTGCTATTGTCACCTGAAACCGAACAATCTGGAACTTGGAAGCAATTCTATTAAGTGCTTTGTAGCTGGAGAAACTGAGAAATAAAATACTTAGGACGTCTCACTTGAACTGAAGCAGTTTATTAAGCGGACCCATTACTGTTCCCTAGAGGTATATTTCAATATAAGGAAACTCAACCGTTGAAGTGATCTTTTTATAGCAATATACTACATATAAACAAGTGCGATTTATTTTATTGGATAGAGGATCACAACTTATACAGTAAAGTACGGTTTATTATTACCGAAACCACCCAATAGGCTTTGAAGATCATGTTTCAGCACAAAATAACGTATGTATGTTTGCTAGTGGGCGTGCAAGAAGTTAGAATGTTCAGTCGTTAATTCATACTCATAAGGTCTTTATTGTTTTTTATCAATATGTACAAAGTATTACAATAAAAATAAATTTTAAAAATCTAATTACAATAAATACTCCCCAAAGTAAGCATAGCTTGTGTTTTGGGGAGGATTCCAACTTATCTTAACTTAAAATTAATCACTTAATAGATAAAAATCATAAAAAACAAAAATAATATATACACCATTTAGTCATTTACTCAGCAAAAACAGAAAGACAAAAAATAAAATAAAATAACATAAAGAGGTAACATGTTTAAATAGAAAATACAGAAATAGGAATTATACATATATACACACATGTAGATATATGAAAAAAATAACAAAAATAATAATGATAAGAATAATATACAAAAAACCAATCAAATATAAACACTCAACTATTTACACCTCTTTCAAATATTTGCTGATCATGTACTTAATGGCCCTAGGATCTGCGTGCTTATCATGCTTATACCTGGAAAAAAGTGCATTGTACCACCTTACACCCAAATAATCGTAGTGATGTTGGCCGGTTGCTGTATTCTAATGAAACAATAAATTACAAACCATTTCGGTCCTCACAGTCTGATCGAAAACGCTACAAAAATGTGATACCTCTGTAGTTAAGAATTTTGCCATGAGTATTAGTTCATAATGAGTTCACTTACTATGAGAAGTTACCCAAAATAAAAATTTAAGCCCACGATTCCTCAAATCAGTGAATCAGCACCTATTCACTTTAACGTCCGGTTGATAGCTCAATTGATAGAGTGCTTGCATTCCATACCGAGAGTTAAAGTTCGAATTCCACCGAGGGTGTCCCAAACATAACCAAAAATAAAATACTGGTAAGGCTTACTCAGCCGTAACAAAAATGTCCCCTCGGGAGCTGGGAAACTTCCACTTCAACTGAAGTGGTTGGAGTAAGGCCGGCCCCCTTACATGTAAAAATAAATAGGTTCTATTCGCCGACCCCTTCGGAGAGAACGCGGAAAAAAATTACAGTAGTTGTGTAGCTAAGTGCGTTTTTTTTAGATTATCATCATGTTTATTAAAAAAGTAGCTCAATGATAGAACATGGAGTAGTTAACATACGTAGTAACATGATAATGTGATTTTTTTTTAATTTTGACTGACAGGTATACAAACCTACTTCTTTTTTTTTCATTCAATATTACCCATCGAGAAAGTACATAAACCTTCGACAAGGACATAGTATTATATAATTTGTACGTATAGAAAGTTTGCTGGAACTCAGATTACAATGGAGTAATTTGATGGGTCCACGGAAAGGAAGAAAAGATCAACCCTCGTTTTCCAAAAGAAGGCCTTTGAAGAAGTTTGTTCTTTTTTTTTACAAAAAAGCAGTGAAGTTTATTTTATTTTTAGAGTTGAAATTTTACTCTTCCTCTTATTATTTTTGTGAATAAAAAATTCTTTATTTGTACTACGTCACGTGTTTCTTGCTTTGCGTCGCACAAAATGGCTATATTTGTAATTTATTTTTTGTAATTATTCTCTCCTCTGCAAAAGAAGGGTGACAGCAAAACAAAAAGACTAATATCACAGGAGACTAGATTTCATTAAGTTTATTTTATTGTGATGAAGTAAATAGACAGAAGTAAAAGAATTTACTATTTTATTAGATTTTGTAGGGTTTGTGTATTCACACAGTGAAAATTCATTTTTTTTAAATAAAGCTATTTTTTGTTTAACGTAGTTTATTTTTACAATAATATTTAATATCTCTATTTAATATTTAATATGGTTTGTTCTTAATAATTTTAATTTTTTATACATCACTCTTGATAATGGCCTGAATATTGAAGGTCGAAAGTACTCGAGATATTAAATATTATTGTGAAAATAAACTACGTTAAACAAAAAATAGCTTTATTTACTATTTTATGTTGAATTTTTTGTAATGTAGGGCACAAAATATGAATATACATTTTTTCTCGGCGGTCAAACATCACAGATTTATCAGTGACTAGGATCCTGAGTAAAAAAATAAACAAACGTTTTATTTTCTTAAGTGACCGGCCGTCTGACGTCACAATTATTTTCTCTTTTTCTGCCGAGTCTATGAGTTTAAAAACGGTATTTTATTATTGCTTAAGTATTTTTTTAATTTTTCAGAAAAACCCTGAAAGTATATAGAGACATACTTGTGTAAATATTGCGGTTCTCTTTTCAGTAGGATGTTTCTTGATAATAAAAGGAGCTTCAAGGTTAGATGACCAACCCTAAAAATAAAAAAAACCCGAGATTCGAGAAAGTTCTCTAATTGTTTGGTTTATATTTCTCATCAGAGAAAGAAAATAAATTCCAACTTATTCTAAAAGCACTTTACGTTAAACTGGCTCACCTGTAAAAATAAATATATTACCCACTTTCTTCTCTGTTGAAACAGCTGTCGTCTCAAAATACGTTCAATTTAAATAAAATATCTTCCGCATAAAAATTTAATCAAAGGGAGAATAATAATCGAGAATTCAGCGGTGACTTTCCGAAAAAGGTATTGTATTTTTCCCATGGAAATTTCCAATATCACGATAAATGAAAAGCCTACTCCTCGTGGCTTAACCAGCACACGAACACAGGTATGTACATCCTTGACCTGTGCCTAAAGTATACAACTTTAAATTTTAACTAAACCATAACGTTCTACAAAAAAAAAATCCAAACCTTTACTAGAGGCGCTGTTTTAGTATCTAAACATTTTTTTGATCGTTATATTTTGTGCTTGTAGTATTGGTAGGAGGCCCGGATTTCCGCAACGCCAAGCTTTCTTCGGGCCACCGACATCATTATACTATATCGTCATGGTCTTTATTGAGAGAGACCGGAAGGCCGCCAATTCAGCCGGCAAGAAAACATGAAATGCTTGTGAACGTCATACGATGACAATGCTGTTTTGGAAGTGACAATCATTACATAAATGTATTAGTTTTGTAGTACTGATAGACCAAATGGCTGTTCAAATACCTCGTATAATATGAGGCATTTGGAAAGAACGGATGATGAAAAAAAGTTACTTCTATAGTTAAGAATGAATGGCGGTCTATAAGAGTCTATAATCTAAGTTGCAAAAACGTGTTAACATTTAAGATACATATTAAGTGCATGCCCACAAAAAGATAGTTGTAAGTTCGCGCTTACAAATGCTGCATGTGTACTCAAAGATTAAAATCTAAACCTCAAATGAATAGAAACCCTGCAAGAGGGTGACATTGACAAAGTGGACCATACTTTACAGTAATTCTCATTCCAACCTCATATCAACCTTGTCAAGGATTGATTTTGGAAAAAAAGGCTTCTTTTGTAGACACAACCTTTAAATTGTCTCCTTACTTCGTCTGAGGTTCGAAAACTAAATTATGTGATCTCCCAAAAAAGACGTCTCACCTTTAAAAGTTTTGAGCAAATGTGTTACTGTTTGTGCTGATTTTTTATTAAAGCCCTCATTTGTATAAAATTTGCAATGAAATACAATGTTATCAAATAAAAATTGTCGTTTTTCTCTACCTTCTACATTGAATTTTTCTCGGCATACAAATGTCACACGTTGCTTATAATCAGTGTCTTTAGTAACCAATAACAACATATTTCTTTGTCAAACGTATCGACCTCATTGTCATTATAAAGCCTTGTAGGTTTGAAAGTAGGGATTATTTTCATCTACTTGGTGGTAATTAGTGGTTGATTATTGATTGATCATTTATTTTCAGGCATTGCTGGAAAGGATTGACAGAACCTATTAAAATTGTGGTCGCTTTTATATCAATATTAAAATAAGTGCCACACTAAAGTGTTTGTAAGTGTCAAAACTGCGTGTATTGAACCTGTCGCCAAGCTTCTTGGCGCTTTTGATGCATTGAGATAATGAAATAGTGCATTTTACAAAAAGTAGACGTTACACTATTTTACAGGATTAAAAAAAATCACACACTGAAATTAAAATACTTACTACGAATTTAAGTAAAGACTTTTTTGATATATTTTTTTAGTCTGTGATGTTTGATTACACAATCTTAAAAATAATATTTCATTTTACGATCTTATCTAATCTAATCTAAGTTGCAAAGATATGTTACATTAGAGATTCACATTATATGCATTTTCACAACCAGACACGTACAAGTTCGCGCTTGCGCATGCCGCATGTGAACCTACAACATAAAAACCAAATCTCAAATGGACATACGCCCTGAAACTCTTGCCGTTCTTCCCTGAGACAGGGGTAACATTGGCAAAGTGAACCATTTTTACAGCATGGATTGGTCAGCCGCATACCAACCTAAAATTCAAGAAACATACACGACAAATTACATTTTTTAAATTAATAATTAATAATATCTTTAATAATAACGATTTTTCTTATAATTCATGGCTGTAACTCTGACGCCTTTTCTCTACGGTTGTCCATAGAATCGGCAAAGTTGCCTCCGTTTCTAACTATCCTTACATACATTCACACTTCCTTACATTTCTATCACCTTTTTCATACATTTCTTCTCGTACGTTCACTCTGTATATCATATTCAATTTCATCAATCAGGTCAACAATTTTTTCGGTTGATTGAATTAAATATGAAGTCGAAACTAATATCAATTAAATATTGTTCTTTCTTTATCTAAATCTAAATCTAAGCTTCAAAGATGTACTTCATTTAAGATTCATATTAAGCGCATTCCCACAAGCAGACACGTATAAGTTTGCGCTAACACATGCCGCATGTGAACCCATAATACAAATGAACATAAGCTCTGCAACTCTTACCGGCCTTCCCTGAAACAGGGGTGACATTGGTAAAGTAAACCATCTTTTGCAGTATGGGTGGTCAGCCTCATACCAACCTATAAGTCAAGGAATTCATTGCTTCGAACGTGAAGTACCTACATGCGACTGTATATGCATACATAGAACAGTCTGGCACTAGTATGATGATAATAGTGTTACAAACTACGAACTTGGAGTACCTACGTGTGACTGTGCATTCATACATAGAGCAGTCTGGCACTAGTATGATCCATGGTAGTATTAGTGCATACGTGATCCTTATCACGCTGGTGGAACGCTCTGCTATTAGAATCATCAACTATGTTCGAGAACAGTCGAGAACCGTCCGTAAACTATTTTAAAATAAATCATTGCAGTTCAATTAAAACAGAACCCAGAAGAAACGTTACATTAAATTTCATTAACTGTTCCTTAACTAATAGGTTAGTATGAGGTTGACCCCGTTACTCTAAAAACTTAGTTCCCTTTTGCCAATGCCACCCTTGTTTTAGTGCAAGGTGGCAGGAGTTGCAAGGTTTATTATGTACATGTGAGTTTTTTTGTAAATGCACCAGCAACGTGTGTAATAATAATAATAATAATAAGCACAGAATTTATATAGCGCCTTTTATGACAATGTGTCACTACAAAGGCGCTTAAACAAAAGGCGTGTAAATGTGAACTTACACGTGTTTGAACGTGCATTGAATATTAGGTCGGGGAAAAAGTTTATTTGCATTTTATATGAAAATTCAGGTCATTTTTTTCACTGTCAATTTACATTTAATTACAGTACATATGTTTAATTTTGTTTGTAGACTATCTGCCATATTGTAGGTTGGTAGGTAGGCGTTTTTTTGATCAGAAGTCCCAAAATTTCTACAGCAATGGGATCATGTCTCTACTTTTAATGTGCGTTAAATGTCAATTTTTATTTCCATGTTAAATTATAGATTATAGTTCATATTAAAACCAAATATACCAGAATAGATGTTATGGATAAGTGGATTGGTTCTATTAATTTTTGATACCGAAGTGCTAAATCGATATTGTTAATAAATTAATATTTTTAATCTATCTCCTTTGATCAAGAACACAGTGTAATGGAATTTCCGCTTTACAAAGGAACTCGAGGCATCCTAGAGTAAAATTCATTTCAGGATGCTGATGGGAAATTTTTAATAAATTAATAAAGTGCTCGCCGTAAAATGTGTGTAAAAACACATAACTGATCGATCGCGCCAGTTCAAAAGGGTTGCTGTAAGGAAAGTAACGGAAAAGGGTAATTAGTAATGAACAAAGGTTTTCAAAAAATATTTTTAATTTGTAACAAAATATTCAATTAAAATTTAAAAGCTATGAGCGTATAATAGCGTCAACTTTAATCTAAATTGCAAAGATATATTAACATTTAAAACTCATATCGAATGCAGGTCCATAAACAGACACGTGTAAGTTCTCGCTTACAAATGCTGCATGTGCAACTAAGCTACACATATAGTGTAACTTCTTGCCGCGTTATCCCCGAAGGGGTCGCATGTGGCCAGTTGAAACTATTTATTTTTACAGGTAAGGGGGCCGGCCTTACGCCAACCACTTCAGCTGAAGTGGGGTTTCCCAGCTCCCGAGAGGGCTGGTACTCATTTTTTGTGAAGGCTGAGTAAACTTTGCCTCTTTTTGGTGAGGTACAGCTTATAAAACTATTAAATTATTATGGAATAGAAATAAGTTTAAAAAAAAAAATGTACTCAAAATGTGTTATATTAAATAACAAAAAAATTTATATATTTAATTTATATATTTATATTGGGGTTTGAAATAAACACCGAAACAAGAAATCATTTCTGACACGCTCGGTGGGATTCGAACCCGAGCTCACGACATGGAATTCAAGCACTCTACCAACTGACCGATCCACCGTCCATGTGTACCTACTTATGATTCAAAAACCAAACCTCAAATGAACACAACCCTTCTCTGCAACAGGGGTGAAATTGGTAAAGTGAACCATTTTTTACAGCACGGGTGGCCAGCCTCATACCAACCTATAAGTCATGATAATACAACAACAAAAAAAGTCCGTTATGCAAAGAGAGATGAAATAAAGATTGAATTTTGCTGATGCCAGCTAAAAGCGCGTTGTCCCTTTTTAGAATTTTTACATTTTCTCACGATCCGTATGAGTGGAAGTGATATGGAATATTGCAGTACAAGCAATTTTTATATTAAATTTTCAAGGATTTTGTGTGCCCCTCCTTTTTCAACGACCGAGGAAAATCAAAATCTTGAAGCTGTGCGCATGAAATACTTACGTCTTAATTGGTTCAGTTATACGAGCCATTATTTTAATATGCGGAGAATTTATTATTCCTAAGGACGCTCATATCCACGGGGGTTAAGATATGGTGAGATTAATTCAGCCTCGCCATCAGACACGCACTTATTTTGAGGAACAGCTTTACGGTAGAGTAAGTTGACGATAAAGTTCAGTCATAAATAAACCTTTCGGGCTTTGATATTATCTTCTTCTTCTTTCCCTTTGCCTTATCCCATCATTTGGGGTCGGCCCTCCTTGTTCGAAGACGCCAAACTTTTCTATCCTGGCTCATCTCCTCTGTCAGGTTTCCCATTTCATTTTGCATTTCTTTTTCAATATTCGCCCACCATGTTGCCATTGGGCGGCCTCTGCCTCTTGGTCCTGTGGGAATGCTGAGGGCTTTTTGGACAATATATTCATTATCTCTTCGCATCACATGGCCGAACCACCGGAATTGTGATTCTCTAATCCTGTCTGTTATTGGGGCAACCTTAAAGCTACCCCTCACGTATTCGTTCCTTATGTGGTCTAGCTTAGTGACGCCTCCAGCCCACCTCAGCATTTTCATCTCGGCAGCATGGACTTGTCGTTCATGGACGTTTTTGCAAGTCCAGCATTCTGCTCCATATAGCATGGCGGGCCTTACTGCCGTCTTGTAGGCCTTGCCCTTAATTATGTTGATTTTTTTAAATTTATAATATTCCAAACGTTTCGTCTATATGTGGTATAAGCATCAATAATCTATAATCTAAGTTGCAAAGATGTAAAAAAAAATTGCAACCATATGAGTTAAATACATGCCTTCAAGCAGACACGGAAAAGTTCAGCCTTACAAAATGGTAACACAATGCTTAAAAGTGAACATAAATCTACAACTCTTGCCACCTTTCCCTGAAACAGGGGTAAAATTGCTTAATTTAAATGATATTTTTGGAAAATGCGCCACTTTTCATATTTCACAGAAACACAAAAGATTTCATTTTATAATTGTAAGAAAAAACAATGGATTATCGTATTTGATATTATCTATAATCTTTAAATTATGTTGTAAAGATATATTCACATTTAAGGCTCATGTTTGATGCATGTCCTCAAGCAGGCACATGTAAGTTCACGCTTACACATGCTGCATGTGTCTAAATCTAAATCTAAATCTAAGCTGCAAAGATATGTATCATTTGAGATTCATATTAAATGCATTCCCACAAGCAGACATGCCTAATTTTGCGCTTACACATGCCGCATGTGGACATACAATATAAAAAACCCAATCTCAAATGAACATAAGCCCTGCAACTCTTGCCGATCTTCCCTGAAGCAGGGGCAACATTGGCAAAGTGAACCATTTTTTACAGTATGGGTGGTCAGCCGCATACCAACCTATCAGTCAAGGAGTACAAGCAATTAATACAATCAAATATATAAAACAAAGAAACTCTAAACAATTAAACATGTGTACTTACAAAATATACGAAATCTCACATGAACATAAACTTTGCAATAACTGCCGCCTCTTCCTTAAAAACCGGGGTGGCATTGGCAAAAGTGAACCAAGTTTTGTACAGCTCGGGAAAAATTAGTTTGTAGCTTTGAAAGCTTGTGTTTTAATGAAAACTAATAAATAACGTTAGTTTTGTGAGGTAAACTGACAGAAATGTTGGAGGTAGAGACAAAAATAAGAATCTAAAAGTAGAGTTTTTATTTTGCGCACGGGTGTTGAAGTTTAGCCGAGCCATCTCGACCTTTTCCCGTATTCATCCTGTGTTTCCCATGCGCATTAATTATGTAGTCCCCTGAAGTCTGTTTTATTATTAAAAATGTACAGGGTACTTAATTTTTTATGCAGAAGCTTATTATCTTGAGCTTTACTCTATACCCAAAAGAAGCATTCCCCAAACTACGGCCCGCTAGCTTAATCCGGCCCAGGAGTGAAAGTCTCATCAGCACGGTAATTGTTACCTACCGAATATCTTTCAAATAAGTATGAAGACAAGATGGCATATTAGTCATTCAAGTCGAACAGCTGATTAGTCATTAAAATTAGGTTAGTTGCTAAAAATATT
The DNA here is from genome assembly GCA_951799405.1 of Agapetus fuscipes. Classification (NCBI taxonomy): domain Eukaryota; kingdom Metazoa; phylum Arthropoda; class Insecta; order Trichoptera; family Glossosomatidae; genus Agapetus; species Agapetus fuscipes. The sequence continues at coordinate 6,402,174 of OX637332.1, forward strand.
TGTATAATACTAATCAGCTCTTCACATGTGGCCATCTTGGATTGACAAGTCTTCATACAAATATTATATTACCGATATTCGGTAGGTAATAATTACCGTGGGGATGAGACTTCCAGCGCAGTCCTGGCAGTGTTCTTAACCCAGCCCGCAATACCTATCTATAATCTAAGCAAGCACGTGTAAGTTCACGCTTACAAACGCTGCATGTATAAATCAAACAACAAACCTATCATAAACAATAGCTTTGCAACTCCTACCGCCTTTCCCTGAAACAGCGCTTACCCATAGTGTATCTGTACAAACAAAATAAAACACAGGTCTCAAATGAAATCGAAAACAGGGATAAAATTTCTAATTGCTTATTATAGTTCGACCCCCCAGTGCTTGTTTGGCTTATCTACCTTTTGATTTAAATATGACATTTAAATTCAACTGTCAACTAAATTCTATAGACACTAGACAGTCTGAGTTAAGAAAAAAACGTAAAACACGATAATTTGAGATTTAAAAAACAACAACAAAAAAAACAGTTTTCATGAGACACATTCGTCTAGTACACATTCTAACATTGTCCATGTGGAATGACTCTTTTGTGGACATAAGGTAAACAAACATTAAGGAGCCGACTTTTTTCGTTGATAGGTTATATATTAAGAAAACACAGAATGAAAATGTCTCTGTTTTAGTCACAATTACCGAGACAAATAAATAAACTTAGTTTTAATAATACCCCACAGTGGTTGAAACCACAATTGTTACTTGATGTTGTGATTAAACGTTCCATTTATTCGCACTTTTTTATTTTCGATATTTTTTTGACAACTTATGGTATTTTACATTTTTTTATTAGCATCCTATGAATGATTTCTGTTTGCAGAAGGCAGATATTTTGTCAGGTTTTGTATTTAAAATTTCTTTTTGAATATTCTTTATTTCAGTAAGGAACTCAGCTTAAAAACTTTGAAAACCTCTGCTTAAAGGTAAAAAAAAATCCTGCTAAGCATACAAATTCTTGGCTTATTCCAGCTATTATTTTATAAATAAAGCTCTCTTTACAAAGAAAGGCTTTTAGTTTCAGGTAAATTATGAGCCTGTTATTTTTAATTATACGAAATTAAAATATTTATTATTCGGTTATACTTAAAATCTCACATCAAAATCATAACATATTTAATAGTTTAAGGCTTTGTGTATTGACATTGTTTCAAAAACATTATTTTCAGTTGTTCTATTTAAAATAGTGTGTTAACATTCCAAAAGCGCTCAAGATAATGTTACGTAAATAGTCAAAGTACAAATATTTTTGGTAGGTAGATAGGTATAGGAAATAATTATGTTGGTACTCGTAGTTTTTTAAATCTTCTGGATCATAATAAATATCTACCTACTGGAAGGTGATACAACAGTCTAGCAAAAATATGTTCTCCATAGTTCTACCTCCCCAGTATAAAAGGGCGCAAATCGTTTGCACCGGAGTAGTATTCCTTCAACCTCTTACCAATACAGTCAACAAATTATATCAGTGAACCAAAACCAGTAAAAATAAATCAGTAAGAAACCAGTAAAAATAAAGTGGAATGTGAGTTCTAGAAATAAATGATAGTGTGAAAATAAATCAAATTGTGTAAAATAAATAAGTAAAAAGAAGAATAGAGTTTCATTTGAAAAGTTTTCGAAAATCGTAACAATAATAAACCAGCTCGTGCAAAAAAACTTTTATTTTTATTTTTGAATTATTAATATAAAATATTATAGCATTCTGGGGAAATAAAGAACAGTATTTCATTTCTTACAGTACATGAAAATTAAAATAACAAGAATTGAAACGAAAATATCATTGTTTTATGATATACTAAATTCGCATGAAAAATAACAGGATAAACGAGACCAAATAATATTCTTTTCGTGATTGTAATAATACAATTACATTTCTGCGTAGAGATGTTCTCTACCGAATTTCATCTTCAAAATTGAATGTTTGCCAGGGGTGTTATTTCAGTTTGCATACTTTTTTTTTCTGACTTTGTGGCTGAGTTCAGACGTACAGTTCAGTAGGTACTCGGGGCTCAGCATTAAAATGTTTAATTCCATGAAGCAGACGAGCAATATCAGAATTGGCGAAGACGCTGCGCGGAGTAAAGATTGGAAATTTGTGCTCAGGTCACATGAAATTTCTTTATTTTGCTTCCACACCCGCCCCACGCACCCGGGCGAGTCGTGACCTCGCTTCGTTTACATTCATTCTCCCTTAAAGCCAAGCTTACACCAGCTTAGCATTCATCGTTAGTTACATTAGTTAGTTACAAATTTGATTTCTAAGTTGCTTTTGAATTGTTTATAATTTTTTGTGTTCCTTGACTGATAGGTTGGTATGAGGCTGACCACCCATGCTGTAAAAAATGGTTCACTGTGCCAATGTCACCCGTGTTTCAGGGAAAGTCTTATGGCAGGGTTAATGTTCATTTGAGGTTTGGATTTTAACAGTTAGTACACATTCAGCATTTGTAAGCGCGAACTTATACGTGTCTGCTTGTGGGATTGCATTTAATATGAATCTTAAATGTAATATAGATTTGTAACTTTGGTTAGAGATTAAGGGCCTGTTGCACCAAACTCCAATCAGGAAAAAATTAAAGTAAGTGGGATTCTCAATTTTAAATAAAAAATTTGGTTACATATACGTACAGGTAAGTCAGCTGAAGTAGATCATATTTCCTGTTCAAATTCTATCATATTATTACGCACTACAGAGAAATATTTAACCGAGGTCCTTACCAGAATTAAGCAATAAAATTTGATGTGTAAATTAAATATTGATGGAAGGTTGGTGCAACAGGTCCTAAACATCACCCCGTACAAGTTTTTGCCGCGTTTTTACGATATTGTGGAAATACTGGCCCAATCAAATCTATAAAAATTTATTTAATTTAATTTGTACATGTTAGGGGGAGCATTTGACTTACACCAAACATGCACGTTAATTGTCAAATCAGTTCTTAACACAGCTTGATACTAATCAATCACTCAAAGTGACAGGAGTGCCATACAAACCGGTTCCCATCGGCTTCCTTTTTAAAATTATGTAACAACGTAGTAAAAAAATATAGGCATTAAGTATAAAAATACATTTAAAACCAAAGAAATAATATGTATTTTTTCCACATTGAAACCATGCAGTCTACTTTATTATTATTTCTGCCTCATTTCAAACGGGAAACCGATGGGAATCGGCTTGTATGGCACTCTTCGCCACTGACAGGTATGGCTAAGCGCGTGTGGACCTGGCACATCTCGACTCGCGTTAAGGCTGAGTCTCATTTAGGCGTTAGCACAGGTAGGCGCTAAATCAATATGCTCGCATGAATTTTACAAGAAATTTTTAGTGAACCATTTTCAACGCCAACCGAGCGAAACGACAAGATTACCTATTTATAATTGACGTGTATCTTCATTGGATTTATCTTGTGAATCTTCATAAAATCGTTATCAAAATTGAAGTATCTTTATTCAAGAACAAATTTAGACACTGAAAATATTGAAGCTAGCATCGATGTACATGTCACAAGTATGTATATAGGATTATTAACTCCATAGTAGGTAAGTACCTTTTACTTTGAAGAGGATGTGGTTTTTAAAGAAAATAATATTTATCACAATATCTGACCCAAAACTAAATCTACTGACTTTTTCTTCAGTCAAGAGATTGATTGATGACCGGTCTGTTGTCTGGTATTTAATGTAATCTTTTGGTATATAATTAGAAGATCGTCGGCTTAGTTATCAGCGGCGCTCAAAAAACCATTTAATTATCAAAACAACCTCTTCGCAGTGTTGGAAAAATTCACATGCTTTTACAATAGACCGGGCACCAAAAGTCTATCCTGGATATTGCTCGTGTAATCGGTGCTAGTTAAAGTTACGACCAAGCACGCAGATGGCTCTTCGGGCGTGATTTACACAAAAACAGCGCTCACTAAATAATTAATCCTAATATTGATTTATACGGTTATTCAAGTACAGGGGTTCTTCTTCAACTGCTGGATTGTTAGAAACTCAAGTGGTCCGCGATGGACTTGAGTTGTCAAGAGTTGTAAAGGAATAAAGTTTTAACTTGTAAACATTATCGAATTGATCGAATTAAGTGTATTGCCAGATTAAAAATTTTAAACTATGATTACGGTCGTTAGCCATTTTTTGGAATGAAAAAAAACGGATGTTACTGACCGTGGAAAGAAAAGAACAATTTTCTCTACGTTTTGTCAGAGTCATATCCGACGTCTTCAGAAGGCGTGTGTCTTCTACAATGAATAAACACGAACCTTGTAGAAGACACACGCCTCCTGAAGACGTCGGATCTGACGAAACGTAGAGAAAATCGTTCTTCTCTTTCCACGGTCAGTAACATCCGTTTCTTTTCATTCCAAAAATTATTTCCATATTGTTCTTCTTTTGGTACCACTTCTATCGAAGATTGGCGATCATCATGACTATTTTGACCTTGGATGCTGCGGCTCAATAAAGTGACTTGGTGCTTTTCTTGAACCATTTTCACAGTTTTTTCAACCGCGATATCCTTCGGCGTCCCTGAATTTATCTCCTCTCAATCATACCCTGTATGATAAGATGGAGAAGGCGGTGCTTACCATTTCTGATAATGTGACCGAAGGATACCAGCTTTCTCTGCGTAATGGTTGGCAGAAGTTCCTTTGTGGTTCGCATACGTCGGAGGACCTCTTCATTGGTGACCCAACCCCGCCAATAGATCCGAACCATTTTTCGGTAGACATTGCCAGAGTAAAACTTATTAATTGTCAGTCTTTACTGAAACGATACTAATCTAATCTAATCTAAGTTGCAAAGATATGTTACATTGGAGATTCACATTACATGCATTCTCACAACCAGACATGTACAAGTTTGCGCTTGCACATGCCTCATGTGAGCCTACAAAATAAAAACCAAATCTCAAATGAACATACACCCTGCAACTCTTGCCGTCCTTCCCTGTAACAGGGATGAAGTTGGCAAAGTGAACCATTTTTACAGCATGGGTGGTCAGCCGCGTACCAACCTATAAGTCAAGGAACATACATGACAAATTACATTTTTTAAATCAAAAAATAATAATATATATGGACATCAAAAACTAAAACATAAAACAAATTTCACTTTAATAAACCCTAGCCGCAAACATTACAGATACAAAAAGAGTAATAAGAATATACAAGAAAATTGAAGAACAACTCAGCTTATTATTCTTATAATTATAACTTAGCCTATTATTATTTTTGGAATCGCAAAAGAGCACTCTGAGTGAAGAAATTTCCTTGTAAATTTGTAAAAATGATGAAATAAAAAATGGCAAAAGAGTTATTTATGCTAAAAATGTAAATCGCAACGCGTATGCGGCGAAAAATTGAAATTCTTTGGCGGCTGGCAAGAATAAAAGTAAAATAAATGTTATTATTATGGAAGCTCGTGCGTAAACATAATTTGCATAATGATAATATTATTTTATATCTACGGGCATCTCGCAGGTACAAATTCCCGAAATAATTTTCAGGCCCGCTGCGGTCTTACCTGAAAATACTGAAATATTACAACCCATCGTTTTTGTTATTTTAACGAAAAAATCATATAAAATAAAACATGAATGTAATATTTTGTTCTTTGAATATTAAATAAGTATTAATGTTTTATTAGTTTTGTTTGTGTTTTGATGCGTATTTTTTTTACTCAAATCATTGAACCAACAAGGTTTACTCAGCCTTTACGTAAATGGGAATATACTCCTTTGGGGAAATTTCAGAGGAACTGGCGTCTGCACACTTGTGAAAATAAATAGGTTCTGCTCGCCAATGCTACGTTTGTATTCTTCAACAAATAGGTTTGAATAAGTGGTGCAAGAAAAAATGGTGTACAAAATTGTAAACTTTTTTTAAAAGGAAACTATTTTCAGTGAAAGGTAGGAAGAGCTGCATTCCTCATTCTTAGCTTATATTTCTTTGCGGATAATCTTTTCCCTCAGTAAAGAAACAGTATATTATGTATGCGCGAATAAAAAATTAGTCGCTTGCGTATGTACATCAATCGTAAAACAAAACTTATACATCTTCATAACATATAGCAAATCTTTATAACTTAAAGATAAAAAAAATTATAGGTTACTAAAGGCTATTCTAGCATACAACAGACCATGCCAGAATCATCTTGAGCAGGAGCTTCGAGTAAACACGAGTAGGTACAATCATCTAAATACTTACGTCTAGACACAAATTTACAAGTAAGTAAAAACACTTAGACACAAAATCATAAGTAAACATACACAGACATAAACGCATACATTCGTAACAATATCTTTGCAACTTAGATTATAGACTATATACTGAAATGGAAAAATCGGTGATGATACAGCTTATTACGTATAACAACCACTGAACTGCAAAGATACTAAAAAGCTGTTCGTCTTCCATTTTATATTGAGTATGAGCAATTTTCCAGCTGGAATCACTGAGCTCGTAAACGCTTTAAAGTGGCATAAGATGTCATTTAAGATATTTTTTAAAAGAGTCTTCGACCGCAATATGATGATATAGGTACTGAGATAGCTGGTACAGAGTGTATTCTTGCTGTCATTGCTTGTCCAGGCATTTTTCCTTTCCAATAATAATAATAATAATTTATTCATTAAAAAATTTTAACAAATAATTTTACAAAAATTAATACATAAAATTATACCAAAACACCTTTTAACATTACATTACATTACATTTGTACACATAAGGAATTTAACTTAATAAGAAAATAAAACCTACATGTGCCTGAACTAGGAAATCCTGTGTCTCAGGCGTGGAGAATTTCTACACAATATTATGTACCTAAATAATTATTTTTAGATTTATTCATATTTTTATACAATAAGCAGCAAAAGCTGTTTTTGTACGTCTTTGATCATTATTTCAATTGGAGTTTAACTCTTCCCTATCCGAAGGCAAACAGGGATTTTTGTATTTCTTAATATGCAATGATTTTAATGAAAATAGTTTTTTAAATTATTAAATTATTTTAAATATAGAATTGCAAACGATGCTCTCTAGATTGAACGAAGCTCTCCTAGGTAATTATTTGAAATTGAATGCAAGTAAGACGAAAGTTCTGATTTTTGAAAGAAATGAAGAAAATACGAACTATAAATTTAGAATAAACGGAATGAATGTTGATATGGTAAATGAGTTTGTATACTTGGGAAGTAAGTTTGAAAAAGATGGAAGAATGACAGGTGAACTTGAAAGAAGAGTAATGAAGGGCAGGTGTGTACTGGGTGCCACAGCTTGTATCGCCAAAAATCAAAACATATCTAAAAATGCTCGATTGGCGGGTGGCTTTTACCCACCTTGATGTATGGAAGCGAGGCCTGGACGGTGAATGAAAGTGAAATTAGTATGATGATGATGATGAGTTGATGATTTCTTTATAGCGCCGTGATGTAGTCACTCCAAGGGCGCTGGTGCAAACGATGCCAGAAATTTGCTTGTCTTCAGTGCATTCCGGAACTTTCCATGGTCCTCTAGCTCTCTCACATGATGTGGCAGGTGGTTCCAGGCCAGAGGGCCAGCAACTGCAAATGCACGCTCTCCAAATATTGTGTTAACTCTTCTTATAGGTTCTTCAATCCTTGATTTGGTTCCAGTCTCAGCCGAGCGCAGTGTAAGGCTTTTTTTGCCGAGGGTGACTGGTTTGATTAAATCAGCGAGATATTTGGGTGTTTTTCCAAATAAAGCTTTGTAAAGTCTATACTGTTGAAATGGACTTTCTAAGAAGTATGATTGGGAAAAAACGGAGTGACAGGGGGAGAAATGATTTTGTAAGAGAAGAATGTGGTGCAACAGAAAGTGTGAAAGTGAAGATTAAAAGAAGTTTGTTAAGATGGTTTGGGCATATGGAGAGAATGAATGAGGAAAGACTGACGAAGAAAGTATATGTTGGTAGAATAGATGGATGTCGTGGTAGAGGAAGACTGAGAAAGGTATGGATGGACCAATATCCATATCCGAAATTGCGAATGAATGGAATATCCAGAGTCATAATAAAAGAAGAGCTTGTATGAAGACGGTTATGACTCTGGAGGAAATGAAAGAAGTATGTAAGGATAGAAAGAAATGGCGGTTGATCTGTGATGTTGGCGGCTGGGGTTTGGTAAAGTAAAATTGGTTTTATGATTTAGTTTTTTATGTCCATGTATATATTGTTATTTATTGATTTAAAAAAAATGTAATTTGTCATGTATGTTCCTTGACTTATAGGTTGTTATGCGGCTGACCACCCATACTGTAAAAAATGGTTCACTTTGCCAATGTCACCCCTGTTTCAGGGAAGGATGGCAAGAGTTGCAAGACTTTCACATCACTAGCCAATATAGGCGAAGCCATTGACTTGCAATATATGTGGACTAGAAATTATTTCAACGAAAATATACATTATATGTAGGTCTGTTTCAACCTACTTAAGAAAATGGTCATTGGGAAGAAAGTGAAGAAAAAACTGTACAAGTGCGTTTCCATGTGAACAAATAAACCCGGAAGAATGTAAAAATGAGTCCTGAAAGGTGGCAGCATTGCCGCGTGTGGCAGTATTGTAGAAGCAGCATTTCTCAAATGTTCATTTGAGATTGGGTTTTTATATTGTAGGTCCACATGCGGCATGTGTTAGCGCGAAATTATACATACCTGCTTGTGGGAATGCATTTAATATAAATCTTAAATGATATATATCTTTGCAGCTTAGATTAGATTAGATTAGATTAGATTACCCTAACCCGTAAAAAAAATTGTTTCACTCGCCACTTGCGACCCTTTGGGGGAGAATGTGGCAAGAGGTTACACTATATGTGTAACTTCATTGCGTTTGTAATATTTATGTGAACGATGTTTTTGTGTATCCAGCCGTCACTCTGCAAGGGGCGATGAGATGTGTCTTTAATTCTTCTATCCATGCATCCTTATTTTATCTCCTGTATATTCATCGCGTGATCTTCTTTTTTTCTCACTCTGCAAATTTCAGTCCTTTATAATCTCGCTTATTTGATCAATCCACGACAACCGGCTTTCCTCTTCCACGACAACCATTCATTCTTTTCAGATGTTTGTAAGATGCATCTCATTGTAATGTTTTGTTCTTTCTTTTTCATACTCTTCTTTATATGAATGCTGATGGTATCTTTGTTATAGAAATATTTATTCGATCATTAAAATAAAATAAATGTACAACACCAACAGATGTAGAGGGAAGTTGAATTGGTATAATAATTACTAAAGCTGTCATTTGCAATTGCAGATAATAATTATTATTCTTGTATTATGAATGTCAAACGCAGGCGACAGATTTCAGATTGACTGATTGTAATTATAAATGATTTGTATAAAGCAACGAGCGTCCCCAAATAGGGACCTTTTCTTACGGGCTCTTATTAATTTACTTTTCGTCCGAACTTATTTATAATATCGCCATATTAAAAGGTAAAACTGAGAAGGTAATGATTCATTTTTTTTTTAGAAATCTTGGGTACAAGATTTTATTAGTTAATATTTTTTAGTGTTGATCTGTTAACACAGTGAAAGTCCATTTTTATAAATATTTAAAAATATAAATGGTAAAACATTGTTTTAATTCACTTTATTCAATTTATTTTAATAAAGTGAATTAAAACAATGTTTTACCATTTATATTATATTTTATTAGTTAAGTTAACGTACATATTATAAAGAAGTGCTCATGAAAAAGTTCGAAGATACAATACGCTTTCACACTTTTTTGTGTTTATTTCGTAGAAAATAGGAAAAAAGATGCATTAACCTGAGAAACCCATGTTAGCTTAATGTTTCACTTATTCAGTTTTACCCGAAAATGTTTCTAGAATTATTTTACATTAACTGAAAAATAAAATTTATTGAATATGAATGAAATAAAGTATAGGTATGTTTTTTTTTAAAGGATTTGAGTATCTACAATGGTACACAAAAATAAGCTTTTATCCCCCTCAAGAAAAAAGAACACAATATATTTTTACTTCTGATCTATTATACAGGATTTAAGATGATAGTATTCAAATATGAATAAATGAAATAATAATGATTTAGGTACATAATATTGTGTAGAAGTTACCCACGCCTGAGACACAGGATTTCCTAGTTCAGGCACATGTAGGTATTATTTTCTTATTAAGTTAAATTCCTTATGTGTACAAATGTAATGTAATGTAATGTTAAGAGGTGTTTTGGTATGAAGTTTTGTGTTAATTTTTGTATAATTGTTTGTTGTATATTTTTATTGAATAAATAAATAAATAAAAATTAATAATTCAGTGCTAGGGCAACTGCTTTCAAAGACAGGCGGCTAAGGTTTTAGGGCTAGTTCATTTCAAACCATAATAATAATACCCGCGAGGCTTACACATTAATTACAAAACCCTCACAAGAAATGAAAACCTGCCCTTTTCCAAGATCCCCTTTTCAAGTAAAATGTTTGTTGTGAAAATGGACGGCCTCCTTATCTATGAGAATAAATAGGTTACGCTCGCTACAAGTATCCCTTGGCGAACAGCGCGATAAGAAGTTATGCTTTACGTGTAGCTTATAAGTTGTGTTGCTTTTCTAAGTTGCTCTTTTATTTAAGGTACGGAATATGTTAAACTTGAACAGAAACTTTCATCTTTTATTCATGTTTCGCGACAAAAAAGTTAAAATTTCAAAGTATGTGAATATTTTAGAAATTTTCTTTTATATTTTTTTACCCACTGAAAATAAATTTTCTTCGTTTTGCGGTCAGGCAAAAGTTTAATATTGCAGTAAAAAAACTTTAGTACTAACGTGAAAATTTTCTTAATTTTTTTGTTTGTTTATTGAATTGTCTCTTTCTTGATCGAACGATACTTTTCTCGTTATTTATTTTCCTCTTTTTACTTTAACATTTCCCATTTATGTTATTATCTGTAAATAATTAATTAAATAAACATTTTTATGATTGTAACATATCGCTGCCTAAAATAAAAGTTAAAACTTAATAAGTGCTGATTCACTGATTTGTGAAATCGTAAATAAATCATTTTACTGGGAGTAACTTCTCATGGTAATATGACCAATTATAAGGAAGTGCTCATTCAAAACTCGTAAACTACAGGATTTTCATACATTTTTAATATTTTCTTGTATACAAAATAGTTAAAAAGATGCAGTTATCTATGAAACACATGTTGGCTGACTATTCTACTTATTCAGTTTTACCTTTAAGGTATCGATGTGCTCAGTGAAATTATATCGCACAATTTACAATAAACTGTAATTGGTCTTACTTTAGAACAAATAACTAATATAGCGTGCAGTTTACAGTTTCAAAACCAATTGAATTTTCCTAGAAATTGAGGCTGAATGTAACTATGATGAATGTGATTGGAAGCAAAGTCTTTATTTGTTGAAAAACATTGTTCCAGTGGGAACGCTACTACGCGTTAATACATTATGACGGTGTCACGAGAAAATGTCCATTGACAGAAAGTCCACCGACACAATTTCCATTAAAAAAAAGGTTTACCTGACCAAATTCCCATGCGACAGAACGTCCACCGATATAATGTCCTACGAAAATATGTATTAAAAATCATATAATATATAAATCGTTTGTCATATTAAAAAAACTGATGTATTGAATACTTCGGTGAATTTTTTGCCGGTGGATATTTTGTCACGTGTACAATATGCCGGTGGACATTTTATCGATAGATATTATGTCTGTGGATATTTGGTTGGTGGACATTGTGTCGTTGGACATTCGCTCTATGGACAATTTGTCGTGGAACCCGTTATGAAGGTCCAATTATGGTACGTGGAAACGCAACTGGAGCATTTATAGGGGCTGAGTTACGTAAACCAAACAAGTATAAAACTTTAAGCATAGCGCAAAAATATACGGAAACTAAAACAGCGCCAACATTGGACTTTTAAGTTTGTACTCATTGTTGGCAAAACGCTTTGGTTGAGTTTAAAGGTTTTTATTTATACTTGGTAGTTTGGTACTGTTGCAATAATGGCAAGAAACATACATACACAGAACACGAATAATTTACGAGGACGTACCCGTTTTTTTCTTATTGAGGTTAGTCAATTGCGAAACATATGAAACAGTGAAAATATATGATAACTTCTCGCAATTTCTTTTCATGTTTTCCTTTTTCCCCTGTAATTTTTATTCCCAATGTAAGGTTTTTTTTAAATAGATTTTAGAAGAAGAATCCACTTCGCCAACTCATTTTGCCTGGGCAGAAACAGAGAATTACATTATCAATTTATAATTATTTTTCTGAAACTGGAACTGTAACTCTGTCGCCATTGCGCTAGGGGTGGCCAGAGCCTCTGCAGAGCTGCCTCCATTTTTTCCTATCCTTACATACCTCTTTCAATTCATTTATATATTGTAATTAATTATTAATGATAATTACTCATTGATATCTGTTGAACCAGGGCTAAAGTTATTTTCGGTAGGACACGGCCGGGGTTCGAATTGGTTTCAATAACAGAAATTCGAGTGCCAGCGCCTTACCTGCTCGACCATTCCAGCAATGTACCTACATACAACATATAAAAGTGGTAGCATACAATATTGAGAAATAAATTTGTTCCATATTAAAGAAAGTTAATTTCAAGTTATATTTTAAAAGATGATACGCTGCACAAAAAAACTTTGCATATGTGAATTTTGCATGTACCTGTTTAGTGTATATTTGAAAACTCAAGGACAAAGTCTTTCTTTATTCTTAGAATATAAGAGGAGTCCGGTCGATAGCTCAGTTGGTAGAGTGCTTGCATTCTACCCCGTGAGCTCGGGTTCGAATCCCACCGAGGAGGGTGTCAGAAATGATTTCCTATTTCGGTGTTTATTTCAAACCCCATAATAAAAATACCGGCAAGGTTTACTCAGCCTTCACAAGAAATGAGTACCAGCCCCATCGGAGCTGGGAATCCCCCCCCTTCAACTGAAGTGGTTGGCGTAAGGCCGGCCCCCTTACCTGTAAAAATAAATAGGTTCAACTCGCCACATGCGACCCCTTCGGGGATAACGCGGCAAGAAGTTACACTATATGTGTAGCTTAGTTGCGTTAGTTGCGTTTTGCGTCCATGTATTCAAAGTAACGCGCACCAAAAAAGGCGAGTAAAATCCGGCGGAACAAAGAATGTTTCTTCCGGCTTCTTTTAGTCCGGTCGATAGCTTGGTTGGTAAAGTGCTTGCATTCCACACCGAGAGCTGGAGTTTGAATCTCACTTAGGGTGTCAGAAAGTATTGCCCGTTTCAGCGTTTATTTCAAACCGAAAATAAAAATACCAGCAAGATTTACTCAGCCTTCTCAATAAATGAGTATCAGCCCTCTCGGGAGCTGGAAAACTCACACTTCAATTAAAGTGATTTGCGTTAGGCCGGCGCTTACCTGTAAAAACCAATAGGTTTCACTTATCACATGAGAGCAATTCGGGGATATCGCGGTGATAAGGGACACTTTTCGTCTAGCTTAGTTACGCTTTTTTTTGGACTCTCATATTATTCATATAATAATAATCTCTTCATTAAGGATAATCTTTTTTTTCTATTTTTTTTACAAAGAAAAAACATTGATTAAATTCACCCAAAAATAATTTCCCAGTCATGTTTGAGATTCTTTCAAACCTAATTTGGTGGAAAAATCCTGTGACTCCAAGATCTTGTATTAAGTCTATTCTCATCTCTTACAAGTCACTTCTGATTTCTTCAGCCAGTTAATCAGGGCTCCAGGGATTTTATTCTTAAAATTCGTAATAAAAAAAAGCTCCCTTTCCTGACCCACATCTTGTAATTTAATTGTGTAGCGTAAACAATGCTCGTATGTAAAACCCCTTTGCCTATTTTAGCATGATTGTTTTTTATTGAATCGAATAATCCATAAGTACTTTCAAGGTATGGATAACGAATGATTCAATTAGAGCTTTTATTTTTGTAAAAAAGAAACGCTATGAAACACAATAAGAAAATAAAAATAAAAAAATTGTGACGTCAATATATTCACAATTTTATTTATTATTTTAAAATATTAATAAATGTTAGACATATAGCTTTATTACTAGAACTTAAAAATACACAAATACGCGAAAGTAAACTTCTCAGATAAGTTTCTAAAGAAATACTACATAAGTTCACATTTTCCAGGTCAACGTCCAAGATACAAAAGTATCTATACTCTTGTATTTGTATATTTTTTTGCGAATATTGAAAAATCTCAAATACGAGTATAATTTAAATAAGAAAGATGGCTGAAAGAAGATTTCAAATTTATGCAAATCAAGGTAAAAGTGTACGTTTTTTCCGGATCCGCTTCCGCTAAAGATCTTTCAAGGGATTTGGTTCCGTTTTATAATTTACAGAGATAAGCTCGTCTTGAATTCATAACACAAAAATTACATTATATTAGGTTTTTTTTTTGTATAACTGCATCTTCATACATTAAATAAATTATCTTCCCATAACGTATAAAATTGCAATTTATAAATAATATCACCAAAAGATAAATCCTTTTTATTCAAAGTTCCTTTAACTGAGTGCTGCAGAAACCTCACAATTATAGCAAATATAATATTTGAAACATATTGTTTCCTTTGATATCGCATCTGTTTTATTAGAGTTTTTTTAATAAAGTTCGTGTAAAATTAATTTCCAAATTCTGTAAACCATTTTTTGTTGTTATTTTTTTTTGGATTGGCCTTGTAATTTGAAAAAGTTTTGATTACTTCATGCTCTTCAAACGTGCATTTTTTTACGAAGACCATCTGAAAACTTTCGTAAGTATACTTAAAACATAGTTAATCTCTCACGGTAACAGGGTCGTATAGTTTGCTTCTGTAAATCCCTTCATTAATTCGAACTCTAGGTGAGTTCTCCTTGAACGCTCTGCATTATTTCATATCATGATGGATGTCGTGGAAGAGGAAGACCGAGAAAGGTATGGATGGACCAAATTTTCGAAATAGCGAGTGAATGGGATATCCAGAGTCATAATAAAAGGAGAGCTTGTATGAAAAAAGTTATGACTCTGGATGAAATGAAAGAAGTATGCAAGGACAGGAAGAAGTGGCAGCTAATCTGCAATGCTGATTTGTAATGTTGGTTTATTAGCTTGCTACATTTTTTGCATAAGACATTTTTGACTTTTTTTGTATAGATTTATTTTTAAGGTTTTGTTGTTTTCTTATACTTAAATGTTATTTATTACTCGTATTCCTTGACTTATAGGTTGGTATGAGGTTGACCACCCATACTGTAAAAAATGGTTCACTTTGCCAATGTCACCCCTGTTTCAGGGAAGGTCGGCAAGAGTTGCAGGGCTTATGTTCATTTGCGGTTTGGATTTTATTTGTAAGTACACAATCAGCATTTGTAAGCGCGAACTACACGTGTTTGTTTGTGGGCATACATCTGAGAGCTTTGAATGAATATATCCTTGCAACTTAGATTATAGATTATAGATATCATCATGGATCACACAACATTTTTCACACCATTTTTTTTTGTCTATGACTTCTGTGTGTTACAAATTTTCCACACTTTCGTCTATTCTTGCTTACACGTCCATAATCTATTATCTAAGCTACAAAAATATGTTAGCATTTAAGGTTCATATTAAATGCATGCCTACAGACAGGCACATGTAGGTTCGCGCCTACACATTCTGCATGTGTGCAAACAAATAAGCAATACCTCACATGAACATAAACCTTGCAACTCCTGCCACCGTTCCCGGAACCGGGGTGGCATTGGCAAAAGTGAACCGATTTTTACAGCACGGGTGGTGACTAGGCGATATAAATGCATTGTAAAACATGCAAAATATTTTTACTCTAGACGCAATAAATAATGCAGGCAATTGCGAACTGTTGACAGATCTCAGAGGTAATGCCACTGAAATGAATCAACCAAGGTGAAATCACGACCTCCTCTGTAATGAACCCGGGTATTACATTTCAATTAATTGAAAACAAACAATAGTGCAAATTAAAAACCAATATTTGTTTATGAAGATGCGATAGAAAACGATTGGAAAAAAGTGCCATAACAATTAACAAAGTCATTTTTATAGCATTAAAAGTTATTTAAACATCAGCTACAAGTATAACCTGTTGGTGTTGGAAACCATTTATCATATTTTTGAGCATTTCTTACGGATATTTTCACTCGGATTCTGAAGGAATAACTTGAATATTTAAGTAAAAGTACATACATAAGTTACACCACTTTAAAAGTGTTTTGATTGTATAAAAGTTTAATGTACGTCAAAAAGAGGCTAATGGTTTTACTTCTTACATGCAAACGACTTTTTTGTAATTCAGAAACGGCGTAGACTTTACTCTGTTTAAATGATTGAAGTTTAACCCTTAATAACTGTCATAGCGAAAACAATAAACTAAATAACTTTATAACTGAGTTAGGCCTCCAATGCTTCAGCCCCTAATACTTAATTTTTTATCTCCATCTACAAATGTCTCTAAATAGCAATTTGAAAATGGTTACATGAAACGGTACATAAAAACACGTACCGTTTATGGTATGTGATATTTTGTCATTGTGATGTAATGTCTTGTGATGTTTTGTCATTTTGACGAACTGTCATGTGTTCTTCTGTCATGTGATGTTATGTCATGTGTTGTTTTGTAACTGTGCTGTTCTACCACGGAACCATTGAAAAAACATTATATAAATATGAACTGCCTATAATATGATTGAAGTAAAAATACATCAAATTTTAATCCATCGATTGCGGTCTACGAAGATTAAAGTGTACCAGATTGTGGATGTGTTAAAGGCTTAAATATTTACTTATCATATTTCCCTCAAGTGGCGATTCGGCAGATTCTCTACATTTGAGTAGGTAAGTGGCGCTCTTTGAGGTGCGCTCTTTGAGTGACGCTTTTTGAGGTAGGTACGCCCTTTTGAAGCTTCCGTCCACGGAAATAATAATTACCATCACGTTGAATATCATTTTATTTTTTTTGTTTCAAGAACGGTTTCTTTTTTCGTAAATTAAATAAACACCCTAAATTTATCACACTTGAATAGGCCTTTTTCTCTGGTATCTTTACATCCGTCCAAATTCATTAACAATTAATTGAAAGATTTTCTTTGATGTGAAATATGAAATAAATAAAAAGTAAAAAAAGGGTTTTTTCTCACTTATAGTTAAGAATGAACACCTTTCATAACCAAATTCATACTTAATCATTGTGCAAAACCGGTGCCTCCTGAAGAAGTTGGATACATCGCCAGCAATATTTTGAGGGCAATGTACGTTTTCCCGTAACGGTTCGTCTAAAAAGTGTAATTAATCTTAAAAGTTATTTATAATATGTAAGTAAAAATGCCAAACGTCTCTAACTGCAGTTTAAATTTTACCATAAATAATTTCATTTACAAAAAAGGTACACCTCGTCGAAAAGTAAAGCTGATCTCTATTTAAAAAATCAACCCTAGTTATAAACCATTCACTATTTTAAATAAGAATAACATTAACAGAAGTGAGCAGAGCTCCTAAAAAGCTCACAGAGAAGATGAAACGTCAGCTGAAAGTCTTCAAAAAGTATCAAGAAAGAAGAAAAAGAAGAAAAGGAGCAAAAATATGGACCACGGTCAAAACTCGGACCCAAAAAATTAAGTAACATTGTTTACATTTCATAAGTATCTGAGATTGATTGAGGGCGCAAGTGAAACGAGGTCAAACAATCATCTTGGTAATCTGATATATTGACATATTCCGAGATGATAATATTAGTTCGGAGGATTCCCTTCAAATTAGGCAAGGGTCAAGTTCTGGAGGAAACCAGTAATTGTTATATACTCACGGCTCGAATAACTCCTTTATCACAAGAGGCCTTCGCTAGAGACCTCCTTGCGACCGTCGTCCGGCACGTCTACTTATGGCTTGACCATTCTCGTAGCGGGTATTTTCGCTAGCAAAAGGTACCTATGTTATCTCGAGTTAGCCGATCTCTCCCGAGCGCTTTCTGAGTCAACATTTTCACAGCACAGTCGGCAAAGTGGACCCGATGAATTCGTAAATAGCCCTGCAAAAAAACCGCAGTAATTAGAGTTCATTTTAAATATTGAAAGAGTTTTGGTTTTTCTCTATTTATTTTTTTGACAAAGCTGTCAATTTTTAATCGATGCTTATTTTATACCCGTTTAATAACGAGGAAGTCTATAATCTATAATCTAAGTTGCAAAGATATATTATATTTAAGATTTATTGTAAACGCAATATTCCTTGACTTATACGTTGGTATGAGGCTGACCCCTCATACTGTAAAAAATAGTTCACTTTGCCAATGTCCTCCGTGTTTCAGGAAAGGTCGGCAAGAGTTGCAGTGCTTGTGTTCATTTGAGATTAGGTTTTTATATTGTAGGTCCACATATGGCATGTTTGAGCGCGAACTTATACATGTCTGCTTGTGGGAATGCGTTTAATAAGAATCTTAAATGATACATATCATTGCAGCTTAGATAAAGGTTTTTAGATTTAGACATTCCCACAAACAGACACGTATAAGTTCGCGCTTAAACGTGAAACAACTCTTGCCGACTTTCCCTGAAACAGGGGTCACATTGGCAAAGTGAACCATCTTTATAGTGTGGTTGGTCAGCCTCATATCAACTTATCAATCAAGGAAGTGGGTCGTCAAATTTCATTTGATGAACTCTGAAAAAACAAAAAAAGACGTTAAAGATGAGCATGGAGAATGGAAATAAAAAGCTTGGACCATGATTTTTTCTTATTAAGTACTTTATGGATTCAGCACAAATTTTAAAGATATCAAAATTGAGACGTTCTATGACCGGGTTGCTAGAAAAAATTAAAACAAAAATTTTGTCTTTGGTTTCTAAGGACCTTCGTCATACATATATGTATATTGTCGTTGGGGTGGTCGAGGGGAGGCGTCGGTGCTCTAATTTGCGTTATTGGCACTAACGCTGGTTCGAACCCAGCCTGCGTCATGTTCTATCGACAATAACTTCAACCCTGGTTCAACAGACGTCATTGAGTAGTTATGAGTTCCTTGACTTATAGGTTGTTATGCGGCTGACCACCCATACTGTAAAAAAATTGGTTCACTTTGCCAATGTCACCCCTGTTTCAGGGAAGGACGGCAAGAGTTGCAAGGCTTATGTTCATTTGAGATTGGGTTTTTATATTGTAGGTCCACATGCGGCATGTGTTAGCGCGAAATTATACATGTCTGCTTGTGGGAATGCATTTAATATAAATCTTAAATGATATGTATCTTTGCAGCTTAGATTAGATTAGATTATATTAGATGAGTTAATAATACCTAATACATGAAAAATATTAAATATTGATTTTCATATTGATAACGATAATAATTGTTTCTGGCCCGGCAAAAACGATCGGTGAAAATTTTTTTAGCTAAAGAAATGATAACGGGAAGTAAATGTAAGAAAGAGAATGGAAACCCTTGTGAATTCCGATGCAATATTCTTCACGTTATTTAAAGCAGAAAGGGTCGTGTTCAGAGACAGCGCCAGAACAAACAGGAAAAATATGAAGATTTTTCATTATCGCAGATATGAATGAGGATGAATAAAGCTCGGCAGTCAATGTGAAAGTAAAGCAAAAAGAAAAAAAGTGTTTTTTTTTGGTTCATCATTTGCAACTTGCAGTTTATATTTATATCAATACAGATTTGAAAGATATGTTCTTGGAATATTCTGAAGTTATCTTCAGCAATCGGAATTTTTTTGAATGGTGAAGACGAATGCAATTCATCAACCTATTATGCCTGGTCAGTAAACACGTGTTATGTAAATAGGCAATGTAAATATTGAAATATGTATAAGTATTAGTTATAGGAACTCTTTATTGTATTGGTGGGTAGGATTAATAATTGTGGGTAGATATAGAAGTCACTAGATTACTTTTATTATGTATGTGCTTCGAGAACAGTCTATCAACAATGTGTTCTCAACAGTTCCATCTTCTTAGTATAAAAAGGGTGCAAGTCGCTTGCACTAGGAGTCAGTCATCTGCGAGCTCCACCAATACATCGAACAAATTCGACCAGTGAACTAAAACCAGTGTAATGAAATAATTGAGAGTGTCTTTGTAAAAATAAATATAAACGTGTAAAATAAATGAGTAAAAAGAAGAGTAGTTTTATTTGAAAAGCATCCGAACCAAAAATCGTAACACATGTATTAACATGATCAATTATTTTTTAATGGGTATTGGTATATTTAACATTAATATTTAATGCCGGCTTACAACTGTTCTTGTTGACGAGCTGTCTTTGACCGATTTGTCATGACACGCTTTTGAAGCTCTATTTTAGTTTTCATCCATTTTTTTGTGAGCGTTAACTTAGCGTAAACGTGAAACTTTGTACTTGGGATAAATATCAATATGCTGTTGCCTCTCCAAGGCAGCGTATGTAAGTTATTCTCACAAGGCGCCACGGTTCGAGTGTGAAGCTGAATTTAATTTTATTCGTCGCCCTTTCCTTACAAATGCATGCATCAAATCAAGTCACATTCCGTATCCTTAGTGCTTGCTTTTCTTATGCGCATCTGAAGTTATTTCACAAAAGCAATGTTTGTATGTGTACTGGACCAATGTGTCTTATGAAAACCGAATATATAAATCTAAATCTAAATCTAAGCTGCAAAGATATGTATCATTTGAGATTCATATTAAATGCATTCCCACAAGCAGACATGCATAATTTCGCGCTTACACATGCTGCATGTGGACCTACAATATAAAAACCCCAATCTCAAATGAACATAAGCCCTGCAACTCTTGCCGACCTTCCCTGAAGCAGGGGTGACATTGGCAAAGTGAACCATTTTTTACAGTATGGGTGGTCAGCCGCATACCAACCTATCAATAAAAGAGTACAAGCAATTAATACAATCAAATATATAATACAAATAAATTCTAAGCAATTAAACAGTAAAAAATTAAAAAACTACAACACATATTTTTTTTAATTTAAAAGCCTCAGCTTCAACCGCCAGCATTACAGATCAACCGCCATTTCTTTCGATCCTTGCTTACTTCTTTCATTTCATCCAGAGCCATAACCTTTTTCATACAAGCTCTCCTTTTATTATGACTCTATTGATTTTAAAAAACATATAAAATAACTGTCACATTATGCTTTACGTTTTTTCTTAGCTCAGATTGTGTAAAATGTGATTCTAAAGACGATTTCATTGAAAAGTCATCTTTTAATCATATCATTGATAAGCCAATTAAGCATTGGGGGGACGATTTGACGAGTTGAATCTTTTTATTTTCACCGGAAGGAGGGTGCTAAATACTTCAGTTAGAAATAAGGCTTTCTTTTCATTTCTTGTAAAGGCTGAGTAACCTTGATTAGTGCAAAGAGAAAACACTGGATGGGGACTAATGCCAGTGGACTTAAGCACTACATAGACTGACTTAAAATAAAGAGTTCATTTAAATAAACTAATGACATTTTTTTTTTCCAAAATGCATTTAAACACACATCAATTTTTTTCTCACTTTAATTAAACGATTAAATACTTAATAAATTCGGGAAACAAATAAGGAGAAGGAGAAAAAAATAACAGGAAGGAAATAAAAGTAAATATTCAATGTCGTTATTGAAATTACGATTTATTTCTGACGTAAAATAATTTAAGTGAAAAAAACTTTTAATGAAGGAATATCAAATATGTAGGTTTGTAATTATATGAAATGAATCAAGAGAAAAGTGGCAGATGCCCAACGTTATCAAAAAACTTTGGGAATGGCGTCTTCTGGAGCGTCCATTATGTTGGCGATCAATAAAATCTTTATCGTAGAGACAACAATACAAAAAATATCTGTGTGAAAGTATACGTTATCATACATATAGTTAGTTTTCATCTTTGTATTGCTTTCTCCTTTTAATGCGTCAAAATTTTGTATTCTATTTATATAAAACTACTTTATTTTTCCTAAGACTTCTTACAATTTTGAGTAGTCTATTTATTTAAAATTTCTCGATCTATAATTTTGTATGGTTTTATTACTATTTAAAAATAAGCACACCATTAAGTTCAATTTTTGATAGAACGAACAAATTTTTAACAAAGCATAGAGTTTGTTTATTTTATTTTTTTGTTGATATTCCTGGATTAAAAGCGAGCAATAAATATTTTTAAAATTAATTTTAAGTGTGGAAAATAGTTTTTATGATATGTTATAGATTTTACCAAATTTTTGTCACACAGAAAAAATCTCAAATGACAGTTTTACGAAATAAGTAATAAGAGCATTTTAGTAATGAATGTAATCTTATCTAACCTAATCTAAGTTGCAAAGATATGTTATATTGGGGATTTGCATTATATGCATTCTCACAAGCAGACACGTACAAGTTCGCGCTTGCACATGCCACATGTGAGCCACAACATAAAAACCCAAATCTCAAATGGGCATACTCCCCGAAACAGGGGTGACATTGGCAAAGTGAACCATTTTTACAGCATGGTTAGTCAACCGCATACCAATCTATGCGTCAAGGAAATGTTTTTTTTTATTGTTTCCTGAATTTAAAGAGTTGTAATTAATGTTTCCTGAATTTAAAATCAACTTTAATAAGAAATGATTTACATTTCATATAGATTGCATAAGAAACTACCCACTCAAAAGTGTCAAAATAAAAGTAAAACGGATTTTATATAATATCACCAAAAAAATTCAATTATCTAGGTTTTTACCTGAAGATGGGAGGTATTGCTTCTCCCGAAACCGGTAGTGTTTAAAAATAAAACTCATGTAAATTATAACAAAGAAGTATTTTATTTTAATCTAAAAAAATTCCAATATACAAATATTTCCAATTTTCAGTATGATGTTTTTGTGAAGGCAATTTTGTGTAATTTTGTGGAGTTTTAACTACAGAAACACAAACAAATAACCAAATTATTTGATAGCAACTCGTTGTATTGAACCGCAATAATAGTTTACAATAACATTTTAACACATGCTCGAATTTACAAACTCTGCTGTTTTATTCGAAACATTCGGTTTGTTTACTTTGCTACTTGAATTTCATCGGTAAATATGAAATAGCCCATAGCTTTCATTCTGATGGGGCTGTGTCGGGGTCTAATTATTGGCTCTCGTTTCTCTCTCGTACCCCGCCGGTCCTCTCTTTGGGACAGACCGGCGCATGCAAATTTTCCGTTTGAAGTTTGCTGTCAAGCCGACGACTGGACGAAGGGAAAATTTAGAAAGCCGAACGCTGTTATGCAAATAAAGACTAAAAATATGCTCTAACACAATTTTAAACGTATTGTAGTAAAAATGAAAAAAAAAAAAAATATATAATATCGTTTTCTTTTAATTAATATCTAAGCCAATGTCACCCCTGTTTCAGGGAAGGACGGCAAGAGTTGCAGGGCTTATGTTCATTTGAGATTGGGTTTTTATAATGTAGGTCCACATGCGGCATGTGTTCGCGAAATTAAACATGTCTTTAATGCATTTATGTATTTATGTTTTATGTTTTAATGCATGAATGCATTTAATATAAATCTTAAATTATATATATCCTTGCAACTTAGATTAGATTAGATTAGATTAAGTTACAATGTTACATTTTATGTTGTAAGTCCACATACGGCATGTGCAAGCGCGAACTTATATGTATCTGCTTGTGGGATTGCATTTTATATAAACCTTAAATGTAATATATCTTTGCAACTTAGATTATAGATTAAAGATGGAATAAATGATATGGAAACATTTAATATTCATAATTAATGCATAATGCAATAAGTAAACAAGAATAGGTTCGCGCTTACGCATGCATCCCGTAAATTTACAAAATATTTAAACAAATCTGCAACTCATGCTGACTTTATCTGAAATAGGTGTGACATTGACATAATATTATACATTATGAGTGGTCAGTATCATACTATTACGTTTTCTGCTGGATTCTTTTTTTAAATTTAAATGCCTTAAATTTATTTTTCACAATTTACCATTTATTTCACAACTTGACAATCACTGTTTATAGGTGTTACTTAGCGAATCGCACTCGCGATTGTGACTCTCTGTTCGTACCATTTTGATCTCTTTTAAAATGAACCAGAGAGGTATTTCTCGCACTTACTAGATTATTCCACCACCAGAACATAATGTACACACACAATCACTAGAACATCATTCCAATGCACAACTCTTAGATGGTTCTTTAGTACGTGCATAGGTGTATGCGTGTATAAGCGCACGTATTTCAAGTGTGCGACAACACCAACCTAAAGTTCTAGGACTATTTTTTTTTTTTTTTTTTTTTGATAATGAAAAGAAGCACATACAAGATAATAATTTCATTATAATAACAAGCAAATAGCTATCAGTCACTTTTTTGTTTGTATCCTGTCGACCCTCGGCGCTAACGATCACTCGAGAAAAAAATCATGCTGTCCTGGGCAGTAAGAAACAGTTCTTCCATACCCCTCGACCCGGTCCACTCATGGATGCTAGGAAGCCAGAAAAAAATGTTTTAAGCATCATCTTTACAGCCTTCCATCTTTTATTATATGATAAGATAAGGAATGACATATTTTGTTCTTCTGATTCTGTTACTAAAATACACAAAGTACTAGGGGGATAAATTTTCATAGCTGCATTAAAATAATTAATATTTATTGTTTAAATTCAACATTATTGAAATTAATTCATATAGTCTGTGCCTAGATAGATTTAGCAACGTTGGTGTAGAGAACTCAGTCGGTAGAACGCTCCCTCACAAGTAACAGATATGTACCTATGTGTGTAGTAGACAATCCTAAAAGTAATTTACATAAATTCGTAGTTATTTATACTAACCAGTCTATTCTTCTAATAAACATCACAATAATTCAAAGGTTTTCTTGTATGAAGGTTTAAAAAAATCTGTTGTATTCTATAGTACGTTATCATTAATTGTCTCAAGATAAAATATAAAACACATATTCCATTCTACGATCGGTTTCGCAAACAAACCGTTTGCATCGTCAGTTGGCTAAATAATGACGATGCAAAGGGTTTGTTTTTGAACCCGGTTGTGGAACTGAATAAATAACCTCATAGTAATGAAAACAAAGTGGTTTTATTTTTTACCTTGAAATATTACAAAGTAAATGTCTCAACAATCAATGAAATTAATTATTTCTCTTATAACATGTTCAATACAAGTAGAACTATCTGGATTGCACTCAATACGGCTTAAGAGAGTTCCGACCTTTTCTACAGTCTCTTGAGTCCTAGCACAAACTTAATGAAAGGTATCCAATCCGCCCTTGCCATTTAATTAATGATTATTGAAGCCTTATTTATACAACAAAAAACAAACTTTTGATTAAATTTCGTAATATAATATGCCCCATGTTTAATTTTCAGTTTTTGTAAAACACTTTCCAGATTTCGATTAAAAACATTTCAACAGAAGTCATATTAAATTTTACGGTTTTCTTAGTCAACACTATTAATTCTGTTTTTTTCAGCAGCCTGCGTCATAGACAAGGGTAGCAAAATTAAATTCAGTGTTATTACTTTGCTCACATCATCTTTATTACTTTTTTTCTTAGTCAATGACCATTTACTTCTGAATGTCTTAATCTCTTTCATGACTCTCGGTTTCTCTCTATTTGATGTTTCCAGACACATTTTTTGGCGTTTACCGTTATAAATAATGAGGTCCGAACATTTTTGAATTTGAAACTTCTTCGTCAGTCTTGTATGAGATTTTTGTCCTTATTACAAGCAATAATAAATATTTGTATTCCCCAGCAGCCCGGTTGGGTGACGACACAATTTTATCTATGTCAATTCACGTGCCGGCGTCATTACAATAAATACTATGCTCAGCTTAATAAGAAAGTAAATAATTTCTGATTGCAAAGTAGCGCTTATATTTTTTCACTGAGAATAGATTTCCGAAAAACGCTTTAAAATAATAATAATTGTTTAATTTTTGCAAAAAAAAACATTTTTGCGTTTTTTATACAATCAATTAAATGTCTTTTTTATAAACGACAAAGCCATGGCTCATATGGTACCTTAAGTGAAGAATAAATTAAAAAAAAACAAAATCTGTAAATCGTATGTTTGGGAAACTATTATTACTTTAAATATTGCCATTTAGAAATGGCTCCTTGAGCACCAACTGTTCTAAATCCTACTTAAAAGTCGATAAAAGTGACAAGGACTTTTATGAAAGTTTTTATTTGTAGTTTACTGGCTATTTAGTCGAGCTTATTGCGATTTCAAATATTAAGTAGTCCTTAAAATCTCTAATTACGAACCCTTGAAATTTAACATCAAAGGTACTTATCACAGATCACGGAATATGTACTTACCTACATTTAAACAAAACACGAATCTAGTTTTTAATTTTCATCTTCTAAGAGTCGGATAAAAATCTTTCAAAGAAATATATTTAATAATAAATCGCCCCTTGAGATTGATCAATAAAATTTATTTCTTATTTATTTAAGACGAATAGAATTTACATTTGTTTTTCACAATTGCTTTACTCTCTGCTCGCTTATCGGTGACCAATCGTGGAGTTCTACACGAAATTTGCCTTATGTACAAGCGCTGAAGATAAGTCTAGAGCCAATGATAGCGTGTGTAGATTATAGTAGTACATACACACTAGCAAGTTCGATTATTGTTCTAGAAGGGTCCTGACACACACTCTGTAATTCTCCTTTCAGTGATAAGTTATAATTATTAACAACTTATATTACCATTACTAATTAATACTATATAATCATCAAGGTGTCGCAGGCATTCAGATAACAATACATACTTTTTTTCAACTGACCGTTAACCATTTTAAATTGTATTACTTCTCACACACATACATATGTTTGAATATTTAAAATCTTTGTTTTTTGTTTTCTTTTTAACCAATAATTGAAAAATTAACTGGTCTTTTCAGCTGTCAATCTTACTTTGTAATTTTTCCTGTAACTGTTTTTTTTCCAAAATAAAAAAACATCAACATTTATTTGTAATTTGCCTCATCCATGGACATGCATTCCATACTGTCACATGAATCCATAAGGTAGGAAAAATTTGATAAAATATGCCTTTCAATTTGTTGCTCCGATTTGAGTTATTGTTAGCAAGTAAATTAATTTCATCTGTGTTATTTTCTAGGAAAAGCGAAAATAATTTAGTATGAAATTAATGTGCCTCTGAGCCATGCACGCGCCTGAGTTCATCTATATATAGGCACTATATTTTTCCCACATTCACCTTTGAAACATTAGTGGCCTGATTTTTGACAAATAACAACATAAATAAGTATGCTGTGGGTGTAACGACTAAAAGGTATTTTTTGCCTTGTCATTATGGCAGTTTTAAATAACATGAAAAGTTCGAGAATTCGCATGCTTCTCCTAGTCACATAACACACTTCAAATATAAAGTTCCCTTTGTAAATGTATTTTTAAATAGTGCAGAAATGGAGATAGGACACAAAAAGTTGTGACGTCACACTGTAGAGTAAGAGGAAAAAGGCTGACTTATATTTCATAATGCCTTGCTAAAGCACTTAGCTACATTTTACCCGGCAAAACAAATATTTTTTAATCAATGTAGAGTCCATTCTTTTTACTTCTTATCTAAGTTGCGAAGGTATATAAGCATTTAAAATTCATATAAAATGCATACCCATAAACAGATACGGGTAAGTTTACCCTTACAAATGCTGCATGTGTTCTTACAAATTTAAAACCAAAATCTCAAATGAACATAAGCTCTGCGACCTTTGCAGACCTTTCCTGAAACATTGATGGCATTGGCAAAGTGAAGCATTTTATACAGCATGGGTGGTCAGCCAAGGTCAAGGAAAATTATTTCTAAGCAAAACAGTAACAAAAAATCCAAACCCAAAAATATTGTTTTTAAATAATAAAAGGTTACGATCGAAAAAGTACGTAGTTTAATACTTATTACAAATTTTATTTTTAAACTTGAAGTAGCACTAAGAGCTGAAGGTATTATATTGAGTACTATACTTTTTTTTATCAGCCATCAAGAATTACTTTTGTTCTTTGAGGATAGGCCCTAAGCAAGAAAGTTGATGTTTACAGCTGGCTTCATTTTATACGCTTATAACTTCTTAATAAGCTGTTCTCCAAGTATGAGGCTTTGCGTTTAAACTTAACAGTAACTTTCACCGACAAATATCTGCAAAGCAAAACGCTCATTTAAAGTGTTGTACTTTTCATATATTTTTGTACTTACGCTAGAGTTGAGTTCAGAGGGGATTTTTATACTTTAAGTTCTGTTTCAAGCTGGATTCAACAAAAGATAGTAAGTTAGTCAAACAGGATTACACCTAATTTACATATGAATATTTAACTCAAATTTATCATCAAAAGATATTAACTTCAAAGTTATATCCGCTGTTCACTAAGCTAGTTGCTTTATAAAATCTTTATTATATTTATGTGAGTAACAAACTTTCTTAATGTAAATTTTAAGTGAAACGATTGGGCGAAAAAACAAAGAACTTTTTTTTTTGGATCGCGATACTCAAGCATTTAAACGGGTTTTTAAAAAAAATAAAAACAAACAATTAGCCTTAGGAGAAAAAAAAGTGTAAATTCACAACCCCACTTGCAAGAGAAATCTTGAAAAAAAATGCGATAAACATACTGAATTTCAAAAATAAATATGAAAAAGGGGATAGATATGAATTGACTGAAAGAGGTATGCAAAGATAGAAATAATGGAGGCAATACTACTAAAGCTCTGGCCATCCCTAGCGAAATAGTGGTAGAGTCACAGTTACATTTGCAGGGTAAGTAAAAATGAAACATGCCACTTGTATATTATATTATGCTAAATCCATAATGTTTGTGGTTTTCCTATGAAAGAATTATGACCATGTGAATATTATGATTTGTATCTATAGGTATACAACCATGTTATGGATCTATATGTATCTCTAGTATAATATAGTATGTGTGTATGTAAGTAATCGTTTGAATTCGGTTTCTGGCAAGACGTCACGTAAAAATTTCCCAACAAGATATTACTATTATTATAGCCTATCTTGGTTCGATTCCAAATACTGAAATAAAACGCTAACAAAAGCGGTAACCGATGCGAAAATTAGTTTTTTTCGCTTGAGCCCGAGAAGTTTTTTTATTATATCCATTTAGATTTTAATCCCACAAGAATTTGTTTATTTATCTTTACTGGAAACGAGTGGAATGACTCGCATACAAACTATAGGAAAGTAGACGGAATAAGGCATTTCCGTTGCGTTAAAACCGTGTTTGAGTGTAAATGTGCTTAAATTAATACCAAAAAATGCTGAACTCATACTGCCAACTAATTGACAAAATAGACAAAACCAGGCAGCTTAAAAAAACAATAAAAATAAGATATTTTGACAGTCAATGCTTTGAGAGATACTCATCGGATTGTACTGTCAACCAAATTACTAATTCCTTTTACAAAGCCTATTGACAGTTTTCACAAGACTTATTTTTCCTAGGCAGATGATTTTGATAAGTACCAAATCATCTTTATAATAAAAATTTTAAACAATCCCATATTTGAATATTTTTTAACAGAATCATATACACTCAGCAGTTTCAAATTCCTAGTAAATCTTTGAAATAGACTGGCAAAGTGAAAACAAAATTAATTATGGCATACAAAAAATCCATAGAATTTATTTTTATGTAAATCCACAGTTATTTCTTTAAACTTATGATTTATTCTTCTCCCGATGGCTTTACAGCCAATATCTCTCTAAGCCTTGCTGTAAAGTTCACTACCAGCTCCTTCTGTCGTCTGTACTGTATCTCGAGAAGCATCGTTGGATCTTTTTTCATTCCATCCTGTGTCTTCCAAGAGAAAGAGAAAGAGAGAGATAGAGGGAGATAAGGCGTTGGCACCCAAATGTGCGTTATTAAAACTAGCGCAAGTTCGAACACCACCCGCGCCGTGTCCCATATGCAATATCTGTAAATACTGTTCTACAAAATATAAAATAATGATTTAAGAATTGATAACGTAAAAACCTGTTTCTGCCCAGGCAAAATAGATTGTTGAATTGAATTCCTCTTCTATGTTTTTTTACAAAAAGCAAGTCTAAGTTTATTAAGCCGAGAAAGTATCGCAAAAAAATAACGTTAATTTTCAGTGGTTCCGCCAATGCTTCGACTGCCGTTTGTTGGCTCAGGGCTATTCATTCCGTAGACCTTGACACCTCTGTAACCTTTCCACTATTTTATGGAAGTTTTCATACATAATGCTCTCTAATGGGCCCGCCTGAGGACTATTTTACTTTGTGGATCATTACTTTGTAGGTACCGACGCACTCCGAAAAACGCTTTGCGTCTCCCAGTAGCAATGCGGCCATTTATTTTTTCACGCAAACCGGAACACCCAAAATAAAGTAGGTGCTTACTCGCCCGTTTTATGCGCCTCACCCTTTTATAGAGTTATTCCGTTTCTGCTTTCTGTAACATTCCTCAAATATAGGGTAGTGTATTTCATAGACATATTTCTTGTAAATTCGCAATGTAAAAATTAAACACAAAGTTAAAAAAAAGTTGAAAACTTGTGAAGAAAAACTTTGAATTTTGTTTTTCAATTATTTAAAAAAAAAATTAACCTTCACAAACCTTTAAATTTGTACATTTTTTTAATGTACTTTTGATAAATTGATTATATTATTGATTAATTAATATACTATTGTTCCTTAACTTATAGGTTGGTATACTGTAGAAAATTGTTCACTTGGCCAATATCACCCGTGTTTCACGAAAGGTCGGCAAGAGTTACAGGGCAATGTTCATTTGAGATTGGGTTATTATGTTGTAAGCCAATTTGCGGCATGTGTAAGTGTGAACTTTATACGTGTCTGCTTATGTGAGTGCATTTAATATGAATTTTAAATGTAATATATCTTTGCAACGTAGATTGTAGAAACGTATTGTAAAAACTAGACTGTCCCGGTGGAGACGTTGACGCCTGGTCACATTACATAAATTGCTTTATACAGCGCGTTTTTTCACGATTGGTCGATATCTCAGAAGGCGGTAAAAACAAGCAATCGAAACTAAGACATGTAATATTCATAACTACAATATGAAAGCTATAATTACAACGCAAACACGCATCTAGATATAAATTGTAGATCATACAGTTTTGGCAACAAAGCAATACTTTATTATTGTTCGCTGCTATTCTTTTTTCATTACAGTACGACTTTCTACGCATTAATATTATAGAACGAAATATCATGTTCCATTTCGATTGATGTCTTCTATGTTACGTAATACATTATATTGTATTTCAATACGGCATCGTGCTTTTATTATTGCGTTTTATAGTATTCTTTATCAATTTATTAATATATTTGTTCGAAACATTATAGTATGTTCAACAAAAGCAATGGTCTACCTAAATTTCTACCTTTGAATTTCTACCATTTAAAAGTCTATCCCTATTTTGTATTTTTAGTAACACATAAAACAATTATTCATTTTCTTTTATACGACATCACGTATATGTTCTTTACAATTTGTCTACAAAATCGATATTTTCAACTGTCTCCAATGAAACTAGTGTATTGTGCTTTTATGTAAAATATTTACAAAAAAAAATACATTCAACGCCTAGATTTGACATTCAAATTGTATGATTTTTTACAAAAACACTTTCTACAAATTAATTACCACTTGAAATGTAAAGAAAAATGTTGAATATTTTGCTGTTAATAAGTCCAAAAAGACCAATTTGTCGTCAGGTACAAAAATATTTCATTTTACCAATCCATGATTTTACCCACAAAAAAGTGAAATATTCATGGTAAACATGTACGGCGCGAATCATATTCGGTTATTTAAATTAATACCTGCTGAATGCTAAGTTAACAATTTATCTATTGAGCCATCAATAAAATAACAGAAGAAAAACTTGTAATTTTCAACTATATTTACAAAATTTTTCAAGTATATATTATAAACTAGTCAGTCCCATCAGATAATGAAATAATGAATGAAAATATTTCTCTTTTTTTGATGAGAGATGCGTATTTTTATTTTAGTTTCGAAAATATAATCTTTACCATCTATAATCTATAATCTATAATCTAAGTTGCAAGGATATATTCATTTAAAGCTCTCAGATGTATGCCCACAAATCAACAAGTGTAGTTCGCGCTTACAAATGCTGAATGTGTACTTACAAATAAAATCCAAACCTCAAATGAACATAAGCCCCACAACTTTTGCCGAACTTCCCTGAAACAGGGGTGACATTGGCAAAGTGAACCATTTTTTACAGTATGGGTGGTCAGCCTCATACCAACCTATAAGTCAAGGAATATGAATGAATAATAAATTACATTTAAATATAAAAAAGAACAAAACCTTACAAAGAAATCTATACAAAAAAGTCAAAAATTTCCTATGCAAAAAATGTAGCAAATGAATACACCAACATTAGAAATCAACATTGCAGATTAGCCGCCACTTGTTCCTGTCCTTGCATACTTCTTTCATTTCATCCAGAGTCATAACCTTTTTCATACAAGTCCTCCTTTTATTATGACTCTGGATATCCCAGTCATTCGCTATTTCAGAGATTTGATCCTTCCATACTTTTCTCGGTCTTCCTCTACCACGACATCCATCTATTCTAGCAACATATACTTTCTTCGTCAATCTTTCATCACTCATTCTCTCCAAATGCCCGAACCATCTTAACATACTTCTTTTAATCTTCACTTTCACACTTTCCCTTACACCACATTCTTCTCTTACAAAATCATTCCTCACCCTGTCACTTCGTTTTTTCCCAATCATACTTCTTAGATAGTCCATTTCTACTGTATGGACTTTACTAATTTCCCTTTCACTCACCGTCCAGGCTTCACTTCCATACATCAAGGTTGGCACTAGTATACCACCGTGCACCGCCAATCTAACATTTTTTGAGAGATTTTGGTTCCTGGCGATGCAAGCGGTCGCACCCAGTACACACCTGCCTTTCATTATTCTTCTTTCAAATTCACCGGCCATTCTTCCATCTTTTTCAAACTTACTTCCCAAATATACAAACTCATTTACAACATCAACATTCATTCCATTAATTTTAAATTCATAATTCATATTTTCATCATCTCTTTCAAAAATCAAAACTTTCGTCTTTCTTGCATTCAACTTCAAATTATTACCTTTCAAAGCTTCGTTCAATCTAGAGAGCATCATTTGCAA
Organism: Agapetus fuscipes; assembly: GCA_951799405.1. Lineage (NCBI taxonomy): Eukaryota > Metazoa > Arthropoda > Insecta > Trichoptera > Glossosomatidae > Agapetus > Agapetus fuscipes. The sequence goes on from OX637332.1 coordinate 6,435,510, forward strand.
TTCCACTGCTGAATCAGATACAAGGACTGCATCATCCGCATACAGTAGAACGCTTACCTTGCTCTCTCCTATCATTAGTCCACAATCATCAAGTCTAGCATCTCGAACACACTTGTCCATGACTATGTTAAATAGCCATGGGCTCATCACACATCCTTGCCTTACACCCTTAAAAACTTCAAACCATTCACTATACTCACCATCAATACGAATGCAGGCCATACTATTCTCATAGTTCGCATGCACCGCATTGAGTAGAGCTCCATTCACTCCGTATGCTTTCAAAACATCCCACAACATACCTCTGTCCACTGAGTCAAAAGCCTTTTCCAGATCCACAAAGGCCGTGAATAGTTTCCCCCTCACCGACAATTGTTTTTCAACAAGTTGTCGTAGAGTGAAAATCTGATCAACACAGCCTCTACCGGCCATAAAGCCGGACTGTATATCGGAAACCCTTTTGCTAGTAGTCAGAATCACATTTTTTATAATCACCTTACAGAAGACTTTTCCTGGTATACTGAGTAGACTGATTGGTCTGAAGTTCTGACAGTCTTTTTTGTCCCCTTTACCTTTGTAAATGGGAACAATGACTGCCTTCCTCCAATCCATCGGTACTACTCCTGCATTCACACAAAGCTTACATAATTCAAACATCCAATCTATCACACATTCACCTCCTGCTTTCAACATTTCACCATTTATACCATCAAACCCAGCAGACTTCCCATTCTTCAGACGTGAAATAGACACTTTCATTTCTTCTTTCAAAATCTTCAATTCATTCTCTTCATCTGTCTGTTCATAAATTCTTCTTTCACCCTGGCCAAAAATTTCTTGAAAATAGTTTTTCCATCTCTTGCATACTTCTTCATTCTCCCATTACCATACTTAGTTTTTATCTATATTGCGGGTTTAATATAAATACTTTGAACCTGTTTTGCTTTACAGAATTTCGTTTCCAATATTCCTTTTTAAAATTGAACAAAATGTGTAAATTAGGAGATAGCGAAGTAAGCCTAAAAATAATAGGGTGAATGTAAATTCAGTACTGGAATAAAAGATCAAGAAAACAATGTAGCCGCATCCAGTATACAATATATACGAATACTTTATTCACGGTATAAAACAGAATGTACAGCTTCCTAATTATCCTGGAAATCCGCAGGAGAGTTGAAAAGATAATGAAACTATTTGGTAAGTACATACTTGTTATGCCAATGAAAAGTATCAGAATCCATACTTGAGAATCTTTAAAATATTTTTTTAATACATCGTTTCTTTTATAAAAAGAAAATAATTCAAATAGGAGAAATTAAAAGTAGGAACAAATGTATATCTGAAAAACTATGGAACAAAAAAACTGAAACAAATATATTTTTGGGGATTTTTTTCAGTCACTTTATTTAAAGGTAATAGTATTTCTCCACGAAAAAAGTTAACGTGTTTAAATACGTTTTGTGTTCAATAAAAAATAAGAGTTTTTTTCGTGCATCACTTCAGTGTAATTAATATTTGATGTATCTTCTTCAGATAGAAATAGTTTGAATTAAATAAAATACAAAAATATGAGTCTATTTATAGTCCAAGACTCTTTTCACCTTTTCCTACATAAGGATGGTTATTTTTTTTTAATTTATCAGTAGTATATCGCATTTTACAATCAAATGCAATTTTCCATGTCCTAACCTGAAGTTATTTCTTACTTGTTATGCAGTCACTATATTAGGTAAACGGGAAATCTTGTCGAATAAGCCGCACAGCGGGGTTCAAGTACAGGTTATCTATTTTTTTGGAACTCGCGGCCTTGTGAATGGTGTCACTGGCGAAGGTCACACGAACAAGGTCCCTCCGGTCTGAAACAACATCCAAACGACTCCGCAACGCTTGGCTGGAGTCCAAAATCAATAGTCCGAAGGCATTCATTCAGGTTGGGCTAAGATTGTCGAGCGGCGAGCTTACACAAACTAAATGTTAACTTGAGTAGAAGCATGAAAAGCGAAACTATTACGTGCGTGTAGGATCAATCTATCAAATAACACATGCTACTATCTAGGAAAAGCTTTGACTCAAAATTGATTCTAACTTGAAAAACAAACATATTTTTTATCATTTTTTTGAAACTGAAGCTGAAACCAACCTTTCAAAGTCAATGATTTTTTTTAAATTAAAATAAATTGAACGAAAAAAAACCTAAAATTATAGCTGCAATCAGTTCTTGTGCTGTTTTTGAAAGCTATTTTGAACAAATCTGACCATAATTAATGTGAAACAACTTTTATGAACTTTAAGCAAATCATTTTTGCCAATGCCACCCCAGTTTCACGAGTTTCAAGGCTAATGTTAATGTGTAGTCTCTTTTTGTAAGTACACATGCAGCATTTGAGGCGTGAACTGAATAACGTATCTGCCAGTGCGCATTCAAATAATGTAAGCCTTTAATGTCAATATATCTTTGCAATTTATATTATAGACTCTTACTTGAAATGGAACCCAACGTGAAAAAACTTTTCCAAACTTAAGCGTGCTTGTAAATATCCATTAGTCGTCATCTGGATTGAACAATATACTAATTTATTGATTAACGCAAATAATACACACAATATAATTTTTTGTTTAAAATTAGCTCCATAATTTAAAGCTATAAAAAATATAAAAACTAAATAATGATGAAAAAACAGCAGCAAATTTAGGTACCTAATTGAAATCAGATTGAAGGAAATGTCGTAGAAACAAAAGAACAAAGAGATGTGCTTTTCTCATCAACAATATAAAGTACAGATATTTTGAAAAATTAATCAATTGGAGAGCTCAGGTCCGAATCCCACAGAGGGAAAAATTATTAGGTTTCACTCAGCACATGCGACCCTTTTCAGACAAAACGCGGAAAAAAGATACACTATTTATATAGCTTTGTTCCGTTATTTTATAACTGTAAAAAGTTGCATTTAATAGCTACACATATGTAAAAATCATTATAAAATTTTATTTGAAAAATGGTTTGAAATTAGAGCTTTTATTTTATATTTATTATTTTTAAATACAAAACAAGCCTCTAGAATGATTATTTATATAGAAACAACAAAAACAATACATAAAGGTGTTATAAATCTAGTAAAAGCCTCAAAGATGAAAGATGAAAAGGCAAACTTCTGAAGCCAAGCAATAATAATTGATTATTATGACTCGCAGTACCATCGCAGAAGTTACTAAATCTATTATCTAAGTTGCAAAACTATGTGTAACAATTAAGGTTTCTGCCTCATATATTTCTGCTGCGTGGCAGTGGATACCAATGTACTACGTGATGAGAATCCGAACCATAAATGAAGATAAATCCTTTGCAACTTTTGCCGCATTGATAGTAAAAAAGGCAGATTTTTGCACTAATATTCTACGTTAAGATACAAGTATTTTATTCAGCAATTGTAAACAATTTAAAATCTGAAAGATGAGTCATATTGTAACATATAATAGTGGAATGTATGTTTCCTATAAACTCCTAAATTGATCAACCGATTTTAATAGAATATTCTCATTATGGTTTAAAAATCTCAATTGAACATCAACCGTGTAAGTCTTGTGGCCCTTCTTTGAAATAGGGGGGACATTGGCAAAGTAATTGGCTATCTGTACTATAAAAATGGATAGCCTCATGCCAACTTATAAGTAAAGGAATGATACCATCGAAGAACCTAATCTAATCTAAGTTGCAAAGATATGTTACATTGGAGATTCACATTACAAGCATTCCCACAACCAGACATTTACAAGTTCGCGCTTGCACATGCCTCATGTGAGCCTACAACATAAAAACCAATTCCAAATGGACATACACCCTGCAACTCTTGCCGTCCTTCCCTGTAACAAGGGTGACATTGGCAAAGTGAACCATTTTTACAGCATGGGTGGTCAGCCGCATACCAACCTATAATTCAAGGAATATTTCCTAACCTAACCTAACCTAAGATTTGCCTAAATACAATATGTGAGTACCTGAAAACGGTTCCATGGTAGAACGACACAGTGACAAAACGACACATGTTGTTTTGTCATGTGTAATTATGTCACTGTGTCGTTATGTCATGTGTCATTTTGTCACTGTGCCGTTTAAACCTGTCATCCTGAAAAACAACCATTCTTCCATTTTGAATCTGGTGCTAGAGAATGATGAATAAATGCATTATTAATCTTTTGACACGATTTGGTGTGGACCTTGGCATGTTTTAAGAGTGTTTTATCCCAGTTGTATTGCACACAACTAACTTCCGATTTCAAGTGGCCGATACTCCCAGTCGATTCATTTCGTAACAGAGAGTTCGCGGGTTTGCTGTAAAACGAGCAAAATTAGAATAATGCCATCCATACTATACTGTTATGTTTTTTAGGGTTAAAATAGTCTTCAAATTAAAAACTGATCATCTTTACAGGATATTTATTTTACACTTAGATTTATTTTTTACAGTTATATTTATTTTTTCCGCTTTTACATTTATTTCACAGATGGTTTGTCTTCACTTATACTGTCTTTTGTGTTAAAAAGTAGAGTGTCGTATAAAGACTGTCCCCCTGCAAGCTGCTTGCGCCCTTTAATACCTCAGCAATAGAATTTGCCTGAGGCCAATTCTGCCAGAAGCCTCTCGTAGCACATTATCTTGTGGCTTTTTTCTAAAATTTATTTACCCTAGGTACTTTTAATAATTAATCCTACTTATATTTTGTATAGATTTATTTTTAAGATTTTGTTGTTGTTTTATTTATTACTCGTATTCCTTGACTTATAGGTTGGTATGAGGCTGACCACCCATACTGTAAAAAATGGTTCACTTTGCCAATGTCACCCCTGTTTCAGGGAATGTCGGCAAGAGTTGCAGGGCTTATGTTCATTTGAGGTTTGGATTTTATTTGTAAGTACACAATCAGCATTTGTAAGCGCGAACTACACGTGTTTGTTTGTGGGCATACATCTGAGAGCTTTGAATGAATATATCCTTGCAACTTAGATAACAGATTATAGATACACAACTCTCATCAGCTATAAATGATATACCTACCTACCTTAATATTTATATGTATTTCCTATTCACATAACAATACAAATCACTTCGTAGTATAATAGTATCGCGTCAGACTTCAGAGAACAGAAGGTAACGACTTCAAACCCAAATCAAATAAATAATTATCATTTAAAATTAAATTATTTTTATCTTAGACGTAGTAATTAGATAATTCTCATGGTTTCCAACGGGTTTTTGACATTACTGTTGTTGTGCCAATTTAACAATGTCACCCCTCTTTCGGGGAAAGTCGGCAAGAATTGCAGGGTTTATGTTTATTAGAAGTTTTAGTGATATTTTGAATGTATAAGTGTGAGTACAAACTTACAGATGTCAGCTTGTGATCGTGCATGATATATTTATCGAAATATGATTTTATCTTTGCAACTTTGATTATAAATTATTATTATAGTATGCCACAACAAGTGTATTAGCTACACACTTAGTGCAACTTTTTGATGTGTTTCCCCCGTAGGTCAAGTTTTTTCAGTTATTGAATTATATTGTTCATTTATTCATTTTCATAAAAAAATGATTTCTCGTTCAAAAACATCGAGAAAGAGTTTAATGAAAAAGCCAGTATTCTGCCAATGATATCGTAGTTTTCCCTAATACACAATATAAAATGTGCATAAAAATGACGTTATTTATAAACTTTCTCGAGAGCTGGGAAACCACCACTGTAACTGAAGTGGTGGTGTAGGGTCGGCCCCTTTACCCGTAAAAATAAATAGGTACCGAATCGCCACATACAACCCCTTCGGGGATATGACAGGCAAGAATTTACACTATATATGTGGCTTAGTTGAGTTTTTGGCTTTTCTGATACATTTTACAATACCTAGACGTTTCAAGTCAACATTAACAACAGTATAACATCATAAATGTATTGAATTTTCTAATGTTTGCACATTCACTATGTGTTTTTTAAATAAAAAAGTTTTTTAATTATTAAATTATAAATGTATTGAATAGTTTTTTCTTACAACATTTCAATTTCTTCAAGTAGAGTTTGAAATTTAGCACACCATAAAATACTGACGTAATAAAGTTTAAAATCTATTATTAATTGCTTTGCCCATTATTACTTCGCATTGCTGCAATAATTTCCTCAACAATCAATTAATTCTTGAGAGATCGCATGAAAAATATAATCACCCTCATTTCTCGTTAATTAAAAAATCGTGAAATATGAGAATGAATTCCCTTTTGGATGATTTATGACCGCGGTTGCTTTGTTCGCGAATTTTGAATGAATGCTGCTTTACGGATCCATTGAAAAATTATTTTAAAATCGATTACCCCACAAAGGCACAGGTGGGTCGTCCCACTGTCTTGGTCCCTAAATAATAATAATACACTTCCGTATTTTTGTGCTTGAATTTTGTTAGAGAGACATAAATCAACGCACATACATTCTCGTGTGTGCCTTTTTCGCTCGGCGGAATGGGGTGGAATCAAAAGGGGAATAAATTTATTTTCCTTTGAAAGGCAGAGGGCAACAGAAATAGCACAGCTATGCATGAACCGGCTTGAAAAGAAATGTAATTTAATTATATGATAAACATGTATTTCATTCATATTTTTTGTATTTTTTGTTAATGATAAACAATAAATTATGTAGGTACCCCAAAATCTTCAGATATGAAATCATCTCAAATTTTCCTTTGTTCGTTCTATGTTTGATTTTCACATGGGATAAATGAATCCCTGTGTCAGGGAAGGTCGGCTAAACTTGCAGGGTTTATGTTCATTTGAGGTTTGGATTTTTTTGTAAGTAGGTACACATTCAGCTTTTGTAAGCGCGAACTACACGTGTTTGTTTGTGGGCATGCATTTGATATGAGCCTTAAACGTTAATATATCTTTGCAACTAAGATTAAAGATTATTTTTGATTAAATATACATTTTTGTGTTGTTTTTTTCTTCACCCTTACGTTAAAGAAGATCCCATTTTTTCGATGAGAAATGGATTTTTGTTTTTTTTTTATATTCAAACATTGATTTAAGAGCTAGTAAGTTTTATTATCTTCCCCAAAAAATAAAATATGATTCATTTTGCTTATTCTCTACACAATAAGTTGATTTGTGAAAGACTGTCCAATTCACATAAAAAAAATAAACATGTTCACATAGTTCAAATCAATAATATGAATGATAAGGTAATACAGCTTCTATTTTTTTTTTTTTTTTTTCGAAAATTATAAAGTTACAGAATATATTAATTGGAATACAAAATGTTACAAACAATATGCACAAACGTGTAAAAATTCAAGCTTATCATACTCTGAAACCGTTTATTTATATTTTAGATTTAAGCTTTTTTAATATTAAGTATATTACGGACTGTCTACTTTATTAAATATTAAAATAATAATGTATATATTTTGAAGACTATTTTGCATAAATGCAACGTGAGCTAATGTGACTATATATTCACATTAGCTCATAAAAAAATCATCCTTATCAAAGGTAATTTTAACCACCTAAAAGGCACATATTTTGTGTAAATTCTAACACAATACGACAGAAAAACATTAATAAAATTATAATATCTTTGAAGATTTGGCTGGGAGAAAGAACTTTTTTATATTAATTACCTTAACTATATTTGTGTTTTTACTCTACTCTTGTCTCATAATTTTAACTTTAATTTACTTTTTATTTCATACTAGCACTAAATACTAAGACTTATATTTTTTAATTTGATTGTTGCACCCGATGACAAACTGAAATTTTTTGGTTTATCGGGACAAAAATGTTTAATTTTTAAGATTTATATTTCTTGTAAAAATTGTTTATGAAATAAAAAAAAAAAAAAAAAAAAAAAAAACATATTGTATGGGAGAGCAAAAAATAATGGCCTATTTTTGTACCATTAGGAGACAACTTCTTATTGAATTACAATTGGAGCGCTCTTTAAAAAAATGTCTCCGAAAAAAGAGACTCTTTCTCCCATCGAAAATTTTCATGAGTGTGTTTTTTGTAGCCATTAAAAATGAGACGCTGGCAATTATTTTTTCAGGACCATAAATTGCTCGCAAAGACGCCGCTTAAAAATGTGAGGCTTGTCGAGTTTTTAATAAACATTTACGTCTTTTTTTCTCTTTCAGGAACTCGTACAGCGCGAGCGGAACAAGCGGCGAGGAGGGAAAAGTTGTCCAATAACGAAGAAACAAGTGTGCGACTCCCAGAGGCGGCGCGCGACCCACAGCTTTTTGCTAACTTATTTCGTTCAAGCGAAGACGGAAAAAAGTGTTCGTCAAGTGTCGCCTGATATTGCATTTCAGTCCTTCAACCACTTTCAGTCGCAATTTAAAAAAAATGAAAAGTTTCATTGATTAAATCTCATAGTGATTTTACATATTCTTATTATTTTTCGCCACGAAACACGACTATATAAATCAATTTAAAAATAAATCTTTCTTATTGTAAATGTGAATATTATTTTGGAAACAAATAGCTTATAAATTATTAATATATACTTGAAAATAATAAAGATTATTTAATAGTTTGACGCTTCAAGATAACCTATCTAATGTTCAAAATGGTTACCTTTGATTGGCTAATTCAAAAACACAGAGAAAATGTCCAAATCATTTCATTATGAAATACAATGGCATGAAAAAGCATTAAAAAAACATTTAAATTACTTTGTCTAGAAATACTCACAATCGTATTTCGAAATTTATGCAACTATATCAAAGTTGGTACTAGGAGAAAAGGAGTTATGAAAGAATTCAATCTGCAAAGTTTTAACTAAAATATCTGCGGATGACATTCTGTAAAGAGTGCAGCATTAATTGAAGTGCTTTGTTTTGTTATGCACGTTTTCAAAGATCATGAAAAATGAGGTCGCTTTTTTAGACGAGCAATAATTATTTTCTGTTTTCTACAAACGATTGTGAAATAAACGAAAAGTCCAATCTGTTTTTTTAATAATCTCACTCGCTTTACGTCTCATTATTGATTTTTCTAAACACTATTTAAGAAAACACATTTTTATAATGTTTTAATTTTTTATATTTTAATAAATTTCTTTTCACTTTTTTTCAAATTTATCAGTTTTTCAAGATTTACTTTTTTCAATTAAGAAATCTGTGATTGAACATGATTGAACCGTGAAAACTTTCATGATTGATGAGTAGTAAAGTTCAAATGAGTAAAGAACTTCCTAAGTGTTGTCTTAGTTCCCTTCAATGTGAAGAACTTCTTTTCATATAAAGTGACTTTTAACAACGGCTAATGGGTCAGTAAACACTAAATACTAATGGGTGAATTCACTTCACCTCTGAAGAGAGCAAGAAAAAGTTACATTGGACTTTTAGTTAAACAATAAGTGAATGGATGGGTCATCAATTCTCCATTGAGTAGATAATAGTCGCAGTGGATTTTAAGTGAATGAGTGAGTCAAATAGACCACTTAAGTGAGTAGAATATAGCTGCAAAAAATAAGTGAATGAGCCATTTTAATCACTTAAGTGAGTGGAAAATAGTTTCAGTAGACTTTCAGTTGAACAGTAAGTGAATGCTCATCGCTTCTTGAGTGACTAAAAAATAGTTAAAGTGGATTTTGAAGTGGTAAAATAAGTGAATGCGTGGGCTATCACTTATAAATTGGGTAGAAAAAAGTTACATTGGAATTTCAGGTAAACAAAAAGTGAATTGGTGGGACGTCATTTCTTTAGTGAGTAGAAAATAATGTAAGTATAACTATCAGGGAAACAAACAAAGTAAATGGGTGGGTAATCACTTTTTAAAGAGTAAAAAATAGTTTCAGTTTAGTTTTAAGTGGAACAACAAGTGAATGGGTCAACTAAATCCCTCGAGTGAGTAGAGAATAGCTTCAGTGGACTTTCAGTGGAACAATAAGTGAATGAGTGAGGGGAGAATGTCTCAAGCCAACATAATCCGTTCGTTCAGTTCGGATAGCGCCACGCGTAGGCGCGAATGGAAGAGTCGCCTCAGCCTGCGGGGAAGTCGCCGCCAAGAAGTGGTAAGGAAGTGCACACTATAACAAAGTTATCGCTCTGTGAGAGTTGGGTAAAGCTATTAGGATGCATCCGACCATCTAAGTGGGGGAACTGGAGAGATACGCTACGGCAAACTCACTTGTTGAGGATCGAATTACACTTGTGCCGCCTCAGTGCTGTAGCTGGAAGTTGTAGGCCGCGGGAAAATTAAGGAAAATCAAGTTTGCTTGCTTACACGAAGTTAACTATTTCAGCAAACAATTAGTTTTCTTGCAATTTCTTTTTGTAGACTTTATTTTTACTTTCTTAAATTCAGGTAAGAAAACAATTAGTCACAGAAAGACAATTTAATGGCATTCAATTTCCAGCCTGAATGTATATCATTCTGATGGTAGACGAACTGTTATAAGAGAACTTACATTATTTACGACGTTTCGTTGGTGGCGTAGGCAACGTCTTGAGGGGACACCTTCTCTGCACGACAACTGAGAATGAACTGGCTACGTCGCCAACGGAAACGTCGAAAAAAATGTAAGTTCTTTTAAAACTGGTGGTCGAATATACGATACTTTTTAAACTGTGTATTTATTATAATTATTAATATATACGACAGTAATTCCGAGTTAAACCTGACAATTCGAAAGATGTCAAAAAATGCAGGTCGCTTTATAATAAAAATGACACAATCGAAAGCTATAAAAAAAAGCTTTTGCGTTTTGATGGCATGTTTTAAATCTACCCCAAACTTTCGAGAAGAAAATTAATTAATTAATCTTTCTTTTACACAGCCAATTTTTGTGTAAAGCCTTGTAACAATTCCAATTAAACTTTGATATAACATAGATTAGTGTACTTATGACATCATCAAAACGAGAGTAATTTAAAATTTGGGTTTTTCCGACTCCATTCAAGTGTTGAGACGCTTATTTTTGTTTTGACTCCGGCTGCTACGAGCGCATCTCGTCTTCACCCTGCACGACTCCGATTTCACGCCTTGTGCTCACCATGCACCCAAGGAAGCGGTAAAAGTTGCACGATGTTATCCAACTAATATGCCTTGTTTTTGCGCCGTTCCTCGCAAAACCAGCGGATACATCTGTTAGTATTATAATCAAAACAATCTGCAGCTCAATTTCATGATTGCGTTTATGCTCTTTTAGCGATAAAACTAAAGTCATATTAAATGCGTGTCAAAAGTGAGATGTATTTTTTTTAATCTCAAGATAATGTTATCCACAAATCCTAATTAAACTAACCGTATTGTTTGGTGGTAACATTATATAAAAATAGAATAAAATTTAGAAATCAATACCACTCCTTCAGAGTTTTACTAAAGTTTATTTTATAATGTTCAGCGTCCACCGAAGAGCATATTTGAAAACTGATTTTCTTTTATGCTTCGCCGGGTTTTGCACCCACTCCCTTTCAATCCTGAGTGTAAAGCGTTAACCACTGAACTACGGACTGGTCAAATACATATTCCGTATGAAAAAATCTATAGTGAATAGTTAGAATGTTTTTTTATCAACATAGACCGGTCCGTAGTCTAGTGGCAACACTTCGGACTCGTAAATGGAAGTTTGTGGATTCGGATCCCGGCGGAGCTCAAAAAATATACCATTTATATTTCAAATGTGCTCTTCGCTGAGTTGAAAAATTCATAAACCTTTACCAAAGACCGGTCACTGAAAGGTCCATCCAACCTTACAACAACTGGGTCTTGCTTGAGAATTAGCGCTTTCCACAGCGACGACCAAGCTTACAGAGGGCTCTTGAGGTGTGATACACACAAAAACAGCGCTCACCAAATAAATCATCCTAATATTATTATTTATTATAGACTTATTTAATAATTTTCAGCGCAATTCAAACGCAGCTCCTTAGAAGTTAGTAACTACATACTACATAAAGCACTGTTCATTTATTGAACATTATGTGGATGGAAGTTCCTTGGTAATAAGCAGTGCTCGGTTTGATTCAAGTAACTGATTAAATTTACTCAGTATAGGCTGGCGCTTCCGACGGTGGAATTCTAATGAGAAACGTGGGGCATTTTGGTCGGCAACCCATAATTTGACAATTTAAAATAATCAAAACTTACATTTTTCTTTTCAATAACTTCAAACCTTGACCTTCCTTTGAATATTGATTTTTTTTGTACAATTTAAAAATATATATATATGTTCAATATTAAATTAAATAAGTCAGTAATGAAGCTTGAATGTTCATTTATTTGACATTTAATTTATATAAAATAAAAACGGCTATAAAGATTTTTTATTTTTTTCTATGCTGTCATGCAATTTTCTGGGATTTCATGTGTTTGTTATATCCATCTATTATATAAGTTGCGAACATATATTATATTTATAATTAACATTATACGCATTCCAGCAAGCAGACACGTATAAGTTCACGTTCACGTTCTCTTTCAATTCATTCATATCCATCACCTTTTTCATGCATTTTCTTCTTTTACGCTCACTTTGTATATCCCATTTTTTCACAATCTCCTCAATCTGATCACTCCATACTTTTCTCGGTCGTCCCTTCCCTCTTCTTTCCTTTCACACTTTCTTTGTATATACTTTGTCAGCCCATCATCATTCATTCTTTCCACATGCCCAAACCGCCTCATCACATCCTTTTGTACCTTAACTTTCACATCCTCTTTCAAATTACATTCTTTCTTTACCCATTCATTTCTAACTCAATCATTCAGAGTTTTTCTTGTCATGCTTCTCAAATGCTTCATTACGTACGTATTACCAGTATCAGTCGTACCAGTATTTAATTTTGAAACAAAATAACAAAACAGCCGAATCGCTCCAGAGGCATCCGGATAAGATGATTACTGTCATGCCGGAACATTGAGTTAGTTGGGTAGCCCTGGGGAGACAGGACGAACAATGGAACACGTTAAAAATATAGAACTGTTCTTAATTAATAATTATTGTTGCTCGTTGCCTCTGTTAACTATGAACGAGAGCAGCTATTGACTGGAGCTGACTTTGCTTTGCTTTAATTTTATGAACGAAGGTACACACTTGCAATACACTCATGTGTTAATATAGTTTAGACTTTGTTGAAATACATTCCATAGAAAAAATGTTGATCAACCATAACATAAAAAAATGTTTCAGTAATATGAGTTTCAGTAAGATGAAGATTGTCGTTAAGATTTTCTTCACATAGATAGGAAAAATAGTTTTTTATAAATATTTTTTTTAGATGAGATCGACGTGCCTGAATTTTAAGCCATCTCATGTTTATTTAATAAAGAAGCAAAATATTACGAGTAAGCATGTCAAATTGTCCCCGCATGTTAAGAGTGGTTTAAACCCTAAATCTGCCGTAAGGAGGCTGGCCTTACGTCAACCACTATAGTTGAACTGGGGGGTTTCCCAACTCCCGACGGAGCTGGTACTCGTTTCTCGTTACACGTTACACGTCCTGTGGGACAGCGAAGCCTTGCAGCCTGGTCGTGAGGCGCTTTTCAACGCTGTCAGACCGGCCATCGGCCCGATCGGATACGCGGACTTTGTGGCCATAAAATCCAACTTTGAGGCTTTTTCAAAGTGTTGTGCCAGGTATGGCGAGAACTCGTCGGTTTAATTAGACCGACATTATTTCTATTTTCTATATTCTTTTCCGCCTCAATGGTGGTTGGCCACTTAGTCAGGAGAGCGCCTCCCGAACAGTCTTAGTAGTAGCATCTCGAATTTTAGGCCTTAAGTCAAATGTTAAGATGCTCAGAATCACTTTGCATTTTTGTTTGTAAATTTAAAATCATCGAGCCCTAAACCCTCACGGCCATAATCTTTTAGTGATTTCTGAGCCTCCTTTGCTTTGCGTAAACACTTGCTTGGAAAGTGTAGCTTCACGGGAGGGCCTTCTGCTACTCGCATCTCACATAACTTTTGCATGCGAGTCCTGTGACACATCCCCGGATGGGATGGATATACAGGGCGTGGGTCAGTGGAGGGGAGACTGACTCTGAGAGAAGGTGTTGGTACTCGTTTCTTGTGAAGGCTG